>OZ030015.1:39572456-41009956 GCA_964023405.1 Apodemus agrarius | reverse complement strand
CGCTTGTGTCAGATAAAACTTGTGTTCTATACTCACTGTTTCCCTAGTTTTTTTTCATCCATTACCAGGGGCAGCCAACCAGCTGCAGACATTCTGATTTTGTCTCAGGGTATGGAAGGCTAATCTCTCCTATAGGAACACCATTCTCTGTGCTGCTGGGAAACTGACGGACGCTTTTATTAAATACTGAGTAGTGTCATTTTAATTCTAATTTGTAGAAAGTAATTAATAGATAGCATTCAATGCTGAGGATTCCCAGAATAGATAGATACTATTTATATACATCTGTTTACACTAACTAGCAAAAACGTTATTCGCTTTAGCAGAAGATGAAAATATGGTGATTTGGGTTAAATATAACTTCTTAAATGTTTTCCATAAATAGATTTTTATGTAGGCAAGAGCTTAGGAATTTAAAGCATAAACTTCTCTATCATCCTCAAAGTTGAGTTCAGGATCTTAGGTCTTTAGGAAAGTTACACTCTGGGCTGCAAAGATGCCTCAACTGCTCAAAAGCACTTGCTGCTCTTCTAGAGAAACCTAGTTAGGCTCCCAGCACCCACATTGGGAGGCCACAGACTGCCTGTAACTCTAGCTCCAGGGGATCTGACACCATTAGCTTCTATGGGCACCTTCATTGATTTGCACATACCCACAGATAGTCAGACCAACCAACAGATAAACAGACAGACAGACAGTCAGACATCTACACAATTAAAAAGAAAAAAAAGCTAAAGTAAAAGTTGTATTCAGAAAAGAAATTTTCTTTAACTACAAACTTGGAGGAATCACAAGACCTGCCCCATCAATTTATTATCGGGACTCCATGGGTAAGGACAGGGCATTTGCCAAAGGTGTTCAGCAAGGTGAGTGCTAAATGATTCTTAGACAGTGAGAAACACAACATTAAAATAAGTCAATGGATTTGAAGTGGGCTTTAAAGAAAGCAATATTTGAGCACAAATAGAAAAGCATATGTAGCAGTAACTGCCTGTCATTAAAGCACCAGGGAGGTGAGAGCTTCAGGATGTGAATTAAAGGTTAGCCTGGTGTACTGAGTGAGTCCTGTCCCACTTGTCAGTTACTGCGGATGCACTACAAATCAGACCCAGCTGCCTGATTTCATGGAGGGTGGCTTTATGCTTCCTCTCATGAGGACACTGGATTTATGTCCCCACCCCTTGAGCACCACTGGCCTTACCACTTGCTTTGGCAGATAGGAATTAGCAGCAGTGATGTCATGACCATGTCAAGCACATTTCCAAAACATCACATTTCCATCACAGACTTTTTCCACCCCAGAACCAGGCCACACTGGTCAAGGAGACCTACAGCGTCACATGCAGCACCACGGTGAGTCAGTCACACCATGTATGCCTAGGACATAGGCTAGAGTTACCTTGTTGGTGTCAGCTGATTTCAGACACAGAGGTGGGTCAGCATTCCTGCCAAGCTCAGATCTGAACAGAGCCATCCGAGAAACCCGTAGACTATGGAATAATCAGACATGATTTCTTTCAAACCATATGGATTCAGGTTAGTTTGTTATACAGCAATAGCTCGCAGATATACAATGATACTGATGCCCGGGCAGCGGTGGCGCATGCCTTTAATACCAGCACTTGGGAGGCAGAGGCAGGAGGATTTCTGAGTTCGAGGCCAGCCTGGCCTACAGAGTGAGTTCCAGGACAGTCAGGGCTACACAGAGAAATCCTGTCTCAAAAAACAAAAACAAAACAAAACAAAACAAAAAAACCAAAAAAAAAAAAAAAAAAAAAAAAAAAACAAAAAAAACCCCAAAAAACCAAAACAAAAAACAGAAAACAAATGATACTGATGGCAGGGGTAACAAGAAGAGAAAACTGTGGAAGAGGTGACACTGAAAAGAACAGATGAACAGGTTAGTTGGTTAAGTTTTTGCTCTGCAAACATGAGGATCTGAGTTCAAGATTCCACTCACGCTAAAAAGCTGGGTGTAGCGTGAGTTTGTGAACCCAGCATGGGGAAGCAGAGACAAGAGAATCCTGGGGACTTGATGGGTGGCTTAGTCTATTTGGTAAGCTCCAGGCTAGTGAGACATATTCTATTAAGACATGAGAGCAGGGTTGTCTGTGAGAAGTCTTACTAAATACAGGTGCCTACTGTTAAACCTGACTATCTGAGTTTGATTCAAGGATCCACGTGGCAGAAGGAAAGACCTGACATCTGTAAGTTCTGTCCTCCACCAGTGTGTTGTGGCACGCACACGCCTGCTTCTCATATAAATTAATAAAGGTTAAAAGCTTTTTAAGGCTCTCTTGCTCTCTCATCGCGCTCTCACCTCTCTGCCCCTCTTGGGCTCTCTCCCCCCCCCTCTCCCAAGTGGTCATGGCTGGCCTCCACTCCCCTCTACTCTTTCTCTCTCTCTCTCTCTCTCTCTCTCTCTCTCTCTCTCTCTCTCTCTCTCTCTGCCTCCACTAAACCATTGACTCCCATCCTCTTCCCTAAATAAACTCTATTCTATACCCCCCCCCAAAAAAAGCTTTTAAAAACAATCTAAGGTAATCATACCTGAAAATGGCACAACATGGATTTAGACTTCTGTAACTTTAATTTTTTTCAAAACCTATTTTTAATGACAATTCTTAAATGCTTTAACCTCTCTGATAGCCCACCACCCACGAGAGGTAGTGGAAAAGAAAGGATCAGGGGGAAGTGGACCTGTTTAGAAAGGTTTGTTTGGGGCAACACCCATCTGTGTTGTCTGGAAATTGGCAGTTGAGTTCATAGGCAGCAGCGACAGCTCGATCCACTTCACGGATATACCATCAATCCAGTTTGGTAGAGTTGAGAGAGCAAACACCAATCAGCAGAGGTGGCATGACCTAGCATAGCCAATCTGGCCTTGGCCTCAGCTTGAGGCAACAGGAAGGGGCCAGCAGGAGCACCAGGAAAAGTTCTCTGCTGTGCTTTCTCAGTGGAAGTGAAGATCATGAAGACTCCAGTGTTACACAGCAGGCTCTACCAGCAAACCAAGCTCAGCCCCCGTCACTGTCTGTCAAGACCTTTCTATGCTCCCTCCAAGCATCATGTGTTCTCCACAGGTCTTACCTCAACATGTGCATCTGTCTTAACTGACATTACTTGGCCAATCCTCCTGAGTCTACAGAAGTGACAAGAAACTTCAGCACACACCAGAAGTGTTTTGGTGCATTTCTATCTATGGCGTCCCAGCAAATAGAGCTCAACAGGGGCTGTATGGCAGTGTTGTTAATGAAGAATCCTTCATCACATGCCCTTTCACGTGCTTGTCTTAACAGAACATCCTTTCACCTGTGTCTGTCACAGAAAAACACTCCTTCACATGTTTGCCCCAACAAAACACCATCAAACACAACTGACTTTCAAAAGAACACAAGTTTCCACTTCAGAGTTCTGACCTGCGTGTGTGTGCGCGCGTGCATGCGCATGCACACACACACACACACACACACACACACACACACGTGTGAAAGTAGCAGAAGACTCAAACACACTCAACAAATGAACACACCCACTCTATACACACAGAAAATTAAAAAAAAACACACTGGGTGTCACAAGAAGGTGTGAGGTGTAAACCAGCAGGGATTGTGCCATAAATAAAAAACAGAGACCACTAAAAAAAGAAGCAAAGAACAGTTCATTGTAATTTGTACAAAAAGCAAAAGGCTGTGCTTTTGAGTATATAGGGAGGCATGGCATTGAAGATGAATACCCTCAATATGGAGAGTTCTGAGATAGCCATCAAGAAAAATGTGCTGTAAAACTCCCTGAGACCCACTGATGCCATTTCTCTTATCTCGCTACTGCAGTACATGTGTTACCAGCCCCCTCCCTCCATCTCCATGCTTTCTATTATCTTTTTATCTCAGTCTCTTCTTCAGGGAAATCTTTCTCTTACATTCAGATTGCAGAAGGTCCCTTTGTTACATGCTGCAGAATCAATGGCTATTTTTCCTTCCCTGGTTATTTGTTGGGGGTCTGTATCTTCACTGGGCTGTAAATTCCAAGGAGCACAAATTAAAACTGTTTTGTTCAACAATATAATCCCAGTACCTGGCAGGATACCTGACAGGGGATGGGCATTCAATAAGCATTTAGAAGTAAATGAGTCCCCAAGTGATTGCCAGGGAATAAAATGGACCGCCCCAAACTAAACCAAGCTAAAATAGAGGCTTGAATAGCAAAGGCTGATATCCAGGGACACAAGGCTAGTCTTGCTCCTCATGGAGTCAGAAAATTCAAGGGACACAAGTTACTTGAATGCAATTGAAAATAAGGACTAAAACTAACAAGGCTGGTTGCTAGGGAGGCTGTGGAGAGCACATAGCAAGGGATTGCCCTTCTCATCAATAGCTACCACCGACACAGGGAGAAATTTAACAAAACAGAACTCAAATAGCCACGCCCTCAGAGTTAAAGCTATCATATACAGCCAGACTGTTACAAACAAAGATGAACAAGAGGAGAATTGCTATTGTCAACTTGATAGGATCTACAACCCCCAGAGGTGAAGCTCTGCACATGGCTTTGGGGGAAGTTTCTAGATTAGGTTAAGGGAAGAGGAAAGACTTAATCCTGTAATTCGAGCAGTGATATTTCCAGGGGTGGGGTTCCTGGACTAGATGAAAGTGAACAGTGTGTTGAGCACTAATATTCCTTCCTTTCTCCCTCCTGGCTGTGGACACAGGCTCCTGCCACCATGTTTTCTCTGCTATGATGGACTGACAGCTTGAACTCAGAACCAGAATAAACCCTTCCCTCCTTAGGTTGGTTTGGTTAGGTATTTTGTTTCAGTGATGTATCAAGTTGCTAATATAATAACTGTTGACCCCAATCCTAGTGGAAACAAGGTCAATATTACGAAGAACATTGTTTTTAGGGTCATGGTTACCTAATCTAACTCTGCAAAATGGGCTCTAGGACAATAGAAATGAGCTCTTAAGTAATTCCAGATCCGCCAGACAAAGAGCACTAGGGCCATAATGCAACACTGCAACCTCCTTGCCCCACTCCAGGCATCGTCTGCAGTGATAGGAATGCACTAATCAATACGCGGCTGCACTGTGGGAGTTATGCATCTGTCTCCTTTCCACATCACCCACTGATTGCTCTTTGAAGAAGCAGTAGTTCCACTGACATTTCAAATCCTCAGAGGTTTGTTTTCTTTTTGCTATTCTTTATGGCTCTTAGTAGCAATGTAGGCTGTTGTACTTACTGAGTAAGCTTAAAGGTAGCAAAAAATGAGGAAGGAAAGCGGCCTGTATGTTTGTATACATGGGTGTGTATATGCATGTACAAGTATGTGCACACATGTTTATTGTGTGTTCATGTGTGTACATATGTCTGTGAATGTGTATGTATGTATGCCTGACCATATATGTGCATATGTGTATATCTGTGTGCACTGTGTACAGGTATATGTATGTACATGTATATGTGTGTACAGGTGTGCATTGTGTACAATTGTATATGTATGTACATGTGTATATAGGTGTATGTATGTGTCTATCTGTGTATATAGGTACATGTATGTGTGTATTGTGTGTATAGGAGCATGTATGTGTATATGTGTGTACATGTCTTGATATATGCAGGTTTGTACCTGTGTACATATGCCTGTTTGTTTATGTATATGCATGCATGTATGTGCATATGTGTATGAATATACATGTGTGTCTATAAGGCTTGTGTCAATGTACTATTTATGTGCCTGTATGTGTCCATGTGTGCCAATGTGTATTATGTACCTGAGTGTGTATGTGTGTTCATATGTGTCTATATGCCTGTATGTGCATGTGTTTGCCATCATGGGTATATCTGTGTGTATATCCCACTGAGAGTATATTCTGCCTGTTTTATCCTCTATCCTGAGCTGATTATGTTCTCACAGAGAAGAGTCTCTGTTTGAGCACAAAATATTCCTTCCAACTTAAAAGAAAAGAAGGGGCAAAACACCAAAACACCAAAACCAAGCTTCTGATCAGGATTGTGCAGCTACAATGAGTCAGTGTGGTAGGCTGTGGCATGGCTGACTTGTTCTTAATGAAAGAGGAGACTAAGGCACTGAAAATGGACCAACGATGAGCTGTGTTTGAATGTTAGGATCACAAAACTGGCATACTAGCTCCATCTTTTAGAAACTGTTTCTGGTACCACGTTTTGTATAAAAATGAACCTGAGGTTAGAAATTATTATTTCATCATTTCCAAATTTCCCAAACCTCTCAAATGTTGGCATAACAGGCATGTGCCACCAAATCCTGCTCCACTAACTGTGTGAACTTGGGCCAAGTATTTCCTTTCTCTCAGGCTGCTTTCTCATCTGGATTATAACTGAGTCCACTTACAGAGTCAGGACAACTGGAAGACGAAGACCATGGATGATCATACAGTAGAAAGTTAAGGATTAAGTAATCAATATTTAATGTCTTCATGGCTTTTGGAAACGGGATTGTTTTCTGTGCCAGGCAGCTTCCTGTGAGCACAACAGAACATAGAATTCAGTAACAGCCTCTCAGGGCCTGTCGGGATGGACTCCTTGCTCAGTCCTTTTTCTGGGCAAATCGGAAGGCCATGGAGTGGGTGCTGGGCTCAAGCAAAGGACTCACCTCATTGTCCAAAAGCATAAAGGAAAGAGGAAGGATCTGAGATCCCATAATTCTCTGAAGGCCATCCTACTAGGCCAGGAGGGCCCCCAGGAGGCAGAGGGAAGAACAAGCTTCACCCAGGCTTTCTGTACATTCAACTTTCAAACAGTAGTATCTCTCTTTCTCAGACAACATAACCTCCCCCAGGAGGACAAGTCTGTATTAACTCAGCTGTTCCAAGCAGCTCAGGCAAACTCTATGTGTAAAACATTGGAAGGGACTTAAGGAACCATTTATTTCCAGGCCTTCATCTTAGAGTTGAGCAATCAGATTTGCTAAGTAACTCAGCCAAAGTCACACATCAAGCACTAGGAGCACAGCACACAGCAGTAGGCCGTGCAGTCCCTGCCCAGAAACAAACTATTAAGCCAGCTGGAAAGACATCAAGTCTCGAAAGTTGGTCTGAAATGGAAGAATTCATAGAACCTGGGATGGTCATGAGGAGGTAGGCTGGGTCCCGACTTTGAAATTTGGTACAAGTCACTAAAGGGCAGCTGGAGATGAAGGTTAGGTGCATACTGGGAGTGATTACAGCTCCTTTGCGGCTTTCATACGAAGGTAAGGAAAAAAAAGCAGCATCTACAGCCTCTTAAAAATGGCTCACTGCCAGGCTTGCTAAGGAAGTGATTGGGGGAACAGACCCTGTAATTAGTCCCCAAAGCTTCTGCCACCCCCCCCCCAAGGCACCTGCCATGACAGCTGTCCCTTCCCAAACAGCTCAGAGTCCTGAAGTGGCCTTGAAGCAGAGACAGAGCCAGGAGACCACCCCCACACTGTGGTGGCCTCACAGCCCTGGCAGAGACTCTGAAGGAGGAAGCTGGGGAAGCCATGACCTGGGCAGTGAACTCTCTCCTCTGCCAGGCAACTGCAGAGCTGCAGCCAGGACGCATCTCTCAGCTGACAAACTGGGAGGCAGATCTGAGGGCTGGAGACCCTTCAGGGTGCCTTCCAGACCACCCATGCTGCAAATCACTGAGAAGCTTCTCAGCACAAGGAAAAACAGGGGATAGGTCATTCAAAAGGCAATGGCAGAAAGCAATGGCAATTTGGTTTTGGAGTCTTCTATCCAGTTGCCCTTTTCAGGGGACTCTTGATGGAAAGGGATGAGCACAAGATGAACACACATCTCAAGGAGGAATAGAGCATTCCTGTGAAAATCCATTTTTCCTTCTAGTCAGAGGGAAGCTCCCCGCCTGACTCCTGTGCTGTCTGACTGTTACTGATCAACCTTGTCTCTCAGGTTGTAAGGATTCTGGGAAGTGTAGTCCTCTAGTGAAGCTTTCACTGGAAACTTATATTTTAGAGAAGAGTTTCCTTCTGGCTCCTTTTCAGCCTGACTACAAATCCTGGAATAACCAGGCAGCATAAACATTGCTGGGACACGGAGGTGAGGTTAAGCACAGCCTGGAGGACATCTTCTGGAATATGAATGGCTCCTGTGGTGCTCCTACTGGAAGAATACTCAATAACTTCTTCAACTCTTTCAGGAGTCAGGAAGAATTTAATAGGACCCAGCTTCTTGTTCTGCTGGAGACACTGCCTTTTCTCAGTGAGGTGGCTGTTGCTACTTATAACTGCTGAGAAGGGAAGCCTGTGTTGTTCCTGTTTGTGCATGTTGGGGAGTCTTGGGGCCATGCTAGCTACTTCCTCTAAAGTACCTTCCCTCCCTTCAGTGGCCACAGTGAGTTTTCTCTGACAGGATCATACACCCTTTCAGAGCTCCAATAACAATGCTCTTAAGAGTGAGACTCCCTTCTTATGTGAATATTGGCTGTTGCTTTTTCTATTCTGAGGAATCAGTATGGAAAAAAAAACCCTTATGGTTTAGAACTTTTAAATAGATCAACTCCTTATGAATTCAACATCCATGTTATATCTATGATGGTTTGAAGGTTGTAGAAGCCCAGAGATCCCTGAGGGCTGAAGAAAACTTCCAGAAAATGCCAGACAATAAATATTTTGAATGGTTATTGTACTTGGTGCTGCCTCTCTACTGAAGGGGTGGTTTGTGGGTGCCACCTGTCCGAGACAGGCAAGGTCTGAAACAGGGGTCTACTGTAGTTTCTGGTCTCCTTTCTGGGTATCTGGGCTCTTCCAGTACACTGTCAAGAGAGGGAAGTCTGGAACTGGGAGTCCAAGATATACCTTTCTCCTTGGGATGTCTTTAAGCAAGGCAGAGGAAGGTGACCTGGAGGGGAGAAAGCTTTCCTCAGGAGTCTTAGGTGTGGCTCTTCAGTAGGTATCCTTTTCCATAGCAATCCTTAATGAAGCAGCTCTCCTGAGAAAATCCTTGCTTGTTCATACTGGTTTATCTGATGGTGGATGTAAATGCATATGCTTTATTCAGGGTGAACTAGGGATTAAATATTTTTTGCAGGGAAAAAAAAACTTCCTGGGAAAAGAAGCTCATTAGCTAAAGGTTCAGGGATATCTAGATAACCTCATTAGCATGGAGAAGTAGTCCAAGTGTTATGCTACATGACTCAGTACCCATGGTCACTTAGTGGGATATCATGGTTGTGGTTACATGTTCCAGAACAGGCACAGACAGGGAGGGAGAGGCTCCACTCTTACTCAGAGTTTGAGATTCTTGGGTCTGAGCTTACTCACCTTGCTAGTTCTTATGTCTGTCTTGTAACATCATTCCGCATGCCCTACAAACGGCCTGGAAAAAAAAAACAATCTATCACAGCTACTTGATTTCACTATTGTAATACTCACAGGGGACTCTTTGCAAAGGGCACATGGTTGTGTGTCGATAAAATTTTATTCACGAAACTAAGGGGGGCAGATTTGTTTCTTTGGTTATTGTCTCTTGGCTCTGGTATAAATCATAATGTTTCCATCTTTAGATCTTGTCCTATTCCTTGAGGTTTAGAGCTACCACACAATGTAAAGCAGTTGGAAAGTCAGTTTACCCATTGCCAAGTAGTATGGTGTCTGAGTACACGAAGCTGTGCAACTGTATGCACTACCCTTAATCTATGGATATGTGACAGCAGCCAAATGAATCAGAACAAGAAAATAAATGCAACAGTGTAATGAGAAATGAGGAGAAGACATAGCAGTGTAGTATCTGCACTCAAAACACAAACATCAAAAGATACAGAAAAGTTCTTAAGGAAATTGCTAAACCACCAAATGGTTTATCGATGGTTTAAAATGACTACTTCCGTGACTGTGGTTTAAGGATGGCATTTAAAATATTTCCTTGGTACCAAGACATTAAAGCAAAGGGCATGCCAACAGATAATAGGCTTGTGCTTTGTGAATTGGGACATTGTAGTGATTTTAAATTACATGATCTAAGTGGAAACTTCTGGTTTCTTTGGAAAGTCAGATGTGCCTGATGATGTTTTGCTGAAGCAAACACATTATGGAGTGTTTTCCTGAAGCAGACATGGGTTAAAGGATGTTTTCCTAAAGCAAGCAGGTGAAAGGACACATGATGAAGGATCCCTCACTATACGCATGTATTGCTTTGCCTTACATTGCATTGTTACTTTTTATTTGTTGTGACTTCATAGAGAGAAATACACCAAAAAAACCTTTTGTGAGGTTCCTGTGGCTTCTTGCCGCTTCCACAGACTTGGGTCAATTGGTAGAGTGATGTCAGCTGATACAGACTGACGTGTTGTTTTGCCAAGACAGATTCACCTGCTGAGACAAGAAACATGGTGAGGCAAGACCCGCGGAGGACACATGATGTTCGGAGGGAGTTTAAAGAGGACTCAATGGACTGTGAGAGAGGCTTGCTTGCACAGCTAGCTTTGCAAAGTTTCTTGGTCTCATGTCTTCCCTGATCTTTGCTTCACTGAGAGAGGCACAGAAAAGAACTTCTCCGAGTGTCCCTGCTGATCCTAATCCCTTCTGCTGACTCATGCTGATTTGGCTGAGGCCTGGCTGGCTCTGCTAGGCCATGGCACTGCTGCTGCTAACCAGACTCTACTGAACTGGACTGCTAGTGTATCCTGGAAGTGTTTGCTAGTGGATCGAGCTGCCTCTGCTGGCTCCTAAGGTATCATTTTATAAATGATAAAATTGTCTGGCAAAAGCAACTGATGGAAAGAGGAGTTTATTTGGGCTCACGGTTCAAGGGTTCCATCCATCATCAGGGGGAAGTCATAGAAGGAACTTATGATAGCTAGCTGGTCATGCTGTCTGCAGACAGGAAGGGACCAATTAATCCCTGTGCTCAGCCAACTTCCTGTTTATATCAGCACTCTGGAATCCTAGTGCAGGAAATGCTGTTGCTCATTTTAGGGTAGATTCTCCCTTCCCAGTGAACCTAATCGATAACCTCTCATAGTTGTGCCTAGAACTTTGTCTTTCAGGTGATTCTAGATCCTTTCTGTCAACTTGACAATCAGTATAGACTCTCACACCTAAAATATACAAGGCACTATCCTATCTGTAAATGTAGAACTTGGGAGGTAGCAGTAAGAGGGTCGGAAGTTCAAGGCCAACCTTATCTCCATAGCAAGTATGAGGTCAACCTGAAAGATGAGACCTCATATCTAACTATATAAGAACAAAAGATGTCCTATGTTAATGGTAACTGCTTTAAAGAAAAATATGTACGATTTATGACATATAATAGAAATTATACCTCTTTAGGTTTTGATACCATCTGAAGTAAGTTTTTTTTTTTTTTTGACCTGGGGTGGTCTCATTTACTGCTTCCATGGCCCTTTCACAGGACTGTTAGACTTGTCTAGAGATGGTTTTAGCTCCTACAGATCCTGTGAAGGCATGCTGTTTGCATCTGGTGGGTAGAGATCGGAGATGCTGTTAAGATCCCACAGTGGACAGGACAGCTTCCCACAACAGAGAATTACGTGGTCTAAGATGTCAATGGTGCCAATATTGGGACTCAGTATACTAGAGCATGCCTTCTCCACGGGGGTAATACTGCAGTCGATAGGGTAAAAATTTGTTTTTAGAGAATGAAAGAAAAATCATAGTATATTCCTGTGAGGATCACAGATACACATTCAATACATGAAATTCACAGCACAGGGCATTTTAGAACAAAAAGCCTCAAAGACTCCTTGGGGAAATGATAATGAGAACAAGATTGGAAACACCAGTGTGGAGCAGGGATTAGCAGATATCTTTTTCCTGGAGCCAAAGAGTAAGTTTGTGCATCTAATTCCGGTGGCAACAACTCACTAAGCCTTGTTACCCAGAAGCACCAGAGACAGATGACATGCATGCACACCTGAATGGCTGTGGCCCAGTGAAACTTTATGAAGTGAGGAGAGGGGCGGAGAGGTGACTCAGTGGTTAAGTACGTGTACTATTACTGCAAAAGTGCAGAAGACTAGGTTTCTTTAGTTTTTTCTTTTTAGTTTATTTATGTATTTATTTTTGCCAGCACTCACTAGGAGGCTCACAATTCCAGCTCCAAGGGATCTTATGTCCTCTGCTGGCCCTGATAGACACCAGGCCTGTGAATAGTATACATAAGCTCATGGAGTTGCACATACATGCAAATAAATATAAGTAATTAAGTACATCTGTAACAAAACAAAGCAAGAATAGGAAGGCCATATCTGGTTTGGTGCATCATGCTTGAAATTGCAACATTCTAGAAGTAGAGGCAGAAGGGTCAGGAGTTAAAAATCAGACAGCTACATAGTGAGTTTGAAACCAGTTTGAGGCATGTAAGAGATGAGAGATGGGGGACGGGAATTTGAGAATGTACATGATTTGTGATTGTGATCCATTGTTTGTTGAACACTTAATTATGATTTAGGGTTTAAAAGGTTGAACTCATTGGCATGGGTGTGGGGGCATGGGGATTTCCTAAACAGAACTCTAATTCTAATGGCTTAGGCTCTAAGATCAAGAATTGATAAATGAAACCTTAGGAAACTGAAAATCTTCTGTAAGGCAAAGGGCATAGTCAATAGGACAAATTGTCAACCTACAGATTGTAAAAGAAACTTCACTGACCCCCATATTCAATAAAGGGTTAATATTCAAAATATATAAAGAGCTTAAGAAGTTAGCCTCCAAAACAAAACAAAACAAAACAAAACAAAACAAAACAAAACAAAACAGCCGGGCGGTGGTGGCGCACGCCTTTAATCCTAGCACTTGGGAGGCAGAGGCAGGCGGATCTCTGAGTTCGAGGCCAGCCTAGTCTACAGAGTGAGTTCCAGGACAGCCAGGGCTACACAGAGAAACCCTGTCTCGAAAAAAACCAAAACCAAACCAAAACAAAACAAAACAAAGCACAACCAAACAACCAAACAAAAAAAACAAAACCCAAACAACCCAATCAAAAAAGTGGGGTATAGAACTAAATAGAGAATTCACAACAGAGGAATCTCAAATGGTTGAGAAACACTTAAAGAAATGTTCAAAGTCCTTAGTCATCAGGGAAATGCAAATCACAATGACCTTGAGATTCTACCTTACACCAATCAGAATGGCTAAGATCAAAAACTCAGGTGACAGCACACATAGGCAAGAATGTGGAGAAAGAGGAACACTTCTCCATTGCTGGGGGGATGGCAAACTGGTACAACCATTCTGGAAATCAATCTGGAGATTCCTTAGGAAATTGGAAATAGATCTACCTGAAGATCCAGCTATACCACTCTTGGACATATTCCCAAAAGATGCCCCACCATGCCACAGGGGCACATGCTCCACCAAGTTTATAGTGGCCTTATTTGTGATATCCAGAAGCTGGAAACATCCAGATGTCCCACAACAGAAGAATGGATACAGAAAATGCAGTTCATTTACATAATGGAATACTATTCAGCTATGAAGAACAAGGACATCGTGAGCTTTGCAGGCAAATGGATGGAACTAGAAAATATCATCCTGAGTGAGGTAACTCAGATCAAAAAGGACATGCATGGTATATAGTCATTAATAAGTGGATATTAGCCAAAAAAGTATAGATACCTAGGATACAATCCACAGAACTCAAGAAGGTTAACAAGCAGAAGGGCCCAAATGAGGCCCAATCCCACTTGGGAGGAAGAAGAAAACTATTACAGGAGGCTGAGGAAGGGAGGGACCTGGGTGGGACAGGGGACAGGGAGGGGAAAGGGGGACCATGATTAGGTATTGTGGCGGGGGATGGAGGAACAGGAGTGATGCCCTGAGGACAGAAGAAAGAATGGAAAGTGGCATCCTCGGGAGATAGGAGGTGAAGGGACGCTCTAGAATGTACCAGAGACCTGGGAGGTGAGAGATGCTCAGGACTCAGAGGGAGGGACCTTAGATGAAATGCCCAACAGTGGGGAGAGGGAACTTGTAGAGCCCACCTCCAGAAGAGAGACAAGGGCATCAAGTGGAGGGATGGGGCTGCCATCCTGCAGTCAAAAACTCTGACCCAGAATTGTTCTTGTCTAAAAGAACTAGAGGGACAAAAATGGAGAAGGGACTGAGGGAAAGGAGAGCCAGTGACTGGCCCAAATTGGGATCCAGCTCAAGAGGAGGCTCCATGCTATGGTGGTGTGCTTACAGACAGGAGCCTAGCATGGCTGCCCTCTGTGAGACCCAACAAACAGCTGAATGGATCAGATAGAGATACTTACACCCAACCAAGGGACAGAAGCTGACTTCCCCTGTTGTTGAATTAGGGAAAGGCTGGAAAAACTGAGGAGGAGGGGTGCCCCATAGGAAGATCAGTAGTCTCAACTAACCTGGACCCCTGAGATCTCTCAGACACTGAGCCACCAACAACACAACATACACTAGCTGAAACGAGGCCCCTGACACATTTACAGCAGAGAACTGTCTGGTTTGGCCTCAGTGAGGGAAGATGCATCTAACCCTAGAGATAATTGAGGCTCCAGGGAATGGGGAGTTCTAGTGGGGTGGCGGGTGAGGGAACATCCTCTTGGAGATGGGGGGGGGATTGAGGAATGGGATGAGGAACTGTTGGAGGGAAGACTGGGGGGGATAATGACTGGACTGTAAAAAAAGATGAAAGATAAATATAAATATAAATAAAAGAAAAATAAAAATATAAATAATTAAAAAAAGGTCAAAACCAAAGCTGAAAACACAAGATGCATGCCTTAATTATAATCAGGTACATAAAAATGTTCTCTATGAGTATGAGAGAGAAAGGTGGAGGGGAGGAATGAAAGATTCTAAAACTAAGAGGATGTTCCACTGGGGTATGAATCCAAAATTGTCTATTAATTTGATGAAATATAGGATGTCAAACAGGGGAACTCTCAGATGGCATGTAAGAAAAAAAAAGCCATGGTATTTCAGTTACAAACACAATAACATTTACAAGGTATGCTGTATTAGGTAGAGTTCTCCAGAGTAACAACTTATAAAATTAGTTTCTCCTCTCACTCTCTCCCTACACACACACACACACACACACACACACACACACGCACACACACACACACACACACACACACACACACACGGGGGGGGGAGAGGAGGGGAAGAAGGGATTTATTAGAGTAATTTACAGGCTTCAGTTAATCCAACAATGGCTGACTTTGAATGGAAAGTCCTACAATCCAGTAGTTGCTCAGCCCTCAAGTCTGGATGTCTCAGCTGGTCTTCAGTATATGGTGGAATCCAAAAGAAGTAGGTGTATCTTCCTGCCTCAAGATTCAGATTAGAGGCATGTCATTCTACTTCAAAGGTCCAGATGAGAAGAGCCTCTTCCTACTTCAAATTAAAAAAAATTGTCTCACAGGTGTGCCCTCCATTTTTTCCTCCCAAATGTCTTTAATTTTTAAATTTATTTTCTATATTCTTTGTTTACATTCCAAATGATTTTCCCTTTCCTGGTTCCCACCTCCCCATAAGTCCCATAAGTCCTCTTCCCTCCACCAATTGGGGTGACTCTACCCAAACAAGTGCCCTCCATTTTTGATGTTTAGTTCTAGATATAGTCATGTTGACAAGAATAGTCATCACAAGTTCACACCTTTTCAACTGGACACACAATCACATTTTTTTATTTTGCCATTAATTGCCAAATTAAAACAATAACTAGGTTTTAATACTGCCTATGGATAATATAACTATCCTGTGTATAATCACAAATGCATTATGTAATTAACTAGGTCATAATTATTGCTTGGTTATGACTGGTATAACTATTCCTTGCACAATCACAAACACATTATAATTTTAGAATAGGTGGTGATATCTCTTGAGGGACATTCTTTAACTATATCAGACTTAAATATGATAACCACTGATATCTTATTAATTGACATTACAACACATAATAAAGAAATTGAGGAAAGAAAATACAAATATCTGTACAAATACATTATTAACAAAATACAACGGAAATATTCATGTCAATTATAATCCTCATTTCTGTAACTGGGCACATGGCCTTAGCTACTATTTATGACTACCTTCCTCTACTAATCATTGTGTATTTCCTCCACCCTTAGCAAGCATCTCAGCAGATCTTGGCTTTTTTCCTGGAGGAATGACCCATACCCTCATGATGGGTCTGCGTCCTTTGTTATCCTGCCTGGATTAGGCCATTGTACTTTCCCATTGACTTTAATCACAGGACATGGTAGCACCAAGAGACATCCCAAAGGATCTTTTGCACTCTGGAGAATTTTTCCTACTTCTTTTGTGGAGAATCAATCCAATTTCTTCATGGAATCTGGATCAATCACTCCCCAACACCGTTATTTCTTTCTTAGCCTGTTGGGTTAAGGTCCAAAGTGGCCTGGGGGGAGATCTGAATTTCTAGCTCAATAGAACATTTGTTGTCGCTCCTGGTATGAGTGATCACCATTATAGAACCAAAACTTCTAGGCAAGAAGAATTTGAGGTTGTAGAAACAGGAAGGAAATATTTTCATAGTTGGTCACTAGGTGTGATAGTAAATGAAACTATTCTCTTTTCCATTCCTTGATTCCCGGACCTGTGGATCCTGGCTATAGGAGGAACCACACCATATATTGGATACTAATTAAAAGCACGTATTGCCTTCTGAAGAACCTTGTTATAGCCATACAGGATGCTGCCACCTAGATGGCAATGTAACTATGTCTTCAAAAGGTCATTCCATCTTTCAATAAAGACAGTTGTTTCAGGATGGTGGGGAATATGGTTGCATGATTGGGGGCCTACTGTCATAGTTCTCTTTCTGTGAAATGAATTCTTTGCCCAGAAGCAATACTGTGTGTGTATAATACCATGATGGTGGATAAGGCATTCTGTAAGTCAATTAATGGTGGTTCTAGAGGAAGAATTATATGCAGGAAAGGCAAATCCATAGCCAGAATAGTATCTTCTGCATTAAAGATAAGGTATTATCCTTTCCATGGAGAAAGTGGTCTGATGGAGTCAACCTGCCACTGGGTTACTGGCTGGTCACCTGGGGCAATGGTGCCATATCTGGGGCTCATTGTTGATCTCTGCTCTTGGCAGATCTGATTGTCAACAACAGCTGTAGCTAGGTTAGTCTTGGAAAGTGGAAACCATAGGCATAAATTTTCCTCAAACCAACTTTAATAAGCATTTAACCTCTCCTCTTGCCTACCACCCACCAGAGGTAGTGCAAGAGAAAAGTTATTATGGGGGAATTGGACATGTTTAGCAATGGCTCTTTGAAGGATGAGCTCAATCTTCTTTGGCAGCAGTTTAGTCCCATAGCAAACACCAAATACGACCCAGTAGCTACAGTCTAGTCCTCTCAGCAGACAAATACTATGCACAAACCAGCAGCTGTAGTCCAGTCCTGAAGGTACAGGAACTTCACGAGAAGTTCTTTGATGAGTTTCCTTCAATGTGATAACAAGTGGAGCTCAACCATGCTATGTCAGGTGAACCAATACATGCCTGTCATTAGAGAAGAATAGCAAGGCAGAGAAAACCAAACCAATACTCAGTGTTCATATTCCACTGTCTGGGGTCATATTTAAATTCCTTTATCCCATGTCCTTTCACGTGTCTTCTATAGTAAAACATCCTTTTACCTGTGTCTGCTTCAAAAAAATATTCTTTCATGTGTGAATTTTCAAATCATGCTCTTTTCAAGTCCCTGACCATCTAGCTAATCCATTGGCTACAACCCATATATTAGTGGACAATCATATATGTGACCATTTCTCCTTCAAAACAAAATGTATGATCATGTGTACTGCCCAAAGTTATGTCAGATGCAAAGATTTCCTTTTACTGGTGTCTTTCAGGGTTGTCCCAGAAAGGGGTTGTAATACCACAGCTGTCCAGTTCTGGGTGGTGCCTATACAATGTGAAGAACCATCAGTAAACCAGGTCCTTCTCTTTCTCACTCAACTGAACATAGGGAACACCCCACAAGGCCATAGGTGCATGCTTGGCAGCAGACATAATTGAAATGGTTGTAAAAACCATAGGCAGTTGGGCAACTTCTTTGTATAACTTGCTTGTTACTTCAGGACCTACCTGCTCAGGCCTGATCACATATATACTACTTCCATTTGATAATAGATTGCTGCTGTGCACATCCTAGTTGATAACTTGCTGAGTTAGATAACACCCAGTCCATGATGGGCAGCTCTTGCAGCATGGAAAATTGGTATCCCATTGTCAAACTTTCAGTTTTTACTAAGATCCAGCAGTAAACCAAGAGATGTCTTTCAAAGGGAGAATAGTTGCCTGTAGATGATGGTAGAGTCTTGCTTTAAAATCCCAAAGGTCTCTTCTGTGATTCATTTATAGTGGTCTGCTATAGGCACCAAATAGTATCTCTATTTGCCACTGATACCTCAAGCACCATTGGGTCTGCTGGATCATAAGTTCCAAGTGGTAGAGCAACCTATACAGCAGCCTGTGCCTGGTAAAAAGCCTTCTCCTTTTCCACTACCCCCACAAAACTAGCAGCTTTCCAAGTTACTTGGTATATGGGTTGGAGTAACACATTCAAGTGAGGAAAGTGCTGTATCCAGAATGCAAATAGTCTGATTAATTATTGTGCTTCATTCTTAGTGGTGGGAGGGATCAGATACAATAGCTTATTCTTCATCTTAGAAGGGATATCTCTGGAAGCCCCACACCCCTAGACTCCTAAGAATTTCACTGAGTTAGAAGGCCCTTGAATTTTGGTTGGATTTATTTCCCATCCTCTGATGGGTTTGTGTGTAGCCAACATGTCCAAATGGTTGCTACCTTTTGCTCACTAGGTTTGAACAGCATACTGCTGCCAATATTTTGCACCAATTGACATTTTGTGGAAGAGACAGATGTTCTAGATTTGTCTTTTTAACTAAGTTATGGCACAGGGCTGAAGAAGTAATATGTCCCTGAGATAAAACTGTAAAGGTATATTGCTGGCTTTGCCAACTGAAAGCAAATTGCTTCTGGTGGTCCTTATAGACAGGTAAATAAAATAAAACCATTTGCTTGATCAATAGCTGCATATCACGTACTGGGAGATATGATAATTTGGTCAAGTAAGCTCCCTACATTTGTATATCTATTGCAATTATCCATTCTGGGACTCAGGTAATAACTACAGGATGAGTTTGGGTGTACACCAGACCTACTGTGAGTCAGACTCCTGTAAAAGATCTGTTAATCATCTGATCTCCATAAGCTCCTACTTTAACTGTAGGGCCACAATGTTTCTTGAGATCTCCTGGAATCAGCATCAAGTTAGAACCAGTATTTAGTAGACCCTATAAAGTCTGATTGTTTCACTTTCCCCTGTATACAGTTGTCCTTGTAAAAGGCCTAGGTCCTTCTGGGGAAGGACTGGAGAGAGGCAAACATACTTTTAGGTAGTTTATCAAAGTTCTTCCTCATAGGAACCTATTCATCCTCCTTTCAAAGGGTTCTGGCTCTACAAATCCACTTAAGTTGGGAAACAAATTCACAGACCATGATTCCTCTTTGTCACAATCAAATATAGGCTTTCTTTTATTTGACTGAGAATTTTTCTACTTACCCAAATTAAATAAAGATTCAGTCATCTTTTTATCTGTTTCATGCCGAGCATACAAGATCATTGATTAGCCAATACTAAAGGTCCAAATGAGGCATGCCACCATTCAATTTGCTTTGCTTGTACAGACAATTATGAGTTAGGTCATTATGAACCTTTCTTTGTCTCTGCTGCCTATTACCATAACCATGATCACCTTTCCTTTGGAGATTCAGTGCTGCCACATGGCCCCTGCTCCCTCAGAGCCCAATTAAACCCATTTCATTTAATTCATCCAATTGAGCAGTAGCATCTTCAACCATAAGGCCTGGCACAAAGAAAAGGGCAATGGCAAAACTCTTCAAATGTACTGGTGCCCCTCTCTTGTCTTCACATTTTATAGGATTAATGAAGGGCATGTCTCTGGGCCTTCCCATCATGGAGGATTATGAATGGTTACACACTGTATCCACTGCAGCATTGCAGTTCCCTTGGACTTTAAAAATCCCCTCATCAACATTAAGCAAAGGGATATCAGGCAACTCAAACTCCTTTTCAGTTGGTCATCTTTTGACAAATGCTTCAGCCAGCCATTCAAACAAATGCTTGACATGTTCTTCAAAACTGTGCAAGCTTCCATGTTAAACCTAGAAATTCCACTCAGAAGGCCCATATCAATAAACTCAACCTGATCTAGTTTTATGTTCCTTCCACCATTATCCCACATCTTTAAAACCCATTCCCACACATATTCCCCAAACTTCTGCTTGAATGAACTAGCAAACTCATTAAGCTCTTTAGTAGTATTACATACTACTTCCTCATGGATACACTTTCTATCACCCCTCTAGGAGTCTGATTTGCCTTAAGTCTGGTTTAAGTACAGAGGCAACTATTGGTGGGTCCTGAGGGATGTTAGTAATGTCTTGCACAGCTGGCCTCTTGTTCAGAGAGGTTTAGATTCTGGTTTAAAATTAATTTCCCCAGTCAGAGGTGAAAAGGACAATATTTCAAGAGGTTGTGTTGAGGATACCACTTCCTTGGGTAAGATAAACCCTTGAGAATATGAGCATTTAAAGTTCTCAGTTCAGTAGGGTCCTCAGACACATCCCCATGCCAGGTTACAGGATCTCATTCTTTACCAACTAATGCCCTTTAACAGCCAGCATCCTTTAAGGTTGGGACTTGAATTTTCACTGTAACTCAGTCAACCATATAATGAGTGTTTCAGTTTGATTTTCAGCATCTTGAGCTCTGTGGTAACTGGAAAGAAGGGTGTCTTCCAAGGCACACTTAGAAACCCAGACTTTTATATATATCTGGAACCAGTCAGTTTTACCACTAAGTTCATTGTTGTCCTTCACCATATTCAGAAATGCCGGATGTTAGTTTATCACAGAGGTCATTCTCTTCCTTTGACATTTTATATAGAAATGCCAAGAACAACCACCCAGCATCATTGTTTTCCTTATTTTTCCATAAACTGCCAAATGTTTCATATATAGGATCACCAATTCTATTGTGCTCACAATTGGTGAATCAGAATAACCAGATATATTTATCTGATAAGTTTGTAATATAGTTCACACCATAGGCTTGCAGTACTCTTTGAGATCCCAGGAGAGGATTCAGTAACTGGAGAGGCTTTGGTAATTGTAGGTGTTAGCAAATTGAAAAGCATATTCCAGATACTTGAAAGATTAATTATACTTCTGCTACTCCAGAACCAGTTCTGACCACCAAAATCTGCAGTAATCAGGGTTTTCTAGAGCAATGGTTCTCAGTCTGTGGGTTGTGACCCCTTGGTGGGTGTTGAATGACCCTTACACAAGGGTTGCCTAGGACCATTGGAAAACAGATATTTACATCATAACAGTAGCAAAATTAGTTATGACATAGAAAATACAATTTTATGGTTCAGGTACCATAACATGAGGAACTGAATTAAAGGGTCCTAGCATTAGGAAGCTTGAGAACTACTGCTCTAGAGCATAGACTGAATCTCTCTTTCTCTGTTTGTCTGTCTGTCTGTCTGTCTGTCTGTCTGTATCTTCTCTCTCTGTCTGTCTCTCTCTCTGTCTCTCTCTCTGTCTCTCTCTCTGTCTCTCTCTCTCTCTCTTTCTCTCTCTCTCTCTGTGTGTGTGTGTGTGTGTGTGTGTGAGAGAGAGAGAGAGAGAGAGAGAGAGAGAGAGAGAGAGAGATTAGAATGATTTACAGGCTGTAGGCTGTAGTCCAACTAATCAAACAGTGGCTGGCTTTGAAGAGAAAGTGCAGGAATCAAGAGTGCTCAGGCCACTGGATGTCTCAGTTGGTCTCCAGTATTTTCTGGAATCCTGAAGAAGTGGGCTCCAATGCCAGTGAAAAAATGGGAATAATATCAAGGCAAGGGCAAGTGAGCACAGAATAAAACCTTCCTTTTTCCATGCCCATAAACTTTCAGAAGAAGGAGCAGCCCATGTCAAAGGTTCATGTCTTTCTGCCTAGATCTGGCTTAAAGGTGCATCTGAAAGATCTGGATTTAAGAGAATACAGAGAAGCTCTCTTTCACCCATAATACCAGGCCAATTGTAGGATATATAAGTGTTTGGTTGTGTGTGCATGTATGTGTTTATGGAAGGTGTACATATCAGTATATATGGCTATATATATGTATGTATGTATGTACATATATGCTGTGTGTTATGATGTAGTGTGAATATGTGGTATATATATGTGTGTTTGCGTATGTTTGTATATGTGTGCATGGGGTGGGTGTATTATGTATGTGTATGTGAGGTGCTATAAACTGGTATCAACTGGCAGAAATATTTGGAATTGCTTGTATGGTATTGGGGCTGTTCTTTCCTCTAAGCTGCCTTCTGCATCAGTGATTTTGATTCTGTAAAATACAATATCTTACAGATTGTCAAGTATGACCAATTACTTGCCTTGGGATCAAAGATAATACATAGTTTCAAGGGTTGTGGCCATAAAACATTTAATAAAAGTGAAGTTATTTGTTTTAAGGACTCTCAGTTAATATTGCCAAGGGAGTCTCTGGTTTTATTTTCCTTCAAGTCCTGGTCCCTCTCACCCCCCACAGAAAAGTGTAAACCTTATTTTTCTATATTCCGCATCTGCCACCCAGGATTCTGATGTCTAGTGGGGACAGTTTCAATATCTCAGTGTCCTAGAATGAGCTACCCTATGCCCAGAGCACTGCTTGTGTTCTCAAGTGAATGTTCCCCTTTCTAGTTTATAAAGAAATCACTTTACTTATAAAAATGAAAGGACAGAATGGGTTTTAAAAACTGTGAGAGAATAACACTCAGTTCTGTGGTCTGAGGCCAATTCAACAAAGCAAGCATGTTCAGACTTTAGTCATAACTCCAATAACAGACAGCCCAAGGCCAACAGGCTTCCATGACACTAACCTCACCAATGAACTGTGGGCTCCAGCCCCTTCCCAGTCTGCTAAGTCTCCTTATGTATCTTCATTTCTTAAATGCCTGTTTGGAAAATCTGTATGCAGGATGGAATGCATATACTAGAAATATTTGTTGAGAAATTAACATCCCAAGTGACTTCTCCTTATTCAGCTGACTGTAGGTCCATTCTGCAATATTGTCAGTTGGGCTGTTGGTTGACCAGTTGGTCATTCAGTCAGTTGCTTTCTTGGTTTTCATATCAGAGGAGCACCCACTTAGGAATGGAGAAATCCTGTACCAAGAGTGAATTTTGTTCTCTGAGGTCATCTTGCAATATCATCAGTTGTCAAACTTTTAGTTATAACATTGTTATTGGCAACTGGAACACTACAGACCTGGCATCCCACTAGCCAGCCAGCAGCCTGTGCATAAGTCAGACCTGGGTGCATAAAGCAGCCCAGCCTTATAAGCAATCTTCACTAAGAAATTAGTTAATAGCATCTGCACTAAGAAACCCAATGTAGACTGTTCCCATGAAGTTATTTAATTTAGCTGGTATGGCATTGCACACCTCAAAATTCTAACATGGAAGAGGCAGAGCCAGGGGTCTTGTGAGTTTAGGACTAGCCTAGGCTATGCAATGACCTTATTTTTCAATAAACAATCAAACAAACAAAGAAACACATAAACAAACACATAAATAAATAAGTAAATAAATAAATACATATAAGCAAGCAAGCAAAATAGAATAAAAAACATTCTCTCTCCCCTCAAACAACTACAACAACCAAAGATTGATGATGGAGATGAGAGATAAGACAATCCTTTGTATGACCAAGATGTATCCAACCCACAACACCATCCAAAGGAAGTCTTTCATGAACTGGAGGTATACTGTAAATTAAAATAAGAAAAAATTCCTTTAGAAAGTCATTTTTTAAATGATGCTACTGTTGTCTGATTTTCGACATGAACCTTACTGAGGCCCATGGTACTCCTGTGTAGAATCCATAGAAGGTCACTTCAACCTCTCAGCACATCCCACATGCCCTTGAGGGAGAGTCACTAGGGCAGGGGCATTGTTGCTAGCTCTGAAACATGCTTTTAGTTCCAGACAGACAAGTGACCAGATGTCCACTGAACTCGTATGCATGTTTCCTGCTTTAAAAAAAGTGTGTGTATGTATATCTCTATATGTATGTGTATTTTTGTGTGCGTACATGTGTGTGTGTGTGTGTGTGTGTGTGTGTGTGTGTGAGAGAGAGAGAGAGAGAGAGAGAGACAGAGAGAGACACAGAGAGAGAAACAGAGACAGAGATAGAAGAGAGACAGAAGAGAGAGAGACACACACACAGAGTCTTCTCCCCATTCTCCAGGATGGCTGTTTTTGTAACAATCTCTGTGCCCTCTTCAGCAAGTAGCAGATGTATCTTTGGAAATCCCAACATCATGCAAGGACCCATCTTTGCTTTAAAAATAAATTTCATTTTTCAATTGTGTTTGTACAAGTGTGTGTGCATGTATGTGTGTATGTGCATGTGTGTACATGTGTATGTATGTGAGATACAGAGAAACAGAGAGAGACAGAGACAGACAGAGACATAGAGAGGGGCTGGGGTAGGGAGGCAGGTGCCCCCAGAGGCTAGAAGAGCATGTTGGATCCCTTGGTGATAGAGTTGCAGGTCACTGTGAATTGCTCAGTATAGGGTCTGGGAACCAAATTTGAGTCCTCTGGAAGATCAGTAAATGGTCATAATGAGCGAGTATCTGCAAGCCTGTAAGAGTTGTATTGGTTTGGATTTTCTTCCTCTGAAGGAAACTTGGTCTGTGTGGCCTCAACTCTCACAGCTTCTTCACAAGGGACATTGCTTACCTTCTTTTATAGAGGAACACTGCCACCTCTCACTCCAGTGCTCCCCCATTATCACAATGTGTTTCTTTTAGGACCATTATAAAAGTCCACAAACATACCACCCAACTTGGTATTCAGTCTGATTCCTCTAGTAGAATGAGAGCCACGTAATGATGGGCACCTTGTCCTTCCCAGGCCTTCCTTTGTAGCCCTTTGGTTGGCACAGCTGTTAGAACGCAGTGGGTGTGTCCATTGTAGATGGTTGAGTGAATAACAGATGGATCAGTGAGGACCATCTTTGGTGGCAAAATGAGATTCCGCAGACACACTCCATCTCCCAACTTGTTTAAAAAGAAGCATAATCAGGAGATGGAGAGGCAGTTGAAACTTGAGTGCTGTTGCTTTTCCTGTGCAGACATGAACAAACGTTTCTTTTTTCTAGTTGGGGCACTGATGGAAGATCAAATTAATAATCCATTCTAATTCTAATTGGGATGAATGAGGAACTACTCACAGGAGTCTGCCTGAACCCTAAATGGCCGCATCACTACAAAGTTCCAGCCCATCATGGATGGTGACCTTGTGGGAGCTGCATCATAGAGTCACCCTCTGGGTTAACTTTCCTGTATGCTCCAGCATCTCCTAAGATAATGTTTAGCAAGAGGGAAGAGGAGGCAGGAGTGATGGCTGGACTCTCAGGTTAGGGTCCTATGACCTGCCTGAGAGGTCCTAGCTTTCCTACCACTGCTACCTGGTGTGACTATTCCCTTGCCTTTCTGCCTATTTCATTGTAATAATGGCTATGAGGCCAAAGCTACCCCTACTCTAAGGTGTCAAGGGGGTGATCTCACAAGGTGCTGGTGGAGGAAAAGGCACAGAATAGCACACTGACATGAGGAGACATGCCTTGAATTTCTTCTGCCAGAGAAAATTCAAGATGGCAGAGAGGTCACTTGTCTTAGAACTGGGACTAGTGGCCATTTCTATGTAATTTGTAACAAAGCAGATCAATCACTATAACAGAGCTTTGCATCACCAGCCTGAATCAGGTGAGTTCAGCATGCCTTCTGGCCTCTACCCCAGGGGCTCAAAGTCTCATGCACACCCTGCTTGCCAATTAGAGGGAAAGCAACATAAAATCCAGGAAGTAAAATTGATTTCAAATGCCGTACAACAAAAGAATAAATATGAAACACCAGGACACCACCATAATGGACACTTTTTTATGTCTGTAATGGCATTTTAATGTTTTTGCCAGGGACATTTGGAGGCTTACAACACTGTAATAAAGACAATACTCTCTCATCTACTTAACCAACATGTGGCTACTGTGCTTTAAGCTGCTTGAAGAAGATGCCACTGGGATTAAAGTTGCTGATGTTTTTGTTTTTACTTTTTATTTGAAAGGAAATAAATTGTGAATCTACTACACTAAGAGATGAAAGAGATCTGAGGTCATCATTCTGTGGTTTCACAATACCTTGGGACATTTCTCTGATGTCCAGCAGCTCCAGCTCTTATTCTAAAAGATTCTTTTGGAGATACAAACTCTATAGGGTATCTAAGTCAAGAAAATACAGTAAAATGAAAAAAATCAGCAAAGAACAAGATGAAGGGGGCTGGAGAAATGGCTCAGTGGTGCAGAGCACATGGCTAAATACTGGCACTCCTCTCCCAGAAGACTTAGCGGCAATGTCAGGCTCACAACCTCCTGTAACTCCAGCTCCAGAGCCTCTGACCTTTGAGGGTTCATGAACACATGTGCACACACATTCACATGCAAATACACTCACACATGTGTGTGTATACATGCATGCAATCACATATACAATAAACCTGAGAGAGACAGAGACAGACAGACAGACATACAGACAGACACACACACATACACACAGAGTGGGGGGAGCGAGAGGGAGAGGGAGGGAGGGAGAAGGAGAGGGAGAAGAAGGGAGGAAGGGAAGGAAAAGGAGTGGAGAGGGAAAGAGGGAGGGAGGGAGGGAGAGAGAGAGAGAGAGAGAGAGAGAGAGAGAGAGAGAGAGAAGCAAGCACACTTTAAAAGGAGAACTTAAGAGATGAGCTCACACAGGATCCAGTAATTCACCATAAGGACTTCAGGTTCTAGAAAGCTGTAGAAACAACAAAAGCAATATTGTACAAAGCTAAGAATGGTGCAAAGGGACACATCAAAGAAAAAGCCAGTAAAGGCTTCTGAAAATTCTCTTTCCACAACAGTAAGGAGGACTCAGGACAGAGTCTCTGAATCAGCATTTTCAGAACTCTAGAAATTAGCCAAACCTGCCACAGAAATCTGAGGAGGAGCAGTCAGGTAAGAACAGTGCTTGATATTGGTGAGCATAATCAGAGTTGTGGCATTTCCATCTGCCAGAGTCCCACTTGGACCCCTGGCTCTGTCTGGTCCCTGAAGTGAAACTGTGGTAGTTGCTGGGGGAACAGGGCAAGTGCTCCTTAGCGACCAGCTGCACAAGCATTGTGTGGTTGTTAAGGTCTGACTTTGTGAGACCTGGCTGCGGGTTCAGAGGACTCAGCCTTTCCCCTGAGGGTGTTTATCTGGAATGTCAGAGAGCTAGTTTTCATTCCTGAGTAGTTTAACAGGCTCAAGGGGGAGATTTGAAAACCAGTGACACCAGTTTAAGGGAATTTCAAAGGTGATATGTGTGTCAGGAGAGGTCTGGGGAGGCTCTGAGTATCATCTCCAGTTGACTTTGAAGCTCCAGGCAACAGGGAAGAGAAGCCTAAAGAAGAGTTGTAAGCTCCTCTTCTGAGTGTTGAAAAATATGTTCCAACACACATGTACATAGACACCTCTATGTATGTATACATACAATTACATACATAAACGTATACACACACTCACATGTACATGTGTACTCATGAACATACACCACATATGCACACATGCATACACACACCACAGACACACACACACACACACACACACACACAGAGCATGCATAGACTCAGTAAAAGCTGATTGGTTTGAGACATTGTAGGAGACACTGTCCTCTAAGATAGGGACACTGCAACTCCAGTGGGCACACAAACTAAAAAATGAAATTACAGACTGAAAATTCATTCACAAAAGTCAATAGACAACACTATTCATTATAGCAAAACCATGAAACCCTGGGGAGGGGAAATCAATTTCCATATTTGCTAATTTGTTTTCACAAAAAGGATTTGAGCAAAGGGTTTTCAGCAAAAGATTGTAAGGGACACACAGAAACAAGAAAGTCTGGGTTATTTGCATGGGTGTAGGGGTGGGGGAAGAGGTGAGCCTGGGCGGCAGGCCAGAACCTGTGCTTCTGGACTTTGGAGCTTTAAGTATGTTAAGAAAGCAAGTGGCAATATGAGTAACCCATTTAAATGTGTCAGGGAATGTCTGTAATGACATAGCTGGTAAAAAAGACTAGACATTCTGAGCTAGGCAGTGCACAGGGCAAGCTTGAAATTTGACCAGAGAATGGAGATCTGAGCAAGCAGAAGAAAGAGCAATGGACATGAGTTGGGTTATTCAGTTTACACAAGGAAGAGAAGCAAGAAAGTTTTTGAGACCCATTGGAGACCTGGAAAAGTGTACTATAAGAACCATGATCTTCACAAAGAATGTGACCCCACAAAAGAGAAGGAAGCAGAGATGAAAGAACGTTTAGAGATAATGGTTGAAATTCTCCAAATTTGACTTTAAAATTGCCTTAATCTATATACCGAAGATGCTAAAAGAATGTCTTTTAAGTAAGGTAAAGCCAAAGTCTCTAGAGGAATTGTAATAAAGTTATCAAAATTCAGAAATAGAGAATTTTTTATCATCATCATAATCATCATCATCATCATCACCACTACCACCACCACCACCATTATCATCATCATCATCACCGCCACCACCACCACCACCACCATCATCATCATCATCATCATCATCATCACCACTACCACCACCACCACCATTATCATCATCATCATTACCACCACCATCATCATCATCATCATCATCATCATCATCATCATCACCATCATCAATCATCAGCATCATCACCATTATCCCATCTTGGGGTTTGAACAAAGAACCTTGAGAATACTAGGTAAATACTCTTATGACTGCCACTTTCCCTGGCCAGGAGATAGCCTTGAAAGGATCAAGATTTAAGTGGCTCCATGTATACCAGTGTTAAGTCAAAGGACTAACAATGGGTCCCTCAAGAGCTGCCATGGTACTCAGGAGACAGTGAGACACTCTGCTCAAAATCTTGACAACCAAGAAGTTACATTTCACAAAACTGTCCTGCAGAAATGAAGCAGAAGTGAGATATTCCCAGGTAAACAACAGCCTCGGAGTCCATAGCATAATCGGTCATCTCTGCAAGAAATTCTAACTGAAACCATTCTGTCTGAAATGAAAGACTTCCAAGAGTAATTGGAATCCACTCACATCCACATGGATGACAGGTAACAGATGGTACAGATTCCATACTTGTAATGCTTACGTCTTTCCGATATGATTTGAAAATCAAAAGATCACCTCATGAGGTAAAATCTACAGATTTGTGTCAATAGGTGTGTCATGCACAGAAGATGTCATTTGTGTGATAAAGCCAGCCTGAGAGAAGAGGGGTGAATAATTTATACTATTGAAATGTCACTGATCTTCATGGATCAAAGCTACAAATGAAAGAGTTAAATCTAGAGAACCCATGGACGAAAACATAGCAATAAAACTTAAGAGGTCTGAGGCTCAAAAACAGCTCGGCAATTAGAAGCAACTAAAGAAAAATATTTGTAAATTGGCATCAAAATGAAAAAAAATGTTTTCATATCAAGGGCACTATCAAGGAAATGAAGAGATGATTCATAGAATGGAAAAACCATGTGCAGTGCATGTGTCTGGCGTGCGCTAAGGGGTCACAAATAATGGAACTGGTATAAACCAGTAACAAAAAGAGCAATTACCTAATTAGAATCGACTCAAGGATTTGGATACAGCATTCTCTAAATAAGCTAGAAGAATGCTGATGACCATGAGAAGATGCTCAACACCATTAATTGTTAAAGCAATTCAAACAAAACCATGATACAATGGCGAGTGTGTGCATGCGCAAGCAGTGCACATGCACAAGCAGTGCGCATGCCCAGACAGACAGCAGCAGTACGAATGAGGAGGGGAATGATGGGAGACAATGGGGACACTTGTGCACTGCTGCTGTGAACACGAAACTGCAGTCACTTATAAAGCAGGTCTGAAGTTATTCAAGAGTTGAACATTGAGCTACTCTATGGAGGAATAATCACTTCTAGGCACATCCACAAGAGAATCGAAAATTTACCATGAAACACTTGTAGGGCTGAATATGCTAGCCCATGTTTGTAACCCCAGCAGTCAGGAGTCTAACACAGGATGATCACTGAGAGTTTGGGGGGTCAGCTTGGACTATAACAGGATCTCAAAGCTAGCCTGCAATACATACCCAGATCCTTTCTGCTAAAAAGAAAAAAAATGTAGGGTACGTCTGTAATTCGGTGGTAGAGGTCTAGCTTGGCACATTCAAAGCCTTGAGTTCAATCTACACCAGGATAAGCACGCAAGGAAACAAATATTTGAAAACATTAGATTAAAAAAAATGGTTAAGGTTTTGTGGTGATGCATGGTTGTAACCTCAGAATTGGGGAAGCTGAGGTAGGAAGGTATAGATCAAGGGGACAACCTGGGCTATATAGCAAGTACCTGTTAACAAAACAAAACAAAACAAAACAAAACAAAACAAAACAAAACACCAAAACCAAACAACCAAACAAAAAGCCCCAACCAATAAACCAACTAACCAACCAAAACAGAACAAGCAGTAAGAAAAAGGGAAGAAACAAGTCCTTGTCTAGGTGTGTCAATAATGGCATTGTTGGCGTGATGTATAATAGCCAGATATACCCCAATGCAGTGCCCATCAGCTCCTTAGTATCATCCGTAACCCCTAAAGGAAAGACATCTTGGCACATGTCACAACATGAATTTTGAGAACACAACAGTAAGAGAAAGGAGCTGGATACAGCGAACCTCTTTGAGGACATAGTAGCCTCCACTGCTTTTGCTTACTTTAAAAGCATATCTTGTGTGGTGAGTGAATTATACCTCCTGGCAGAGGCGTTTCTGTAATGGGACCAGAGCACATTCTCTGAGATGGACTGATGCGTCATGGATGAGTCAGCCGCACAGTGCAGGGATGAGCCAATCTGCTTCAGATCATTTATAACTGAGGACTGAATGATGTAATAAGATAAAGATGGAAATGAAATGTCCTGGGGCAGAGTAAACAGTTGTGATGCTAATTTTCATCGATTTGATGTGTCTGAGCGGATTCTTGTGGAAATGCTGCTGTATTCCATCTTGCCTTGCCAGGAACTGATCAGAATGGCTCCAGCACAGTGCTAGCAGGTGACTTACAGGAAGTGTTCATGATGGTCCCAGGGCAATGCTCCTGTGTGGCCTACAGGAAGTGGTCACTGGGTCCCCAAGGCTGTGCTTGTAGGTGACACAGAAGATTTATCCTGTGTCTGAGTCCTCCTATGATCTGGGATAGGCATTTTCTAAACACCCAATTAAAGAAACTCCTCAGGTAGGTGTCTCAGGTGTACTTCAAGTATCACGTAGGTTTTCAAGCTGTGTGATTATTGGATATAACTGCTCGACAGACATACCCTTCCGAAATGAAGTTCATACTTTTAAAAAGGGGTTTTGAGACCGAGCAGTGTCAGTAGTGAATGTGCAGAGACTGAGATATTTGAGCTAAGGCATATATAAATAGCAGTGGCCAATGATCCTGCCTTGTTCACTTCTAAATACAGTGCTCTTCCCACTAGCATTTAATTATGCGCTGTACGTGGATAAAAATGGGCATTAGAAAAGATTGAATCTTAGGATGGTTGTGTTGAGACCTAAATATGGTTTAAATCTCTGCTTCTGCATTTGCAAAGCCAACAAAACGCAGATGAATGCTCATTTCTCCCAGAAGCGTGTTGAGATATATTTGCCCATGTATTATTTGAAGACAAATCCGTATGCCATCAGTACACACTTCAGCACATGGTGAGAGAGATGTTGAGAGCTTCTAAGAAGTCTCTATTTCCAGCCAAAATGTCCTACAAACGCTCCCTTACTCACCCATCCTATAACTCCTATCCTAGAGAACATGACCAAGTCTACTGAATGCTAAGGATGACTTTTAAATTATCTTCTTCCAGAGGATAGATGATATTTGAACATGTGGCACTTTCTCTGAGGGTGTATGCATGTTTTGCAATGCTGGACTTGTGTAAACAAATTTCATTCCTTCTTAAGCAAAATGACATGGATAGTACTAATGATAATTGTTGCTATCAATGTGGTAGGAAGGAATCACATGCCTGAAGCTGGGGAAGGGGATGTTGCAGATATTAATGGGTTAGGGATTTATGGCATCCTTATTGCAGTAGCATCATTATTACTTAAATTCTATGATGATGGGACAGGTATAGACAGGCTGAAGAGCTGGTTCCAAATCATTACAGAGTAAGTAACAAGCATATCAAAGACTCAAACCCAGGCTGTCTTCTGAGATGTCTGTCTTTCTGGCCTCCATACCTTACCATGTCTCAGCCTGCCTGCTAGCCAGGAAGTTACTGCCATGTGCTTGGCTATGAGTGTGGTTTGCTGCATAAAATAAAAGGAATGACTTATCTGTGGTTTGCACGGTGTTGAGGTGAACTTTTTAAACAGCTTTGCAGAGTGCCATGACCCAGTGTGTGCAATAGTGTAGTTATGAAGCCATTGGTCCTGGGAATGCATGTATTTGTCCTAAAACAAGTCCTTTTCTGGCTGTGTTGTCCTTATGCTTAATCAAGAATGAATGTTCTTTTGACCTACATCCAATGCTTTTGAGCATCCCCTTTGTTTAAGAAAGCCTATATTTTATCAAGCTTTCACATCTATTTTATAAAGTGGATTGATCTAATGAGCAAAGAATGGTCTCTGCCCATGTGGCATGAATCTGAGCACTGGGAGACCATCCCATCCAGTAAAGATTATAAACTTGGTTATTGCCCAAAGGCACCATCATTTTAGAGTTACATCTTCAAGCAGCTCTCACAAGCTTCTTCTATTCCATGAGGTTTTAGCCAGAGAAAGGAACACACACTCCCTATATGGGCATAACAAGAGATTCCCATGACAGGGGTCTGGGGAAAGGTCCATGGTTCTTTCGTGAGGTCTCCAACATTCTTTGGTTTTTGGCTACACAGCCCCGAGTATGTAAACTATATGAAATTAGTTATAGCTTGAGAATAGATGCTTAGAAAAGTAAGCCAATAGGGGAGGGAGCAGGGAGGGTGAAGAATGAAGGGAGGTGGAGAGAAAGGAGGGAGGGAGGGAGGGAGGGAGGGAGAGAGAGAGAGAGAGAGAGAGAGAGAGAGAGAGAGAGAGAGAATATGACTATGAGCTACGAATCATTTAAAATCCTGTTTTTTTGCTATCTCTAAGGCCAGTCCTCTCTTCTGGAATTCAATCTCATGAGACATCAATCAAAATCCCTGCTTTGTGCACAAATGGCCTTTTGAATTTCTGTTACTTTCTGAGGAGGTTTGACTAACACAGATTGACACTACAAAGGACATTGATATGCAGAAATGGTTCCAGAATGGGACAAGAAAAATAGGAGCCCAGGCCACACAGAGGAAGAGGGAAAGGGAAGTAGAGCGACTGTTCATTAGACTGACACGGAGAGGTACTCATCAGTACCACAATGGTTAGTGTCAATCAACCAGACACAATATGAACTCACTTCCGGAGTCTCAAAGTAGAAATGTATACATTATGTTGACCTGTGGGCAGGCTTGTGGAGATTGTCTTGATTATATATGACCCACCCACTGTCATATCATCCCTGGGATGGGGTCCAGGAAAATATAAGAGCAGAGAGTGCAAGCTGAGTATCAGCATTCCTGTGTTCATCCTTCCTGTTTCTTTGACTTCAGATATAATGTGACCTGCTGCTTGAAAATTCTGACACTGTCATTTTTCTTTTAATTATAGACTATCACCGCAAATTGTGAGCAAAGTAATCCCCCTTTCCCTTAAGCTTGTTTTGTCAGGGTATTTTTTTTATCACAACAACAGGAAACAAAACTAAGACAAAACAAAAAATGAAAAACAAACCTGAAAGTTAGCTCAGTAGACAAATGTTTGCCAGGTGAGCATGAGAACCCAGGCATACACACTTAAAAAATAGACATAATGACTCATGGTAATAATCCTAGCCTGGGGAACCCAAAACACGTGAGTCCCCGAGGCTCACTGTCCAGCCAGTTTAGTAGATGCTAGAATTATGGATTCCAGGACAGTGAGAGAACCTCTCTCAGTAAAACAAATGGTCAGCACCTGAGGAACAACATTCCAAGTTGTTTTCTGGTTGCCATATGCATCTGCCTCTCCTCCCTTACAAATAAATGACTCCAAAGTTAAGTTCTAGAAATCTGTTCTTTGTGACAAATTATCATGAATCTCAAGGGCTTGAAAGAGTCAAATAGACACATCCTATAGTATCTGTCAAGATCTAGGGAACTAGCAGTAGGTTTCTCTCTCAGGATCTCTTGTGAATCTACACATAAAATACTGGCTGCAGCTGATGTAAACTGTGAATGCTAGGCTGACAACTGACAATGTCCTTCCAAATGAGTTCACATGTGTGACCCCCTGACAAGGAAGCTCAGCAAGGGCATCCTGGGCCTTCTCACAACACGGCATCCTGCGTTCCCCCCACCCCCCGGGACAGTGCACTCCATGATAAGAGGGCAGCACCATCAGTGATTTCTCTCATTTCTGAGGCATTCTATTGGGTTTAAAAATGCACCCTTGCTCCACCTGAGAGGAGACACACAGGGAGAAACACCCAGTAAAGGCATCATGGGGGCAAACTTGAAGACTGTTATGGGTTATCATTTGGAAGAGAACTTGAAACCATTTTGTATAGATTTATGAGAGATGCTGGACGCATGTAGAAGAGTCCAGTAGGTTGTTTCTCCATGGAATTGAAGTCAGTAATTCCCATGGATAAATGTGGATCAAAATCAGGTATCTCCTGACACAGAGTGGGTAGTGGAAATCAACATCTCAAGTGGCAGTAGAAAAGGTCCTTTGGACTGGCTTGACTCAGCCTAAACTCAGTGGTATACTGCTTCCTAACAAGGTAGGTCACCACTCCCCAAACACTTAACTTTGAATGATCTGTGGAAGGAGGGGCCATCACAGTGGTCAGTTTCAGGAGTCAGCATTAGTCATAAGACTGTATGATGACTGTGCTGTAGTACATAGACATGCCTTCCTTCACTGAACTTACAAAATGTCTTTCTTCTATAATTGAAGGGAGGCTGAGGCAGGAAGAGGTCAGCCCAGTTGAGGCCAGCCTGGGCTACATTGCAAATCCAGGACAATCTTATGAGATAAGACCCTGCTTTAAAAAAAAAAATGAGCTTCATATATACACTGTTTAGTAAGAGTTGTGAAGCCCCTGAATCTTCTGAGGTTCTTGGCAATCTACAGCCATAAACAGTTCAAGTCTCTCCAGGATGCTTTCTCAACAACAAAGCAGCAAGCCTATCGCTGCTGATACTTAGATGCACTTAGCTAACCTGGGTTAAGAAAGTAGATTTGGTGCCTGGCACCTTTGCTTCCCTCTAATTTTATAGTCATATGATATTGTCTGATCTCTCAAGTTGCATGTATGACCATATATAAATAAATAGTAATTTACACCAGTGGATCTTAGATTCTGCACCATTTCTGGGCATTCACCCATGTGTTAGACTTAAAAAGAAAAAAAAATGCAACCAATGTTTCTACGTGAATCATCTCCACGAATCATCCCTGGTCATCCTGTATGTAGGGGGCTCAGTAGACCCTGGCTGTGACCCGATGCTGGTACTCTCTTATTTTTCTGGATTCCAGCATTTGGTGGTTTAACGAGTAATTGATTAAAGAAATAACGATCTCTCCTAGCTGAGATTTCTCAATTAAGTCACCTTCCAGATAAAGCTTAGCTGTTTTATTAAAGCTGACATTACATTCACATTTCATCTATTGGGGATTCTGGTATCTGGTTCCCAGATTTCCCTCTTTTTTGGAAAGCCAGGCAGCCGACACAGAGAAAAGCACCAGTTGGAGTCTCTCTGGGTCCAAATTCCTATCAGCAGTCAGGGTTTTCTCTTTGGTTGTTGGACTACTTCCAGAGAATATGATTGCTTAAAATAAACTTCGTTGCCTTGCTGAACTACTCAGAAGAGCAGGGGATTCAGTCCCACTCTTAGTCATCGAGGTGTATCTGGACCCCTTAGAGGGTGTGTTGCTGAAGTCTCTCTAACATCACAAAAGGAAAGGTTTTAAATCTGGGCCCAGGACAGTTCAAGACAGACAGATATTTCCAACAGCCTATTTCCAGCACTGCATGCCTAGTTTTCTGAGTAGGTTTTTTTTCTACCATAATCTTGCAGATTTATGATAATTGAGTCTCTGGGAAAAGTCACCCCCAGCCCATTAGACTTTCCTAAGTCGCACCTGAGAAAACCCAGGCTGGGTGCTTTTGTGTTTTAAAGCTTATTTAAGCTACTGCTCCTCTGTGATGTTCACCGAGGAAAGATGAATTCTATCTGCTTAGGCACCATCCTGCAGAGGTGCAGAGAACAGAAGGCAAGTTGCAGATGTTTAGAAAGACACTTAACAGCAGGCCACCAGCCCCAAACCTTGTTTCTTCTACTTGGTTCACTCCTCTTAGGCAGGGCATTCTAATAAACATGTAATCTGTCTTGAAAGTATACAAAGCAATATTCGATTCCTGCAAGCAGACGTCTGTGGTGATTGTTACCCAAGGGTTGATTTTTAAAGAACCAGCTCATGTCTGTCAAGGTGTGGGGATTTCGTTAGGTACTTTGGATTTAAGCTTTCAAACTGGTGACCAGTTTGCTTGGCCTCTCTGCCTCACCTGGGGACAATACACATGCATAAGGGCAGCTAAGGGTTCTGAGTAGGGACTTAGAGTCAAGAAAACCTAATTCCAACTCAAATACTTAATTTTATACATAGTGACTACATGTTTTGGATCAATGACTTGATATTCACCAGTTCTACTTCTCATTGGGGAAATTCTATATCTTGAAGGGCTTTGGGAATATTAAACAAGATTTAAACAAGATAATGGATTTAGCATCTTTACTGCAGTGCCTGGGGCCCACTAGGCATTCAAATAGTAAGTGCTATTATTGATTTAAAATGTGGACTAAATTTAATGTGCATATATATATCATATATATGTGTATATATATGGAGGAGGAAGAAGGCAGGCAGGGAGAAAAGAGGAAAAGAGGAAAGCAGGTAGATGGTCAGAAGGAGGGATGGGAGAATGGAGAGAAACAGGAAAGAATTTTCTAGAAGGAGCTGTAGTAACAGATCCTGCTTTGCCTTTGACAAAGTTCTCGTCTTGGATGGGTGGTTGATGGGCCCAGCTGAGCTCTAGAGACGGATTGAGTATGCTTTCTGTAGAATGTGATCAAGCAGAAGCCAAGTGATGCTGGCAAGCTACTTTATTACCACAGAGAAATACTCCACAGAAGAATGTGAAAAGAGAGTGATTTGAAAGGGACCCTGGGACCATGGAGAAGGAACAATAAAGACAGAGTGCAGCCAGGCTTAAGGCATTCTGGACCCCAAGCACAACCTCAAGCACAAAGCATCAGCAGGTGGCTTAAACATGGAATTGGTAGAGTCTTTCTAATCGGGTGAAACCTGGGCATGGGCTATAAGCAGATCACTTGAGTGATGTATGTGCTTATTAAGATTCACATAAGGAAGGGTTGGGAGCCTAAAAGAGACCCTGGAATTTGGGATTCCCGATGCCCTGAAATCTTGCACCTCTCTCTCTGTTTGCATAGCATATTTTACCTCCACCTTCACATCTCAGTCCATTTACCCTGAAATTTTCTCCTTTAGACTGAATGGCAGGACTAGGGACCATTTTTATGGTGTTATATGCCTCCTCTTTGTCCCATGGGCGAGAGCTGACATGCTACCCTAAGGTACTGTGGAAGATCCTGTGCCTAAGGATCCTGCTACTGGATGGTTGGGATCAACAGAGAATATTAGTTAGGCACAGTCCCAGCAAAGAGAAAGATACTGCTCAGAATCCAAGGGTTGCATTTAGGAGCCTTTTCACCAACTGGAGGCTGTAAGACACAGGCTCTGTGGTAATAAGTGGCTGTGGTCTTCTACTTTACAAGAGAGGCTCTGATTGACTTGTTTGAATGATTCTGAGGGCCAGGACAAACAGGGAGCATTGTACTAGGGATCTGAGAATGTCTTTTGGACTAGAGGATCTTTTCTAGGGGAGGGGAGCTTGTGATTAAGCAATTGGGGGCCTTCCAATTTTACTAAATGTCACCATCATCACCTCATCTTGCATTGAACATGAATCTCAGGCCTTATGTCATTAAACCATTATCATCTCCCTCTGGATCCTTCAGAATTGAAATCGCAGTGGAGGTGTAATAAACAAGTATAGTGTAGAATTTACGGAATACATGGGTGGATGAGGCTGGTGATGGAAAACGGCAGCCATAGCAGTGAGGAGCTTATATCACTGACTATGGTCACAGCCGCATTATTTCTCTGTTGACCTGACCAAACACTGGAAAAGAAGTTTAATGGAGCAAGTGTTTGGGCTCGTTCTGTGAGGATGCAGTGCATTATGGCAGGAAGGCATGAGGGCAAGAGTGTGAGATGTCTGGTCACAGCACAGACACAAGCAGGAAGCAGAGAGATGGATGATGGTCCGCAGCTCACTCTCCTTGCTATTCCATTTAGGACCCCAGTCCATGGGGTGGTGCTGGCTCCTTAGTTAAACCTTTCTGGAGATACAGGCACACCCAGAAGTCTAAGTCTAAGCAAGTTGTCAATAGACACTATTGTGTCTACAGAGAAAATACCCTTCCCCTAAACCCTAATCAGGGTTAGTGGTCTTCTCCTAGCATCCACTGCCTTATTTAAGACTTTCTATCACTCCCTGATGCAGATGGGTACTGATGGCCTCACATAATAGAAAAGCTACTTGGGAGATAACTGGGTCACCATGCTGGAAGTGCTAGTAAGCAGTGGAACTGGGTTTTGAAGCCAGGTCTTTATAAAACTCCAAAGAACAATATTGTTTCATCCCCCCCCATAAGGTGACCATTACTATTGGAAAAATGAATGAAGACTTTGAGTATATACTTTTGTTACTACCTCATAAGTGGTGTATAGAATCACCTGGTTTGAAAGCATCCAGTGGCCTGTAATATGATAAAAATTGCTATGTTATAATCCTCGGAGTACTACAGCTCTGGTGGTGGTATCACTTGATCTCATCCATCTCATCTGGAGCAGAGAGCAGCAGAAAGAGTGACAGACATGACTAGGTTTAGAAGTAACAGCAGAAGGCTAGTGTATGCATAAGTGGCTTCAATGTAAACCACAGACAGTCTGAAAATTAATGGTTGTGTTAGGTGGGCTTGGAGAGGCTAAGAGTCAACATAGTATCAACATAGTAGTGTGTAGCTATTTCCTCCAAAGTGAGCTATTCTGTCCAGGTGGAGGAGGGGAGAGGGAGGGCACATATGACTTAGCAAGTTCAAGAAGCTTATGGCTCAGTCAACACTAGACTTGGGAAATCCTAAAACTTAGAAAATTCTCAAGGCCCTCTCCAAGGTTATAGGAACAGTAAGCTATTGGGGAAGAAATACCCTGTTCCCTGGAGCAGTCTGCCAGCTGGGTAGAAACTCTAGGGATGTGGCCTCTATGACATGTTGCCCATGCTGGAGTGGGGTATTTGGCAAAACCTCATTGGTTCACCAGTCCAGCTGGGCTTCCAAGCTAGATAGAGATGACTCTGTTTCTTTAGTCTGATGCTGTTGGCCTACATGGCACAAATAGACATTTGTTTACATCTTCTCAGGAAAGTCACTCAATACACACAAATAGGAACCTAGGAGGAGCCAAAGACCCTGGCTACAGGACAAATTTTTGAATTGATGAGGATGATGATAAAAATGAAATATAATGCTATGGAGAATAAAATAGGAAAAAAGCTGAGACTAGAGTCTTCTTTTTCTTTTTCTCTCCTTTCCCTTTCTTCCTCCCTCTTCTCTTTGTCTCTCTTTGTTTCTTCTTTCCTGATATCTTTGCAGACATATTTTTAGCACCTTTGAGCAGGTGTTGTACGAATACATGAGGAACATAGATGCCATTTATGTGTGCAAATTACAGCCTTATAGTCAGCCCAGTGACTTCTTTGCTGCACAGGGAGACAATGCAGAGACACAGATAAACTCAAGATGAAGAACTACTTACAGAGTTCAAGACAAGAGTATTGGCAGCACTTTGAGCATTTAGAGAACAGAGGAATGCTACCTGACTGGGTAGGATGAGGAGTCAAGGAAGGATTCCTAAATGAGGAGTCCTTAACTGACTTTTCAAACAGAGGCAGGTCAGATATGGGGGTAGGGCAAAGCAGAAGAAACAGCATGAACAAAGGTGTTGGTTGTGGAGATTGGGGTGAGAGTTGCAGAGGGTGGTGTGAAGGATGTAGAGGACATGACACAGAGAACATGGCCATCTATAAGTAGAAGAGAGCAAGGAGTCATGGTGGAAAGGTCTGATCTCGCAAACGGTTTGGGGAATTGAAGAAAATTCAGTCCTGCCTGTCCCTGGAGTGTTCTAGTAAAACCTTGCTCAATAAAAGTCCATTGAGGATGGAGAGAGATATAGAAAAGCTGTCCAATACTTATTAATTTGAGGTGGAAAGATTGTGAAGTTCCAGGCTTCAGCAAATTAAAAGAATGGTTTCAGGAAAGAATACAATGACATTTACATTACATCGTGGTTAATGTGCATTGATTGGATTAAAATATGACATTATGAATAAAAAGGGGCTTCTGTTGAAAAACACTCAGAGATGTGTGGGGGAGAGAAAGTAAGCAGCCAGGATTTCATTTTGCTTGCATGCTCTGGGCTGAGTGGGAGCGGGGTCATTGATTTCAGCTCTTTCCCTGAAAATGCATTATTAAAACACAGTTTTAAAGTTAAATAGAAGCCATGCGGGACTTCTTTTCCCAGGGACATGCTATTTGTCTATGCGTAATGCAGGCAACTTCAATGCCTACCTCAGTGGATTTTAACACAGTAAATGCAGGGCAATGGCAGTTTATCTGGGAGGGGGGTGACTGCAAAATTCCTCCTTGTTTGCAGAGACTCAAGTCCTGTGCGTCAGCCTGGGTGATAAATCACAATTACTGTCACCTTCCATGACAGAGGGTTAGGTCTTAGTCTGTGCCAGGGAAGCAGGTAGATTCATCCTCTTTTGGGCTAGAACCCAGGTTTCATGGACTGGATTTTTCTTCTGTTGAGCCCAGAGTGATGTAGGGCAGCTGTTAAATATTGCCATTCTCAGAAGAGAAGAAAGCCTGTCTCGTGAAAATCTTGCATTCAGGTGAAAAAGACCCACGATTTGGACACTAGGTAAACATTTTCTAGAGCCAGACTCAGACAAACATAAGCATTCCAAAGGAAACCCGCATGAGTGTGCCTCTCTTCTTCCTAATTATGTAAATATATATTACTGCCTCCCTCTTTCTTCCCAGCTTCTGGCAGCTCTTGCACTTGAGAAAGAAGGTATGTTTTATTCAGGAGAACAAAACAGGCGGGGACCTGAGATGTTGGTGAATAATAAATTGGTTTTGACTTGGCCTTTTAGCTCATTATGAATCTTTAAAATGGTGAAATGCCCCACCCTGTTTCCTGATGAACTTCCCCATTGAATGCTGGGAGGAAAGCTAGCTGAGTTTGAAAATTGATCTTAAACTTAGCGTCTGAAGATAGACATTTTTGCCTTTGTGATTTTGCACATCCTTCTGTTTGAACACTGTAGACTTATCTTTCTGGTACAGTGGTTCAGACTGTGAGCTCAGGAGCAAGCCAGCCAGAGCCAGTCGGAGCTCAAGTCTGGGTTCCTCCAGTGGAGATGGGTGTGATCATGGGTAGTTAATCCCCCAAAGACTTGCTGTCTGCCTATAAAATGAGTAAGATGAATATCTCTTTTCCAGTTAAGAATAAATTAGATGTGTATGCAGAAAGCTTAAACTTGTGCAGTGGTTGGGACTGATAGGCTTCTAATAAATGATTGCTGTCACTATTAGCTCAGCGGGCATTCATTCAGCATCTACTTTGGGACACACACCATTCTGAATGCAGTATGACCGATACCGAATTTTCATGCAGAACTTTTACAGTTCAGACAGAGGACAAGAAATGCTTGTGTGGGCCTGTGAGTGATAAGAAATGAGCAGACTTTAAACCTGCCATTCAGAAGGGGGAGGTCTGGTGTGCAGCTGTGGGGAAACTGAGTCTCTGTGGATTTGTACTGTGGCTTAAATTAGGTGATATGCATGGTTCATACTGGAAGGGTTTAGCAGAGAGGATGGTTGCAACCATTTTCCAGCGGTCACACTTCCGCTATCTGAGCGGAGCTTTGCATAAGGTTTCCCCTTCTTCCACTGTGTTAGTTCGTTTAGAGAAATGGTAGTCCAGACTGGCTTCAAACTCATCAGGATACCAAGAATAGCTCTGACGTTCTCTCATTTGTATACTGAGTTTATGCATACTAGGCAAATGCTAGGTGACTGAGTACATCCTCAACCCTGCTTTAGGTCACTGTGTTACTTTGCTGTGGGGGATGGACTCACACACCCAAGCTCACACAAATGGCTCCTTACACCAATTATATACACCAATGGACTTCTCAGTTGTATCAGTGGACTCTTCACACATGCTCTGAGAGATGCTGGCAATGCTTAGCTGAGCCCATGATGCAAACACAAAGTAAGCAATACCTAGAACTCCATTTAGAGGGGAAGATGACAGTGACTGACAGTTACCATGACTGTCAGCTTATTGTGATTTAGAATCATCATGGAGATTAAATGCTGGACCTGTCTGTGAGAGTTTGCCTGGGTATGGGTAACAGGTGAGAAGACTCACCCTAAAGGTGTGCTGCCCCGTTCCATGAGTGAGGGTCGTGGTCTGAATGGAAAGGAGACATGGAGCTGAGCATTAGTCTCTGATTCCTGAGTGTGTATGCAAAGCAAATGGCTTTGACGGACGGCAGCCTTGAACTCAGAACTAAAACAGTTTTATCTCGAGTTGCTTTTGCCAGGCATTCTGTCACAAGAATGGGAAGAATCACTAACTTGAAATTGAGGCTATGAGGGCAAAAATAATTCGATTTGGTCTGAGTTTAAACCGTATAGGACTCTGCAATGGCAGTTGGCATCTTTCAGAACTTGGGAATGTATCATCCCAAGCCCTCCTGGCTTTTCAAGTTTCAACTGGGTCATCTGCTTTTATGGCGCTGGGCCTGCCATGCTGGTTCTCTTTTGTTGCTCTCTGGGCATGTTCTTTCTTCTGTATATTTAGTGTTTTAGCTATGAAGTAAGGAGGGGTGGTTGTTTAGGGGCTAGTCTCTTTGGTGCCTAAATGGCTGTTGAATCTAGATTGGGTTTTCCCTACCTCTGGGAAGGCTTCTCTTAAGATTGACTTGAGTTTGTTTTCTGTATCTTTGGAGTGAGATCCTTTTCCCTTTTCCATGCCTGTAACTCACAGATTTGCTCTTTTCAGGATCACATTTATCTTGGAATTCCCACACGCTCCTTCTCCTTAGTTAATCAGTCTCCCTTTCTGATTGCTCCTTCTCCTCCTCCCTGTCTTCAGGCCTGATGCTCTGCCTGTCCTTCACCCATTCTCTTGCTGAGATGTCACTCAGAGCTTTAGATTTGACTTACGCCAGGTCAGTATTTCTCTTGGTTAAATTCCTGCTTCATATCTCACACCACCTTCCTTGTTTTATTCAGGATTTGTGACTTTTTATCAGGAATTTAGTTTCCTCTTTAGTTTATTCAAACATGATCCTTTGCATTCTCTGTCTGGAGTTTCAGATAACTCACTCTCAACAGGTATCATTACCAATAATTATTGGAAAAGCTGTGGGTTTGGGGTTTTTGATGGCACAGAACTGGGATTTATGCATTGGTTATTTTGTTTCAGACTTTATTTTTATCAGCTATTTTCTCTTAGTTGAATTTTTGGAGATACTTGTGGGTCTTGGATATGACAGAGCTGAGGTGCATAGTTCAGAAAAATAGTTCCTCTGTCCAGGAGCCCAGGGTGCTTAGTGTAGACTTTATATTATTCTCTGAATAGAATATTAACTAGGAGAACAGCTGTTGGATATTGCCCTTATGCAAATGTTGTACCAGTCCATTAACAAGAGGGCCCTCATTGACTTCAGTAATGCCTAGAAGATAAATAGCCAAAGATAGTGTGGAATATATTCACGTTACTAAGATTAGGTTGGGAGGGAAGTAGGGCTGGTAGTGATAGCAATAGCAATACCTATAAGATTCACTTTTTAAAAGGGGAAAAATGAGGTGTTTAAACAAGCTGGGAGGGGAAGTGTAGAAGAACACTGTTAGGGTCCTCAGATTTTAGAGACTGCCAAAGCCATGAAAGGTTCTAATTAAGAAATCATAGGAGGAGGAGTTGTAGAAATAAAAGAGGAAGTGTAAGAGGTGTGTACAGCATGTCTTATTTGGGTCCAGTGACATAGCATGCTTAAAACCTATGATCACCATGAAGACAAAAGCGAAGCCATCAGGAGACATATAAGCAAGAGTGGAGAGTCCATAGAGGAACATAAAAAATAATAGTTAATTACTGGCACAGCTGGGCTGGGTTGAAGACAAAGATTTTGGTTCATCAGACCCAGCAGTCCCTACTTGGTACTATAGAGGGGAGCGCAAGTCAGAGCCTTTGCAGCCTCTGTGTTCAGTTCTTCGTGTCTCTGGTGTTGGGGAGGGTGGGAGTTGTAAGTCTCTTCCTTGGACACACACACTCCACAAAGCCTCTTCAGTTCTTCTGCTCCAAGTCCCCTCCAAGTGAGGAGCAACACAGACAGGCACACAGACAAAACACATACAATTAAAAACACAAAACAAAGTGAGGGGCCTCACATGACAGTCATAGATAGTTATATAACATGTTGAAAGGTGAGATTTGGCAGGAACTAGTGTACAGTGAGAGTTTTCTTTTTTCTTTTTCAAAGAAATGAGAGACAACATACAAGTAAAAAGTGAAGTCGTTTAGAAGTGCAGTGGAGAAAAAAGGTAGGGGACCCAAGTCACAGGGAGAACGATGTACCCAGAGGGCAGCAAAGCTGTTGGGAAAGCAGACTCTGCTGCATAAATATAGGCTGCCACCTCAGCGGGGACAGAAGACAAGCCACTGTCAGTCATGTCTGCTGCCATTCAAAACACAGCCCTAGAATGATGGTGGAGCCCTTAACTGTGGAAAGAGAAGCACTCCCAGGCTTAGGGCAGTGGGATGGGAGAGGCCAGAGTGACTCTTCCTAAGCACCAAGGAGTGATGCTCCAGGGATGAGAAGACAACCCATCAGCCTTTCCATTTCTGTTTTAACCTTCACTCCTAATGGGCATTCTATTTATCCAACCCCCACACTGTGCTTGTAACACTGCAGATGCGACATCTATTACCTGTTCGGTCTATCTGAGTGGTTTCACATGAGCTATTCCTCAGCTCCCCACACCACTGGCATGCAGACTCCAGGGCTGGAATTTCCATGTGGATGATGAATTTCAGTCAGATGATTCAAGTTCATGATTCTGTCACCCAAGAATGAAGTATTTGTTCAGTCCATGAGGCTAAATGTCTCAATTGTTCTTCAGTAGATGCTGGGATCCCTCCGAAGTATGCTCTAATGCCAGTGAAGGAATGGATTTGCCAGAGAGAATGAGAGTGAGTGGACAAAGGGAGAACAACCTTCTTTCTTCCATGTGCTTCCTATAGACTGCCAGCAGAAGGTGTGACCCAGATTAAAGGTGGATCTTTTCACCTCAAAGATCTGGATTAGAAGTAGGTCTTCCCACTTCAAATGATTCAATTAAGAAAAAATAAATTCTTCACAGGTGAGTTTGGTTTTAGATGTACATTCTAGATGCAGTCAAGTTGACGACCAAGAGTAGCCATCAAGCCCTCTCTTTCTATAGACCGTACAGGCAATCTACAACATGAATAAAAATATAAAACAATGCTCACTGTGCCTGCCACATTTACTCCCTTCCATCTCACTTATATCTCAAGAGAGACACCCATGGTTTTGTATACCTGAGGTACTTCTCCCAGGCTCCAGCAGATATCCAAAAGGATATACTAAGCAGTATTCCTTTGTCCCTAACTTTACCAGATGAGAAAAGGCTTCTTGCTACTTAAGTAGGACAACATCATTCAAAAATATCTAGAATTCTACATCCTTTTAAAAATGCATCTCATTGGCCATTTATTCTCCCAGCTTGAGAGCAGGAGGAAGTGTGGATGAGTTGTCAAAGGAAGGATATTTTAATGCTTCATTTGTTCCTTGGGGGAACACCCAGTTTGTTCTATTAGTACAGTGTGTCAGAGTCTTAGACATATACATAGTCTCCTTGGACCTTCTCCTGGGAGATGTGTGTATAAACTGAGGACTGATTTTGAGAAATCTTTCCCAAGTATCTTATATTTTCCCAGTAGGAATAGAATATGCAGTTACTCCCTAAGAAGAACATTTTGCCTTGGGCTATGTAATCAGTAGAGTTAGTGGGATCCCAAAACAAAGGGCAAGGGAGCAAAGATCCACTTAGAAATGTCTTTTTTCTTTTTTATTAATTATGCCCTGTGTGATTACCAGGTGGGAAACAGTCAACAGATGTGCTTCCCTCAGAGGTAGCTAAGAGGGTTGACTTTATCTCCTGAATGCCAGTTCACCACGGTGTCCATTAGGACTTAATCAGAGCCAGGCGTGGTGGCACACGCCTGTAATCCCAGCACTTGGGAGGCAGAGGCAGGCAGATTTCTGAGTTCGATGCCAGCCTGGTCTACAGAGTGAGTTTCAGGACAGCCCGAACTACACAGAGAAACCCTGTCTCAAAAAAAAAAAAAAAAGGACTTAATCAGAATCACCTTTTTCAGGAATCCCATGGTTCAAGGAGTCTACCAGTTTGTATCAATTTTATGTCTCTGAGTTGATCATTTACTTGATATCATCTAGAGGAATGAAGACCAGACTATTACTGGTTCCCAGGTAGACCTAAGGTACTCGTTTCCTGCTCTAGTCTCTTCTTTGCCCCAAGAAACCATCTTGTAGAACCCCTGCTGGAATGAAGTTTGGCCATAATATATGACCAATTGCTTCTTAACAAACAGGTTTAGTAACATATAATGTTACTAACATTACATAACACAAACATACAGATATATGTACAAATATACATGTTTGTGTGTGTGTCTGTGAATTTGAATGCATCCTCAGAGGCCAGATTCCCAAGAGCTGTAGTTACAAGCCATTGTGAGCTGCCTGAACACGAGGCCTCTGTATGGAGCAGTTACCATTCTTAACCACTGAATGGTTGTTCCAGTCCCTAACTCTGTATTATTTTAATCAGCATATACTGTGATAGAACCACTGAATGATTGTTCCAGCCCCTAAGTCTGTATTTTTTAACCAGCATGTGTTGTGTTAGACCCATCATGACAGTTTAAGATGATGCATGTAGTTCTTCTTATCCCACCTCCTCCCTCCTCCCCCTCCCCACTGCATCCTTGGTTCCCAGCTTGGAACCTCCCCAGCTAGATGCTTTGTCCTTTCCTATCCTAAGGTCATTGTGTTGATCCCTGTGCTTCCTCAGCACCTAGCACTGCTTTATTTTATTTCCTTTCCAGATTCTGAGACTTTATCCATACTCACAGCACACATATGTGTGTATGTATAATAGGCCAGGAGATGCACATAAGGGAGAAAGTATAATTTTTGTTTTTCTGCAATTGGGTAACTTTGCTTAATATTATATTTTCAAGATATATAATATATATATAACATATATTACTGCAGATTTCATGATTTAATTTTTTCCATTTTTTCTTTTCTATGTTCTTTGTTTACATTTGAAAGGCTTTCCCCTTTCCCAGTTCCCCCCTCAACATATGTCCCATAAGTCCTCTTCCCCCTGCCCATTCCCCAATCACACACCCCCACCATTTCTCTGTTCTGGTACTCTCCTACAAAACTGGATCCAGTCTTTTCGGAACCAGGGTCCTCTCCTTCCTTCTTCTTGGGAATCTTTTGATTTGCTAATTGTGCCTTGAATATTCAGAGCTTCTGGGCTCATTAATATCCACTTATCAGTGATTGCATATCATGTGTATTCTTTTGTGATTGGGTTAACTCACTTAGGATGATGTTTTCCAGATCTAACCATTTGCCTACAAATTGCATGAATTCATTATTTTTAATTGCTGAGTAGTATTCCATTGTATAAATATACCACATTTTCTGTATCCATTCCTCCTTTGAGGGACATCTGGGTTTTTTCCAGCTTCTGGCTATTATAAATAAGGCTGCTATGAACATAGTGGAGCATGTGTCTTTATTGCATGCAGGGGAATCCTCTGAGTATATGCCCAGGAGTGGTATGACAGGGTCCTCTGGAAGTGTCATGCCCAATTTTCTGAGGAACCGTCAGACTGATTTCCAGAGAGGTTTTACCATCTTGCAATCCCACCAACAGTGGAGGAGTATTCCTCTTTCTCCATATCCTCGCCAGTACCTGTTGTCTCTTGAGTTTTTAATCTTAGCCATTCTGACTGGTGTGAGGTAGAATCTCAGGGTTGTTTTGATTTGCATTTCCCTGATGACTAATGATGTTGAACATCTCTTAAGGTGCTTCTCAGCCATCCAAATTTCTTCAGGTGAAAATTCTTTGTTTAGCTCTGTACCCCATTTTTAATAGGGTTATTTGGTTCTTTGGAGTCTAACTTCTTGAGTTCTTTGTGTATATTGAATATTAGCCCTCTGTCGGATGTGGGGTTGGTGAAGATCTTTTCCCAATTTGTTGGTTGCCATTTTGTTCTTCTGACAGTGTCCTTTGCCTTACAGAAACTTTGTAATTTTATGAGGTCCCATTTGTCAATTCTTGATTTTAGAGCATAAGCTATTGGTGTTCTGATCAGGAACTTTCCCCTTGTGCCCATGTCCTCCAGGGTCTTTCCCAGTTTCTTTTCTATTAGTTTCAGTGTGTCTGGCTTTATGTGGAGGTCCTTGATCCACTTGGAGTTGATCTTAGTACAAGGTTATAAGAGTGGATCAATTCGCATTCTTCTGCATGTTGACCTCCAGTTGAACCAGCACTATTTGTTGAAAAGGCTATCTTTTCTCCACTGGATGGTTGTCGCTCCTTTATCAAAGATCAAGTGACCATAACTCTGTGGGTTCATTTCTGGGTCTTCAATTCTATTCCATTGATCTACTTGCCTGTCGCTATACCAATACCATGTAGTTTTTAACTCAATTGCTCTGTAGTAGTGCTTGAGGTCAGGGATATTGATTCCCCCAGAAGTCCTTTTATGGTTGAGAATAGTTTTAGGGTTTAATTTTTTTATAGATGAATAAATTCCCACTGTGTCTATTTACCACACTTCATTGTCCATTCTTCTATTGGTAGAAATCTAGGCTGGTTCCATTTTCTCACTATTTTTATTATTTATGTCTTCCACTTATGACCCCATGGACAGGGACTCTACTGCCTGCCTCTATCCTTGCCATGCACATAATAAGCATCCATTATGACCTTTGATGAGCAGAGTCCCAAAACATGCAGATGTTGTACAAATAGTAAAATCCATTCACACCCCAAATACAGAGGCTTTGAAAAGTCAGTCCGTAAACATTTGTTGACTTCTGCTATATAAATTAGGAAGTGAAATTTATTGAGACTTGACTTCTGTCTGTTGCTTCGCTAAGAAATTAGCTGGTCGCACCTGATATGCATGTATGTTAATATCCCACAATTTACCTTTAATATTCATAATGAATATGTGTTAATTAAAAAGCTGTTAAGAATCCTTATGCATCATCTTGCTTCACCCTCAAAATGACTTAGTGAAGTAGACTCACGTGCATCTCTATGTGACAGGAGGAGATTGCTGTGTGGCACACTAAGGAGCTCACAGCTAGTGAGGAAGGAATGGAGTTTACAGCCGGACTGTCCAGACCTAGAGGCAACATTGGTGCTCCATGCACATAGGTTACAGTCCCAGCACTATGAAAAAGAAATGGAGTAGATGTTACACAGTTTTGACTCTAGCATTCCAGAAGTAAAGGCAGGAAGATGAGGCATTCAATGTCAGCTTTGGCTGCATAATGAATTTGAGGCCAGTCTGAGCTATATGTCTCACTAAAAAAAAATCTATGGAGACTTCAGGTCTAATCTATTTCAATTTCCAATACTTAAGAATTGAAGGTGGATGGTGTATGATACATCTTTAAACTTGAACCTATGGTGAGTTAGGAGGCTGATATAAGAGAATTGTGGGAAGCTCATAGGCCAGCCAGCCTGGTGTGTATAAACTGGCAAATAAGAGTTCAGACCAAAGACAAGCATTGACACTCTTGGTTGTCCTCTGACTTCCACACTATGCCACAGCACACAGGCACTCTCACACACATGTACACTGACATACACACCACATACAGGTACTCACAAATACAAAGATTTAAGAAGAAATCCTCCAGGCCCCAATTTCAAGGGATTGTGTCCAGATTCACCACATTGTGAACAAGACAAAAAGCTTCAAGAAATTATTCTCCAGTGTTTCAAAGCTTTCGAACAGTTCATCAGGGAAAATGGATTGTTGGTGGTCAGAGAATTCCATTTTCAAACCCCCTTTCACTTATTTCTCTTTTATCTTGCTTGTGAAAAAGGAAGTAGGATTCATAACAAGCCTGTATCAGCTACAGCCCAAGGCTGAGTATAGACATAAGAGCTTTCCCCAAATCGAAGGAAGCCTCTTAGGAGAAGTAACTGGCTACATAAAAATGTATCATAAAGAATATTGGGCTGGTGGGGTGGCACAGTAGGGTAAGGCACTTTCTACCACAACTGACAACTTGAGTCCCATCCCCAAAACCCTCAGGATGAAACCAGAGAACTAACTTCCACAGACTGTGCTCTAATCTCCGCATGCATTCCATTGTATGTATGCATGCTTGCTTGCAAATGTGCATACACACACACTCACACACACACATATACATACACACACACTGAATAAATAGCATAAAAGTATAAAAGAGAAAAATTAGAAATGTAAAAATATTGATACTTTATTACTGTATACCACTGGTCCTTGGTCCTTGTTTGGTCCAGTTCCTTGGCTCTCTGTGGGTTCTGTGGCTCCCCAGAGGTGTCAGAGAGCTACTACTGAGTGTTTTTAGTGTGCTGAGAAATGTCCAGATAGAAGTGGCTTCTATGTAGCTTTGGTGACACAGGTAGACGGGCAATATAGGCTCAGTGTGCACAAGAATACCAAATTTATTTTGCTTGTAGTTCTGGCTCACAGTCCTCCCCTCTACAACTCCACAGGGACTCAGACATGGCTCCATGCCAGACCAGCTGAGGGAAAAGAGCAGGGAGGACAAAATCCTCATGTTCAAAGTTGTTACTCCTGACCAAGGTTTTGGAATTTGTCCTCTGCATGAACTTCTTTCCCAAGAGATTTTTCAGGACCTTGTATTGAAGGATCCAGATGACTTTAAATAATTCATCTGGCCATTTTGACTAGATTGTTTCTTAATTCTGCCAATGTCTTCCTGAGTTCACTTGCTTATGACCTTCCTGGAGGTCTGGCCTTACATATTTATCTCCTGCATATGTATACATAAACATATACATCATACATACATACACACATATGCATATGTACATGCACTTGCAATATATATGCATATATACATATATATGTATGTATATATATGATCTGCAAAATTGAAGTCAGGCAAACAATTGCCCAGAGTGAAAGAGGGAGAGTAGCAGGTGTATTATCCCCTCAATACGGAGTTTCATTAGTTAGCAGGTAGGAGTGCAGCCTCCATCACCAAGAAGGTTTGTCTAGGCTTTGTGTCACACAGTGTGGTTGCTGTCACTGAACCACTGGTGTGACTGATGGAAGCGTCCAGAAGTGGGAGCTGCTGAATTTTCCTGTTAACCTTTCCTCCTGTTTCTCCTTTCCCTCAGCTGCTCTTTGGGATGTGACCTCTTTCCCTCTGACATGTAAAAATCTGCTAGTATATGCTTCCATGCCTCCCTGTCTTTGTGCTTTCTGGTATCTTTTTAGATCTCGAGGGATGGTGGGGCCCTGTAATATCCTACCCACAAGTGTGAGTCACAGGCTGACCCAGGTGTCCTTACATGGGGTGGCAGAATTTCAGGTGATAACAGGAATTCCGTGAATCAATTTATAAGTCAATCCAGCAGAGTCAACAGAGTCCTCACACCTTCTCTAAACCTTGACAATACAAGGAAGTCTCAACTCATTTTTTTATGGATTTTTGCAAAAATTACCATTTTAGCCTTCATTTTTGTTTAACTAATGTATTTAACTCCTATTTTAAACCAGTCACTAGTGAGACAGGTTGATAAAAGGTTGAACAAAACCTGTTTGATGCCTCACTCTTCAGGATTTAGAATCCAGGGCAATGTCTGCACAGGGCTATACTTGCTGTTCCTTCCGAGGTGGGACAAGGAAGAGAGAGAGAGAACATCAGCTCATCTTGCAGTCAAGATCCACACCTGCAGGAAATAACAGCTTGAAGATGGTAGCTGACAATGTCAATCCACTCATCTAGACAGATGAGTAGATTAACTATGAAAAGGAGAATTCAATAAAAGAAGAGATTGTGGACACACACGAGTCCAGTTTCATTATGGACTTGGAGAAGGCTATGTAACCATAGACCTACTCTAATGTGTGGAAAGTGAGGTGATTTTTACAGACAGATACACAGCCCTTTCTGTAATAGTCATTAATCTGTCCCTTGCTGTGTGGCCATTGAGTCTCTGGCCACATGCATTAATTACAATGATTGTGGAGAGGAAACAAAACCTATACAGCTCAGTAAAGGCCAGCCAGGGTTGAAGATTAGAGCCAATTTTCAGCCATGAAATTTTTCTCATAATCTTTGTGATGATAGTCTTAAGCCTACCTCATGTCAAGCCTACCTCTGTTTTTACACTTTTAATCAATGAAGAATGAGAGGAAGATACAGCAAAAGAGGGGAAGAAGGGAGAGAAGTATGGGAGGGTTGAAAGAGGGAGAGAGAGGGAAATATGTAGAAGGGTGGAACAGATAGACAGATGGATGGACAAACAGATGGTTGTATTGATTGTAGATAAGATAGACATTGCTGTAGATAAACAGTACAACTGTGCACACCAGGAATAGCAAGATGCTCTGTGCTGCATTTCTGTCCTGTCCTTTGTGGCTGGAACTTAGCCAGAAGCCCTGATTTGTCCCTGTCAAGGGTCATTCAGACTTTATTGTAAGGAATAGGTTGCAGTGAAAGAGGGGATGTGATATGAAGAGCCAAGGTGCTACTGCAGTGATCTAAGCAGAGGATTAGAGGTGATGAGGAATACAAGGGAAGGAAGGTCCTAGATGTCTTAGAAGTTGGAATTAGCAAGCGTTGCCCCTAGTCAGATGAGTTCCCATGGCATTTTGGGTCTTCTGATGTTTCTTCCTGCTTGTCTCCCAGATTCTGCCCTCTGGAATATATCATCTCCCTTATCCCATCCATCTGAACTCAATCTGTTTGAGGACCCCAGCTCAGGGCTTCAACAGTAGTAATGATTTAGTTTTGTTTACATGAGGCTGATCTTAGCAGTTGTAGTTACCACTGTAGCCAAATCTATCTCGTTTCCCTCAAAAGATAAATAAATGTCTTGTGCATCAGGCAAGCCTAGAGCTGTGTGTTTTCATCATTGCCTACTGTCCTCACTCTGCTCATGTTTAGCAAGTGTTAGAAGCAATGGAGACTGTCTGCTGTAGCTTCAGAGTCTGGATTGAGACTGAACATGTCTGTCCTCAGCTGCATTACCAGGCAACAAGTCATTGCTTGTTCTCTACCTATCTTCTCATCTATCACATGGGTCCAGCTCACATTCACTTCTTCTAATCTACATAACTACATCCAGTTAAAGATAGTTGTGAGGATGATGCACATGCAACTACTTCTAAAACTAAAGGCATTTACGGCTCAGTGGGGGTATTCTTATAATGTTCTAATTCAGTTTGGTAGTCTTGAATGAAACCCAACATGAGTAGACTTAAAGAAAAACACAACAGAAAACCTCTGCCTTTCAGTGTTCCCTTTTTATATGGCCACAGGCAACTCTGAGCATATATCACTTTACTTCAAAAAAAACAGAGGAGCCAATTGCCAAAATATGATCTGACTGGTATCAGGCTCATCCTAAGCAAAACTAGGCAACGATGTTGACCATAGTTCATTTAAATTTAATGCTGGCCAAACTCAAAGATAATGGTTGAAGTCCTCAAAGGAATAGGATCTGTGTTGTCAGAATAAGAGGAGTAAAATGCCAGGCAGATTTTATATACACATATGTGTAAATATGTGTGCAGGGTGTGTGTATGTTTATATCTGTGTGCATGTACTCCTATGTGTGTGTGTGTATGTGTATGTGTATGTGTATGTATATATGCAACCTATGCCTACCACCACTGATAATGAGAAGTGCTTCTAGTATGGACTTGTGTTGGTAAAGTCAGCTGCTATAATCTCATTGAAGATGCAGTGTTTAACATAAAGAACATACTGCCAATTGCACCACCTTTGCAGGTGATACACTCAATGTAGAGGTGTTCTGAAAAGGCACTTGGATTGATGGCAGCTTATGAGAGAAAATGGAATTTTACCAAGGGAAGTCATGGGAGACAGGAGGGAGTGGGATATTAGACAATGACAGGAAGACACAAATCAATCAGCACATGAGAGGTGTGAGACTATTAATGTCCTTTCCCTGATGGAGAAAGATTCTAATTACAAACAGAAGTCAGTGGGATATGGGAAGATTTTGTTTATGATCAGATCTGATTAGACAAATGATGACAAATGAAGAATGACTACAAATTGACCAGAGATGAGTTCTGTGTTGCTAGGTAACAACCTAACATGATTCATGGTAGAATGGAGACATTGTGTTGCATGTTTTTTGTACCTTCCTTTACCTTCCATTTTGAAGGGCTTCTATGTTGTGCTGGGATTTAAAATGTTCTATTTGGGTTCTTATACTTAATTCAAAGTAAAATGTTAGCTTAATTTTGGCCCCTATAAATGGAACTTTTTAAAAGATGCTTGGTGTAAAGGTGGTTCTGATGTTAAGGTCCTGTTCCCCAACTGGTTCTTGATCTGCCAGTAAAGAAAGCCATGGGCTAATTACTGGGTGGAAGGTACAAGCAGAACTCCTGAATCCCTGCAGGTAAAGGGAAACACAAGAAAGGAGAGAGGGGAGTTCACTTTGCTTTGGCAACCACGTGAGGTCTCAGGAAGAATTGTGGACTGTGGCCACTCCTATAGATGTTTAAAAGGGACTATATTGAACTGACCAACTAGAATTAGGCCAGATGGGAAGAGTGGAGCTAAGAGTAATCATAAGGGCACGTTTTCTAGGTGGGAGATAGTAGTGCCCAGCAATTGTGTAAAGAAAGGCAACTTGAAAATAAACAGGTGTGTGTGTGTGTGTGTGTGTGTGTGTGTGTGTGTTTTATCCGTGGATTCAAGGGAAGTTGGGAGGGGACTCATAGCACAGCCACTTCCTGGAACAAAGGCAGGTAGAACAAAACTACATACAACAGCTTTGTTTAGTGAATGGGCAGTGGCAAGCAGGTTTGAATAGAGGACAGTTACTGTCTTGCATGTTATCCTAGTTTCATTTATGTTGCTGTGACTGATAAAATAGCAATGTAGGGGAAAGGGGGTTACTGAACTTAAATTTACATGTTATAGTAACATGGTGGAGGGGTCAAGACAGGAACCTAAACAGCTAGTCATAATACATCTATAGTCAAGAGCAAGTGTTCAGGCAACAAGTACTCAATTGCTTGTTGCTGCTAAATTGGCTGTCTTTACTCTCACACAATTCAGGGCCAAGTCCATGGAATAGTGCAGCCCACATTCAAGGCAGGTTTTCCAGCATCAACTAACAACCAAGAGAAACCTCCACAGACATGCCTAACATGGTCTCAATAATTTCTTCATTGAGACTCTTCCTCTGATGGTTTTAGATATAGTTTGCCAGTTAAAAACTAACGCTCACCCCCCACCCCCCCTGCCTGTTAGGTCTACCTGAGGCACAGCCAGAAGAAATGAGCAGCTTGCTGTCCCCTGCCTTCCATAGTCTGGGCCACAGTTCTGTCTACCTTCTCAAGGAGAGATGCATGGCCCAAATGTAAGGAGTGGAACTGTATGACCCTCTAGTATGGTACTCTTAATCAAAAGATGACCTATACCATCTTTGTACCTCTCAAAGGTACAGATTTGAGATTCTTTGATATAATAAACAAAATTTCCATGTACCACACACTTTGGATAACATTCAACTGACTCTTGATGGTTTCCAGACCTGTGTGACTTGGCTTTTGTCCATTGTAGTGTCTCTTAGTGCTGCTGCCTCCATCACTGCACACACACACACACACACACACACACACACACACTCACACCCCTCTTCCTTTTTTACAAGTATGTCAAGCTTCCTATCTCAAAGCCTTTGATCTTCTTTCCTTGTGTATAGAATGTTCTTCCCTTCCAGACCTTTTGAAGCCTATCTCTGGTCACCTTTCTACTTTAGTTTTACCACAGTGAAAGGCTTACACCTTAATTTACAGAAGCCTCTCATGTCCCATGTATTCAACACTACTTTCAAGTATTTAACATATTTTCTTCAAAGTACTAGTTGCCTATTATACTATTGGTTATGTGTTAGTTGTTTGATAATTATCTGCCTTCTACACTGGGAAGAAAGTTCTGTGAAATGAGGCATCTTGCCTTGTCTGATTTTGTATCATTAACACCTAGAAAAGTGATTGACATAAAGTTTCTGAATGAATAAGAATATGTATACATTGTCCCCACAAAATTCTTCCCAAGCAAAGTAAATAAGGACTGAGCATGGTGAGGTGATAGCTCCCTTTTTATCTGTTTATTTGTGCAAATAATCATACTTCCATTGCACTAGTAATCACTGCTAAGAGAGTTAGTATGCATCCTTGCAGCTTTTCTCTGTGCACATTTATGCATATGGAATTATTTCTATGTGTCCCATGATGACTGTCATTTTTCCACATCAATGATCATATATTGCCACCATATTTTATTGCCCGCATATTACTTTGTACACAGCTGGGCCTGGGTGTCCTGTGCTTAAACCTCTGTGCATTATTTCACCAGCTCCTTAGTATAAACTGCAGAATTGAAAGAGCTTGATCAAGGAGTTTCCCCTCATTTCAGGATGTTTGAAACACATGAATCATGATGTACCCACTGGCCACTTGTGCACTAAGTCAGTGAAGGTGAAAGGGTTGTTGCCAGTGGTCCTTATATTCAATGAGCTTGGACAATCTGTAGACCCCAGATCTCCATGTTGGAAAGTGGGACTCCAGCACAGAGTTTCCTCTCCATGGACCCCCTATAGGTTCTCAGGCAGAACTGGACAGAAACACTACAGCTTTTTTTTTTTTCAATTTATACTGCCTATTTTGTGATTTTAAAAAATAGACTATTGCCTGCTGAGGGACTTTCCCCTTTGAATAACGAATGTTTGCATATAGTATTGTGGTTACTATAGATTAAATTTTTTTGTCTGTGTGTGCATCTAGTGCAGAAGCTGGTAGATCCTGTAAGTGTATAGAGGATGGAGTACATGAATTATTTTCCAGCTGTTATAACTACTATTCAAAATAGATACAGTACTATTAAGTTTCTAAACATCATTATGTTTTTAAATTTGTAAGAATTGGAAATGGAGACATGGTTCAGCAGTTAGAGAACTTACTCCTCTTTCAGAAGATGAAGGGAGTTTGATTTCCAGGATCCTTGAAGGATAGCTCAAAATTGCCTTTAACTCCAGCTCCATGGAATCCTGTGCCCTCTAATGGTCTCTGTAGGCACCTATATGTGTGTGTGTGCATGCACACACACACACCACCACCATCATCATCAAATTTAGCTTTTCATTATCATTAAAAATACTTATTTGTTTGCTTTTAATTGTATTTAGTTCTCCACAATACTGCTTATGTGACATTTATATTATCTCACATTTCATAGAAATTTGAGTGTGAAGACTTGCAGAGAAACTGGCAGCAGAGTTTGTTGGAAAATACAGTTAGCATCATCCTTTGAATGGGGCTACTCAGTTTCTTTGACCCCCCAAATAGAAGAACAAATGTTGCAGAAAGCAGTAATCCTATCTGTGCTGTAAAATTTTAAAGCGCACATTTTGAGTTCCAGAAGCACATTATAAACATTTGCCAACAGCTTGGTCAAGGACAAATCTCTAGGTTTCAAGGTAACAGAGCAGCAGTACTTCAACTGACAAAGTCTTAGGCCTAAGAAAGAGCAAAGGGCCGAGGAGTCGGGGAAAGGGTCCGTACAGGGTTGCCACATTGAAAACACTAATGGAGACACAATGTGAAAGGCAAAGGCAACAGCTGTAAGTTCAGTTGGGAAAAGTAATCCAAATAAAGCAGTTGGCCAACTAGCTGCCTAGTTAATTCTTTCTACTTGGGGACTTGGTTTGAAAGGAAAAAGTCAACGGTCTCAAAATCAGAAATAAGGCTGATAAATAGTCCAGTGGGGAAAAGTGCCTGCTGCTAAGCCTCAGTACCTGACTTCAAACCCCCCAGATCCATGTGCTGAGAAAAAACCCAATACCCATAGAGTGCCCTCTGACCTTCACATTAGAGTTGTGGCACACATGCAACTGTCCAACAAATAAATAAATATTAACAAAGAAAAGAAAAGAAAAGTCAGAGAAAGGGAAGGGCTTATACCCCTCTCAGGCAGGCCTTGACTAGCTGTCACTTGAAGTCATACCTTAATCGTCAGTGTCTTTTGAATAAATGGGGTCAGTTGGTTAAGTACAGTCTTACTGTGACTCCTCTGGATCAACTTCTGATTTATCAGGGATCCCAAAATTCAGGCGTCCACATGGAAAACTTAGGAGAGGTGTGCCTGTGTAGAAGCAATGTGGCCTATAGCTAGATGTCCTAGCCCTGTCAGAATTCAGATAATCGCCTTTTTGCTCTAACCACCTGTCATCATCAGATATGAAAGCAAATCTTCCTAGATTTTAATGATGAGGTATAATTTTTAGTGCTACACCTGAAACTGGAGCAGTTGCTCAGTTGACAAAATTCTTGTCATGAAGTTTGATCTCATAGAACCCACATTAAAAATTCATAAACAAACCTAAAAACCTGGGTGTGGTGGAAGGGTGGTACACATTTGTAATTCCTGAATCTGGGAAATTGAGATAGAGCGGCTACATACAGTAGCAAGTCATCAAGTGATGGCTAGTTGTCAGGCAACAGGCCAATGAGAGACCCTGTCTTGTTTTTTGTTTTGTATTTTTGGATTTGGTTTTTTTTTGAGATGGGGTCTCTCTGTATAACCCTGGCTGTCTTGGAACTCACTCTGTAGACCAGGCTGGCCTCGAACTAAGAAACCTGCCTGCCTCTGCCTCCCAGAGTGCTGGGATTACAGGCGTGCACCACCACCGCCCAGCTGAGAGACCCTGTCTTAAAAATCAAATTAGATAACACCCAAGGGAATGACAGTTGAGGTTGACCTCTGGCTTCCACATGCATGTGCATACACATGTACATTTCCAAACATAAACACACACACACACACACACACACACACAAACACACACACACACACACACACACACACACACACACACACACATTAAGCAAGTTGTTGGGGTTGATGGGTAGCAGTGACTCTAGAAAGACCACACCAGGCCAAACAGTTCCATGTGAGGTTTATTGAGAGGGGAAAGGGCAAAGGTGACAGTGGAAAGAGAAGAGGGGATGAGAGAGGGGGTGTGCTTCTCTTATTTATATGGATGGTGACATGGTCGCAGGTAAAGGTGAGCCCAATGGATTCTGGGAATATGGTGGCTGTTGCCTTGGCAACAGTTGTATAGGTCATGCTGTCCCCTATATGATGTCACAGGTTTCAGAGGTCCTGGTACCAACATTCCTCCCTTCATCTTATTATAAAGAGAGGAAAAAAGAGGAGGGGGAAGCTGATGATGAAAGGGAATGAGGGCACCGTGTCTCTTTAACTGCTTCCTGCTGTCTAGGGGCATTATCAATTTTAGGGTGTAGCTGACTTTCACCATCAGGATCTACTTGGTAAACATTTGCATCAGGTACCTATGTGGACAGCGGCTCTTCAGTGGGCAGTGGCTGGTAATCCTGTAACAGGAACTGATTAATAGTTTGGTTAGAAATTTTTTGTATTTGCCATTGGAGAAATGTAGAAACAAGATTAATGAGGCAGGGAGCAATAACACCAGAAAGATGACTAGAAAAGGCGTTACAAAAGGGAGTATCCAATTCCATATAGGGTTTTCAAAAATCTCAGAACTGGAGGTCTCATGATCCCTGAAATTCTATTTTTGTTTTTTGTTTGTTTGTTTGTTTGTGTTTTTGTTTTTTTGTTTGTTTGTTTTTTTGAGACAGGGTTTCTCTGTGTAGCCCTGGCTGTCCTGGAACTCACTCTGTAGACCAGGCTGGCCTCGAACTCAGAAATCTGCCTGCCTCTGCCTCCCAAGTGCTATGATTAAAGGCATGCACCGCTGCCACCACCACTGCCACTGCTGCCACCACCTGGCATGAAAATAGATTCCCCCTTTTTTTTTAAGATTTATTTATTATTATATGTGAATACACTGTAGCTGTCTTCAGACACACCAGAAGAAGGTGTCAGATCTCATTACGGATGGTTGTGAGCCATCATGTGGTTGCTGGGAATTGAACTCAGGACCTTCAAAAGAGCAGATAAGTGCCCTTAACTGCTGAGCCATCTCTCCAGCCCCCTGAAATTCTTTATATATGACTTAGTTCCTGGATTTTATTTCTCACTATCCTGGATTGGTTGATGTCGAAACAGCATTCTTGAAGGAACAGGCAAAGACCACCTTCTTTAGTTGTCAGGACATCTAGGCTCCATTGATTCCGATGCACCACAGTTGCCAAAGAATGGATCTATTTCTGGAGAGTATGCCCAGTTTCAGTCATTCCTTGGAGATAGCTTTTAAACTGGGAAGTGAATGTATTATATTGAGACATGGAAGTTGTGATCCCGTAAACTCCAGTACCAACACCTATGGCTAGTCCTAGGCACGACCTGTACTGCCCTCTTATGTTGGGCAGCTATCATATGTACAACTGGGATTGGCAGGGGCTCATTTCCCTTGATTACTCCCAGTTCATGGAAAAGGAGTACCAATGTGCAAACTCCTGACCAGCTGGCAGGTAGGCAATGATATACCTGGGTGCCACAAAAAATTGATGTGTTCTAGATTTCAGTGTATTGTGGCAGAGATGATATATCAAGGCTTATGGTTCTATTGCAGTCTAGGGAGCTTAGTGTTCCTACAGAACGTGTCCCAGAGGTCTTAAAACAGTTTGCCATGCCAAAGAGAGGGACAGAGGTAAGGTATGGAGTCATGGCAACATTGGACTCAGGACAGCTGACAAAAGGTGAGGTAAGGTTACTTGGCAATATCACTGGAGAGGCTGTAAGTGACAATTTTGAGTTGATTTCAGGGTGTACACATAACTAGCAATCTTTAAAGTGACCAGGCCTGGTGACATTAAGGAGTTGGTACTCTGAGGTGAAGGTGTGAGGCAAAAGGCGGAATGACAAGTTAGTGCCATTTATGAGGGGTGCTGTCAAAGAGGTAAGGACCTTGGAGGAGTGTTCGATTATCTCCCATACTTTTCCAATATCTAGGGGTTGGGCAACTGAGATATATTTTCTCTGAATATGGATAGTACTTACTGGAGAACTGGGCTGATTTTTACAGTAGAGCTTAGCAGCAACTCCTGTCTCCCACCTTGGAATCCCATGAGTCTTATATGTAGAAGAAAAGTGTCTTGTGGTGTGCATAGAAGAAATGATTGATCTGTGATCCTAGCATATTTATCTGACAAGACCAATATGGGCAGCCCCCATATTTGTCTGGTCATTTTCTACAATAATCTTTTGTCTGGTCAAAGAGAAAGCAAGTATAGAGATCATAATATTTAGATGGGATAACAGATACAGGGATGACAGTGATTTGGATCAGTTCCTGGCATCCGGCTATGGAGCAGTTTCCTGACCCTATTTGGAAAGACTGTTATCTGTGGGGGTTTCTTGAACCTTGAATCTCCAGATGTAAGGACTTCCCTGGATGGAAATGAAGAAGAGCAGGGAGAGGACAAGAAATCCATGTCTAATCCAGTGAGGTGGAGCTCAGCTGCTGGAGTGGAGTCTCACTTTCTAGGACTGGGGACAAGGTAGGTGGTCTCGATGTCCTCTGGAGCTTAACAGAGCATGGTCCGATGTCCTCTGGAGCTTAACAGAGCATGGTCCTGTTAGGGTTGATGTGTATGAAGAAGAGTCATGTTTAGGTAGAGGAATGAAAGATTTAAGGTGAGATAGGTGGATCCAATGAGAGTCCTTTGAATTTAGCAGCTGTAGGAGTCATGAGAATTAATTACCTTAAAAGGGCCCTGCCATTTGGGAGAGAGGAGTGAGGGCCAATGATCTGGAAGGGATAGAAGGACTTGGTCTCCAGTGTTGACAGGCAGTGGACAGGAGACAGTCTGTGGCTGCGGTAGATGGTGGTCAGCAAAGTTTCATAGGAGAGGATGGAGGTGGCAAAGTAATGGGTGAGTAGATGGTCTGGGAGGGGAGAGCATTTAGGTGGAAGACCAGGAGTTAAGACTGGATGTCCATACATGAGTTCAAAGGGTGGGATGAGAAGAGGTCACTTGGGGAGAGCTCTTAGGCTGAAAAGAGCCAGAGGTAGTTTTACCCAGTCAAGGTGAAGTTCCTGTGACAGCTTAGCAAGAGTGGTTTTTAAAGAGCTATTAGTTCTTTCTACCTTACCTGAAGATTGAGGGTGGTAGGGAATGTGAAAATGCCAGGGGATGTCTTAGGGCCTTAGATAGAATCTGAGAAATCTGAGAAGTAAATTCAGGACCATTGTCTGACTGAAGGGAGACTGGGACACCAAATCGGGGGATGATCTCTCAGTGGAGATCAGAGACTGTCTGAGCCCTTCTGTTAGTTGTGGGAAATGTTTCCACCTACCCTGAGAAGGTGTTCATCAAGACCAGGAGGTACTTGGCAAGTTTGACAGTGGGCTTGTAGGCAAAGTCAAGTTGCCAGTCAGTTCCAGGAAGAAAACCTCTAGCCTGATGGGTAGGAAAAGGGGTGCTACGATATCTCTAGTTGGAGTCTGACATCTGAAAGATTTTATAAGAAGCAGTGATAGATTTTTAAAAAGTTAAGTCCTCAGGAGTAGGCTGTAGGTGGGTCTTAACAAAAGAAGACAATGCTCAGATGTTAGGATGAAAGAGTTGGTGAAGATAAGACAGAGTTTGGTGAGTGTCAGGGGGTGAGGGTAGAGATGTGGGTTTTAGTGTAAGTGTCCTGGGGAAGATGAGATGAATTTAGGCCCCTAAGGGATGCAGCTCTAGCTACCTCATCAGCTTGGTTGTTTCTCTTGAAGACAATAGAGTCATTTGTCTGGTGGGATCTGCAGTGGACAATCCCAATAGCTATGGGCAGATGGGAGGCCTTTAGCATGGCCAAAATGTGGTTTGCATTAGTTACTGATCCTCCTTTTGTGATAAGTAACTCGTCCTCCTTCCAGATAGCAGCACGGGTCAGGAGGATATGGAAAGTGTATTTGGAATCTGTGCAGATGTTGAGGGATTGTCCCTGTGGAGTTGAAAGGCACATGTGAGGGCTATTAGTTCATTCTGTTGATTAGTGGTGTGTGCAAGAATGACCTGTGCCTCTACTACCTTGGTGTCTGACACTATGGCATAGCAAGCTTTTCTAGCCCCTTCATATAGATCATATCCATCTGTGTACCAGGTATAAATGGCTTGAGGCAATGTGCCCTCCTGTATGTGTGAAGGATGAGGCAATATTTTCTCTAAAGTTTCAGTGCAGGAGTGAGACAGAGCAGTTAGTTGGGGAAGAAGATTGGAAATATTAAGAAGGTTCATGTTTGGAAGGTGAGTGTGGAATCTTCTATTAGCACTACCTGAAGAGAAGGAACTCTGGAGGGAGATAGAGTCTGTAAGCCTTTGTAAGTTAGGAGCTGTGACAGGTTATGAGATGAGAGGACAGTTATGGGCAATCCAAGGTTAGTTTCTTTGACTCTCAAATAAGGAGTTCAGCGGCTGCTAAAGTATGAATATAAGATGCCCATCCATGGATGGTTAAATCTAGTCTTTGACAAGTATGATACAGGTGCAAAAGAAGGTTCTAGTTGGTGACCTAAGACCCCAAGGAAAATCCCTCCTTTTCAGTTACATAGAGGGAAAAAGGACGAGTCAGGTCATGGAGATGTAAGGCTGGGGCCTTAAGGAGAGCCTGTTGGAGCCTCTGAAAGGGCTTAGTAACAGATTTGAGAAATGGTTCATGGGTGTGGCCTAAGGCTGCTTCATATAAGGGTTGAGAAAGGAGGGAAAAGGAAGGAATCCAGAAACATAAAAAGCTAGCTATTCGTAGGAATAATAAAAATCTCTTCCTTTGTAGAAGGAACAGTTAAAGAGTAAATCGGATTATTTCTATCTAAGGTAATAGCCTTGGGGGTTGGGGTAAGGTAATTGTTAGTCCCAAATAGGTAACCTGAGGTGTGGACAGGTATGGAGAGTTGAACTTTAGAAGGTGAAACCCTATAGCCTTGACTGGAAAGGAAATTTAGAAGAGCACAGGTGTCAGCTTGGCTAATATCTAGATACAGTCTACAGAGAAGGACATCATCTACATAAAGAAGAATCTTACATTTAGGGAGAGATAAATAGAGTAAGTCAGAAGCCAGGGCCTGGCCAAATAGGTGTGGGCTGTCCCAGAATCCCTGAGGCAGAACAGTCCGGGTGTATTGGGTATAAAAGTGGGTGTCCATATCTATTCAGGTAAAGGCAGATATGTTCTGTGACTGGGCGTTGAGAGGGATAGAGAAAAATGTGTCCTTGAGATCTAGTACTGAGAAATGAGAAGTTCCTGAGGGGATAGTAGAAAGAAGTGTGTTGGGGTTAGCTACAACAGGATGGAGGGGGACTACTGCAGAATTAATGCACCTGAGGTCTTGAACCATGCCATAGGTACCATTAGGTTACTTAACTGCTAGTATAGGGGTGTTGAAGAGGGAAGAAGTGGGACGTTAAGAGGTCAGAAATTATAGGCTTAAGTCCCCTGAGGCTCTGGAGATAGAGAGGGTATTGACCTTGGGTGATGTACCTGGTTGAATCCAGTAACTGGATGATAACAGGAGAATGATGTTTAGCAACAGAGGGGTTCTGGATGTCCCAAACTCTGAGGTCCACCTGAGAAGCTGGTAAAGGAAACAGCATGTTAGTGTTAGTAGGTTGACTGGCTAGAAGGAGAAGCAGAGGAACTGCTGGCGAGCTTGAGTTCAGGTGAGTGCAGGGAATAAAGGAAATAGAGGCTCCCAACTTAGCTAAAAGATCCCTTCTTAATATGGGAACAGGACAAGTTGGTACTACCGAAAAGGAATGAGTGAGGGGTACACCCCTAAAAGTGCAACTAAGTGGTGGAGCCTGATGAGGAAGATAAGGTTATCTTCCTCCCCAAAGACAGGAAAACACGAAGGTGAAGTGGGTCCCCAAAACTCCATCAGGACAGAGTAAGTGGCCCCAGTGTCCAAGAGGAAGGAGATGGGCCACCCATATACCATGATAGCTACCCAGGGTTCCCTGCTGGTGATGGGCATGGTTGGATTGAGGGAGCTCTGGCCCCTTCTTCAGTCATCCATAGTCAAACCTAGGAGGTCAGCTGGAGAAGTACCTGGATGGGATGTCTCTTTGTTCTGCAAAACACGAGGATAATCGACAACCCAATATCCCTCCTGATGGCACTTAGGACACGGTCCTCTTGGCTTGCCAGGGTTAGGGTAAGCCCTTGCCCAGTGACCTTGCTGACCACATCTATAGCAGGGAGCTGGTGGTTCCTGAACTTTAGATGGTCAGGGGTCTGGTGTAGGAGCTGGAGCTGGAGCTAGTCGGGCAGCCTTTGCCAGCCTGTGATATTTTTGTTTTCAGGCTTTCTCATCTCTCTCATGGTACACCTTGAAGGCCAACACCAAAGCTTCTGCCTGTGGAGTTAGGTCCCCCCTCTCCAAGCACCTAAGTTTAGCTTTTATGATGGGGTAGCTCTGGAAAAAAAGTAGGTCATCAGAAGTTGTTACCTTCTGGATTTTCAGGGTCCAGATTAGTGTATGAAGCCTTTGTGAGGTGTTCTAAAAACTGAGATGGAGTCTCCTGCTTGTCCTGGACATCTTGGAGTTTTTCAAAATTTACTGGCTTTGAGGCTGCTTTTCTAAGACCAGCCAGAAGGCATGTAATAAACCTGTCTCTGGATAAATACCACCTGTGGAATTGTAGTTTTATCAGGGATCCTGGTGAAGCACTGCCTCAGATCTGATTTGATATGTTCTGTTTGGTGAATTTCATCTGCATGTGTTCTTGCCTCTTCCCAAACTCGCCTGCGTTCATCAGGAAGTAAATTATTAGTAAGAATCACATGACCATCATGGAAATTCAAGCTATAAGACTGAGTGGTGTGCTGGAACTTCTTAATAAAGCTGGAAGAGTTAGACGTACAGGGACCCAATCTTCTTTCTATTTGAGAAAGCTCACCCAGCAAGAAGGGAATGTGTACTCTGACCAGACCATCAACTCCAGCCACTTCCCTTAAAGGAAGTGGTGCTGGGTCAGGTGTTCTTGGAGGAGGAGAAGGACTTGGGGGTCTGGCTGTAGCCTTAGAACAAGTGATAGGAGGGGTAAAGGTCAGTGCCAGTTCAGGGCATTTGGAGTGACTTGTATCTAGCACAGGAGGGGAGGGGTCTGGAGAGGTCGAGCTAGTAGGCTCTGGAATCTGGTAAGAAAGAGAAACTGACATGGCAGTTTGGGTTTTCACATGTATCTGTGGCAGATGGGAGGTGGCTCATTGGTGGGATCAAGCGTAGCAACACCTAGTGGGAGATGGGTAAGTTTCATGGCTAAGAGAAGTTGGGTTGGGGGACAGGAAGAGCAGAGGGAGGGTTTAGAGCAGAGATAGATGAAAGCTTGAACATATAAAACCTCATTCCATTTACTGGACTGCTGGCAGTATGAAGGGAAATCTCTTAAAACAATCTAGTCTAGAGTGACATTTGGAATTATTATCTAAAGGGCATTGAATCCAGACCTTATTGCAGAGGTGTATCAGTTTTGAGCACCTCAAATTGGGCATTAGTTTCAGAGATTTGAGATTTTCCAGGAGACATCCCAGTGGGGTGCCTGGAGGTACAGACGAAGACAAGTTAGCACCCATTAGGTGAAAGGGAAGTTGCCAAATAATCTGTACCAGTGTCCCAGAGGACTATTAGCAACATGGTTACAGTCAAGCTAGAAATTCAGGTCGTCACGAGAAAACCTAGTGTCCCTGCAACATTTTCTGGAAATGTCAGGAAGCAACCAAACCTGGCCCAGGATTTTCAACTGCTCCAAGAGCTAAAGGGAAATTTACATTGCTTCCAAGAGAGGGAGTCACCCAAGGGCCCTATGTCCTAACACGAATGTCAGCCAGGAGTTCAGTTATATGGACTAGGCATTAAAAGCCAACCCTTAACCCAAAAGAGGCTGGAGAGGCCTTATCTGGGCCTAAGGGTCCCTCTGGAGAGAAACTCCTTACCAATTAATATAGCCAGTGTGTGTTTGCAGGAATTTGCAGTCTGGTAGCAGGGAATGTGGAACCGTTTGGTCGGTTGGCCAGGAGGTAATTCCACATGGTAGGCCACAGAGCACAGCTCACATGGTGGAAGCCCATGAGTCTCACAGCGGTGGCAGCAGCGATGGTCTGTGCAGTGGTGGGAATCTACATGGTGGATGACGGCAGGTGCTAGTAGATGGAGTCTGCGTGGTGCAATAGTGGCTGCAGGCAGTGATGGCAATGGCGTGAGTTCTCCAGCGACAGCAGTGTCTTTCTGGCTGGCCTGGATGGCGACCACTGCTCACCTGGGTCCACGGTTCCCCTGCATAGCGATTCCTGGATTTTGGCACCAATGTTGGGGTTGGCAGGTGGAGGCAGCTCCAGAAAGAACACAACAGGCCAAACAGTTCCATGTGAAGTTTATTGAGAGGGGAAAGGGCAAAGGTAACAGTGGACAGAGAAGAGGGGATGAGAGAGAAGGGGGCGTTGCTTCTCTTATATATACAGATGGTCACATGGTCGCAGGTAAAGGTGAGCCCAATGGATTCTGGGAATATGGTGACTGTTGCCTTGGCAACGGGTGTATAAGTTGCACTGTTGCCTGTGTGATGTTACTGGTTTCAGAGGTCCTGGTACCAACACAAGATGTAAAATTTTTCTATTTTTACTTTTTCTTTTTGTGATATATTTTCTTATGTATTTTTTCATTAATTTATTTATTGACTTTATATCCTGATTGTAGTCCTCCTCCCTCCCCTCCTCCCTCTTCCACTCTCCCAACTCCTCCTAGCACTCCCCCTCCCCTTCTCTTCAGGGGGGCCTCCGCAAGGGTACCAACTTGCATTGGCACATCAAATCACAATCATGCTTGGCACATTCTCTTCTACTGAAGCCAGACAAGGCAACCCAGCTAGGAAAAGGGATCCAAAGGCACTTTATGTTTAATGACTTATTTTTAATTGTGAGCACACATGTACATGTACACACACATGTGAGTGCAGGTACCAAAGTGTTGACTGTCAGTGGAGCAGGAGTTACAGGCAGTTGTGAACTACCTGATGTAAATGCTAGGAACCAAACTTGGATCTTCTGTAAGAACAGTAATTACTTAATTGCTGAGTCATTCTGATTGGTGTGAGGTAGAATCTCAGGGTTATTAGGTTCTCTGGAATCTAACTTCTTGAGTTCTTTGTATATAGTGGATATTAGCTCTCTATCAGATGTAGGATTGGTAAAGATCTTTTCCCAATCTGTTCATTGACGTTTTGTCCTATTGACAGTGTCCTTTGCCTTACAGCAACTTTGCAATTTTATGAGGGCCCATTTGTCAATTCTTGATCTTAGAGCCTAAGCCATTTGTATTCTGCTCAGGAAAATTTCCCCTGTGACCATGTGTTTGATGCTCTTCCCCACTTTCTCTTCTATTAGATTCAGTGTATCTGTTTTTATGTGGAGGTCCTTGATCCACTTGGACTTGTCTGAATGGCTATGATAAAAACTCAGGTGACAGCAGATGCTGGCAAGGATGTGGAAAAAAAGAAACTCTCCTCCATTGCTGGTAGGATTGTAAGGTGGTACAACCACTCTGGAAATCAATCTGGGGGTTCTTCAGAAAATTCTACATAGTACTACCTGAGGACCCAGCTGTACCACTTCTGGGCATATATCCAACAGATTCTTTAACACATATATTCATAGCAGCCATATTTATAATTGCCAGAAGCTTGAAACAACCCAGATGTCCCTCAACAGAAGAATAGATACAGAAAATGTGGTACATTTACACAGTGGAGTAGTACTCAGATATTAAAAACAATGACTTCATGAAATTCTCAGGTAAATGGATGGAACTTGAAAATATCATCCTGAGGTTACTCAGTCAACAAAAGAACATGCATGGTATGCACTCACTAATAAGTGGCTATTAGCCCAAAAGTTTGGAATACCCAAGATTCAATTCACAGACCATGAAACCCAAGAAGAAGGAAGACCAAGTGTGGATGCTTCAGTGCTTTTTAGAAGGGGGAACAAAATACTCACAGGAGGAAATATGGAGACAAAGTGTGGAGCAGAGACTGAAGGAATGGCCATTCAGAGACTGCCCTACCTGGGGATCAATCCCATATACAGTCACCAAACCTCGACACTATTGTGGATGCCAGAAAGTGCTTGCTGACAGGAGCCTAATATGGTTGTCTCCTGAGAGACTCTGCCAGAAACTGACAAATATAGAGTCAGATGCTTGTAGCCAACAATTGGACTGAGTACAGGGTCCCTGGTGGAGGAGTTGGAGAAGGGACAGCCTCATGGGGTAGGGAAGCAACAGTGTCCACCGGCCAGAGCCTCTGAAACTCCGAGACTGGACCACCAACCAAAGAGTACACATGGATGGACCCATGGTTCTGGCCGCATATGTAGCAGAAGATGGCCTTGTTGGACAACAGTGTGAGGAGAGGCCCTTGAGCTTGAGGGTGTTCTATGCTCCAGTGTAGGGGAATGCCAGAGTGGGAAGATGAGAGTGGGTAGGTGGGTGGGGAAGCATCCTTATAGAGGCAAGAGGTTTCTGAGATGAGATAGGGAATTTCTGAAGGGGAGACCTGGAAAGGGGAAAATGTTAGAAATTCAAATAAAGAAAATATCCAATAAAAATTGCTGAGTCATTATCACCAGCCTATTTCTCCACTTGAAAAAAAAAAACACTTCTCTAGGTTGTAAATATTTCCATCAATATCTAATTTCAATATTAGCCCAAATATAGAGAGAAAAGAGTGATGTATACTTTCCTTCAGTTAAAATAAACATAGTACAATTAAAGTAACTTTTATTCACCTGATACAGTTGTCATCTCTGAGGTGTTCTGCCTCCATCTGCTAACACAGGCCTAATCCTGGAAGCTTCTAACCTTCCTACAATCTAAGCTAGGCCTAGAATATTTTCATCCTCTGAGACTTACTTTAAGTAAGATCATTTTTTTCCTAGTTCTTTCTCAACTCTGGCTAGTAGATTCAACTTGGCTGTTCTGACTCAAACTCCTCTACAAGCTGACTGATACAATCTGGCTTCTCTCTTGGCCTTTAACTGAATTGCTCTGCTTAGTCTCAAACTAACAATCTGTCCTGATCTTTTTGCCCCTATTTACTCATTCTTTGGCTCCTTCTGTCTTTCCCTGTGTCTACCTTGTTCTCTCTTCAACCTGTCTATAAAACTCTCTTGGTAAAACTGCCTTCTTCTCTCTGCATTGCTCAGTCTTAAACAGGCTCTCTTTTCTCTGTGAGAGTTGGGTATATACTATTTTGTCAACTCTTTCTCTTATTTGTCACTTTGTCTTTCAATTAGACATCACTTTCAGACATGAGTGCTTCCTTCTATGAACTAACTTTACCCTCATTGTTGGGGATTAAAGGTATGTGCTAAAGTTGTGTCTGTATTTCAACCAGAGGGATTAATGATGTGTGCTAAGGGCTGAGCCACACCACAACCAGAAATATTTTTTCCAATAAATAACACAATCTCAGGGTTCACAGTATGATCAAATATCCTGCAACATAGTGCACTCCAAAATCCATAGAAATCAAAGTAAATAATGTTTAGAAGCAATATTTTTCCAAGTAATTGACAACAGTACTAGGCTGACCTACGCTTGTTGTCATGAGAAAAAGAATGATCAGTTGTACTGATCTATCTCATCTGAAACTGAACTTTTGTCCTTGCTGCCTTGGGCTTTGACTATAAGCTACTGTGTTGAAATGTTGCTGAGACACACCCACGTTGGCATTTTTTTTATTTTAACTCCTGTCTGGAGTGTCACTCTTCCTTTGCCCTGAATTGTATTAGTTACATTTCTCATTACACTGACCAAATATCTGATAAAAACAATCTCAGTGAAGGAATGGTTCACTTTGACTTATAATTGAGGGCATGCATTCCATCATGACTGAGAAGGCAACTGGGGCAGGAGTAGCTGGTGGCTAGTTATAAGGCATCTGTAGTCACAAAGCAGAGAGTGAACAGGAAGTGAGGTCAGGCTATAAAGTCTCAAGCTCTACCTCCAGTGGATCCACTTCCTACAGCAAGTCTCTGCCTTCTAAATGTGACACCTCCTTCCCAAACTGGGTCATGGGCTGGGGGGCCAATTCCTGTGGATGGTTTTGCCTCCAAACCATCACAGCTTCTGTCTTGCTACATTCATTTCCTGTGAATTATGGGCATCCCTAAACAGATCTATCCTGCAAAATGACCCACATAATTCATAAAATGAGAAATTTCTGTATCTGATACCCACAGAGGCTGACTCACAGGACCTTAGTGGGTCATTTTTGGGGGGAGGGAGGGGTATATCTGAAGAGACCAGGTAATTCTGATAATAGATTGTTCATAAATGACTGAGTTTGATGAGTTTTTAAAAGCCTCCTTGTGGCTTCAATGCCATAGATTTCTACCATATGTTCTGTTCCTGTTTTTCTTGTAAATACCCCTGAGATTACAGTCTATTAAATCAATAACAGCCTCATGTGAACAAATTTAATAGCTTGTTTTTCTTTTGACTGGAAGGATGCTTTGCACAGGACACTGAGGAAGAGTCAGATGGAAGAGGATAGGACTTGAGGAGTCCTCCAAGTGGTGCCACAGAGTCCAGGGGACCAGGAGTGACCCTGGGTTTAACTAAAAACAACAGGAAGTTGCCTTTAATCAATTGGAAAATAAATGGAAGTGTGTGCCCAAGCAGCCTCTCTTTGAAGAGATGTCAGAAACACTTTCAATCTTTTATCTTCTTGAAAACAGCAGGAGGAGCGCCACTGGAGTCAGCCCTGTAATTTCTGCTCGGTAATTATACCTGTCACCATTTCCGACAGAGGGGATATAAATAACCAGTTACCTTCCTCTTTCTGCTTCTTTTCTGCATTATTCCCTCTCTAGCCGCAGACTTCGGTTGCTGACACTAATGTCCATGCAGAACACGGAGCATCCGCAGCCAGTGTACTCTTAGACAGGAGGCCAGAGTCTTCAAAAGCAGCATGTGCTCTACTGGGGGATGCTCCTTTTTCACAGAATTCTGGGTTTCTAAGATTTATGCTAAGTGACAGGGAGAGACAGGCACCAAGAGGAGGGGTCTGGTTTCTATTTCTATTTTGATCCCACTACCAGTAGGATGTGCATGTGTGTGAGTATTTTCTGCACTGTGTGTTCTATTCCACCCACATATCGGTCACTTTTATGCCCTAGTGACTCACTGGGAAGAAGATGGAAGCTTCTGGGAGGTAGATTAACCATTTCAGATCCTCTCCTCAGGACCAGGGACAGCAGAATTGTGCTCCAAGGTATATCCTTGTTGGGATTCTATTAATATTTTTCCTTAGTCTCACAGTCTTTTGACTCTGCTATGATTTGGAACATAAATATTACCTCAAAGCTTATCCTTTTTGGCCAGCTGGTGCTACTGCTGAAAGGTTCTGGAAGTTTTAAGAAGTGAGGACTAGTGGGGGGAGATTAGGGCACTGATATTGCTGGTAGGAATGACTAAGATCTTATTCTCTCTCTCTCTCTCTCTCTCTCTCTCTCTCTCTCTCTCTCTTTCTCTCTCTCTCCTTCCAAATCCTCCTCTTCCTCCTGCTCTTCCCCCTCTTCCTCCTCCCACTCTCTTCTTCTTTCTGACCACATTAAGGTGAGCCACATTTCTGTCATCATGTCCTGCCACACCACAAGCTCAAAGCAACCTGGTCAATGAACAAAATCTCCAAAATCCATGAGCCCCAAATGAACTTTTCCTCCTTCGAGTTATTTTCTTGGGTATTTAACCACTGTCATAAAAAAATCTTGCTAACACAGGCTTCTTTAACAGAAGAATAAATTACAAAATAAAATAAATGATATCAATTATTTTGGCTTCTACTAGAAGAAAGGTACTATAAGACACAGAAGATGGGATTTTGAGCCAGATGTGAAAACTCAGAATCTGGCTTATCTATTTACTGTGCTGACCTTGGCTGAGAAAACACGAGGACACTCTTTGTTTTAGTCTCCATCCTATTCAGTGGGGTATGATAGCTAGTACCTGTCTTAGAGATTTATGGGACCACATGTGTACAGTCCTTATATTAGCTGTCAAAATTATTTCTAAACATCAGTGCCCTCAAATTTTCATGAATATGTGAATATCTGGGCCCTACCCATTTTTATTTCTGGTTTCTAAGATTCAGTCTTTCATGATAGCTTGCATTTCATCCTGTTTTTATTTCAACATAATATTTTTGTTGATTATTTGGGATTTCACACAATGCATCCCTATCATACTCACCTCCTCATTCTCCCAGGTCTGCTCCTCCACTCTTGTGACCTCCCTCCACCAAAAGAACACACTCACACACACACACACACACACACACACACACACATCCAATCTGTGTTGCCCATTTTCTCAGTGCAGCATGGTCAAACTCCCAACCATTAGGCCCTTAAAGAAAGATGAGTCCTTCTCCACCTGCTCCCTTGCCATTAACCATCAATTGTGGAGAGCTAGAGCTATATTTCAGCATCCTTATGACAATTTTTAAGAGTTCTCTCTGATGGCTTCCTCTCTAGGCATTTACTTATTTTTCAGTGGGGGACATGGGGTGGGAATAGGGGTTGTCACAGAAGCCTTCTCTCTCTCTTTGTCAACCAAGAGTCTGCAGGCATTGATATCATTGCAAAGTAGCCTTCTTGCCTTTATGGTCAGCGAGAGCATGGATTCTGGACTTTCATATGGTTTCTGGTAACCATGGACCATGGATGTCTGAAGAGTTTTCATTTCTATATAGTGTTCATATATTGCTGCCACTGATGATGGGAAGAGACTATACTTCAGAAAGCACTGTCTAATAACTGGTGGTTTAAGACTCTTGTTTTGCATTTTAATGAAAATTAACTTATTATTTTTCATAGGCTGATGTGCTTGATATGAGGAGGAGTTAGCTAAGTTGGTTCCATTATAAAACATGCTGTAATTCGGAGTGAGCATCTTTTCCAGCTCCTTCCCCACTGGCCCCATAAGGGAAAATCAAGGCAATTCCGTGAGCTAAGATCCAGGCTTTACAGGCTCAAAATGCAAATCAGGACAAAGAGAAAGATTAGTGAGTGGCTGATGCTCACTGTCCTCTCTATCTGTGCTGTGTGCTATGGGCCACGTGAACACCGTTCTGATGGATACCCAGGTGGGGCTAGGATTTATGGGAAGTCTGTTGTTTTTAATGGTGGGGATCTACTTTTAAAAACCAGACCCAAATTAGAAGTAACATTATCAGCAGAACTATGGGAGGTGTGCACACAAAGTCACATCTCACTATTTACTGGCAAATTGTCCTTCATATGCCTGTTAGAACACCTTGTATACATGTATAATTATCATTTAATCATTTAATGAAAAAACCATAAAATCAACATATCCAGGTATGGTAACTGTCACTCCAGCATTCAGCTGCTGTGAGGACTGTAAGCTTTAGGGCAGACTGAGCAATACAGTGAGGCTGTGGGGGTAGGTGTTGTGAATTTTGGCTAGATTCGACTACATGATGAGGTGCCATCTAGCCTGGACTACAAAGTGGGGTCTTTCAAAAACAAATTAATTTATCTACTTCATGAGCTCCACGCCCAATATTAATTCTGTTATTTGCAGGTAAGTGAATGGTACTTTAGATTGTCACAATTGGGGAGAAACAAGACCTGATAGTAGAAGGGGGCAGATCTGGGATGAGAAAGGTACCAGACAGAGGGGAGACTGGGGCAGTGTGAGGTAATGGGGGTGACTGTTACTAAAATATATAACATACATGTGCAAAATATCATAGTGTGGGCCATTATTTTGTACAATGGATATGTTGCGGGAGCATGAATGTCCTTGTGCCTACAAGGACACAACAAAACAAAACAAAATAAACAAACAAAAAAACCAAAACAGTAATGTTAAGCATGCAGGATTGTCCTCTCAAAGGAATGGACATAAAACCTGTTCTTCCATCCAGAAAGCTGGGAATTAGAAATAATAGCTGGGCATTCTGTGTTAACTATTGTATTAGACCATATCAAGCTCCTATAAGCAGGACTGAAGGCAGCTAATAATTTAAATGACCCTTACAGTCAGGGGCTCCCACAAGTTCCCACAACCAGGACCAGAGGTGACTAGCAGCCCAAATGACCACTATGTTAACTATATGACTGACATCCAGCCAGATCCTTCCTAAGGCATTTAAGCTAGTACAGGTAGCCTATCTCTAGAAACCATCTTCTTGGAAGAAATGATATGTATCCTGAATATAGTTTTATTGCAATTATGCTTTGTTGTGCACAAGAGATTGTATCTCACTCTGGAATTTTTCCTTCATTATACTGTGTTTAAATTTGTTGTGAATAAACCACCTGGTATCATACTCTCAAGGAGTTTTGACCTAGGATGACAAAGTCAATTAGAACGAGTTTTCTTTCTCATCTCTTTAAAGATCACTGCCTGTCTTAACACCTTCAGAGAGATCCCACATATATTAATTATAATCATAAAGTTATATAATGTCATCATACTACAGAAATTGTGTGTGTGTGTGTATGTATGTATGTATGTATGTATATATGTGTGTGTGCAATGAAAATTCTAGGTACTAGGAATCTATAGCAAAGAGCACCAGGTGGCCACAGTACATGGCAGCTGGAATAAACTGGTTAGACATTAAAGAGTCTGCTGAGCATCCTACACTTAGGGGAGGCCCCTACAACTGTGACCTGGACAAACTGTCAATTGTTAACATGTAACAGATCAGGGATGCTCTCCAGGTAAGAGAGGAGAAGGAAAGGACCAGTGGTGACAGCCTTCTGTGGTATAGAGTCCCGGATTTCTCCCTCATTTGTCTGAAGTTCTTTTCCCCCATGGAAGAAAGAACAGTGACTGTCCGGCTGCCTCACATTTGGGGCAGTCTGTGTCATTTCCTGAATGGTGTTCTTTTCTAGTCATCGATGTGTTCCATGTCTCCAGCCTCCTAAGATCTTCATATGTGACACTTTGGTGCATGCATTATTTGATAAATGCCTTATTAAGGCAGGACTCTGTCATCTTATTGATCTAACCTAAGACCATTGCAGTGTGTATGGAACACAGTAGGTACTTGGTAAATATCTATTGAACAGATAGAGAGGAAAATGATCTACTGACAGGGTTCTATACTAAGGTAGCTGAGTTAGAGCACCAAATTTGTAGCCACAGGAATGCAAGTGGGGTTCTGGCACCCCATTTAGCCTGCAGTGGATGTTACCTGGGGGTTTTATGGCTTAGTACCAGCCTTCCTATCATCTGCTTTGAGAATGAAACTGGAGGTTCTGACAGAGTGGCAGAGGACCACCATCTGTCACTCAGTCTCTCCATTTTGACTCTTTCAAATGACTCTTTCTCTCACAGGAAAGTGAGGGCAGCTGGTTCACATTTACTGTCTTCCATCTGAGAGTTATTGCTTAAGACAGAGAACAAATCCAGGCTCTTGGGAACAATAGAGACAAACCTGCATTCCCTGGCTAAGCATGGCTGTGCACCTGGGTGATTGCTATGGATGAGATGCTGAAGGACATACAATGTGTGTGTGTGTTTGTGTGTCTGTGTGTGTTTGTATGTGTAAATGTACATGAAAGCCAGCAGTCTATTTCAGGTATGTTTCATCAGGTTCTGCCCATCTTGCTTTCTGAGACAGGATCTTCCTTGATTTGGCCTTCATCCATTTGGCCCCTCTGGGCAGCCCACAAACACTGGGGGTTTGCCTAGTGTTGCCTTCATATTGCTAAGATTGCAAGCGTGCACCTTCACACTGGACTTTCCAACTAGGGTTCCGGAGATCCAACTCATGCCCTTGTGGGGGCAAAGCAAGTGCTTTACTGAATGAGCTATTTCCCAGCCCTTGAATTTTCTTTTTTTAATTTGTAAGAGAGATGAATAACCCTAAGTGTACACAATTGTCAGGAGGGCTCATTTAGACATGATTTGAACAATAGGTAAAGTGAATTAAAATGGGATTGAAGTAATTTATTTCAATAACTTTTCCTAAGTGTTAATTATATGCCAAGGTCTGAAAACGTTGCTGTCTTTCCTGAATGAGAACAATGAGGCCCGCAGAACACAGTGGGGAGCAACTGGTCAGAGGCTCTTCCCACACTTTCTGTGTAGAGCTGTTTCATCTGCTCAGTCCTCTCCTTTTCAGGTCTCCCAGAGATTGATTATTCACTGTTCAGGATATGGCCTCTGCCTTCCTCCTTACAGAGAGCTCTCCTTTGTCGTGAAGTCCACTTGCTCCTTCACTGCGTCGTGTGAGCCCCATTTAATTTTTACTATTTCTGTCTCTGAAATTACTGGGGAGTAAATGCTATCATCTCTCATTTGTGTAACATCTATCTACTGACTGATCAATTGATCAGTAATCTATCTGCCTGTCATATACCTTTTTATCTGTATCTACCTATCATTTACCTATAAATCATCTTTTTATCTATCATGTATATATTCTCTATCAATCTGCTATCAGTAAGTCAATCTACTGTCTATGTAATATCTATGTATCATTTATGAATAACTCAATCAATCAAACATTTATTATCTATCTATTGAACTATCATCTATTATCTATATTTAGTGGTAGTTTGAATGCAAATGGCCCCCATAGGCACATAGGGAGTGGCATTATTGGGAAGTGTGGCCTTCTTAGAACACATACGGCCTTGTTTGAGGAAGTGTATCACTGGGGTTTCAAATGCTCAAGCCAGTTGAAGTCTCAATCTTTCTTTCTGCTGCCTTATGTGTAGAACTCTCAACTACCTCTCCAGTACCATGTGTGCCAGCATGCTGCTATGTTTCCTGCCATAATAACATTGGACTAAAACGCTGAACTGTAAGACAGTCTCCAGTTAAATGTTTGCTATGGACATAGTGTCTCTTTACAGCAATAGAAACCCCAACTAAGACATATGTCTATCATTTTTATCCATCATTTATATATTATTTATCACTAGTAAATCAATCCATGTATCATCCTCTAACAGCTATGTATCAATCAACTTCTATCTATCTATCTATCTATCTATCTATCTATCTATCTATCTATCTAACTATCAATCAATCATCTATTATGTCTATCATTCTATATCTGTTTGTCTGTCTGTCTGTCTACCTGCTGGCTTGTCTATCTATTTACTTACCTATTCTCTCTCTCTCTCTCTCTCTCTCTCTCTCTCTCTCTCTCTCTCTCTCGTACCTACCTATCATCTCTTTACCTTATATTTACCATCTATTATCTATCTATCTATCTATCTATCTATCTATCATCTATCATCTGCCTATATATCTATTGTTTGTCTATACCACCTGTGCCTATCATCTCTTTTGAGTAGACTGTCGCTCTATTAAATCAAAGCTTTATCAGCTCTGTTCATAACATTCTGCTTTAAAACTAGAACAACTGCATAGTGACAGCTTAACAATAGTTATAGAATCTCAAACCAAACACATTTAAGCCTAGAGCCCACTCTCCTCAGCATGGGATGTCCTGCTGCTAAGACCTCTGCAGATGCCCAGACCAACTTGAGCCAGCAGTGGGAGTCTTATCCATACATATGTAGATAAGGATATGGATAATTTGTGTGAGTCGTTTTGTCTCTATTCTCTGTTTCTCCTCTGTGAAATGAGGTCTACAACCTTCTGTTTGCCAGACTCAATCTTCTTTGCTTCCAGCTCCATAAGTTAATGTTTCTCATTATTACTGATCTTTAATTTAGTGCTATATATTGCAAGGCATTTAAGCATTGAATGTGAAAGGACTTGTGGGCTTCAGTAGATCCACATTGAAATTCTAACTTCTGTGATGGGTGATCTTTGGAAAGTGGTTGAGTCACTTTGATATTTGGTTTCTTCTCTGAGAGGCAGAAAAGACATGGAGCTTTAGAAGGTGACTGCACAGCCACATCTACTGCTGTGCTGGTCACAATAGCAAAGGCAAAGAGCTACATATGTATGGATAAGGAGAATGGCACAAACACACCTGGAATTTTACTCAAATGCAAAGAATATGAAGTCATTATATTTACAGGAAAGTGGATGGGATTGAAGATCATCATTTTAAACAAAGAAAGCCAGATTCAAAAAGGTCAAATTTTTCATGTTTCTCTAATATACAGAATCTGAATTGAAATGTAGGTATTTTTCCCATGTGCACACTCTCTTGTGTGTGTGTATATTGCTATGTATGGTGTGTGTGTGTGTGTGTGTGTGTGTGTGTAAGAGGCAAAGAGAGCTAGAAAAAGGATAATGGAATATATGTGATGTGAAATCAGAAAGGAGGATGCTCGGCGGGAGGAGGGGCTCTAGGAGGGTGGTGGGGGGAGCAGATAAAAATCACCGAACCCGATGACATGAACAAAAATGTCTCAATGAAACTCATTACTTTGCATGCTTATTAAAAATACTCAAAAATTAGCCAAGTTAATAAATAAATTTCCCAAAAAAGTGGATAAGTAAGTAAGTAAATGAATGAATGAATAAGTAAATAAATAAATAAATAAATAAATAAATAAATGGTGGTTGTGGAAATTAAGTGACATGTTACCTTAAAATTGAGAATTTCGGGCTGGAGAGATAGCTCAGCAGTTAAGAGCATTGACCACTTTTCTGAAGATCCTGAGTTCCAATCCCAGCAACCACATGGTTCACACATGGTAGCTCACAACCATCCGTAATGTGACCTGACTCCCTTTTCTAGAGTAGCTGAAGATGGCTACAGTGTACTTACACATAATAAATAAATACATCTTTTTAAAAAATTGAGAATTTCTGCACATGGGAGATATCTGGCAAATACGTGTTGTTTTTATTGATTTAAAGAAAGCAAAGAAGGCAGGCAGATCCAGGCCAAAGCTCAGGGGATTCCCAGATGGATAACCTGTGTCAGGAGTAAGAATGGAGAGAAAATACCCAGAGGGGAGAGAGTGCTTAAAAAGAATATGCTAATGATCTTTGTTAAGCACTTATTTTCTGTAGTTTTGTGATGAATGAGCTACAGCCTCCGACTGGAGTGTGATGGGCATGTATAACATAATTTTCCCCTCTCTGACGTTTGTTACCAATCACACTTCTTCCCATTTCTTTTCTCCATTTCTACTCCTTGTTTCTCACAATTTCCATGAGTGGGCTGAGAGAGATCTTTACTGAGTGGCCAGTCCTGACCCTGAAATGGTCAATAGATTTAATCTGAGGAGTTGTTTGGGGCTTCATTGCTCTGGCTTGCTCTGAATTTGATCTGATTTCAGTAAATAGTTTGCACAAGAGGATGTGGAAACATCTCAGCAGACTCTGTTCCACAGTCACTCAGGTGGATCTTTCAATGGAGTAGTATAATATCTAGTAGACACCTTGAACAATGATCAGTGCGCAGTTAGACAGTAAACTAGGGATGAATGGCAATATTGTAACTTAAGTCTGTGAAATCCTACCCATTTTTCTCATACCTGCTCATTAAAAGATAAGCAAGCCACATACCAAATGATGTCTGACAAGAAGAAAAGAGTGGACACTGGTGCTGGAAAGGATCAAAGTATCAGTGTAGGGGAATACCAGAACAGGGAAGTGGGAAGGGGTGGATGGGGTAACAGGGGGAGGGAAAAGGGCATGGGGGACCATTGGGGGATGGGGAACCAGAAAAAGGAAATGAAATGTAAATATAGAATATATCCAATAAAAAAATGTAAAAAATAATTAAAAAAAGAAAAAAAAAGATAAGCAGCTAGGTTGAGACTACATTCCAGAGCAGGTTTTATTCCAGAGCCTTTCTCCTCTCATTCATAATCTTATTTGATAATAAAATATAGGAGAGGATGGAGTTATGGCTCAGCAGCTAGCATTTGCCACTCATAAAAGCCTACCACTCCAGCAGATCTAGTGACCTCTTATGGTTTTTTCAGGAACTGCACTCATGTGGTAGACATACATGCACTGAGGTGAGTTGGAGAGCACGCATGCGCGCGCGCGCACACACACACACACACACACACACACACACAGACACACACAGAAATAAAATACTGTCCTTGCTACAAACTGTGGATGGATGTTTGAGTACAATTTCCAAAGACTATGACTGTGATCATCTTAGGCCAGACAAGTAGCTCTCAGCCTTTATTAGAAATTCTGTTCATGGGTTAATTTTGGAAATGATGACACACACCTGAGTCTTATGCCCCAAGATTCTTATGACATTCGTGTATTTTTCCCAAAGCTCTCCAGGTGATTATATCATGTGTTCAACACTGCCATTTTCTGGACTAGAAGACTGTCTCACAAGGCATTTACCATGAACTTACATGGTCATTTAAAAATAACTCAGTAGCATACTTTAACATCAACCACTTTCGGATCTGTGACATCCTAGTGACCTTTCTGAGATAAGCTAGATGTGAAATGCTTGGGAATAGTCAAATGAATCATTCTGCTTATAGAGTTGTTGGCACCAACCCAGCCCAGTGTCTGCCAAGAGTAAGGCCAGATTCAAAGCAGCTGTGGTTTGGAGCTATTTATTTTTGTCAACAGTTCGATAGCAAGGCTGGTTGGTGGTAGACAAAGGACACTTTTGGCTCATGACAATAAACCTTCATTAGAGATGATATCAGAGCTCCTGTTAGTTTAGTCACTGTAGCAGAAGAATCTATGAGTGGTTCATTTTGGGGATTCACAGAAGCAAGAATACATCAATGTCAAAGAAAAGACCCTTGTTTTATCTCCACCTAAACCATTATTAAATCCGTCAAAAATTTCCCCTGTTCAGCCTCTCTTGATAGGACTAAAGTGACTGTCCTGCATGAACATCTAAAGGAATGTTAGACAAAAAATCAAGTCTAATATCTCCCCTGTAGTTTTATTTTTTTATTTTAGATTTATTTTGAATATGTGTGTGTGTGTGTGTGTGTGTGTGTGTGTGTGTGTGTGTGTGGTGTGCTTTCCTACATGTATGCCTGTTTGTGTGTGAGTGGACATATTTGTTTTTTGTTTTAACATTTATAAGATACTTATTATTTTTTCTGACCAAAGTGCAATGATTTTTAAAATCTTTTAAAACAAGTAACCATGAAAAACATATTCCAGAAAATAAAATACAAATGGGAATTTTAATCATTATATTGCTTTGTCTAATTTATTCTAACTCTATATTTAGTCTAAGAAACAAAACAAAAAAACTTTGCACTATTATTAAAACAAGAACTGAATCAAATTAGCATAAACTAGTGTATGTGTGTCAAGCTAGGGTCTTCTTCTAGGAGCTATGTTAACATCAGTTTAAGGATGACTTAAGGATGACTAGTCCTGTGTCACAGAGCATAGGATCACAAGTTACTACTTGTAACCCTTGACCCACAGATTATGTCAGAAGAAAGCTGACAATCCTGTCCAGGCTCTGAAGCCACTCCCCCTGGCTCAAACTTTAGAAGCAAAGACTATGCCCTGTCATACAACTTTGCACAAGCTGTAATGAATCAATCTCTAAGTTTGACCTTTCAACAGGAAATGGTCAGTCATTTGATAAATAGAACATTGCTAGGAATCCATTTTAGGAGTTTGTTTACTAAACACCTAGAGCAAGAAACAGCTACACATAAAGTTCCTTTAAATTTGGTTCACCAATTCACTTAGCAGGTTGGAAATTTTAAATGTGCAGCAAGAGGAAGTGGAAATCTCAAATCCCAACACATTGCAGTTACAAAAGCGATATCCATGCATACTAAAAAAAAATTAGCTCACAGAAGGCACAGATATAAAAGGGATAAAAGGGATAGTATAGTCTTTTAATGCAAACAAGAATTAGCTGATAACCTTCTTCATTTTGTGAGCACCATAATTCCTAAAATGATTTAAACCTGAATTCACTATGTACTGTGACCACAAATTTAAAAATCACATAATTTTTTGTCTTACTTTTCTAGACATTAATTGAGATGCAATTTTGTAAGATTAAAACTGCCTTACAAGTGGCTGTGATAGCAGCTATCAAAGCAATATTCAAGCATGATTTCAAGGATGTCTTCAGGGCTAGTTAGCCTTCTTTGTCAAAAATCTTCACAACTTCACCAAAAACTTCATCCAACAGACTTAGAAGCATCTATTTTCTTGACTTTCCCTGTTTCTTATACAAGTCAATAATTGGTTTTGTTGTTTCAAGGTAAGTCTGAATTCTCTTTTCCAAGCTCTCTCTGTTGTCTCTCTATTGTCGTCACTCCTACCACTACTTTTTCCCTTCTCAAGACATCGTTCAATACAGATCTCATTATTACAGTCAAAAAGCTGAACAAAAGATACATCTGCTTTCCCATCCATGGTCTTGTTCCAACCCTGAAGGTTGTCATTTCTTGGAAATCCATCAATCAAGAATTAATTCTTCTGAGCATTGGCAGCCATTGTTTGGTCCATTTCCCTCTTTAATAAACTGATGTCTATCTCAACTAGTTCAATCTTTTCTTCTTTAATGTACTTTTCAGTAAGTTTACCATACTGTGAATCTGGATTCTTCCTTTCATCACAAAGAAGCTCTCCTGCAGAAAGGTATGTGTAGCCATATTTTTCTTCAATCAATGCAGGGACTAAGGCATTGATTGCGTCACCACACTCGACTCTAGTATTTTTGAGACAGGGTCTCTAAACAATTCCAGCTTGTCTTCAACTCATGGTGAGCCTCCTGTCTTAGCACCTGCCTCGGAAAGAGCACAGGAATTGCAGGGGAGAACCAAGCGAGGCTGAGTTGATCCCAGTATCAGACCACAATCTGTGAGTGAAGCATTCCAGCTAATGAGCAGGATGCATTTGAGGATTAGAGGTTGATATTTGATCTCTCTTTTGATTGTTTATCTTATACTTGGGGAAGGTTTCTTGATATACCTAGAACTTGCAGATATCCAGGTTGCTCTGAGGATACCCTTGTCATACCATCTCAGGATGCCTGAACATGCTGACATGTCATCAAGCCTTATTGGCATTTTTACAGGTTCTGGGGATCGAAACTCCAGTTCTCACATCTGCAGAGCAAATGATTTGTGTTCTGAGCCTTCTCCCAAGTTCCTCCACTGAGCTTTTGAGAGGGAATTTTAAGACTGTTTATACTTCCTAATTGAAAAGAGAAAAGGGATCAACATGAGGGCAAAGCAATCTAACATTTCAAACAACCAGAGAAATGAGGAGATGAAAATAAATGGCTAAAGAGATACTCTGAGCACATAAGCCACACCACACCCAAGTGAGCATATGAACCACACCCAAAAACTGCAGCAGATCCCCCATATGAGTCACACCCAAGTGAGCACATGAGTCACAGCCAAGAACTGCAGCAGATCCCCTGGGCACATGAATGACACCCAAGAACTGTAGCAGAAGATGAATGCATAAGCCTGCTTCATGAATGTGGCTTGCTGCTAGGAGGGGGCCAGAAGGCCATGGAATCAATACAAAATGAATGACTGTCATCATGTTGGAAGTATATCTACTGGATCTGGATAGTGAAAAGCAATAATATCTACTACCACCACTGTCAAGTGGTTAACGTATGTTATCACACCCTCATAACTATGATCTTGTGTAATTAGGACCCACATTTTCAAGTTTGTCTATGATTACTCTATTTTACTTGGGGAGAAACTAAGACAGAGAGTACATGTTTGTTCAGCATCACCCAACTTGGAGGTGGGAGGGTCAATAAATCTGCAGTTTTTAAACCCCATATATAGACCTTTGGGTTGAAATAACATGCTTTAAGAGGCCAGTAGAAATACACAACTTCAGAAAATATTCCTGTGAGCTGGTTTTGAGATAATATTTTGCCTGTTCCTATGATGCTGATTGACAGGTTCACTAAGATTTAAAGATTCAGAAAGCCCAGTTCTTCTGACTTTTTAGTAGCTCATGGCTCCATGATTCACAGGCAGAAAAGAGGAAACACAGATGTGCATATTGTGTTTATAAATTTCCCTCAGAGTGAGCAATGCATATTAAAAGATGGAATCTCCCTAAGTAGAGCTCTTGTGTGTGAAGGATACTGACCTGAGAACCCCAACACAGCATGATGGAAATCTTTAACATTTTCAAGGGGCTTTAGCATTAGCTAGTGTGCCATGACCCTGTTGAGACAAAAGGAAGCATGTGCTATGCACAGGTCCATTGAAAGAGCAATGGAAAGGTAATCACAAATGGACCACAGTTTGGTGAAAGGTAGTTATTAGAGGACCTTAGGAAGATGGGTCACTGAACCTAGCTCTTGAAAGATGGCTGGAGTTTCCAGAAGCAAATAGGAAGAACAGCAATATGTTGGAGCTGAGACCTATATATCCACTCAACCCTGCATCAAGGGATGCCCATTTGGTAGCATGAAACCGGCCAATAGTGACATGATTTACATCACAGAAAATCATACGCACTATAAATAAATAGGTCACACCCTGAAAAAGGAGGGTACGAACTGAATCCCTTTACATTTGAAAATACCTAGACATTTGAATAGCCATTGGAGAAGCTTGGTGACATAGGATACCTGGAAAAGAGATAGAGGTGGATGTGGTGGAATAAATGAGAATGGTGCACATAGGCTCATAGACTTGAATTCTTGGTTTACACTAGAAACTATTTGAGAAGGATTAGAAGGGGTGGCCTTGCTGGAGGAGATATGTCACTGAGTGTGGATTTGAGGTTTCAAAAGCCATTGCCATTCCTAGAAATCTCTCTCTCTCTGTCTCTCTGTTTCTCTCTCTCTGTCTCTCTGTCTCTCTCTGTGTGTTTGTCTGTCTTTCTGTTTGTCTGTCTCTTTCTCTGTGTGTGTCTGTCTCTCTTTGAGTTTCTTTTTGTCTCACTGTCTGTCTCATTGTCTGTCTGTCTGTCTGTCTATCTGTGCCTCTGTCTCTGTCGATCTCTATGTGCACTTCTGCTTCATTCTCCTGGACAAGGTTGTAGACTCCAGCTTCATGCTTGCCTGACTGATGCCATGCTCTCTGCTATGATGGTCATGGATTTGCACTCTGATACTATAAGCTCCAAATAAACTCTTTCTTTTATAAGTTGCCTTGGTCATGGTGTCTCTTCACAGCAATAAAAAAGTTACTAAGTCAGTGGATAATATTAGCAAGATGAATTGAATCTGACCACAGGAAATGTTTAATTCAAAGCTAAGAAGGATTGGTTTTATTTTTTTAAGTCCTGTATTTGTCTTGGTTACTTTTCTTGTTACTATAACAAAATACCTGGGGGTGGTGGTGGTAAGAGGTGAGGGAGGAAAGTAAGATAAGGGATAAAGTCTTGTGAATTACAGTTTTCAGGTGCACAGCAACAGGTTACATTGTGTCCACAGTCAGGAAGCAGATAGAGAGAAATGCCATGCTCAGCCTTTTCTTATTATATTTCCTTTTATTCAGTTTTAGACCCCCCAGTCCAAGGCATGGTGCCATCTACATTTAGAGCTGGTCTTCCTGTCTCAGTTAATAAAGTCTAAGAACTCTCTCACATACATGCCCAGAGATTTGTTTACATAGTGATTTTAGGTCCAGTCACATTGACAACCAAAATCAACCATCACAATGCTCATAAAAAATATCCTGCTATATAATTCTACCTGTATTGTTCTCTGAGAATCTCAGGGCTAGAGTCACATCTAGAGCTACAAAAGGCTGAGGGCTAGAAGTGAAAGATGAGCTAGGAAGCTTTGGTGTTGAGGAGAGTCACAGAGCATTGGCAGAGGCCTGGTCATGTAAGACATATGTGAGAGAATGGGTGAGACAGAAGCAACACATTGAAAGACAACTGACTACTCGCCATGGAAAGTGGAGAGTTTGCAATGCGGCACCATTAATGATGGTTCAGGGACTGAGAAATAGCAGTTGTATCATCAAATACAGGAGAGATGAGGAGAGTGTGACCAGTGGGAGATCCCAGTTTCATTGTAAATCTGAAGATATTTGGGGATTTAAGAAGTTCTAGTCTAGATCTTCCCCCAGAAAGTTCAGAAACAGATGTAAAGAGTGGGAAGAACTCAGAACATAGAAAGGTCACAGAGCGGAAAGACACAAAAGATCTATTAGAATGTTCAAGTAAAATATTCGCTCATCATTTTGTCTTTTTTTTTTTTTTTTTTTGGTTTTTCGAGACAGGGTTTCTCTGTGTAGTCCTGGCTGTCCTGGAACTCACTCTGTAGACCAGGCTGGCCTCGAACTCAGAAATCCACCTGCCTCTGCCTCCCAAGTGCTGGGATTACAGGCGTGCGCCACCACGCCCGGCTCATTTTGTCTTTTAATACATTCTTTTGATCTGAGCCTACATGCTTGTGCATGTGCTTGTGGGTTTATGTGTATGTGTTTGTGGACATATGTATTTACATTTGGAAGCCAGATGTCAACTTTGGGTGTTCTGGTGCCATCAACCTTGTTTTTTGAGACAGAGACTCTCACTAGGGCCTGGGCTCTCTGATTCAGTGCAGGTGGCTGGCCAATGAGTTCCAGAGATCCTCCTGTTTCTGCCTTCCCAATGTTGGGATTACAGATGTGTGCCACATACTCCTGATTTTTACATCGTTGCTAGGGACTAAACTCAGGCCCTCATGCTTGCATAGCAAAAACCACTGACTGAGCCATCTCCTGAGTTCCCTTCATTTATGGTTTTATGTGTCTTGCCAGTGCCCATTTTCTGTTGTATAACCGTACATCCTACTTCCTCTGACTCTTACCCTTTGATACTTTTGTTCCAGTATAATTATAAATGGTATCCTTTTCCTCTTTCAAAAGTGTTCCAATTTGGGTGACAAACCATAATTATGTGTTGCAGATATAGCCAGTGATCAATAAGGCAGTGATTAGCTCACACAGATCATGGTCTGAAGGAGCTCAACTGAGCTTGGTCCCTTGTGTTGTAGGTCATGGAACTCATATGAAAAGACTTCTCCGTTCTTCTTGGTTGTAGTTGGGGAATGCATATGTCCCTTTGTACTTATCTTACAATGTAATTCAGGAATGAGAACACTTGTAATAGATACATTCTACTATTGTGGCAGCCAATGAACACAATGGAACACAGGAAAGCCATCCAGATCTGTGCACAAGTGGCTTTCCATGCCTCCCCTGACCCTTTCTTGACTTTTCTACCCTGCTTTGCCTGGAGAGACTGATATACTAAGGTTGAGTTAAATCATAAAAATATACAGTAAATAGGTATCACAGTAAACAGATCATGAAGTCACATATTATAGTTTGAAACAGCAGTCAGATACCAGATAGCCAAAACTTAGGGAGGGAGAGTATTATGATAGTTCAGGAAATTAATGTATCTAGATTATGTTGTTATATTTTGTTAGTTTTTGTGATAGTTTTATTTCAATTTACAAGCTATTATAGTTTGTTTTTCATTTGAAAACATTCACTTTAATTAATTTATATATATATATTTAAATTTATTTTATTTTAAATTTTGTGTGTATGTGTGTGAGATAACATGCATTTATATACGTGTACATATCTGTATGCGTTTATGTGTTTGTGTGTATGTATATGTTTATGTATAAGTCTATATGTGTCTGTATATATGCATATTTTGTGTGTATGTGGTTGTATATATATTTCCTTGGGAAGAACTTTACTTCCAGTGCCTGGCATGTCTTAACGTAGAAGTCTAAAATGATAAATAGCAATTAATTAGCCAGGTGCTGAGGGCTTTGCAAACTCCCTCACAGAGTGAGCTCCCTAGGGCAGCTGCATTATCCACTGACTTGCTGAGAGAGCAGTAGAACCAAAGGCCAATGATATTCAAGGAGCATAATATAGTAGGTCTCCAAGACCAATTACATCTAATGTGTTATCAAACTTGTGGCTAACATGCAAAGCTGTTTGCTTCAGTCTATTGAAATGTGTGTTTGGAGAGCATCTCCTTTTTTTCTAGATTGTCTCCTCTCTTGTTTTCACATTGCCAATTCAGTTTTCAACATTTGCTTCAGTGGTTCATAGTTACATGAAGGAGACTCTAAGGACCTTGCTATAAACCAAAGTTCAAAGGTCTTCAAAGAACTACGTTTCCTTTGACAGTGTCACTAACATCAGGTGAAGCTGCTCTTCCCTGGGAATCTCTGGGTTCTTTTGGGAATCTGCGTGCTTGTCCGACTCACTGTAGAGCTACATGCCTGGATGTTTGTCTCCTGATGCCTAACGACCTCTTTGATTAGCTGTCACATTCTGTGGTCTGCAGGAACATAGGACTTCTTTATGTTGTGAGAGTTCATGTAAGATTACAGTTCAGAGGGAGAAGTGGAACTGTGGAGACTGCTCAATTGTCCAAGTGCCTGCTGTAAATCACGGCAAGTACCAGAGTTTAAATCCCCAGACCTGAATAAGAGTCAGGCACAGCAGTTGGTCTGTAACCCAGGGTTGGGAGGGATGTCAACTGGAGCACCTCTAGGACTTGCTGGTTAGATGCTGCAGCAGAATTGACGAGCACTGTCTAATGAGAGACCCTGCCTCGAAAAATAAGATAGAAAGAAAGCGGACTGCATCCCATTGTTGACTTCTGACCTCCACATTCACACATATACATGCATGCGCACACACATGCCATATTCACATATACTCACATGAACATTTATAGATATAATACACACACACATACACACACACACACACACACACACACACACACATACACTCAAGAACTAGATACTATACTTTTTAAAAAATATAACTTTTGGGGCCATAAAGGTGTCCCTAGTGGCCACCATGAATCTTGGTTCACAGCTATTTTGCTATTGGCCCCAAAGAGTTGAGCCCGTACTTGGTCTTTAATTCTGGTAATTAAATCGTGGTAAAATGCTGGTAATTTAATTGTCCCCTGTCTTTCCCTGCTCTTTTTATTATTGCTGTTGTTGGTTTGTTAAGGATGAGAATTTGACTACGAGTCAGGAAATAAAGAACGTGGTGATCAGTCAGAGCATAACTAACATTTCAGGGAGGCAAGTGTGCCCCCCCACACCCCGCACACCCCCAAGACAAAGGATTACAATTTTCACATTCAGGGTCCTTGGAATCTATTCTTGTTTTTGTTGTTGTTTCACACAGCACTTGCTTTAAATACCCATAACTAAATGATTCTCTGAAGAGGCCCCTCAAAAGAAAGGATATATCTGGTAAGATGGCTCAGCAGATAAAGCCACTTGCTGCCACGCCCAAGTACCTGAGTTTGATTCTGGGATCCATGTGACAGAATAGGAGAACCAACTCCCACCTGTTATTTTCTGGTCTCCATAACCATGTCATAACATGTATGTTCCTGTCTCTCCCCCAGGTGTTCAGACAACACAAAATCAACGAATGTTAAAAAAAAATGATATTTTCAAATAAGAACCAGGTGCAGGGGTGCATACCTTTAATCCCAGCACTCAAGGAAGCAGAGGCAGGCAATCTCTGAGTTAGAGGCTAGTTTAGTCTACATGGTAATTTCCAAGCTAGCCAAGGATATACAGTAAAGCCATATCTCAAAGAAATAAACAAGCAAAGAAGCAATGGATGACCTTTGTGAAGAACAATTTTCATTGTATTGCGGACTGCCAACGTTTCTAGACACCCTCCCCCATGCAGTAATTTGTATATGTAGTGCTTTGATTATCTCTCCCATAACACCTAAAGTCAATCATTGGCAGACTGAAATATCAGTCTACCTCAATCACAAAAACACACCACTTCAATATTTCAGAATATTCTAGACCACCCTACCCCCAGCCCCTTGATGCATTTTCTTCTTTCTCCCCCTCCTGTTCCCCCCTGAGGCAGTCCTTCACAGGTATGAGATGCACATAAGACTGCCTGTTGATCCTGTGTGGTTAGGAATTAGCTTGTTGTATAAATCTCGGGGCAGACTCCAATTTACAAAGTCTTTGAAAGTAGACATTTGCTTTTGCTTTTAATTTTAGCACTGCCACAACATCGGCTGCCTGCTGTTCTGTATTTTCTTACTTCCAAGATGCTATTGATTACAAGAGAATCGCCATTGATTGAATAAAAGCTGTTTAGAAAGCAAACAAAATACACCCTGCTTTCAATGTCCATATTGATTGGTAAACACATCTGAATTCTAGCAGCATTAATTTGGAGGTGAAGATAATTGAGACACATCTTAGAGGAAGCATGCCAGAATGAAAGGAGCCCTTAGACCTCCAGGCACCTAAGAGGTCCAATAGTTCAGCCTTTTACCCAACCCAGGCACCGTCCCCAAGTAGATATGCTTAGTCTACGGTTAGTGAGTAGAATTTTCAAATACCAAAGTTGTGTTTCCAATATAGTTTACTTGGTTTTTTAAAAGAAAGGATCAACGTATTTCATTAGCTTCTTAAAGCCATCAGTGACCTCAAGCTTCTCAAGAGCAACTCATCCATATACCACCCTGGTGGGCAATCATTCCATCTAAGTTAGAATATCCACTGTGAAAGCTCATGGAACTGTTGAGCCTCTGCTAGCTCAATTTAAATGTTTTTGTAATATGTGTTCCTTGGTCCTGATGCACAGTACCTATGTTTGGTTTGGGGTTTAATTCTGTACATAAAAATAACCAATGCAGATGCAGATACTCATAGCCAACCATTGGACTGAGCCCAGGGACCTCAATGGAAGAGCTAGGGGAATGACTGAAGTGGATTGTAACCCCATAGGAAAAACAATATCAGCTAACTAGATGGCCCAGAGCTCCCAGGGACTAAATCATCTAAAGAGTATACATGGGCCGGGCAGTGGTGGCGCACGCCTGTAATCCCAGCACTTGGGAGGCAGAGGCAGGCGGATTTCTGAGTTCGAGGCCAGCCTGGTCTACAGAGTGAGTTCCTGGATAGCCAGGGCTAGACAGAGAAACCCTGTCTCAAACAAACAAACAAATCCTGTGGCTCCAGATACATGTTCAGCAGAGGATGACCTCATCTGATATCAATGGGAGGGGAGGCCCTTGGTCCTATGGAGGCGTGATGCTCTAGCCTAGGGGGATGCTAGAATAGTAAGGCAGGAGTAGGTGAGTGGGTGGAGGAGCACCTTCATAGAGGCAAAGAGGGGAGTGGGGAGAAGGGGGAATGGGTTGGGGTGTGTGTGGAGGGGTAACTGGGAAGGGGGATATTTTAAATGTAAATGAATAAAATGATTAATAAAAAAAGAATAAACAATGATAGAGGTTGCTTATCAACTTCACTGGTAAAGTGTTGCCTTAAAAGCTCAGGGACATAAAATTGATCCCACAGAACCAAAGTAAGAAATAAAGACAAATGTGGTGGATCGTGTTTGGAATCCCAATGCTGATGAGGCAGAGATAGGACAATCCCTGAACTTGTTAGCCAGACAGTCTAGTCTAATTGATTTATTTATGTTGGCTTGGTTTTTCCTTTGAGTGTTTATGCATGTGCATGTGTTGGTGTGCTTGCACACATTGGTGTAGAGATCAGAGGCTGAGGTTGGGTATCTTCTTATATCACTGTATGCCTTAGATTATCAAGCAGTCTTTCATTGAACCTGGAGCCCACCACTCCTATTACACTAGCTGGCTAGTGATCATCAGGGATCCTTGGGTCTCTGCTTTGCCAGCAGTACATTTGTGGGAGAAAACTATTCCAACAAGGTTTTTGTTAAAAAATTTGTTTTGTTTTGTTTTGTTTTGTTTGTTTTTTGTTTGTCTTGTGGATGTTAGTCATCCAAACTCAATTTCTCATGCTTGCAGGTCAAGCACTTTCCTGAGCAATCTCTTCATCCCCTGTCTTGGGTTATCAGTATATGAAAGATTAATATGTAAACCAAGGTGTCTATCTAGTTGATTTATTCTTCTCTAGTGAATTTCGATTGTTTTTGTGTATATGTGCACACATGCACACATGTGACACATGTGGTGATCAGAGGACACCCTTAACTATTGTCACTCATGTATCAGCTACACATTGTGTGTGTGTGTGTGTGTGTGTGTGTGTGTGTGTGTGCCTGTGTGCCTGTGTCTCCTCTATCATTCTCCATCTTATTTTCTTGAGATAGGTTCTTTCACTGAACCTGAAGCTGACCAAATCTGCTAGCCTGGCTGCCTGGGCTTCCTAGAAATCCTCAGCATGCCCATCTGTGCCTTCCAGTCCTGAAACTACAGAAACCCATCATCATGTCCAGCATTTGTAAATGGGTGATGAGGGCCTGCCTTCATGCTTTATCTGAAGGCCCCTTATCCACTGAGTCGACCCCTGATCTCATGCCTTGTTTGTCAGGCAGGACCTCTCACTGGCTTGGTTAGAGCTCACCAGGCAGGCTAGGCTAGCTGGCCAGCAAGCCTCGGGCATTCCACTGTCTCCATCTCCCCAGCAGTGAGATCGTAAGCATGTGTCTCCATGTCACCAAGTCTAGTTTTTTGTTGAAAACGTGGCTTCTGTGGCTCAAGCTCGTGTCCTTAGGCTCTCAAGAGAAGTTTTTGTTTTTAAACAAACTGAACTGTCTTCCAGTCTCATTACAGAATTTAAAAAAAAATGTATTCCTTCTCTAACTAAAAGAATGTGAACACTTTTCAAAGTAAGCTAATGTGGTTAGGGATCCTCACGTATACTTCTCAAAAATGCTAATGCAGAGAATTAATTAAATAAGTGAACAAAAGATAAGGTAATTAAAATTTGATGTGTGGATTATAAATTTTGACGTGGATTATTTATGTAGAATAATGTTGTATGTAACTTAAAACACATATGTCTAAATCCTAGGGTACGTGGATGTGAATTACTGATGTTTTGTGCTAGACTATGTTAATATTTGGATTACTCTTTTATTATAAAGAACTCACTCTACAGAGCTGGAGAGGTGGCTCAGCTGTTAAGAGAACTTGCTTTACTTATAGATGGCCTGAATTCAGTTCCAGCACACACATAAGGCAGTTCATAAAAGCCTGTAACTCCAGCTCCAGGGGACCTCACACCCTCTCTGGCCTCTGTGGGAACCCACACAATACACATACCACAATTCTACTCTCCAACTTCTTCTTTCATCTGCCCAGGCAACATTTACTGACAGCTTTCTCATTTGCTGCTGAAGGAAATATATCACAATGGATAGCCATGCTTTGACCGCAAAGCCACCAAGATTATTAGCAGTAGAGACCTTTCCAGTTAAGACCCAATTGATATCCCAGAAAAGACAGATCCAGGAAAATATATAACTGGGAGAAAATCTTCAGGAGGTGATTAATGGTCTCTAAAATACACAGTGAGAAAAACAGGGTGAGAACTCAACTTTGGATAAATGCATAGCTGCTCTTTCATGAGGCTAAGATCGAAGGAAACCTGATATAAATGAATGGCAGCCCTGAATAGAAAGCTGGGGATAGTCACTCCCACACGTCTCTTTCCAGGTATTTCCTGAACAATTATTTTCGCCCTATTGAAAAGAGTTGGGGAAGGGGTGGGAGGGTGAGCTGCTGGACTTGGTATGTTGCCACTGCGTGATCTTGAGTTGGTGACATTCTCCTGTGTCCCAGTGGCTCCTGTGGCGACAGAGAGGACCAGGTGCAAGGCCTCTGCCCTCGAGTTTCCCACAGGGAGGGCATTGTCTCGTTTTCTCACAGCACAGTCTGTGTGCACTGTGGATTTATGGAGAGGAATTTATTGAAAATAGTTCCTCAAGACCGGTGGAAGGGAACGCAGGTGCGAGCTTTCAAAGGCAGGATTGTCTTGTGGCAAGGTGTAGGAGACTTATTATGGCCATAATTGCAATGATTTAAGATGTAACTGGGAAGCCAAGTCAAAGGAGCAATGTATCCCCTTCCTTCCAAATTCTTGGGAGAGGTCTTTGCTATCCAAAGAGAGATTTTCCTCTCTCACTTTATTTCTTTGTATGTGATAATCCACACACTTGGGTGTATATCCTGGAGTTAATGCATGTGTGTGTGGGGGGGAGGGGGACTTGGGTATCTATCTATTAGAGGTACTTTACCACCCTGGAAACCCACAAGGCATTGATTGGCAGCCATGTAACTGCTTTTCCCCATAACTGCTAATTGCTGCTTTGCACAGAAAGGGGAGTGCAGACAATAAAGTCATCAAAGCAAAAAAGTGCCAGACAGGAATCTCCATAGACATTGGGATTGGGGGAGGGGCATTGAGTAAGAAAGGTCCTAAGGGCCCTGTGACAGAAAGTGGATAAAAGAGAATGTGGGTGTGTAGCGTATGCTACAGCTCAGAGTAGCTTTTCCATCATAGCTCAGGTCACACTTAGCCCCTCACTCAACAGCACACACTACTAGGGGAAAGGCCAAGGGTCTTCATATGTGCTCCTTGGGGAGGAGAGTATCCATAGAGGTGAGCCAGGGCCTATGAAGAGACTAGCTTTATTGGTTTACCAGGAACCCCGTCTTACATCTGGTTTAGTTGGCTGGACTGTCTCATCTTCGGGCTGTAAGTTCTCATTTATCTTACCCAGTGCTTTTGATCTTGCTATTTGAACTCTGATATCATTTTAACTGCCACATCCAGGGGTCCTTCATTATGTCTCAATTCTAAAAGAGTCTGATCTTGGAAACCAATTTCCCCCTTTCTGCAGCCCCAGATGCATTTTGAGTTACAATGGAGTCAGGAAAAGAACAGGATATGAAGGACCTGGGACAGATGGAAGCTGAACTCAGGAGAAACTTTACAGGTTTCTAGCCCAGTTCTTTCTTCAACACATAACATATATGAGCATGGGCATGTCACCTGTACTGTTCATCTCAAATTAGTCTCTCCATAACCATAAGTAAGTCATGCCAAACTTAGCTCCTCATTCCACAGCACACATTACTAGGGGACATTATATATATTTGATATATGTATACACATATATTTGATTTAATATATACATCATACCTATACCTATATCTATATTTCATTGAGCAGACTGCATCTCTGAGTTCTTTGTAGACATGGAATAAGGCTAAAGGGAGAGCCAATGAGTTTTCTCTTTAATGCTGAAGACTTGATGGGAGAACATCATATTCAAAACCTGATTGTGCTGGACCTTCAGGGAGGCCATGGGGAGGGGGTCTAGTGGTGCCTCCTTGGGTAACAGCTTTACCTCCAGAACTGAGACTCTATCTCCTGTTATTAAAGTGAAGTATGTTCCTTGCCAGGGAAATACACAGTTGCTAAAATGCTCAGTGCACAAGTGTGAGAACCAGACTTTGGATCCCCAGAACCTACATAAATCCAGATACAGCAGCAAATATCAGCAATGCTTTTCTCATAGAGGGTTGGGGACTGGTGACAGCAGAATTCCCTGAAGTTCATGGGACAAGTGAAAGTCCATCATAGAGAAGCAGCAGGCATGGAGACACGCTCTGGACCTAGCTTTGGTTCTTGAAACCTCCAAGCCCACCCTCAGTGACATACTTCCTTCAACAAGGACACACCTATTCCAACAAAGACACACCTCCTAATCCCTTCACTTAGTGACTCTCACTGAAACAGGACAGCTCAAGATAGTAACTTTGTCATGGCTATAGGCTGTGCCACCTGCCTTTCTGAGAAGGCCCTGGGGATGCAAAGCCATTCATGGCTCAGCTTCTAGGAAGACTGAACTCTGGCAGGCTGTCAGGACTAGGATCACTATGTTTGGTACAGTGCGCAAAAATGACTTTGGAAAGACACGCCATGGCCATAGTAACTCTTATAAAGGAAATAATTTCATTGGATCTGGCTTACAGTTTCAGATGTTTTGTCTAGTGTTGTCATGGCAGGAAGCATGGCAACATTCAGACAGACATAATGCTGAGAAGCAGCTGAGAGTTCTACATGTGGATTCACAGGCAGCAGGAAGCAAAAGACTCTGGGCCTGGTATGGGCCCTTGAAACCTCAAAGCTTACCCTCATTAAGGCACTTTCTTCAGCAAGGACACACCAACTCTAACAAGGTCACACTTCCTAATCCTTTCAAAGAGTGCTACCCCTTATCGCCTTGGTGATCACACATTCAAATCTATGAGCTTTTGGGGGTCATTCTTGCTCAATCTACCACAGATGTCTAAAGAACAAGGTTATAAGTGATTTTGGGTTGCTATATTCCTTTATCCCATTCCATATTCCTATTTCTATTTGCTGCCCCAGTGACCTGCGCTCCTCCCTTGTAACATGGTTAGAGAATGTTCCATGAACTGTTAGGTGGGTGTGGTCTACTTTCAAAGATGGCTTCTCTCTTGTTAGTAAGAATAAGAATAAAGAAATGGGAGTGAAGAGGAGTAAAATGTATTGTATACATGTATGGAACTGTGAAAGGAAAAATATAAACTGAGTGTCATGTATAGCAGGTCTGATCTCTGCACTGAGCCAAAGATACCTTGTATGTGACCTCTAATAAGTCTCAGAGATCCCATCCTGTACTATAGATGATACTTCAAAGAATTATGGGTATTTACAACTACACATGAGATTGAAGATATGTACTGTAGTCTGTGATTTCTATTTATTATTATTATTATTATTATTATTATTATTATTATTGTTTTTTGAGACAGGGTTTCTCTGTATAGCCCTAGCTGTCCTGGAACTCACTCTGTAGACCAGACTGGTCTTGAACTCAGAAATCTGCCTGCTTCTGCCTCCCAAGTGCTGGGATTAAAGGCATGTGTTAGCACTGCCCAGCTGTAACTTCTATTTTATGCTTAATTTTTCATATTATCTTTTAACATGTTTAGGGTTTTCTAGTTTGCATGGTTGAGGTAGCAGGAGGTGTTACTGGGCATTTCAATTGTGTTTTTAAAATTCTTATTGACTTTTAGTTTTTAGTTGAGTATGTGGCAGGAGGTGTTTATGAGTACAGTGCCTGTGGAATACAGAAAGGGGAGTCAGGTCCCCGTGGAGCTCACATTTCAGATGGTTGTGAGCCACCTGATAATAGAACTGAGACCAGGGGATATGGGATAGCTGTTAACCCCTATCTGTCCAGCCATTGTGTTTCTGTGATCTTAATGGAGATGCCCAGGTAATGCTTGTATAGGTTCCTATTGAAACTTTGCTCCTAAATCAGTGTTACAAAATAGTTAATCCTACTGGACAGACCCTTATCTGATTCCATTGTGTATTCCCCAAACCCAGAAAATCACTGGCATGTACTAAGTGCATGTAGTGACTAAATAAGTCAACTAAAACAGTGAAGTTAGCAAAGTTTCGCTCCTTAGCTGTGCCGAACCCACAGTCTGCTTGGTAAAATAAACATTTATTGGGGCAGAGGCTTAGGAGATGGCTCAGTCTGTAATGAATTTGCCATGTAATCATGAGGATCAGAGTTACCATCGCTTACTGTACCTGGCCATTACTTATTGCCTAGAGTACTTTGCTACTGAGTATCTGTTTTCAGGTGTGTATTGCTACGCCTAACTGAATACGAATTCCAGGTCCTCATGCTTGAGTGGCAGGAACCCCACTCACAGGTCCTCTTCCTCAGTCCTGCAACTGACCAATAGGAAAAGCTTGCTCTGGGATGTTCAAAGCAAGTACAAAACATTCCCATGGAGAGAAAGGATTCAGGATCTGAAGCTGACCCCTCCCAACTCCCCCTTCTCTCTAATGAAGATAAAATACAGTTCTCACAATGTCATTAGAGGTATAAAAATGGAACAGAGTTAAGCACTCAGCAGTCGAGAGGTGATTAGCCGCATTGTGGAGGGCTGTGCCACCACTAAAAATGTCTGCTGCAGAAATAAAACGTACAAACAATAGAGAAAGAGTTCAGATTACCAAATTTAGCCTAACTTTGCTTTTATGCCAGTCATATATATTTGCATTTATAAAATCATGAGGTGGCGAAGGGAACCTCAGGATGTGCCGGAACCAAGGCTGGTTTTGACCCTTTACTTTACATTTATGTGAGTTTTCTTTTTCTTTTCTTTTCTTTCCTTTTTTTTTTTTCGAGATAGGGTTTCTCTGTGTAGCCCTGGCTGTCCTGGAACTCACTCTGTAGACCAGGCTGGCCTCGAACTCAGAAATCCACCTGCTTCTGCCTCCCAAGTGCTGGGATTAAAGGCATGCGCCACCACCGCCCGGCGTGAGTTTTCTACTTTGCTGTGGTGTGTAGAACTTTTCGTGTAACAGAAGTTTGATTTTGAAAACATTTTGAAAATGCAAAGGCTTTTGCAGCCTGAGAGAAGAAAATACAGAAAGCCGTCATGCGGAGAGCAGTGGGCACATAAAGGTTCCAGAGGTCTTCTTTCCCATCTGGCTCTGTTGGTACCCCACTACTCAGGGACCTTTAAGCCAACACCCTTATCCCCTCTCGAAATCTTCAAATGCACGAAGAGAAACAAGCTCTCTTGTTTTTTCTCTGTTCAGCTGAGACAGGCTGACATTTTCAAAACAACCGTAATACTCAGAGAGAGCAAAAAGGTAATAATTACAGAAAATACAGATGGCACGATGGTTGTCATGTTTAAAACGCAAGCTCTCACTTCTCTAAGGGGCTGGCTACCTGCTTGTAGCATCCAGAGCACATGCCCTCCCTGCCTCAAGCCTGCTGGCTTACCCTCCAGAGAAAACCAATGCACTTCTGTGACCAGAATCTGTCTTAAGCCAATAACTCATCTAATAAGTCAATGTTGAAAGACCCTGATGAAGCTCTGTCCATCTGAAGCTGCCCACTTGGTTTTCTTCCAGGTGTGGTTTGGACAGAAGAGATAGACAAGATAAGAGTTGCTGCCTTTGCCAAAGAGCTCTCTCTCTCTCTCTCTCTCTCTCTCTCTCTCTCTCTCTCTCTCTCTGTCTCTCTCTGTCTCTGTCTCTCTCTGTCTCTGTCTCTCTCTCTCTCTCTGTCTCTCTCTGTGTGTGTGTGTGTGTGTGATAGTGTGTGTGTGTGTGTGTGTGTGTGTGTGTGTGTGTGTGTGTGTGTGTGTGTGTGAGAGAGAGAGAGAGAGAGAGAGAGAGAGAGAGAGAGAGAGAGAGAGGAGGTGGTAGAAAGGAAAAGGGGGAGGGAGATAGATTTTACAGTTTCCCCTATAGAGTAAAAAGAATCCCTTTCCACTGACTGGCTCTTATCTATACACAGGAAAGTAGCCACATTTCAAAGTTCAGCCATCAGCAGATCATTATATTAAAATCCACAAGATGATCACTGTTAGAACTATCCGCAGGCCACGACAGAATACTTCAGAGATTTCTGTGTTCCTTCAGAGACTGGAAATTCATGAGGCAGCAGAGCCTGAAGCTTCTCCCTCCTGTGGTTGTGGAATTCCCCTGCATCAGCACTTCCTATCCCATTGCCTGAAATAATTCTGCCTATAGCCAAGAAAGCAACAACACCTCTCTCCACTGAGACAACAGACCGAACCTTGCTTACACTCTCCTTACAGTTTACACTTTAACACCGACCCACACAGGAACTCCCAGCAGCCTTTGCCCTTGTCTCAGTAAAGAGCCTGAAGAGAGACTTGTTTGATTTTCATGGCTATGTCCCCTGCATGGTTTCTCTGTCTGTATCTGCAGTCCTTGTGCATGCTAGGCAGGTACTCCGCCAAAGAGCTACAGCCGCAGGACTTCATTGCTTTTCATTTTGAGACAGGATCTCATTAGGTTGCCCAGGCTGTCATGAGCTCAGGCAGACCTCCATTCTCTGCAGCTGGGTAGCTGAGGTTACAGGCCCACTAAACCCAGCTCCCCAAATGGGTTTCAGCAGAGTCTCTTGGACTGTTAGAGAAGTTAAAGAAATAGCTATTTTATTTTATTTTATTTTATTTTATTTTATTTTATTTTATTTTATTTTATTTTATATTTTATTTTTATCAATGGAAAGATATTCTTTTTTATTCATCTTTTTTTATTGGATATATTCTATATTTACATTTCATTTCTCTTTTTCTGGTTCCCTGTCCCCCAAAGGCAGTGGAGGAGTGTTTCTCTTTCTCCACATCCTCGCCAACACCGGCTGTTTCCTGAGTTTTTAATCACACCATTCTGACTGGTGTGAGCTAAAATCTCAGGGTTGTTTTGACTTGCATTTCTCTAATGACTAATGATGTTGAACATTTTTCTAAGGTGTTTCTCAGCCATCTGAATTTCTTCAGGTGAAAAGTCTTTGTTTGGCTCTGTACCCCATTTTTTGATAGGTGGAGGTCAACATGCAGAAGAATGAGAATTGATCCACTCTTATCCCCTTGTACTAAGCTCAACTCCAAGTGGATCAAGGACCTCCACATAAAAACAGACACACTAAAACTAATAGAAAAGAAACTCGGGAAGACCCTTGAGGACATTGGCTCAGGGGGAAAGTTCCTGAACAGAAGACCAATAGCTTATGCTCTAAGATCAAGAATAGACAAATGGGACCTCATAAAATTACAAAGTTTCTGTAAGTCAAAAGACACTGTCAAAAGGACAAATCAGCAACCAACAAATTGGGAAAAGATCTTCACCAACCCTACATCCATCCGACAGAGGGCTAATATCCAATGTATACAAAGAACTCAAGAAGTTAGACCCCAGAAAGAAATAGTTTTTGAGTAACTGAATTGTAGTGATCCTAGAAACGATCCCTAAAAGGGATCAGGTGAGGATCACCTGGTAGAAGTGATCAAGAGATTAATTTATACTTTATCTAAATATGAGTGATCTAATCTAGAAATGGTGGCTCATGCATGTGATCTAGCACTTGGGAAGTTGGGCTAGGAGAACTACCATGAGTTTGAGACCATTCTGAGTTACACTGTGAGACTCCATCTTCTAAAGCCCAAATGAAGAAGCTGGAGAGAGATGGCCCTGAAGTTAAGAACAGCTACTGCTCTTGCAGAGAATCTGTTTGGCTTCTAGTACCCACATACAACAGCTTAGAATTCAGTGTAACTTGTGCTTCAGGGAATCTGATGTCCTTTTCTGGACTTCACATAGTACTCTCAGTCTCTGTCTCAGTTTCAGTCTCTGTCTCAGTCTCTGTCTTTGTCTCTGTCTCTGTCTCTGTCTCTCTCACACCACACTACACACAAAATTATATTTATTAATATAAGAAAAGTAATAATTTGAAAGTAAAAGTAAATAGTAATTAATAAATGTCATTGGTGCACACTGTATAATGTTGCAATAAGGTGGTCTATGAAACTCTGCTCAGCATATTCTAATCAAGATGAAAAGCTGGTTTGGGGAAAATGTCATAATGAAGGATCATGTGAGGGATGCAGGACTGAATTTGCCACCTTCTAAATATCCTTCTTCCTTTTTTTCCTCTGGCTCTTCTCAGTTCAAATGGATACAAATAATTTTAGTGAAATAAGGTTTCTCTTTTTCTTTTCTATTCAAATGGATACAGACTTTCTTACTGAGCTAAGGCTTTCCTTTTTCTTTTCCATTCACTCAGTCTGCCTGCTCTCCATGTGGTTCACACACACCATGAGTTCTTTCCTTCTCTTGTATGCCCCCCCTCTTTCTCAACTCTTTCTGCTCAACTACATTATGTATCAGTAAGAGAGCTAAAGAGAATCAACAGCTATGAAATATCCAAGGCCTCCTGGGATTCTCTGAAACATGCATGTATTATTGAAGGATAATTTGGCTGTCGATTAGTTAATGCTTCTGCTGTTTCTCACTCAGTACCTCCCTTAAAAGGCTGGTCAACATGAGCTTTGATTTCTGAGTCTCCTTCTTCCACCATGTATCCACCTGTATCATTTAAATCCCATTTGCAGTCTCCAAGAGACTTCCTCCGAAACCAATTTATACAGGCAGCGACAGACGGAGGCTCCAAAGGGATGTCTCCATTCACATCTGGCAAGCCATCTTTATGAGAAGAAAAGCTGACACAAAATCAGTGACAGCCACAGAAATCCAACTTCTGTGACATCTTCTGTTTCTAATGATCTCTCTGGGCTGAGAATGGGTGAGTCTCAACTCTTGCAACCCAAGCACTAGTGAATGATGCATTTACCTTACTAAGCAGCCTACAATTCATGTGCCTTTCTTCCCCATCTCCCTCTTTGAATATTTTTACCAATCTGTGTTCCAAGCACCACTTGATAAGGACATAATTCATTTTGAGTGGTAGCTTCATAGCTATGTGTTTATTTTCTTGTCTTTTTTAAGCCATTGACTATTTCGGATTTTTAATTTGACTGGCTCATTTCTAGCTTGACTTCCCTGTTTGTGGACATATTGCATGTCATTTTTTTTCTTGTTGTTCTGAGACCCAGAGTGTTGTTTTGGCCTCCTTGTAACAGGAGCATGGCAGAAAACCAATGGCTGAAACTTCACAGATCTATCATGTCATCCCTGTATCTATAGGGTCTTTACTTCTGTGAGCATAGCACACTCAGTGAGGAGGGAAAACTGAGGCCCAGACTGGCTGAATGATTTCCATAAACCCACAAATGTGGGTGGGACTCTCTGCAGATTGTCCTCTGTGTGTTTCATCCATTTACTAGTTTTAAATCAGGTGGCTGTTTCATGAGTATCTGCTGTTATTAAGAACTACTTTAGATAGGGTTATAGACTAGCATGTCATGGGGGCCAAACTTTGAGCTGAGTCACATGGCTCCAAAACCTTGTTTTTACACATTTACACATCATGTCACCTTTTGTCAGAAATGCTTTATTTATATATTTATATTTAGTCTAAAGCATACATATACTCAAGAGAAGGCTGTGTGCAAGATATGCATACACATGCATGTTCTGCATACACACACATGCAGATACTCTGCATTCACACACACACACATTCTGCACAAATACTACACATATCCTACACATACATACATACATATATACATGTCCTGCACACATAAACACGCATATACACAGGCACACACATGAACACACACACATACACACACGTGTCTGGCACATACACAATTTTCTTTCATATGCAAAACTCTGCCTTGCCTCTAAACAAGGAAAGGATGACTAACAGTCCCTTCTGCTTGGTTAATTAGCATAATACACGTTCCTACAAATGGAAACCCATTGCCCTTGCTAATCTTAACAGCCCCACATCAGTAGCTATTTCAAGAAGAAGCCATTCCCATCTGTTAAAGAGACACCCTCAGTGACAGCACACATCTCTGAATCTTCATACCGTTGTCACACAATAAAAAAACCAGCAGTTTCCCTTTGCAGTTCTGGAATGTATTCTCTAAGCCACAGCATGAGGGGGACTAGATGCCTTCTTGGAGTGATCTGAACCAAGATGACTGTTACCTTAGTTCTCTTGACCCCAGTTAACCCTTTGACTGAATGCAACAGTCAACCTGTTTGCTCTTTGTGCTCCTCCCTGAAGTCCAGAGCCTGTCCATAGCTTTTCTGTGTTTCCTATATTTTCTCTTTAGGGAAGGACTCTCTTCTCACCTCTAGAGTGGTCACTCACAGCATCTTTTCTTGACTCTGACAGGCATAGATCATAACCTTAGATGGCCCATTATTTTGTGCAAGCTGTGTGGGTGTCAAGCATGGATAAATGACCAGGTAGTTTCCTCATGAACATTTACACATGTCATTGAGGAAGAGGACCTTTCCATTTAAATACACTGCTGAGATGTTGCGAACCTTTGCCTGAGTGGGACTGGCATCTGCTTCACAACTTAATGGGGGGAGGAGGAGGAGGAAGAAAAGGAGGAGGAGCAGGAAAATGAGGAAGCAAGGAGGAGGCTGCTTCAATAAAGAGAGTAGAGATCTAAGCTCTTGTACAACTACTTGGAGTTAGGATTTAAATCTGGGCTTCCTGTTGTATGCAAAACAAAGGTTCTGTTGCTTGCAAGCTACATCCCTAATGCATGAGTTCCAAGAATTTAAGGGCTTCTTAGGGATGCATCCTTTGACCTGACATGTAATGCCAGGCTGTGCTCCTTGAACACTTGGGCATACATGTAGGAACTGTTTATGGCTGTTTTCCATGCACTTCCCCTGTTCTGAACTCTCTCCACCGACCAGTGCTTTGCTCTTACACTTGCCGGTCTATCTCACCATTGGACAGGCATACTTCCAGACAGTCTGTTTTCCTAATCTCAAATTGTCTACTTAGACTTTCCCTCTGTTAATCCTACTGATGGTCTCTGGAGCTTCAGGAAAAGTCAGCTTGCTTCTTTGAAATAACTGATGACAGTTATCTTGTCTCATTTCTTTCAAACATTTCTTTAACTTTATTCAAATGTTAGTAGATGGCTCTGCAATCCAGCCTGCCCACACAGTGTCTCACAGATGTCCTCATTCTGGGAGCCCCAGCAATATCCTCTTAGCTCTTGGGAGTTCCTTTGGAAAGAGGCCCAGGGTCTTGTGCTGGGTTCTGTGCCTTCTGTTTCTGCATCCACTTTCATTTGTAGATGGGGGTGTACCAGTTGGTTATTCAACTCTTTTTTATTTACTTTTCTAATTTATAAATGGAAGATATCTTTCCTCAGAGTTGTAACATTTTTCTTCAGATTCATCTGTGACAATTTTTTGCATGTATGGAACACATTGTGGTCACACTTATCCTCCATGACCCTTTCTTATCTTATTCCTAATGTTGCTGACTTCCTTTTCTGATTTCTTATAGTGTTCTAATCACATCAGAATACATCATTTCTGGATGAGGCATGGTGTATCCCAAGCTCGGTTGCATCATCTGTAGTCATGACCTGCAGGCTGTGCTTACATCCAGATGACCTGGGCAGTTTCCAGATTTGGCAAGCTCAGACCCCATGGAAATTTCTAATTTTTTTTCCTGTATAAACAGCTTCTATCTCCAGAGTATTTATGTGTTTCCCATTAAAATGCTGACAGTAATGATAAAAGGGGGGAAATAAATTAATCTTTGGCCCTGAGCATTTTAAGTACATTTTCTTGTTAACATTAATAATAAATATAAAATTGAGTTATAATGTTTTTCCAAAAAGTCATAAATGTAAGTCAGAGAATAAGAATCCAATAAATCTAGAAACACTTAAAGAAACCCAAATAGCTGACTCAGGGCCTCTGGTTATGCTTCCTTGGAACAGCTCATCAGGGTAGTCTGACTATATTCTCTATCCATGTACACACACACACACACACACACACACACAAACACACACACTTTGATTGAATGCACTGCACACACACACATACACACACAGAGAATTATTATATTTATTTATGGATTTGACAAGTAACTGTACAGTGTCTGCCATGAGTCAGGCACCCGTCATTGGGATGAGAATGTGGCTGGACCCATCAAACATAATTGGTTGTGATTATTTAATTGTCAACTGAGACTATCTCAAATGTCCTGGGAAGAGAGTCTCAGCAAAGGGTTATCTAGATCAGGAGTACATGTCTATAGACAATTGTCTTGGTTGCCTTAATTGATGTGGGAATATTCAGACTGAACGTATGTGGCCCTTTCCCTGGTTTTTAGGTCTTGACTGTATAAGAGGAGAGGAAGCTAGCTGAACACTAAGCATGCATGTGTTCATTTCTCTTTGCTCTTGACTGTGGTTGAGATGTGATCAGCGATCCTGTGGCTGTGACTTTCCCCAATAATGAGCTATAATTTGGACTCAGGAGATAAAATTAACCCTTTCTCCCCTAAGTTGACAGGATATTTTACTTAACAAATATAAATAACATAAATCAAACTAGGTAGGGCATTGGCCTTCTGAGAGTTTATGTTGGAGTGGTGGGACAGGGGCTGGAAGGGTGATTTATTTTCCCTCAACCTTGCTAAGAATCATGGCAAAAATTCCTATAACTGAAGATAGCATCTGAGAATTGCTTTGTGCCAACTGTTACACAGAAAGATGGTTAAGCTATGTATTACAGTTCCAATATCTCTGATCTGCCTCAGGGAAGAGGAATTCTGCTTTGGAAAAGAGTGACAGGAGAAAGATTAGGGTTGGGGCAGGAGAATGTTGCAGCCTCTGAGCTCTTCTTATCTCTTTACATTCTAAGTGCTCAGCAGGCCAAGGTGTCAAGCTTCATGGTGCTGTTCTAGGAGCCATCCGGAAGAGAGAAAACAGACAACAGGACTGGCAAAGAATAGAGGATGTTCACAAGAAGCAGAAAGGTAAGAAAGGGAAAGGGGGCCTACAAGCATCAGCAGGCTCTGTATGACTCCCACCAAGGAAGATGTGAAGAATGAAATATATTTGGAGAGGGGGATGGCGTTGAGGCTACAGCCATGAAGCTGGAACGGCTTGGCGTGGACCAGAAAGAATATGTGTTCAGAGATGCCAAAGCGAAGCAGCTAAGGGTGGGAGTCAAGTGGAGCGAGATGAGACGAGCAGCAAGAGAGAGCTTTGAAGGACTTTGAATTTCATTTTAAAAGGCTGAATTTTTAAAATAGTCTCTCTCTCTGTCTCTCTGTGTCTCTCTGTCTCTCTGTCTCTCTCTCTCTGTCTCTGTCTCTCTCTCTCTCTCTCTCTCTCTCTCTCTCTCTCTGTGTGTGTGTGTGTGTGTGTGTGTACAAGTATGTGTGTGTGTACAAGTGTGCCACCAAGGCCAAAGGAGGCATTGGATTCTCCTGGTGCTAGGGTTTGCAGATGTTTATGAGTTGTTTGGTGTGAGTGTTGGGATGCAAATCCCAGTCCTCTGGTGGAGCAGTAACTACTGAGTCTTCTCTCCAGTGAAACTGGGGCTCTTTCTTGGCCCATTTTATCCTAATAACACAATTACATTGTCTTACCTACACAGTGTTTACCTCACCTAATATTCATCTTTGTATATTTGCTGTCTGTATTTCTCTGTTAGAAGGTTCATACAATGAGCTCAAGGTCTTAGTGGGCCTTTTGGGCAGCACAGACCAGGCACACAGTAAACACCAAAACTATATGCACAGGCATTTACACATGCTGGTTTTGTTTTGAACAGGAATAGATTACTCCAAAGTGTTGTTGTTATCATAAATTGTATTTTGATTGCACTAATATTACCGGATTAATTTCTTAAAAGATTAAAGCAATCCATATTCCCGCCCTGACTTTCGGAAAGTGGTCATTCCCTGTATCAGCCAAAACATTCAGTGATCTTATCCTTTGATGTTTTTACTTCAAAACTCCTTTAAAAAAATTCAATCTTTCCTCTTCTAACAGCTACTAATAGCTGAAGTAACTCACATACTGTTAAAAAATGAACCCATACATCAGGTAATAAACAGTTTGTTGGGTCTCTTTCAGATTGTCTTACATATGGAGCTCACTTTGACTGCAAGGGATGTTTGATGTTGTGAACGTTAGTAGTTTGTCAAGAAGAGATTTAAGTCCTCAGCCTATTTTCCTTTAATGCCTGGGAACTAGGAAACACCCAGAGCTTGAGGCTTTCTGACTAAACACCTGGTGGGTTTTTCAAAAAAGCAATTTATGAGAGGAAGTTCTGTAAATCTGTATTTTAAAAATGTTGGATCATTCTAGACGAGGGATGTGAATAATGGGATAATTAGTGTGATGAATGCCGAGTTCATATTGGAAATAATTTACTAAAATCTGAGTAAAATCTATGAAGCTGCCACAGCCTTCCAGCAGAGACTCTGCCTTCCATTCAGAAGAGGCAGGCCCACATTTTGACCTCTTCTGTAGCCTCTGGAAATCCTCACCTACTTCTGCCAGTTCTACGAATGCCCTTCCTTCTGCATATCTGCTTGGAATCTTTTCATCTGGTTGGGGTATTTTTTCCTGTACTCTAGAGTCAGGATGTGTTAAAAGGCAGAACTTCTGAGTGCAGATTCCCCTGAGCCTGCCTTTTGGTGATGTTACCCAACTCTCTAATCTTACTCTTCTGTTCTTTCCTACCACACACAGTGTGGCTTCAGGAAGGTTTGTCACTGAGGTAGAGATAGGTATGTAGGCAGTAACAAAGGGGAAAACTCTACCCTCAAAACCACCTCTCTAACAAATCAAGCCAGTAACACCACCCTTCAGACCCCATCATTGTGAAGGGGCTAGGCCAGTCTCTCACTCAGAATTCCAAATTCAGAAACCTTCTTAGATAGCAAGACATCATGGGCCTAATGGAATTAACCGGAAGGAGTTTATAGTCTTTATTTATCTGACTTAAATAAATAGTCATGCATTTCTGTGAAAAGATATCAATGCCCAAGATTATGGGAGTCGCTTGGATTTCACTGGAGGTGATAACTAAGACAAGATTTTATAGCAAATTAACTTGATGTGGAATTCTAAATCTTGTAGTGGCTATTCCTGGTTGTCAACTTGACTATATGTGGAATGAACTACAATCTAGAATTGGAAGGCTCACCTATGATCCTAATCTGGAGGCTCAGAGATATAAGTTTCTGGCCTGGACTTAGCATGGAGATCTTGAAGCATGGATTCCAGTTCAAGGTCATCTGGGATTAAAGGTGTGGAGACATACACCGTTAATCCCAGATTATGGCTATGGATTCTAGTTCAAGATCACCTGGGATTAAAGGCATGGATACATACACCTTTAATCTGGGCTACACATTCTACTGGAGACATATATAAGGACATTGAAAGAAGGAAGACTGCTTCTTCCTTGCCGGCTTGCTTTGTGGGACTGAGCAACTGCAAGATCCTTGGACTTCCATCCACAGCTGCTGCTGACTACTGTTGGGGAGTTGGACTACAGACTGTAAGTCATCGACAAATTCCCTAACTACATAGAGACTGCCCATATGATCTGTGACTCTAGAGAACCCAGACTAATACAGTTGGGGTGAGAGGCAGTGAGAGTTTGTTCAGTGGATCTATAGGAATAGCCATATGAGAGATTACAATGTCACATGGGTTTAAAGTATATTGGCAGAATGTCTTGGGCCAGATTCCCATAGCCCAAATCATGCCTCAGCTCATGCAGCTTTCTCTGGAACCAAGAGTTAATCTATCTGTGCTATGGCTTAATAGTACCTGGCTCCTTTGTGCTCCATGTCACACACACTCTGCTGAACTAAATCACATGATATAAAACTTCCTGCCACCTTGGAAAGGTTATACCAAGTCTGATCTTTGCTCTGAGACTCCTCAGGGAGATGGCTCATGGTTGTAGTCTGGAGATGAGTGCTGATCTCTGAAGGGGCTTCTCGGGCCTCCTGCTACCCCTTTCCTGGAGGCTCTCTCTCTCTCTCTCTCTCTCTCTCTCTCTCTCTCTCTCTCTCTCTCTCTCTCTCTCTTTCTGTCCCTTCCATTCTCACTGTTAATGAAACCCCCTTCTGGAGGTTTTAAAGGGAACCCTCTCTTTCTCTTTAACATCTCACCATGCGTAGTTCTCCATCATGTTTAATGTTCTCCTTCCCATCTGAGTTCTGAGCATGAGCTCTAGACTCTTCTATTATAACAAGCCTATTCCTGAAGGAACTATCCTATGTAGACAGATTACTTCTGTTTTACTTCCTTCTAGTGGCTCAGTTGTTTAAGGCACTTGCCGCCAAGCATGAAGACCCAGTTTGGTCTCTGAAACCCACATGATGGAAGAAGATAACCAAATTCTGAATGTTTCCTCTGACACACACACACACACACACACACACACACACACACACACACACACACACACACACACACACACACACACACACACACACACATACACACACACACACACACAAATGTAGAAAATACAACATAGGCAGAGTATCGAATAACAGTGCCATTGGTGAAAGAGATTGTATTGGTTATTTTTCTTTTGCTGTGATAAAACACACATTATCAGGTATCTTATAGAAGAAACAGGTTATTTGGACTTTAAGTTCCAGGGGGTTAAAATCAGTGATGGCTGAGTGAAGGTACAGTGGTGGGAGCTGCTTCTGAGAGTTCACATCTTAAACCGCAAGCAGAAAACAGAGAAAGCAAACTGGAAATGGTGTGGGGCTCTAAACTCTCAAGCCCATCATCAGTGACCTATTTTTTTTCCAGCAACACCACACCTCCTCAGCCCACACAAGCAGTACCACCAACTGAGGACTAAGTATTTAAATGCCTAGACCAAGGAGGGCAATTCTCATTCAAACTACTGTGGAGATGAATAAAGTGAGCTAATGTAATTTCATTAACTAGAAGATGAAAGCCAAGGCTAATCTCTGGGACAAGAATAAACAAACAGAAACAAGGATATGGCCAATGACACGGCACACCTGTAATTCCAGCACTAGGGAGACCAAACCAGGAGAATCATGAATTGAGGTTAACTTAGAGATTCTATCTCAAAGACACACACACACACACACACACACACACACACACATCACACATACACATAAACATACACACATATGCACACACACAGAGAGAGACAGAGACAGAGTAAAAGAATACACTTCAAACCTATAGCAGAAAAACTTAAATATAAAAATATTCCTAACAAATCGAAGGCAAAAATAAATGAATAAAAGAAAGTGAAGTGCATATTGAATAAGAAATAAAAATGTAAAACACACAACCTCATACCACTATATTAAATTTAATGAAAGTAAATGCTTCAGATCAAGAAAACCTATTGAAATGAATAAGCAAAACAAAACAAAACAAAACAAAAACCTCTTTTTGAAATTCTCCAAAATCACAAGAAACAGTTTAAATACATGCAGGAATAATAATGCCATAACCAAAGGGTTGGAAAAAAATTACAGAAAAGCTTTCATCAAAGGGATGCTGATAAGTTTATGTAAAGAACAGGGACACTAGACCAGAAGGCACAAAGCATTACTAGAGACAAAGATGGTCACCTCGTAACACTAAAAGGTTTATGTCACCAGGAAGACAGATGCTTTTAAATTTCCAATTTTATAGTAATTCAATATTTTTCTAGAAAATATGAACAAGATCACAAAACAAGGTGACCTAGCAGGCATAAATAGGCACCAAGTCTCTAATAACTGCAGAGAGATATTATTTTCTAGCACTTGTAGAATAGTTATTTAAAATATTACACTGTATTGTTTTATATCAATTTTGAATTAATTCCAAATGTTTAAAAACATATAAAGTATTTTCTGTGGCCACTAATCAAATTATTTTATGAACCAGTGACTCATATATTAGGATATTAAAAAACTTATTTTAAAGTGGAATGTAGAAAAGATCAAAATAAAAACTGGATCATATTTTAACCTGGTACAATAGGGACATATATATGAAAAAGTATCACAGATAGCTCAAGGAGTGATCAAAGGCAAATTTGTAGTTATAAATGCAAATAATAGAAGAGAAAATCTAAAATTAATAAACTGAATTATGTTCATTTAGTCTTTGCTCCACTGAAGTGCCCAACCAAAGCAGCCTAGGTAAGGAAGGCTTGCTTGTGGCTTTTCTCTTCCTAGGAGACTCAGTAGTCCATTGTAGCAGGAAAGGTATAGTTGAAGAGGCAGGAGGCAGCTGGTATACTGCACTCACAGTCAGTAAGTAGACAGTGAGCAGGAAGTGAGCCGGAGCTGTTATAAAAATGCAGGATTGAGCCGGGCGTGGTGGCGCACGCCTGTAATCCCAGCACTTGGGAGGCAGAGGCAGGTGGATTGCAGGGTCCATTCTCCAGGTCTCTTCTAGAAGTGGGTTCTAATTCTTAGGGGTTACAAAGCTTTTCCAAATAGTGCCCCATCTGGGAACTGAGAAGTTAAACGAATGAACCTATGTTCAAACTATAATGCTCTACTCTGCCTCCTGTTGGTTCCTGGCTACCTCTTGATGCACAGAGCATTTGTGCTAACTTCCCCCATAGTGTTTAACAGTCAAAGTCCCAAACTGTTCACAAGTCCAAACTCTACTGGGACTTAGGGACATCTCTTAATTGCCAGCACCTGTAAAATCAAAACAGTAGCTTTATGCCTTGACATACTGTGCCACAGAGTAATAATTTCCATTCCTGAAAAGAGAAATGTGGGCAGGAGAAGAAAGTACCAACCAATGCTCTAGGTTGAACACCTAACTCTGGCCAAACTCTAGTTCCAAGTCTATATCTAGGGCTTATGGTGAAATTATCTGAGCTGAGACTGTCTTATACAGCCCCATTCCTCTAGCACACTCCCTGCACACACACAGCCTTTCTCTTAAGCCACCTACACCCTCAGTGTCTCTGAGTGTTCTTCACAACTTAAGGTTCCCCTTCACAGTTTTGTATAATGGCCTTGAAGGGCCTCTCTGTGGGGAATCCAAAACTGCCCGGTCTCAGATCTTTAGATTTGTAGTATAAGACTTCATAACACACACACACACACTCTCTCTCTTTCTCTCTCTCTCTCTCTCTCTCTCTCTCTCTCTCTCTCTCTCTCTCTCTCTCTCTCTCTCCTCAAACAGCAGTAACACGGTAACACATGAACAGTGCTGGAGACATGATGGAGCCTGGGTTTTGAGGACCACAGTAACAGTAACTTGTATGTGCTGATCCTGGAGAAACACTTCCCTTGGTTGTTGCTTTTGAGGAGCAGGAGACTTCTTGTGTTTCAGTCAGAGTGAGGTCTCTTCTTCCCAATGCATTTCATCTTCACAAGAAGGAGCCTTTAGTGGGTGGCTTTCCTGTTGTCCCAATCCAGGGCAGGAAGGACTTTTCTCTCCAGCAGCTGCAACCTTCCTTTGCACATGGCTTTGAAACAATGGCAAACTTGCTCAAGTCAGCTCCTTTCCTTGAGAAACTACATGTTTTGAATATCCTTCTGACTGAGTTGTTCTTTTTCACGGCACACCTAGATTAAGAGTGGAGAAGTCATTCTCCAGCTTGAATGCTAGCCTGCCTTGGAGCTTCCTGGGCCAATGTATCAGTCCCTCTCCTTTAAACCTTTCTTCTTTGTGCTCTCAAGACATGGAGAGAATGCACTCAGGTTCTGTGCAACTATATCACCCAAATGGCTTTTATCCTGGTAGGCTCTCCACTGTTAAGTGTCCACTGTCTACATTTTTCTCAGTCTCTTTTTAAGGTGTGGCTACCTAACTCATGGTATAAAATGTTAGAGGAAGGGTGATGTTTCCAGTAGATATTGTGAACATAGTTTTAACTACTTGATAAGATAAAAACATTTGGGATATGTCTCCTTCTTGCATATTCTCTCTCTCTCTCTCTCTCTCTCTCTCTCTCTCTCTCTCTCTCTCTCATGTTGTTCTCCTTTATAACCCAGGCTATTTGTTCTGGAACCGACTCATTAGCTCAGGATAGACTTGAACTCTTAATCCTCTTGTCTTTACCCCTCAAGTATTGGGATTGCAGATGTGAGCCACTATGCCCAGCTCCATCTCTATTTCTAGCCATACATAAATGACATTTTCAGATGGATCGTATCTAAATGTCAGAGTCAATTCAATAGAACTTTTATAAGCACTGAGGAGAAATGTATTCATATTTTTGTCTTTGCTACATTTTTTTTATTAAAAAAGCTGAAAGTACATACTATTCCAAAGAAAAAGCCTCAAATTTGATTACATAAAAATTCAGAACTCTTTACGCACCATATGAGAGCATTAAGAGGAGGAAAAAAAATCAACTCAGCATGTGGAGACTCTTCTAAACTCATGCATTGGTGAAGGACATGTCAGGATACAGAGGTGATCTTGTTTGTAGCAAAAGGATACGAAACCCAACAGAAAATGACAAGGACCTTGGCCAGATAGGAAAACTTAAATGGCCAGCATGAGCATAGAAAGGCACATGCAACTTCAGCAGTAGTCTTGGAAATGAAAATGAAAAACATGATGGGATCCTATGAATCTCTGCCAAATCCCCTCAAATGAATGGTCCTGACCACAGGAAGTGTTGCTAAGAATGCAGATCACCAAGGACACTTCTCCAGCATTGGACAGGGTATGAGCCAGAGCAAATGCTGGGCAGTGACTTTAACATTCTCTTAATGTGAGACCCTGTAGTCTTCTCGGCTGCATTAGCTATCTTGTTGCTGTTATTTGCCACATGACAAGATACCTAAGGAAGAAAGAGGATTTTTTCTTGTTTTTTTTTTATTCTGGTTTATTCCAGAATATTTTGAGAGCACAGTCCATCCTAGGAAAGTTGTATGGTGTTAGGATTACAGAGAAAGGCAAATATGAATTCTCAGCTCATTACTCTTTTGTATGCAGGCCCTGACCCCAGCCATCACCTACATGAAGGGTAGACCTTTCTACTTCAATTAAACTAGTCTAGGTAATCTCTCAAAAGCTTTCTCAGAGACTCATCTCCTGTGAATATGACAGTTGGTGTTATGTACCACGTTAAATCATATGCAAACATATCACATGTGCAAGTGATCTTAAGCTTAGGAAACTAGACTGGAAATTTCAGATATTTTTCTACCATCATTCACTGAGGCATTAGCCCAGGAGCAATTGAACATCACAGGTCTCCATTGCTTGTTCCTCAAGTAGCAATTATCTACTTTAAAAAACAAAGTTTGGGTGTGTATACATACACATACCCACTTGACTGCAGGTATCCAAAGGGGCTAGAAGAGGGTGATGTATCTCCTGGAATTGGAGCTACATGTAGTTATGTACCACCTGACATAGGTGCTTGGAACCAAATCCAGGTCTTCTAAAAAGGCAGAGCCTTCATTTTTTTCTGTAAGTTGTCTAAGTAACAGGAGATGCAGTTTCTGAACCAATCTAGCCATGGGGCATCTAGACTGTCTATCAACTGAAGAGTCTCTTTAGTGCAAAAACTCAGAGCAGACAAATCTTAAGAAATCAGCAAACAAACAAGACTGTGTTGGGAGGAGTGGCCTCCAGTGTGGTGATCTGATGGATGGCTAATGATAATTACTCGAAAGCAAACACATTGAATATCACAGTATCAGTTATGGGGACAATCTGTCTGGAGAACTGAAGGTGGGAACCAAGAGTATTGCTCAAAGCATTTGATTAACCCAGAAGTGGGAAACATTGCTTTTGTGGTTTCAACTTTGTCTAGTTGGTGGAAAATCTAAACATAGCGTAAGAGACATGGATTGTGATCTTGACCTCCAAAATAATTAGCAGAAGGGCTTCAACATTCTAAATATTATGCTCACAAAGAGAGCATAAGGAAGTGGGTTTAATATGCCTAATAATCATAGGGGTAAGTGGAATTATGAGCAATTTCAAGAGACCCATTCTCAAATATGTAGATTTGTTGATTTGGTGTTGAGAGTCAGAGTCTTTGTGATTCAAGTCCCTGAAAAGATTCTCTTATATTTATGTCATATGACACACCTGAAAACATGACATTATAGTGGGAAAAATGATGTCAAATATCTAACACTATTTTTAGTGGGACCAGAGAACCCCAAAGAACAAGATCTTTAGGATACAAGAGCAGAAATTCAACATTGCTGGATCCAGGGAACACCATGAGAGAGAGTTCTAGTCTCAGTAGCCCCAGGAGCTAATTCAGAATCACAGCTTTGGAAACGGTACCCGCTGATACACATGGTCTTTAGTTCCAGTGGTCTCAAAGGTCAGGGTGAGACTGGGATTTTGCTTTAGAGATCCAAGTGGTCACTCTGAGTCTATGTTTCTAATCACAGTCCCAATGAGTACCCAGAGTGCTCAGTTTGGAAGTCTACCCACAGAAGGTTCAAAGAATCCAGAGAATGACCAGGGTCTTGACTTCATACAGTTGCTTTGAAGTGTAGCGTGCAATTCCTACCCCCAAGTCCTCTTGACATATAGCTAGGATAGTATGACCTCATTGGCTCTCTGTTCGATTATCTACATCAAGTTCCATGAGACCCCATAGCTGAACTTCATATGCTGGTCTAATATTGTGTGGCATTTGTTTCCCACTTGCTTAAACCTGATAACTGCTGGAAATTCTTTGCCATTTTACAGCACTTTGAAGCCATTATCTGCTGACTGGCTGGGGTCAGGATGCCACATATTCAATTTATGTACCCAGCCTTGGGCTTTTGAGGAGGCCAATGCTGTCAGATAGGGAACAGGAGTGTGAATTTCACTGTACCTTGTTGGCCTATGTGACCAAGTCTTCATTTCCTTTAAGTCCCTATTCATATGTTAAAGGTCCCTTAGTACTTTCAGAACAGGTGAATAAGAAGAGTCCCTTCCAAGTTTTTAATTAAGCAAATGTTGACCTTCAAAACTCTAATTGCTCTTGACAGTGAACTTATTGCTTAATTAAAACAGGATGAGACATGAGACCTCGATTCTGAAGAAAAAAAAAAAAGTGGAGAGTCATGGTTATTTCTGTTTTTATGAAAGTCTCTCTTTTGTCTGGAAGACTTGGGCTGAGTTGATCTTTGAATCTCATCGCATCCTGGGGAGGAAGGATCCAGCAAGCCACAACCTGGGCTGAGTCACTATCATTGAGACAACTCAAGCTTAGGAAATTGTCAGGCATGGAGAGGAAAATAGAACAAAGTCATTTTGCTGAGTTATGGCAGAAGAAGAAACAATAAGAAATTAAGAATGATGACATTTCTGTGGGCAACTGAATAGGAATAATTATTTTTCTCATTGAAAAACAAATACAAAATGATACCAATTTTCTTTCTTTATATGCTTTTTTTTCCCCTTGGCTTTTTAAGTGCCTCTGCATCTGCAGGGAAAAGGATCTGAGGGAGCCTTTCTCTTGACAAAGTCATTGAGTGTTTTCAATGATAATGTATTTTTTTTTTGAAAGACCAATGTATTTTCTTTTCTCGTTCTTTTTTTTTTTCTCCAGAAAGAGGCTTGTAAAATAGAAATCAGGACAACAGGAAAAGCAAACGGAGGATATGGAAGTTAATAAAGTGCTTGCTTCAAAAGCATGAAGGTGTAAATTCAGTTTACCAACATCCTTATCAAAGACTGGGCACGGCAGCACACACCTGTAACGGCAGGACTTGGAGGTAGAGATGGGAAGCTCCCTGGTGCTCACCAGCCAGCCAATGGGGGTGACTCAGTGGGACCCAGGTTTAGTTAGAGACCCTGTCTCTAAAATTAAGGCCACAGCCATTGAGGAAAATACTCAACATCTACCCTGCATTGGCATCTCTACATATGTGCACATCCACCGGTGCACACATATACTGCCCCCAACACAACCCAACTCTAAGGATTGCATTGTGGCTTGAGTGAGAAGTGTCCCCTATGGACTTATGTCTTTGAACACTTGTTCCATAGTTGTTGATGCTGTTTGGAGAGATTATGGGACTTTTGGTATGTGGTGCCTGGCTGCGGGAGCACCACCCATTTTGGGGAGGGTGAGGCTTGATGCTTTATAGCTTGGCTCCACTTCCTGTTTTCTCTCTCTACTTCCTGTGTGTGGTGAAATGGAATCTCTTTGCTTTCTGACTGCCAGACTGGCTTCATGTTCCTGTGGCCATACCCGCTTTTCTCACCATGATGGAGTGATGAACTGTATCCCATGGAAAGAAACTCTCCCATCCCAATTTGTTTTCTATGTCATTGCATCACAGCCACAGGAAAGCAACTAATACCTATAGTTTCCATACACTATTCTGATAATCTGGAAAGTGGCTAGATGTACACATGTCACTTTGTCATCACCAGGTAGGTGCCTGCTTGACTTATCTAGGGAACATCACTAAGACCCTATTTGCTGATTTGTCAATATTTCAGTCTTACTCTCTGGGAGGACTCAGCTTGAACTGTGTGGCAGCATGTTGATGGGTAGGGTCATAGAGAGCCCCATCAATTCATTTTACAAGCACTGAAGCTGATGCCCAGGAAAGGCACAGCTAGAACAATAGGCAGGGGTAGGACCAAATCAGTCCAATCCTGCTGGCTCCTCACCAGGGACCAGAAGATCAGCCCAACCCTGCTGGCTCTGTACCAAGAAGATATGTTCTCAAATGCCTACAATTGTTCTCTCCACAATAGGAAAAGAAAAACAAGGTCAAGTTGTTCCTGAAAGATTAACACATATATTTAAGCCGCCTTTATTTGTTGGTTTATAGTCTCTCATTTTAAAATATATTTACTTATTCTTCAGATAATATCTGTGCCTCTTTGTAGAGCACATTATGGAAATTTAATGCATGCATACAATGTATAATGTTCAAATCAGGATAACGAGGCTTTTTGTTTAATCAGTAACACATCTTTTTATGTTGGGGGAATTAATACTCCCTAGTCATTTTGAAGCAGATCATAGATGGTGTTATCCAGTAACTACCCTAAAATGTGAGGAGGAAACGGCAGGTTTTTTCCTGTATTCCAACTGGCTTTACTGCCCCTTGCTGGACTTTTCTATCCTGCCTCCTCCCTGATTCTGGTCTCTAATGGGAATGGCTGCAGCCTGTTTTCCCCCAAGGTAGACTTAGTTTCCACAAAAGCTGGAAGACTGGAACATAGAAGACTATTGTGAACCAACATGGACAATACAAGAACCTCATTTGGCTTCATTTGATTTCCTCAGGATGCTCCTTTCACACCTTCCTGTTTCCTTTGCATTGTAACAATTTCCTGAGCTAACAGGCACCATCGAATTGTTGTTCTTTTCCATTGGCAATGCCAAAATCAGTCAATGGTACAATCTGCTCAGGCTTTGGTCTGACAGATCAAGGATCAGGATTAGCATCTTCCCAATGATGATCTTACTGAGCAGCTACAGCACTTGTTCAGTGCTCTATGACACAGAAAATACCCTACTTTGTATCTCAGTGCTTGCTTTGGCATTCATGTTGCTTATCAATCATGTTTTTTGCATTTATAGATCCATTAACACCCTCTAGGCTTTAGAGACAACTTGTGAATGTTTGATTCTCCTCTTTTGTCATGTTGGTCCCAGAGATTGAACAAAGATCATCAGACTTGGGAGTAATCATCCTTACCCTTTAAGCTAGTGGTCCTCAACCTGTGGGTTATGACCCCTTTAGGGTCAAATGGCTCTTTCACAGTGGTCACACATCAGATATTTACATCACAATTCACAATAATAGCAAAATTAAAGTTATGAAGTAGCAATGAAAATAATGTTATGGTTGGGGATCACCACAACACAAAGAACTGTATTAAAATGCTTCAACATTAGGAAGGTTGAGAACTAGTTCCCAGATCCTCAGAGAGTTCTTTGTAAGGTAATGTTTGTCTGCTTAGGAGAGAGGTGATGGAGGGCTATTTCCATGCACACATACCACGTTTTCAAGTTCCCCCTCACACACTGAACCATGTTAGGATGGTCAGCATCTGTTCTAAAATTACAAATGTTAACACTCCTTTGCTCAGCATTGGAGACCAGGGCAGGCTTTTCTGATCAAATAGGGTTTGCTCATGATGTCACGTGACTCCAAGTCAGGAAGGTCATGCTTTCTTTCACCCAGCATCATTCCACAGGAACCTCCCAAGAATACACATCTTGGCAAAGGGGAATGGTTTGTGTATTCAGGCAGTTAAGTGAGCATGGAGAAACACTCTCAGCATGTTCACAGTTCAGGTCAAAGATAGAAGGAGAAATTACAGGAACTATCAGACCACAGCTGTGAGAAGCTATGGGCACCAGATGCAGAAGGTTCAGGAAGCGTGACTCTCATAAACACTAAATGAAGCAGAAATAAATGTGTTTCACTTTTTACTGTTTTCATTAACACATGTGAATTGTGCATTTAGTGGGTTTCCTTTTGACATCTCTATGCACAGGCACATGTGTGTAGCTTGTGGCCAGCCACCCATTTCCCCCCTTGTTCACCCTGCTCGTACTCCTGCTTCATACATCCCCAGAGATAGGGGCATTTCCTGCCTTGGGTATATGGTTGAAGCCCAAATGACCTTCTGAAACAAAGCAGTGGCTGGATCTATATTGAATATCCATTCCCTCAAAAACAGTTCAGAGCTTAGGAAATTGATCCCATTTCTAGATATAGTAAATTGTTCACAGGCTATCAGCACTATTTGGTGAGTCCCTAACTATCACTATTCCAAATACAGGTAAACATTTTCCACACAGTTTCTATCTGTAAGAGAAAAATATCTCACCCATCTTTTCATGTCTGGCTTTTTTAGTAATGATAATCAAGTGAATTCCATCCATTTTCCTGCAAATGACAAGATTTCAATTTTTGTCGTGGCTGAATAATATACTTCATTTGAGTGCATGACATTTTCTTGATTTGGTTATCTGTTGATAGGCACCCAAAATGATTCTATAGCTAGCTTGGCTGTTACAAATAGCACTCTGATATACGTGGTTATAGAAGGATCTCTATTGTGATCTGACTTTGATTCCTTCATGTACCCATATAGGAAGGGTATATCTGGATCACATAGGAGTTCTATTTCTAGGTTTGTGACTAAACTAATTAATCTTCTCACCAATGTTGTGCTTATTCTTCAACCTCTCTGCTAGTAGTTGTTATTGTTTATTTCCTTGATGTAAGCTACAGTGCTTAGAGTTAATTGTCAATGTGGCAGAATGTAGAATCACTCGGAGATGGGGTTCTGGGCATGTTTGTGTAAGATCACCTTGGCTGAGTTAATCAAGATGAGAAAACCCACCCTGATTCTGTATCACTATCCCCTGACTGGATGTGAATCAGACACAAATGGAGTAATCAAGCTGTGTATGAACAGCAACTGTGTTCTGCTCCTGATTGTGGATACCATGTGACCAGCTGTGCCAAACTCCTGCTACTGTAAGTTTCCAAACACAATGGATTCTACCTTGAACTGTGAAGCAGAATAACATTGCCTTGTTAGGGTGTTTTGTTCAGGGCATTTTATCATAGTAACAGAAAAGTAATTAAGACATTAGCAGTTCTGTGTGGAGTGAGATAGAATTTCAATGTAGGTTCGACTTGCATTTCACTGGTGGCTAAAACTTTGCTTAGTGGCCATCTGTGCCATTTCTTTTGAAAACGGACTATTGAGTCCATCTTCCCATGTATTGACTGTAGCGGTTTGCATGAGAATGGCCTTCAGAGACTCATGTTTGATTACTGGATCTCCAATTGATGGTTGTTTGGGGGAGGATTAGGAAGTGTTGTCTTGCTGAAGGAAGTGCATCCATGTGGATAGGCTTTGAGGTTTCAAAAGCCATGTGCCGTTCCCAGTGTGTTCTCTCTGCCGTCTGCTTGGAGAACAAGACTGGAGCTCTCCACTGCACCTTTGTTCTGCCACCATGGACTCTAATGTTCTGAAACTACAAGTCAAATTAAATGCTTTATGTTATTAGTTAGTTATCTGAGTTTTAATGTTTTGTCACAGTAATAAAAATAGTTTAGACACTGAATTAATTCTGTGTGTGCTTTTTGGTTTTTGATGTTTTTTGTTTTTGTTTTTGTGTTTGGTTCTTTATATATTCTGGATACTAATTCATCCTCTGTCAGATGAATAAATGGCAGATATTTTCTCTCATTCTATAGGCTGATACTTCACTTCCTATTACTTTTCTTAATCTTTTTCATTGCCTACTCACTGCTTATCCATGTGCTGTGTAGAGACATCTTGACCTTATGTAGTTTCAGTTTTCCAAGCTATACTACTCCTGGATTTAGACCCAGAAGAATGAAGCTTAGCACATAAGAGAGGGTTATACACCAGTGTTTATCAGGGTGCTATTTACAGTGGCCAAGTTACTGAACCAGTGACAGGTGGTAAACATGTTATACAGAAGTTATGGAGTTATACAGAAGAACTAAATCACATCATTGGCAGACAAGAAAGGTATCAGAAATCATCATGTTAGGCAATATAAGAAACTTGGAAAGACAAGTACTGTATTTTGGTCCTCTTAGATGTAGAATCTTGAAGAAAATAATGTAGAAGCTGGAAGGGGAAATAACTGAAGAGGAGGGAGGGTTGGACTAAGAGAGGATCACAGGGGTGGACATGACCAAAAGACATTATATATATGTATGAGAAAATCAAAAGAAATATATTATCATGTCCAATCAGCATATGCTAATTAAATGTTAAAAATAATTAAGTAACAGAAGATACACAAGTCAACAACTATATAATATTTCTCTCAGAATGGCCAACAAATAACCAGCCCAATTTGAGTCCCATCCCCTGGCCAAGGATCAGTCCCTAATGCTGTATATAAAGAGATAATACTCTGTTATGTTTGCAGTTATGTTATGTCCTTAAAGGCTCCACCCAGCAGCTGACTCAGACAGATACAGACACCTACAGCCAAACAGTGGATGGAGATTGGATACTCTTATGGAAGAACAGAAGGAAGGATTGCAGGCCCTGAAGGGAATAGAAACTCCACAGGAAGACCAACAGAGTCAACTAATCTGGACCCTTGTGGCTCTCAGAGTCTGAACCAGCAACCAAAGAAATATAGGGATGAACATAGGCCTCTCTGCTCATATGTAGTAGATGAGCAGCTTGGTCATCATATGGGTCCCAAATAACTCGAATATGAGCTATGTTCTAGCTGGGCTGCCTTGTCTGACTTCAGTGGGAGAGGAAACATCTAGCCTCACAGAAACTTGAAGAGCCAGGCTTGGGGGACCCCACCCTCTCTGAGGAGAAGGGGATGGGGAATGGGGGAAGGATTGTGGAAGGGGTGACTGGGTGGGAGGCAGTGATCAGGATGTAAAGTGAATAAGTAAAAAACAAAAACCAATAACTTTTGTGTAAATATGCCCTCTTCTAGCAAATATAGTAAGACCAGATTATGTGATTGGTAAGTATGAAATGTTATTGTTAACTAATTTTTACAAGATAGACAGCGTGTCATTTGAAAACTATCTTAGATTAGTGACTGACTGAGACAGGTATGTTCATCTGAATTTCTAGGAAAGACAGCACCAAGATGAAGCATATATTTCACTAAAAATTTACTTGGAAAAATGTTCATGCAAACAGAGATAAGGAGAGAGTTGGGCTATAGAAATCAGGTGCAACCAGCCCTATTGAAAGAAAGATGGGAAATCACTTAGGACCATTTAATACTGGTTAGCTGTAAATAGCTTGGCAAAACCACCGGGTAGTCTCAGAAGGATAGCAGTCTTTATCTCCCAGGACAGCTCTATCTTAGAGTCCTCTCTGAATGTAACCACTGGCTAGCAGTCAGAAAGGGCATGCATAGCCAGATTCCAAGACGCATAAGCTAGGGCACACCGATGGGAGCTGGAGCACTTTTGGCATCAGATGGTCAGGACAGCATATTTACATGATTGCCACAAGTGCACATAAATATATTCCAGATCCTGCTTTAGAAACACAAAGGAATTTTGTTACCATGTCACAGAAACCTCTTACACACTCTTTTCTGACATGGATTGAGGAGGCCTGGGAAGGAGTTATCTTTCTAGTTTCTGAAAGAGAAGTTTTTTGAAACTTGAGCTTGTTTTTCAACTTTTAAAATTTTTTTCATATCCTAGAGGTCAGAGTGGGGCCTGAGAACTGCATTTTGAATATCGTCTTAGGAGATACTGGGGAAACGAACATTGAATCTACACTTCTATTGCTTTTCAATTGTCTCCATACCCGTGTGTGTGTGTGTGTGTGTGTGTGTGTGTGTGTGTGTCTGTGTGTGTGTTTGTGTGTCTGTAAGTGTGTGTCTGTGTGTGTATGTGATTAGAAGATGGCTAGGGGAGAAAAAGTGAGAAAAATACCTTCCTTATCTTATAATCTCCTCCCAGTACTCCAAACACTAATCCTGAATTGTGTTAGGTACACAATAAATAGATTAAAAATTCAATTTGTTTTACTCTGAGAAAAACTTTATGAAATATTCAGCATGGTAAAAATGGGTCTATATTTCCAAAGAACAAATACTGGAGTCATTTCGCTTTCCTGCCAGATTGGATCTCTGTGGAAGAGCACCGAGAAGTTGCCTTTATCTGCCTCCTTTAGCTCTGTAGCATTTGAAATCTCCTCTATTCCAACCACATCTCTCATCAAAGCCAGGGAATGCAGGAGAGCAGGGATTAGGTGTCAGAGTTAGTGAGGGTCCTCATTTGGAGGTTCTGTGATTTTAAATCTGTTCTCATTGCTTGGATGTGGGCAATAAGCCACAAAGGGAATGTACTGCCTGTTAGTTTTCACATCTTATGGTTACTCAGAGTTCACCACTTTCAAACAGGCTATTACATTTGCTTCTTTGTGTAGTCAGAGAAGTCAAGAGGCCTTGAGAGATCTCCTTGTGGTTTCATACTTGGGAAACAATGTGAGAGTCCAGTCTGTAACAACCACAAGTAACCATGCTAGCATTAAGGACCTGGTATTGAGCCAAAAGCTGTGCATTTTACTTCACCCTCACAAGAACCATACAATGTTGTCGTTTATTTTTTAGTTGTATTTCACGATAGAGGAAAAAAACATAGGGAGATGAAATAACATGGATGGTTTTTGTGATTGCATTTGAACAATGGATTGGGCGTCAGCCTGTTTGACCAAGGTATTTTTATTGTTGAAGCCCAAGTCTCTCAGATACTAAGTGCAGAGGTGCCAGGCTGTGTAGCTGAGTTGCTTAACCCACCTGCTAAGTGCAACAACGAGACAAAGGAAATTCAAAGTAGGCAAATAAAGCCCCCCAATGAGTTAACAGTGAAACCAAAGTTGGAAAGTGTGTTTATGAGCATGTGGCTGTGAAGGTTGTTCAGAGGACAGAAGGAGTCATGAGATTCTCCTGGAGCTACAGTCACAGGCAATGGTAAGGTGCCCAGCATAGGAGTTGGAGACCCAACTTGGGTCCTCTGTAAGATCAGTCTGTGCTCTTAACTGCTGTGTCATCACTACAGTTCCCTGTGTAATTTTACTTAAACATCATTATTTTATGTCCTCTGTATTCTTTTTGAAATAGAAGAGTCTCTTCTGGCCAATCTTCTCTCTGCCTAGTGATGGCTTATTGGGTTCCACCCTTGACTTCTTATTCTACCAGTCTACCAACATCATTCCTCTTGAACATTAGGTCTGATCCTGCAGCCAACAAGAATTAAGACCAACTGATCGATCTTTCTTATCTTACTGTTAAGGCAGAAATGCCATGAGAGTAATGGATGATAATAATTCATCATCATTTTAAATAATTATTAAGAAATTTCCCAGATGAGTGACCAGGACTACTGTCACATGTCCCTCAGACACTGGCTACAACTGAATATGCAGTAGTTGTGTTGGCTAATTTTTATGTCATCTTAACACAGTCCACAGTTATTTGGGATTGGCTTGTGGGAAAGTAGGTAGAGCATTTTCTTGATGAATAATTATTGTGGGTAAGCCCATCCCAAGAAGAGTACTTCCTTGCTCTCAGCCCTGAGTGGGTTGTGGACAATACAAGAAACCAGTGGGTTATATTCTGGACAATACAAGAAACCAGGATGCATAGCAGCCCTCTTATGAGGCTTTACCAAGCAGCTTACTGAGACAGAGGCAGATACCCTCAGACAAACACTGGTCAAAGGGTGGGAACCCCTATGGAAGAGTTAGGGGTAAGATTGAAGGCCCTCTTGGAGATGGCAACCCCACAGGAAGACCAACAGTGTCAACTAACCTGGATCAGGAAGAGCTCCTGGAGACTGAGCCACCAATCCAAAAGTATATCTGGGCTGGTTGGTCAAGGCCTTATACACATATGTAGCAGAGAACTACCATGTCTGGACTCAGTGGGAGATGATTTTCATAACACTGGTGAGATTTGATGCACCAGGGTGGAGGGATACGGGATGGGGTGCTCTCTCAGAGTTGAAATGAAGGGGGGATATGGGGAGAAGATCTGGGAGCCGGGACTGGGAAGGGGCAACATTTGGGATCTAAATAAATGGATAATTTAAAAACAAAGAAACCAGCTGAGCAATCAACGAGGAAGCAACCTAACAAGCAGCATTTCTCCACAGTCTCTTCAGTTCTTGTCTCTAGGTGCGGGCCCTGACTTCTCTCAGTGGTAGATTGTGATATGTATGGAATTATATGCTGAGATAAACCCTTTCTTCCCATGAGCTGCTTTTTGGTCAAGGTATTTTATCGCAACAATAGCCTTAGATGTACCTGAATCTAATCTGAACAATTTTGTACTGCTACTTTTTCAAAGGCAAATAAAATATTGATGGACTACAATATTGTAGCCTATTTGAAACATTGTATCATTATTTTTTTAGTATTCTGCATATTAGGATGCTGCTTCCTATTCTGGTTTACTAAGGAAAATATCATATTTATAATGATATTGATAGCCAGTGGTTTCTTGAGTATTTTGGTCAATACATATAAAATGATTTTCATGCCAGAATGATGGTTTTACAAGATCTCCTTAAAAAAGTAAATCTCATCTCCTTTTATATTTTCTTCTATAAATATTAGATTTAAAAATAGCATTGCCATGAAAATTGGACTCTTCACAATTACTTATGTATTTTGACCATATCTATTCTTCACCCAGCTCTTTCCAGATCCACTCCCTTCCCTGTCTACCAATCCAGTGTCTTCTTTTTTAAAAATACATCAACTTCAACTTGAGCTGTCAATATATTCTTGGATAATGGCAATGCACTGGAGTTTGGCTGACTCACCAAGGACCATATCCTTAAAAAGAATGGGCTCTTCCTTTCCTAGCAGCTGCCAGTTTTCAGTAGATCCTCAACTGAGGTGGGACATCATGATTACCCCCTTTATTCATGCTAGCATTTTGTATGACTTGAACTTGCACAGGTCTTGTGTATGGCGTCACAGCTGCTGTGAGTTCACATATGTTGTTGTCCTGGTGTTTGGAAATCACTCTTTCCATGTAGCCATCCAGCCCCCCAATTTTCCTCAATAATCACTGGGAACTGGGGGTGTTATAATATATTTATTTTGGGGGATCACATGCTATTTGTGTGGAGGTAAAAGGACAATGGTCAGGAGTTGATTTCTCTTCGTGTTCGATATGAGGGACGTGGGTATCAAAGTCATCATCAGTCTTGGCGGCAAGTGCCCTTACATGCTGAACCATCCCTTAGCCTTCATTTTTACTCTGTAGAGTAATGATTTTAGGTTTATATAGTCACTGCATTTTTTTTCCTGATCATTACGGCCTGTGAAACGATTTTGTAAACTCTGTGAGAACTTGTCATGGGCGCCCTGTTAGCTGCCATTGCAGCAACAAATGGGTGCTGTCCGTGGTGCTGATAAACCCTGGCTTTAGGTAGAAGTAAGGTGTTCCATTCTAACCTACCATATCTAAAGATTATAACATCGATCATGAGATCAGACAAGAAAAAGGATCACATAGACTGACAAGCAAATCAAGAAAAAGCTTTATCTACCCAGTTCTGCAGAGGACCAGCCACTGGTTCACACTGGTCTCTTCAGGAAAAGAATAGAAAACAGCTTTCACCTTGGACATGAGTTCTGAGACTGGAATTTAGATGATAGTTGATATCCATTGCCAAGTTATGTATAAAACAGCAAAAGTAGGAAATGGCATGATTTCTGTTGTGGAACACATAACACTGAAAGAAAGAAACACAATTTTGATAGATTAAGTACAGATAAACTGTCTATAGAAAAGTGCTTAAGTGAAACAAAGTTTTATGAAGATTCAATGAAAATTAGACAGTTCTAATTTTAAGTTTCAGATATCATAATTTATTTTACCTGAGCATTTTCTGTAGAAGTCTGACAAGAAAGTACAAATTTATCTTTAATTGTTATGCTTTTTACCATTTTCACTTTATCTTATTACTAATTATTTATAAAATGCTAATTAGTAATACATAAAACATAATAATTATACTAATTATTCACAGGGCATACTCTTACAAAAACAGACCAGATATTTATTCTTCTGTCTGATTTAAATTCAAATTATACCTATTTTACATCATATTTTGGTTGTCATTTCTTTTCTTTTTTTTCAAATGAACTTTTATTTGAAATTACTCTTCTCCGCACACATTTTAGAATTCTATACAATAACCCATGTAACCCATGTCCCAATATCAAAATTTCTAAAAGCAGATTATGTAATTGTTTTAGGTAATAAATAAAGGCTGCCATTCAGCAATTAAGGAAAAACTTATGTTTCTCTAAATTCAACACAAAAATCACACTTTAAGATTATGTTTTAACATGTAAATTCAAAAAAAAAACATGCTTTTGATTTCTAGAAGGTGACTTAACTTTTAGGATCAAAATTTTATTATTCAAAAGAAATGTTCCATATTTTCTCCTAGAGCTTCAAACTTTCCACACTCAACTAGACTGGATGTTTCTTCTGCTGTCTAATTCTAATTCCAATGCTGTTGTCTATTTTACACCAGATTTTAGTTGTCATTTCTCATATAACATTGTCTAATTTGTTTTTTGACAAAAGGTGGCATTACTGTGTGTTAAACAGTGGTAATATATGGAAAGGTTCTCCTGTATTTAAAATAAGATTTATGTGTGTGTGTGTGTGTGTGTGTGTGTGTGTGTGTGTGCGCGCGTGCGTGTGCTAATGAGAGCAGTGCCCATGGAGGCCAGAAGAGGTCACTAGAGCCACTAAAGCTGGAGTAACAGTCATTTGGAAACACAGACATGGTTGCTGGGAAATGAGCTCAGGCCCTCTTCAAGATCAGATGTACTCTTAATTGTTGATCCATCTCCTCTACATCTTTTGCTTTTTTATGTGTTTATACAAGCTCATGCACCTGTATGTATTATTATTGCAAATAATTCAAAATTAAGCCTTAATTGTATAATCACACATAAACCATATTATTGTATATTCTGACATTCTTCACTGACTTGTATCACTTAGAGTAATCAAGATAAAGAAAATCTGACTAAACTTGAGGATCTTATTGCATTTTTTTTATTATTGATATACTTGTGATGAATATAGCCTTGAATATTGGCATGAGGCAGATAATGAGGAAGGAGCCAACATGGCAAGTTGGTTTCTGCTGTCATGCCCACACGCCAACAGGGTGGGAAGTGGGTGATCGCGGCCTGGCAGCTCGGAGGAAACATGCTCAGTACCACTGTTCTCATCAGACACTTGGCTGTGAGCCTTTGGATGTCACTTGCTTTCCTCCTACTGAAAGATGTCAGCTGAGGAGAGCCTGTTCTTCATAATGAGAAGAAAGAGGCAACAGGGGGGAAGTGATGCTTCTGGAAGTGCCACCATGCTTCTTCAGTTTCTCTCCCTGTGTTTGCTTCAAGGCATGCAGTCACCCAGTCAGGCTGTTGACATTTGGGGGGACACAGCGCTCCATGCCAATTCTGCTTACAAGGAAGCATTAACTTCAAGGAGAACGACAGAATTCCCATGGTCTTTGCAGAATTGTGGATCAAATCACTTCTGCATCCCACACCCCCTATCTACTTCATGTTCTGGTTTTGTTCGATTGTTATTATTGTGCATGGGTATATACATATGTATATATGGACCTATAGGTGATTGTTAATGTGTATGCATATGTATGTATCTATGTATGTGAGCATGCTTGTAGGTTTGTGTGCATGCCTCTGTGTGTGTGTATGTGTGCATATGTGTGTTTGCATGCTTTTGTGTGTGCTTGTGTACGCAAGTGTACATGTCGGTCTATGTGTGCATGCACTTGTGTTGGTGCTGGGGAGCTTTATCAGAGTAAGGTAAGGCCAGGAGGGCAAGCATGACTGGGGATTTAAATCTAGGACTTTAGGAAGTGCTTCATTTATCTCCTAGCAAATTTGTGCAGCCCATTACCATTTACAAAAATTCTTTCACATCGCTCTCTATACTTGGATCCTTACTAGATAAGATTACTAAGGCAGGACTAATTACCTCCCATCTTTAAAACAAGGCAGCAGACAAGTGAGGGTACCCTTCATGCTTGGCTGCCGTAGCTGTTAGGCAGAACAGTCAGTCAGCAGAGTCCTCTTAGCAAGCATAGTGCCCATGCCCTAATCCCAGGTTGATACTGTTTCCCTTTATCTTAACTTTATATTTTGAATGCACCAAATAGATGTGACATCTGGCTTATATTGGAGTGAAAAGAAAATGTTCTCTTGGAGTTGTGCTAACAATACTGCTGGCATTCAGATTGTCATCCCAGATGAGCTCGTTTGAATTGCAGAGTTAGTCTTGAAGAAAAACAGACATGACTGAGTTCTGGTGACAATTAGTTTAGTGTTCATGATAGCTCATTTCTCACATAGAAGAATGGTCTTGTTAGCGTACCAAATATATATTCAAGCTTGAAAAGTTGCTTTGAACCTTTAAATTTATTAATTTTTGTGTACATGTGTGACTATGTATACCTTAGAATGTATGATTGGAGCCAACCCATGCTGTGACTCATGTGTGGAGGTCAGAGGACAACCCTAAGTATCCAGCCTCATCTCCTACCTTCTTTGAGGAAGGGTCTCTCTTTTGCTGCCCACTGCTGCCTTGTGCAAGGGGCTTCTCCTCTTTTGCCTCCAATGCCCAGTGGAGGTACTCTGAGGTTACAGGCTGTTCTATTACATTTGCTCTTGTGTGGGTTCTGGGGTCTGAACAAAGATCAAATAGTTTGGAGTAGCAAAGGATTTACCTACTGCAGGATCTCCCCAGCCCCCTCTAACATTCTTTGACGTCATTGCTATCTATCTTCCTATATTCTGACTTTCTCCCTGGATTTTTTCAGTTCTACTTTTTTTTTCTCCATAGCCTACACTATGAGTCTGATTCCCAGCCCTTGGCATCTACTACTCCAGACTTAATGGGCAACGACACACTGCAGCTAATTTGAGAATAAATTAAACCCATTTGGCAGACATAAAATCTGAGGCTCAGTAAGTCCAGGACTCATTCCACTGCTGATCTCCCACCTATATGAAGTCTCCACATGGGAGTTGGCCTCTGGAAGAAGGATGCTAGCTGTATTTCTTTGATTTATTTCTTCTGTATCAGCTAAAGAGGTATACCCTGTAGTGTGTTCACTTCAGAGATTGTCATGTTTTCCTAAATAGATGCTGGGGTGGTCAGTGGGTATATGGAATTCCACCACTGGATAAACAATTCTAACTATTTCTTCCTTTGTCTCCAGGTGATGTCTTAAGAGGAACAACATGATAAGTGGGATAAGATTTTACAGTGTGTGTGTGTGTGTGTGTGTGTGTGTGTGTGAGAGAGAGAGAGAGAGAGAGAGAGAGAGAGAGAGAGAGAGAGGAGGGGGGACAGTGGGGTATTTGTCTCTTTATGTTTCAATATTAGTGACTTAATACATTCAAGGTATGAATTTTACCAGCCCATTATCATTTATTTTCCAGAAAAAAATTCTCAGTAATGCATAATGTAATCAGAAGAGGAAATTACTTATGTAGCTGGAATAATTGATTACCTACACAGATAGAAGTGATGTGTTTTGAGACCATGAAGGTTAAAACAGAATTTTGCTTGTTTGTTTTGGTATCAAAACAAAATAACAACAACAATAAAAAATCCCACGGCTTTTCTACCGTATGCTTTTGCCTCAGGCAAGATGTTTTCAAGGAGTCTTAACAAGCTGAGTTATGCTTTTAATGTGAAGCAACCATGGAGAGCGCAGGTAGTCTGATGGGAAGACACATGGGCCTGCCCTGTCACCTGAGCAGGCACTTCCCTGCCCCTCAGTAGCCCCCAAGGACCTGGGCCTTCTGCATGCTCCTTTCTGACTATGCCAGGATAAATTCAGAGCCACAAAATTCAAGCCTGCTAAACAGGAAGAAATAGAAAGGACACTTTTCATAATGGAGCCCAAACCACAGAAGCACCGAATGCTGGCGCTGAAGCCCGAAGCAATTACTTCTGCAAACAATTCCACCCACACCTTCCTTGGGGCAGGCCTCAGTCAGTGTTGGGGGAAATGAGTCAGAAAGAAGGCTTCGGCTTTTCCAGGATCTGTCACTGTTCCGTTTGCCCTATTTGGACACAAGCAGCTCATGCTTCCCTGGAGGCCTAGGGCAGAGCTCATTGCAATCTGTCCATTCTGCCCATCTTTGGCAAGTACAACCAGATATGAAGTCCTTTCCAGAAATGAATACACAACTCTGCTCATGCTAGAGAGAAACTGAGTCGGGTTTCAGGCTTCTTCTACTCAGGTCGAAGGCATTTTAAACCTTTGGATGTTCTCAAGGAAGACAGTGTAGTGATAGAAAGAACTTAAGAGCGAAGAATCTGGACACTGGGTTCAGTGCTTTCATTAAGCATTGAGCTTCTCTGTGGCCACTAATGAACGCATCAATTCAGTTCCTAGATCATAAGCATCACAGTCTTCCTGTGATTTCTTATTCTGAATGCTCCACTCCCCTCTGTGGATAATAATGGTTAATTGTAATGATTTAATAATTTGTCCAATGTCTTATGAGATGTAAGACATTTTATACTTCAGGAGAGCTCCTTAAGCTCAGGAAGTAAACAAAGCAACAGTGCTAGAAAGTCCCTGAAACTGGCCAGATTCACTAGATCCTTACCACTCAAGCATACACGAGCAGGAAAGACATCTGAGAAACACTTTCAGATAAGCTGAACCACCTAAAGAATCAGAGATCAGCTGAGCTGCCTGGAACATGCTCAGGCCACATGAGATGCTGGAAAGGATGCTCTCTTTCCTAACAAGCTGCCTGTAGGCTGGTTAGTGTGTTCCTGGTTTCCAGTATTCATGAGCTCTTACCCACACCATGGTGGGTTTTGGTGATACAGTAGTCTCTGAGCAATTTCTGCTCCTATAAGCAACCCCTCATTCATCTTCCTGTAAGTAACTCCAATAAATCATTGCTTCACCAAGTTGGGGTTTGGTAATATCTGTACATTGATCAATTGTTGCCTATTTGTGGTGAGCAGACCTTTGTTCATACAATCCCAGGAACTGTGTCCTACAACAGTAAAATATAGAGGTGAGCCCAAGCAGGCTTTTTGTTGAGAAACAAAGAGAGGTGGCAGGTGACTGGTGGGATTTTACTTTATTACTCAGCCCATGAGAAAAAGAATGGAGGGACCTGTCTATAAAACCCGTTTTTGTATTGCTGCAGTACACCCTACCATTCTTAATCTGTTGTCTACAACCAAATTTGCAAAGTCATAAAATAAATTGTTCCTGCTACTAAGTGTCCAGTGATCTTATAATGGTGTGTGTGTGTGTGTGTGTGTGTGTGTGTGTGTGAGAGAGAGAGAAAGAGAGAGAGAGAGAGAGAGAGAGAGAGAGAGAGAGAGCACACGCCCGTGCATGTGTCTTCATTCCTAATGAATCACAGGCCAAATCACTTCCTCTGTCACAAAGAATAATTATTCAGTCTTTGGAAGTAAGCTGTGTGGTCTCTGATTTCATTTGGAAACACCAGTGTTGCTTTGAAAGAATCCCTTAGATCGCCACATTTGGGTGAGTAGGTCAATCCAGCATAATCCCTCTGCATATTGGTAAACATGGCACTGAAATTCTTGAAGGTGAAGGGAACATCAAAAAGAGGTAGACAGAGTTTCTAGAGGTAGGGAGCATATCTATATCATGCTTTGGAAAACATAATGACCAAACAAAAGCCACAGCAAAGGACAAAGGACAAAAAGGTGGGGGTGAAAGTTGGAGCTCAAGATGGTGTTGTTAGAGGCATCATGATTTGTGTTCATGGGAAAGTTGAGGAAGAGAATTGTGAGTTCAAGGACAGCCTGAACCCCCCCCCCCACACACACGCCACACACACACAAACATGACTTTGTCTCTAAAAAAGTTAAAATTATGAAATGTTGCCTAGGAGAAAAAGGTTTCTCAGCTTGAATTCTTAGAAACGATTCACTCTACAGCTGCTTGTGCTTATAAACTTCTCCAATTAGGGGAGGAAGAAAGAGAGGAAATAGCTAGAAAGGAGGAGAAGGCAGAAATGCAGTGGAGTCCAAACTTCTTACAGAGCCTAAATGGTCTGGCTGCTGTGTAACTGGCTGACTAAGCCAAGAGGAGGTGCAGACAATAGCTATGATGGGGAGGATCACAGCTGCACAGCATCCCGAAGCTCCTGAGAACCGCACCAGGGAATTGGCCCCCTCCGGAACATCTCTTGAAAGCTTCTGGTCCCTTCTAGGGGCCTCCTGTAGTTGCTGCCTAAAAGAGATCTGGGTTCAGTCTGTAAGAAAAAAAAATCTATGCCTTAGGATGGATGGAATTCAATGACTAATTTCCTAACAAGTTATTAAGCCATGTTCAATATAGCCAAAAATATTATTTTAACATCTAAGTATCCAGACAGAGCTCTGAGCAAAATATTTTCAGAGGGTTTTTCTAATAAAGGTTGACATTGTGATTTTGTCCATAGATTATTACTGCTTCCTCTACAAAACTGAAAAAAAATAACAACAAAAACATCTCTAAGGCTATAGAGAAGTCCGTATTATGTGGATTGATTTATAATAGACCAAGCTGCACACAATAAACCAGTAATTGAATCTAGCACACCCTGAGTATCTGTTTTCACTCTGCCTCCTGGCTGAGCATATGATGTGGCCTTAAAGTTTTAAATAATGATAAAATGCTTAAAGTGGCCTAACGGGCAGTAATAGGAACAAGCTCACCTCTCTGGCACTTGGTACTCACAATAGGGGGAGAATGTATTTTTGTGATTAATAATGTTTGGAGTCAATATCACAGCTATCGCCAGGCAAATAGTTTTTGACACAGAAGTTACTCTCTAAATACCAGAAACCAGAGTCGTCTTGTGGCTGCTGCTCTGCCTATCATGAGCCCTGTGAACCCACCCAGGCTCTCACTCTTTGGACCTTAGTTTTTCCATTTAAAACATTGAGCTAAAAGATTAAATGAATTTCAGTTACTATTAAGCCAGATTGATCGAAATCATCTATACTATAATCTGGCTTAGCCGAAACACTCCTGAATATGCCCCAAGGACTCTGAATGAACATCTCAGCCAGATGCTTACACATAGGTGATTGTCCTAAAACTCACCACAATGGTTAAGTTATGGAATCAGCCTAGGTGTCCATCAGGAAAAGAGTGGATAATGAGAATGGGGGCTGAATCCACACTGGAGTCTCATTCAGCTATAAGGAGAACAGAATTGTACTGCTTTTCAGGATAAGTGAAAACAATTGGAAGCCATCATATTACATAATATAAACCTTGATGCAGAGAGACAAATGTCATGTCTCATTTTGGAATCCTTGATTTTGGGTATACACACACATACACACACACACACAGAGGCACACATACAGGCACACACGCAATCTAGTGTGAAACAGAAGTGATCTGTGGGATAAGTTGGAATAGGGAGGAGTCCACAGGGAGCTTGGGGATGACTGTGGTCTAGGTGGATGACACACTTACTCTATCACTGTGCTCAGTGACTACATGCTGACCAAGAGAGTATATTAACATTTAGGCTGCCTTGTGAATGGACACACTAATTTTTAAAAGTCAGCATACTGTGCAATGGGCTTCATTAGGGTCTTTCACTCCCCTCTCCATGGTTTCGTACCTCTTTTTGCACTACTCCCATATATACATACATATATAAATCAAAGCCCAGGCTGAACACAGAAGAAAGCTCAGTTGTTGTCTTTCCAACACAGGCTGATTTCATTTTAAACAAATGATTTCCAGCTCCATCCATTTCTCTGACATGGTCCTGTTTTAATTCTTCTGTATGGTGGAACAAAATCCCATTGTGAAAATGTACCACTTTTACTTTTTGTATTTTGTATTTTTGAAATTGTACCTCTCTATATACCTTGCTCTGTCTGTCAGACTGCCCTGAAGCTCAGAGATCCGTCTGCTTCTACCTCCTGAACATGGGGATTCAAGGCACCTGGATCCTCACATGTCCTCCTCCTCTATCTGCTCCTCCTCCCTCTCTTCCTTCTCCTCCTTCTCCTTCTCTTTCTCCTCCTCTGTCATCATCTTCCTCCTCTTTCTTCTAACCCCATTCACCTGTAGCAACAGATCTTAGCTACAGCAGCAATCTGTACAGACAAGAATCTCTGGTGTTTGTGTGTGTGTGCACATGCTGTTATGTTTGTGTGCATATGTACGCAGAATTAAATGCAAATTTTCTTGGCCTGTCATGTCATATAACAGAGCAAATAATGTCAGAAAGATGACAAAGCAAATAGGATAACTTGCAACTATTTAACAGCCAGTAGTAACAATAGGATTGAAACCTTGAATTTTTTTTCTGAGCAAAACCTCAGCAGGTGTCTGCGCAGCATTAATCTGTGCATGCAAATGCTAGCACTATAGAACATTCTGGAAAAGAAAAACCCTTAGGAAGAAGCTCTCACATAATCAGTGAGCTTGGAAAATACAGGAGTATGTGTTTCTTTCCGAATGAATAGGCATAAATATAACTGGTTAAAAAAAAATAGATGGCTAGGCCTTTGTTGTAATCATCCCACATTTGTATTCATGAAGCAAGGCTGCATGCTCTTTCATCTCAAAATTGAGCTTTCTGTGGAAGAAGAGAGGGATACAGCAGGCTGCTGTGCAGTGTGTAGTTTGTATCATGAGGCATATTCATTCTCTTCCAGACAGCAATCTTAATGTTTTATATTTTGAAGATGCCACAAAGAACAAAATGAGACAGAGTTTGGAATATCAGGTGAACAAAAACATTGGACTTTTTGTAAGGGACAAAAGTTTAAGGTTATATATAGATAGAATAAATGAAAAGGATGCCTGTCAACTCAGCAGGCTTACCCACTGCTCCATTAAATTGATTTATTCACTGTATTAAATTAGGGCACAAAATAGAAAATATGTTTTTAAAAGCAGAACTTAAGTTGCACATGGTGGTGGTGGCCCATGCCTATGATCTTAGAACTTGAATGAGGCAGGATTGCCATGGATTCCAGGCTTGTGGTCTACAGATGAATGAATGGATGAACTGTGGATTTATAGACAGATAGAAGGCTGAAATGTTGAGTGTGTGGGTGGCTGGCTAGAAGGATGGATGAATGGAACGAATGGATAAAAGATGGATGGATGGGTAGATAGATAGATGGATACATGCATGCACACATGAGTGGATCAATGGATGCATGGTTGGATTGGGTGCATGGTTGCATGGGTGCATTGCTGCATGGGTGCATGGCTGGCTGGCTGGCTGGCTGGATAGATGGATGAAAAAGATGGATGGATGAAAGATGTATCGATGCATCCATGCATAAGTGGATCAATGGATGTGTGGCTGGATGGGTGCATGGAAGGATGGATGGAATGCATGTGTGGACAGGTAAATGGATAAGTTGGTGGATTCTTGGATGGATAAATGAACAAATGGTCTGTTCCTTCTAGCTAACAGCAATGTGACTCAGGCATATATAGTTCTGAGGTCCTGGTTTCCTTTTACTCACACTTCCTAGAGCATCCCCCTTTCTGCTCAGGAAGTAGTTGCTGTTGTCATGTTCTTACCTTGTCCTCTATCTGAGAACACTCATCAGTTTATTTTATTTTTCTTCTTTCATGTGTTTATATTTTTGACAGACAATCGTATATATCTGTGTGTTGATGGGTAGGCTCACATGAGTGTGTGCATCCATTTAGAGAGCTGAGATGCATGAAAAGAAACTTCCCCAATTATCCTTCTACCTCCTCCATTCTCTCTCAATCAAAGCCAGAGCTAGCTAACTCAACAGGTCTCACTAGCCAGTTTGCTCCAGGAATCTTTTTCAAAAGGTAATATCTTTACCCTTTGGAGGTGGAGATATTATACCCACATGACTTTTTTTAAAATTAGTTTTTAAAAAGTAAAAATGCATACTCAGAAAAAATCCACTCTTTTTTTAAAAAAATATTACTCTTACTCCCAATTCCAGTTGTCTTTCTCAGTCCTCTCTTCCTCCATCCTCTTCCCACCTGATCCCTCTTGTACTCATCCCTGAGTCTACCTGCACTATCTGTTTTATTTCTCCTACCCAGGGAGATGCATGCATCCCCACTTAAGCCTTCCATGTTACTTAGCATCTCTGAGTCTGTGGATTGTAGCATGATTTATTCTTTACTTTACAGTTTATATCCACTTATATGAGAGCACATACCATGTTTGTCTTTCTGTGTCTGGATTACCTTGCTCAGGATGATTTGTTCTAGTTCCATCCATTTGCCTGCAAATTTCATAATGACATTGTTTTCAACAGTTGAGTAATATCCCATTGTGTAAATGTACCACATTTCCCCTTATCTTTTCTTCTATTGAACCAGCCATCTCCTGGAACCATGCAAGACTTCCAGTGGAACATTTGAACCTACAATTTGTCCTGCCAGCATGTTGTGCTGGGGTAAAGGTGGCCAACCAATGATCAATCCAGCTTGAGAGCCATGCCATGATAGGAAACCCACCCCTGACACTGTCTGGAGGACCAGAAACCAAAGGCCCAATGGCCCAGAGATTTAGGATAGAATAAAACATGACTGGCAAAAAAAAATGTCAATGAGTTTTTCCTAATAATGTTCTGCTATACTCAAAGATTGGTGCCCAACACAATTGTCATTAGAGAGACTTTATCCAGTAACTCATGGAAAATAGCAGCAGAGACTCACAGCTAAACATTAGGCAGATGTGGGGGATGTCTGCTGAAGAGGGAAAGGAAGGATTGTAGGAGCCAGGGGTTGGGTCAAAGATACCACAAGAAAACCCACAGAATCAACAAACCTGACTGCATAGGGGCTCACTGAGACTGAAATGACAATCAGGGTGTTGGCACAGGACTAACATAGGTCCTCTGTATATATGCTAGTTACAGTTGTGTAGCTTGGTGTTTTTGTGGGACTCCTAACGGAGGGAGCATGAGGCTATTTCTTTTGGTTTTGCCTGCTTTGGGGACCTTTATCCTCCTACTGGGTTGCCTTGTCCAGCCTTAATATGAGGGAAGGTACCTAATCTTATTACAACTTGATATGCCTTGTTTGTTGGTATCCCTGGGAGATCTGCCCTTTTTTCCTTCAAATTGAAGGAATTTGAAGGAAGTATAGGGAAGGAAGAGGTGGGGTGGGATGGAGGAGATGAGGGGCAGAAGGAGGGAGGAAAAACTACAGTTGGATTTATTAGTTTCATACTAATATATGAAGAATAAATTACTAAAAATTACTTTTATAATTTTAATCGTGTGTGTATGTGTGCGTGTGCGTGTGTATGTATGTGTGTGTGTATGTGCATGCATGTGAAACATAGGTGAGTATAAGTGTCCATGGAGGCTACAGGCATTGGATTCTTATAAACTGGAGTTAGCGATACATGTGTTCCCTGTAAACTGCTAAGCCATCTCTGCCAGCCCAGGATGCAGTTCTTTAATGGAGAGGATCCTGATTTTGTACAAGTTATCAAATGCCCATGAAAGTAATCCTCAACTTAGACTGTATAACAGGTCTGGGGGTCTTCAAGCATCTCTGAGCATGTCTCGGTCATTGCCCTTATTCTTATCCATGACTTTGATCTTAAAAGATTTAAGTTTTATCTATTTTGAGTTTCGTACACACAATGGAAGCACACTGTGTATTCTTCTGTGTCTGGCTTGTTTTACCCAGTGTTGCGTTTGTGAAACTCATCCTCGTGTTGAGTATGATAGTAGCTATCTCATTTCCCCTTCTGGACAGCATCCATTGTATGAACACATCTGATGTATTTATCCACTCTACTCCTGAGAAGGACTGCACATTTGCTTTCATTCTCGTTTTTATCTGCTGGGATTAGTGCTATTTTGAATATGCTTGTGCACCCTTTGGAGTGCATTGTAAAGCATTTTGTTGAGTATATATATTTAGGACCAAGTATCACATGCAGTTTTTGCTTTAAATATATATTACCAAAGAGTTCTCCTCAGCAGTTGAATCAGCAGCGTGTAAGAGCTCCGACTGCTCCACAGCCCTGCCAGCACTCACTATTTTCGTTTTAGCTTTTCCTTGTAGCACTGGGATCTCATTGTGTTTCCAATTTGCATCTTTTTATCAGAGAGTGAAGCTGAGCTCCTCTCCATCTGCTTATTGGTCATTTGAATATAACCCTTGATGAAGTTTCTTTGGCCTACTTTCTACTTTTCAATGGAGTTTTGGAATTTTTAAGCTGTTCTGGTTGTGAGTCCTAGTTAGAGAAGTGTATTGCAAACACATTCTCTCACCATATTGCTGCAAGCTTCTTAGGCCATCATGCGGTTGTTTTTATTTTTTTGTGGCTTTAAAGGAATTATTTATTTTACTGTGCCGGCTACCTTTATGTCAACTCAACAAAAGTTAAGAGTTGTCTGAAAGGAGAAAACCTCAACTGAGAAAATGCTTCCATAAGATCCAGATGTAGGGCATTTTTTTTCCTCAGTAATTATATTCAAATTTATTATATTTTTGTTTTTATTTTTTATTAGCTATTTTCTTTATTTACATTTCAAATGTTATCCCCTTTCCTGGTTTCTACTCTGAAAACACCCTATCCCATCCCCTCTTCCCCTGCTCACCAACCCACCACTCCAGCTTCCCTGTCCTGGCATTCCTCTACACTGGGGCATTGAACCTTCTCAGGACCAAGGGTCTCTCCTCCCTTTGAAGTCCAACAGGGCTATGCTCTCCTACATATGCAGCTGGAGCTGCATGGGTCCCTCCATGTGTATTTTCTTAATTAGTGTTTGATATGGGAGGGCAGGGCCCATCCCATTATGGTTGGGGACATCCTTCAGCTGGTGGTCCTGAGTTTTATAAGAAAGCATGCTGAGCAAGCCATGAAGAACAAGCCAATAATCAGCAGTCCTCCATGGCCTCTGCACCAGCTCCTGCCTCCAGAGTCATCCCTACTTGAGTTCCTCTCCTGACTCCCTTCAATGACAGTGATTTGGAAGCATAAGCCAAAATAAACCCTTCACTCCACAAGTAGCCTTGGCCATGGTGTTTTATCACAGCAACTAGGACATTTATTTCATGTGTCTGAGCATTTTGCCTTCATGTATGAATGTGCACCACAAGCATACAGAGCCATTGAAAGCCAAAGGAGTGAGTCAGAACCTGTGGAACTGGAATTAACAGATGGTTGTGATCTGCCCTGTTGGCACGAGGACTTTTCTCCAGCTTGTATCATTTTATGATGTTGATGAAGGAAGTTCTGAGACTTTTTCTAGGTCCACTGCTTGTTTCTTTGATGCCATCTTTGGGTGGACAGAGTTTATTCATTGCCAGTGCTGCTCTGCAGTGAATTAATGCTGCAAAATATACCTTCCTACTACATGTTATAAAAAGAGAGTTCTAGCTAATTTTATACCTTCAAATTTCCATACTTTTTGGAAGTATCCTAAAATCTGTCTCTCATTCAAACATGGGTATACAAATAGGCAAATAACCAGATGTATCAACACAATTGATTAAAGATTTGAAAATTAATAACTACAAGTTACCACTCTACCAGAGAAAGAAAAATACCGATATTTTAATGCCACAAATACTTTGAATATCATGATCTATTATCAATATTTTATTTTTATAATTATGATATTACTATTAGCTGTTTTGTTACTCTCTGTTTCATTATTTGGTACATCATTTAGTTTTTTCTACTTGAGAAATTCACATTTGTATTTATCCATGTCTGCCTGTCAACTGGAGTTTATATGTATTTGTATGGGTAGTTTATTTGGCCTCCATACTTGGCCATTTCCTTCTCCAGTGATTCTCTGCCTTCGTTCCATGTCTCAGATTTCCTTCAATTCCTTATTTAATGACCTTACATGTTCTATATGCTCTTCCTAGGCCTTCAGTGCTGATTCTTTTCAAGCCCTGATTTGATTCTTTCTCTGTCTTCATCCTGTTGGGTCCCAGCCAGAGGAGAGGACCAGCTCCCTAAAGACAAAAATGCAAGGGAAGGAGAATATGCTGTGGAGTTTTTGCCATTATCAAAAGAAGACATGTGTTCAATGAAACTTAACAACTCACCCTTGACTTTTTGCTGGCAGTGTGGTAAAGATGACACTTCTGTCCTCTACTAGTTTGAATGCTGAACCCTGAAATCTCTGCAACGTCACAAGTTCCTCAGCAGATTCAGTTGCCCATCTACCTGTAAGTCAAGTGGATGGCCTTCTCCACGTGTCCTTAGCATCACACCCAGTAGGTCCATAAATGACAGCCTGGTTCTAGTCCACATTTCTAGTAGTACATCTCTGGGGATCAAAACATCCTTGGCACAACTGCCCCAGCTCCAATTCAAGCTTGTCTACATTTCATTTTACCAATACCCTGCATAGATGTGATATCCTTTCAGCAACCTCTCGACAAGCTTGACCTCTCTGTCTCTGTCTCTCTCTGTGTCTGTCTATCTGTCTCCTCTCTTTGTCTTTGTCTCTCTGTATAATAGGGTATTGCACTAGAGATCACATACTTTTTATTATACTATGGTAATTTAGAAAGGTGTACATGTAAATACATAGAAAATACCTCCCAAATAGTAACCACTCAGTAAGAGTAAGTCTTTCTTATAGTTTTATGTAATGTCACCCCAAATCCATGTGTTCAAGGCTGGGTCCCCATATTTGCATTCTTGTGGAGATGATAGAATCCTTGGGAAGCAGGTTTTTATACTGAGGCTATGCTCTGGGAGGATAGTGGGACTTTCATCTCTTCCTTTCTTTCTTTTCTTTCTGAGTGCCCTGTGAACTGTTTCTTCTTTTATTTTCTCACCATGACATGCTGCCCCATTAAAACAGTGGGCTCCCTGATCTTGGACTAGAATATACAGAACTATGGGGTCAAAACAATGGGCTCCCTAATCTTGTATTAGACTATACAGAACCATGGGGTAGGATAACTTTCATTCACAATGTTAATAATTTCAGTTCATTTCTTAAAATGGAAATGAATGACAATGTTAATATTCATGACAATTTGATTTTGAGCTTGAAGAAACAATTGATTCCAGAACTGCTGCTATGGTCTCCCAAGTGGTTCTGAACTATAAAAACATGAGCAAAACAGACAGTAATCTGTAGATGTAGCGTAGAGGGAGCACACAGCCAGCAGCCACCTTTACCATTCAGTCCTTAGCCTGAGCTTCCACTTTCTCAGTAGACTAGTTCAGGCATGGACCCCAATCCAATCAGGAAACTATTCACAACCCTCAGCTAACAGCTATTTCTGGTGTTCTATTTAATTTTGCCTACACTGACATAGCCAAATTTAAAGGGGAAACTAGACAACAGCTGCCCTCATGATAGAAGCAAATTTCTCAGTTACAAAGTGCAATCCTGATTTCTTTTCTGTGAGTTTGAGGCTATTTACTTAGCTTTTGAGTTAGTGGGACCCTCCAGTGCATTCTAGATCCATATCTACAGGGTTTCCACAGATGCTTGCATCCATGTATAAGGATGCAGAGCCATATGCAAAGAATTCACATACAGGTAATTAAGCTGACAGACAGTAACATCATCTGACTTTCCATAGGGAATAAATGTGTTTTGATTTTTTGCATTTTTTGAGAGAATCCCATGCATGAGTAATGTATTTACAGTATTCCAAACATTTCTTCTCCCCTTTCTAATTCCTCTTGTACCCCCCACTCCTTCTCAAATTCATAACCTTTTTCTTTTTTAATTGTTACTGTGACATATATAAGCATATTTATATACTCATATGCACAAGTATATGGATATATACAATCTGCTGTGTCTACTTAGTGTTTCTCATAAGTATATGTGTTTAGGATTCACCACTTGAGATTATATAGCCTATCAGGGCCTCATCCCTGGAAAAGAATAATCTTCTCACTCATAGCTCTTCATCTAAGGGTGGAGCCTTGTGAGATTCCACAGTCTACATTAGCACGTCAACTAGTACTATCATTATTTAGGCCTTGCTATATAGTTGAGAATTCATGAGTGCAGCTTCCTTGCCATCTATAGAGGACACTATCACTCAGCTTATGTCCTAGTATTTTGGTTCTTACAATATTCTGCCACCTCTATTGAGATATTCCTGTGCTTTCAGTGTAAGGATTGTGTTGTAGATATGCAACATAATTACCTGTGGGTGTAAGATTATGTACTTAGAACAAAGTTTGGGATCCTAATTGTTTAGGGAAATAATATCAAGTTCTCCTTTAGGGTTCTTAGACTATTTCACCAGCCATAGGTAGTTAGCTAGGTTTACAGTACCAGCCATGAGTTCCCCTCGCATGACTGGGCCTTAAGGACAACTAGACAGTCATTGGTTACTGTAACTTCAATTTTTTCAAAACCTACTTTTAATGATGGTTCTTAAATACTTTAACTTCCCTTTTAATCCACAACCCACCTGAGGTAGCAGGAAAGAAAGGCTATGGGGGAAGTGGACCTATTTAGAAATGGTTCTTTGGAGCAACTCCCATCTATGTTGTCTGGAAATCAGCAGTCCAGGTCACAGGAGTCAGCAGCGACAGCTTGATCCACTTGCAAACACTTCATGGATATACCAGCAGTCCAGTTTAGCAGAGTTGGGATAGCAAGCATGAATCAATAGTGGTGGTACTATCTTGTAGAGACAGCCAGACCTCAGCCTTGGTACGAGTAAAAAGGAGGGACCAAGGCCAATAGGAACACCAGGAAAAGTTCTCTCTCAGTAAAGGAAGGATCAGTGAGGATGGGAGATCAAGAAGCATTTATATATGCAAGCAAGCCAAGCTCAGTCCCTTCACTGTCCATCTTCTCTATACTCCCCCAAACATCACATGTCCTCCATTGCTCTTACTTCAACTGACACCATTCTGCCAATCAGCCTGAGTCCAAGGAAGTGGCAAGAAACTTCAGCACACCACCAGAAAGTTTTTGATGTGTTTCTCTCTATGGAGTCCTGACAAATGCTGATCAACTATACAATGTAAGGCAGACCAATACATGCATGTCATTAGCAAAGAATCCTTCACCACATGTTTTTTCACATGCTTTCTTTAGCAGGACATCATTTCAATTGTGTCTGCTTCAGCAAACTGTTCTTTCACGAGTCTGCCTTTGCCTTTCACCTGTGTCCATTTCAGGAAAACACTCCTTTATGTGTTTGCCCCAGAAAAACAAAACAAAACAAAACAAAACAAAAAAACATCATCACAGTGGACTATTCAAAGAACCCTTAAGTTTCCACTTTAGGTTACTCTCAAGATAAATGTGCCACTGTTGTATCTTTAGGGATATATGGCCATTGCTATATGGCCATTGTTGTGATTCACAGGCTTTACTAGGCAGACTAGGTAGGACTAACAATGACTTTTCTCTACTGGTAGTTTGGATACTCTGAGAATTAGTTCTCGGGGAGGAAACCTTTAAGTTGGTTCTAGCTCAGTTCCTCAAGTCTGGAAATGGAGGAGCACATAGCATCCTGCTCAGGGCACTCTTACCATCACACTCTGGGAGGCAACCAAGGGCAACAACAATTGCTTGCCTGGCTTAGGTAGTCTCTTTGACTCCCTTGATCAGCATACCTGGACTGAAGTTTTTGTTAGTCTGAGGCTCTTGGGGGATGTGTTTTAATCCCAACTGGCATGTGAAGGATAGTTTTGTGTCAACTTGACATAAACTGAAGTCATTTGAGAGGAAGAATCTGAATTGAGAAAATGCCTTCATACGATCAGGCTATAGAATATTTTCTTAATTAGTGATTGATGGGGAAGGGCCCAGCCCATTTACCCGGTAGTCCTGGAGTCTACAAGAAAGCATGTCGAGCAAGCTTTGGGGAGAAAGCCAATAAGCAGCATCCTTCTATGGCCTTGGCAACAACTCTTGCTTCCAGGTTCCTGCCCTGTTTGAGTTCTTTTCCTGACTTCCTTTAATTATGAGCAGTGCTGTGTAAGTATAAGCCTAATAAACCCTTTCCTCCCCAACTTGCCTTTTGGTCACAGTGTTTTGCTGCAACAATAGACACCCAAACTAAGACATAGCATAATTTCATTTATACTACTGTATGTGTCTACATATGTGCTCATATGTTGTATATGTGATTTTAGGCAAAGATAATTGGTGTTCTCAATAAGTTTTAAGAGGTGGCTTTGGACATTTAATTCACAATTGAAGAAACTGACCTGACTTTCCCTGAGCGAACTTTACCCTCCACCCCAGTTTTCTAGAATGGACCAGTTTCTATGAACTAATGTAAACACCATTACAGGGCACTTTCATTTACTTAATTTTTATTTCCTTTTAGTTTAGATAACAACCTTTAGAAATGATCGTGGGAGGGAATAGATGCTTAATTAATTGCAAGTCCTCTTTTCTCACTTGCCTAGGGTACCTGTGAAATATTGAATTACCAGATCCCAGTATCCCAGTGATAAAAGGATAATGAATTTTCATCAGCCTCAGCCACACACTGACAACTTTGGTTTAGGAGTTGGCACTGTATGTATTTTACTCTCTTGGATCTCCTCAACTTGTTTTCTGGACTCTCGTCAGGAGGCGGGTTTGGGACTATTCTGTGTGCCTGTTAATTAGCACATGTGCAGGCAGGCTTTGCTGGAAAGGCACTATCAAGTCAGAACAAATCATGTCCCAAGCAAAGAAATACAAACTGAAAGCTGTGCTTGCTCACAGCTGAGAGGTTCTTCACACACCTTTCCTGTTCTGCATTACAGATTTTGAGCTATATCCTCTCCATAGTCAGGACTAGATCCCTTCCATCTCCAGCTAGTTTTCTCCCTTCCTGACCTATAATGTACCATTATCCACAGCCCCCCATCAGAAGTACATTTTTCTTTCCTTTATTGTAATCCCCTTTTATTTTGCTGAGCTCAACTACTGAGCTTCAGAAAAAAAAAAAAAAAAACCTTTGGAAAGAATCAGGGCTTAATTGCATATAAGCTCCTTCCTGTCTTTTCTCTCCTGTGCTGGCACCCCAGGTGGGGTGGCAGAGCGATGCCTGGAGTGCTGTATTCTAAGCCCCCATCCTCCAAATCCCTGGGGGGCATCAAAGTTGAGCAGCAGTGCCCAGTCCTTCCCACAGGACTCACAACCTTGTGTCTCTGGGAAGATAGCTTGGCTCCTGTTGCTTCCTGCCCTTTTAGTCTTCTGGTCACATCTTGCTTCTGCATTGAACTGTGCAATGGAATTCCCCTTCTCTATGTTTTTACATGTAAAAGGATTCTCTCTAAAGGTAGACACTAAGCTCTTGATACCAGGAGTAGAATAGATTTTGTTAGCAGATCTCATAATACCCAGAATGGTACTGGGCTTAGGGTATTAATTTTATGTTTCCAGGAAGCCAGTCAAGCAAACTGTCCTTCTTTGGATTCTCCTCTCAGCCTGGGGGTGCTTTGGAGTCACTTGTCTCAATTTTTCAATCATTAGAATGGAGCCAATAATAGCGCCTACCTGACAGTTTCTATAATAAGAATTGATATTACTGATGTAAATATCTTAGTACAGTAACTAACATAGACTACTCACTAAAGAATGTAGATATTAATTATTATGTAAAGATACATATAGATGAGGGGTTGAGCACATGGCTCTGTTGATAGTGTGCCAGCCTGGCATGTGTGAAGTGTCCCTAGTACAAACTAGGTGTTGTGGAACATGCCTATGATCCAAAAGTAATGGAGGTGAAGGCAGGAAGATCAGAAGTTCAAGGTCATCCTTAGTTACATATGGAGTTTGAAGTCAGCCTGTGCTAGAAACCCTGACTCAAAAAGAAAAACTACATCTTAATAGAATGAAAAATATGTGATCTCCTGGAAAGCAACCTTGCAAAGTCATTCTCAGGCAAATTATCCAATCCAAATGTGATCCAGAGAGACTGAAGATTGAGATTAATATACAAAAGAAATTAATGTTCAGATAAAGCCTGGAAGTCCCTCCCTTCCTACGCATCATGGGAGGATCAGGGCATGAATCAGAAGGTCCAGTGATGTTCCAGTGTAGAAGATGGACGCTGTGTTGTAAATGTCCTATGAAGGGCCATGCCCCTCATAGCCCAGGGTAGAGCTTTTTCTCTCAGTTTTCTCATCCTCTGTCATGCTCAGGAGTGCTTTCTCTTTCTTAATAAACTATACCAGTCTAACTATGGGAGCCTGGTCCGCTTCACTGCTTGGACACAAAAGCCTGGATATTTCAACAGGTTCCAGGACGCAGATCCATATCTGAACACAATAACTGTAATACTTTTATTTCCTCTTCATCTAACATAAGAACCTCTTTCTGTTGTTGATTTCCAGTAGATCAGCTAGCTACTAACAATGAAGCTTTACTGTAGAAAACATTCTGTTCCAAGGTGCTGGGCTATTACTGGACTCAACCTAAGAGTCATTGTGTTCTAATCTAGAAAGTTCTTCATGCCTTTTAACAACCTCTCTCCAGAAAGAGAAATCTTCTAATTTAGTTGTGTGAATGAAAAAGGGATAACTGTATCAATCTGAATGAGGTCTTGGATTTCTTTCTCTCTTTCTCTTTCTTTCTTCCTTCCTTCCTTCCTTCCTTCCTTCCTCCCTTCCTTCCTACCTTCCTTCCTTCCTTCCTTCCTTCCTTCCTTCCTTCCTTCCTTTCTTTCTCTCTCTCTCTTTCTCTTTCTTCTTTCTTTCTTTTTTCTTTCTTTTTTCTTTCTTTTTTCTTTCTTTCTTTCTTTCTTTCTTTCCTTCTTTCTTTCTTTCTTTCTCTTTCTTTCTTTCTTTCTTTCTTTCTTTCTTTCTTTCTTTCTTTCTTTCCTTCTTTCTTTCTCTCTTTCTTTTTGTAGATGAAACTAAATAAATGGATAAATCAAAGCAGGCATGAAAGGATTGGGGAAAATAACACTCGGACACAACTCATCATGGCAGGGTTTCAAAGGTGTAAATATCAGGGGCTTGGAATTCTGAGCAGTGATGCTGAGTAGGAACTGGATTTGGAAGCTGAGAAGCAGGCTGCTGAAGCAGGATGGGACCTTATGTTGCGTGTGATGGTACGAAGGTGCTTTCTCATCTGAAACTAGGTATGATGAGCTGTCTTCCTAACAGGGTAGCGGAGAGGATAAAATGAAGCGAGGCACGGGGATTCTCCACAAACATCCATGGCTCAGCAACATTGTCATTTAGCTACCCAGATCACATGATGGCTGCTTCATCACTGTCGTCTGTTATTCAGGGTACCACAAAGCAAAATGCTTAATTTTTAAGAACATTACCCAAACACACATGCAAATTTAGAAGCTTCTGATGTTTCTTGTTGTTCTTGTCCCTTTAAAAAAAGTTTCTTCTCCTTTCTAGTAAAAACAACCAGAACTCTCTTTGTATGCACCTTTGTCTTCTGGTGCTATAATGTAATACCACAGGGTAGATAAGTAATAAAGAAATATGGTAATTGTAAATTATGTCTCTGAAGATGAGAGCCAAGGTGCCACTCCTGGTAATGGCCTTCTTGCTAGCAAACTCTTAAGATGTACAGGGAACAATGTTGCAGAAGACGGGAAATGTGTATGCATATGGGTCTTATTTGGTCTCTCTCATCTTACAGTGGTGGGGGCTCTAGCTTTCTGAGATTATCTAACCTAGATCTCTGCCTAGAGGTTCAACTGCCAAAAACGACAATTAGATTACATTTCTATCTTCTTAGTATTGCATGCTGGGAGTGAGATTTTAGCATGTGAAAATGTGGGCAGATACATCCACATCACAGTGGTATACAGATGTTTTTCTGATATGGGAATAAAGCACTGAACACACTTAAAACGGAATTGTTCATTGAGCACTGGTCACAGATAATGACTACAGTAACAGTCAAGTTTGACCAGCTGAAAGTCAGCACTTGACTTTCCAGCTTGAATCAAGCATCTTATCTTTGGGGTATTGACCAGTGGCAGCTTGCAGGGTGGTTAAGAACACAGAGGTTAGCTCCGATGTGATCTTTCTTGGCATCAGTGTCCTTATAAGTACACTGGCAATATTATTTTCTGAGAAGAGGAAGAAGAAAACATGTCAATTATTTACTGCAATTATTTACTGCAACTATTCAAGCACTTGGGGCAGGCTAACGTTAAGTAGAAAGGAGAATGTGTGTGTGTGTGTGTGTGTGTGTGTGTGTGTGTGTGTGTGTGTTTGTGTGCAGAAACCACTGGGGAATTTAGGGTGTACTCTTTTTTCCTATTTTCACTGAACATGGAGCTGATGGCCATTAAGCCCTATCAAGTCTCCTACCACCACACCATTCTCCTTCAGCACTGGGGTTAAAAGCTCTTGTGGCCATACCTGGGTGCTGAGGCGTTTTAACCAAGTCTTCCTGTATGTATATCTGGCACTCCACTCTGAGCAGCCTTCCAGACTAGGAAGGGAAGATTTTTATTTTAATTTATAGTTTTACAGATCCAAGGGTGTTCCACCAGGATCTCATGGGGCCTGACAGAAGTATATGTGAGAAGAACAATAGATTGTGTTACCTAACAGGAAGCCAGAAAGAGTCTGGAATCCTACAGACCCTCTGTTACCAGCATCCAAAACAGTGACCCGCTACTAGGTCTTACATCTCACCTCCCAACATCACCATACTACAGAGCAAGTTTCTAACACATGATGTCTTGAAAGACACAAACCATCCAAATCAGAGCACTATCTGGAGATAATGGCCAGAGTTGATGAAAAGTCTAATTTATTTTCAATAACTTTTTCCCTTACTGCTAAACCTCTGATATTACTCTGCCATTACTTGCTGGGTAAGCAATTTGTTTAACCATTATATCTGCTTGAGTTCTGGAGATTTCCACAACACAACATCTGGCCAGGATGACACAAATCTTCCAGTTGTAGACTATTTGTCTTGGTTAGTTTTTGTTGCTGTCATGGAATACCAGAGAGTAGATGCTTCCTAAAGGAGGCAGGTTTATTCAGATTGCAATCTGGAGGTAAGGCCCTTGAAGGTCAGATATCCATCTAGTGATGACCTCCTGATGCCTTACATAGGAGAAAAGGAAGGAAAGAAAGAACATTCCAGGGTAAGAGAAAAGAAGCTCATCTTTCCACCTAGGAACTCAATTCACACGGGAAAAGCAAGAATCAATTCATGATGGTTTTTCCCTGGGGTCCATGTATCTCCCATAATGCTTCATGTGATAGCCCTGCCACTCTGAAAAACTGAAGTTGCAACACTGAAATTTTGGAAAATCTACTCCAAATACAGCATCATCCCTTCTTGGAAAGGCCTCTAGCCTCTCATAGCCAGCATCTAATCCAGACTACAAGTCCGTGGCATTGATCTCTGTGTCCACTGATAACTAAGGCTCCAAACTTCCCATCCCCTGAGTGCCATCTAGAAAGATGACTGATATCAATGGCTATGGAGACGTGGCAAATCCAAAAATTCAATGACAGAAACGTCAATCTGTTAGGAAGAGAACTTTAGTCAGAGGTAAAAAAACAAAAAAATCAAATAAGCCTATAGCCAAAGGCAATCACTCACATCTAGAGGGAATGTTGAGTTAAATGAATTAAAAGCTATGTGTGCCAAGGTGGAATATACTGTTAACAGTGAGACCCATTTAATGAATACCAGCTAAGGTAGATTTATGCACAATAAAATTCTCCGTTTGACAGATTTTTACCACTCTACATTTCTAGCTTGTACAAAAGGCTCATAATTTTTCTCGATGGGCTGTTCCTTCAGAATGCATTTAATCACTGATAAGAACAACAAAGGACCCTGCTCAATGCCTCAGCCCTATAGCTCTGAGGTTTCTTTGTTCTATGTTTAAAATAAAAGTTTTTAGGCGGGGAGGATGAAGGAATTAGCACACCGACAGAATGTGGCTCAAATATTTGGGAAAGTCAGATCTGGAAGTGTCCTTAGGTGTCTCAGTAGCAATGACTTCCTGTTGGGTGTAGAGCTGGGATGCAGGCCCTCCAGAAAGGCTTTCTAGGTTTTCAGCTCAGAATGTCTCCTGTTTAAGGAAGAAAGTAGGTGCTCCTCCATTTGCTGTGACTGAGGGGTCTTGCCTCCAAAGTGTGGGGCTGTGCTGTGTGAATCTGCGTTGCTCTTCATGCCAGGCATGAATTTGTCATGTGAAGAGATTGTAACAAGGCCAAGAGGAGAAAGCACAAGGTTGACATGGAGGAGTGCAGAAATACTGCAGGAGTTCCTGGGAGAAAAACATTGATTAGATGGAATGAATGTACTCGTGTAGCCTCTTTTCCTCAGGCTAGATCTGCCATAGTTCTTCCAAAGGCATTATGGGTAGCATCGTCAAGAAGAGGTCACATTGCTTATTCCCATGAATTTACACTGTAGAGGGGACAGGAACTGTGCTGTCCCAATAGTATAAGTATACAGGCTTATTCTGTACCACCGAAGTGGGCTCTCCTTGTTCCAATCTTCAGTGACTTCACATTGTCTACTCGCTGTTGCCTATGGCGACAGGATTTATTCCAGACCTGGCAAATGGTAGGGACCTCTACTTGAGAATCAGAGATTTTTAGCACAGTGAGGCATCTCTCTACAGCAACTGAGGTAGAGCTGATGCTGTAGCTTAGTTAGCAGTATGTTTGTCTGGCATTCACGAGGCATTCATTGGCTTTCAGTCCCAGAATCACGTAAAGTGGATATGGTGGTTCACACCTACCCAGCACTCAGTAGGTAGAGGCAGGCGGATCAGGCTAAAAGTTCATCCTCAGCCACACAGCAAGTTCGAACCCACTCTGGATGAGAAAGAGAAGGCGTTGGGAGCTACCAAACAATCGGTGAGCTAATTCCTATAAAAATACTTCGGGGACCTTACGGTGACATCAGATTTTGTCCACCATTTCTTTAGTACCTCCATGAGATGGCATGCTGGCTGGGAGCATTAAGCCGCTGCTACTGAAAGGTTTCATTGTCACCAAGTGGCAATGCTCATCCTGAAGCCTCAGCTGCAAAAGCTTCCGAGTTAATCCCAGTGGGAGGCCCCAGTGCTCAGTAGACCACAGACATTGGAAGCCTTGAAGATAGAAGGAAGACTGTCCATTGTCCATGAAGCTCTTCCCCTAAGGCACATGGAGGAATATGGAGAGAAAGATCTCCACAGAGAAGGAGCGCGTGAGCAGAGCATGTGACTCCATCACAGACCTCAGTACTCAGCCAGCTCCAGCACTCCGACACAGATTTGATGTGCATGGCCTTGGACTTCAGGTCGTCCCCTGCCAACAGACTCAAGGCGTGCTTCCTGATTCAAGGCTATAGCAGCTTTCCTCAAACCCATTTCTAGTCTTGTGCTAAAGAATCTATGCAACCGACTAGCCAACCATCGGAAGACCTTAGCAGGCAGCCTGCCCATGAACCTTGCCAACTAACCCCTCACATCTCCTTTCAAAAGCACAGACTTGAAAGTAAAGCCACAGGGGCATGAATATTGTGAGGAGTGGGATGTGACTAACAGGTAAATTATAAAACACTGGCTGTAAAGGCTTGGCAGTCCCTGATCTGCCTGACAAACAACTCCTTCAAAGAAGCTCAGGGTGCTGCAAGAGAACTCAGATAAACAGCTAAACCACACCAAGAAAACAAATAGAAATTTACAAAGGTCTGGACACGGTGGGAAAGAGCAAAATGAATTCTGCAAGAAAACCAGAGCGAAGACTGAGCCGAAAATTCCACCCCCTCCCCGCCCCACAACTCAAGCAGTGGACTTGACTAAGCAGGAAAAAATAATAGGGATTAAAAGAATAAAAATGAGTGGTACCGCTCACAGGCTCACAACGTCTTTGATATGCTGTCAGTCAAACGGTTTGCTGAATTATACGTAATCCCCAGCAGCAAAGAGAAAGGAAGCAGCTATCTGATGAAATGATGAGGGGAAACTCAAATTTTAGAGAAATAGAAACATTCAGATCCCAGGGAACCCCAAGGTGTATCAACAAAAAGAGATATTCACAGTGTTGATTACAAGCAAATCTTAAAGTTCACAGATAGTGGTGAGAGCAACGGCTCAGTAATTACAGTGTTTGTTGGAGGAGCCTGAGTTCGGATCCTGAGAACCCAGATAAAATCTGGACACCACAGTGTAGCTCTTTGTGATCTCAGCATCCTATGGGGGAGCTGGGAGGTAGAGATGGGAGAACACCTGGAAATTTGCAACTGGCTGTGCCAAACTTAGAGCAAGGCATGATAAGAAGGACCTTATCTCAAAAGGGGTGGAAGGAAAGGGCCGACACACAAGGTTGTCCTCTGAGTTCTGCGTGCTGAGCATGGTATGTGTGTAATGTGTGTATGTACACACACACACACACACACACACACTATTAATATTGTCATTATAAAAGAATTTGTCAAACTGTGCTGACTAGAGAAGAGAGGGGAGAGCTATTACAAGCACTGTGGAAAAAAATCAAAACACAATAAATAATCAAAAAAGAAAACTTTGGCAATCAGTACTATTATGCCATAATTGTAAGAGTTCATCATTAAGTACGTTTGAGCAGTACTAAATGATCTTAGAAGATCGGACTTATACACACATGTGTGTAACAATTATAATGAAATAATAATAGGAAGGGGTGAGTTTGAAGCCAGTGTGCATAGGATGAACTGGACAGAGGAGAGGAGGGGAAATGAGGTGTTCATGAAGTTTTGATGTGTAAAATTCTCAAAAAAAAAAAAAAAACGATTAAAGAAAAATAATGTTATGCAGGTAGAGTCAGTCCTCTTGCACTGAGGGGGAGATAATTTTTCCAGAGAAACAAGAGCTGGGGAGAGCTGAACACCATCAGCATCAGCTCACCACGCTGGAGGAAACGCCTCAAGGTGAAAGGAATGACAGGAGCAGCTTCATTGGAATACACAGCGAAGTCTAAAGCCCCTTGTGGTGAGACTTCAGTGGGACTTAGAGGACACTAAGATGCAGTGGCGATGTATGGCCACTTTAACTCCAGAAAGACACGTGAAAATGACAAAAGAATGAAACTGGCTAATTCCAAAAGCATTTGCAAATGAATGTGGAATATGACTATGTTAATTGTGGATTTAATAACAAGGAAGTTTTGGGGAGGTTGAACTGATCAGCTGCTTGAAATAGCCCACAATAGCTAGGAAATGTTTTGTGTGGACCAGGTTGGAATAGAGAAGCAAAGCCTTCAGGTTTCAACTGCTGCTTAGCAAATATGAGCATAGGAGGTCAGATGCCCAGAGCCCACGTGGATGCCAACTCAAACAGCACATTAAAGTAACTGTTCACAGTATCAAAAGACACAGGATGGTTCAACTTATTGGGAATCAATAATTGTGAAACATTGTATTTGCCTTTTAGAGGCTGGAATATCTCAAATCATGCAGGGGAAAGAACATGTGCAGTTGCTCCCTACCCTCTCACTGTAAAACAAAACAAGCAGAAATGTGCTTCACCACAATGTAAGGCAGAGCCCACAGCAGGCGCTGTATTCGCTTGTCCTGACCAGCTCTCCCTACAAGATCAGATATGAGGCCGGTGTGCACACTCCTGCTCCCTCTAATGGAAAGCCTAGACCAAGCCTTCAGGTAAGAAAAATAAACTAAATAATTCAGATGGGAAGGGAATTAAATTATTTCTGTTTGTGGATGATAAGCTTTGTAATTAGAGAGTCTGAAAGGGCATTGCAGAAAAAAAATCAGAACTAATAAGTCAGTAAAACTGCAGAATACAAAATGAACATTAAGTGAGCTGTGTGTTTATATAATAATAATAAAACCATGTCAAACTGACACGGAAAAAAATAACCCCACTTACAGGAGTGTCAAACACTACTTAGAAATAAATTTTACAGAGTTGGTAAAATAACTATAAATAAAAAACTGTAGATTATTGATTAAACAAACTGAAGATACAAATAAATGAAAACTCCATTGCAAATGGAACTTGCCTGTGATCCCAGAAGTTAGAAGGCTGAGGCAGGAGAATTACAAGTTTGCAGCCAACGTGGACTACACAGTGAATTCTACTATGACCTGAGTTACCCAGAGAGGTCCTGACCCACAAAATATTGTATCAATGGATTGGAAGAATTAAAAATGTTCAATTACTCATTCTATCAAAACAAAACAGAAAAAGAACAATAAAAAAACAAAAGAGTCACTATATAATCCTTGTCAGAATTCCATCAAAGTTTTGTTCAGAATCAGGACAAAACTATCTTCAAGTCGGATGGAATCATGACAGAAGCCAAGTCCCCTGGGCAGGCAGCCCTGGCTGGATGTGACAGACTCTGAGAGTGGGCTCCAGGCAGGCTGCCTCTGTGGCTCTGCACTTCCTTCTCTCCTAGTGTGCTCTCTGCTCAGGGATGCTTCTGCATGGGACAGAAAACAAGCCTGCCTTCAGGTTCCTGCCTTGGGTTCCTGCCCGGACTTCCCTCAATGATGGACTATGACCTAGAAGTTTAATGCAAATAAACCTTTTCTTCCACAAAGGTTCTTTGGATCATGGAGTTTTTTTCCAAAGCAACAACATATGGGAAGAATTTGCCAGCCCTATAGCTGGTAAGAAGTTGCTATTCAGTACGCATGAGAGGCTCAACTGTAGAAAGGAAACAATAACCCCCATTTAAAAAAAAAGAATGGACATTTCTACAGGGAAAATATGAATGTAGTCAACAGGTATACAGAAAAGCACTGAATGCCACTAATCCTTATGAAAATACAGATTGACCCACAGTGATACATCAGCACACCTGTTAGGATGGCAAGGAAGGTTATTATTAAAACTCCAAAATGAAGAGAGGAGGAAAAGCTTGTGTATGGTTGGTGGGAGTTTGAATGAGTGGAGCCATTATGGAAAATGGTAAGAGGGTGCTCCAAAACTTGAAGAGAGGACTAAATGTGATGTTTGCTCAGTTACATACTTCTGGGGGTCTTGAATAGATTTTTTCATGTTCACTATGGGATTATTTACAATAGTCAAAATTTGGAGCCAACCTAAATGTTTGAGAATACATTAATTAATAAGCAAGTGGAGATAAGTAAATGAAATCTCTCTCCCTCCCTCTACCTCTCCTTCCTCCTCTTCCTCCCCCCTCCCACTCTCTGACACACACAGACACATAAAATATTATTCAGGCATAAGAAATCAGGGAAGATTGTCATTTACAGCAGTATCCATGAACCTGGAGATTACTTGACTGAAATAAAGCCAGGCAAAGAAAGAAAAATGTTCTCATGATCTCACTTATATGTGGAATCTAAAAATATTGAAGTTGTAGAAAGAGAAAGGGGTGGTGTTTTCCAGGGGTGATGGCTAAGGTCACACCACAGCTGTCTGTATATATTCTCCAGTTCTGATGTCCAACATGGTCACTGAAGATAATGGCCCTGCCAATGTTGTTGGTACAATTTGTTACAAGTAGATTGTGTGGATTTTGAGTATCCTCACAATACATATGGTAGCTGGATGAGGTGATGGTCATACTGACAAGTTTGATCAAAATTATCAATTCATGACATAAATATGTTAAGGCATTGCCTTTCAATATTTAAATATATAGAGATTTTATTTGTCAAATATAACTCAACAGAGTTGGAAAAGAGAAAGACAGAACGATTTCCGTTCCATGCTTTGTGGAGAACATGTATTCATGTTCAAGGTAGAGTTCGGGATCTATGACCTTAACATGTCGGGGGATGGGCCGAATTGGTCAGTAGACCTAAGATTTGCATTCCTGGCTTTGTTCTGTAAATTGCTTTGAAAGGTGGTTTCTAGCTGTTGGGAGCTACAGAAGGGAAACACTCTAAGCTCCAGGGTAGCCTCAAGACATGACTGTGCCCATATTCAGGGGAGCACTGCAAGCCAAAGAACAATCTCTCATGGGCCCTGCTGAGACGGCTCTGCATTTACTCAACATATGTGTATTAGTGTTCGCCATTAATTAACTAATTAGTTAATTCAGTTCTTGTTGTTTTCTATGTGCTTGCCCTTGTCCTGGATGTGTAACAGTGACAGATAAATGTTCAGTGACTTTAATTCCTTCCTTCACCAATACTGAGGCAATGCTATCCCAGAGGCTGAATGCATTGCCGGTTACCAAAAGCATTGTTTTAGACATGTCTGCAACTCCTCCAACAGAAATGGGCACACTTGCCGCTATGGGCGCTCCTTCATCTTCTGCCTTTTGCTGCCCACCTTCATCTATTATCCCCACAGCAAAATAACTACAGTAGCATTCCAGTGCCCTGAACAGGCTATAGCTTCTCTCCTCTCTGTAGACACATATATATACACATATGTACACACAGATGAACATCTACAGATCAAAAGAAAGAATAAAATAAGAGTTGCCTTAACACTAGGAATTTTCATACATTTTGAGTGTGCTGTGTTAGCCAAGACCACACTTACCCAGAACCCTCCTGAATGAGGAACTTTCATACATCTCATCTAAAATGTGCATCCTTTCTTAAGCCGTACACAATTTCCTTTTCACAGAGTTTCAAGTGGAATTGAAGACTGAAGAAGACCTAAATTAAGAGATAGCTACTAGACAGAGGTAACCACTAAGCTGGCTTCCCTCAGGTAAAAAACTTTTTAAAATCAATTGGTGTGTAGCCTGGGAAATCCACATTTTGAAAATCTTTAGAACCCTGCTCTGAGGGGGTTCTTTGGAGACATGTTGCTTTTCCTTAGCTATGAGGTGCTGCTTTATGTACGTGATTGGGATCTGTGGGGGTTGTGTGGGGTAGAGTTGGGTTCCATGCCCACCTTTGTGAGCTACTATCTGTGAGGAAAGTAGACCGCCTGGCTTAAGGGAGCAGGAGCCATCTATGACTGATGGTGAAAATGCCTGGTAGATCCCAGTTTCATTTGATAACTGACTCTTGTTCAGGTGAGGCTTGGGGAACTTCTGGCATAATGATGGATGGCAGCGATGGAGCCCATGGTGGGTCTTGCATCCAGGTCCCCCTCATCACAGCTTAATAGTACTCATGGCTGAAGAGCTCCTGCTTCTTAGCCCTTCCGCTATACCCAACCCATTAACCCAAGCTCTAGTATTTCACAGCTTCATTAATGAGAGAAGGGTAATTGAGTGATCTCCATTAAGTTTCAAAGCAACATCTGGTTTGTGGGGGAAAAAAAACCTTAATGTTTTTCTTTTCTTCTTTTTCTTGCTTCCAAGAGAACCTCACATTCAGTAGCAAGATGGGGGGCATAATTGAGCTGTTCCCCACTGACAGCATAACTGCTTTGCTTTGTGACAGCACGAATAATTATTTATAAAACAGGTGGTCTGCCTAAAAATCCAAGTAAATGTTCCAGGTATTTTTAGACATGCTTTGCTGTGAGCTGCTCGCCTCTCTGGATGGACCGGGCACTCCTCAGAGCTCTGTTGGCACAATGGATGCCCTGACAGCTGTGTCTATGGGCATCTTTACCTTTACTTCCTCTTTCTGTTTTTCAACTCATAAAAAAATTGATCCTGATCCTGCCCCAATGCACTGTTCATCGAGGTACATGGAGTTCTGCATTCCGTTGATAATACTGGATCCAAGGAGACCAGGGTGAACTTAGCTTATTAAGTCCTTACTTTCTTTTTAAACCATAAAAGAGAGGGAAGAGAGGTGCTGATAGGGCTTTTGGTTGGGAGAAACGACCAGATCAATTTAAACTCAAGAAATTTACCTAAGTAGCCAGTGTTTAGAGATTGCGTGGGAATAGTTGTTATCTAATCCCAAGTGGTCAGCCCTAAAACAATGTACGTATAAGCAACAATAAACAGATTCAAATGGCTTTCTATCTATCTATCTATCTATCTATCTATCTACCTATCTATCTACTATCTGTCTGTCTGTCTATTATCTATAGCTATGTCTCTCTTCTATATATATGTGTGTATATATGTATGTATATATGAAATAATAATAATTACAGAATAAAGAGACGATGTCAAAAATGGAGAGGGGGAATAAAGGAGGGAATTGAGGGAAAAGAAGGAGGTGGGGATGATTGTAATTACACTTTAATTTTAAAAAATAAAGAAATGTATTTAGTTTGACTAATAAAAAGAATGAAGAATTTTCACATTTACATTTCACATAACAAAATTTCACATTTACAATGTTTTCACATTTACAAAGTTTTCAATTTTCCAAGTTTTACTCTGTGTTCCTAAAGAACATTTGATTTCTTTTGTAAGACAGGGAACACCCACTTCTTCTTCTTCTTCTTCTTCTTCTTCTTCTTCTTCTTCTTCTTCTTCTTCTTCTTTTTTGAGCATTCTTTTCTTTCTTTTTTTTTATTTAATTTTTATTTTCTATATTTATTCTATGTTTACATTCCAAAGGCTTTCCCCTTTCCCAGTTCCCCCCCACCATATGTCCCATAATTCCTCTCCCCCCCAACTATTCCCCAATCATTCCCCCCCCCACGATTTCTCTGTTCTGGGTCTACAAAACTGGATCCAATCTTTACAGGCCCAGGGTCCTCTCCTTTCTTCTTCTTGGGAGTCATTTGACTTGCTAATTGGGAACATCCACTTCTTAATAATTATTTGTAAGTATTTTTTTGTGTGTTTTTGAAACAAGGTGGTCCCAAACCGCAGGTCTTCTTGCTTCAGTTTCATAAATAATAAAAGTAAAAGTCTAAGAAAGAAATAGATGGGAGTTAAATACGGCCAGAGAAACCAACTATCTAATGAAGTATTTTAAATTAATTAAGGTATTAATAAGATGAGGATTAGATCAGTAATTTTGAAAGGTAGTTTTTCTTATATGCCAAAGTCATTTTATGGGATAAGGTAGGAGTCCTGTTCATCATAAGAAAAAGTGTGTACAACATTTAAGAATGGGGCTGGCCATGGTGGAACAGCCTTGAAATCCATGCTGCTAAGAAGACTGAAGAAATCTGCTTAAGGTGCATCCTCAACATAGAGAGGCAATGAGAACAGTCAGGAGTGTGTAAGAACAGAGTAGACCAGCCCTGAGCATGTGCAAAGAGTGGTTCAGCTCACTCCTCATTCAGAGAGAGATGGTAGACCTGAATTTCAGACATGTACTGAGTATGGGTTTTAGCTGTATAGTAAGTACAGGGTTGTCAGGCTCCACCTCTAAACTGGAAGGCAGCATGTCTCAGGCAGTTCTTGTCCTCTAGAGCACACAGCACAAAAAGTAAATTAGTAGCAACCTTTTCTGCTTTGTCCAAGGATATCACATATGACCTGTTCTTCCCCATATGCCTCCAGATGTAGGAAACATGTTCTGACACAGCCATCAATTCTCTCATTAGCTAATCTGTCTATAGGAATTCATCTTCCCAACTGAATAATAGCAGCTAAAATTGAAAATAAATAAATTGAAATCAAATTGACATAAGACCTGTTATATATTTTTCATCTTTCCTTTCTTGACCATTCCCCTATTTACCATGTCCTTTCACATGATCATCCATTAAGGATGGGCTAATAGCTTACCGTGGAGGATTCTTTGTTGTTGTTGTTAGTTTTTTTTTTCTTTCTTCCATTTTAAGACTCTTAGCTGAATATGTGGAGTTAGCTAGAGACCTTTATTAACTGTTGCCCTTCACCTCTAGCTGTGAACTTTGCCCCGTTTGCTGGGAGAATAGCCACAGACAGCAAGAGCCATCACAATCAGTAGAAATTTTGGAAATATTTTGGAAATAATCATGGCCAGTGTAAAGACACACCACAAAACAGTTCTGAAGCTTTAAACCACAATAGAGTCTTCTGGGGTCTAGTTAACAGAAACATAGCTGGGTCCCACCTGCAGAGTAGGTCTGGGATATGGGCAAAGAATTGTTCTTCTACCATGTTTCCAGGTGATGCTAATGCTGAAATAAAATAAGATCATGGGCAGCAAGGGTGCTGACACTCACGGGATCCTATTTCTTGCGTTGTCCTAGGCAGTTTGCTTTTTTTGAAAGCCTAATGCCTTGTACTCTGAGGGAGAATCCAATGAGTCTTCCTTAGATCTCTGTTTACACCCATTATTTATTTTATATACAACAGAGGAAAAGTGAACAGTTGATAAAATTAGAAAGAGTCATGCTGGTCAGGGTCAGGAGCTAACTGCATGTGCATAGCATAGATGGTAGATATTTGATGCCAAGAGATAAACTCTTGAAGGTAGGCTATTTTCATATTAAGAATCTCCATTTCTTTGTGTGTGTGTGTGTGTGTGTGTGTGTAGGGGGTGCATATGTACCAAAGTGAACATGTGGAGGTCAGAGAACAGTCTGGAGTGTCAGATGTCAACTTCCACCCTGTCTGAAACAGGCTCTCTTGCTCAAGATCACTTATATCAGGCTATCTGGCCCGGAGCTTCTGGGATTGGTCTGTTGTCACTTCCTGTTTTTCTGAAGTAGCACGGGGATTACAGAATCTCACAGCCATATCGGGCTCTTTGTGGAATCTGGGGAAATGAACTCATAGCTTCCTGTTTGTGCAGCCCATGCTTTACCTGCTGAGAAGCCTCCCCAGCCCTTCGGCCTCGGTTTCCTGAAAGTGGGAAACACACTCTCATTATAAAGACATTGGATCTCAACTGAGATCCTGACTCTCTGGCAATGACCCAAAGTATATTAAGGTGATTCTGTTTGAGCTCTCTTCCATCCAATTTATAGAGAATTATAAGTTCATGAAGTCTTTGACAGATATCAATTGTTAATATAGTCATAAATATGAAACTTAGAGCCCAAACTTTAAAGCAGTTTGTGTTAGGACATTTCAAAATAAGATACCATTACCCTATCGCATTTTATTCTAATGATAAATAATGGTAACATTAACCTTATTTTAATTATTATTTTATAACCAGTTTTAATAATATTTTATGACCTAAATCCCTAAAATATTTTATGATATTTCATATTAAAATAGTGAAATTCATACAAAATTTATAGATAAGTTTTTCTTTAATAGGCTATTCAATAAACATCTTTGAAAACACTTTTCTAAGCAGTTCAGTCTCCTCAGGGTGTTATCTGAGGTGCAGATTCTTTTATGAGTGTGAACCAATCCTCTCATAATGTGTAACAGACAACATATCAGCCCTAGAATCCATCAGTTGATACTACAGCTCTTCCATATGTTGTCAATAAGACAGTTTTTTTCTTAAATCACTGCTTAATCATAAAATATTGACTTGTCATTAGTGAAGAGACTGATACACACTATCTCAACCCATAGATCTCAACCCATGAAGCCTTAGATCCTCCAAGATCTCTTACCACATACTACGTACACTACATGGGGTATCATGTGATACATGGACCGATCTTTAGCTACCAGTCATGCTTACTGGAGGAAGCTGGTCATCACCACCTCCTGTACTAAAGTGCACAGCTCAGAGTAAAACTTATTTCTAAAAAAGGAGCAAGAATGAAAACATGGTAGGCAGGTTTGCTTTGTTGAATGAAGACAATCTCAAGTCCATTTACAATGCAGTTTCACCTTCTAAAATACCAAAGTAGTAAAGCTTCCAGATAATCACAGTAGGCTTTCCTAGAACCCGTTTAAAATCCTTTCTGTGGTCCAAGCACAACTGTTATTGTCCAAATTTTTAGCAAACAAACTAAGATATAAAGCATAGAAATTACTGGCTCCAAATTAAGTAGCAAGAGATAAGTTTCCTGGTGAGGTCATTTGATTCAAGTTGGGTTTGTAAACTCCTGACAGTTATTAGTGGCTCCAGACTTAAGAATGGATGTCAGAATCAAGGAGAAGTCTTAAAAAACTGTAGATGCTCAGGCATCACTGTACATATGGTGACTTGGACTCGATTGTGAATTTGAATAAATGAGCTTACATGCTGCCTCAACCCTTGTTCACTTTAAAAGCCATGCTTTTGTCATTTTTGTCTTTGTGTTATGATTATGGAACAGAATCCCACCTGTAAGAAAAAAGGGATAATCCATTCGAATACTCATGCTTGCTGGAACCACACCCATTGTAAAGGACTTTATGAGTGGTTCTTGACTGGCCTGGCAGATAATCGCCAAGCCTATGAGACACTTGTGTAGTAAGTCTCTGGGTATGTCTGGTGACTTGGGCTAGTCTAGATGTTTATACTACAATGTGCTTATGGTGAATGTCCATTGATATTTTACATGCTGTATTTCTTTGACCTCTCAGGGACTAAGACCAGTCACTCTGGTGACCCTACCTTTGTGATTGATATCCAATAAAGGCCCTGGACACGAATGTTCAGGTCAATTATACTGGTTGGCAATACTTTGAACATAGCAATGTTATGGCACATTGCTTCTGGGGAATTCCATGATACCTGTGCACTGGCACTGGAGATCAGAGCTGAATACTTGCTTCCATCTTCTCTGGACTCTAGTCTTTGTACCGCTCTGTCTCTAATCTATGTTCTCTAAATGAATCAGGAAACAGCCTTTGGAATTCTCTGGGTATTTCTAACAAATCAAATGAGGAGGTAATTTTGAGATCTTTGGCACCCCACCCTACCCTATTTGAGCATAATTAATCTTCTCAGTTCAGAAGGCAGATTTGCTCTTCAGTTTGAGTCTCACTAGAATATAGTAGGCCTTGGGTAAATTCTGCTGAAAAATACACATCTTCCATAACCAGAGGAAGGGTTGTACATAGAGAACCTTGATGCTGTCAATCAAGCCTTGGATTCATTTTTTCCACTCAGGGACTTTGCATTACCACCTTACCTCTGCCACCCCTCTGGAGGTCTGAAAATAGTTTGCTTTGTTTTAATGTAAGTTACAAGACCTGTAATTAGGGAAATTTTTTTCTAAACTCCATATTATGGAGTATGCTGCTCATATATGGAAGTATGCTGCTCATAAAAGGACATGTGAGGAGGAACAGGTCACTGTTGGTTGCCCTTATCATAAAGGTGTGGTGAAAAGTAGGCCTTTTCACCACACTGAGCTCAGCTCTATTAAGATTATGTTTAACACAGAGAAAATATGAAGAGTCATTATGATGTTTAATTTTTAATTATAAAGTTGATACAATGGTCACTTGGGAAGACACCCTCAATGAGGGATTGTCTAGATCAGATTGGCCTGTGGCAATGTCTGGGAGAAACTGTCTTGATTATGTTAATGGATGTAGAAAGACCCAGCCCACTGTGGGTAGCACCCTTCAGTGTTTGGGTCCTGGCCTATTTAAGAGTGAAGGTCACTGAGTAGCAAGCACACATGCATTCCTTTTCTCTGTTCTTGGCTGTGGGTGCGATTAGCTGCTTTGAGTTCCTGCCTTGATTCCTCTGCAGTGATGAGCTTAAGCCTGGAATTTGTGATATAAAATTCCCTTTCTCCAAAAAGTGGATTTTCTCAGTGTGTTTTTATTAGAGTAACAGGAAGAAAACTGGGTCAGTTATCACATTAGGAAAATGCTGGTCATGAATTAAGGATATCTGAAATTTAATTTGGCTAAAATCTATACTACATTAAGTTAGTTATGACAAAAAAAGAGAGGCAGACATTAGGTCATGGATGGTTGTAAATGCCAAGATAAAACACATAAAATATACTTATAAACTGCATGTTGTTTAGGCTTCAGAAGTAGAAAATCAAATGATAACACTGTGCTTTGAGAACTTACAAACCAGAGAGGCTTCCATGAAAAAGAAATCACAGAAGGAGAAGCTACTCAGGAGGCTGTTGCCATAGAAGCTGAAGGACTGGGGAACCATGGGGGTTGGGGTAGGGATAAAAATCTGCCTACAAGTCTTTCCCTTATTAATACTTAGCACCAGTTTGCAACAGAATGAGGAGTTCCTGAGTTATCAAAGGCAGCAGCCTGCACATTCTTTTGAAGCTTCAGAACTGGCTTCTCCTTCAGAGGAAGCATTTGTAGCCCATGAGAAAATCACGCCTCCACTGGGAGCCACAGAATTCCCCTGGCAACTCCAAAGGGTTGTGAGAGGTGGTGAGAGGGACTTAGGTAAACTGAAGCACTGAATTCACCCAATCTTGATGCCCTGCTTATCTGTAGCTTCCAGTCTGGTGTTTTGTGGAGGTTGTGCATTGCTTCCCTGGTTTAGAATGAGTTTAAATATGCAGAGTTGGTGTTGGCCAAGGCTGATGTGATGGGTAGAAGACTCCAGCTACAGATTTCTCAAGTTCATCATCTATATGCCCTGCACTGTTTTCATTCCCCATGCCCCTCTTCATCTCTAATGTTGACTTGAGTAGTGTTACTCAGTAGCAATGATCAGGTCCTCCAGATTCTCCTGGTGCTTTCCTCTGATGCCACCACTGCCCTGCTTATCTTAGAGATATTGATATGATCAGTCCCTTGGTTCTCTTCTCCTTCCCAAAATATGCTGTGTATGATATCCTTCTTTCTAATGTACAGGTATATTCCTATTTTGCTGGTCCTTCTTTTCTCTCCCATCCTCTCAATGACACTGCTGCTTTCTCTTTGTGTAAGTTTCCTTAGCGATCCCAAACTCCATCACATCCTATATTCTATATCACTGTTGCCTCATCTGGGCCCTAGTAGTTTCATAAAGCAATTTGATAATCACATTGACCTCTTAAACATCTCCTCCTGGCTATATGTAACCTTAGTTCCAGTGTTTTCTTTCAAGCTGCTAATTGCTATTTGCTCTGAGGCTCACAATACAATTTCCCAGACTCAGTCATTGGCTCAGATCTCTCAAATCTAGCTAGATGGAGTCATGAGAGTGAGGGGAAGAAGTTAGCATAGCTATTGTACGTCTCGCTTCACATGCCCTAGAGTAGCTTCTGAATTGCCGCATGGTACTCTAAGTCACACAGGCTGAATGGCCCTGGCTAGGGACCTGAAGTGGAAACTTTTAGTTTCTTTGAAAAATCAAGTTATGTCAAATGAAGTTTTGCCAGGTCAAACATGTGAATGGATGTCTTGCTAAAGTAGACACATGAAGGAATATTTTCCTGAAGCAGACACAAGTGAGAGCATATTTTGATATAGCAAACACGTGCAAGACCACTTGATGAAGTAGTATAAATATGACCCCACGGACTATGAGAGACAGGCACTGATCATTGGTCTGGTTTGCTCCACCTCTCTATTCTTTACTAATGACATGCATGTATTGGTTCACCTTACATAGTGTTGTTGAGCTCAGTTTGTGGTAAAGCAAACATTGAGAGAACTTGCCAAAAATCTTCTCATGAGGTTCCTGTGGTAGCTTGCTGCTTCTGCGGTCTTGGGCTGGTTTTTGAGCTTTGAGGTTTCTTCAGGATTAAACTAGGCCGCTGCTTCATGTGTGGTGTCTGTCTGCTTGTCTAGAGGACTGGACTGCAGCTACTGGTTTCTGCATAGTGTCTACCTGTCAACAGGACTAGACTACAGCTTCTGAGTCATATTTGGTGTTTTCTATGGGACTAAACTGCCGCCAAAGAAGATTGAGCTCGCCCCCAAAGAAGTATTGCTAAACAGGTCCACTTCCTCCATATCCTATTAACTTTTCTCTTCCACTACCTCTGGAGGGTAATGAGCAAGAGGGGTTAAATGCTTATTAAAGTAGGTTGCAAACAATTTATGCCTATAAGAACCACTGTCTTTCATTTTTTTCTTTATTTCTCATCCCCGACTCTCTCTTCTGTTTTGCAGATGTATGTATGTTTATATATCTGTGTGTTTACATGTGTGTATATTATAGATTCAGCCAGGAAGTCCCAGTGATCCTTCTGTCTTCTCCCCTCTCATAGTTCCACAGTAACACTTGAACATAGTCATGCCTGAATTTTACATGGGTATTGAGGATGGGAACTTATGTCCTTATGCTGCATAGCAAGTGCTGTTACTCATTTAGGCATTTTCCAATCTCTGTTTTCTTTGTACTCTGGGTTTTTGTCAAACCACGAGACCTTCTACTCTTGACTTAGCTCATATCTAGGAGTAAGAGAGAAATCTATATGAATGTGGTCACTGAAGATACCCTCAGCAGAAGAACCATGAAACACCCTAACTCTGCAGTCCCCAGATACTCCATGCTAGGAGACAAGGGAGGAAGCAGACACCTTTCCAGAGTTTCTAGTTTAGGTTTCCTCCTCTTCTTTTATGCCCTCCCCATGTCCTCATTTTTGCATCCTGGGGTCACTGATCCATTAGACTCTCTGTGAACCAGCTCTTTTTCTACCTGCTTCCAGGGAAGTGTAGACTATGGGGACCTCCCACCCCCCTTTCCCTGACCCTCAAATTCATTTCATAGGGCCAGCATTGGCTATACCTCTGGACTCTTTCAGTGTCCCCTTTAACCTATTTTTTTCCACTTTTAAAATTTATCATCTTCCCATATGTTAGTTGATTTACTTATTTGTTGTATGTATGGTTTAGCCGTCTCCACTCTAACATAAACTCTTTGAATGTAGTTGATCTTATTTATTCTGTTCCCTGGTACCTCAGTTAACTTTTGTATGTGTGGATCAAATGCCAGACAAGAAGCAGATTAAGGGAGGAAGGGCTCCAACCATTCGGTGGAAAAAAGATAGCCTTTTCAACAAATGGTGCTGGTTCAACTGGAGGTCAACATGCAGAAGAATGCGAATTGACCCACTCTTATCTCCTTGTACTAAGATCAACTCCAAGTGGATCAAGGACCTCCACATAAAACCAGACACACTGAAACTATTAGAAAAGAAACTCGGGAAGACCCTGGAGGACATGGGCACAGGGGTAAAGTTCCTGAACAGAACACCAATAGCTTATGCTCTAAGATCAAGAATTGACAAATGGGACCTCATAAAATTACAAAGTTTCTGTAAGGCAAAGGACATTGTCAGAAGGACAAAACGGCAACCAACAACGTGGGAAATGATCTTCACCAACCCCACATCCGACAGAGGGCTAATATCCAATATATACAAAGAACTCAAGAAGTTAGACCCCAAAGAACCAAATAACCCTATCAAAAAATGGGGCACAGAGCTAAACAAAGAATTTTCACCAGAAGAAATTCGGATGGCCGAGAAACACCTTAAAAGATGTTCAACATCATTAGTCATCAGGGAAATGCAAATCAAAACAACCCTGAGATTCCACCTCACACCAGTCAGAATGGCTAAGATTAAAAACTCAAGAGACAACAAGTGCTGGCGAGGATGTGGAGAAAGAGGAACACTCCTCCACTGTTGGTGGGATTGCAAAATGGTAAAACCGCTCTGGAAATCAGTTTGGCGGTTCCTCAGAAAATTGGGCATGTCACTTCCAGAGGACCCTGGCATACCACTCCTGGGTATATACCCAGAGGATTCCCCTGCATGCAATAAGGACACATGCTCCACTATGTTTATAGCAGCCTTGTTTATAATAGCCAGAAATTGGAAGGAGCCCAAATATCCCTCAAAGGAGGAATGGATACAGAAAATGTGGTATATTTATACAATGGAATACTACTCAGCAATTAAAAATAATGAATTCATGCAATTTGTAGGTAAATGGTTAGACCTGGAAAATATCATCCTGAGTGAATTAACCCAATCACAAAAGAATGCACATGAAATGCAATCACTGATAAGTGGATATTAATGAGCCCAGAAGCCCTAAATACTCAAGACACAAATAGCAAGTCAAACGATTCCCAAGAAGAAGAAAGGAGAGGACCCTGGGCCTGTAAAGATTGCATCCAGTTTAGTAGAGAAACCGAGGGGGGAGGGGGAAGGATTGGGGAACAGTTGGGGGGGGAGAGGAACTATGGGAACTATGGTGGGTGGGAACTGGGAAAGGGGAAAACCTTTGGAATGTAAACATAGAATATAGAAAATAAAATAAAAAAAAGAAAAAAAAAGGGAGAAAGGGCTCCTTCTGGATTAAAGTCTGTTGTGGTGAAGGAGGCATGGTGGAGGACACAGAAGGTGGCTGGTCACATTGACGCACACTCTTGAGGCAGACAGCAGACAGGAAGTGGGGCCACCCTTCGTCCAGCCCCAGTGACCCACTTCCTCCAGTGAGGCTCCACCTACCAAACCTTCTAAAGCCTTTTAAAACAATGCCACCCTCTGGGAACCAACTTTTCAAATACTGACACCCTGGGGAGCGGTTCCCTTTCAAAACCCAACAATTGACATATTCTAAGTAACGAAAAGTGAAAAGGATTAAACTCAGTGGAAATCTGTTTGATGCCAGGATGCATTATTTGATTATTTAGTTATTCAGCTGGACAATTAATTAGAACACTGAGATTTCAATCTTCTCGTCTATAAAACTAATCCTACATCTCAAAATCACAGATTAAATGAACAAGTAAAAAGAAAAGAGTTTACATAGCATAGTCCTGTGTACAAGCAATCATGGACCAAGCACTGGCTTTGCTTATTTCCTTGTGTATGTGAAAGCAAAGCCAGAGTCTACAAACTGAATAACCAGGCATGGGTTTTGTGTGTTCTTAGGTCAGTGTGCAACTACAAGCCTCCTGCCCCCCCCCATCATCTCATCCATAGACAAAGCATGGGTGCACTGGCCTGCCTACCTCAGCCCCTCCTCTTCCTTCCCCTTGGACATGCTGCCTCCTGTCGACAGTTAGATTTCTGTATCATTAGAAATCCACAGGTTTTTATGATTAAAATTGAACCTCCAACACACAAACAGTTTAGAAAACTGTTCACCTAAAACACACTATAGAAAAGAAATGGTTCATAAAGAAAGTCTGTGTATCAGCTAGCCAGATAAGAAGTTAATGACTATGAGCTGGGCAATTGTGGAGTATTCCTTTGCTTGGGAGGCAGACAGAGGCACGTGGATCTCTGAGATTAAGTCTAGCCTGGTTTACAGAGAAATTTCCAGGCTAGCCAGAGAAACTCTGTCTCTAAAACAAACAAACAATCACACCAAAACACAAGAAAGAAAAGAAAGAGAAAGAAAGAAGTTAATAAAATGTTTCCTGAGCACATTATGTCGAGAAATTCAATGTTTTATAAAATTTGCTTTCCCCCTTTGATCTACCTCTCCCCTATACACACCTCAAATACTCATAACCAGATAGCCAAAGCTAGTGGTGGTACGCCATCACTTCCTATTCTCTGTTAACCTGAGAGAGCCTCATTGTTAGGACCAGCATCGAAGGGATAGAGGATATAATGATGTATCAGAAACAAACCCATTTCTGCTCCAAGGCACAGAACAAACCAGATACACAATAAGAAGACAAACCAGGATTGCTGGGGCACCGTGTAGACCAGAGACATGTTGGGCTGTGGCAGAATTGCTTGAGTCTGGGAGACCACTGCCAACAGGAGCACCTCTGCAGAGAGGAAGAACAGAAAGCAAGGGCTCTAAAATGTAAGTGGCTGAATGGTAGGATGGGAGACCAGAAGCCTATTTACCTGACCTTTGATTGACAGACAGCACCACCTCTTTACTCATCTTTAAGGAAATCTCACAGGCAGTCCTTGAAAACTCAAAGCCACACACAGGGGAAAAGATGCTTTGTCCTGTTATAGTAAGCCTTCAGGTCTCTGGCCTGTGTTATCCAAGAAGGAGGAATTATTTTTCCCTTTTCCTTCTCCTTGCCTTCAACTCAGTCTCTTTTACATTTTCCAAAGAACAGAAGAAAAAAAAAAGAAAAGAAAGAAACCCAAATGGACAGCATGCTGGCAAGCTCCTGGTGTTATCAAATGGAACTTGAGCATTCTGTTTCAAATTTTCCTGAATGAGAACCCTGTGGTCCACAATAGTGCTTTCAATCTGGGGGACTCAATGTTCTCTGGGAAAGGAGGTTGGGGCCATAGGAGCACAGCAGTGCTGGCCAAATGTAATTAGTCAAAAAATCAAGAGTCCCTCTTCAGGCAGTGGTGCCTTGCCTAACCTGGATATGTAGAAATCAGAGTCCAATTTACAAGTATTTTGAAATACAATTCATTGCACCCCAGCCCATCAGGACACAGAGAATTCTACCAGGCACCAGCAGATGGGACCCAGCTGGAACTCGCATTCTCTCAGCTGTTCTCTTCTGACTGTGACGTTCTCCACTTTAACTACAAAGAGCTCCTTAAGCTCTTAATTTTGTATCCAAGTTCAACATCAAACTGTGTTTCCTTATTTTCTCTGACAAGGTCCATATATGGTATTTTCCCCCTCTTTGCTCCTATAGGCCAGATTCTCTCTTTGCATCCATGTCTGCAGGAGCTGGCTTCCTGCTGTCTAGTACAGGGGCCCTTCCTCTCGCCCACTGCCTCTCAACCCAGTGCATAAAGTCGCTCCTCCTAGCTTCTGGCTTCTTTATGCTTTAGACATCCTCTCCTGTAGTTATTCGGAAAGTAGAGAAATGGCTGCGCCTCCTTGCATTTCCTCATAAGCACCTTGTAGGATTGACTCAGGACGTACAGGAAGAATCAGTCATTGCAGAGCACTTAGAACCTTGACTGCTTCATGGTGAGCGCTGGATAAATATCAACATAGTCATCGTTATCATTCAAAAAAAAGCACTTGGGTTTGGGAGTCAGTCACACTCAAAATAAATCTAATTTGAATTCTGCCTTGGCCTCTCTCTGTTTATCCTAAATGAGCTAGTGAGCTAGTGATGCTTTCTCAGTTATGAAATCAGCAGTATCGTCTAGCAACTCCCCCCCCCCCGACTATACAAAGATTCAATCAGCAGCATGCCCAAATGTAAGACACATACTGTGGGCCTTTAATTTGTCTCCTCCTTCTTGTAAATCTTCTATTGTCTTTTGTTTTGTTTTGTTTTGTTTTGTTTTTTCTATTGAGATGTGTAGACTACTGAGGGTACCTGATGGTTATGCCATATGGGTACACACCAGGTGACAGTCAAAGTAGGGTCAAGAAAGCACCCCCTGTCAGATGCCAATCTTTTCGAGGCTGAGAAGCTGGCGCTCTTCAAGCTGTGCTGTTTTGACTCTTAGAGCTCAGTAGCATGACCTGATTAGGTGCTGTGATGATTTTAGCACTGTTTTTCCTATCTGCTTGTTCATTTGCTTTTCTTTCACAGAGGATCATGTCAACCATTGGGGGAGCTTTGTGCCTGTATACATTTTAGAATACTTCTGTATTTCCTGGTTTGTGTGCATGTGTGCATATGTGTGTGCATACGCACATTATGTGTGCCTGAGTGCATGTTGTGGGTGCGTGTGTGTAAGAATGTCTGTGTGTCAGAGGTGAACACTCTATGTTTTCATTAATATTTCATCTTATTTTTTAAAACAGGGTCCCTCACCTCATAAAATTACAAAGTTTCTGTAAGGCAAAGGACACTGTCAGAAGGACAAAATGGCAACCAACAACGTGGGAAATGATCTTCACCAACCCCACATCCGACAGAGGGCTAATATCCAATATATACAAAGAACTCAAGAAGTTAGACCCCAAAGAACCAAATAACCCTATCAAAAAATGGGGTACAGAGCTAAACAAAGAATTTTCACCAGAAGAAATTCGGATGGCCGAGAAACACCTTAAGAGATGTTCAACATCATTAGTCATCAGGGAAATGCAAATCAAAACAACCCTGAGATTCCACCTCACTCCAGTCAGAATGGCTAAGATTAAAAACTCGAGAGACAACAAGTGCTGGCAAGGATGTGGAGAAAGAGGAACACTCCTCCACTGTTGGTGGGATTGCAAAATGGTAAAACCGCTCTGGAAATCAGTGTGGCGGTTCCTCAGAAAATTGGGCATGCCACTCCCAGAGGACCCTGGCATACCACTCCTGGGCATATACCCAGAGGATTCCTCTGCATACAACAAAGACACATGCTCCACTATGTTTATAGCAGCCTTGTTTATAATAGCCAGAAATTGGAAGGAGCCCAGATATCCCTCAAAAGAGGAATGGATACAGAAAATGTGGTATATTTATACAATGGAGTACTACTCAGCAATTAAAAATAATGAATTCATGCAATTTGTAGGTAAATGGTTAGATATGGAAACTATCATCCTAAGTGAGCTAACCCAATCACAAAAGAATACACACGAAATGCAATCACTGATAAGTGGATATTAATGAGCCCAGAAGCCCTAAATACTCAAGGCACAATTAGCAAGTCAAATGACTCTCAAGAAGAAAAAAAGGAGAGGACCCTGGGCCTGTAATGATTGGATCCAGTATTGTAGACCCAGAACAGAGAAATCGGGGGGGGGGGAAGAGTGGGGAATAGCATGGGGGGGGAGAGGAATTATGGGACATATGGTGGGGGGTAACTGGGAAAGGGGAAAGCCTTTGGAATGTAAACAAAGAATATAGAAAATAAAAAAAAATATATATATATAAAAACAAAACAGGGTCCCTCACTAAACCTGAAGATTACTATCCCATCTACACCACCTGGACAGTGAATCCTCTGGCATCCACCTGTCCCAACTCCCAAGAACTGGGATTACAAGTGTGGCCCACAATAGGCAGCCTTTTCATGTGGGTGCTGTGTGTCACTTGCGGGCACTCATGTTTGCAGACAGGTACTTTGGTGACTGAGCACAGAGCTCTAGATCTGGGTCATCTGCCCCTTGACTTATGCCCTTTGATTTATTTTCATGGCACACCGAACCTGTTGCTGTGACTTCCCTCAGCAGCCACGACCTCTGTTGACCTGTGTGTCCACCATCTTAGACTTTACTCATGCAAGCATTTGCTCATCACCGTTACCAGTTATAAGGTAAGTTCAAGGAGGAAATGAAAATCTTTGTTTATCCCCTCTCTACTCATCCATATGCATTTCCTGAAGGAATATGCCAACCATTAGCAGGAAGTGGGATTGTGTGGCCTTTTTATTATGCAGCACAGAGTTTCAGCATTTTTCATTTGCATGTCAGTCATCTAAAAGTCTGAGGTTTCAATAATCAATTCATATTTACATTTTCTCATGAAGAAAACAAAACCCCTAAAAAATTGGTTTAGGTGGGGGCTCAGACCCCACTTTGAGTGGTCCTCTGAGCAAGAGATCAGTTGCTACTTCCAGAAGGGGTTGCCAGCATTGTCTTAGCATGGTGCCCCCCCTCCATGCCTATTCCTTCTTTATCTTCACTTGATTTTGAAACCCCCTGCTGTAAAGGCCATGTGCCCTTTGGCTAAGCTGAGTAAGCAGACTGACTCAGGATGGGAAAGGAAACAAAAATTTATACAATAAAGTCTCACAGTCAAAGTGTTTTTTAATCGCACATGCTGTTCTTACGTTTTCTTTTTTATTTGACTATTTACTGAGCCAGTGTGCTCCAAGGAAGGTAATGTTCTACTAAATAGCTAAACATCTACACGTTTTTCCTTTTTCCCATAGTGCCTTGTGATGTGGTGTGAGTAACTGGGATTGCACAGGCCTGTCTTAGCATCTGAAGAGGAGCTCATGCTGTGCCACTAAGTCAGCCCACTGCCTTCCAGTGCAAGCACATTAGGAGAGATGGTTGTAGAAGCTGACAGCTTGGACTTCGTACCACTTCCCAAGAGCACCACCTTTGGAAAGTAATTAAATTTTGGCTCATTTAGTGTCCTGTCTGATCACTGCTGTGTTACTATCAGTGTTCCCTGCCATAGCACAGTGTACATGTGATAATTCACTGGGAGACCCAGTAGTAGTTGTAGGACTGGAAAGCTTTGGTGGTTGAAAGGAAGAGTTTAGAAAGAATAAATAAACCAAAGGGCATCTGAAGTAACAAGAGCCCTCAGACACTAAGACTGTCTTAGTTGTTGTGAAAACAAAACAAAACAAAACAAAACAAAACAAAACAAAACATTGTGACCAAGGTAATTTGAATAAAGGACAACTAACTGTAACATCAAGCTTTTCCACTCTTGCCTAAATCCACAAAATAATGATTCTGAGAGTGAATTATTATGAATAATTGCCTAGGACAAAAACTTTGGCTCATTTCCACTAGCTCATAACTTAATATTCCACTTATTCTATTGTATCGTGCCACATGGTTTAGTTATCTCTACTCAGGTTCATGTGACCATCTTCTACATACAGGATAAATCCCTCTTGCCTGACTCTATCCCAGAATCCTCTCTTCCTGCTGGAATTGCCACCTCCTATTTCCTCCCTATGCTAATAGGCCAATAGCTTTTTATTGACAGGTGATGCTTCTAAACTTTGCATAAGAGATTATCTCTACAGACAACATTTATTTGGGGGATAGTTTACAGTTTCAAGGGTTAATCCATTATCATCATGGCTGAAAACATAGAAGCATCCAGGCAGACATGGTGCCGGAGGAGCTGAGAATTCTACATCTTGATCCAAAGGCAGCCAGGAGGAAACCATCTTCCTCAGGCAGATAGGAGGGGGTTAGAATTCCTCACTGGTCAGAGATTGAGCATAGAGACCTCAAAGCCCCCCCTACACACACACACACACACACACACACCTACTTCAACAAGGCCACACCTTCAAATAGTGCTACTCCCCGTGGGCCAAGTGTTCCAACTCGTGAGTCTGTAAAGGCCAAACCGATTCAAACCACCACAGCATTCCAAAAGCAATGCTTTCTGAAGTAACTGTGTGCACAGTGTGTTAGGTTTGTTTTGTTTTGCTACTTTGTTTTTTATTTGTTTGCTTGCTTTGTTTTTTATTTGTGTTTGTGTTTTACTGATGCTGCAGAAGCAACTCCGGGGTGAAAGGTTTTATTCTGGTCACCACCATTGTGTATTGTGGACATCAAAGTCCAGTTCATTGTAGCAGGGAAGTTAAATTGGTGGCGCTTGAGGCAGGTGGCCCAGGTTACATCACAGTCAGGAAGTAGAGTAATAAGTGAGTGCTGCAGAGGCTCTGTTCAGTTTCTCTACTTACCCAGCTCAGGGTCCCAGCCAGGGAAAGACACTGCCCACAGTGGACAAGTCTTCCCCCTTTAATTAACATAATCAAAATAACTTCTTGTACCAAACTCATGCTCAGGATTCACTTCCCAGGTGATTGAATCTAAATTCTATTAAGTTGACAATTGATGACAAACATTATAGACAGAAATTTACTGACACTCTCCCTTCATAAAATATTCCTGCTACTTTCTGAGATCCCAGGAACTGGTAGAGCATTACTTGTACCAGGAATATTCCAGGATCACAGCTACACAATAATTGCAAAGCATGTCAGAACAATTTCAAAATAGGATCCATTAAAATATTTTCTGTAGCCAACCCCCCCCCCCCAATTTACTAGTAAGAACATGGAATTGATACAAGGTTTGAGGGGACCAAAATGCAATGAAACCTAAGAAACCCTCTTCTTGAGCAACTGAAGCAACCTGAGGAATCAGCTAATTTACTGAATAGAGAATCCAAATTAAACAGAGTAGATATGGTAGTAAATGGTAAAACCCATGGCAGTGTGTGTGTGTGTGTGTGTGTGTGTGTGTGTGTGTGTGTGTGTGAGAGAGAGAGAGAGAGAGAGAGAGAGAGAGAGAGAGAGACAGAGAGAGAGAGACAGAGAGAGAGAGGGAGAGAAAGAAAGAAAGAAAGAAAGAGAAGGAAAGAAAGAAAGAAAGAATGAAAGAAAGAAAGAAAGAAAGAAAGAAAGAAAGAAAGAAAGAAAAAGAATTATCTTTGTATCTCAGTTACTAAACAATAGAAAAGCTGAGTAGCATCTTACATTTGTGACCCAGCTCCAGGTAACCCGAGGAGAGGACATTTGAGTTTGAGGATGGTTTAGGAAACACAATGAGTTCTAGGCCAGCTTGGCCTACTGAGAAGCTGTCTCAAAAAATGTAAACAACAGAACAAAACAAGATCCAAATCTGTATCTAATTCAAAGTTGTTAGAAGGCCAATGTAGAGGAATTAACCAAACACAATGCAAGAAACATGAGAACTAGAATTAAACTTAAAATTCTAAGGAAGGTGAAACAACATAGTTGATGCTTATAAGTCAAAGAAAATTAACTTCAGGAATAAAGAATTAACCAGAATGTAGAGATAAGTTAGATGCCACACAGTTTAGTGTGAGCCCTCAAAAGCAATGGAAAGACAAAAACTGAAGATATATTTGAAGAAAACTTTCTTATAGCCAAATGTAGAATTACTAGCTGAAAGAGAAATACTATCCAGTGTGGTGTTCAACAGAATGAGGAAGAAAAAGACTCATTCTTGTATCTTTATTGAACTTGAAAGAAAGTTGTGTTGAGTGCAGCGACATGACCATAGCCCTAGCTGCTTAGAGGTAGAGGCAGGAGGATAGCTTGCAGGCAGGAGTTCAAGGCCACCTGGGCCACACAGCAGAATGTCTGCAAAAGAATACCATATTTAAAAGGATGGAGGGTGGGGGAATGGGAATATGACCAATTTTGTTTCTTATATTTTTCAAGTAGCTTTTTAAATACTACCATACTATGGAATAAGGTTTTCAGTTTTAAAGAAAGGAAGTTTAGGCTGTTGTGATTTTTGTTTGTTTGTACATTTGATATTCTTTTTATATAACCAAACTGACTTTGATGTATTAAGATAGGCATTCGTAAGTGAGCCTGTAAGAGCTCAGTGGAGGGTAAGTGGAGCTTGGTAGGTCCCAGTGCTTCCCACGGAGAGCCGACCTCTTTTCCCGCCCCATATCTCACATGACAGGAGGCTAGAGGTAACTCCTGAAGGCTGTGCTCTGACCTCCTGCTGTGTGCCCCCACATACCCACGAGGACTGTAATTATAAATTTTATTTTTAGATATATTTTATGTATGTAAGTGTTCTGCCTGCACATACCTATGTGCTTGTGCTAGACATGTGTGTTCAGTGCCCATGGAAGTCGGAAGAGGGCGCTGGGTTATCTGCAACTAGATTTAGGGATGGCTGTGAGCCACCAGGTGGATTCTAGTATCTGAATCTCAGTCCCCCGCAAGAGCAGCAGGTGCTTGTAACGGTTGAGCCATCCCTTCAGCCCAGAATGAGCACATGGATGGGTGAAAGCCTATGATGCCCTGGCCATAGACAAAGTGCTGTAGGCAACTATGGGATTCAGAGAATGGGAGAAATGGTTTTCCTCTGGGAAGAGCACACCAATTGGTTATTCAACATCAAAGGTCAGCCCTAGAAACATGTAGCATTATACAGACTGGGCAGATTGTACTTTAGGGGTATAATTTATATATATTGTAATATATAAATATCTTTAATTGTTGTTATATGCACACACACACACACACACACACACACACACACACACACACACCATCAATTAAAGAAAAAGAGGCCATGAATTTGAAGAGAGCCAGGGGAGGGTGTATATGAAAGGGGTTGGAAAGAGGAAAGGAAATGTGGAAATGATGGAATTATACTGTAATCTCAAAGGGAAGAAAGAAAGGAAGGAAGAAAGAAAGAGGGAGAGAGAAAGAAAGAGAGAGGGAAAGAAAAGATCTTAAGGGTTAGGTCTTCTTTGACTCTTACTGAGAAATGTATTAGAAAAGTAAGTTATACCTGTGGGTGGTATTGCTATCGAGACTAATGCTGAGCAGTACACATGTACTTTGAAGCTAATAATAAATGACGTTTATTAAGAGAGTATGGAGTATGAGGTGAAATCATAGATGCTGTTTTGAAAAGTAGAAGGAGAACATACATGGCCCGTGAAGAACAAGCTGAGAGCTGCAGTGTCATCACTGATTGGGAATGAAGGGATCTTTCACGTAGCTACCAGAGGGAAATGAGGTGAAGCTAAAACTGTTACCATATAGTTTTGTGGTTTTTATTGCTGAGAAAGAACATAAAATAACTCTGATAAATAAATAAGGTCTAAGGGCATGACACAGAAGTTACAAATAAAATAGGAGTATACATTTTTATTAGTATGTGAATTAAGAATACAGAAGAGTAAATTCAATAAATCATGTTTTCAAATCAACATCTATGCGGTACATCTATGAAACAGTATAGAAGAAAAAAACCTCAAGGGTGCACAAACCCATAGACAGACACATACATGTACATATTGTTTTGTTTTTGTCCTTTTGTTTTTTGTAATCTAAAAAATTGAGGTTGGCGTTTCAGGGGCTGGTAAGATGGATCTGTGGTTAAGGGCATTTGTTTCTCTTGCAGAGGACCTGGGGTTCAGTTCCCAGCATCCACATGGAGCAGGTCACAAATACCTGTAACTCTAGAGGACCTGACATGGCTTCTGGACTCTGCAGCACATACATCCACTTGAACAAACCCACATGCTGATGCACATATGCATACATACACATACTTTGTATAAAGAAAAAATCTTCTAAAACTAGCATTAAATAAAAGGACAAATATCAATCATATGGATAAATTTAACTGCATCTTTCAACAAACAGCAGCAAAAACAAAAACAAAATTCTGAGTAGTTCATAAAAGAGAGAAGAAAATGCTGTTGGCTTCAGAAAGACATCTTTCGGAGAGAGTCAAGGGATAGAAGAAGGATGGGAGGCCTGGGCAAAGGAAGAAAAATATCATGAGCGGCGTCCGAAAACCAAACTGCAAAGGTGCTAAAGAAATTGAAGGCCATGCCAGGAGTTCCCCTGTTTTGGCAAAAGCATGTCTGCTATTCACATCTCTTTGCTCAGGGCACAGTGCTGACCTTTCAAAGCAGAATTCAGAAACTGCAAAGAGGAGTTGCCACAAACACAACAGAAGCAAGGTCAAGTGAACTGCAGGCAAACTGGGATTCAAAAGGCAGTATAGTCAACACAGTATTGAGAGATAATGAATTATAGGCTCAAAAAATGGCCGATGTAATGTAGCCTACGTAAGATGTCTACTTTAGGTACACATGACTTGGTCATTAACTTGATCTTGGAAGAGTCTGCAACAAAAGTTCCACGTATTCCAAAGATGAAGGCACGGTCCAGAAGCTATTCTCTTGCTATAGCAAAGTCAAAGCCAGAAGGAAGTAAAATCTACTATAAAATAGCTCTTGGGGGCCTGGGAGGTGGCTCAGTAGGTAAAGTGCTTGCCTTGTAAGTGAGAGAATCTAAGTTTGATTCCCAACTCTCACATAAAAGAACATGTGTGGAAATCCAGTATGGGGCTGGGGCAGAAACAGTCTGATACCTGGCTCCCTGGCCTGCCAGTCTAGCAGAAACAACAGATTCCAGAACAAGGTGAATCCCTGTCTCCAAAAATAAGGGAGTGAGTAGGATACCTGGTACTGACCTCTGTTTGCTATCATGCACACATCTGTGAATATACCTATACACACACATGTGCACCCCCACCTCCCTGCTGTTCTTGGCCATTACTTAGAGAGCAACTCTTGGCAACTACTAAGAGAGAGACAGTAGGGAAAGTAGAGACAGTAGTGGAAAGGTAACTTCTTTAAAAGTCACAACAATAAAAAGAACGGGCGAGTCATTGGCTTACCCAGGTGAGATAAAAATCAAGTACATGCATAAGAATTAGCAAAAAACACGTGTGGTTAATTCTCAAAATAGCATCTAGACATTTAAAGACACCAGAGACTGTTTGACATAATCTTTTTTTTTTTTTTTTTGGAGACAGGGTTTCTCTGTGTAACCCTGGCTATCCTGGAGCTCACTCTGTAGACCAGACTGGCCTCAAACTCAGAAATCCACCTGCCTTTGCCTCCCAAGTGCTGGGATTACAGGCATGTGCCACCACACCCAGCTTGTTTGACATAATCTTAAGCAATTGCATGAATTGGATGGTCATTATTTTCCCAAAGCATATAGCTTACCCAGTTTGACCTCAGTAGACACAGTGTAGGATTCATAAAGAAACTATTGAAGACCCAGTCCTACTTCCCTTGAACACAGTGGGGGGTAGAAGACTGAACAAGAGCTGGAGAAGAATGAATAGGAGCTCATCTGCATGGCTGTGTCCACATCAGCTGAGTTAATGACACGAGAAGGCACCCAGTGCAAGGAGGTCACAGCGCCCACAGGCCTCCACGCTCAGCTTGGGAGAAGCTTTGCAGGGATCCCAGAGCTTTGAAAATTGGCCAACAGTAAAACTTTTCTTACCCTGTCTCATGTGAACCATGCTGCTTGGTCATCATAGAGGAGGAAAAGATAAGTTTTTCCTTGTAGGAGGATCAGGGGAACACACGAATACTGTTTGTCATCTGCATTGAAATAATGCATCAAGGTATCGATCATCAAACACCTGCCAGTGTCAGAGAAGAGAGGTCACCAGAGCTTTATGTATTCCTACAAAATAATTTAAAAAATCCCATTGCTTGATGATTTCACTGAAAGATCAGTTCTTAGTCTGATCAAGTTTAGTGCTTCTTTTCTTGTGTTTGTATGTGTGCATGTGATATCTATGTGTAGGTGTAAGTGTACATATGTACATATTGTGTGAGTGGGTGTGTGTAGAGTGCATGTGTGTGTGTGTGTGTGTGTGTGTGTGTGTGTTTGTGAAAGTGTCTGTAGAGGCCATCAGAACAGGAGTTAGAGACTGTTGGTTGTGAGCACCAAATTTAGTACTCTGGAAAGACCAACATTATTTGGAAATAAATAAATAAATAAATAAATAAATAAATAAATACAAACCAAACCCTCAAAAATGTGTTACTCTGATTCCAGGAGGCTTTGCAAGACATGGTACACAGGTACTGTTCTTGTTTTTTAATCAAGTGAAATGGAGGCACAGAGAAGTGACTGCCTATTCCCTTACTGAGATCTTCCTTGAAACTTGAAACTTAAAACGTAAAATGAGAAACCCTGAGAAAGCTGGGAGCTGCAGCTCCCATTCATTCTTAGGTGACATCACAAGACAGCTGTGAACTTTTGCTTTGGTGGGATGATATAATTTTGCTTTATTTTTACAAAGCCCTTCCTTCCTGAGACTGACACAGACATATTCATGGACGAAATGATAGATTTTCGGTACATCTTTACTTCTAGAAAAAGATGAAGTAAGGGAAATAAATAAACCAAGATGGACTGTGAATTGCAAAATGCTAAAGCTTCATGATAGATAAAAGAGTTCATAACACTATTCTATTTTTGTATGTACTTGAAGCTTTCCATCACATAAAAATTGATAAGAATTTATGTAGCTAAAACTAGGACCCAACTCTCAAAGTTGTCGGCTGACAGTGTCTAGCTGAGTTGGAAGGAAGCATTGGCCGCCCCGTGTCCCATGTTGGAGGTCAACCCCCCCCCCCCCCATTTCTCCTAACAAAGACAGCATGCTGCCAAGGCCTTGCATTTCCCGGTTTGGTTCTTTTTGCATTTCTAGACATTCATTCAGCTCCAAGTCACACAGCTGCTGATATTGTAAAAATGTTGCTAAGCAACATGTTAATGGGGGGAAAACACTCCTTAAAACATTAGGGGTTTTGTCTTTTAAAATGTACCAGTTCAGCATATCGTACCTCCCACAGCTCAATTTAACAGGAGGAAAAATACCAACTCTCTGAATGTAATTCCTTTTCTTCCATCTTCCTGACTGGATCGAGATTTAATAAGAGTAAGAAATGCGCCATGGTGATAACCCGAAACCACCCACATCCCTGTGGTCATTTGGTGGTTTGCTTGTAGAACAGCAGAATGCCCTAGGAACTAAGACCTAGGATGGGGCTTTGTGAGGACCATGAGACCAGGAAGAGGGGTGATAAGGTGAGAGATGCTTTCATTTTTTCCCCAGGACTTTTGTCCAGAGCCTGCTGTAGCTTTCAAGGCTCTAGAACTTGGGTGGGTTGAGTCACCTATGAAGCCTCAGTTTCTTTTCCAGGAACTCAGGATATGAGAGAGAGAGAGAGAGAGAGAGAGAGAGAGAGAGAGAGAGAGAGAGAGAGAATGTGAGTATGTGCAGGCACATCTCTGTGTGTGGGTACACATACTTGTGTGTGTATGAGATGGGAGCCAGTGACACCTTGGGTGTCACCCCTCAAGAGCCGTCGCCTTGTTTTGTGAGACAAGTTCTATCACTATCCCGGAACTTGACAGTTATGCTGAATAGCATTGACAGGAAGCCTGAAAGATCCAGCTGCCCCACCCCTAATGCTGGGATCAAGGGTGCATCACTAATCCCTGTTTTTTCAAATGAGGTTTGAATGCTGACCACAGATCTCACGCTTGTCCAGCAAGGAAGGACTTTACCATCTCTCCGGACCCTGAACGAAGTTCCTAATTCCAAGAGTTATATCTCTGAGGAAGATCCCCAAGGCTAGAGCATTCTTGTGTACCTTCTCGGGGTAGCTTGGGAGCGTTCAGCTTCTGCTTTCTGAGGCCTGGGGAGGGTGCTTGAGCTCTCTGACAGGTTCCCAGGTGCTGTTTTGATGGTCAGGAGGAACAGACAGTACAAAGCTCTCCAAGCCAAATGAGCAGAACGGTTGCAGGATGTGGCCCAGGAGACCAACGCAGCCGTCATTCAGAGGCAAGCTTCTGTGACAAGGTCCCAGGCTCAGAACTTGGTGCTATGTGCATTCACTGCAAAGCATTAGGTGTGAAGCTTCCACCTCTCACCTCTGAGAGTGAAGTGTGGGTATTTTTGAGATGATGGAATGAGATGATGTTGTTGCTTCTAAGTAACGGTGATCTTAGCTTAGAACCCAGGACATAGTGGACTCTGGTTACCCATTAATCACTGTTGGCACAAAAAGAACCAAAGGAGTGTGTGGTTCTCTGTGCGAATCTTTTTTTCCCCCATTGATGTGATGTACTTACTAAATTCCTTTCAGAGACAAAAAGTGGATAGCTTAGTGCCAAGCTAAGACTCCAGCTGTTAGGCTCCTGTTCCGGCTGCAAATTTTGTAAAATCATACAGTTTGCTGGGTGGCCCTAGGTTGGCAAGCTTATCCAATGCAAAGATTAACCTCATCTCCTCCTGGACTAAGGATCTTCGTCATGTGCTCTGGCTCCGGTATGACTCGATGTTGCTGCCTCGCACTGGTGAGATCCAAAGGAGCAGCAGTGGGTGCTGTGGACTGCAGTGAGCGGAGGAGGGAGGAGCAGTGGGAGGAGGGAGGAGCAGTGGGTGCTGTGGACTGCAGTCAGCGGAGGAGGGAGGAGCAGTGGGTAGCAAGGAGCTTATCAGAGCTGGATGAAAAGCCCAGACCCACAAGAGTCTGCCAGGGCAGCTATTTTAAAACTCGGTCCGTTTTAGCAACAGCGAGTCGGGGCTGTGATTTAATTACTTATGGCTTACATCAGAGGCAAATGAGAGCCAGCAGGCCAGATCAAGGATGGGGAGATTAGCCAGCTGGCTTGAGGACTTACATGGGCTTCTCTCCCCCAGTGGCTCCTGTTCAGGCTTTTTCTTAGGTCTCTTCAGATGTGTAGTTTGTTAACAAAGGCATAGTGGGCTCTGTAATATTGCCCACTTTCTCTTTTCCCTTTTTCCCTTCTTTAAAAAAATTTCTGCTATTTTTTTTCCTTCAAGACAGGGTTTCACTGTGTGCTTTAGCTGTCTCTATGAAGATTAGGCTGGCCTCAGACTCAGAGAGAGCCACCTGCCTCTACCTCCTGAATTTGGGTATTAAAGGCATGCACGCACCCCATATCCAGTCTAATGTTGTCCATTTTGGGGGAAGGATTTTTCTAATCATGTGCCTGCTCCCTGCTCCTGTCTGAATCATATACAGGCCCATGCATAGATTACTTCCTTAGGTTTCAGACCATGTTCCTTACTCCCATCCCCAAACAGCCTCTTCTCTCTCTCTCTCTCTCTCTCTCTCTCTCTCTCTCTCTCTCTCTCTCAGCTGATACAATCTAGGAACTGGGGCTATCATGATCATTACACTAAAATAATCCTTTATTTGATGTCTCACATATTCAGAATTTCTTGGTAACATCTCCCCAAGAACCATGCTAGATGTCCAAACATTCTTTCCCTAGAGAGTATCTCCTTTTAGAGGGCATCCTAGCATTCAGCTGACCATACTGACCTAGAAATGAACTAGAGGACTTCACCAGGCTCATCATGGTGATCCTGGGTCCCTAGCAACAGAAGTTATCCCCAAATTTACTTAAGAAGACCTAAGTACTTTAGTAGTGTCAGCTTTGGGTGACAGTGACTTGGGCTGCTTCTTGCTTCCTTTCTAAAAAAAATAGGTAACCATTTACCTGAACCACACTCAATTCTTAACTTATTGTATCTGCTCCCTGTCATGGAAACAGACCATTGATTTAAGGTCCTTAATAAGGATGCCCATGTAAAATATTTAGGAAGTTGACTGAAATCCCATCCTTACAGTTTTGCATCGTGATCCACACTTCTGGAAACTTCTTGACAAGCCACAGCTGAAAGATTCTAAGCCACATCCCTGCATGATGGTCCCCAGCTGGAGGTAAGTAGGAGGTCCCCAGTCATCCTCCCTGCTGTGCTGTGGTCCCCAGAACTCCCTGCTGTCAACACTATTTTGTTGCTTTAGTTCACATGCAGTGTCCTGTGTATTAGAACCGTCATTGCCATGATCATCAACATGTCATGTTATGCTTTATTTTCTGTTATACTTTTTGAGATAGGATCTGTGTATCCCTAGCTGAACTTGAACTCACTGTGTAGACAAGGATGTCTTTGAGTGTAAAGAGATCCACCTGTCTCTGCCTCCCCAAAATGCTGGGATTGAATGTGCGTGACACCACACCTGGCAACAGCCTGCTTTATTCTTGTATACCTGGCAATGGTGGGCAGGAGCCTTTTGTTAGAGACATGCCCACTCATGACTAGAGATTATGCGTGTGGTCGGATTCTGCTGCCCATTGGGGCGCCTGCTCACATGTTGCTATATTCTTTAAAATCACACCCTTCCCATCGCTGTGCTGGAGGAAGTCGAGTCTGGAGACACCTGAAACCACTCGAGGCCCTTTCACCTAGCTTGCAGTGAGTGGCTGATAACGGAAGTCTGATCTAGGGCAAGCCAATCAGCTATTCTGCCCCAGTCTTCTGAACTATGGCAGAGAGATACTGAAACTGGATTACAGCAGAACTGGGACTTAAACACCCACAGAGTTGCAGCTGCAAGTATAGGAGACCTGAGGAGCACGCGGAGGAGGGTAGCAGCCACAAGAGGCAGAGACTTAGCTGAGCAAGGGCACCTTTGTGGGATTCCACAGAGACCAAGGGGCGGGGTCTTAGTCCCTGCTTCACCAGCCTGTCAATCACCCCTAAATCCTCCCCTGCGGTTCCCAGGCATCCAGTTATTCTGCCTTCCAGAACAGAGTCCTGTCTACCTCCTTCGCGAACTTTTGCACTGAATCTCAACATATGGCACCTTGAATTACGTCCATCGTGGACTCGGTTCTCCCCTTTATTCCTGTTTAACTTTTGAAAGGGATTATCTCATCTGAATAAGTGTTACACACTGCAAAAAGCTTTTAGATACGCATCAATCCTAATGCGTACCAACAGAACACAGCCTGTTAGTTTGAGGCATGCAGGTCCTCGGCAGTGCCTGGCAGACATGGGTGCCCAACAAATACATGGTAAGTGCGTGCGTGATCGAGTGACGTGGATCTGTGAATGCAGACTTGTGGATCAGTCCCTAGCTCAGTGCTGGATTCCTTTCCATTTGGATGACCCCAGCTCTTTCTCACATTTGAGAGCTGGCACTAGATGTTCCTTTTACCTAGGGCATTTTCTCCAGGCTCCTTGAGTGCTGACAAAAACTTTCCTTCCTGTGGTTCCGACCCCTGGCAGTTCTTCCTGTAGTCACACCTCCACCAGTCCAGGCAGACAGTTGAACACATACACCTATTTCTTTGATACATGCTTGCCAGCACGACAGTTACTCTTTTTTAAAAACACCTATTTATTCACAATGAAAGAAAAGCTAAAGGCTGTGAAGGCAGCAGCTCTCAATGCTCAGCTTCTCACAGCCTAAGTCCCTAATCTTGGTCATCGGTTTGTTTGTTTTTTTTTAATTTTTAAAAAATGTAATTATTTAATAATCAATTAACATGCTAATTAATTTACATTTAATTAATTGTAATTGCACAATTTCTCCCTCTTTTTGGTTCCTTCAATTCCTTACACCCCTCTCAGATCCTTTCAAACTGATGGCATCTTTTTCTTTGGTTATTTTTGTTACATGTATAAACATGAACATATAAATGGAACCACTTAATGATCCTTGCATGTATGCGTTTCAAGACTGATAACTTGTTATTGGATAGCCAATTAGGGGTCATATTCCTGGGAGAGGCCTCTTCTCCCACTCTCAGCAGTCATTAATGGTCCTTAAGTCTTTGTCTATGGGTAGGGCCTGTGAGATTTTCCCCTTTCATGTCATCCTGGCTCTCAGTGTTGTTCTTGTTCAGGTCTTGTTTGGGTACCCCTATGGTGATACTTGACTATATCTGGAATTATATAAGACCCAAATGGCTGGATACACGTACAAGATGTTTTTCTTTATTAAATGTGTGTGTGCATGTATGTATGTATGTGCATATATGTGTATACATGTGTGTGCATGTGTGCATGCATGTATGTATGTATGTATGTGTATATGTGCATGCCTAAGTGTGTGTATATGTGTGTGTATGATTGTGTATGTATGTGGGTGCATGTTTGTGTATTTGTGTGTATGATGCATGTATGTATATTTGTGTGTATGTGTGTATATATGTATGTGTGTGTGTATGTATGTATGTGCATGTGTGTGTGTGTGTGTGTGTGTGTGTATAAATAACATGAGTCCTCATAGCTCATCCATCAGTATTGTCTCTTCTCTCTTACTCCCCTTCTCACAGACTTTGTTTCCTTTTATCAACAAGGTCGTTACTATGCTGAGATAAGGATAGGCCTCATCCTGATACACTCAGCACCCAAGGAAGTTTCTAGAAAAGTAAAATTTCATAAATTTATGCTTAGTGACTGGATTGATAATCATGCTGTGACTTATTTTATTCTCTCCATAGACGTCATTCACATATGTGTATATATCAAAATCAAGGTGTCTTTACATCAGTCATCACAGTTGGCTCCCTTTGCCTGGCAAAGAGAACACATGACAAAGCCAACCAAATGGCTAAGAGGAGCCAAGAGGAAAACCTGCTTTTTGTTTACTTTAACCCTGCTGCACAGTGTACCATGCTGCTCATGCCACTCAAAGTACCTTCCTGCTGCTGTCACTGCTAAACAGGATGTACTGCACACTTACTGCAGCCGGCTAATGAGCTATGCACTACCCATTAATTATACTGTGCAGTTCTAACATCAGCTCCTTAGGATTAGTGTATTTGTTGTTCTTTTATGAAGAAACTGAGGCATCGAGATGTCTGAAAGATGGCAACTGTGTGAGGGACTCTGAAATGTGAGCATAACATTCCAAATTTCTGAATCCGAATGACAAATAATTACATTGTAGTCTCTCTTGCTCCAAACAAGTACAAGAACAATGTATGGGACGGAGAAGTCCCTCAAGGAGGATCATCCACAGTTATGTGACTGCGATGGCTCCATATCCTTTGTGATACATTCTAAGCACATGGTCAAGTGTTGTACAAGTTGAACAGTAGCAGGCTGAGCAGGAAAGCAAGGCTGCAGGTGAGCCACTGCCCCTGTGTTCCTTCTGAGCCACCCACTTAACTCATGCGTGGAATTGCCCACAGACAGTTTCTCAGCGCTTTGTCTGGATGCTTCTTTCCTATTGTTAACTGTTAACAATTGGCAGGGATGCTTGGGATGCTGACTGATGAAAGTGGGCTGTGTTGTAAGCTACTTTGTGAGTAGGAGGAGATGTAATTACAGTGGGTAATTTGGATGCGGTCCTTCTCCTCTCCACTCGAACCAGAATACACTGTACACAGATAAAGGTGGGCAAAGAGTTGGCAGGGAGGTAGACTACCCCAGTCCTACTCAAGGTTCTAGCAACTACAGCTACAATTTTGGTTTCCTAGAGAGAAACCACAGCATTCACTTTAATGTTTTAAGTGATGTATGTACCTGTGCATGGTGTCTGTGCGTACACCTTGGCTTGTAAAATGCATAGGTATGTGAGAAAAATCAAAAGGCAACTCTGTGGAGCCCATTCTCTCTTTCTAACCTTACATGGACCTTATAGACTGGGCTCTGGTCTTCAAATTTGCTGAGCCGTCTTTACCTAACAACCACTTTGAATGAGAACACGTTGCAGTTGTCTGTCTGTGCGTGTGTCAGTCAGTTTAGCCCAATCTCTTCTTCATCTATCCATGTTATAAGGGCATAGGAGAGAATGGCTGATGGGTGCAGGGATGCATCCCGATAATAGAAATTATGGGTGATAACTCTGAATATTTCAAAACGGCCACTAGAGAGGATTTCAAAGGCTGCCAGCAAAATAAGTTCTAAACACTCAAGGCCACAGATATTCCAGTTGATGTGATCTGATCAGCACATATTATACACTTCTGTGGAAGTGTTATGTGTTGCCCCATCAATGCACACAATTGCTACGTGTCAGCTTATAAATACTTGCAGAATGAAAAGAGAACACAGAATATATTCCCATTCTTGGAAAAAGTTTCAAGGCTGAATACTACAACTAAGTCACAGGAGCCTTACTTTCTCAGGCACCATGAGGAGTATTCTCCATTAAGATCTGAAAAACAAATAAAAGCAGAGCATCGTGCAGGGTGTCTATTGTGATAAAATGCTCTGGGACACATTGTATTATACTCTCCTCACCTACATCATCAAGGCATTTCCACCCGCTGCTGTGGACACCCCAGGTAACTGTGGCCACTCCTAGTTCACAAAGGGCACTCTCAGGTTCCTGTGGTTACTCTCAGGTCACAGAGGGCATGTGGTCACAGTGGACATGCCTATCTCACTGTGAACATGCTCAGGTCATTATGAGCACTCCTAGATATCAGAGCTCTCTTAGGTCACAGAGAACATTTCATGTCACACTGGACACTCCCAAGTCACATGGGATACTATTGCAGTCATTGTGAAGACTCCCAGGTCACAGAGAACATTGTTAGGTCACCGTGGATAAGCTTGGACCACAGTGGAAACTAAATGCCACAGGGGATAATTCCAGGTCACAGTGGCCATTTCCAGAGCACAGTGGATACTCCTATCTCACTTTGCATACTCCCAGGTTATGCAGGACACTGCCACATTATAGTCATGTCAGTGTGGACACGTCCAGGTCATAGTGGATACTCCTATTTCACAGAGGTCATTCTCTGGTCACAGTGAATCACTTAGATAAATGTGGGAAGAGGTGGCTAGAAGGCTTTGACTGGGACCCTCCATGATCTGAAGTAAGGAACGGTTTAAGAGATGGATCTCACGCTGGGAAGATCACAAGGGGACATAGTATGAGATGCCGAAGAATGGAGCATGTGCTTGTTGTGTTGGATGTTAATGTTATGGGATAACTCAAGTGTCTTTCTTCAGACCAGATCTGGAGATGATCAAGAAACAGGCAGTTCCAAGCGCATTTGGTTCTTAACTCCAGTTTCTAACAACACAGGCAGCAGAAACTTAAATTTTCTGGTTCAACATTGTAAATGTCCCGCAGCTTATGTCATCACAAGGCAGGACCTGTTTTGCCCTTCTTTCAACCTTCCACATCTGAGCCCTGGCTTAAAAGCAAATTACCTTCATAGAGAATGCAACTTTCTAGACTCTGAATCTCACAGTAAGGGCCTGCTACGTCATTTTTCATTAGGTTCGGACTCAGAAAGATCAAAGAGTTCCTCCATGTGTGCCCTCCAGAAGCTTTTCTGGGTTTGGCCCTTCATGAATATAAATCATTGTGTTTGTTGTATTTCTAAAAGCCCCCACTCAGCATTCATCCTCGGCCTGGTTCAAAGAGATGTGGGCTCAGGTCTGTCCTTACCTCCACAGGGCTGTGAGCCTCTGTTTGTACCACCAAACGAACCCTGGAGATGACTCTTTCTTTTCTTCTGTGGCTGAGGTCAAGGTCTCCCCCATGGGGATAAGAAGAGGCTCCCTGAGGCAGAAGCTCCATTCAGGCCTTCAGCATGGCTCATGGCCAAGGACATTGAACTTCTTTCTTCCCTCCAACGCAGGTCCAGCTTTTGTGTGGCAAAACAAAAAGCAAACAATGGCCATCCTTTCCCCCCTGAGGAGGGCAAGAAAGAGCAGAGCAGGAAGCCAGCTTTTGAAAACTTTGGCTATTGAACTCCCAATACCTCAAGAACCTGACCTCAACCCACTTTCTGACAACCTCACAGATCAACTGTCCTTTTCTTTAAGACACTGCCAGCTCTGAAAGAAACCACCAAGAGGGAAAGGGATGCCTTCCAAAGGGCTCTTAATGAATGTCAAAGCTGGAAGGCTCTTCTTGATTACTGACTCCAATCCCCTTAACTCTACATTAGCTGTTCTCAACCTGTGGGTGGTTGTGACCCCTCTGGGTAGTCGACCACCATTGGAAAACACAAATATTTACATTATGATCCATAACAGTAGCAAGATTACTGCTATAGAGCAGCAACAAAAATGATTTTATCATGGGGGCAGGTCACCACCACATGAGGAACCTGTATTAAAGGGTTGCAGCATTAGGGGGGGGGTGAAAAACCTCTGTGTTAAATAAATGTCTAGACAAGGAGGGATCATTAAAGCCTGAACTATATGGCTTGCTACCGGTTTTCCTGAAGATGATCAGAAAGACCTGTTACTAGGTAAAACCAAAGGTCACCACCATCCTGATTGCCTGGGTAGCTGGGAATGAGAGAACTCAGGGTAGTTGTTGTGAAAGGATGAGGGCTACAGGCTGGGAAGGTCCCTAGCATCCTTTCCCGCCTCACTTCCTGCAGAGAAGCTGAGGCAAGGGTGGATGCCGCTGGGTCAGCAAGGTCACTATGGAGGATGTGCCAGCCCCATAACGGGAAATATGTATGTGATGCTGTGCGTAACCCTGGCGTGACCCTGTGCGTGGCGGCCACGTAAGTGAAAATGACTTAACTAGTTTATCCGGCTTCTATAGGAAACTGATTGGTTCTCAGAGAGCGCAGGCTCGGATAGATAATTTAAACTGATTGGCTTGGAAGCTATGGAGTGGCTTGTGTTAGGTGGGCTTTGCTGTAAATCTATAAAAGCAGTCCTGTTTCTGCACCCGGTGTTCACTGTCATCTACCTGGCATGGGGAATGGCCGTGACCCCAGAGCTCTGGCATAAAAATCCTCCTGCTATTTGCATCAAGACTGTTTCTCGTGAGTGATTGGGGTGACGGCTTCCAAGGCATGGGGCACTGGGGTGCCCCCGTTTTTCTTTCGGGTCTTACAGTTGAAACTTGGATATCTCACTTGGGGAGTTAAGATCTTGATTGGAATTAGGTAACGATCAGATACAATATTTCAGAATTAGAAGGGAAGTAGAAATATAGAAAACAGACTTTGAAGACTCAGGACATAAATAGTTTCGGGAAATACACAATTGGCTGATGTTTTCTACTGGAGAATTTGATAGACTTCTCAGTAAAATTCTTGGAGTGAGCAGTGGCTTTACTTGTGACTTTTGATGTCCCTGGCCACAGTCCCCTGGAATGGCAAGCCCATGCTGCGTAGGACAAGGATTAGTGAGGTTGTACTGATATGTGCAGGGTAGAGAGTTCCATTTCTCAGCAGCAATACCCCAGTTATATCCAAGCCTTGCTTCAGGATGCATGGGCAAATGAAATGCCTGGGACCCTGATTCTTCATCTCATATTCCGATCTATTAACATATTCTTTGAGCTAAGTGAATAAAAGCCACCCTTGAACTTCAAATGAACAAACAAAATATATTTCTTGTATACATGTGTATATGTATGTATATGTGTATGTATGTATATGTGTATGTATGTATATGTGTCTGTATGTGTGATGGTTTGTATGATTGGCCCAGGGAGTGACCGTATTAGGAGGTGTGGCCTTGTTGGAGTAGGTGTGTCACTGTGGGTGTGGGCTTAAGACCCTCACCCTGGCTGCCTAGAAGTCAGTCTTCTACTTGCAGCCTTCAGATGAAGATGTAGACCTCTCAGCTCCTCCTGCACCATGCCTGCCTGGATGCTGCCATGTTTCTGCCTTGATGACAATGGACTGAACCTCTGAGCCTGTAAGCCAACCCCAATTAAATGTTGTCTTTTATAAAACTTGCATTGGTCATGGTGTCTGTTCACAGCAGTAAAACCCTAACTAAGACAGTATGTATGTATGTATGTATGTATGTATGTATGTGAATGAAAGCATGCAGTGCCAGTAAGAGGACAGCTTTGGGGATTAGCCCTTGTTTTCTCCCTTGTTTGAGACATTTCTTCTTCACTGCAGCAAACTCTGACTCAGCTGTTCTCCAAGCTTCCTGGTTTCCTACAGTCTCTGAATCCCATCTTGCCACAGATTTTCTGGGATAATGGATGTGCAACAACAGTACCCATTTTCCTGTAAATTTAAGGAATTTGATCTTAGATCTTCATGCTTATATGGGAGCAGTTTACTTAGTGTTCTTCCTAGCATTGCTTTTATTTATTTATTTTTTTAAAAGGTTCCGTGCTGAAGAAATCGAAGATCATTGATAGGTAAGAGCACTTCTTGTTCTTTCAGAGGAGTTTAGCTCCTAAGCACCTAAACATGTTGGTCAGCTCACAACTACCAGTAACTCCAGCTCTAGGGAATTTGACCCCTATGACTTGCAAAGGTATTGGTGTTCAGATGCATATTCCAAATACACCCCCACACAGAATTAAAAATAATAAAAATAAATCTTTAAAATTTTAAAAGTTTTGTGGAGAAAATCAGCTAGAGTTTATATGTGGCAGGGAAGGGATATCAGATATGAATCCTGGACATTTTGGGGAGAAAGTGGCATTCAAGGAGAAGCCTTAACATGGAAAGAATGCAGGAAAGACTTTTCAAGCTGAAGAAAAGCAGTTATCAAGGAAAGAGAACTGGGAAAGGGGTACTGGGGAAAGACTGTAGCAAGGCTGGAGCCAGGGGAATGAAAAAGAGATGAAGGGGTAAGAAAAGGCTAGAAAAGAAAAGGCCAGCTCAGAAAGAGAGCAGAGCTGAGCTCCTGCCCAAGGTAGGCATGCCCTATTCATGATGAATGAAGGGACCACACTTTCATGGGTGAAAGAGACCAATGTTCAGATTCTTAGAATAAAGTGAGTCAGGGGTTCCTCACATGACCCGTTATTCATTCTCACTGTGAGGCTTCACAGAGCAGTCAGTGATCATTTATAAAAATTGTTTGTAAGAGAGTCCTATGATTCCAGAATGTTCTCATACTGTTCCCAGCCGTTCTCACATTCCAGCATCCATTTTCAATTTTGAGTATTGAGCTGGATGGTTTTTTATGGCATCTCAGCTAAAGCAAAGTGAAAGGTAAGATTTATTTTATTTTTTGACAAGAACCGACTTGAAGTTTCCCTTAAATCAGAGAAAGAACCTTTTAGTGAGATTTAATTAGGCATACCATTTTCTTTTCCTAAATATGCACACAGACACTAATTAGGCATTTTGCATCATGTATACCAGCATTATCTACAAATGATGAATAAAATTCTTAAGTGCACTATTTGGTGCTTGCATGAAGCCACGCAGGAGTCTGTAGACAAGCTCAACAAAGGAGTGTAACGGATCTCAAACTCCAAGAAGTCAGTGACTGATGGGAAACAGCAAGGCTCTCAATTCATCAAGGAAAACCCTTATGCTCAGGGTGTGAATTCAAACCCAGGAAGGTTTTAATGTGCCACTTAAAATCTCATTCCTTTTGTTTCATGCATGAAGAAGTAAGCAAAACCACTGTAGGTGCACTCAGAGTGGGCTAAGCCTACAGGAGGTCAAATGATGTTGGTTTCAGAACAGAGTCTCTTTTCAGAGCAGTGTGCCTTCAAGGAGCATCTCCAGCCATCTGAGAGTCCGGATTGCCCAGTGCCTGAGGGAGTCTGGGGACTTTCTGTCTTCAACAATGATTCTGGGAATTATTTTCTCTGTGTTAGACTCAGTTTCTCTGCTTTTAATATAAGGATATCAATAGAAAGTACCCTTCATAGTATCATCTAGGATTAATTCAGATTATCTAAAGCATTTAATTCAGGACCTAGAAGTTTTTAAATCTTAGCTATTGTGGACTGAGAGATATTTTGCAATCAATTCTAGAAGAAAACGTTGCTGGCTTTGAGTGTGTGTGTGTGTGTGTGTGTGTATGTGTGTGTGTGTTTGTGTTGCATAAGCACCACAAATCCATTAGGCAAAGTGAGAGATCTAATATGATACAGAAATGTATGTTGAAGCTATAGTTTCACACTTGAAATTCTTTCCTGTTTCTTTTCTCTGATGTGCCCCCATACATCTAGATAATATGCCGGCACAACATTTCTTGATTCATCAGCTTTAGGGAATGCTGTTTTCTCTGCCTTCAGTCTTTTCCATAGGCATCAGGGGTTTATTTATTTCACAAACTCGCCTCATTTGTCCTTTTCTTCCCAGTATTTGGTGATCATATCACTATTTTACTTCTCTGATTCTCATAAGTTTTCAGCAGGTTGTGAATGTTTTCTCTGTTAATTTTAGACATTAAATTTAGCCCAGAGGCTCCCCAAAAACTTTAAGCTCTTTGCTCTCCCTCCCTCCCTCCCTCCCTCCCTCCCTCCCTCCCTCCCTTCCCCCTTCTTTCCTTCCTTCCTTCCTTCCTTCCTTCCTTCCTTCCTTCCTTCCTTCCTTCCTGATTTTCGAATGGCACTTCTGTGACATTAGGAATTATCTATTTCAGGACGAGCTCCCTAAAAATGGAACCTTAGAGGGGAGTTCTTAGCATGTGATTTACAGAGGTCCAGCTGAGTGACACTCTGTAGGGAAATGACAGCAGAACAGGAGAAGAAGTCACGGGAGTCTAGCTGGAATCTAGTTTCGCCTGTTCAAGGAACAATTGGGGGCTGGGACTTCAGCTTCACTTTCACGGAGACCATGTGTTCTGGGCAGGAGTGTGCTAATAAAGATAAAGCATAATAAGTAGAAGGAAGAAGAGGTGTATAGGTAGAAAGATGATAGAGGAATAGATGGATAATAGACAGACAGGTTGATAGAAGATGGATGAATGGATAGATACATAGATAATATATAGCTGGATGGGTGGGTAGAGATTTAGAAGGTGGATAATAGATAGGTAAGTATATGGCCATACTGCACCTGGTTTGTTCTGATTGGAAGCTAGGTACATAGGTACATATGTAAATGACAAATGTATGGATGGACTGGTATAGACAAGTATATATGCCATAGATGCGCTACTAGGTAATGAAATGATAGATAGATACATAGATAAATAGATGATAGATAGATTAGATGATAGGTAGATAGATGATTGACTATGTGTTTATGTATATACTGATGTATACAGATTAGATAGATAGATTAGATGATAGTAGATAATAGATTGTATACACACACACACACATATATATACAGATTAGATAGATAAACAGATGATACACAGACAATAGTCAGGCATATTAATATCCAGATAAATCATAGATAGATGCTTGATAAATAAGTGAATGAGGAACAGAGGAATAGATAGATTATAAATTAGTAAGTAGATGGGTAGATAGGCAGAGAGTTAGTTGATGGATAGTTGGGTGGATAGATAGAAAGGTTGGTAGAATGACAAACGATGACTAAGTAGTGAGCTATTTACCCGGCTTACCTCTTTTCTGCAAATGAAGTCCCATTTAGTAGATGTTTTATTTTATTTTATTTTTTTTGTTTATCTTGTGGTCGTAATCGTGCAGAATGGCAATACATTTGTGACTTTACTCAGTGAGCAGAGGAAAAAAATGCTAGTCAGAAATCCATTGCATCTTAACAATTAGACTAGAAATGGCCTCTTCTGAAACAGAATGGGAAACTGCACTTCGGTGGTTTATAAAACCTGGCCTAGGTAGTCACTCCAGGGAATTAGGGGAGAGGCTTGTACGGACTTGGAAGAGAATCGTGAAAGTAGCAGAAAGAAGTGGGGATGGACGTTTGAATCTAGGAGCATGGGGTGGGTATACAACCTTATAAACCGCAGGGAAAACTCAAACTTGCTGCTGGGAAGGGTGACCACTCAGCCTGCGTTGTTCCCCAGCCACGGGCTGACATCACTTCTAGTGAGGGAGCCCGACAATGGTAGCCTGGCACCAAGTGTATGAAAGGCAGGGAAGAGTTGATTGTGTTACAAAAACCAAGCAACTTGGATAGAGGAAAACATGCAAGAGCAGATGCCTTGTGGCTGGGCAGGAGTGGTGGTTCTCTGCCACCAAGATGTGACAATCCTCAAGCTTCCCTGACAAATGTCACAAGACTGTCTTGTGGGAGGATGGTGGCTGTGACAGGCTGACATACTTTTAGGTATAAGTCATGTGGGAACAAGGAGACTATGTTTTTTGTCAGTATCTTCCTCAAAGGGTCCGTGGAAACCCCTGTTTGACCAGTTTAAGTTGGTGCAAGGAAAAGCTGGATTATCTGAAGTCTGAGTTACTGCCAAGGGAGTGCTGATTGGGTTTTGCTCTCTGAAAGAAATAGAACAGAAAACAAAACAAACAAACAAACAAAACCCAATGGACTTTAAAATAACAGATGCCCAATACCTTATTTATTGTTTTTTTAAGGAGTTATTTTATTTTATTTATATCTCTGTATATGCTGGTGTGAATGAGTACAGTGTCCACAGATGACAGAAGAGGGTGTTGAAGCTAGAATTTCATGTTTGTGAGCTTCCTCATGTGGATGGTGAGATTTGAACTCTGATCCTCTGATAGAAAGCACTAAGTGCTCTCAATTTCTAACCTATCTTTTTAGCCCCAACGGTGGCATTTCAAAGGAGAGAATAGCTTACACAATAAAAACAAAACCCTCAAGATGGTCTGACTTATCTTTTGGGACAGGGGATTCTCACTAGCTAAGGAGAAGCTATCATGTGCCAACTTGAGTATTGGTACTTATACTTAACTTAGTATTTGCGTCCCCATGAGCATGATAGCACAGCCCTTAAAAGATTGCTATGCAGTTTCATACTTGAGAAACTGAATTCAGGCTCTCCACACCACTCTATTCTCCTGAAAGAAGGAACAGTAAATAAAACATAAAGCCTCTCTTGCACATTTCAAATTTTAGTGTAGATAAAAGAGATTTTATTCTGGGTTGAAAACGAAATTCCTTGCCCAAAGCAATGCCTGTTAATAAATGGACCAGTTTCCTAGTGCCAATGAGGAGGTATCAAACTTGGGTCCATTTGTCATGTTAAAACCAGGGGAAGGCCGAAGGTATTGGTATTATACAGAAGTCAATCTACAGGTAGAAAAGTGTCACAGCTGATGTAAAGAATGTCAGTACTTTCCTGGGAGAGGTGACTTGAAACAGATGAGTAATTTGATAAGAGGTGTTTGTATTCCATATGCGCTTGCTTCACATATGTCAATCACTAATGACTGCCTCTTTTCAAACTCAAGTTTTCATAATACCTAAAAGTCTCTTCTTCTGAATGTTATAATAGGACTCTCTCTCCCCCTCTCTCCTCTCTCTCTCTCTCTCTCTCTCTCTCTCTCTCTCTCTCTCTCTCTCTCTCTGTGTGTGTATGTGTATGTGTATGTGTATGTGTATGTGTATGTGTATGTGTATGTGTATGTGTATGTGTATGTGTGAAACTCTTCCTCTTCCTCCAGATTTCTTTAAATTCTTTCAAAGGCTATCTATACAGACAGCCCAGATCTGACTCTGACTCAGTCAGTTCTAAACACTTTAAAAATGAGACTTAGAACACTGTTCTAGACTTCACAGCCCACCACTTAGACAGAAGCTTGGAGGTGCTAGTTTGTTTAGTGAATCTAAGTTTTTTTTTAACTGCTGAATGATACATGACCATAAACAAAAGATCAACACAATATAATTGTACTCCTGTTTTTATGGCTTAAGAGTCTGGATGTGCTTTAATTGATCTTCTGCCTAGGGTCTCTTACCCATGACATAGGGCTAAGCAGTTATGCTTTTTGAAGCTTAGAGTTATCTTCCAAGTTCATGTAATGGTTGTTGGAAAAATTTAGCTCCTTCCAGTTGTTGATGAGTAAGGACTTCCCTTGTCTATGGTTAGTCAACTAACTGTCATGTCAAGCTTCTGGTCTCACAATTCCATGTCAAAGTGACTCTTTGAAAAGCCTTCTTCTTCACCCTGCTTCCTCAAAGCCAGCTGGAGAACCTCATGATTTAGAAGGTTTAGAAGCAGGTCACTACTCAAGCAAAGAGTGTGACACAACCCTGTAGATACCAGGGCAAGAAAAACGGGAGCCATTTTGAAAGTCAGCCTTCCTTAGTAACAAACAACCTGTAATTTTCATGCCATAAAACAATGGCTTATAGCTGTCAGGAGTCTGCTGGGCACTGGAGCGATCTGAAGGGGGCTCTAAATCCACAGTTCATTATTGCTATGGTAAGAAAAATGAAAAGCAATAAATCTTGCTTCCATTCAAATCTCTGTGGCTGAGTCCAGCAGCCGTGGCTACCTCCTCCTATAAGAGAAGAATTGGCCAGCCTGATGTCCTAGTGGGGAGCTGAGCATTTTGGTTTTCACAGAACACAAACAGGGACTGAATTGTCCTCTAATTAAAAGTCTGCCTTCTTCCTGTGGTCTGCAGAGAGCTGACCTCTGTCCTGTGCTTTGGTCACTGGATCACTGTGTTCACATAGCTTTCAACCCTAGGCTCATTACCAAGTCACTCCTACAAAGCACAGCCCAGAAGCTACTTACTCAGTATTTTCTGATCTGTCCCACAAAAATTAAATTTCCTACACTGGGCATGGTGGTACATGCCTGCAATCTTATCATCCAGGCAGCAGAGGCAGGGGCATTTTTACAAGTTTGAGACTGGCCTGACCTATACAAATGATTTCCAAACCAGTCAGGACTGCATCATCAGACCATGCCTTAATCAAATGTGGGAGGGAGGGTCCTGGGGCAGTGCCCAGGAAATAATAGTGCTTGGTCTTCAAACATGAGGACTGGAGTTTGAATCCTTAACACACATAAAGCAATGAACATAGCTAGTAATGCCTGTAACACTAACACTAGGGGGGTAAGATTAACCCTATCGCTTACATGCTAGCCAGCCCCACTGAAAGAGCAAACGTCCAGGTTTATGAGAGATACTGTCTCAAGGGAATAAGGTGCAGAGTGGTAGAGGACACCTGACTTCTTTCCTTTACCTTGAATGCTCACACGGCCATGTGCATGCCTCAGACACAGAAATAGAAAGATTGAATATCCCTTTTCAGATTTGATAGGATGCTCCTCTGTAGTTCTGTTTTTCTTTGTCATTATTACTTGTTTTGCTTCTGAGGCAGGGTCTTCTGTCCACTGTATCTTATGTGGATTCTGCAATTCTCTCATTTTCTACTGGTAACTAGCAAAGGTGGCTTACTTCCCATATAGGATGGTGAACTCCATGGAGAGAGGATTCTGTCTGAGCCACAATTATTTCTTAAATTCGTTCAGTACAGGGCTACATTCAGTGTAACTTTGAAGCCATACATTCCCAAGAATGTCAACTTATAAAGGTGGTTTTAGAAAGTTTTGCATTACCGAAGGCCAGGAATCCTCTAAGTCCCTTAGTTCATCAGAGTTCTACACTTTTCCTAGTGAAACACTTTTCTGAAGATTATTTAAATCCCTCTTGAAGGACTTTCTTTGTCCATAAATGAGAAAACTGTAGCTTCTGCATAAGCTGCAATGGACACGAGCTGCCTTTAAAACAAAAACAAAGAAAACAACAAATAAAAACAAATCTTAGGCTGTAATCACAGTTTCGGATGAACTCATTGATTGAAAATGGTTGTTTTAAGCACCTGACTCCTTTACTCAAGCAGAATCTTAAGCAGAGACAAAAAACTGCAAAATTGCTATGGTAAATTAAATAAATATCTTTCTGGCCTTCCTATAAATAATAAATGCCTTTCTAGCATCTACTCTACAGAAGGTTGACTAACATCTGGTTAGAGCGATCATCTTTATTCAAGGTGATACACCGAGATGGTCACCTTTGTGTCCTGATGTTTATGCTGGATATCGTGTCAGCTGTGTCTGTTTCTGGGGCTTAGCAGAGTCAAGGTTAAAGAAGGACTGGCTAATTTTCTAGCCTCAGGGTTTTGTACAGTAGATCTAACAGTTGACTTTCCACTGAGATCAAAGACAGCTACAGTCTGAGCTCACAGCCAGCATCTCCTATGAAGGTGGGTGGCAGCTCTGTTTGCACACCTTGAGTTCCTGGAAGACTTAGTCTCATCCAATGCAGGAGGAAAATGAGCTGGAGTCCTCACTCTTGCTGGGAAACTCATCTATATTTCATGTGTATTGGCAACACTGTGCATAGAAAAGGAGCAGAAAGGCTAAGTTAGTCTGATCTCCCAGCTGCATGTGCACTAGGTGGTCCTGTGGGGACTTTGCCATCGTTAGAAGTTGGTTTTCCACCCACATGTGGATGATTTCCATCAATCCACAGTCCTCTGACAGCTACTGCTGGCCATAATGGGCCACTTCAGATGTCCAGGAAAGTTATTTGCTCTTTAGAGTTTAGCAAACAAATGGGACAAAGTTCAGAATACTATCAGATGTCTTCCCTGACAGTGTAGTGCTTGGCAAGGTGGCAACAGCATCTGTCTGGGTCAGTTGTTGATTTATTTACTTATTTCCTAGGCTTCGGAGAGCACAAGATACTCTGATTCTCATTGCATAATTGTCTGTAATGATCTTTAATTTCACTGTTGTTCAAATTCAATTCATTGCTAGGTACTTGAGTGTTAGCTCTCAATGACAGTGCACATTTATCAAGGGCTCAGTCAGTACAAGTTAAATTATTCAGTAAGTGAGCACGTCCTGGACCCTGCGTGAGAGGAGATGGATGTGCTGTGCCCCACAGCAGGGACAGGAACAAAAGCATACCAAGGACAAGGGGTGCCAGGCAGGTAAGAATTCAGGAGTCTGAGTAACTGATATTAAAACTACAATCTGCTTAAGGAAGCCCTTTTCCCACTCAGTGGGAGTCATGTGTCTTGTTGACATGAAGACCATTGCTAACTGGGATATGCAGATGCAATCATAATCATACAACTATTTATGCCTAGAGCCCAAATCACCAGTCTCCTCTCAACCTGCTAAAAGACACAAGTACAGACCATTCTCAGATCAGCAAACCCTTAAATTACCATTCTCACTGGGAGGGCAAATGTTTCCCACACTGAAGTGGAAATTTGTGGTCGTATCAGGTGATGCAGACTCCTGTGTGGTTTTGCTGAAGCAAGATCCGTGAGAGGATACGCGATGGTTTGGAGAGAGTATTAGTGGGATCCAGCAGACAGCGATGTGGTGCTTACATAGCCAGCCATGCAACTCTTTGTATAATGCTTCGTTGTTCTTGAGTCTTCTTTGATCTTTACTTTGTTGAGCGAAGCATGGCAGAGAGTTTCTCCTAGCTTTTGGGTGGTTATGCTCATTCCTGCTGACCATGCCGTTTCTGCTGTATCTTGCTGACTCCTGCTGTTTTTGCTAGATCGTCCCCTGATGATTTGTATTTGGTGATACTCTTCAAACTGGACTGTTGGTATACTGACACCACTGAACTGGACTGCTGGTATCCTGACAATGGAGATTGACATTGCCCCTAAAGAACTACTTATAAGCAGGTCCACATCCCCTTGTCCTATTTACCATCTTTTCTCCCTTCCCTTTGAACAGTAGGCTGGAAAGAGAGGTCAAAGCATTTAAGAGCCCTTATTAAAGTAGATTTGAAAACTCTAAGCCTACACCACATTCCTCTTTGAGAATGTCAACCCTGTTTCTTTTCTCTTCCTTTTGGACCGTGATCATCCCCAGCAATTCTCCTGAAGAGTCCCATTTCAAGACGAAATCTGTCACCAATTAACAAGAGTAAATCAATAGACTCACTATTTAAACCTTGTTGACCTGTAGCAAACCAGATATCATTTTAATGGGAATTCAGAGATAATCCACAACACTGCGGTTTTCATCTTTGCATAATTGTCGGTAATGATCTTTAATTCTACTGTTGTGCAAATTCACATTCCGATACTACTCAGAACTTGATTAATTGAACTTTAAGGTTTCAATGGCAAATTAGATCAGGAAAGGTTGAAGGCAACTTACATTCTGTTCTGTGAAACATAATAAATAGGCATGCTCAGTTCTTGATTCTCTTCTGTTTGGGGAGGAAGGGCTTACATTTGTGAGTATCAATTTGATATTATTAGATCATTGTCCATTCAGAATCTGGCTGGGGCCAAATCACTTACAGAGGCAGTTTATTCCCTCTCAGTCCCCTTCTGCTCTTCCTTCCTTCCTTCCTTCCTTCCTTCCTTCCTTCCTTCCTTCCCTCCCTCCTTCCCTCCTTTCTCCTTCCTTCCCTCCCTCCCTCCCTCCCTCCCTCCCTCCTTCCTTCCTTCCTTCCTTCCTTCCTTCCTTCCTTCCTTCCTTCCTTCCTTCTGTCTTTCTTTTCTCCCTTCAAATACACATGGAATCTTTAATCTGGACTAAAACTCAACTTAGACATTGGGAATTCAATACCAAATTATACATATATTCATAGTACTCATAGAATTAAAATATTTTAGATATTTTATTTTATGTATATGAATATTTTTCTTACATGTATGTATTTATTCCATGTGTGTGTCTGTCACACAAGAAGATGAGCTGAGGAGCTGATTCTCTGGAGAGATGACTCAGTGGTTAAGAGCAATTGTTGCTCTTGCAGAAGAGCCAGGATCAGTTCTTACCACTGTGTAGTAGCTCACAACCATCAGTGACTCAAGTTCTGGGGTGGTGGGGGGTTCCACACATTTTTCTAAGCATCTTGGGTACTCACAGAATTTAAATATCAACAAGAAAGAGAAAATAAAAACAGAATGGAAAAAGTAAATGCAATAGAAAAGTAGTGTTGTCACAAAAGATTAAAGAGGTATTAAATGGGTCATTTAAGAATAGGAGAAGGACCAAATAGTACAGTTCTAAAGAAAAAGACTAGCAATAAAATGACTCTTAATGGAATTCTGCTGTATTCATAGGTCAGTGTTTCGCTCAGCCATCAGCAGAGAAGCTTCCTCCTACAGCAGATGGAAACAAATACAGAGACCCACAGCCAAACATTATCCACAAAGGGACACACTGGAACTCCTAGCTGTAAAGGGGATGTCTTCATCAAATCCCTCCTCTTAGGGTCTGGGGAACACTGAAGGAGAGGAGGCAAACAAAGTAATAGAGCTGGAGGGGAAGAACACCAAGATAACAAGGCCTGCTAAATCAATATGAGCAAAGTTCCTGTGAGCTCACAGAGTCTGCAGCAGCATGCAAGGACCTTCATGGGTCTGCATGGGCCTTTGTGCATATATTATGGCTTCCAGTTTAGTGTTTTTACGACCACCCCGAGTGTATGAATGAGTGGGCCTCTGACTATGCTCTATTGTGCTCTTCTCCTTCTCTTTGTTTGTTTTGTACAATGCCAATTTTTTATTATTAATTATATTTTATTCTTGTTATCCTCTAGAAGCCTGTTTTTTTTCAGTGAGAGGCAGAAAGGGAGTGGATCCAGATGGGAAGGGAGATGGAGAGGAACTGAGAGAAGTCGAGGGAGCGGAAAACATAATCAGGAGATATTATGTGAGAAAAAAGCAATCCTTTTCAATACAAGAGGGGAGAGGGAGAAAAGGAGGTGGAGTTAGAACCCAGGACAGCACTTGTGGCAAAGAAAGGAAGTGGGTGTGGCTGGATGGAGTGGGTAGAGCCTGGGAAGGGTGAGAGAGGAAAGAAGAGGCAAAGACAAAGCTCGGTTGGCTCAGCTTTGGGGACCATTATGAGGAATTTTCAAAAGGAGGCATGAGAGAGAATAGAAAGATTTTTGTTGGTTTGTTTCAATCCTGTCATTATTTTCTTTACTTGTGGTAGATATATCAATTCAACTTTCTGGAAATGGATGTAGCAAGAAGCATTTTTTGCACTCAAGAGAATCCAGCCTGAGTCATTCCTTTAAGGCAGTGGTTGTGAAGGCTGGTCATTCTCTTTGATTTCACTGACCATTAGTGGAATAGGAAATTACTCATAAGGAATCACTGCATACATTTGCCCATTGATACCCATTAAAAAAAAAGTAATTTTAAAAAATAATGAGAAATTTTTTGGGGGGGGCGGGGAGGGGAGCTTGTAACCTGCATTTTTTTCCTTTTTGTTCCTGCTGTTTAAAACTACATCAAATCTTCCTATGGTAGTGTTATTTAATATGTATCCTGTATTAGTATATATAAAGTATGTATTTTTTTAAAAAAATCTAATTCTGGAAATCACTGAGAAGGCTTTAAGCAGAATCTGGAATCATTTTAAAAGTTGAGGGTACATTTTAGGGTGTGATAATGCTGGAGACTGGATAAGGTTTGGGATTTTAATGCAGTGGGTTCGAGATATTAGTGCTGTGGATCAGATAACCACACATGTATGTGCACATGGTATGCAGAAGAGCTGTTCTGCTCTATAGATGATGGATGCTGACAGGTTGGTAGCGTTCACAATTCATCTCCTGGGGATGGGACTTTCTAGACCATAACTTCATTGGGGAAAGGGAGGCTGTACTTTTTTTCTATTGCGTCTAATGCCTTTTTCCTTAGTACGTTTTATTGTAACCCTCTTTAAATCCTATCCGGTATTTTAAGTTCTGCTTTGCATGTCTAAAAGCTAAGACTAGGGCCTGAGGCATGTTAGGCAAGTTCCACAGCACTGGGAAACAGCCCTGGCACTTTTGCACTTTTTATTTTGATGCAGGGTCTCACTAAGTGTTCCTGAATCTCTGTGAATTCACTGCATAGCTCAGGCAGGCTCTGCCTGCCTTTTCCATCAGTGTGCCAAGTGTCTGGGATCATAAACCTGCACCATTACCCCAGCCTTCCGTAGGCGTCTACTTAGATAACTGGATAAACAGTTCCCTTGTGTGATATAAATATAAACACGATTTCAGTCTCTAGAATTGAGATAGATGAAACTTCAGTCGGATCGGTGTTAGAGGTGGTATAATTCCAGCACCTTCTAAATCACTATGGATTGAATTTAACAGCATGCAGCCTTGTGTCTCACTCCTCATTATAGATGAGATCATATCAGATATCACCATGATCACCCAGGCTCTGAAGCTGAGGCACCTTCATGTCGTATGGGAGTAGGCCATACACAAGAGGTACAGAAGTGAGAGACATACAGTGAGTGATTAACACTCAATGACTTCATTTATCAAAAGACAGTACCCTCAGTGCCCCTCACATGTTGTCTTTCATTTGAAGGATGCATGATACAGTAGTGTTCATTTTGCTAATAGCACTGAGGGGAAAAAAAATAAAGTTCTTTGAATTCAAATATAACTGTATTTCACAAACTAAAGAGTTAGTTAATAAAAAGATCCCAGGAAGTGATTAACTGTAAATGCAGCCTCCTTAAACAGTGTGGGTACAATTCAAAACTTACATGTTTTCTTGTGTTCATGTATTTATTCATTATATGTATGAACTTTAGTGAGCAAAGATTGCTTTTTTCTACTAAATTTTCTGGGGCATTCTCAGATAACATAGGAAGGTGTAATAGGAAGGTACGTAACCTAACGAAGGTTCTATGAACTGTGAATATCGGATATGAAATGTAATTCATTGAAATGAAAAGAGTATTCCATTTAAACTTGCATTGGCAATCAAAATGATTGTGATCTATTGAGCATGAGCTGAGAGACACAGATATTGCTTTGCTTTCATTAATCATGTATTTTGTGTAGATTCATTTATGAACACACGTGTCTGAGTCCTTTCTGCCTTGCCTTCCCCAGAAGGATGCTGTTGGACCTTCACTGGGATCCCACGGATGACTCCAATCCTTTCTCCCTGGCTCCTGGCTGAAGATGTGTTTATTTGTGTAGAGATGGCATGATACTCCCTCTTTGTAGACAAATGGCTGTTCAGGAAATTCCTCAAAGCTTATCTATATGACTTGCTCCCTGCTCAAGGGATTTCCTGACCCATAATTCCCAGCAACCTTCTGTGAAGTGCAGAGCTGATATGCATCTGGGGTCACTTGTGATGGCATCTCTCTTTCTGTCTCAGTCTATCTGTTTCTCTCTTTCTTTCTGTGTTAAATGTGTATGTATATATTTGTATATGTATATGCAAGTGTGTATCTGTGTATATTATTTTAACAGAGATGCGTGTTTATTAATTTCTGTAACTGTGGCAAAGTACATAAGGTAATCACCTTTAAAAGATGGGAGATTTGTTTCAGGCTATGTTCACTTGGTTATGTTGCTTTGGACAATGATGATACCATATGTTTTGTTGCAAGTATGTGGCCAAGATGGACTAATTACTCCATAGTGACCGACCAAGAAGCAGAGAGAGAGGGGTAGAGGATGAATGCCAGTGTTCTCTCAAGGGTGTGGCACCAGTGAGCTAACCTCCTTCCACAAGGCCCCATGGTCTAAAGGTCCCAGCACTTCTCAATAGGACCATGGGTCAGCAACCACACTTATAGCACATAGACTTCTGGAAACACCTATGATCCAAACTCTAAAGTGCAGGCCTGTCATTCCAGAGATTTGCCAAGCAGAGGTAAGAGGATCAGGAGTTCAAAGCTAGTGGCTCAGCAGTTAAGAACACATTTCTTTTCAAGAGGACTTGGGTTCTATTCCCAGCACCCACATGCTGACTTACAACCATCTGTAATGCCAGCTCTATGGGATACAACACCCTTTTCTGGCCACCAAGAGCCCAAGAGACTTAAGGAATTGAAACTAGCTGGGTTACAGAGAGAGTTCAAGGCCAGCCTGTCTGAAAGTAAAAACCACAAATGGGCTGGAGGTGGTGCTCACTGTAGAATACTTTCCCTTCTGCCTCAGGTGCCTCAGGCTTTGAGTCCACAACAAAGAAACAAAAGGCGGGTCAAAATTGCAAAGGAAGAAAGGAGAAGGAGGAAATTGTACCACCTGTGCTTTTGCGATGTTCAGGTTTCCCTTGCCACACTGGACCAGAGTAAAGACATGTGAATGGCATCACACGCAATGAAAGAGAGGCAAAGAAACCATAAATTACAACCCCCCCAAAACCTTTGCACTTGCCTGAGTTAATAGAGCCATGTCTACCCTAACCCCCCTCTTGTTTGCTGATGGCCTTTTCATTTAAATCTGGCCCAAGTTTTAACCAATCCATGGAGGAAGGTTGAATTAGAACTAAAGAAGAAAAGGGCAAAAGAGTCAGGAGGTGAAATGATCGTTCCAGGAAAAGCAGCATGCTTAGATCAATTTCTTGCCTCCTGGTGAGGAATATGCTGTAATTGTTATAATAAAAATGTACATTAGTTACCTCCATATTGTTTACTTTCAACCTAGGAAAGTTTGTTCTCTTGCTCCTTCTCAAATTAAAAAAAAATCCTCTAGAACATTTTTATCTAAATGTTGATGAAAATGTTAAGGTTCATATTTTGTATGTGTAAGTATAGGTTTTTAATTATGTGTATGTATAGGTATGCGTACATAGATGTGGTGCCCAGAAAAGAGCACTAAATTTCCTGGAACTGAAGAACTCATGAGTCACTTGTTGTGGGTGCTGGAAATGAACTCTGGTCCTCTACAAGAACAGAAGTCACTCACAACCTCTGAAATCTTTCAGTTATTCTAAATTAAAATATTTGAGGTTTTGGGGAAACTTAATGAAGATGAAAATGTTTGTCTCTTATACCTCTCAGCATTTTCTAAGTTTTAGGGAAAAATGCTATGTTGAAAAAAATTATGGCAACAGATTGCTTTTGGAAGGATGTCACAATTTCACAGTGGCACTGTGAAAATGGCTGAGTAAACACAAACAGAGGTGAGCTTATCTTGTCTCAGGTCTCTCTTTCTGCATGTGGCAGGAAGGTTCCCAAGGGATGCTGAGTACAGGGCAGGAGATTGTCACATCCCACAGTCAGCTGAAAGTGTGTAGGATCATGAGCCATTTTCAATTCCTGCCTCAAGTGTATGTGGTCTAGGTTACCTAGCATGTCCCAGCAAACCCAGAATCACTTTGTAATTGTAACACATAGGGATGGATAGGTGTTGCTTCAGGCTGCAAGAACTAGCAGGTGGATGGATAATCCTGGCATCCTATAGATGCTTTGCAACTATGAGATGATCAACTCACTCCAGATTTGTTTTTATCTTCCAAACAAAAAGGTGGAATTAAACTCTCTCTCCCTCTCCCCCTCTCTTCTCTCTCTCCTTTAATCTCCCCCAATTCTTTCAGTCTCCCTCCCTTCCTTCATCTCTTCCTTTCTTCTTTCACAGAGACTGTGAAAAGAAGACATCTGAGACAAAGCCTCACTGTCATACATACTGGCCTCAAATAGCTGATCATCTTGTCTCAGCCTCCCGAGTGCTGGGATCATAGGGATGTACCACTACAACCATCTTAAAATATCTATTTCTAATGTGATTGGTCAGGTATTATCCAATTTTTTATGCAGCACAAAAAAAAGTATTTGTTCAAGTAAGAGCAAGGCATTAATATCTTTGTCTCTCTGTCATTTGTGTTGCAAGAAGGCCAGTGAACAGGGATAGCCACCATATGTGAGATGGGGAAATGAGACCATTCCTTGGGAAGCTCAACCAGAATTGAACCCACACATCTATGGCCAATTGATCTTCGACAAAGGAGCTGAAAACATCCAGTGGAAAAAAGATAGCCTTTTCAACAGATGGTGCTGGCTCAACTAGAAGTCAACATGCAGAAGAATGAGAATTGATCCACTCTTATCTCCTTGCACTAAACTCAACTCCAAGTGGATCAAGGATCTCCACATAAAACCAGACACACTAAAACTAATAGAAAAGAAACTGGGGAAGACCCTTGAAGACATCGGCTCAGGGGAAAAATTCCTGAATAGAACACCAATTGCTTATACTCTAAGAACAAGAATAGACAAATGGGACCTCATAAAACTACAAAGTTTCTGTAAGGCAAAAGACACTGTCAAAAGGATAAATCGGCAACCAACAAATTGGGAAAAAAATCTTCACCAACCCCACATCCGACAGAGGGCTAATCTCCAATGTATACAAAGAACTCAAGAGGTTAGACCCCAGAAAACCAAATAACCCTATCCAAAAATGGGGTACAGAGCTAAACAGAGACTTTTCACCTGAAGAAATTCGGATGGCTGAGAAACACCTTAAAAAATGTTCAACATCACTAGTCATTAGGGAAATGCAAATTAAAACAACCCTGAGATTTCACCTCACACCAATCAGAATGGCTAAGATTAAAAACTCAGAAGACATCAGGTGTTGGCGAGGATGTGGAGAAAGAGGAACACTCCTCCACTGCTGGTGGGAATGCAAGCTGGTACAACCACTCTGGAAATCAGTATGGCGGTTCCTCAGAAAACTGGGCGTGATACTTCCGGAGGACCCAGCCATACCACTCCTGGGAATATACCCAGAAGATTCACCAGCATGCAATAAGGATACATGCTCCACTATGTTCATAGCAGCCTTATATATAATAGCCAGAAGCTGGAAAGAACCCAGATGTCCCTCAACAGAGGAATGGATACAAAAAATGTGGTATATATACACAATGGAGTACTATTCAGCCATTAGAAACAATGAATTCATGAAATTCTTAGAGAAATGGATGGAGCTGGAGAATGTCATACTAAGTGAGGTGACCCAGTCTCAAAAGAATACCCACGGTATACAGTCACTGATAAGTGGATATTAGCCTAGAAGCTTGGAACACCAAAGACACAAATCACATATCAAGTGATGTCTCACAAGAAGAAAGGAGTGGACACTGGTGCTAGAATGGACCAAAACATCATTGTGGGAGAGTACAAGAACAGTAAAGTGGGAGGGGGTGGATGCGGGAGCAGGGGGAGGGAAAAGGACATGTGGGACCTTTGGGGGTGGGGAACCAGAAAAAGGGAAATGAATTGTAAATATAGAATATATACAATAAAAAAATCAAAAAAAAAACAAAAGCTAACACATCATCAAAGTTCAAGTTCAGAGCTATGAAGGCACAGGGGTGTGAAGACATCCCCGCACAAGCTCTGTGTGTCTTATTGATTTTTCTTAATCTAACGGTCTCAGAGCTGGAGACATAGTTTGGTAGTTAAGAGCTCAAGCTATTCTTGCTGAGGACCCATGTTCTAACCTCAGCACCCACATCAGGCAGCTCACAAGTACCTGTAACCCCAGGTCTAGTGGGGCATATTTCTGGTTTCTACAGGTGTCTAAGCTTGGGGACACCTTTTCTCCATCCAACACCATGTCATTTTGAAATAAAGCTTTAAAAATGTCCTGTCTGGAGAGCTATAAAGTTATTAGATAATTTATCAGTGCAGTTTTTGATTTTACCTTTTATGTTGAATATTTGTAAAATTTTGTAAGCAGAATCTATTCTTCCTCGCTCTAGGGCAGAAAGTCCATCTGTCATTTAGGAAGCAAAACTGTCTCCACATCAGTCCATAGGGCCGCAGCAGGGTTGAGTCCATCTCGTCAGGGCCCATGGACTATACTCAAAGCTCTGGCACATTTTGCTTCAACCTTGGCTGATTTGTTTCACACAGATGTGCATATGGGCTGTTCTGAGCCTGTGGTAACTGCCTTGGAAGGGAAGCTCCTTCTCTTTCTGTTGGCACATCAGTTCCTTTTCTCATTGCTGTGAGAAGGCAGACATAAGACAAAAGTTCAAGTTAAGGAAGGAAGACCCGTTTGGCTCATGACTTGAGTGTTCGGTCCACCATGGTTGGGGAAGCATGGCAGCAGGAGCTGAGGCAGCTCTCACATTGCCTCCCCAGTCAGGAAGCAGAGAAAGAGGAATACTGGTGCTCAGCTCATTTTTTCATTTTGTGCAGTCAAGGACCCCAGGCCATGGATGGTGTTTCCTGCATTCAGCATGGGTCCTTCCACCTCACTCCACCTAATCTACATAATCCTATAGAGCCTGTCTTGAGGCTTGAGGCTTTGGTGGTTCTAGATCATGTCAAGTTGACAATCAATGTTAACCACTGCACAGAGGGACCCTGGTTGGACAGAACCTTCCAGAAAGGGAAAACAACATGGTGGGCAGTGGCAAAGAACAGTGTGAAGAGAAAGACTCCACCCCAAAGGTACAGATTTTTAATTTCTGGATCCTGCCTGTCCCTAACTCTCCCAGACATGTTAGCTATCCTCTCTCTGCTTGTGTTTGTCTGTTTGAGTTGGCATCCCGTCTCCTGCTACTACCAGTACTCCAAGTAATACCATAAGGGAAAAAATTTCATCCCATGTAAATCATTCCCTTCCTCAGAGAAATGTGTTTCTGTTAGTGATTCTGAATACCAGTCATTTCAGTACAGAAGCTTCTCACTCTGGAAACACTTTACACCAGTTGGGAGACACTTGTCTCTAAGTTGAAAGGGAGGATGTGATATGCCATGCATTCTTTGCTCGTGGAGTAGGTATTCAGAAGCCAGAGCTCTTCCTCTGACCTTATTAGCAGTTTTGTCTGAGAGCTTGTTCATGCAGCCCGAGTTTCCTGATCCTTGGCACGTTCATTTCTAAAACTCACTTCACAGCTTCTTATATAGCAAGCTGACCATTGAGGAGGCTTAGATCACAAGAAACTGAAACTCAGGATAACTAGGATGTTCTAATTACACTCTGTTGCTGGGACAAATAACATGGTCAAAAGTAACCTATGGGAAGATCGTTGATCTGGCTTATACTTTCAGGTTACAATTCTTCATAAGGGAAGTTGGGACAGAAATCAAACATGACCTTGAAACAGAAATCACAAAAGACAATGCTTATTGGCTCACTCCAGGGCTCACCCAGCTGGGTTTCTTATATGGACAAGTACAACCTCAGGGAATGGTGCCATCCACATCAATTCAAAAGCAACAAATATCTCCACAGGCCAATTTGATCAGGGCAGTCCCAGAATGAGTACTCCCTTCTCAGATGATTCTAAGCTTTGACAATTTCACGGTTGAAGCTGACTAGGGAAATAATGGTCATATACAAAGTTACAGACCCCCATAGGGACACTCACTGTTTAGAACAGAGTTCATCCAGCTATCAGCCTATTGGATAGATCTGAGTACTCACCTGGTTTTAGCCTACTGCACTTGACTAGAATAATTTAATGTCCAATTATTTAAATTTTGCTCTTAGATGCTTATGTGTAAATTTAAGACCTTCCCCAGAAACTATGGCTTGGAAAAACTAAATACTACAGTAGAAGTGTTCTGACCTTCAGTCTGGAAGGAGAATATGATGTTCAATAAGGGGAAGGCTCTCATCCCTAATCAGCCTCGAGAGAGATTAGCTAACATTAACTCTGCTCATCTCCAACCCCCTCCACCAGATTGTAATACCATCTATACCCACAGGAAAGATCTGAGTAGCAAGGAAAAATGGAAATGGGGAGGTGATTAAAAAAATTCCTTCAAGTATGCATTGTACACAGCTGCTGAAGTAAAATTTGATTATAATTCTGTTGGAACAAAAGCATTGTGGACATGAAGATCGGTGCTTTAAAAATCTATGTAGAGATGTCTCAAAACAGAATTATCTCAAGAATAGCTTCTGCCTTGTCAGCTTGTGTTCCTCACGCCAGCTGCTTCTGAGTGGTTGGAGTAGCTACATCTGTTGCTTGGAAGCTTGTCCTCTGGGCTTTGTGAAGAGAGGGACAGAATGCTGTCCTTTGTCTTTAGAATGAGTCACTTCCACTTGCAGGCATGCATATGCTGTATGAAAAGTTCTACCGTGGGTCAATTGTGGAGTCAGCTCTGTGCCTGGTGGTAGTTAAGGGGTGTGTGTGTGTGTGTGTGTGTGTGTGTGTGTATGTGTGTGTGTATTCATGTGTATAAAGGTGCATGTGTGTATGTGTGTGAGTGTATGTACACATGTGTGTAGAGGCCAGAGGTCAAACATTGGGCATTGTTCTTCAGTAGCTGTGCACCTCATTCATGAGATAAGGTCTTTTGATGAGACCTGAGGTTTGATAATTAGGGTTGTATGGTATCTTTCAAGTCCCAGGGGTGCTTCTGCCTGTACTTTGCCAGTGTGGGGATTACCAAGGTGTGCAACCACTTTGTATGTGGGTCCTGGAAAGTGAACTCAGGCCTTGCTAATTGCATATCAGGCATTTTACTAACAGATCTCCCTCCCTGACCCAAAGGAAGGCTTTTGATGAGACAGTATGAAAACAGAGGACCCCTAACCCCATGGATCTTATCCTATTGGGACAGTACTGTTTTCCCTTGTTCCTACTCTGTCCCACTGGGTCCTTTCAGAGCTCACTCCTAATTAACAGTAAAGAACACATTTCCTGTTTCAGGAGATACAATTCAATTCCTAATTAATAATCTACAGTAGAGCTCTTCTGTGACCTTGTGGCCAGGCGATACACTATCTGTTATAGATCCTGCCATTCTCACTTGTCACCCAACAGTCCTTTAGGTGGTAGAGCGCTCCCCTGGGTAATTCCAGACTGAAAAGTCTTCTGGTCCTCTGGATATATGTTTCAGGGCTTCCATTAAATCAGTATCCCATTAAATATTAACCTGTGGTATTTGCATCCTAAACTATGCTAAGTGTATGTAAAAGTTGACATTTGTAGCAGAAGACCTCTGGGGCTGAGAGTAATTTGTTTTCTCCTAAACATTATAAGAACAATGCATGCTAATTGGTTATTGAGACAAGTCCTAATTCTAAGAAATCCATCGTATTATACATACTAACCCTGAAAATCGGAGCTAGTTTCTAGCATTAAAAATGAAATTGAGGGACAAAAGAAGTTATGGATTCTAGAAATTTCTAATTAATAAAATGTCATATAGCATATCTTTTGCCAGCCTTTAGGGCTGACCTGAAAGGTTTTTTTTTTTTTTTTTGCATTGCTTTGTAAATGACCCCTGTGGTAGCACACAAACTTACTCTCCATGAAGTCATGCTGCATGAATCAAGCGTACACATTCTCAGTACACCAAGGAGCTCCTTGAAATCTCTCTAATCTCAGTCTTTGCTTTATTTAAAATAATTTATTGATTTTTTAAAATAGCACGTATCTTTCGAAACTCTCTGTCCAGGGACAGATCAAACAGCCCCTTTGTTCTTACCCTGTCTGCCAGGAGTTCTGCTGCTGCTCAAATTTTGTTCAATAAGATCAGAGTGGTCTCAACTGTGTTTAAAAATCACCCATGTTGGAGGTTCTGAATTTTTTTTTTTTTTTTGAGACACGGTTTCTCTGTATAGCCCTGGCTGTCCTGGAACTCACTCTGTAGACCAGGCTGGCCTCAAACTCAGAAATCCGCCTGCCTCTGCCTCCCAGAGTGCTGGGATTACAGGCATGTGCCACCACCGCCCGGCCTGCACCTGAATTTCTGATACAGCTAACTTCATTTTCTAGGTGGTGACTAAGAGTGATACATTGGCCACCTTTTGTTTATTGTCCTTCTCACCTGAAAGAACGTTGAACAAAAGCACAACTGCTTTCCCAACAAGAGACATAGAGAATGACATATCAGGTTCCTAACAGACTGTCATGACACTTAGATGTTTGAAGCAACATGCATTTCTCACCAATATGCTTAGTTGGGCAGGGCCAATTGGAGATGCTATTGGAGTCAGCTGGACAACACCAATTGGAGATGCTCTTGGGTTCAGATGTATAGGGCCCATTTGAGTGGAAAGACAAGCTGGCATCTTTTCTTGGGAGACACAAGATTCCTGCACCTGGGAGACAGACTTGTAGCTACTATGTGACTATGTGGCACTATGTCAGCTTACCACTCCATCATCTTGCTGTCACAGTGGCTTTGTGAGGCAGTCTCATTTATTAGTCATCCTCCTTTGAGGAAGATGATCCAAGATGCTAAGCAAGTAGAAGTTCTTAGGCTTGTTGAAGCACAGCCTTATAAACCACTTCCATTATAGTTATAAATCCTCCTAGATACAATAGTAATGAATGGACTCCAACCCTTGATGGAAGCACAAGATCCACTGACAGACATACCTGTGAGATGACTGATATTGTCAAGGACCCCTGCCAAAATCAATCTCAGCACAATTTTGTCAAAAATATAATTTGATGGCCTTGAATTCTTTGTTATTTATTGAGATTTCTTTTGTGTCAACAATGTCATCTCCCCTGGTGCATATGTGTGCCTTCTAGAAAGCACTCACCTACAACTAACATTAAGTAGGGTCACAGGATGCTTTCCCTGGGTTGAAGGAGCACAGATGTTTAGTTATCTGAGCAAGAGAACTGACAACAGACCAAAACAATGATTCTACCTTAATAAACCCAATCTAGTAGGCCAGTGAGATTGTTAGTGCTACTTATAGGAGCATGGGTGATTCAAATGAAGTTACATCGTTAAAAAGTCCACCTCTAAATGGACCCTCTGACAGAGCAGCAAATATTACCTGCTAAATTATCTCTCCAGTCCAGAAGTTTCTATCTTGACTGATTTTCTGATTCAATGAGCTACTTTGAGAAGAAACTACAAATTCCCAGCTGTAATTGTAATTTGCTTATTTGCCTTAAGATTCAGATTATTTTTTTATTTATTTAAGACAGGATCTCATATGGATTAGACTGGTCTTGAAATTTCTATGTAGCCATAAATGTGGCCTAAATGTCTGATCTTTATATTCAAAAATCATACTGAATTTTTATTGTGCTGGCGATGGAACCCAGGCCTTACCTTCTGGCCACCAGGCTGCAACTGCATAAGACTCAGTCGTTTAGCTTGATGAATACTACAGTCCTGTTACTGGTTATTGTGGTTTGGTGAAGAAAAATGATCCCAGTAGGCCCCTGTATTTGAACACTTCAAGGAGGTTATGGCACCTTCAGAAAGTAATTTCTGTTGGAAATCTAGCACTGGGATTAGGTTTTGAGGTTTATAGCCTTGTCCAACTTCTTGTACTTTCTTCTCATTTTCTGTATATTTTTCAAGAGTGCTAAAATAGTGGGAAAGACAGGAGCAGAACTGTCCACCATTTTGGACATTAGCCATCTTGAATGATAAGCCAAAATATTTCTTAAGGGTTTTTTTTCTTTTTTGTATTTTTGTTTTTTGTTTTTGTATTGTTGCTCATGGTATTTTATCACAATAACAGGAAACTAATACACTAATATATAGTGGCATTAGTTTCAGAATTGCGGTCTATATTTGAAAGACCATAAAAAGACATTCCTTTTACTCTCAGAAGTATTTTATACTTAGAAACCACTCATTTAAAAATCCTATTATTTTCAAGGGGTTCATACAATGTGTTTGATGATATTTAACTCTCTCTACCAGCTCTTCCTCCCCGAACCACCTCCTCTAGCTTCCACTAAACTGTGTGTCACTTTGATTTTTTTAAAATAGTCCTTCTGTTGATCAGTCTGTAATACCTAAACATACTAGGATGCACAATGTTCCAGTGGAGTATAGTCTGCTTACGTGGGCCTCCACACTTCGTAAAAAATTAAATCTCCTTCTTTCAGCAGCCAACAATTGTCAATAGCGCCACAGGCTGGAGGTTGGTGTGGGATTATGTATCCAATTACTTTACCTATCCTAGAATGTTGTCTGGCTTGGGCTTTCTCAGGTTTTCTGTGTGCTTTTGCAACTTCAATAAGCTCATATGTGAAGCTGGCATACTGTATCCAGAAGATAATGTTCCCTTGAATTCATTTACTGCCTTTGTATCTTATAATCTTTCTACCCCCTGCATTTCAATGATCTCTGTGTAGCATTATGCCCTCCCCTTAGAGCAGAACACTCTGCAGCTTCTTATTCTCTGAACTGTGACTACTTGCGACTCCCTGTGTTAATCATCATCTACTAAAAACAGAAGCTTCTAAAATGAGATTTGATAGATGCACTAATCTATGGGTATGATGATAAATCATTAGGGATCAGTTTAGTACTATATATGTATAGCAACACAGCAGTAGTAAGATTTCCTCTAGGGTCCATGATCTATCTATCCATATGTTCTTGGTCCAATGATGATGCCAGCTATGGGTTTCATCTTGTGAAATGAGCCTTAAATCTAATCAGGAACTTTTGACTACTCCGAAAAGTGGTTGGTTACTCCCACGGTATGCATGCCACTACTGCACCAGTAGAAGTATCTTGCCAGGCCAGTAATTATGGTAGCTAGTAAGATTCAGAATGGCTTATTATTATTATTATTATTATTATTATTATTATTTGGTTTTTTGAGACAGGGTTTCTCTGTGTAGCTCTGGCTGTCCTGGGACTCACTCTGTAGACCAGGCTGGTCTCGAACTCAGAAATCTACCTGCCTCTGCCTCCCAAGTGCTGGGATTAAAGGCGTGTGCCACCACTGCCTGAGAACAGCATATTATTGATGATTACTTTCCTCTTCTTGTAGCTTGTACATTACCTTCCAGTACTATGAAAGCTATCTAGTAAAGATGAAGCTTCCAGGTCAGTGCCATTTTAATTTTTTCATGCTTTATGATGTAAGTATAATATCTTCAGCAATAGGGTCTTACTATCATGTTCTGAATAGTATTTGGTATCAATAGTATACTTTATGTTGCTTTTCTATTGCTGAGATAAGACACCGTAACAAAGACTCCCTATGGAAAGAAGACTTTTTGGGGTCTTACAGTTGCAGAAGATTCATAGCCTTTATTGGGAAGGAGCTTAGCAGCAAGCAGGCAGTTATAGTGCTGGAACAATAGTTGAAATCTTATTTCTTGATCCACAAACATGGGGCAGAGAGAGGTACTGGGAATGGTACAGGATTTTTGATATGTCAACCCCTGCCCCTAGGGATATTCCACCTACAACAAGGTCACTCCTCTAATCATCCCCCAAACAATTCTACCAGCTGTGGACCAATTATTCCAATATATGAGCTTATGAGGACCATTATCATTCAAAATGCCACAATTAATAAAAGTCTACAAGAATTGACTGTCTTTGGGACTCTATTAAACAAAAGTCTCTAAAGAGGAAATTATTGGCACTAGAATGTATATTCATTAGTTTCTATGTCTAATATTGGCATCTGTGCCCAGTTTCAGGGTAATCTCCTTTTAAGAGCAAGCAGCTGTTCATTACATCTTTCTCTTACTCTATGATTCAGTCATATACATTTGGTAACTGTCTATGGACACTGTTATTTGCCTTTATATTTAAGGTGTGTTTCTTGTGTATTTTTTGGTGTTTATTTTGATTTAAACTTTTTAAAAAGGTGATGACATTTAATCTTTCTTTACTGTGATTGCTGATACAGCCAGGTTTAAAGGTGCTGTCTTCCTCTTTGCTCCACAGTGATGAATAGGTATTCTTTTCCCCCTTTCTCCTCTTGTACGCCTTCCTTTGAATTGATTAAATATGATTCATTTCTTTTCTCTTATAGACTTGTTTGTTGTAGGTTGTATTTATTTCACTTCTGAGGGCATAGCACTCTGCAACTGAACTGTCTACAGATTGATATCAGCAAGATAATATAGCAGGGAGCATCAACCTTCACTCCCCTATAAACCAATTATTCTGCTCTTTCCCACCAAATTTTGATCAGGGCAGTCTCAAGAGCCAGTTCAAAACTTTAACAATACAGTGGAGGTAAATGTAGAGATTATATACATAGAAAGGATCACACAGAAGATTGCTATTCCTCAGACATCTGTACACAGCTAGCAGAAGGAAAGACATGAGTAGTGTGGCAACTTTATCAGGCAGCAGGCTCTACAATGGTCCCTCATGGACCTTTTGGCAAAGCTCCCCATCAACTTCAGTTATTGAGAACCTCAATGCCAGTGATTTAATAGTGGCTGGAAACTTCAATAGCCCATTCTTAACGAGGAGTACATCACTTAGAGGGAAAATCAATGAGCAAACATTGGATTTAAGATTCACTTGAAGACTACTGGGACAATCAGACATCTAGAACATTCTATCTTACAGCAGCAGTACATTATACATCCTCCTCAAGTACATGTGGACCTTTGTACAGGACAGAGTACATGCCAGGTGAGAAAGAAAATAACCAAGTCAGACTTAGGAGATTGAAATACATTAAATGTTTCTTTGGGCCACAGTTCTATGAAATTTGAAATCAATAACAAGAGGACTATTCAAAGATGTATGGAAATGTTGACCTATTCACTAGTAACTAATTAGCTAAATCAAAAGAAAATTCTTATGATTACATTTCCAACCTACATTTATGTTTGAACTGAGATGTAAAATATAAAGTTGTATATATAATGATAAAGTGATCTATGTGTGTATAGATTACATGATATCTAAATAAGATTAAGCATATGCATCTCCTCAATCACTTATTATTTATGAAGAATTTAAAACTACTTTAACAGTTTTGAAATGTTTAGTACAAGAACATCCTCTGTTAGATCTTGAATTTGAAATATTCCCACAGAACCAGTTTAGGAACACGGTGAAAACTTTGGAATTTCAAATGCAGCATGAGGTAGTGGGACACTGGGCTATGCATTTGAAGGCTATACCTAGAGCCTTGAGTGATCAGCCTCTGCTACATATTCCCACCCACCATGATATCTGTGCCTTACCATGAACCCAAATTTTGTATCTGAATTCTGTGCACTGAAACCTCAGGGACTGTGAGATACATGTATTTCCATCTTAGGATATTTGTGTAAGGTAATTTATCAGAGCAATACAATATCCCAATACAACATCTATAGTCATCACACCACCCACTACCACACTGAACTACTTGCTCATCTGTGAGGGTAACTCAGAGTCCATAGATTCCTTTTATCCTCACTGGCACTTCTCAACTTGAGGCTTTAAATAAGAGCCTGCCTTACAAGGGCGAAGTATTATCCCATTGTGGTTTTGTTTTGCATTTCTCTGGTGATAACTTAGTTTGAGTATTGTTTTCAAAAAGTTTATTTTAATGTATGTGTTCGTGCTTCTGTTTGAGTGTAACCCATGTAGGTAGGGGGGTATCAAGATGTCATGTAATAGGTTGTTAGATCCTCTGCAGCAGGAATTAAAGATGGTTGCAAGCTTCCGAATGGGGGTACTGAGAACCGCACTTGATCCTTATGGAAAAGTAGCAAGTGTTCTTATCGCTGAGCCACGTCCCCAGCCTCTGTAAATTTTTCACACACCCATTAGTTATTTGTAAATCTCCTTTGAGAAACCTCTATTTAGGTCTCTTGCCTATTTTCTCACCCAGCTATCTAATGCTTATGCTGTTGACTCTGTGAAGCTCTTCCTACATTTAGGAGGCCGCCCCCTCACGGATGTATAATTTACATTTTCTCCCACTCTGTAGGTTTCCTCTTGACTGTGTTTATTGCTTCCTCTGGTGTGTTTAAGCATTTTAGTTTAATGCAATCCTGTTACTATTTTTGCTTTTGTTTCTTTTTAAAGTCTTCTCAAATGTACCTCTGCACAGCCCAGCATCATAAAGCTGCCTCCCTGATTTCTTCTAGCTACAGCCAGATTTTCAGTTTTTAATCTGTTAAGGTGATTTTTTTTTTAGCTGTTAATCAACAGGTGTTTTTGTCTGCATGTGGATATTTCATTTTATCAGGAGCATTAGTTGAAAAGATGGTATTTTCTTCTATATATAATACTCTAACCATCTTTTTTTGGAAATCAGATGGTTACTGTTTACTTCATGGTTGCCCATTTAGTTACATGATTCTATTGGCACATGTATTTACTATATGCCAATAAAAATAATAATATTTTTCTTTTGTGATGCTTTTCTTTGTACAATATTTTTTCTGTGAGAATTATGTAGATGTCTTCAATGACAGATGATCATATCGCACCATATCACCCCATAGCTTCTCATAAATTCTTCTCGACACCTTCCCCTCCCAACTTCATGTCATGTTCTTAGACATGAAGTGAGAAAATGTACTGTCTCCTTTTTTGTCTCCCCTACCCCCAAATGGCCTTGGGAATATTTTTTTTGGATTTGTTTCTATGGCATTTCCATATTGTTTAGATTTGATTTCTCCAGTTGTTTTTCATTGTTGTAGAGATGAGCCAGTGAATATGACCACTTGTTGCTCTTCTCCAGGACCCAAATTCAGTTCTCAGCATTTATATTGGGGGTGGCCCAAAACTCCTTCTAATTCCAGCCTCTGCCATCCTCTTCTGGACCCTGTGGCCATCTATGTTCACATGCACAGACACAGAAACACAGTCTGTCTGTCTGTCTGTCTGTCTGTCTGTCTGTCTCTCTCACACACACACACAAACACACACACACACACACACACACACACACACACACACACACACATCCTTTAAAGTAATAAGAATAGATATTTTACTTAAAAGAATACCACTGGTGCATGATACAACCAAAAATGAATGCATGGATCTTCCAGCTCAGGGAACAGGATAACTTTCTGTTTTGTAATGTCTGCATCAATTTATTGTGTGTTTTTTTCCATTTTATTCAGAGATCTTTCTCTTCTTTGGTTAAATTTGTGAGACTTTTATCTTTTTCTTAGTCAGGTTAAGAATTACCTGCTTATTTCTCCTTTGCTAAGACCCAGTTCTTAGATTTGTTGATTAATTTTATTTTGTTTTGTTTTGTTTTGTGTATGTGTATGTGTGTGAGAGAGAGAAAGAGAGAGAGAGAGAGAGAGAGAGAGAGAGACAGAGACAGAGACAGAGACAGAGACAGAGACAGAGACAGAGACAGAGACAGAGAGAATGAGAGAATGAGAGAGAGAGAGAGGGAGAATGAGAGAGAGACCACACTGTGGGCTTTTTTTATGCTAAGCACACTCTAGGAAATGTTACACTGAGCTACCCTGTCAACCCTTTCCCACATTTTGATTTGAAGTCTAGATTCACTGACACCATCCAGATCAGGACTGGAATCACTCTACTACACAGAAGGCCTTGAATGTGTAACTCTCCTGCTTCTGGCTTCAACCTTGGGAGCAGCTGGGATTACAGGCCCACACCACTGTCTCCAGTTTATATTCTGTTTTCTATATTTTCATCTTCACTTTACTTACTTCTGCGTTGATCTTTATTTTCTCTCTTGACTAAGATGAATCACTTCACATGCCATTTGTTTGCTCTTATTTTGTACTTCATTAGGAGGAAGTAATCAGTTGTGTGGTAATATTCTGATGCTAGATTTATGCATTGGTTTCTGTAGTCTTCTCTTTAGTACTATTTGCTATATTCCATGGACTTTAGAATATTTTATCTCCATTAATACTCATTTAATATGGCTTTTATTCTGTTAACTCTGACCCCTAATTACTCTAAAGACAGTTGTTTAATTTCCACATGCCTATAAAAACATTTTCTTTTCGTTGTTGATAGCTACTTTCATTGGATTGCTTTCTGAGAAGGCAATATAATTTCATTTTGTCTGTATTTGTTCGTTTGTCTTGAGGTCCATCATGTGAGCTATCATGACAATATGAAATGTACTAGAAGGATGATGGGTGGTGGTCTGCTCTGTCCATTTGGTCTGGGATATGTTACTACTGCTGCTCATTTTTTGATGATAGCCTTTCTCTACTATTTGTGTTTGAAATGGGGCATTGCAATATCTAGCTAATTCTTTGATAGGATCTCTTTCCTCTTGAGGTCCATTTATATTCCCTTCATTGATCAGGGTGCTTCTGGGTTAGGGGACTGACTTTAAAGTTAGAATAATTTCTGCTTGCTGATTCACTTCCTTATTCATTTTAAGACCACATACTTTTTATGGATTTTAATTAAAGTATACTTTATGTTATATAAATTTGCCACTTGTGATGGTTAGTATTCATTGTCAACTGGACAGGTTCTACAACTTTCTGGATGACAGGCCCCTGGGCATAATTCTACGTGGAATTATCTTGATTATGTTAATTAACTGGTGAAGAATAATTCTAATTGTGGCCAGGAAGGACCATTTCCTAGGCAGGGATCTTGAACTGTATGAAATAGAGAAACCCTATTGAGTAGAAAAATGTATTCCTTCCTTCCTATCTACTATTGAACTGTGGTTGAGAATGAACCCTCTTCCTCTTAAGATGCATTTATTTGGATATTTTATCATAGAAGGAAGAGAACTAAGGCCTCTTTTTGGAGTTCCATTTGTCTAGAATACTTTGTTCTATCTTCATGACTTTCAGTTTGTATAAATCCTTAGCAGTGAACTAAGTTTCTTGTGAATAGCATACAGTTAGGTCTTAAAGAAATAACAAGAAAAATACCACCCTCCCCCCAAAAAATTAAACCCCTCTGTCTTTTAGTTGTAGATTTCCTTCTATTTATATTAGTGCTACTTTGTAACTTGTTTTCTGGTTTTGGTCTTTGTTTGATTTTCTTTTGTTTATTTACTTATTTATGTTTTGTAGTCCCATTTTTCCACTTCTTGCTGCTCTGCCTTGATTACTGTAAAATTTACTCTAATAGTGTGCTTTTTTGTGGGATTTGTTTATTATAGACTTCAGTGGACATAAAACAATTATAATAAGCTATTTTTAAATTATAGACCCTTAACATAAAGATGAAAACAAAGAAAATACTCTGGTGATACATTTCTTTTATATCTTGCCTTCAAAGAGACTCAATATTCACCAGATGTTACAACCAATTTACTAATAAGCCTTGAAGCCATTTATATGTCTTTAACCTGTTGTTCTACTGTACAGTCTACCTGCTTAAGTTTAACCTGCATTTAAAAAACAATATAACCAACCTCCCTATACCCTAAATTACCTATGAAACCTATCTTTACAGCCTAAGCTAAATTCCTAGCTTTCATCTTCAGTTATATATTCTTCCATGACCCTTACCCAGAGTAATATACATGTATATGTTGTAATAATAATCTTCTAAAAGTAGCCAACCAGTAGAAAGCAACCTTAAACAAAAAGTTTGCCATTAATGTTGAGAGTAACATATGGATATAGGTTGCTAGCATCTGTGCATTGCTTTTTATGCTGTTCTGGGTCTATAAAGTAACTTCTTTCCCTGTAAAACTCAGTTAAGATCTCTGTAGAGAAGCATTCTTATACAATGATTTCAGTTAACACAGGGCAAAGCTTTGGTTAGGGTCACAAGACATGTTGATGGGGAACAGACGAAGGCAGATCAGATACACACAATAGACATGAAATAGACCACAAACTACATATGAGAGGAAGACACAAGGAGAGGAGTAGAGAGGTCAAGTTTGGGTTCCCTCTGTTAGAAGACTGCAAGAGGAAGGCTCTTTCTTTAATTCTATGATGTGAAATTGATGAAAGATTTTAAAAAAGACATATGCATTTGAACATCTTGAGTGATGTTTCATTTTATATCTTTGTACATTTCCTGTATCATAAGTTATTATTTTAAATTACTATAGTCCACATGTAGAAAAAATAAACAGTTTGTACCATAATTATAATATGAGAAAATTTTGAACTTGTCTCTATAATTACTATTTTAGGGCCTTTTCATATTCTTTGTGTGGTCATTAATATCTCCTTTTGAGTATAAAGAACTCTCAACACTTCTTCTATGACAATGTTGTGGGCATACATTCTCCTAACTTCTTTTTGTCAGGGAGTGTCTTTATGTTTTTTGCAAAAGGGTAGCTTTGCTGGATACAGTATTGTCTTGTTGTGTTTTTGCCTTTCAGACCTTTTAATCTTTGAACCTAATTGCTATTTATTTAATGATTAGCTTTAAAGTGCTTCCTGCCTGACCCTTCCATCCTTACTTACTTCTAATCCTCCAATGAACTCTAGCTCTATACTTTTAAATCTTATATGATATCTGTTTGCAAAGATTTACTTCTGCATGTGCCAAATACAGTACAAAAGATGTTAAATTCATTAATGTCTAATCCACTGAGTGACTAAATATTTAGTTAAGCCCTTTTCTCAACACCTCACACTGTGTTAGTGATAGTCTTTATGAATGATAACCTTTAGATTGATAGATGAAGTAGATTATTTTCCCTAATGTGTGTAGTTTGCATCCAGTCAACTGAATACCTGAGGAGATCAGACAAGCTGAGTTTGAGGAGGCAACCACTGTTTGACAGGTTGGCCTAGGGCATATGTCTTCTAGCATCACATTGAAACCACAACATGGTTCTTCTGGGTCACCAGCTTCCTGACTATAAATTTAGAGTTTTATAGCCTCTGTAACAAAGGGCTAACTCTTTATAACAAATCTCTGAGTTATAATTTCTTTGTATAACTGAAACTATCATAATAACTTATTTAGCCTTTGTGAAATGTATTAATAAAATCTTAGGATTCTGATTTTAAGACAATTAAGGTAATTGAGAGAGAAACATGTTCTAGGGTATACAGAGAGGGAGACAACATGCACACATCTTGCTCAGAACACCAGTTCTGCTTTAATCTACTGTATAATACAGCACCCAGTGCTATTAAAGTGTAGTTAACAATGAGATTCAAGAGGTACAGTGTGAGGTGTTGAGGCATCCATACAACTACATTTTAGCAAACAACTCAAAGGCATACATTGAACTGCATAAGAGTGTGGCATCTGTCTGCTCTAAAATGATGATTGAGGATGTCTTAGTTTAGCAAGACTTAAAGAATTTATAGGGCACAGCAAGAGGGTAACTGGAGACTCCAGAAGGGACCATGTAGAGCTGCTAGAAAACACATGTCATTCTCTCCTGACTTGTGAAATATTTGCTAAGGAGTTTACTACCAAGTGAACTGAAACTCCCCTTTGTGTAATTTGTTGTCTCTTACCCCACTGGGACATGGGCACACACATGAAGACTATGCTGCTTATCTGATACATATGTGTGTGGGGCTTAGGTCCAAACCTTGTATGCTCATTGGTTTGTGGTTCAGTCTTTGGAAGTGCCCAAGGGTCCAAGTTAGTTTACTCTGTTGATCTTCTTGTGGAAACCCTATCCCTTCCAGGTTCCTCAATCCTTCCCCCAACTCTTTTTTTTCAGAGACAGGGTTTCTCTGTATAGCTCTGGCTGTCCTGGAACTCACTCTGTAGACCAGGCTGGCCTCGAACTCAGAAATCCACCTGCCTCTGCCTCCCAAGTGCTGGGATTAAAGGCATGCTCCACCACTGCTAAGCCCCCCAACTTTTTTACAAGACATTTTGAGCTCAGTCAAATGTTTGCCTGTGGATCTCTGCATCTGTTTAAGTCAGCTGTTGAATGGAGTCTCTCAGAGGACAATTAGGCTATGCACCTATCTGCAAGTATAAGAAAGTGTTATTAATAGTATCAGGGACTGGTTCTTGCTCATGGAATGGATCTCAAATTGGGTCAGTTATTGTTTGGTCATTCCCTCAATCTCTGATATATTTCTATCTCTGCACTTCTTGTGGGCAGGGCAAATTTTGGGTGGAAGGTTTTGTGAGTGGGTTGGGGTCCTTATCCCTCTTCTAGGTAGGAGTCCTGCCTGGCTACAGGAGGTGACCACTTCAGACTCCATATCTCCCACCACGAAGAGTCTCAGCTAGAGTTAACCTTAACAGTTCTACCTCAAGATTCATCTTTACCACTCCTGGGTGTATACCCAAAAGATGCTCCTTCATACTAAAAGGACACTTGCTCTACTCTGTTTATAGTAGCTTTATGCCAGAAACTGGAAACAATACAGATGTCTCTCAACTGAAGAACGGATAAAGAAAATATGGTTCATTTATCCAATGGAATACTACTTAAATATTAAAAACAGAGGCATTCTGAAATTTGTAGGCAAAAGAATGGAACTAGAAACTATTATTCTGAATGAGGCAACCCTGACCCAAAAGGAAATGCATGGCATGTACTCATAAGTGGATATTAGCTATAAATTACAGGATGAACATGCTACGATCCACAGACCCTAGGAAGCTAAATAACAAGGTGGATCCAAGGAAGGATGCTTGACTCTCATTCAGAAGTGGAAATAAAATTGTCATTGGAGGTGGATGGATGGTGAGAGAGAGGATTGGGAGGAAAATGGGGGAGGGGGTTCAGGTGTAGGAAGAGCAGGGAAGAGTGACTAGAAATAGGAAGGGGTGGTATTTCTAGGACATGACAGAGACTTGTGATGGGGAATGCCTCTTGGCAATATTAGGTACCTTCCTTTTGTTCCTTCTTTGTGAGATAACTTGGTTGGGTTAAGTCTGAATGGTAAGGTCAAAGGACCTCTATGTACCTAGACATTTATGTACTTCTCTCACGGTATCTATGATCTGTCTAGCTATCTTCGCCTGATAATGGTAGTAGGTGTAAGTTTGATCTTATAGACTATGACTTAAACAGAAAATCAGTTGGTTACCCCAATGATGCTGGTGTCAATATTGCACCAGTGGGCATCTCTTGTCAGGTCAGCAATTATTACAGCTTGCACTGTTCACTGCTGGGTAATATGACATCCTAAGCTTCACTGTTTTCACCATCTAAAAAAAATACCTGCTTCATTCTTTTAAATTCCTTGCTTCTCTTTGTTAAGTGTCTCTGCATTTTCTTCAAGCTCTTTGTGTCTCTTTGAAATAACTGTTTGAAATTCTGTCTGATTCTTTTTTTATTTCAATCAATATCTGTTGAATTTATGAAACCTTATTTGACTTCAGTGAGTCATCATCTCCTGTAAGCACTGGATACTTGGCATGCACTGACATCAGGACATTGAAGAGTGAGGTTTGGATTCTAGTCTTACTAATCTTACTAGTCTTCCTAATATGGCAATATGTCTGTCTATCCAGAATTCTAAACAAGCCCCTTATTTTCTCAGAGGTGCAGTCACTTCTGCAGTTTCAGCATTATAATTAACTCGTGTAGAATCTTCATAGATGGGCCAGCTGTTGGTTTCTATGCTACATTTGTGGTCTTGAACACTGCTAACCTATGTCATAGCATGAACCAATAGACTTTTATGACCAGCACTCCACTAGAGCAAGAACAAAACTTAGGCTGCTAGGGGCTTCATAATTCTGAAGTAAACTTGTGTTGCAATACTTCTAGAATTAGACTTGGCTGCTCCTGTTTGAATTGAAAGGCCATGGATGGAATTTGCATACCTTATTCTCAAGATGGCCACAGCCATACAAGTGTTAACCCATACACAGTAAAAGAAGCCTGACACAGAAAGGCAAATACTACATGATTTCCCCTATATACAGTCTACAGAAGGAGAACTCAAGCATAGCGGGTGGGTGGTTATTTGGGACAGGTATTGAAGATGTGGGAAGAACTTAGTCATAGCTACATCACTACAATTACAGGTTCTAGAGACCAATGTCAGTGTGATGGATATACTTAATAATTATATATGATTAAAATTCTATAGACATCAAATATTCTTGGCATACCCACAGAAGATAATGCTCTGGTGGCATGATTATGCTAATTAGCTTGACTGTGGCATGTGAACATGTATAAATATATTGTGTATTTCAGGTATTTCAATTGACACTTCTGAAATATATTATATAGAAATGTTATTTGTCATAATCTACTTTTAAGGGATATACCTCTTCCTATGAATGTCTACTACTGTTTTACACCCTATGGATTTTATGATCATAAAGTTTGCTTTTCTAAATGCTTTAGGCCCTCAAATGCATTTACATTGCTTGTTTTAAAGCTTTTAAAAATAGATTCATAATGAGAAATCTTAAAGATTTTCCCATGCACATACCATTTCTGATTCTCTTCTTTGGTCTATATACATCTTTATTTATACATATCATAAATTTCTTTCTGCCTGAAGGACTCACTGGTTTTTTCTAATGATATTTTCACACACAATGGAATTTTACACACACAATTTTTTTCTTAAAGACTATGTCTTTGTGAGGGTTTCTATTGCCAGGAAATATAACCAAAACAACTTTGAGGGAAATGGTTTATTTAATTTTCTAGTTCTACATTACAGTTCATCATTAAAAGAAGTCAGGACAAATAACTGGAATCAGGAACTGACTCAGATACCATGGAAAAATGCTTCCTGGCTTCTGCAAAGTCAATGGATAGGCATAGCACTCCCATTCGTGGGATAGACTCCCCAGTATCAATCATCAAATAAGAAAATGCACCACAGGTTAGTCACCAACCAATCTGGTAGGACATACTTTCAATTGAGGTTTCTTCTTCCCAAATGACTTGGCTGGGGACAACTTGATATAAACTAGGACAAAGATTTTACTTTACTGTGTTTTAGTTTACCTTTTTTTTTTTTCAGAAAGAAATATGCCGTAGTTGGCTTGACCTTTTGGTCTTGGCATGTAGTATGTTTTCTCTGTTTCTGCTAGGTACCTTTACTGTATCATCTTCATCCCTGATTTGATGATGGCATGCCACTGGGATCAGCCCTCTTATTTTGCTTTCCATGCTCAGGGCCCCTTGGGTTTCTTTGATCTGTGGGTTAGAGTACTCATCAAACTTGAAGGTTTTTGTTTTTGCCTTTTGCCTTTTTGACTCATATTTCCTCGCCTTCCTGCCACCTAGGTGCAATCTTTTTTTCTTTGCTAAGTTCATTACATACATACTAAATTATGAAGTCATTTGATATTGTCTCATGATTCTTAAATGTCTTCTCTCCCTCTCTTTGTCTTCTTCTACCTTCATTTTCTATGTATTTTAGTTAGGGGTATAGCCTAGTTTCTTTCCTGTTGCTATGATGAAACAAACTGATTAAATGCAACATAAGGGAAGGAAAGGGTTTATTTCAGCTTGTGGGTTACAGTCCATAATTGATGGATATTTGCAAAAGAGGTCATGTAGGAATTTGAAGCAGTAAACATGCAGAAATACTGATTGGTGGGTCATGCATTCATTTGCTCTCAGGGCTCATGCTTAATTATGCTTCTTATATAGCTCAGTAATATATAGTCATATATATAATATATAGTCTTATATAGTCCAGGGAATGATACATCCCACCGTGGGCTGGACCTCCCTACATTAATTACCAATCGTGAAATCCCCTCAAAGATATGTCCACAGCCCAACCTGATTTAAGTGATACCTAAGCAACTTGGTGGAGGAAAGTACTTACTTGGCTTATACTTCCAAGTTACAGTCCATCCTTCAGGAGAGTCAGAGCAGAAACTAAGCAGAAACCATGAAGGAACTCTGCTTGCTAGATTGCTCATGGGCTCATGTTTCCTTAGTTTTTTTAAATATAGGATAAAGCCACATAACCAGGAAATAGTGCTGCCCACAGTAGGCTGGCCATTCCTCTATCAATTAATATTTAAGATATCCCCTCACAGACATCGCCACAGCTTAGTATAATCAAGGCGATTGACTCTCACTTCTTAGATGACTCTAGACTTCTTATGTTGACCAGATAAGCTAATCAGGACAATCATTCTCTCTCTCTCTCTCTCTCTCTCTCTCTCTCTCTCTCTCTCTCTCTCTCTCTCTCTCTCTCTCTCTCGTGTTCTGACCTCCTGCAAGGGAATGAATGAATTATGAATATCTCTGCTGAAACACATGACTTTCTATGTGCTAAGAATGTAGCACCAGAGCTGTAGGAATCTAAGAAAAATGAAATAAACAAATGTGTCCTTCATCACAGGTCCTACATTCTGCTGCCTACGAGTGGCCAGTCATTTATTCTGAGGGAAAGTGTTGCCAAATATTTGAGTTTCTTCGTGGGATCCATCATTTTATCATTCCCAAATTTAATCGGTCTATAACTGCAGCTATCTCTTGAGGAATAAATTCTAAAAATTGTCACTAGATTTTTCTGAGAGCAGGTCTATGTGCACCGGTACTATCGCTGTCAGTCGCCTTTACCGTTATCTGATTCAATGTCATAGAAACACAAGCCTCAGACAAATCTTCAACAGAGTGCTTAAAAAGGTGAACATCTGATAAATAATTCCCCACTTCCCTCACCCACACTCAATTTTATGAAGCAAAAATGGTTTCTGCAGTTTCCTAACAAATGAAGGCAATGGTCAGGATTACTATGGTTTAAAGGATGGCGAATGCAGAGCTGGAGTCTGACCTCCTGCCGCACTTCATTTTACAGCTCCTTTTGTTTCGTCTAATATGCTGAAAAACAGCTTCTGAGACCCCCCCAGGCCAGAGCTCCACTTGAACAATTACAGCCTGATAGAAATTCTGAATGGGATTTTATATGGGAGCAGAATTCAATTCTCAAAGTCAGGTGTGCATGGTGTTTAGTAATTATAGTGGGGACCTGCCACTTTCCCCCTCTCTCTTAAATCCCTCTGGTCCACACTCTCCTGACCTTATCTCTATGGGAGCCTATAATAGCACCTTGTTTCTGCCCTGGGCTGCCTACTGACTGTTCAGCTTCCACTTGGTAAGCGTGGGATCTGAGCTACACACCCTTCTTTCAGAGATGGAGAAGTGGAGAAGTGGGTGATCTGAGGCAGACAGGACAAGTGCAGGTTCTCTAAGATTGTGACTAAGCAGAAGGCAGATCAAGGAATACCCCACTTCCTAATCTGGCACCTTCTTTAGAAAACTCCACAGGGCATGGGGTCTTTGTACCCCTCTATCTTATTTTCATAGGATCTTAGCAGGTCAAAATATTTCACTGAGAGAGTTCATTATTAGAGCATTTAATCAGGGTCCCAAACTTCTCTTGCTCTCCCTGCTTTCTCTGGCAAGTCCTTAAATACAATAATAATTTTTTGTTATTAATATGATGTTCTATATTGGAATAAGAATATATGTATACATATATAGTGTATATGTATATAGTGTATAAGGGCACATATATGCATATGTGTATGTGTATGTGTATGTGTATATGTATATGTATATATAGTGTGTGTGTGTGTCCTGAATGCATATGAATGTCTTCATCTGTGTCTTACTGACTTGAGACAGGATTTCTTACCATACAGTAAGTTTCTGGGGAAAGTTAGACTGACTGGCCAGTGAGCTCCTATAATCCCTTTATCTCTGTCCCTCTACACTAATGTTATAGTCACATTCAGTCACATCCAGCTTTGTACATAGTTACAATGGCTTCAAATTGGAGTCCTAATGCATACACAGCAAGTGTTCTTCTGTCACTGAGCCACCTCCACAAGCCCCATAAAAATTTAAAAGCACTAAAGCTTTTATTTCCATATTTGACCATGTAATGCAGTCTGATCGATCACCTATTCCGTCTCCCAACTGCAGGATATCAGAACATGTGGTGGAAATGAAAGCTACTTCTATCGTGTCATGTAATGCCTCAGTAATATGCCAATCATTAAATACAGATGTTACTGCCAAGTTCATAGTATTACCAGGCTATGTCCATGTTTGCCCTTTTTATCTATCCTTTCTTTTGTGCAGTTATACAGTCAAAGGGAAGTCACATGACTACAGAGTTTTCCATCAGACTCTCTTCCAGTAAGCCTTGAACATAGTGAATCCAAGCTGAAGACAATTTCAGATCCATTCATTAGGGTCATAGTGGGTACCAAGGTAGGTTTGGGTCATAACATGGTAATTGGATGTCCTATGTGACTACTTACAAGCTATTATTCTGCTTCCTCTCAAGAAGATAGTACAGAGGTACACCACCATCATAGGGATTGATATTTAAAATTCCCTTAATGTGTACCAGTTGTCTTCAGTAACTGCTCATAAGAAGCAGCATCTTGCTGGATTTGGAGCCCCACCCCATCTCAGATGTACATTCCAAACTAGAAGCAATCTCAGCCAGACTGATGGTAGTCTCCACCAAATGAACAGTGTTCCTTGTAATTGTTGATGAAGTCAGCACAGCACATCTTGAGTCTTGTGCACCCTCAGTTAAAAGGCACACCTGTGAGATGTCCCTGGTAGGACTCACATCTGATGTTCTTTCTTCACGATCTCACCCATATGACATCAATGCCAAGTAGGAAAGTAAAGTGGGTCTCCTTACATTTTCATTGCTGTGACATATGCTCTCACCAAAAACATCCCGGGGAAGGAAAGGATTGATTTGGCTTACACTTCCAGGTCACAGTCCATAGTAGAAGGAAGTCATGTCAGGACTTCAAGTAGGAACTTGAAGCAGACACTTTAGGGGTACACTGCTTACTATCTTTCTCACCTGCAGTTTTGTGATTAACTAGTTTTTTTACACACCCCATTGACACATTCCATGACCAGGTGCCCAGAGAATAGTGCCACCCACAGGAGAGCTGGACACTCCCATATCAATTAGCAAACAGCAGTTCTCCTACAAACATACCCACAGGCCAATGTGATCTTGAAAGTTTCTTAATTGAGATTCCCTTTTACAAGGACTCTCCACTGTGTCAAGTTGACAGTTGAAGCTAACTAGGACAAGTAGTGTCTGGTTATATGGAAAATTCTCATGTTTTTCAGCTTTCAATTCTACAAGTTTCCTGACAACATTTTAGTAAAAACTTCATTCCTGCTGAAGTCAACTGAAATAGCATCCTGTAACTTACAGTTGAAGAGTCATCATGACACACATCTTCATTCTGAAGTTAGCAGGGCTGAGATCAAACTTTAATTTAATATTTATGGTGAAACAGGTTCACCATAAGAGAGGGTCCAGTCACTCAGTGTCGTAAGATGACATGTTGGATTTGCAGTGAAGTTAGAACTACAACTTATTTCTCAGTCTCCAATATTGTATATCATCTACATAGATGTTGGCACCATCTATATAGTACTATATCAATGAGTACTTCATGGATGAACACTGATGTTTCTAGTCTGGAATGTCACAGAAGCTCCAAGAGAGCTGAACACATAAGAGTATAGGGGCAGCATGATAGTAGGAAAGTAACAACCATGACCAAGAAGGGGCAATGGAAAGACCACTCTAAGCCAAACCATCCCTGTGCATCCCAAACTCCACAGCTATGAACCAATCTGTATCCCATTAAGCAGCGTCATTAATGCCCATTTCAAGATAGGGTCTTTGAAGAAGTAGCCCAAATTAGTAAGGCTTTAAGAGTGGTCCCTAGTCCAGTTTGATTCTTCCCTGTAAGAAAAAGAAATGTGTACTCAGGAGAGGCTCCATGAATATGCCCATAGAAGAAAAGCATAGGCAAAAACCCCACAAAAACACAGACATATGCATGACAAGGAGATAGAGTGGTTTCCAGAGAAGCCCATATGTATCAACACCTTGATTTTACATGTTTAGCCTTTGGAGCTGAGAGAAACCAGTCTTTGCTGTAGAAGCAAGAGTTTACATCATTTTCATGACACTCATACCCCACTGATAACTTCCTAAGCAAAATGGATGCTGCTATTAGAGTGAGGAAGTCAGGACACACATATCCCAGTTGTTCTCATGGAACCACACCCATGGCAGCAGTGACTTTTGAGATCTTATTGGAAATAGAAAGTTTTAACCCAGCTCTGATCTACTAGATAGAAAATTCAGCCAGTGGACTCAGCAGTGGTAACTCAGTAAGGCCTCTTTAGCTGATCTGATGTCCACTAAAATATGGGGACTCCTACAGTCTTCCAGCTATTGATGGTGATTAGCTGAGGCTATTCCTGGAGTTGCTCCCCATTCTGCACTTCTAGTTTGTCAGATGGGTGAGAAGAGAACAGCAAACGCTAGTACACTTCTTACCTAAAGAGGCAGATGTACATCCAGAGGGCAGAGTGGTGGAAATTTGCATGGCAAGCCCTAGTGATGAAGGTGAGAACACTGATGCTCTAGCCAGGAATTCAACTACCAGGAGAGGGCTGTTTTGCTTTGTGACATCTTCATCTCTCTCTGGGTGCGTGCGTGAACTATAAGCAGGGAGCTGCTTTTCTTTGTGATATCTCTTCTCTGTCTGTCTGTCTGTCTGTTTCTGTGTGTATGTATGTATGTATGCATACATGCATGTATGTATGTATGTATATATGTATGTATGTATGTATGCTATGTAGTGTAGTGTAGTGTTGCTGTGGAGGTAGGAGAATATCTTCTCTGATCACTCCATAGGCACTTCCCACAATTTTGTTGTTGAGGCATGCTCACTCACTGGCTGGATGTGCAGATTGGTTTAGACTTACTGGCCTGAGAGCCCCAGAGATCCTCCTGACTTTGCCTCCCCAGCACTGTGTTTATTATAAATGTGCTACTTGACTTGGGGTGGTTTGGGGTTGTGTGGGAAAAGGAGGTTTCCAAGAGTCAAATTCTTGTTATCTTGCAAGGGCAAGCATTTTATTTACCAATATCTCTTCCTACCTGCCATTCTTCCCCTTTTATCAAAGGTTCCAAGATTGTCTCTCTGTGAGAATAATAAAGTCTTTGAATGCAGCAGAGTGGGGCTACTATTGTCAATAATATATGCCATGGACTCTGAAAAGAATCACAAATGTGTTTAATCATTAAAATAATACAGGAAAGTAAATACCACTGTTGACACTCCATAACTTTGGAGAGGAATACATACACACAGACACACACGAGAGAGAGAGAGAGAGAGAGAGAGAGAGAGAGAGAGAGAGAGAGAGAGAGAGAGAGAGAGAGGTGGAGGGAAGGAGAGGGAGAGAAAGAGAGCAAGCTGCTCAGGAGGGGGAAATGGCAGAGCTAGGACGCAAAGCTGCCTATGTCTGATTCCTGAAACTCATTCCTTATTCACTATCTGAAGCCCCTGAAGATCATGGTGATTTCTCAAGTGTAATAAAACTGAATAGTGCTATGAGAATGCCTAGGAAAATTAAAATATTAACCTTGGTTAGATTAAGCTGTCTCTTAGTCAACTTGAGTAGCTGGAAAGGAACAAGAGTTTGGGTAGTACCTACCATCATCACCCATTGCTGCTATGAATGTTTGTGACTAGGAGGCACTTCCCTAAAAGTGTCTTCTGAGTAAATCTTTCTTTAAATTAAAAAATTATGAATTTTATTTCACATGTATGGATATTTTGCCTACATGCATGTATGTGTACCACACGCATGCTCTGCCTATGGTGGCCAGAAGAAGATGTTGGATCCACTAGAACTGGGCTTATGAACACTTGTGATCCACATGACAAACCAGAGTCCCCTGGAAGAGCAACTGATGCCTGTAATCATGGAGACATCTGTACAGCCCTTCATGTTTCTTAAACACGATCATCGGGCCAAGACTCATGAGTGGTCTTGTGCTGCTCATCTGCTGTACTTAATTGTACATTTAAATATTTCTTTAATAACAGAGCTAGCATGTCTATCTGCCATTGCTGCTCTAGAGGTACACAAAGTACATGGCCTTTAAAATGTTGAACCAGGACTGCCTTTGCTTTGCACTAGAATATATTGGCACTAAGCTACACCTTTCAATTTTCAGGTGGTAAGTAGAGGTACTCCAGATGATAGCAAATATTGACTCATACCCTCCTTCATGAATCCTTTAAAAATGACAACTATCTATCCTGCTTCATCACCCAATGTGTAGCAAATCAAAATACTGTAAAGACACAGGGTGACAAATATAGGAGCTGGACACAGAATGGTCACAGGTTTGAAGCTAGCATGTATTATGAGTAACTGTATTTATGTGGCTAAAGGTCAAAATTAAATATCAAAAGACACACAGTTATACTTTTGCCTTATGATTTTCCAATAAGTACACTTCCTGAATGTAGCTTCTTGAATGTTCCTTTGAGAAGTTTGTTATATTCTTGTACCTAATCACTATCTTTGTTTTATTAAGCCTTAGATGCTAGCTTTATGATTTTTCTGTACTATCAAGATTATCTATCTGTCTCACATCAACCACCATCATCTATCTGTTTCTATCATCATTGATCTATTTACCACCCATCATCTAGATTTTACCATCTATCAATCAGTCTTTCTTTATATGTCCACCCTTTTCCTTTCTTTCCTTTCTTACTGCCCCTCTACCTTTTTCTTACATCAACTTATCTTCTGAAGATATCAATCAACATCTGTCCATAAACTATCCATCTATATTTATCATTTATCACTATCATATGAGGTAGAAACTTAAGGGTTCTTTGGAAAGTCAGATGGATGTTGTTTTGCTGGGGCAAACACATGAAGCAACATTTAGCCGAAGTGGACACAGATGAAAGACTAAGGCAAACTCATGAAGGAACATTTTGCTGAAGCAGACACAGGAGAAAGGAAGTTCTGCTAAAGCAAGCCCATAAAAGGACATGATGAAAGATTCTTTTCTAAGGACATACATGTATTGGTCTTGATGTCAGCTGAGACAGACTCACATGCTAAGGCAAGACATGTCCTGAAGCAAGACCCGGAGAGTACATATGATGTTTAGAGGGCATAAATAGGACTAGACAGTAAGAGAGGTTGAGCTAGGTTTGCTGACAGAGCTATCTGTGCAATGCTTGTTGGCCTCATATTTTCGCTGAGACTGAGTTGAGAACTTCTAGAGTTCTTCCTGGTCCCTTCTTCTGACTCAAACTGAGGCTGAGGCCTGGTTGTCTCTGCTAGGTAGTGTCACCACTGCTGAGTCATTTTGCTATCCTGACTCTATAAAACTAGATTGCTGGTATATCCTTGAAGTATTTGCAAGTGAATAGAGGTGCCACCACTAACCTGTGAACTGAACTGCCAATTTCCAAACAGATGGGAGTTGCTCCAAAGATGCTTTCTAAACAGCTCTCACTTCTCCTGGTATCTTCTTTTCTACTACCTCTGGTGGGTATATATGTATATACATATATACCCATACACACACACACACACATACACACACACACACACACACACACACACACATGTTACATTGTTACATACATATATATGTGTGTGTCTATCTTGTCTATCATTTATTATAATTTATTATCTATCTTTGTCATCTACATATCCACCTGTCTTTAACAAAAATTATCTATCTATCTATCTATCATCTATCTATGTATTTATCTATGTATCTATCTATATATCTATGTATCTATCTATGTATCTGTCTGTCTGTATATCTATCTATCCATTCTCATGTACATACAGCTACACCAATATACACATATATACACATACAAACATGTACACTTAAACATCTACATATATACACATAAATATACATGTACACATAAACTTATACTCAAGTCCACATACATATGCAGACATATCCATACACATACACATATATATCTACACACAATGATGTCAGCTGAGACAGACTCACATGCTAAGGCAAGACATGTCCTGAAGCAAGACCCGGAGAGTACATATGATGTTTAGAGGGCATAAATAGGACTAGACAGTAAGAGAGGTTGAGTTAGGTTTGCTGACAGAGCTATCTGTGCAATGCTTGTTGGCCTCATATTTTCGCTGAGACTGAGTTGAGAACTTCTGGAGTTCTTCCTGGTCCCTTCTTCTGACTCAAACTGAGGCTGAGGCCTGGTTGTCTCAGGTAGAAACTTAAGGGTTCTTTGGAAAGTCAGATGGATGTTGTTTTGCTAGGGCAAACACATGAAGCAACATTTAGCCGAAGTACACACATATATATGCATACACACATATATACATATCACATGTAAACACATATATAGCACACAACATAAAAATATGGTTTTCTTCAATAACTTGTAAATTCAGTTCTTCGGCATTGTTGAAATTGGTTTTCCTTCTGCATACTCAGTTCACTGTGTGAACGTTTCCTTCATCCTTTGGATCAGTGCTACCATTAGCCTCATCTTGAATGTGAGTTGTAGTGCATGTGACATATATGATGTGTATGCTCAGTAGACTTTAGCAGTCATCCATCAAACTCTGGGCACTGGTCAGCACTGAAGAAAGAAATGGGCCTCAGGTGGCCGGGTGTTCTGTGGGCTTACAGCTCGCTGACAGATGGTGGCTGTTACCAATGGCCCTTGGGTGTGCCAAGGCTGTAACAGAGGTATAAAATTCAATGACAGATCAGAAATATAGCAGTAGAAACACAGTAACAAGAAAATGGCAGTGACAGCATGACTCCCACTCTTAACACTAACTCTTTAAGTGCCTAGGGTGCACTGTGTGGTGCACTGAATTGCTTTACAGGTCTTATTTTACTTAATCGGCACCATTTCAGTATCAAGCGGGCAATGTCATTGTTTTTTATGTGTGTGTGTGTGTGTGTGTGTGTGTGTGTGTGTGTGAGAGAGAGAGAGAGAGAGAGAGAGAGAGAGAGAGAGAGAGAGAGAGATGACGTTTCTTTGGGCAGTATGAGCAAATGTCTACTTGCTTCAGATCACCACCAACAGTCTAAAGCAATGACTCCATCTGACCAGTCTTAGTAAAACAGTAGGTTTATTGGAGTTACCTACAGGAACGTGGGTGGCTCAAAAGTAGCTGTATTGCTATATAGAACTCAGTCCATTTAGGTGACTATTCATAAAAACCACACTCCTCAAGCTCCCTACTCACATGTATGCATCTGGACTAAGTGTCTTCTCTCCACATCATTGCTTTCTGCTTTTATAACCATGGTGGAGGTCATGTGTGCATGTGTGTGTGTGGGGGCATTGGGGTGTGTGTGCAGACTCACACTTTGTGAATCTTGTAAGTTTCAGGAGGATTTTTGGGACTTGTGGTTTTTGTTTCCTTCTTGATCCTTGTAAGTTTTCTTTAATTCTTGAATCTTTGTCTCTGTCCAGAAGAGGATGTTTCAATTCAGAGAAAATAGTGACAGAATGGTATGAAAGCTAGTGGACAGTTTAAGAAACTGACTAAAATTATTCAGGTTGGAGGCAGCTGAGAAGGCTCCTGGGTGCAGGGCTTGGTGCTTGAGTCTGGAAAATTAAGTTGGATCTGCAGAACACACATAAAGCTGGGCAGGGTATCTCACAACAATTTAGCCTATCGGCTTCAAGAGGCTGAGAGAAAGAATAGTGTAGGGTGGAGCCCAGCCCTACCATGGGAAAAGCCAATGGACCAGGGAGCAGGTCAGAAGAGCTGAAGAAAAGACATGTGACGATACAAATAAGCTGGTGTTTACTTTGAAAAAGTCTGAGATGTAGTTGCAACTGTTTGGATTTTATACAATTGCAGTAGAGGGGGTGCTACATTCTGAAACTTTTGCTTCAAGGTATATTCATATGTCTATGTTTCACAGTTGACATTTGTGAGCAGAGGTAGCACTAAAGAGACAAAGCTTCCTTGAGTGTCACTGGTTTGCTTGTGATATGAGATTAGTCCAGAAGCCCCTAGCTCTTCTGTCTCACAGAGAGTTTTCTTCATTCACCAGTTCTTAGGTCTTTATGAATATACATATGCTCACTGCAGAAGGGAAAGGATACTTGAATGCATATGGAGCTTTCTTCTTACCACCCTTCCCTCATTACCTTTATAATTTATTAGCTTCTAGATAGACACAGTACCTCGTGAGAGTGGAATTGATGATTGGCTGAATGATGTTTTTACTAAGTGCACAATACTAAACCAATGTTTCTGCATTTAGCCGGTTGAATGAGTAAACTATAAATTGGACCAGAATGGGTGATATCCCTGATGCCTGTGTCTGGATTCATAGTGCTGTGTCTGGATCTCTAGCCAACACCAGCCAATGTGCATCAAAAGCAATAACACTCAGCACATTGCTAGCTTGCTAACCAAGAAAGCTATTTACATTTATATTGGTGTCTGTAATCCTGTTGGGATGGGACTCATTGTAATTTATGGTGGCCTTTGCTGCCTTCCAGGAAGCCACAATAGGCACAGATTTCACTTGTGTTTCTTAGCAGAAACTCAGCCTTGATCGATATTTGAAGAAAAGACAGTTATTAAGAAGACTCAGGACCTGATTCTAGCTAATACATCATGATCGTTCATGTTAGAGCCAGCATTTGGGATGCCATGAACGAATTTGGTAGCAGCTTATCTCTGAGGTTAGATTTGTCTCCTCCATGTGTCTTAGAGGAATAATGAACAGACATCTTGAAGGATGAATTGTGGCCTCCAGAAGTCACTTATGAAAGGCACACTCTAGTAGAAGTCTAGAGCCTATACATGATTGACAGCAGTTCCCCTGGATGATAGAGAGAATAGCAGAATATTAGGACCTTGACATCACCCTAAAGCTCACTTACTATGGGCAGAGCTAATAAACCCATCTCTATAATGTGAGATATGAAGCTAGAGAACCGGTGATGGGGCAGCTAATTAAAGTTCACTCAAATCCAGGACTTGATGAGACAAAGCTTTCAAGCCATCACATTGAAGTGTACCTATTCATAGTAAAAGACATTGATCTTTCTAGTCCTTTCTTCCCCTTAAGTCACTATTTTAATTTTCTCCCCTGTGATGTCCCTCAAGATTCTCTTGGTTTTCACAGACCTCCAGACACTAGAAAAATAATGAGCAGTAAAGACATAGGTGTGGCTCTGTCTTAGCAAAACTGAAAGGGGGTTATGTTAGTCCATTTTCTATCTCTTAAAGAAATGTTTGATTCAATTCACTTAGAAAGACTGAAAAAGTTATCCAGACTTTCAGAACTAGAGGTTCTAGTTGGAGATAAAGGGGCCTCATTGATGAAGGACTCAGATGCGGGCTGCACTAGAACCCAGAGAGCAATGAGGTAGAGGCCAGGGGTCGATGATCCCCTCTAAGGTGAGTATTCTTTTTAGGCTACTTCCCTAAGACCATCCCCCTTTATCTTTCAAAAGATACCCTGGGGGGCAAGCTCTGACTCCTGGCCTCTGTTTGTTGTCTTCTTGTGTTTCTTCCATTGCTCTTAGTGCACTTCTGTGCCTTAGTGCATTACCTCCAACTTGATTTCTTTTGTATTTCTTTTTATTGCTTTTGCTGTGTTTGCTTATTTGAGACAGGGTCTTGCTATGAATCTCTGGCTAATCTTTAACTTGAGAATCTCTTCTTGCCTTGGCCACCTGAGTGCTGAAATGACAGTGTGTTCCATCATGCTTGGATCAAATATTTACGTTATTTCCATTTTATTTATTTATCTTGCATGAAGCTGTTTGGATTAATACATGGCATAGTGCATGTGTGGCAGTCATGGGATACCTGTGGGATTCATTCTCTCCTTCCACCATTAATTCTCTCAGGTTACCAGCCCTGATCTACAAAACATTCCCACCAGTCAAAGTATTGGATTTCTACTGATGAAATCTCAGATGCCACAAGAAATGGAGATGAAGGATTTCAGCCAGTGTTGTTTCAATGTCGTTATGGATTATACAAAATAGGTCTCTGTTTATGGAAGATAAAGGACACCAGTCTTTAAAAAGATAGTGATTTAGGCTATTGTGTTTGAGCTGTCTTTTGTAAATTTGCTCTGGTCCCCAGTGAGGTAGACTCAGACTCTGAACTTTGTGAAACAGCCTGGGAGGTGGCAGGGAACTAGACAGAGACTTGAGATGTGGGCCTTCCATGCAGTACAACTCCCCACAGGCTACACCAGCACGGACACGTTCCTTCTAGTTCATACACTTCCATCTCTGTCTCCTCTCTGCCTGATGGGGCTGTTTGAAATGCAGCTCCCGACCACACTTTAATGTGTAGATAGATGCATGCCTCAGGGTTGTGTTAAAATGCAAGATTTTGAATCAGTGGGTCCAGCTCGGAATGACAGTTTACATTAGAAATAAGCTTCTAGATAGGACTGACCTTGTGGGTCCCCAGGCCAGATTGAGGGCATCCAAACTTGGAGAACTCTTAGGATGAACTCTTTAGCAGTGAACACGTATATTCTTGGTGCCTATTATGAGCAAAGAACTTTGCTAAGGGCTATTGATACTGAGGCAAAGGGCCAATTTGTAATGACGTTTGAAATGTTCACTTTGCAGTAGAAGGAGAAATAGACACAGCATTTCAAAACTGCATGGAAAGCGGTCTGGATGTTGTACAAGGAAAAGAGATGTCATGAAGGAGTGATTTATTTGCAGGTAAAATAGACTTCAGAAAAATCACAGAGGCTGGGGAGACGCTGGGGAGCTGCTAACTATGAACTGTATAACGGGGTACTCCCAACCTCAAAGGATGCTGGAGAACTCCTTTTTCCTTAAGAGGTATGCTGAAGGTAGAGGAAAGAATTATTCTTTTGTACAACAACGAAGATGTCTCACTCTGTGGTTCCATTCTCCCTGCCTCCCCCACACTTATGAAAGATTCCCTAGCCCTGGCTGGAGGCCTGTTAGGCAGTCTCAGCAAGCGGGAACCTGGGAATGTAAGACAAAGGTTCACCTTTGCTCCTGCTCAGCTCCCAACAGGCCTAGCCAATGAGTCAGAAAAGGGAAAGGATGTGGGTGGATCAAGGAGGAGAGTCGCCTCTGTCGTGTGGTGATTATGTTCTGTGAAAGAACACCTGCACACAGCGGCAGCCACCTGGAGGAGACAAGACTGCCCCTTTATGATAGGGGTTCTGGCCAAGAGCAGCCTGATTTAATGATGAGGAAAAGGGGGCAGAACCGTGAAACAGGGACCAGCCAGGAAAGCATTCTCCCTCTGGTTCATTGCTGGGATTATACCGAACCAGTTTTTCTCTGATGCTAAAGTTGATCTGCAGAAAAAGAGCCCTCCGTAGGCAGAGAGGAGAGCTAGCTCGCTTGGTGAGCCTGTGGCTTGCATGAGCCTCTCTGAGATTCAGTTTTTCCAGCTGAGCAATAACAAGGTTGGGCGCAGTTTCTTGAATGCTGGTATGGATGGTGTGAATGCTATAATGGAAACTTTTACTTTGTGTGGAAGCTTGAAAATAAAGAACGTGTGAAGAAGGCCGAGCACAGGGAGAGTACAGGCCTGTGTTCTCGGCTCTTGGGAGGCAGAGACTGGAGGAGTTCAAGGCTATTCTTGCTAAATAGAGAGACCAAGACAAGCCTGGTCTACATGCTGCATGAGGTTACGTCAAAAGAAAAAAGAACAAACAAGTAGTCTGTGAAGAACAGAAGAAGTGGTCACCAGGCATCAAATGGACAGATGTTGGTCAGTGGGTACAACTTCAAAATTGCGAAATGAGTACGTTCTAGCCATCTCATGGTAGCATAATGGCTATCATTAACACTATTTTATTGGAGATTTGAAGTTGCTTTATAGAAAATACAATACCACATGCAATAGTAGATATGATATGATAATTAGGTTGATTATGTTAATTATGTCACAGTGCATGTGCATAGCAAGCATTACCCTGGATGCTTTAAATATATACACATTTCCTTTCCTTTCATTTTTTAATGGAAAATAGATGTTTGTTTCCTACTGTACGTCTTTGCTAAAGTTTTACTCCCTCACTTCTCCCAGACTCCCCACGCCTCCCTTACTTCCCAAATCCCTCTGTTTCCTCTCCAGAAAAGAATTTCCAAGAGACCACAGCCAAACAAGACAAAACAAGATACAATAAGACAAGGCAAAACCCCTTATATTGAGTCTGGACAAGGCAACCCAGTAGGGGCAATAGAGCCCCAAGAGCAGGCCAAAGAGTCAGAAATATACCTGCTCCTGCTGTTAGAGTGCCACAAAAGCGCCACACCATCACCCACAACATGCAGAGGCAATGAAGCTAGACCTAAAGAACCCATGGTTAGATTTCCATGTCCACACTCATTCAAGATCCAGCCAAGGTCACCCCTTCTGTTTATACTGCATGCCTCTTGCTGCCAGGTCCTGCATACTACTAGATTTAGGGCCCCCTTTGGCAAAAGTCTGAGATCCTGCATGGCTGTCCTTAGCAGATCATAAATACACACTTGTCATTCTTCAGGGAGCAGACATCCATTTTTTTTTTTTCAGAGAAGAAGGTCGGCTGGCAGCTTGTCATCACGCAGCCATCCCAGCCCCCTCCTGGGACTCTTCTGACTATCTTGGAGCCACCAGCACCTCAAAACTTGTTTGTATTGTGTTTCTGTCATATGTGTATATGTGCAGTGTATGGGTGTGTATGTGTGTGTGTGTGTGTGTGTGCGCGTGCGCACACACACACACGTGCACTCGCTCATATGTGTGTATCAGTAGATTTGAACTTGTATATATGGCCATGTAGAGACTAGATATTGATGTTGGGTGCTGTCTTCAGTCATTTGCCGCCTTATTGATTGAGTCAGGGTCTCGTGATGAATCCAGAGCTTTCTGACTTAGCTAGACAGCTTGCCTCAAAGACCCTTGTCTTTACTTCCCATGTGCTCAGATTATATATAGGTAAGTTGACAGAGCCACAGGCTCTTTTTTTAAAAAAAAAATGCAAGTACTGGAATTCAACTCCTGTTGCATGGCAAATTCTTATCCAGTGAGCCTCTCTCAAGGCCTCTTGTCTCCTATTTATATGAAGAGAAATGAATCTGTCTTATAGGGGCCTCCTTGTGTGTGAAGTCTCACACTTTACATATAAAAACCATGACATTCTGACCCTGTGAAACACTGTGATCCCAGACCTTATCTTTATTCTTTATTTTCTGCATCTCAGCCTGCAAGTCTTTCTCTCAGGATGCTCCAAGCTTGTTTTCATGTTTCCTGGAATTCATCTTGATAATAGTAGCTAGGATATTCTTTCTATAGAAGGGCACATTCAATGCTCATTGTCATTTGGCTGTTGGTTCAAATGATACCACAACTGTCCTAGACTATAATGAACGAGGCATTACCTCTTCTCCTCCAAGACCACAGTGAATGGGGCACTTTCCCATGTTACTCTGGATGTCAACACATGTTCCCTGCTATACCTACCTCTAACCTTAAACTTGGTTTTGCTCTCTTTAAAACATTAATCACCATCAAACATTATTTGTCTTACCTTTTGCATCATGGGTACTGTCCCCCTCTGATCCTCCTCTCCCACAATACAGCAATGACTATCATAATGCCAACAACAGCACCTGCCTTCCTTATATTTCTTAAAATCAAGAAGGAGTAGAGTAGATGGTCAAAAACAGGTGTTGGGTAAATAAAAGAAATGGCCTGATGAGGTGGCACACGTTGCACAAGTCTAAATGGCTTAAGTTTGATCCCTGTAACTAACATTTAAGAACTGTAGTCATCACTCTCCTATAGTCTGAAGAGAGGCAGAGGCAGAAGAATAACCTGGAAGTTCCTGGCCTGCTTAGTCTTTAGTGTGCAGCTTCATAGAAATAAGAGAGATCCTGCTTCAACAAGGTAGAAGGCGTGAACTGAATCCCAGAAACTGTCCTCTGCAAATTTCTGATAGGCAGACAGATGTGCATACATACACATACACATACACATACACATACACATACACATACACATACACATACACATACACACACATAGAGAAAGAAAGAGTCACAATATATATAATAATTAATAATTAATAATAATGATGAAAAACAAGGAAGCAATAGTGAAAGAAAGAAACTAAGTGAAAGAGTAATGGGTAATGGAGAGGGGAAATGTATAAGAAGTATACTTTGAACAAATGATAGACTCAGATATTTGTTTTGTTTCCTCTAACATAACTCAATCATAGCAATTATGGAAGTGAGGTGGAACATCTCCCTGGAGATTGACATCCTTAGCAGTAGTATTTGGACAAGTTTGAATATTGGCAAGCTGAAAACAACAGCCTCCAAAGAGTTAAGTTCAGTTCTAGGAGGAAGGACACACCCCAAATACAGGGCATGGCTTGAGTGGTCTCATGCCTTACAGTGCCTCTTCATCCAGTGATGGAGCCCTAGCTACTCTTCATCAGGACCCCAGGCTATAACTTCAGATTTTGATCCCTGGGTTTAAAGCAAATCCATCCCAGGCAGTGAGGTTTGCTGATCTCTTTTTATATAATCACGAATAGCATTCTCCTTATTCACAGACAGCTTCCAGTGCAGATCTGGAAATTCTGGGTATGGGATGAGGACAAAGGGACAAATGCTTAAAGAGCTTGAGCAGATGTTTCTAGTAGACTCTGAATATTTGAACATTGTGGACATTTTTTACACTGTGCATGTTGAAGGTCACTCCCAATTACTGATTATGCTGGCTGGAGAAAGCCAGAGTGAAGATGGGTTTTAAAGCTCCTCAGATAAATTAATTGAACAGCTAAAGTCAAGGCAACCATTCCAAGATATTCAGATATGCAGCCTGTAATCAAGGTAGCCCCTGGATAGCTGGCAGTTGGCAGTAGAATTCCCAAATTATTCCTAAGTCACGGGATATTTTTTTACCCATGTCTTTTCTTTTTCTTCTCTCTCTCTCTTTTTGTCTCTGTCTCTCTGTCTCTCTCTGTCTCTCTGTCTCTCTGTCTCTCTGTTTCTGTGTGTGTGTGTGTGTGTGTGTGTGTGTGTGCACACGCGCGCGCGCGCGCACACACCTATGCATGCACAGGTATAGGTATATGTGTGCATGCTTTTATATGTCTGTACCAATATGTGCACACAGAGACAACACTTCAACCCCAGATGTCTGTATGATGATCTATCTCTGCATTAAGGTTGGCCATGTCTCCTGTTTACTGAGCTCTCTTCTACACACTATTCATCTGATACACAAAGACTCCTACTTATTTTGTTACCAACTGATCCCCTCATTGATATATGCCCCTCACAAGAACACAGATCTGGGACCTTTGGTCACTATGTTTGATGCTGTGTGGCTGACTTTCAATGCCCACTGGCAAAAAGTGAATGAATAAATGTGTCAGTATGATATCTGTCCACTGAACTGGCTCTGTCAAGCCAACATAGGAACATAGGAGATAAAATGAAATAAAATCATCTTGTGGAGGTCACTAGAAAAATTTCCCAGAAGATAGGATTCATTATCTAATAGTGGCTTAATCTCTTGCTTCCTACTCTTGGTGACACCCTATTACCACCACATGCCACATTTCTAGATGGGGATCCATGCTGCTGTCAAATGGCTGTGCTCGTGAGGACTACAGGAGAGCATTCTAGTTCAGCAGTTTAGTGAAGTGGGACACAAGGAAGAAGACAATGTTGATTCCCAAGCTAGAAGAGGTGAAGGGTCAAACTTGAGAACAGGGATGCTCTATTTGTATAGATATACTGACTCTGGACTAGAGAACTCAGAATTTGCAAGACAGGGAAGAAACATCCAGAAACTTCCTCATTGGGTAAAGGATTTCAATAGCCATTCTGTGAGGACAGTGAACGCTTGCTGAGTAAACAGGGGTTCTATACTCTTGGGGATTTTTGCTGATTTCCTGGGACTTTTCTTCTGTGACATTAAAGAATCATGGAAGGATAGGAGCATAGTTCCAGAGGACACAAAGGCTCAAGAGGTTGAAGATTGTCATAGGTAGTAGTGGTCGGGTTTCTCAGCACTGGAAGGAAATTGATGTGACTGTTACCATAGCAACAAGTAAAGATGCCTACACATAATTGATCAGGACAGGAGTTAGAAACTCCTGTGCAGATGAGGAATTTCTCCACCTCTACTATGTTTGGATAGGTCCAATTGGGTGGTTTTGCTCTGTGGGTTCCCATGTTTTCCTATTTGGGAGTCAGGCAACTCTTGTTTACTCTTTCCCAGCACCAAGTCAAATCACAACTATGTCCCTTGGGTGAGATGGCTAATGGCTGCACACAGAGCATCTATGTGCCTTGTCAACTTCTGCCCCTCCCCCACTTCGCTCTAATCATCATACCTTTTCTTCAGCTGTATACACAGTGTATGGTCTCCCTTACCTCGCAGCCTTCCTGCTCACTCACTCCTCTAGATAGACATTTTGGTGCCCATCGTCCAAGTAGGTTTTGCCTCCTATGTGGAGAACACACGTAGCTATCCCTATAACTGTATATTTAAGAATCATTGAGCTGTGCATAATGGCACACATGCCACATCTGACTGTCAAGTGAGCTGAATTTGTAGAATGACTATGAGGTTAAGACCAGTCTGGACAAGAGATGAATATCCTGCTTCAAAAAGAGAGCACAGAAAATGGGAGTCCATTGAAGTGGATATGGCAGAACTTACCTGTGACTCAGTACTCAGGAGGTGGTGGCAGGAGGCTAAATAGCAAAAATTCATATCAAAACAAACAAGAAAATAGCCACTGGAAGGCCTTCTAAGTCACCTGATCTGGCATTTAGTCTCTACTCACTCCTTACAGCCACTTCTAAGTTTCTGTACCCTCCGTGGGTGATGAGAGGCTGCTCTTGGGACTTACTCAATGAGCATCTCATATCCCGTTTCCTCTTTGGTTTTTTTTGGCAGGAACTTGGTAGAGTGGAATAGGATGGCAAAAAGATAGGCAATTTCAGGCTGCTATGTCTGTGTCTTTCTATTAAGGTGGCAGATGGTCAGGTCATTGCACAGTTATTTTATGGGGTAACTTCCTCTTGTGCCCTCAGACTTGGGTGCCATGATTGAATAGGGAGATGAAGAAGTGAGGGTTCTCCCTTCTCTTCCTCTTCCTCCTTGCTCTCCTCCCTCTCTTACTTCCTTTATCATTTGTAAGGTTTCTATACACACACATATTATGTGTGATCACATCCATACCCCTCATACCTGCCTTCCCACCCTTTTCTTGTTTCCCACCCTCCCATCAGTCGTCTTTGCTTCCTGGACACTTTCACTTCTATTTCTATGCCCTATGTATGCACACAATTTTATGTGTCTATACAAAAATCTCAAAACCATAAATGAGAAGAGTCATAGAATATTTGTTGTCTGTCTGATTTAACTCATTTAATATAATTGTTTCTAGTTCTATACATTTTCCTCTAAACAACATGCTTTAATTCTTATTTGTGGCAAGAAAAATAAAGATAAATCCCATACTGTGTGTACACCATGTCCCCCTTCCTGATCCTCTGCTGATGGACATCTAATTGGCTCTATAACTTAACACTGTAAACAGTGCTACCTTGGACACTGATGTGCAAGAATCTCCGTGAGATCCTGACATGGGTTTACCATGGGCTAAACCCTACCAATGGTAGAGCTGGGGCACACAGGTGATCTAATTTCATGTTTGGGGAGAGTCAAGGATTTGTCTTGATTAAACTCTACCTTTCAGTGTCTTTAACAACAACAGAAAATATATTGTCAAACTTATTACCTATATCTACATTTTCCTGTAATAAAATGTCTTCTGGAGAGTCAATTTAATACTTTCCTTAAATTTTCTACTTATTTTACTAATAGATTAGTATATTTTGTTTGGGATAAGGAGAAAGATGGGCAGATTTATCTTCACACTCCACCAGATCTTTTGAAAATAAACTTTGGGTGGAAATTCCTATTCAATGTAGTGAACTAGTCAGAATAACTCCTTGTTCTTTTACTAAGGGCTATATGAAGGTGATGATTTAATGCAATTATTTAAACTATGTCATTCCCTTAAAGAATAAAATTGCATGATTGTTGAACTACCAAAATAGTGGGCTGTTATTATAATAGAATAGAATAGCACATGGCTTTATAAATGCATGACCTTTCATTCATGCACTTATCCTTGATCGAGTAAGTATTGAGTGCTCCTTTTTATTTTTAAATTATACCCCCATCTGTGCAAATTCCCTTGTGTCTCATGTCTCAAGAGGCTCAGAAGTCTAATTCAGAGTCTCCTGTGTGATCAAAAAATTGTCCCTGGAATGTTTGAATGGAAAGCTATAACATTTCTGCTAAGGCCACCAGGAGCATTAATAACTACTAATTTGCCTTTGCTTCTGAAGACTTGACTGGGGGAAAGTTAAAATGGCAACTGTCATTGGAAAATGCTATCAAACTGGATAAAACAGTTGAATCATTCTTTAAATAAACAGCTGAGCTTAACAGCCCTTTAAGAAAATCCATATGATCCAAAACTGAAGAGCCATGCGAAGAGGCAAAGCATGATACCTTTCATTCTACTGGACACAGTCCAGTCTTCAGAGATTCTCAGACCTTCCTTACAGCTCCCAGGCTTCAAGTAAGAGCGCAGAGACCCCTGCCTGTGCCTGTGTGTGCATACTTACAAAGGAGACGCAGCTCTCTCTAGTCGTCACTGGGTCAACTTTCAAAAAGGATCAGGAGCGGGCATGGCCACACATTTTCCCCACACAGGGCCATTCTAATTAGTATTCTTTGTCTCTGCATAGTTTATAACAGTGCCTGCTTCCTAGGTTTGGGAAATGAATTACAGTGTCATTCCACTCAAAGGCCATTCAGTGAGAAGATATACAAGAAAATGAATTAAACCAACATCTGGTAGATCAGAGAAGAAAAAGATGGCATCTGGGCTTAGAGGCTTAGAAACTGATCAAACAAAACAACAACCACAAATAATGTCATTTAAAGGGGAGTAACTAAAACTGTCTTTACTTGGACTTTACTTGGAATAAAAACATTGTAATTATGTATATAGACATTTCTATTTGCATGCATACACATACATATGTGTGTGCATATGGTACATGTGTGTGTGTGTGTATGTGTGTGATCTGTGTGGACACATGCACTATGGTGTATGTGGAACTCCAAAAACTACTTTATTTCAATTTCCTTCTGCCTTTATTCAGGTTCCAGGGATCACAGCCATATGGTCAGGCTTACATAGCAAGTGTCTTTACCTGCTGACCCATCTCCCAGGTTCCCTGGATAATAGTTAAAACCTGAAAAACTCAAGAGAGAAAAACATTCATAGTTTCTTTAACCAAATCCTAGCAACATTCATTTGCTTTTCTTTCCCATCTATATTTGTTTATATTAGTTTCTATTTTTCTTTGGTTTTATAATTAGATCATATTTTACAAATATTTTCATGTGCTACATTTTCACTAAACATCCTGAAGAGTTCTGCCACTGTGTTGTAATCTTAGCACACAATATTTACAATGGATATATTTATTCTATTTCCTGACTGCAGTATAGCAACACCCTACCTGGGGTATGTAAATCGTTGCTAATGTTTGCCATTTGAACAAATATTTTGATGGGCATCTTGGAGTGTAAATCTCTCCTGGCATTTCAGATAGAATATCTGGAATGAAACTAGGGGGTGGGGGGTCACAGAATGGGGCCATTGTTAAGTGTCTTGCTGTGCATGGTGTTGCAGACTGGTTGCTAAAAGAGTGTATCAATTTCTGTTCTGCTTCTCGTTGATGGAATTGGGCAGCCATTTGTTAGAACACTTTCCTGAGCAGGTTATGAATAGCCAAAGTGCGCTTTCAAATCCCTTACCACCGAGGGCCTTGCCCAGGAATTATCCATCAACCACTGGCAGGCTTAGTGCTATGAATCTGAAACAGAGGAAGGAAGAAGAAGGCAATAAATGAACCACAGACTGCCTGTGAACCTTAGCACCAGAAATGTCATAACTCAGAGAGTTGGACTGGAGAAGGATATTAAATCTGTAAATAGTTCCCAATTAGTACAATTATCTACAATGTGAGCTGCTGAGCTCCCACCCTTATGCTGGGAAGAGAAGTGAGACTCTCTCTCCTTCACTGTTTTGAAGAAATAACCATAGACTCTCTCTGGCTGAAAGGACAGAATACCTGTGCTCAGTACACAAGCAACCTTTGGGCTATAAAGAAGAAATAGTCCACAGCTAACATTCCTCTGATCCAGGTATGGTTTTAATTCTAGCATCAGGAAGCTGAGGCAGGAGGATAAAATTTTTATTTGAGACCAGTCTGGGCTCCATAGTGAGACTTTCTGTTCAAACACACACACACACACACACACACACACACACACACACACACACAATATATATATATATGTATATATATTATATATTTATATGTATATATAAAATCAGGTAAGTGCTGACTGTGTAAACAGGAGAACCTGAGTTTTAGGTGTGAGGTGTATATTCATGATCCCAGCACTGGAGAGGCTCCCTAGAGATTACAGGTCATTTAAACTTGCAAGCCCCAGGTCACATTGAGAGATTTTGTATAAGAAAATTAAGGTGGGGAATGAATGAGGAAGATGCCCAACATTGATATTTGTGCACAGACTTGTACACACACACACACACACACACACACACACACACACCTTCTGTGGATGATTCCTGCATTTAGAATACCCCTCATAATTCTGAAGGGGATCTTTTGTTAGAGAACTGGAAAATGCTGGACACACACATAGTCACTGTGTTAAATTCTGTATTTCTCATAAAAGTCTCCATCTGATGGTGAATGAACTTGAGGAAAGTAAAGACAAGGAGTAAGGAGAGGGGATTTGTTCAGCTCTTTTTATGGGGTGTCTTCCATGAGTTAGACATTGTCCCTGGCTTTCGAGCTATATCAGTAAACATAGCAGGCAGGCAGCACCCCAGTTATGCAGCATGTGACACATGCTTAATGTAATAAATAACTAGATTACAGTGCCAGACATGAGGTGACATAGTAGCTAATTTTTAGTGTCAGTTTAGTCAGGCTGTAATGCCCAAAATACTTGGTTTATTACTGTCCTGTTACTTTGTGGATATTTCTGGATGACATTAACATTTAAATCTATGGATTTAAGTAAAGCAGATTCTCTTCCACAGTGTGAGTTGTTTTCAGCCAATAAGTTGAAGGTCTTAATAGAACAAAGTTGACCTCTCACAAGAAGGAAATCTACCAGCAGACTGCTTTCCCAGCCTACAACCTCAATTTTGGCTCTTAGTGGGTCTTTTATCTATGAGACTGTCCAGCACACTTTATAGACTGGTCTTGGCAGCCTCTGTAATTGTGCAGTAGGTCCTAAAAGCAAACCTCTGTTAATTATCCTGCAAAACTTTATCTGTTCTGTGTTTCTGGAACTCTGAAGAGATTAAATAAAATGGGAAGTTGATGGAAAATCCTTGTTGATGACCTTCTCTTGTCTAGTTCATAGGGTCATGTACATCTTCAGTCATTGATTTTTATACCATGCAAGTAATCAGCTCAAGGTGTAGACACCACCATGTCTCTTCTTCCAAACACAGCATGAGTTCAGTCTGTGAGAATGAATATAGTATTTTCTTCCTGAACAGAAAACTGACTTTTTTCTTCTGTCATCCGAGTTTATGACACCTTTGAGCTAATAGGAATGGAGACCTTATGTAGATCACAGTCTCCAGATTCTGCTGATTCTGAGAATCAGAGAGGGCTAACACAGAGTCCTTGATGTCAGCCCCAAGTCATTGGCATTTCTGTTGTGACTGGCATGCAGAGTCACCCACCTGCACATGAAGCACTCTTGAGAGAGCCACTGTGTGGCTCATGTGTTTAAGCTGAGGATTGGAACTAGTATAATTTGAAAACTTGAACCCATGTCCCAGTTTGATTTTCCTTTCTCCACTGAGGTCTCTTGCCCAGCTCTAGTTGGGTCTTTCTGAGCTAGCTGGCTTCTGCAGCCTCTGCCCTTTTTCTCAGACAGCATCATCGGGCTCAGACTTATTCCCAGTGACTGACAAGCTCTGGACTCACAGAACCTTTCAAACATATAGGTAATTCTCATACATACTCATGTGGGAGTCCATACCTGAGCCTACATCTCTCTGAGAGCTGCCAGCTTCATCCTCAGGATGCCCACGTGCTCCTTGATGAGAGTGTGGGAGTTCTGATTTGAGGTGGCTTAGCCCCCAACTGCCTGGTGCTAACAGAAGTCATAATGGACTCTGCTCTCCCAGCCCCTCTTTCTCTATGCCAGTCCTCTCCATGAATCACGATGCCAGCTGGTCAGACTGTTCCTTAGGCCCACTGTGTTCTCCTGTTCTCAACGTCAGCACCAGGTTAGAGCTTTCTTATCTCCCCAGAGTTTCAAAGCATTCACAGAAAGAACAAGACTAATAGTGAGTTAATGAGCCTGGCTCAGGGACTCAAGTGTCCAATCACTTCTATTGCTTCATGTTCTACTTGCAAGTGTCAGAGACCAATGCTGTCATCTTCCTGAGAGGGAATCAGAACCAGGATTCCTCGTTCTGAAGAGTTGCTTAATGATAACGATAGTTCTTTTCATCTAAATAACTCTACAAGTTGAATTCATGCTCACCTTGGCTTGAAACATACTTCATAGCATCCCAGGGGAATCGCCCTCAGAGCCTCATAACCCCTACATCTGTTAAGGGGTCTGTGTCGCCCTGCTTACATAGCGTGCAAAGAAAGACAGATAATGAGCTATAGCGTGCAGTAATTAAGGCTGAGGGTGAACATGAGAGGTAGCTGCTGCTGATTCTCTTCCGTGTCACTCATCCAATTCATTGATGTGCTTCTCCGATTTTACATCTATGTTCACCTTTATCCAGAGGGAAAGACAGCAAAAGAGCATAGGAGATGTGCACTGGGACTCTTAAAAGCAAATCAGTGTGGCTCAGGGCTTTTGTTGGAGAGTGGAACTCCATGGACTCTGAGCTGTGATGAGTTCATTGCTTACTATTGGCTTGCCAGCATGCAAGATAGGGAGAGAAAATGGAGTAGATTGAGTAGCGATGTATGCACTTATAGAACTAGCCATTGTGACAGTCTGTCGACACTAGTAGGGAGCTCTTTCCTCCTTCAAGAGTTCAAATAAGAGTAGCAAGATGGATTTGGGATGGGCTTGTGGTTGACTTTGTGTTTTGCTGAACTGTGGAAGGAAGGTTATATAGGAAGCCCAAGGGTGGAGAAGACCTGCTTTCTCCAAAGGAGATTGGTGGGAAAAAAATACCTTCTGCAAGAGGATTGTTAGAGAAGACTGACCTTCTATAAGGGGATTTGTGGAAAAGTCTGAACTTCTACAAGGGGATTTGTAGAGAAGACCTGTCTTCTGCAAGGGTAGACAAGGCCTTCTATAAGTGGATTGGTGGAAGAGACTGACCTTCAAGAGGATTGGCAGAGAAGACTGACCTTCTGTAAGGGAATTGGTAGAGACCTGCCTTCTCCTGGGTTCTTACTTCCTGTGCCCTTGATAACAGAGTAGAAAGAACAGAATAGCAGACAAGTTCTCAGCTCATAGAATGAAGCAAATCCTGGTAATAAATGTGAAATTGTGCTGGACACTGGGTGCAAATATCTTAATAATGCTTTTCGTGCTACAACTATTTCTTTATGCTACTTAAAATTAAACAATAACAGGAAGACTCTATAAGCACAGAGGCCTAAATAGTCCCTTTGTCTCCTGTGATATACTCTTGAGGAACTCATATTATTCAAAATTCCTGTTCTGCTTCTTGTTTTTTTGGGGGGGATTCCATCCACAGATCGCTCATTCTAAGTATGATTATAATTCTATCATGATTTTTCTACTATATGCCCCAAACCTTTTAGTTTAGTGATTTGTGTCATCCATACTCAAATCTATCATATGTGTTTGTTTCACCCCTGACTTGGGCTAGTCGGTACAATATTGTTGATACTGACTACTGGGCATTTATTTTGTATTAGGGGTATGCCATTTTCACATTTAACTTCCCCAACTATTTATTTTATACTTGTAGAAGCTGAACTTGGAGATTAAAATTACTTGTTGTACACTACATAGTTACAAAAGACTAAAACCAAGATTTGACTCTAAGTGAACTTCACAACCCAAGAAACTACACTGGTGACAACCTTGACATAACATGACTTACCACGAGGTTTTTCAAATTCCTTGATGATAAAACAGAGCCAGAAAGCAGGTGGAAAAAACAAGGTCAGCTTCCATAAATCAGTAACAGACAATCCCTATCTCTTCCTCCTTATCTGGACTTTTAAAAGAGTGTTTAGTTTCCATACAGTCTAGGCCACAGAGAGCTAGCTCATCATGGCCCTCTCTTACCTTGCTTTCTGTAAGACTCCAAGATGTCTCATCCATTCCACCATAGAAGATTAGTCTCTTTCTATTCCTTTCCTCTAATTCCTTCCCTAACATATGTGACCTAGTTCCTTCTTCTCTAACAGAAAGTGATAAGGAGCATGGGGGTGGGATTATAGCGAGACCAAATAACCGGCAGCAGATAGTCTAATTACCTTATAGTTAGTGGCTAGGGTGGAAGCTGATAAATGGAGGTGATAAACAGAGTCTTCCAGAAGCTTCCTCAGGAAATCTTTTCCTTTCCTTGCTTGGTAGATACCACTGGGTTAAGCTAAACATTTGTTTCCCTTACAGATATCCAAGCATTCCTACTATCAAAATGTGAAGCCACTGGGCTAAGTGATACAGCAATCACAGGAGGAAGCTGTATGTGAATTAATATAGGCAGTGCTTTCCAAAGGTGAAATGCCCTCCTTGATATAGATGAGATGGGGTAATTCATGAACATTTTCCAAACCTTGTTACTTATTTTATGGATTTTTTTTTAAAAAGAGAGAGAGATAGGAATATTAATTAGTATATGAGGGCATAAATTTAAGTAGAAACAAGCTAATTTTTCATAGAAAATACAGAGTTGAAGAAATAGAATTATTCATCATTAACAGAATTATAGGTGGAGAAACAATGTATTAGTTTGCAGTGAGTACTCTTTAAAGTTGATCATTACCGGGCAGTGGTGGCACACGCCTGTAATCCCAGCACTTGGGAGGAAGAGGCAGGTGGATTTCTGAGTTCGAGGCCAGCCTGGTCTACAGAGTGAGTCCCAGGACAGCCAGGGCTACAAAGAGAAACCCTGTCTCGAAAAACAAACAAACAAAAAAGTTGATCAATGTTATGGTTTGGATGAGAAGTGCTTCTCACTCAAACAGAAGGTTCATGTGTGGAGGACTTCTTACCACCTGCTGGCGTTATTCTGGAAGTTCTGGCAGTGGGACTTAGCTGGAGGGAATGGTCACTGGAAGGAGGTCTCCCTTTTGTTTTGTTTTTGATTTTTGTCTTGGTTGCCTCCTGTTGAGCCCTTTGATTCCTGTATGTCTGGAACGAGGAGGAGCTTTGTTCCCTGAGGATTCTACCCAGGCACAGGACCCCATCTCCATGGGATGAACCTACTAATGCCATGAGACAACAGGAACTCTCCCTTAGGATTTTGGCCATATGGCCACAGACTTAATAAAACTCATTCACTGCTTAAGGTGGGGATAGGATAAGTATTAAAAACAGTCTTTCAAATAATGAAAAACAACATGTGTGAGTCTGATGTGATGGAATATTGGCTTCCTGCTTGACCTATGGACTCTCATTATCTTCTCCCTCTCTTGAGTAGTGTGTGTAACATGTATTTGTACATGCAGAAACATGTGTGGCTATGCATGCATATGTGTGCACATATATGTAGAGACCAGAAGTCAATATCATGTATTTGCCTCTATCACCTGGCTGAACTGGCTGCCTAGCAATCTTGGAGTATCTTTCTATGAACACCTCCACAGCACTGGCATTGATGTGCATGGCACACAGGAACTAGAAGAAGCAGAAGGTGCTTCTGAGGCAGGAATTCTGTAACAGTGTTCTGGCCTCAGACTTCTAATAGAACTCTGAGACAATCTATTTTCTCTGTTTCCTGGCTTGTGGCAATTTCTATATTAGTCACAGAAAAATCATTCTTGGGGGTGGGGGGACCCTACATGTCAATACTCCAATGATGAAGAAGTGGAAAGATTTTGGAAGGGCACAGCTGAATTTGCATATTATTCAAGCCCTTGTGCTCTTGGTCATGTTTCCATGGTCCCTACACCCAGTTCCCTCATGTCTACCCATTCCTACTTTCTCCTCTTTTCTTCTGATGAATGGTGGATGCTTTAAAGATCCCGTTCTTATTTTGTTTGGTCCATGAAATCCCAGCACTTATAGGATGAGGTAAGTACATTTTAAGTTTGAGGTCAGACTGGACAAAATAGCGAGACAGTAAAAGAGACGAGATGCATACAGTTTTACATAATGACTGCTTACATAGATTCTAGAAATTATATTATTTAATACATTTTTCTAGTGAAATAAAATATTCCTATGTTAACATTTATCTTGGCATCGGTGCAAAAATAAATGAGACCTTGCTTCTGATTTTGTGAGTTTACTTGTATATCAGCTTAATTTTGATGCAGTGATCAACATGAATAGGGGACACAGTGAAGGTCATCTCTGTGGAATGTGAAGGGAAAATTCCTGTCTTAGTTTCTTTGCTGTGGTGAAATACTCTGACCAAAGCACTTAAGAGAGAACTGTTTTTGTTTGTCTGTTTGTTTTCTGCCTCATAGTTCAAGGTGTCACACAATACCACACCATGCCATGCCACCCCATCCCACCCGACCCCACCCCACCCCACACCACATCACACCACACACCAAACACCAAACTACATCACATCAAGAGAGGGAGTGAGTAAGAGAATTCATGCTGCTGCTCAGTTCCCTTTCCTACTAAAACAGCGCAGGATCCTAACCAGGGAATGGTGTCGCCCACAGTGGGCTGGCCTTTCCATCTCAATAAATGTAAGATCATCCCCTTAGGTGTTCCTAGGGTCCCATATCCCGGGTGATACCATATTCTGCCAAGTTGACAATTCATACTAATCATCACACTCTATGAGATAGTCCTTCACAAGAGGAAATGTCATTCTGGGACTGTATTCAGAAATGCAGTTTGTCATCTTAGGTTACTGGTTTCCTAACACTGATGTGTCAAAAATAACCAAAGAGAATTTTTAAAATGCAGATCCCAGCCCATTTCATAGCCATCCATTGAATCCATCTTGAGAAGACTGGAAACAGAATCCACATTTTCATCCAAGTTCTCCAGAAGTTAGTTTCTCTCTCTCTCTCTCTCTCTCTCTCTCTCTCTCTCTCTCTCTCTCTCTCTCTCTCTCTCTCTCTGAGTGCAACTATGGCTGTGACTTTTGGGTGCTGTTGTCAGTGTAGTCCATTTTGGATTCTTCACCTTAACACCTTTTCATGGAGTTTCTGTGATGGAATGTGAGGATTGAAATAGGGAATGTCATTGAATATTCACCCCTGGCTAGTCTTACTGAGGAAGAAAGACTGTGAGACTATCAAGTATACAGACCAAGTTGGAGGAATATTAATGTAATTTGTAACTTTTTTTGTGAGTGTGTGTGTGTGTGTGTGTGTGTGTGTGTGTGTGTGAATTTATCTATATGTATGGGAGTATGGCTGTATGTATGTGTATATGTCTGTTTGTGTGAGTGTGTGTAGTTGGGCTAGACATTGGAAGCAAGCATTTACTCACTGAGCCCTCTCCTTAGCCTTTGTTGTAATATTATTTTTGTCTCACAACTGGGCTGCCTTTTGTTTATGAACTAGTATTCAATGTTTCTTTCAGCCAGCCTAAGGAAATGGAAATATCAGGCTTGTTTGTAAAGATGCCATTTTATCTCCCCGACCCATTGTTCCCTTCCTGAAACTAGCACTGTGGGTAATTCCTCTCCACATTGACTCTTTTGTCTCTGTAGCATTGTTCTTACTTCACTACTTAGAAGGTGACAGCAATGCTCTGTTAAGCAGAGGGTTATGCATTAAAAGTATTTGTAGTAGACAGTCCCTATGTCCTGCAGCACCAAGCTTCAAGCTTAGGTTTAGTGGAGAAATGATTTGCTTAACACAGATCATGTATCCATGCTTAGCTTGAACGTTAATGGAAAAAGAAAAAATCGAGGAAAGAAAAAGGTCATTTCACACTTCTGATTCAGAGCTCAGATGACCAAGCATGACAGGACACTCCTCAAACATGGAAGTTCAGATGCCAGTGCCCTAAAAGGAAATGAAAACTCCCACCTGCTTCCTTCTATCCTAGGCTCTGACCCATTGCTCAGGCACTGTCTTAGTCAGGGTTTCTATTCCTGCACAAACATCATGACCAAGAAGTAAGTTGAGGAGGAAAGGGTTTATCGAGCTTACACTTCCATATTGCTGCTCATCCCTAAAGGAAGTCAGAACTGGAACCCAAGCAGGTCAGGAAGCAGAAGCTGATGCAGAGGCCATGGAGAGACGTTTCTTACTGGCTTCTTCCCCTGGCTTGCTCAGCTTGCTTCCTTATAGAAGCCAAGACTACCAGCCCAGGGATGGCACCACCCACAAGGGGCCCTGCCCCCTTGATCACTATTTGAGAAAATGCTCCACAGCTGGATCTCATGGAGGCACTTCCCAAACTGAAGCTCCTTTCTCTGTGATAACTCCGGCCTGTGTCAAGTTGACACACAAAACCAGCCAGTACAGGCACTGACACAAAGTTTATCTCCTGTGAAACCCTCAGCAACTCAAATCACATTGATCTCTCCCTATTCTGATCCATCACACTAATAGACTGAGTCACACAAAGCAAGATCTAATTATAAACCATTTTGCTTTGCCACTTGCCTCATGTGCATACATCTCTTTCTCCCCTAGATCAATTATAAGCAAGTCCAAAATAGACTCTGTATTGACTACTTGTGTGGATGGACATCAGGGAGCATTTGGGGCCATAGTGGAAGATATTAGGTAACACTTGTTGCTTAGGTATTAAGTAATATATATATATATATATATATATATATATATATAATGATATATGTGTATGTATATATGTATATATTATATATAATTTATATATTATATGATTTATATATATTATATTATATATGATCTTTATATATTCTATAATTTTATATATTATATAGCATATAAATATATGATATATGAAATATCATCTATATTTTAATATATTTATTTAAAAATATACTAATATATATTTCATGTAAGTTGAAGATTTATTTTTATTTTATGTTTATTAGTGGCTTGGCTCCATGTGTGTCTGTGCATGACATTTGGGTAGTGCCCATGGAGGCCAGAGAAGGGCATTGGATCGCCTGGAACTGGAGTTACAGATGATTGTGACCCATCTAATGCATGCTGGCAGAAGAATCAGAGTCCTCTGGGAGAGCAGCTTGTGCTTTGAACTGCTGAGCCATCTCTTGAGCTCCTGTCTTAGTCAGGGTTTCTATTGCTGCACAAACATCATGACCAAGAAGCAAGTAGGGGAGGAAAAGGTTTATTCAGCTTGCACTTTCCACATTGCTGTTCATCACCAAAGGAAGTCAGGACTGGAACTCAAGCAGGTCAGCAAGCAGGAGCTGATGCAGAGGCCATGGAGGAATGTTTCTTACTGGCTTGCTTGAGTTTCAGTCCTGACTTCCTTTGATGATGAACAGCAATGTGGAAAGTGTAAGCTGAATAAACCCTTTCCTCTCCAACTTGTTTCTTGGTCATGATATTTGTGCACAATAGAAACTCTGACTAAGACAAAGTGGTACCAGCATAGTGGGGTATTCCTGTGACGATCTGACCATGTTTTGAGGAAGACTGTGGAAGGACTTTGGAACTTTGTGTTAGAAGAGCCATTAGGATGCTAAGAGCTCTGGGGAATGTTCTATAAGAGCTTGGAAGATAATATTGAGAACAGTGCAGAAGATGGAGGAGGATTGACTTGTGAAATTTTAGAGGGAAAATTAAAGACTCTTATCAGGGCTGTTGCTGTTTTGATTGCGAAGATTCTATGGTTTTGGTTAGCTGTGGCTGAAGAATCAGCTGTGATTAACAAGATACCAGATCCACTAAAGCAAACATTTGTTTTACTGGGACTATTGATGCTGGTTAGCTGGAGCTAAGAAACTGGTGGTGATTAAGAAGAGACCAGCATTACTGAGGTAAAATCTTCTGGGATGTGTTTTCTGAGAGCACAGAGGCCATGTTCCAGAGATAACCAAGGTTGGACCTTGTGCTGTGGCTGGACTTGGTAATGTGTAAGAATCACCCAGGTAGTACTGGTTTTTAAAGTCATGATGACAGCTGAGGCTTGGCACTATGAGAGGCTGCAGAAGGACATTAGTGAAGATGCACCCTTGGTTGCAATTGATGGCCCAGGACTGAAGGGATCATGCAAAGGATTGATGCTTGGCACCATGAAGAGAGCCTATGAGAGGCTATTGGTAAAGCTTAGTTACAGCAGAAGACAGCAGTGTTTTGAAGATACCAGTACCATAGATGACCACCAAGAACAGCAGCAGCAGTGGGGTACAAGCAGCTGTAGCCTAGAATACAAGCTGTGTGCTACAAAGGGCAAAGCTGGAGAAGTGTGACCCAAGCCTTTGGAGGAGCCCAGATGATCATGAGTTGGATCCCAGACATTGGACTGTTGGAGTTTAATATTTGCTTTTGATTGTGACTGTGTCCTGATATTTTTCCCTCTTGAAGGAAGAAAGTATTTTAGTGGAGCCCACAGTTAAGACACTTTGAATTTTTAAAAGACTTTGAATTTTAAAAGATATTGGGCATGTTAAAGGGATTGAATTTTAATATGTAAAGACTGTGGGACTTTTAAAGTTATTTAGATCTTGGGGATGAATAAGAGAGTAAGGGTTGAGGCTTAATAGTGATGTGTTTGTGCGTCAAGTTTACAAGGTGCCAATTGTACTGGCTGGTTTTGTGTCAACTTGACACAAACTGGACTATCACAGAGAAAGGAGCTTCAAGTGAGGAAATGCCTCCATGAGAGCCAGCTGTAAGGTATTTTCTCAATTAGTGATCAAGGGGGGAGGGCCCACTATTGGTGGTGCCATCCCTGGGCTGGTAGTCTTGGGTTCTATAAGAAAGCAGTCTGAGCAAGCCAGGGGAAGCTACCCAGTGAGAAACATCCCTCCATAGTCTCTGCAACAGTTCCTGCTCCCTGACCTGCTTAGTTTCAGTCCTGACTTCCTTTGGTGATGAACAGCAATGTGGAAGTCTGAGCTGAATAAACCCTTTCCTCCCCAACTTGATGTGGGGCTTATGAACTGTCAACCACTGCCCCTAGTTATGCACTTTCTTTAACAATCCTCCTCAAACAGTTCTACCAACTAGGGACCAAGCACTCAAATATATGAACCCATGGGAACATTCTCATTCAAACCATCACACATCTTTGCGTAGCTATGTTCCTGCCTTTGATAGATTTCACATTATTTTCCCTAATGATTGGCATCTTCTTTCCATTTAAATCTGTTCTTAGTAGATAACTTAGTAACTGAGCAAGCTTGATCCACAGCCCACGGGAACAGAATGTAATTTAACAACTCAATTCGCATCTTACAAAGACTCTTACCTCTGGGAGAAAGCCCACCAGGAGCCCTATGGAAATTTCTATTCTGGTCCTTCCTTCTTACATGTGGTCTGTCCTCTCAGGTGAGCAGGGCATTCTGTTCCTTCCCAATCCTACAGAGCACAGAATGGTGAGAACATAAGCCTGTGTACTGCAGCTTCCCTGGAGAAGAGCTGGCTGTACAGGACTGTTGACAATTTTACAGTTCATTGCTGGTATTGCAGATGATGCTATTATTTCACATCCCAACTCCCTTCCAGTGAACTAATCACAGTCTTCATCATTTAGGGTCACCATCAGACCTGCATGATGCTCCCTCTTTGCTGTGTTGAATGATTTTTCCCATTGCTTTGACAAAAATACCTGAAAAAAGTGATTAAAGAAGGAATGATCTCTTTTGGCTCACAGATTGAGTCCATCATGTTATTATTGAAAACACAGCAGTACAAGTTTGGGACAGCAGCATTCATTATCAGGGAAGAGAGGGGGGGAGAGGGAGGGAGGGAGGGAGGGAGGGAGGGAGAGAGAGAGAGAGAGAGAGAGAGAGAGAGAGAGAGAGAGAGAGCTCATTAGTTCATTCAGAATCCCATTCTGTCAAGTGGAGCCAGCCATATTTAGCATTTGTCTTCCCACCCAAATTAACCTTATCTAGAAGTTCACTGATAAGCATGTCTAAAGGTTTGTCTCCCAGGTGATTCTAGATACTGCCATGCTGACAACCAGTATCAGCCATCCAGATATCTCTCTCTGATGTGGCCAGGGCTAGGTGAGGTTAGAACACAGGTATGCTTCAGAGTTGCCCTGCTGTGTTTGCCTTTCTCACTGCATCAAACTGGTTCTGCTTCATATCTTCATTGCATGGGTTCTGCCTTCCAGAAGGAAGCCTCATCCCCTACCCTGTTCTCTTGAGTGCTGCAGAATGAAATCAGTAAGGTGATGTGAAGAGTTTGAGGGATCTGGACCTTTCTGTGTCCTTCTGTGCTGAGGAGACATGAAACCTTTGCTTCTGCATGAGCATGCCCCAGTTCTCAGTCAGCACATGATGAACGGTCTGTTTGCTTCTAAACCTGATCAAAGATACTGTACAGCTCGATGTCTCACAATGGCTGCCTTGGTATTTCTCCAACTAATTTTATCATCTTGAAGTAGCAGCTTAATGTTAAAATCTTTAATCCCATTTGATGGCCATAAAGACCATAATCACTGAGTGGACAAATTTCATCAAGAAAATGTCGGCTTTATCTGTCACATTCCCCATGCCCCAGCTATGTCGTCACTAAGTATTGATTCTATGGCCTTCTTCCATCTCTACATTCCAGCTGCTCAAGTGGCATCCTCACTTAGTGATCCTTGGATGGGATGCCAGTTTTTGATTTTTTCAGCACAACTGTTGTGGTTTGGCTATTAAATGCCCCATGTATAGAATATTTGGTCCCCAGGTTGTGACACTGTTTTAAGAAGAACCATTAGAGGGTGTTGACTTGCCAAAGAAAATATGTCACTGTGGTGGTCTTTGAGGTTTCATATCTTGGCCTCCCCTTCCCCTTGACTTTCTTTTTCTGCTTACTGAGTATGGGAAAATGTGATTAACCAGCTTCCAGCTTCTATTGGCTTCCCTGCCACGACAGACTCTTCCTGTGCAGCTGTGAGCCAGAACAAACCCATGGCTTTTTGGTCAGGGTGCTTTATCACACTATTAGAAAAGAAACTAAGAGAGCAGAGAAGCAGACACAGGACCCTGGAGACCAGTACAGAAGCCCAGACATAGTTGGGTTACGGGGTCGAAGTTCCAGTAGGTGTACTCCACCCGGCACAGGCAAGGATATAACTCAAAACCTCCCTTTTACGGATCTGCGCACACTCTGCAGGACAAGTTTCATTTTATTACATTTTAATATTTTGCTGTGGGAGAGCCCAGGTGCCATGCTGAGTACTTGTTGGAGGAGTTGGTCCTCACGCTACTTGGCGAAAACTGCCTTTCCCCTCCGAGCCACTGAGATATCTCACCAGCCCTGCCTGATCACTTTCCATCTCTTGTTTCCAAATTTTATTCTTTCCGAATTTCCTATTTCTTCAAAGTATCCCTGATGTCTAATTTAGTTTAGGAGGAAGAAAAAGCTTATAGGATTGACACTTACTTTTGGCTGTGGATATTTTTCCATTGTCTCATCTTTGAAATTCTTATTGTTTTATCTTCATATAAATGTCATCTTATTGATGTATATATTGAGTCCCCTAATTAATTAGAACTTCAAACTTGGCACAAAGAACGACTCTGATTTTCAGTTTAAGCCAGTGCTGACAGGTGACACCATGAAAGACATTCTTCCCTGATGAAAAAGTTAAACTGAATCCTTGATAAGAGTAAAGAAGCACAAGGACCTTTCAGCCTTTACTGAACCTACAGCGAGAGGGTGAGAAGAGAGCAACTGCATCTAGGGAGGGGAATACATACATGTAAGGAGTGGACCTCATGCATTGAAGGCATCAAAATCTTCCACATGGCCTCAAATGTTGAACTTTTCAGATGTGAAAAAAAGCCAATAAAATTTATTACCTGGAATCTCAACACTTATTGAAATTTTATTTTATGTGTATGGACATTTTTGCCTGCATCTTTGTATGTACACCATGTGTGTGCAGTGCTTACAGAAGCCAGAAGAGGGCATCTGATCTCCTGGAACCAGAGTTTAGAAGAAATTGGGAGTCACCGTGTGGGTGCTAGAAATGGGACTCTGTGACAGCAGCCAGTGCTTCTGTTGGTGGAGCCATCTCTCTAGCCTCAAACCTTTGACATTTTGTATGATGTATTTTATATGATGTATGTTCATAGAGATGCCTTTGCTCACCAAACCATGACAACACCATGACAGCTTCGACATAAGCTCTTTTAGTAATTTTGTGTATTTGAGTGTGCTTCAGTGTGTGCACTGTGTGGTGGTCAGAAGTCAATCTTAAGAATTGTTCTACACTGAGTTTTGAGACAGAATCTCTCACTGGAATCTGAAGCATGCTGATTAGGCTTGCTGGCCAGTGAGCCTAAGGGCTCTTCCTGTCTCTGCCTCCCCAAAACTAGGATACTCAGTGTGCGTCCCCTGCATACGTGGCTTTTTCACATGGTTTCTGCAGATGAAACTTAGGTGCTTGTTTTTGTGTGGCAAACACTTTACAGACTGACCCCTGTATAGACTCTTTTTTTGTACATAGACACATGGATTGTTTACCTTAACCTGACAGTACCAATAGGAGCTCTCTGCCCCCAGACTCTGACTGTCAATTATTTGCCCAGCATTCATAAAAGAACCATCAAAACTGGAATATTAATTTTGCTCAGAATTAGTTTTTGAAAGGAAGGATGAATTTTATAATATTTCAAAAATCACATGCCTTCCAATCTCAAGTTTCAAACTCCTGTGGCCATTTTAAATCCAATGTTTATTCCTGATTTAAGTTGTCAGGCAACAGGCTATAAACCATCTCTATATCCCTAGTCCCCTCTCCTGAAAGGTGTTCTTTTTTTTAAAAAAGCTGCCTTTCACTCACACCTGGCTCTGTTTACTTTGTTATTCTTGCTCATGCTTATCCAGGGCTGGTAGCACTTCTCACAGCAATGAGGATGGCTTTTCAGGGTGACTGAAGCCATAGTGAGGGAAGGAGAGAACAGAGTTCTCTGAAAACCAGGGGCTGGTGAAAATGTGATTTTAATGAGTGTGACCCCTCTGTCCTGGAAGCACCTCTTCCCTGGAGTGACCTATGCACCTTCTCCAGTTATGTACATTTATTCATCATATTGCTATTGAGAAAGACCCAGCAGTACCCTAGGTTCTACCATGTGGAAATGGATTCTACTGATAAAAGGGTTTGGGGCAAAAAGACAACGATGACGACAACAACAACAACAACAACAACAACAACAACAAAAAACAATTAGATGTTTTTCTCAATAGATTCCTGGGATTTTCTGTTGGAAGGCATGAAAGAAAAACTCAGTTTTTCCTGGAAATGCTGATATTCAAATAAAATTAAATGGGCCTGAGCAGAGTCAGAGAGGTCTTGGGAGGCTGGCCTTGACCTCTGAGTGCCTGCTGCTGATGGAGTATTCCCTTTTTTCCCAGGGTCTACAAGCCAGAGTGAAGTCCCTCTGTTTGCTTTATCACTCCTTAATGGTAGAAGGAGGAATGTGGGGAGCCTTCCTATGCATTCCCTGGAGGCTAGAGAGCCCCGAGAAACAGGATAGATCAGTGAAAAGAACTTAGTGGCGAGTTTATTTCTATGATATAATTAACCGCAATCATCACTGTGGTGTGATCATAGTCTTCATATCAGGTAACAGTTGCAAGGTCGTGGCCATGAGATTTTGGTTTTTGTTTGTTTGTTTGTTTTTGTTTGTTTTTTTTCAACACAGATTTATCAGCTGAAGCTTATATTTATCAAAGGGTTATTTTTGAGGCAATTTTGAATGGGATTTTATTTTTTTATTTCTTCTTCAATAAACTTGTTAGTGGCATATAAGAAGGCTGCTGATTTTTATGTGTCAATATTTTTTTGTCAGTCTCCTGAAAGTGTTTACTATTATGAAGTTTTCCAGTGGTCCCTGTAGAGTCTAAAATGTCATCTACAAATAGGAATGCTTTGATTTCTCCCCTTTCTAACTGTCCCATTCATTCTCTTCTGTCCTCCACAGCTCCTCTAGCTGAGGTTTTAAGGTGCTATAATGAAAAAATGTGAAGTCCTCGTCTTTCACTCTCTCCTTCCCCTGGATGGTGGAAGTTTGCCTTATTCTCTCTTTTGCCCAGCCATTTATTGCCCAGCATTTATTGACAAGGCAGAGAAAAAAATGGTAAGAATTATTTACACAAACTTGAGACAGGAGATTCCAGACATAAGCAATACAATGTTGTGTCTGGATTGAAACAAGATATAAAGGCAAAGAAACCAGCATGTAAGCAACACAAGGATAATCTTTACACAGTATGTAAAAACATTATGCCTACAAGAATAATGGGAAGCTTATGTATCCTCATCTTGTTCCTGATTTTTTTTTAATAGTAACACTTTCATTTCCTCTCTTGTGGTTTAGTGGGTATGGAGGGGGTATGAAGGACATTCTACATAGGCAGGGAAATGGTCAAAAGTCAAAAGGATAAAAATAGGAAATGTATGAATTTGCTAGTCCCATCAACACTTTTTCAACTAGTAACAAACTAGTTCTAGAGTGGGGAAAAGAACATTCACAGTTATACTGCAAGTAAATGCCTGAGTGCAGGTCCAACCTCTGAGGATATTGCTGTAGTTGGTTTCATTAGCAAGCATAGCTTACATTCTCCCCATAGCTTAGTAAATCTATTTCACTTGAGACTTTTGAAGTGGGGATATCAATATCATTGACTGGAGGTAAAGTATATTTCAAATTAATAGAAGTTAAGACAGCCTCTTGAATTGAGGTTATTAGTCATAAACCTCAAAAGAAGCAATAATACTCAGCTGTGAATCATATACAGGTCTATTCTTAAGAAGCCCAAAGTGTTGCAGACACTGACCTAGCCAATCCTAGAGAAGGCGTGTGGCCACCTTTGTCTTAAATGTTATGGAAAAATGAACACTATCACCTTTGCAAAAGTATTCACTTTTAAGGTTTTTGTTTGACTGTTTTTAAGGCCTGGCTTGGTAGCTGATGACCTTGAAAAACTGTTTCTTTTCTCTCCACCTCTGGAGTGGTGGAGCTTCAGGAATGCAATACCACAGAGCACAATGTGTTTGTGTGGTTCCTAGGGAGAAAACAAGGCTTCATGTTTAATGGGCAAGTGCTCTCCACAGAGAGCACACCACAAGCCTACTGCAGTGTTTGTGGTATTCTTCTTTTTCCTCTGGCTCTCATGTTAGAGAATAAAAATATATGCATTTTCTTCCTTCCTTGAAGTTAGGGAAATACCATGTGATCAATGCTGGCCAAGGCAGCTGAGCATTCTGAGAATGTGAGTCTTGGAGATGTCCATGTAAAGTCATCTTTGATGGGAATGTGTAAGCCTGGAGCCCTGGTGGGTCCTGCACCTGCCTGGCTAGCTCATTAATGTAAGGAAGGACAAGAAAGGAAAAGCAAGAAGAAACCCCATGGGATTGCTGAACACCTGCACAGACTGTAGAACTCCACCTGCGGTTGCTTGTTATTCGAGGAACACATTTCTCATTGTTTAAACTATTCACCTTACAACTTTCTCCTGCCTGCAAGATTCCCCAAGGATCTACTTTTGCTGTTGCCATGTAAATAGTGAGTATATGTTCTCTATGTTAAGATGGTAGAAAGAAACTTCCAGAAGAGGGGCTGGAAGAGCAGAAGTTGGCAAAGGACAACAGGAGAGCCATATTTGTGATATGGATATTGGAATACTGTGGAATAGGACTTAAAAATGGAGAAGGATGATGGTGTAAGATGAAAATGGACAGTGCAATAGATGCCTGGATTACAGACCACACAAGGGTCTAACCTGATCCAGAGTGGTTATTGTAGAGGTGGAGAACTGATGGGCCAGGATTGTAAATCAGTGATCCCCAAGCTCAGGGAGAGATTTTTCTACAAAATAAAGTATGAAGAAAGCAAGGAAGATATCCAAAGCCAATCACTGGCCTCTACATGTACAACCTCATAGTAACGCACATAGGCATCTCCCCCCCCCCATACACTATTTTTAAAAGGAAGTGACCTTTGCGGTGACTTGGATCAAGTTGATCTAGAATTGGATTCTTTAACTATACAGCTGACCTATTTTAGTCAATTAAGTATTTGCTGTGGGAAGGGCTCCTGTCTTTTGTGGGCACTGTCACTGGCTTTACCTGGCAGATTTCCACTGGTAACCACTGCTATCTTTGCAAATATAAGAATGGCTCAAGCAAGGGGGAAAGACGTGTCTGTTACTAGAGGAACATTTTCACATCAACAGGTCTAGAAAGAATACCGTCTTATTACCAAAATCTCTGCCAGTTTACATGCAAGCAGGATTACAGAGTCAACGAAATACCATCAAATATTTATGGGCAAGGTGGTGTGTTATTCTCTTGGGAGTCAAAGTAACTGGCTGAGAACAGTTCTCTGCTGAATGAATGAGTAAGAACGGACTCATTTTCCCAGAAGACATCTGAGTCTTCCTAGAAGACAGTTACATCTCGATACAGGCTCTATAATAGCTCTGCAGGATTTTTTGTTTATTTGTTTTGTTTTACCTTTACAGTGCTGAGGTCCTGTGCTTCTGGAGGCAGCCTTACTCTGTAGGCTTAGATGTTCTGATCTACGAGGAGATTTAGGTTTCATCCAAGGGCTGGAAAGAGGACTCAGGTCTACCATATTTTCAGGGAAACTCAGAAGGGTGAAGAGAGGAAGTAGCTTTACTTTTCTTTACTTAAAAAGTAAAGAAAGTTCGTTATTTAACATCATTTTATATACCAGATGTGAGATTCCCAGGTGACTTTTGGGTGAGGTGAGAGCAAAGTAGACTTCAGTTGAGAACCATTGGCTTAGTTGAGAACGATTAGGTTAGTATGAATGCTGTTAAAATGGGATCATGAGAGAGACAAAGATAACACGAAGTCAGACAAAACATGGGAGAAATTCCTGGAAATAAAAATAAGCTGTGTTTATAACATTACTTTGGGGTTTAAACTCTTCTTGTGATTAAGGGCTCAGTTCATTCTTACTAAATATTAATATTAGGAGATTAATATTCAGATAGAATTATTAGATTCCAATAAAGGAGTCAACTTTTACGTAGTTCTCCTCTTATCCTGCTTTGCTAGTTAGAATTATACTTTATAGCAGGCCTCTGTCAGCCTTCAGTGGCATGTCTTTTGCTATTTGTTTTTCTGGAAGCTGCTTTTGACTATCTTGCTGACAGTTTTCCTTCAGGAATGACTTAATGACTACACTATCTGTCTGTCTATCTATATCTATCTATCTATCTATCTATCTATCTATCTACCTACCTACCTACCTACCTATTATCTATTTTTATCATCTCTATACTTCATGCAGCTGATGTATAATTACACATCTTTGTTTCTTTTATAAATAGTATATTATTTAAATATGGGATAAACCTTGTAAAGTCTGGTTGACCAGAAATGACTACCATTCTCTCATACCAATTAAAGGAGGCTGTATGTCATAAGATAACAGAAATTGAGCAGAAAGGACTAAGCACTAGTCCCTGAGCATTATGGGATATGACTTATTATTCCAATGAGAGAGAATGGAGACAGACTAGATAATGTTGGGCAATGGGCCATGTATACTCTCTTTATGCCTCTTTGCTTAGGATAAGCTTGGTGATATGGTATTCTATTCCCCCCAACTATATCACTGAAATCTTCTGAAAAAAAAAACGAGTTTGCCTTTTTCCCCCACTTTTATAATACTGAGACATCACAGCCATAGGAAAAGGTTTTGTTGACGTTTCGTAAAAAAGTGGAATTTTCATCTGCAGTGCCAATGTGCCCCTCACTGAGAGGGGCCCGAGTGTCTCTGGACTCTGCTCCATGCACTTGGCTCTGTTACAGTGCAAGCTCACAAATGAGAATTCTTACTTAAGCAACTGTAAAGGAGATATGTGCAGAAGGCAGCAATGACAGAGAAATCTCACACACTAAATTTGCATATAGTCAGTAGCTGCCTCTTGCCCCAAATCAACCCCTTTCTTTCTGTCTGCCTATATTGACACTACTTCTCTTTTATGCAATTTATTGTAAACAGCAACAATCTCAGGACTTTTGTTTCACTGCCTTGGCAGTCTGAGAGACTTCAGGGGTTAAAATATTGTCTAGGAGAGCTAGGCTTTTATGAGCTGATAACAATTTGCTCCCTGCAATTTCTAACAAGTTGTTTTCAATTTATAGTGTGGATGAGACCAGCAGCTATTGAATAATAAATTCATCAACCGAAGTGATTGGCAGTAAGAGAAGCCATAGGTAGCAATTCCAAAATAAGTGATTTAGACGTGATGCTTCCTTGATTGACAGAGTCATCTATACCGAGAATATGGAAGGGTCACTTAGATCTATGAAAACCAAAAATGCCATTCTAGCTTGCTTTGCTTCCACAAAGCATTGCTTCACTGAAGAATCACACTATAAAAAAATATATTTCCTTGGCAGGGCCATTATCTTTCTTGATGAGAAATGAACATATTAGAGTTGATTCTCATATAAAATTTCTTATGATGTTAGACTGAGAGAAAGATCAAATGAAAACGAACTCCAATCAAACTAACAAGATGTGGCATTGGAGATGAGCAAGATCAGTGGTTATCAGCCTCTTGACTTATTTTGAATGCATATGAATCATCCACACGCAAGGCCTTGTCTTGTGTTCAGGTAGAAAGTGAGTATATGGTCTGTCTAGAAGCATCTGGGGGCTTGGTTGCATTTACTTTTGGAGAGATGAAAGACTGTTAATAGAAATGATGGTGAATTCACAGGGTTGTGAAGCCACTAAGAGGTAACCAACTCTCATACAGGAAGATTTCCCCATATTTTCAGATGCTCTTATCATGGCAATAACACTTGAGTGAAGCTTATATTGAAGTGTGTGTGGCTCTTACAATGTCTTCTTACCATTTGGTTTGAGTTCTATACCTTGATTGAAGATAAACTTTTGATCCTGTTGAGTCAGTTCCTGAGTAGACTTCAATAGAACTGTTGTTATTTGGGGGAACTTCTCCTGCCAGATTGCAACTTCTAGCCAGTAGTTCTGAATATTCTATGTCTTGATGGGGTATGATGGGGTTCTCTTTGTGTTGGGGGCTCTAGGACAGACTTGGGAAGTCATATACAGAGTGCCAACCTTCAGGCTGTCAAAATAAAGGCAGAGAGAAGTGTGGTAATGCTTTGTTAGTTTCATTTCTGTTGCCTTTACATAATACTCTGACCAAAATCAACTTCAAGGAGGAAAGGATTTATTTGGCTTCCAAGTCCTGGTTACAGTCTATTATTTCAGAGAAGTAAAAACAGGTTCTCAAATAGCAAGTCCCATCATAGTCCAATCCACAGATTGGAGAAAAACAAATGCACCCATTTGCCTGCTTGCTTCCTTCTTTCATTCAGGGGCCAGTCTAGGGAATAGTGTTGCTCCCTGTGGGCTGGGTGAGTTAATAATAAATATAATATTGACGTACATGTCCACAGGCCAGAATGATCTAGAAAATTTTTCACTTGAAATTCTCTTCCCAGGTGACTCTAGGTTCTAGCAAGGTGACAGTAACACATCAGTGAAAGAGGAACCACATCAGTAAGGTAACCACATCCCTTCATGCTGCTGAGATGTTTATTGAGCAGTTTTGGTGACAATTGTTAACAAAGATGAAAGGTTTACTGATAAATATTCAGAGTCAGGGCTTATATTTGCAGCCTTCAAGGTGAATTGGTAACTTGGAGATTAATCAAAAGTTCATGAACACATCCTTAAGCATGCACCAGTTCTTGTCAATACAGGTACAGTCCCTGGAAGCTCTAATAAAATGCTCATGAACTTTCCCTACCCACATATTTTAGTGGAATAAAGCTGCCATTGGCCACTGTACATGTTGCCATTTTTACTTCCATGCTTCTATTCTTCTAGGGCAGTTGATATTTCATTATGCGACTAGAGGGACAGATGACCTTTAGGAAGGATCAGGCAGGACAGCAAATGAGAGCAGGGGAAGAACTAACACAAGGGAACACCGTATTTAAGGAGTTTGATATTCTAAGATATAGTTCATCCAGGTGTTTCTAGTAACGAAAAAGGATGTCCCATTCCCATGCTATTGAGTTATATGGTAGTAAGATAATCAGTGGTGATTACACATCAACCCATAGTGTTAGCAATAGAAGGAAGGGAGTATTTCAATTAAGAACTATGCCTCCAGTTGAGAGGAATGATTACTATTTTGTTCTCTGCCAACATCTGAGTTAAACCCAAAAGTGATAGGATACTCCTTATACAAAAAAAAAAAAAAAAAATGCAGAGGTGAATACGGCCTCCCATGTGCTCATGTGTTTGTTTTGCTGTTGACACAGTGTAACAGAGATTTCCAGAATCAGAGACACAAGTGTTCATCCTTCTACAAGGCCCACTGTTGAGATAATGTCAACTGCTCTTACAGAGGTGTAATTCTAAAATGATCTTTCTCCTTTAATGTTATCATATAAATCAGATTTAATACCCCATTAAAATAAATGAACATATGTTAATGATGCCAATGTATGTCTCTTTCCTGAATGGTGATCAGGCTTGGGATTATGAAACTATTCTGTGTCCAATGCAATGTGCCCAGGGAGACAGGGCTGCTCACTGTCACAGACAAGCTAATCACACACAACTCAACCAGAAACCCTAATGAATCTCTTCATTACTGATTCGCTCCAGTAGTTCTAGTCCCTATAATCAACTTGGTAATTGCTTCACCTGGATGAGTCTTGTTGGCACGATGAAGTTAAGGTCTAGTGCAGATGACAAAGCCACATGAATTTTGGAGAGAGTTGGATAGCAACCTGCAGGAGAAATTTAACCATAGCTGTAGTTCAGGTTGTTCAGGTGGTTAACTCAGAGCAAGTATGTTAATAGGTAGGGTCTCTCCAGAGGTTTTTCAGAGAAAGAAACTGAGGTTAGAAATCTCATAGCCATTGAGCATCATAAGTAGATTGCCAGGTCAAGTCTGTTCTGTGGACTTTAAGCCTATAATCCTGTAGTCTGTATTCATAGGTCAGAGAGAACCTTGCTTGAGAATGGAACTGAGACATGTGTTATGTGGGCAGACTGGGTAGCATCAGCATCCTATGTTGGAAAATTCCCAAGACTCCAATCTATGCCTTTCTATTAGTCCATAATTGTCCATTTATATAGCTTGTTTGTAGAAACTGATAATAAAATTAATGACTTTATATAAAACAAGCAAATGTGCCCTCAGGACTCCCCCTTTGTCTAGCATATGGATGTGCCTCTTTCTTTACTTTATTCTGTTGTTTGTTTTCTCATCCAGTGTTGATCCACTGGTTAATATTTTTTTATTCTTTTTTTTCTTTTTTATATTATTTATTGGATATATTCTATATTTACATTTCATTTCCCTTTTTATGGTTCCCCATCCCCCAAAGGTCTCACATGCCCTTTTCCCTCCCCCTGTTCCCCCATCCACCCCTTCCCACTTCTCTGTTCTGGTATTCCCCTACACTGATGTTTTGATCCATTCCAGCACCAGTGTCCACTCCTTCCTTATTGTTGGATATCATTTGATATGTGGATTGTGTCTTTGGTATCCTGAGAGTCTAGGCTAATATTCACTTATCAGTGAGTGCATACCATGGGTATTCTTTTGAGACTGGGTTACCTCACTTAGTATAATGTTCTCCAGCTCCATCCATTTCTCTAAGAATTTCATGAATTCATTGTTTTTAATGGCTGAATAGTACTCCATTGTGTATATATACACCACATTTTTTGTATCCATTCCTCCGTTGAGGGACATCTGGGTTCTTTCCAGCTTCTGGCTATTATAAATAAGGCTGCTATGAATATAGTGGAGCATGTATCCTTATTGCATGCTAGGGAATCTTCTGGGTATATGCCCAGGAGTGCAGGTCTCTGAAGAAGGAAATTAAAGAAGACCTCAGAAAATGGAAAAATCTTCCATGCTCGTGGGTTGGTAGGATTAATATAGTTAAAATGGCAATCTTGCCAAAAGCAATATACAGATTCAACTCAATCCCCATCAAAATCCCAACTCAGTTCTTCATAGAGTTAGAAAGAGCAATTCTCAAATTCATCTGGAATAACAAAAAACCCAGGATAGCTAAAACTATCATCAACAATAAAAGAACTTCTGGGGGAATCAATATCCCAGACCTCAAGCAATACTACAGAGCAGTAGTGTTAAAAACTGCATGGTATTGGTACAATGACAGGGAGGTGGATCAATGGAATAGGATCGAAGACCCAGAATTGAACCCACACATCTATGGCCAATTGATCTTCGACAAAGGAGCTGAAAACATCCAGTGGAAAAAAAGATAGCCTTTTCAACAGATGGTGCTGGCTCAACTGGAGGTCAACATGCAGAAGAATGAGAATTGGTCTACTCTTATCTCCTTGCACTAAGCTCAACTCCAAGTGGATCAAGGACCTCCACATAAAATCAGACACACTAAAACTAATAGAAAAGAAACTGGAGAAGACCCTTGAGGACAATGGCTCAGGGGGAAAATTCCTGAACAGAACACCAATTGCTTATGCTCTAAGATCAAGAATAGACAAATGGGACCTCATAAAATTACAAAGTTTCTGTAAGGCAAAAGACACTGTCAAAAGCACAAATCAGCAACCAACAAATTGGGAAAAGATTTTCACCAACCCCACATCCGACAGAGGGCTAATATCCAATGTATACAAAGAACTCAAGAAGTTAGACCCCAGAAAACCCAATAACCCTATCCAAAAATGGGGTACAGAGCTAAACAAAGACTTTTCACCTGAAGAAATTCAGATGGCTGAGAAACACCTTAAAAAATGTTCAACATCATTAGTCATTAGAGAAATGCAAATCTAAACAACCCTGAGATTTCACCTCACACCAGTCAGAATGGCTAAGATTAAAAACTCAGGAGATATCAGGTGTTGGCGAGGCTGTGGAGAAAGAGGAAAACTCCTCCACTGCTGGTAGGACTGCAAGCTAGTACAACTACTCTGGAAATCAATCTGGCGGTTCCTCAGAATAATATTTTTTTAATAAGAAAATTTCTCTCACTATTCCTGCGGCCTGGGATTGGTAGAATAAGTAAGATGCCGTTTGGTTTTACTTGCAAGCTTTTCTTTTTATCCTTTCCAGGGGAATCTATTATCTACATGGCATCATCTAGCTTATAAAGTGTGATGCTTATCCAGAGAGCTGACATCTACAGAGGAACAGCGTTAGGTAGAATAGTACATGCTTGACACTTGTTACATGAAGCAAATACACAACTGTTGGCCCCTGCCAGGGAGCAATTTTAACAGGGGATTTGATTGGTGCAGGAGGCAATAGAGTCTTTCCTCTATACTGTTCAATCTTGTAGGTGTAGCTAGTCCCCATTTCAGGATATTTTTGACAGAGTTACTGGCCAGAGTGTTTTCTCTGGACTGATAATAATTCCATGTAGGTGAGCGTCTTGGTAAGCTCATTAGCTGCTGTGCCTTGTAGTTCAGTGCTATGCCTCTGGTCACCTCATTCATCTGTTTTACCTCACTGGACAGAATCACCTGCAGCTGAACAGTGCTTTTGGTTGTATTCAACTAAGAAGTATTATAAACCCTTTTCTTACGAACTCACAATTGATAAGTAGATATATAAAGTTTGTTAGTAGACATGAAATATTTATTATACTATTAAAGTCGTGAGTGTGACTTCTGGAGAGATGGGTCAGCAGTTACAGGCACTTGCTGCTTTTGAAGAACTGAGTTCCTGTCCAGCAATTGAATGTTTGATAATTGCCTATAAATTCTGATCCAGAGGATCCAATGTCCTCTTTGGGTCTCTGCAATTACTGTACACATGTGCACACACACACACACACCCATGCATACACATACATGCACATTAATAAATCTTTTAAAAATTAAATAAATAAAATAGTTATGAGGATAGCTGTATGGTTTCCTTCTCTTACTGCTATAACAAAGGACTTAGCAGGATCAATTGAAAAGAAGAAGGGTAAATTTGGTTCATTGTTTAAGTAAATAAAGGTTAAAAAATGACATCCTGGTAGAAGGCAGTGTGGGGAGTATGTGAATAGGATTCATTTATGTATTTTTAAATATTTATTTATACATATTAATACTCTGTTTGCATGTATGCCTGCATGACAGAAGAAGGCAAAAGATCCTGTTATAGATGGCTGTGAACCTCTGTATGGATTCTGGGAATTGAACTCAGGACCTCTGGGAGATCAGTCAGTGCTCTTAACCCCTGAGCCATCTCTGTATCTTATAACTAGGGTTCTTAACATCTTAATGGATCTGGAAGCAGAGAGGGGAATTCTGGAATTGAGCTGTCTTTCTCCTTTTTGTTCTTCCATTCATTCTGTGACCTTACCAACATTCACAGTATATCTTCCTGCTTCAATTAATCCTCTCTTTAAATACCCTGAGACACACTCTGTGATGTTTTGAATATGTTTGGCCCAGGGAGTGTCACTATTTGGAGATGTGGCCTTGTTGGAGTAGGTGTGGCCTTGTTGGAGTGGGTGTGGCCTTGGAGTGGGTGTGGCCTTGGAGAAGGTGTCTCACTATGGGCATGGGCTTTAGGACCTTCTTTTTTTTTAATTGTATATATTCTATATTTACAATTCATTTCCCTTTTTCTGGTTCCCCACCCCCAAAGGTCCCACATGTCCTTTTCCCTCCCCCTGCTCCCGCATCCACCCCCTCCCACTTTACTGTTCTTGTACTCTCCCACAATGATGTTTTGGTCCATTCTAGCACCAGTGTCCACTCTTTTCTTCTTGTGAGACATCACTTGATATGTGATTTGTGTCTTTGGTGTTCCAAGATTCTAGGCTAATATCCACTTATCAGTGACTGTATACCATGGGTATTCTTTTGAGACTGGGTCACCTCACTTAGTATGACATTCTCCAGCTCCATCCATTTCTCTAAGAATTTCATGAATTCATTGTTTCTAATGGCTGAATAGTACTCCATTGTGTATATATACCACATTTTTTGTATCCATTCCTCTGTTGAGGGACATCTGGGTTCTTTCGAGCTTCTGGCTATTATATATAAGGCTGCTATGAACATAGTGGAGCATGTATCCTTATTGCATGCTGGTGAATCTTCTGGGTATATTCCCAGGAGTGGTATGGCTGGGTCCTCCGGAAGTATCACACCCAGTTTTCTGAGGAACCGCCATACTGATTTCCAGAGTGTTTGTACCAGCTTGCATTCCCACCAGAGTAGGAGTAGAGTGGAGGAGTGTTCCTCTTTCTCCACATCCTCGCCAACACCTGATGTCTTCTGAGTTTTTAATCTTAGCCATTCTGACTGGTGTGAGGTGAAATCTCAGGGTTGTTTTAATTTGCATTTCCCTAATGACTAGTGATGTTGAACATTTTTTAAGGTGTTTCTCAGCCATCCGAATTTCTTCAGGTGAAAAGTTTCTGTTTAGCTCTGTACCCCATTTTTGGATAGGGTTATTTGGTTTTCTGGGGTCTAACTTCTTGAGTTCTTTGTATACATTGGAGATTAGCCCTCTGTCAGATTTGGGGTTGGTGAAGATTTTTTCCCAATTTGTTGGTTGCCGATTTATCCTTTTGACAGTGTCTTTTGCCTTACAGAAACTTTGTAGTTTTATGAGGTCCCATTTGTCTATTCTTGTTCTTAGAGTATAAGGAATTGGTGTTCTGTTCAGGAATTTTTCCCCTGAGCTGATGTCTTCAAGGGTCTTCCCCAGTTTCTTTTCTATTAGTTTTAGTGTGTCTGGTTTTATGTGGAGATCCTTGATCCACTTGGAGTTGAGTTTAGTACAAGGAGATAAGAGTGGATCAATTCTCATTCTTCTGCATGTTGACTTCCAGTTGAGCCAGCACCATCTGTTGAAAAGGCTATCTTTTTTCCACTGGATGTTTTCAGCTCCTTTGTTGAAGATCAATTGGCCATAGATGTGTGGGTTCAATTCTGGGTCTTCGATCCTATTCCATTGATCCGCTTCCCTGTCACTGAACCAATACCATGCAGTTTTTAATACCACTGCTCTGTAATATTGCTTGAGGTCCGGGATATTGATTCCCCCAGAAGTTCTTTTGCTGTTGATGATAGTTTTAGCTATCCTGGGTTTTTTGTTATTCCAGATGAATTTGAGAATTGCTCTTTCTAGCTCTATGAAGAACTGAGTTGGGATTTTGATGGGGATTGCATTGAATCTGTATATTGCTTTGGGCAAGATTGCCATTTTGACTATATTAGTCCTGCCAACCCACGAGCATGGAAGATTTTCCCATTTTCTAATGTCTTCTTCAATTTCCCTCTTCAGAGACCTGAAGGTTTTGTCGTATAAATCTTTCACATGTTTGGTTAGCGTCACTCCAAGATACTTTATATCATTTGTGGCTATTGTGAAGGGTGTCATTTCCCTAATTTCTTTCTCGGCCTGCTTATCCTTCGCGTATAGGAAGGCTACTGATTTACTTGAGTTGATTTTATAGCCAGCCACTTTGCTGAAGTTGTTTATCAGTTGCAGGAGTTCTCTGGTGGAGGTTTTTGGGTCACTTAAGTAAACTATCATATCATCTGCAAATAGTGATAGTTTGACTTCTTCCTTTTCGATTTGTATCCCTTTGACTTCCCTCCATTGTCGAATTGCTCTAGCTAGTACCTCAAGTACTATATTGAAGAGATATGGCGAGAGGGGACAGCCTTGTCTAGTCCCTGATTTCAGTGGGATTGCTTCGAGTTTTTCTCCGTTTACCTTGATGTTGGCTACTGGTCTGCTGTATATTGCTTTTACTATGTTTACATATGGGCCTTGAATTCCTGTTCTTTCTAGGACCTTTAGCATGAAAGGATGCTGAATTTTGTCAAATGCTTTTTCAGCATCCAATGAGATGACCATGTGGTTTTTTTCTTTGAGTTTGTTTATGTAGTGGATTACGTTGATGGATTTCCGTATATTGAACCATCCCTGCATCCCTGGGATGAAGCCAACTTGATCATGGTGAATGATCGTTTTGATGTGTTCTTGGATTCGGTTGGCAAGTATTTTGTTTAGTATTTTTGCATCGATATTCATAAGAGAAATTGGCCTGTAGTTCTCTTTCTTAGTTGGATCTTTGTGTGGTTTTGGTATCAGGGTAATTGTGGCTTCATAGAATGAGTTGGGTAGTGTTCCTTCTGTTTCTATTTTGTGGAATAATTTGAAGAGTATCGGTATCAGGACTTCTTTGAAGGTCTGATAGAATTCTGCACTAAAACCGTCTGGTCCTGTGCTCTTTTTGGTTGGAAGACTGTCTATGACCCCTTCTATTTCTTTGGGGGTTATGGGTCTGTTTAGATGATCTATTTGATCCTGGTTTAATTTTGGTATTTGGTAACTGTCGAGGAAATTGTCCATTTCCTCCAGATTCTCCAGTTGTGTTGAGTATAGGTTTTTGTAGTAGGATCTGATGATTTTTTGAATTTCCTCAGTTTCTGTTGTTATATCTCCTTTTTCATTTCTAATTTTGTTAATTTGAATACTGTCTCTGTGCCCTTTAGTAAGTCTGGCTAGGGGTTTATCTATCTTGTTGATCTTCTCAAAGAACCAGCTCCTGGTTTTGTTGATTCTTTGTATGGTTCTCTTTGTTTCAACTTGATTGATTTCAGCCCTGAGTTTGATGATTTCCTGTCTTCTACTCCTCCTGGGTGAAATTGCTTCTTTTTGTTCCAGAGCTTTCAAGTGAGCCATTAAGTTGCTAGTATATGCTCTCTCCTGTTTCTTTTTGGAGACACTCAGGGCTATGAGTTTTCCTCTAAGCACTGCTTTCATTGTGTCCCATAGATTTGGGTATGTTGTGCCTTCATTTTCATTAAGTCCTAAGAATTCTTTGATTTCTTTCTTTATTTCTTCCTGGACTAAGGTATCATTGAGTAGAATATTGTTCAGCCTCCAAGCGTATGGGGATTTTCTGTTGTTTTTGTTGCTATTGAAGAACACTCTTACTCCATGGTGATCTGATAAGAGGCATGGGATTAGTTTGATCTTTTTATATTTGTTGAGATCTGTCTTGTGTCCAATTATATGGTCGATTTTGGAGAAGGTACCATGAGGGGCTGAGAAAAAGGTATAGTCTTTTGCTTTAGGGTGAAATGTTCTATATATATCTGTTAAATCCAATTGCTCCAAAGTTTCAATGAGTTTCTCAGTGTCTCTGTTTAGTTTCTGTTTTCCTGGTCGGTCCACTGTAGATAGCGGAGTATTGAGGTCCCCCACAATCATTGTGTTAGGTGTAATGTGTGCTTTGAGCTTTAGTAAGGTTTCTTTTACAAATGAGGGTGCCCTTACATTTGGAGCGTAGATGTTTAGAATTGTGAGTTCCTCTTGGTGGATTCTTCCTTTGACTAGCAGGAAGTGACCTTCTGTGTCTCTTTTGATGACTTTGGGTTGAAAGTCAATTTTATCTGATATTAAAATGGCTACTCCAGCTTGCTTCCTGTGACCATTTGCTTGCAAAATTGTCTTCCATCCTTTTACTCTAAGGTAGTGTTTGTCTTTGACTCTGAGGTGTGTTTCCTGTAAGCAGCAAAATGTAGGGTCCTGTTTTCGTATCCAGTCTGTTAGTCTATGTCTTTTTATTGGGGAGTTGAGTCCATTGATGTTAAGAGATATTAAGGAATAGAGATTATTACTTCCTGACATTTTTGATGTTACTTTTGTTTTTGAGTAGTTATCTTCCTTTGAGTTTGATGGAAGAAGTTTACTGTCTTGCTTTTTCTTGGGTGCCATTTCCTTCCTTGTGTTGGAGTTTTCCTCCTATTATCCTTTGTAGAGCTGGGTTAGTGGAAAGATATTGTGTAAATTTGGTCCTGTCATGGAATATTTTGATTTCTCCATCTATGTCGATTGAGAGTTTTGCTGGGTATAGTAGTCTTGGCTGACATTTGTTTTCTCTTAGGGTCTGCATGAGGTCTGCCCAGGATCTTCTAGCTTTCATGGTTTCTGGAGAGAAGTCTGGTGTGATTCTGATAGGTCTTCCTTTATATGTTACTTGGCCCTATTCTCTTACTGCCTTTAATATTCTTTCTTTGTTTAGTACATTTGGGGTTTTGATTATTATGTGACGGGAGGTGTTTCTATTCTGGTCCAGTCTGTTTGGAGTTCTGTAGGCTTCTTGTATATTCATGGGCATCTCTCTCTTTAAGTTAGGAAAGTTTTCTTCCATAATTTTGTTAAAGATATTTGCTGGCCCTTTAAGTTGTAGATCTTCACTCTCATCTATCCCTATAATCTTTAGGTTTGGTCTTCTCATTGTGTCCTGGATTTCCTGGATGTTTTGGGTTACAAGCCTTTTGGATTTTGCGTTTTCTTTGACTGTGGAGTCAATGGTTACTATGTTATCTTCAGCATCAGAGATTCTTATTTCTATCTCTTGTATTCTGTTGTTTATGTTTGCATCTACGACCCCTGTTTTCTTCCCAAGGTTTTCTATCTCCAAGGTTGCCTCCTTTTGTGATTTCTTAGTTGTTTCTACCTCTGTGTTCAGATCTTGGATGGTTTTGCTCAGTTCCATCATTTGTTTGTGTTTTCATGTAATTCTTTAATATATTTTTGTGCTCCCTCTTTCATGACTTCTGCCTGTTGTTTCAAGTTCTCCTGCATTTCTTTAACTGATTTTCTCATTTCCTCTTTATTGGTTTCTGTCTGATGGCCCATATTCTCCTAGAGTTCTTTAAGTGTTTTTTGTGTTTGGATTGTAAGAGCTTCTACCCTATTGATGTTCCCCTGCATTTCTTTAAGAGATTTGTTTATGTCTTTTTTGTGTTCCTCTAGGAGCATCATGACCTGTGCTTTTATATCTAACTCTTGTTTTTCTGGTGTGCTGGGGTATCCTGGACTTGCTGTGGTTGGCGAATTGGGTTCAGATGGTGCCATATTGCCTTGATTTCTGTTAATAATGTTCCTACGTTTGCCTTTTGCCATCTCTTTATCTCTGGCATTAGCTGGTCTTATTGTAGATGGCGCCCTGCTGAAAGCACAGCACGCCTGTCCCCAGGAGACAGATCCCTTCTAGCAGCTTGTCTGTGCTGGACTATGCTCGCTCTGAGTCCAGGCCCCTGACTCCAGCTGCTAGAGTTCCGAGCTGTGCCCCGAGGCGACCCGGTGGCCCCTCGCTGCTAGTCCGCTCAGAGAGCCGGTCCCGGCTGAGGTAGTCTGCACCCGCAGCTGAGCTTTCTGTGCCCGGATCTCCTGCAGAGCTAAGCTAAGCTATAACTCTGGCCACGCAGCTGATTCCAGCTGCTCACTGTGTCCAGTGTGCCAGCTGTTTGCGAGCAAGGGTCTGGGGCAAGATGGCTGCCCCAGCTGAAGGCAACGCGTGACCTTGGCTGAGCTGCTGGTACCTGGCTCTGCTGCTCCCTTCTGGCTGCGTTGTCTGTGCTGGACTATGCTCGCTCTGAGTCCAGGCCCCTGACTCCAGCTGCTAGAGTTCTGAGCTGTGCCCCGAGGCGGCCTGGTGGCCCCTCGCTGCTAGTCCGCTCAGAGAGCTGGTCCCGGCCGGTAGTCTACACCCGCAGCTGAGCTTTCTGTGCCCGGATCTCCTGCAGAGCTAAGCTAAGCTATAACTCTGGCCATGCACCTGATTCCAGCCGCTCACTGCGTCCAGTGTGTCCGCTGTTTGTGCGCGGGGGTCTGGGGCAAGATGGCTGCCCCAGCTGAAGGCACCGCGTGACCTTGGCTGAGCTGCTGGTACCTGGCTCTGCTGCTCCCTTCTGCTAGGACCTTCTTTCTAGCTGCCTGGAAGCCAGTGTTCTGCTAGTAGCCTTCAGATGAAGATGTAGAACTCCCAGCTCCTCCTGCACCAAGTCTGTGTGAATACTGCCATGCTGCTGCCTTGATGATAATGGACTGAAACTCTGAATCTGTAAGCCAGCCACAATAAATGTTGTCCTTATAATTGTTACCTTAGCCAGGAGGTGGTGGCACACGCCTGTAATCCTAGCACTTCCTGGAGGCAGAGGCAGGTAGATTTCTGAGTTCAAGGCCAGCCTGGTCTACAGCGTGAGTTCCAGGACAGCCAGGGCTACAAAGAGAAACCCTGTCTCAAAAAACAAAAACAAAAACAAAAAACCAAAAAAGTAAGAGTTGCCTTATTGCTTCTTGGCCTTTTGGCTAAAATCAAGTGAAGAGTTGTCTTGGTCATGATATTTGTTCATAGCTGTAAAGCCCAAAGTAAAACAGAAGTTGGTACCAGGGACTTGGGTATTGATATGAAAGGTCTGACCATACTTTTGTATGAACTGTGGATTTGGGGGCTTTGGATTTGGAAAGCAGGAATGCTCTAAACAGGGATAAATTGGCCATCCTAGTAGGAATATGGAAGAGATTTGTGCTGAGGATGATTTGAACTGTGCAAACAAATGGAACTGAATTCTATGTTCAAGGAGATAAAGAGATTAAGGGAGTGGTGACCTCAAGGTAAGATCCCATCCAGTTAAACTTATTTTTTTATGTTTTTGCAGTTGAACAAAACACCTTATATCAAGGTGTTATTATTACTTAGTTATTGTTTACATTTGGACTTCTAATCTGCAATGAACTACAATCCAGAAATGGAGAGCATACTTATGATACAGATGTTTGAGGCTGGAAGGCACAGGCTGTTGATCCAGATCTTGAGGAATAGTGGCCACAAAAGTGAAGGCCCAGGGGACAAGGCAAGCAGATCTCTGAGTTCAAGGCCAGCCTGTGACAGAGTAAGTTCTAGGTGAATAAAAGCTTAAGTTGAGGCATGGTGGTATAAGCCTTTAATCCGAACATTCAGGAGATGGAGCCATGCAGATCTCTGAGTTCGAGGTCAATCTACAAAGTAAATTTAAGAACAGCCAAGTTTAGGCAGTGAAGGAGCTGGAGAACAGAAAGCTGGTGATAATGTAATAGAACAAGAGGGCTTTGTTCCAGCTCAAGCAAGCAGCAGAACTCATCAGATTCACACATGTGGCTCTGGCTTTAAAGTCAATAATAGAGGTGACTATTAGAACAATAGATGCATGTTAGGAGGAGCTAAGAAATTTGCAGGGGAATTAAGAAGAGACCAGCATCACTGAGGTGAAATCTTCTGGGAAGTCTTTTCTGAGAGCACAAAGAAGCCTTGTTCCAGAGGTAGTCAAGGTTGTACCTCATGTTAGTAGCTAGACTGGGTAATGTGTAAGAGTCACCCAGGTGGTACTTGTTTGGAGGTACGAAGAGATTATGGAAAGGAACTGAGGTCTGGCACTGTGAGAGGCCAGAAAAGGTCATTGGTGAAAGTGTTGTCTCAGGTCTCAGGTACAGTTGATGGCCCAGGACTGAAGGGGTCTTGCAAAGAAGTTGAGACTTGGCACCATAGAGGGAGTCTATGAGAGACTATTGGTAAAGCCTAGTTACAACTAAAGGTCAGTGTATTAGACATGCCAAGTACCATAGGATGACCAGGAACAGCAGCAGCCATGGAGTGGAATCAACCAGATCCTGGAGTTCCACAGTGGAGCCGAGCTGGAGATGTGACCCAAATACTATGGAGCATCCCAGAGGATAATTTGGGGATCCCAGACATTGGAACAAGAAGCTGTAAGGTTGCCTTAGATGTCCCAAGATCTTAGAGCTGCCTAAGCCATGGTATACCTGCTGAAGAAAGATGCTAACAGGAAGGACAACTAGTCCAAGAGAAAGAATTGTGTTGCAGTCAACAAACTGAAAGGAGTTCAACATCAGACATGGAGAGGCAGAGTTTGGAGATTGCCCAGTTTTTGGTCTTATCTTTTTCCAGGATTTCTTCACTATGCCATTTTGGAATTGTAATGTATATCCTGTGATGTTGGAGTTATGTGATATACTTTTTTTGATTTGACTTTATAAGAGATTACAGTTAAGAGATTGCATGAATCTCAGAAGAGACTTTGAACTTTGGACTTTTAACATGGTTGAGACTGTTATAGACTAGGGACTTTGGAAGTTAAAATAAACGTATTTTATGCTATGTCTAGGTATGATCCCCATAGACTCATGTGTTTAAACAAGCCTACAGTGGCTAGGGAGTGGTTTGAGTATGCTTGGCCCAGGGAGTGACACCATTAGGAAGTGTGGTCTTGTTGGAGAAGGTGAGACCTTGTTGAAGGAAGTGTGTCACTGTGGGTATGGGTTTTCAGACCCTACTCCTAGCAGGCTGGGGACAGTTTGATCCTGGCTTCCTTTGGAAGAATATATAGAACTCTCAGCTCCTCCAGTGTCATGACTGCCTGGATGCTGCCCTGTTTCCTGCCTTGGTGATAGTGGATTGAACCTCTAAACCTGTAAGCCAGCCCCAATTAAATTCTTTCCTTTATAAAAGTTGTCTTGATCATGGTGTTTGTTCACAACAGTAAAACCCAAACTAAAGCACTTACCTAGGTAAATATACTACAGCCTTCGTGGGTGTCAATCACATATCCTGCTCCAAGCTGAAATTAGCTTCAGTTTTGAACATGATAACTGGTACTGTGATAGGCCATATAATCATGTGTTAACCAGTCTGGTAATTGAAATTAAGCTATGTGATGGTCAAGCCTGTGCAGTGGCCTTGGAAATACTATACTTATGTGATGATTCTCATGGTTCTGCAAAAAAAAGATTGCTGATTCACATTGAAGGGTTGGGACCCAGTGAGTTACTAGGCAGGGTAGTGCTTAGGGAACTTCTCAAGAAGTTCAGATTCGACCAGGTCAATCCTTGTGTGTGTGTGTGTGTTTGTATGTGCTCACATGTGCAAGCATGTTTGTGTTGCTGAGTACACATGGAAGCCAAAGAAATAGCTCATGCATCCGTCCTTACCAACAACCTTGTTTGAAGCTGGGTCTTGGTTCATTATTGCTCATTATACCAGCTTAGTTGATATGTGCTCCTGGGGGCTCCTCCAACTCTGCTTCCCTTCTCACCATAGGTGCACTCTGAAGACAAACAGATGCTGCTGAATACTGCTGTATGGATTCTGGAGATCTGAGCTCAAGTCATCCTGCTTACAAAGCAAAGCTCTTACCCATTGAACCATCCCCATGGTCACCAACCAGGTGAGTGTCTTAATGCAAAAGTAGAGAGTAAACTGAGTACACTGAGAGTTGAATGGGTAGAAGATGCAAAGGCATGTCAGAAAAGGACTTTTTTTCTAGAGGGAAAAAGCTTACTTGCAGTTTACCACTGTAAGGTAGCTTCAGTTTGGGCCTTCCACACTTAGACTTTCCTGTGGATAGGCTCTCAGGCTGGACTAGAGGTTTTGTTGAGTGGAGTCATGAAAACTTTATTCGTGTAGTTTTTATTTAACAGGAGCTTATATGACAGTCAAGGTCTCTGGTGGAAAACAAGTAAATAAGAACTAGAGGTTGGAGGCATGCTGGACGGAGGATTGGCAAGATGGTGGCCACAGCCTTAAGCTAGGAAAGGGTCATGAAGTCCTATGCATGTGGTATCTGAAGGATCGCCACACCACCAGGCAATGAGGGGAGCAGACATCTGAAGGGAGATGTCTGACCAAGTGTGAAGGACTGAAAGGGTGTGTGAAGGAAGCTGCGGCACAGATGGTAGTCGAAACTGTCTGGGCTGTGCCAGCCATAGCCAGCAGGTAAGGATGGAAGAAGCCACAATGTTTGCAAGTCTGACTGATTTGCCTTTTAAAGCTATGTGTGTGTTCACGGGCTTAAGGAATATGCTATAAAAATCAATGACTGAAGTGTGTGAGGGTTACACAGAGTACAGAGAAGGCTGTCTGGGGCTGATGCAGGAGCTCTATAGAGTCTTTAGTGACTGATACTCCTGTCTACTCTGTTGCCTTCATCCCCAGCTTCCATCCTCAAATGAATTAGATGGTTGGGAAGGTTCCATCATCCACTATTTCCTTAACAGTGCTGAGAAGCAGAGACAGACATGAGTGACAGCTGACTGTTTCTTGGTATGTTTCTTGGTTAATTGTTAACTTGACTGCCTTGGAATCATCTGAAAGGCATATTGTTTTTAGCAAAATCTCAACCATTCAATTTTACCAATGAAGTCTCTAGAGCCAGATGCTGAGGTGAAAGTTATAGACTGTATCCTTTCTGGTAACTCAGAGAGGCAGAGAAAGCACCATGTTGACCTTCCTTCACAGCCAATATCCCAAAAGGAAGTTATCCTCCGTGCCATAAAACCCCTTCAAACTGAACGTCCCCCCTTTCTACTTGCTTTGAGTCTCTTTGTCCATTCTCCTGACTTCTCTTAATTTCAATGTTTTATTTTTCTTTATATTTTCATCCTGTCAACTGGTTGCTTGCTTTCGACCTATGGTTGACTATATTTAACCCTCTTTACAATAAACAAAAAGCACTTGGATTATAGGTATGTTAGGGGTGAGCCATACCACAACTAGAAATGGGTCTTTCCAGTAAATAACACAATCTTGGGGTTCTCAATGCGATCAAATATCCTGCAACAGAGACATACCTCTAGGAGTGGTGTGCCTGTGAGAGAGTTTCCAGAGAGGCTAACTTGAGGAGGGAAGACCCACCTGAGCATGGGTGGCATCATCAAATGGACTAGGGCCATGCACTGAATAAAAAGAGAAAAAAGAAAAAATGAGCTGATTACCGGCATGTGCCTCTCTCTGCTTTTGGACTGTGGATGCAGTGTGACCAGCCACCTTACAATCTTGCCTCCACATCCTCCCTGTAGTTAGAGACTGCATCCTTTCAAACCATGAGATAAACCCTTCCCTAAGTTGCCTTTTGTCACATATTTGGTCATGGTGACAATGAACAGAACTCTATGCTTGCTTTCATTTTGAGGAGTTTGTACTCACTAATTTCCAAATAAGTTGTTATTTCTAAGTGTAAAATACACTGTCAATGTGATCCTTTAGAGCAGATTGTACTACTACAGAAGAAAGAGAGGGTCCTATCATGAAGTAAGAAGCCTTCCTGGGTAAGGAATGGGCTATTTCTGCCACTAATGCAAAGTAGTACATAGACTCAAAAGGGCAGACTCTTCAAACTCCAAAAGGATGTTGGAAAGTTGTGTTTGGTTTTGTAGGTCCCTGGATAAAGTTTGACAAATGCTGTGTTGAAAACAAACTACACTGTATTGCACACGCATTAAGTTTCTTGGCTAAAATTTCAATTTACTACAGTGAAAAATGCTTCTGTAGCTGCCCAAATCTGTAAGAGCATGCTTTAGTGCTTCCATCTCTGTGACTGAAATTGTTGAGTCAACTACAGTTTGAAGTAAAAGGACTGCAAAACTGGAAGAGAGAAGGGGGAGAGCCCAAGAATTATTTGGAAGCCTAAACCAGTATAACTTATGGAGAGTTTCTTTCTTCTCAAACACACAGCTGCAGAGTTTAGGATGTCTTGAATTTTAGTATAGTCCTTTCTCATTCCCTACTTTCATAGTCTGAGAGAGAAGATGTAGAAAATGAATGGACAGGATAAAGAGGTGGGGCGGGGGTGGGGATGTGAGATGTGTTTATTTTATTTGTAGATAGCACTTCTGCATGAAAGGAAGGAGCAGAGAATCACATTCCCCATAGATCTAAGGGCTTTTTTCTCTCTGGACAGGCTCCCTGGTGAGTAAGGGAACTCTGCTTGAATCCCTTTTTCAAAGCCTGAGATTCACACCATACTGACAACTTCCCAGTATAGATAAACTCTGTAATTGCTTTGATAACAGACTCAGCAGAATTAGAAAAGTGTGGGGTGGGTTGGGAGTTTGGGGAGTGTAGCATTGTGTGAATTTAGGGATGGGGGGTGTTTTAGTAACTTTCAATTTATTTAACTAAATATAAAATTCCCTTGTGTCAGGTACAGCTCAACAGATACTAAACAGTATTGTCATGGAACAGAGAAAAGCAGGTTAAGCCAACTTATGAGCCCTGATTGACAGGCCTTGAAATTGGAACTCAAATATTTGAGCAATAAACTGTGTTCTTGCAAACTAGGGTGGCTCCGAAGGGCTTTTCAATATAGTAAACTGAAATATTAGCAAGAAATTAATGCACGTGCAATAGAGCATAATATGTTTTCAACAATATTTGTCAGACTTCTACCTAGGGACTGACAAGGCCAAATAGAGCTTTCTTCAAGAATGAAGATTTCACATAGAACCCTCTTAGATTTATGTTCACTGATACCAGGTAATTTGAGAAGTGCCCCTGGATAATCCTTAGTTGGAAAAACTTCTAGCTGAGTGTGCAGATTTGGGTTTGAGGAGGGGTGATACAATACACAGTCTTTGTGACTCTGAAAAATTATCATGAACCCACTTGCTTGCTCTCCTCCCTCCCACTCTCTCCTCTTACCATCTGAGCTTTAGTGCACATGTGGAGGTTAGAGGACAAACCTGAATTTGGTCCTGACCCTGCATCTTGTTTGAGGCAGGGTCTCTTGTTCCAGACTAGACCTATGCCTGGCTAGCTGGCCTGTGAAATTCCAGTGATTCTTCTGATTTCACATCCCATCTCTTGATGTAGGAACACTAGGATGATAGAACATGCTTGTAATGGGATTACGAATGAGCATGCCACCACATCTAACTTTACATGGGTTCTGTGAACCCAAATGTGAGTCTTCACACTTGCACAGAAGTGCTTTAACCACTAAATATCGCGCAGGACCTTTATTAGCTCTTGACCTTTGGTTTCTGCTTAACTAACTGGAAATAGTTTTTATTTTTTTCCATCCATCGAATACTTCTCTTAGCATGGTTACTTTGATCATAAGAGGCAATGTTGAGTATCAGTGCTCTTGAGAACTTAGAGGGCTGAGTAAAGAGAGAAAAATCTTCACAAACTAGTATCCTCACTGCCTTCTTCATAGAATAGATTAGATTGCTATTTAGTTGAGGGGTTAGAATAAGAGTAAGAATGTATCATCTTTTTAATTTTTTTGAAAGGCTGAAATAAAACCCAGGGCTCCTGCATATTATGCACGTGTTCTGCCACTGTGCTACACCCAGGGTAGTGGAACATTTTGAAGAATGTATTTGTTTTCACAGATCAGCAAAAGTGAGTGTACACATATAGATATACATCTATAAATATGTATGTTGAATGTCTACATATGCATAAATAATGCATACAAACAAATATGTAAATTTAAATCAACTTATGCCACTTAGTCATGTGTTTACACAGATGCAGACTCAGACACAAGGCTAATACATACACACATCTACATGTGCGTTTCACCCCTCTATGGTGTGTTATCCAGTGATGATCTGTAAGCATTGAGCCATTGACAATGAAATTCCTAATCTTATACAGGTTCTGAGCTTGATTGACAGTATCACATCATTTTGAATGGCTTTAGAAGAAATGGCTTACAGAGAACAAGAATGACAGTTTATCATAGCTTAACTCTGCCCACCAGACCCCTGGGAATATTCACTTTCTCTCTCTGGCATAGATAATTTATGATTTGATTAGTAGAGCACTTAGAGTCAGAGCGTGGACCCTGGTGGCTCCAATGATCCAGGATTGGTCACACACAGAAGTACTAATAAAAAGCAGAGGGAAGAGACTTAGTTACATCAGCACATTGGCCAGAGGAGCAAATAAAGAGGTCCAATGAGCTATGTCGACCCTAAGTCAATCTTCAGGGCTTTAGCTTAGGCTTAGGTTTAAATGGAATAAAGGAGATGCAGGTAGTAATTCTGGTCAAGATGTGGTCCTGCTCATCATCATTGTCTTAGCTCAAGTCTCTCCTTTCAGGTGGTCCAAAAGTCATTAGCACCATGTGACATTCTAGGGGACTAGCTCTTCCTCTGGCTGGCAGCAGATGTCAACACTTCCTCCTAGCATGGGATTGCTGGGGAAATCCCAATTCCCCAAGTATAGATCACCGTTTCAATAGTCTGATGACCAACTAAAGGAACATGGGTATCCCTTCATTAGTTTTTGTATCCCCAGAACCCAAGTAAAAGCCAGGTATGCAGAATGCAAGCATGGCTAACAGCATTGGCGGGAGGGGGCAGAGCTAGGCAGAGACAGGCAGATTCCACCTGGGACTTTTTCCAGTCCTCTGGCTAAAGTGATAATCTTCAGAATCACTTCAGAACCTATTACAAAAAGTAAAATAATAAGGTAATGTTAATTAGTCTTGTTGGCTATTTTTTTATGAAATATCTGCAACCACTTATGAATATGGGATTTAGTGAATCTAAGCATTTTACTATGTTCTTTTTTTCTTTTTCTTTTTTCTTTTTTTTTTGTTATGATGGAAAATAATTTGAAGAAATTCCATCAGCTTACACATTGTTAGAAGACCTCATTCACTCTGTAGGCTTCTAGTGCCTCATTAGAGGAAGCGAGTTACCTCAACTCTTTTGAAATGCCCTGGATCCGCCTAGGGATCTTGCCTTCTCTGCCATATACTTTCCTTTGTTGGGATAAAAAGTGGTACCTCTGAAGCTAACTATCCATGGTATTTTTAATTAGCGACCTTGGCCAACTGAGTCCCGCTTTTATGCTTCCACTCAAAGTCGAACCCACAGAGAAAGTCTCTTCCAATACATTAATATTTATGCAGAGTGAGATTTTACAGACTCAAAAAAAAAAGCCATCTAGGGAATCAAATGTACAAGCAGCAATAGATGATGTATTTTCAACTAGAATTGAGTTTAATATAAATGTAAAACAAAAGAGTTGCCTGTCTCATTTTACTTAAAGCAGAGCTTCTCGGTTGGAGGGCGTTCCGCCACCTATGGGGCCTCTGGTATTGTCTGGAGATGTATTTGATTTCTGACACTGGGATGGATATGAATGTCATGGATATGCACATCTGTTGGGAAAGGACAGGGAAGAATACACAGCCAGCAGTGCACAGAACAGCTACTGCAGCTAGGAATTTCCCAGTACAGTGTAAATAGGAAGCCCAGTTTAAGAAATATATATCCTCTAGGGATTTTCTTATTTTTTTGTTAACATAAATGTATTGCTTGCAAATTTTATTTTATTGATTTTTTTCAGTGAATATTCAAAATAATGAGTTTAATTATGATTTTTTTTGCCAAGATATATTATGGTAATGCAGATATAAAGGAGAGATTTTTTCTTTATTGCTATAGCTACTGGTTATGTCATCCACACTCTTGTACATAGCCCCCCACAGAATCAACTCTAGCTAAATTTATTAGTTCAATAACGACAACAACAATAGAAACACATGAAGATAGGAACAGGAGCAGCTGGGCAGAGGAAAGGGATCTGTACAATTGGGAGGGGACAAGAGATGGGAGTAGGGAGTGGTTATGGTCAAGATATTTCATATACCTGTATGAAAATGGCATAGTGAAACATATTAGCCTGGGTAATTATAGCTTGCCAATGAAAATAATATTTTAAAATTAAGGAGAAGGTTAGATAGATTAGTGTAGCTTCAGGTTTCTGTGCAAGGGTGAAATGTGATGACATACTATGTGACATTTCCTTCTGCTAAGTTCTTTCATGGTAATGGCACCCTTTATATTGTCAATTTTTCTAAGTCCTACATGTGCTTCCCAGAATCTTCTTTTCCCATAGTAATGCATTAACATGGTCTACATGACACATTTTGCATGAAATTTGGAAGTCGACATTGGAAACGTGAGAGCTGGGGAGATGGCTCAGTCAGTAGGGTGCTTGCTATGCAAGCATAAAAACCTGAATTTAGATGCTCAGAACTGTTGAAAAAAATCCAGTGGAGTGTAAAGAGAATCCAATAAAGAGATAGATCTACTGAAGGAAGCCCAACTGTGAAGGCATGCTGGGAGTGAAAACCCCAGGATGAAAGTAAGAGCCTCAGCAGAATGCTATGAAATGCTATCTCCCAATATGGCATGGCTGTTGCTCTCATGAACATACAGAACTGTATTTACAGTGTAAGACTTGTACAAGATCAAACCTGTCAGCATTCTAGCACTGGTGGTCCAAAGATCTCTCCCATAGTTCAGGAGCTATTGGCAATTGACAGTTTCTGGGAGGAGAGTCATTTCTCTGTAGGCATGTGGCTACTGGTGGGTAGGTAGTCCCTTGCCCCAGAGAAGGGCCCTATACCCTTGTGTATGTGTATGTGGACAACACTAATTAGATTTAGTGGCTTAAAAGGAAATAAAAGATTATGGAGAGAGAGAGAGAGAGAGAGAGAGAGAGAGAGAGAGAGACAGAGACAGAGACAGAGACAGAGACAGAGACAGAGAGATGAGATAGGGACTTCAGGGCATGAAGGGTAGATATAAACAAGATATATATTTACACATATGAAATTTTCAGAGAATAAGTAAAAGATAGACATTTTGGGAAAGGGAATCATCCCATATAGGCTTTGATCATGGCACAGGTGCTCCATGGAACATTTCAGAAATACTAAACTCTCACTTAGGTTCCAATTCAACCCATAATATATACACTGAGAGACACTCCCTGTCTTGAAGGATCTGGTGTTTCTGCCTGGAGGGGGGAAGGCAGCAGTCATTTGTTAGGGCCTTTCTACTCTGTGTTCTGATACAATCCACTTGTTAGGAAAGCAGGAATGGGAGCAGGAGAAAGAAATAGCAGGCTTAAGAAGACTGACTGTTGAGGATACATGGCAAACACTGATGAATCACAATGGGAATTCTAATGTAAGTCAATTTGCTTTTGCACCCACCTTGGGCTTATAAAAAGAAACATGTGTTCATGTTATCTAATTAGTTGCTATAGTCCTCAGTGGAAATATGTAACAAGTATCACTTCAAAACAAGATAACAGTATGAGTTATGGAGTTGGTGACCAAGTGGGTTTTCATTTGTTGTTATTGGTTTAATGAGACACAGGTTATGATGAACAGGTGTATTTTTTTCAGAGGAGGAACAAAAATCCTGAGTACCAGGGTCCTGTTGCCCATGCCTTCTGCAGTCCTAATGTATCTGTCCTTCTGCTTATTTGTGAAACTAGTTTCCTGCATGACAAGCTACAAGGGCTTGAAATGAAAGAATAGACTAGGGACTCTCTTAGTTACCAACCATAATGCATTAGTCAGGGGTCTTGGCTGTAATCTCAAGCCATCTTAGAAAATAGAGGGACTTATTAAATTAGGATTATTTTGTTCTGTTTGTTTGTTTGTTTTAAGCCAAGGGGCATGCCATGCATCTAAGTGGTTCTGAATGGAATGTTAGAAGGTCTTCCACCCTGTGATTCATCAGGAATCAGCAGCCTCCTTGAGTTTTCTTCTCAATTGGCTCTTTATGTGATACATTTGCCTTTACTGAGGACTGCACCCATCAATGAACCAGACTCTGTGACCGACTGTCTCTCCAGGTCAGCTGGCCTTTCCTGACATGACTTAAAAGAGGTTTCTATTGGCCAAAAACAGGAATGCTGGACAGCAGAGAGAGGCTCACCTTGGAGAAGTACCATCCCCTTTCCTATTTATTTATTTGTTTGTTTGCTTGTTTGTTTATCTATTTATTTATTTATGCACTCACTTACTTACTTTTATGGGCTTATTATGCATTTTAAAGATAAGAGGTGACTTTACTTACCCAAGGTTGTACATTGTTAAAAACGTGGGACACAAACTTCCTACTGACTCCTCAACTAATGATTTCTACCATGCCATTTTTTCCTCTAATGAGGGGTACAAGCATATGTGTGCATGTTTGTGTGCATGGGTGTATGTGTGCATGTATGTGTGTGTAAGTTGTGAAAGATGTGTAAAAGTGAAAGGGTAGTTGAGATCATTCACTGATGCCAGAACAGCCTGAAACACCATAGCTCTTAGTGTGTCAAATGTTCATGAAGGCAGACTATGAGTAAGCAAGCTGAGCCACTTCCTCTTAGCCTAAGCTGTTGAACAAAATAGTGGAATTTCTGAAGGCTAATGGACAGCCTCTTGGCAAAAATAATTCAAGAAGACTATGGTGGATCTTACTAGGAATTCCATAAAACAGCACTGCCCAAAGGAAATAGTATTCAAGACACATGAATAATTTTGAATGCCTTGTGACTACAATAAAAATAGGTTAAATTTGTCTTGGTAATAGCTTTAACCCATTGTGTCCCATATGTTAAATCTGTGTGTAATCTATATGTTGTGCTTGAAGAAGATTAGCGTTCATTTCTTCCTAGTAGTAAATCTTTATAATTTAGAGTGCTTTTTTTTTTTTTTTTTTTTTTTTTTTTTTTTTTTTGCTTAGAGGAACTTGAGTTTGGATTTTGTTTCAAGTGTTTAGCAGCCATGGCTGTTGCATGTGGTCAGACAGTGCTAAAGGGTGTCTTAGCATTGAAGGCCGAGGCTGGCAGATAGCATGCTTAAATTCTGAAGCTCCTTCCACTTTGAAGATGTCTATATCTGCAAAAGGAGCAATGTTGCTCGTTCTACCCATATCATTTTTAAAAATATATTTATTTTATTTGTATTTCTGTATATGTATATATGCACACATGTGTATTAGTATCTATGGCCACCAGGAGCAGGTACCCCATAACTTGAAGGTAAAGGTATAGGCCATTGTGAATTGCCTGATATGAGTGTTAGGAGCCAAATTCAGGACCCTCATAAGCAAGCACTCTTAAAAACTGAGGCATTTCTCTGGTCCCATTCTCATTGACTTCTTAAGACACTTTAATAGATTTTTAGTGTAGTACTTTGAGTGAGAATGGCCCCCTAGATTATGTACTTGAATGCTTGATCCCTGTGGTGGAATTGTTTGATAAGTATTAAAAAGTATGGCCTTGAAGGAAGAGTGTCAACAGGGGTAGACTGTGAGGTTTTAAAAGGCCACATCACACTTAGTCTCTGTTTCTCCATCTCTCTCTTTGTCTCTCCATCTCTCTCTGTGTCTCTCTGTGACCCTCCTCCCTCCCCATCCCCTTTCTCTTTCTCTGCTTGCAACCTGGGATAGCTTCCCACCATAACAACCATGGACTAACCCTATAAAACTTTTAACAAGCTCCCAAATAAGTGCTTTCTGTTGTAAGAGTTGCTTTGACCCTGCTGTCTCTACATGGCAATAGAATAGTAACCGATAGACAATAGTAAATAATAGACATTTAGTAACTGAAGAAACAAAGCAGGGACATTGAACCCACTGATTAACCTGTTTTGTTAATCTTCATTCCCCAAGATTAAGTAGACACTAGAGATAAACACAAACTACCAAATCAACTGTGTATGCATGTGTGTATGTAGGATATGTGTGTGTGTGTGTGTGTGTGTGTGTGTGTACATGTGTGAGAGTATGTATGTAAATGTTCCCCAGAACTGCCAACTCCACTAAGATTGGCCTCTTTGTGTCTGCTCCAGCCTTTATCCCCTTGTGCTCAGCCAGGTACAGGGCAAACAATCAGTGCTGCATGAATAAACCGGAGCACAATGGCCTGATGGCCCATTTGTTATTTGGCAGAAAAGGTGGAAATTTCTCCCGAAATAAAGAAAAGAACACAGGGTCTCCTAGATGCTTTTCTCTGAAAGCACAATCACGCCATTGGACGTTGCCTAGATAGAAAGTGAAATCAGCGGAGTGAAAAACACTTTCTGGGTGATTAGAGACCTTTGTTTTGAATGAGTTGACACCTTTTAAAACTCAGAGAGGAAACTATTTTAGAGCCAGGTGGCACCAGACTGTCTGTTTGCTTGTTGGTTCCTTTCCTCTCTTTTCAGTACTGACTGATTTGCATAATAACCGATTCTTTGTTTTCTTGGAGCTCTAGTTTCTGCCTTGGTCCCCGCAGGAATCCATAGTTCTTCCTAGCATAGTGATGAAAAAGCTTTTTGAGGGAATCACTGGAAGGTTCTACATAGATCTGGGCCCAGTGTGGCTCAGACACCTGATTTCTAACAACCTTGCGGATGAAGCTTGCTTTCCCCTTTTTCCTAAGCATGGCTGAGGACCTGGCTCTAGTATTCTGGTGAGTACTTGGAATGAAGAGAGTGGACCCACTGCATGTGCATGTGAATACCATGTTAGAAGACATGAAGGGCAAGGGCAGACAAGAGGACAGAGGTACAGTGTAGCCACAAGGGTGGGAGTGGCACACCTCACTGGGGAACTTTCTAAAAGGATTAGGTAATCTAAACATTCATTGGTAGGTATAGGGGGTCATAGGTGGTCAGTGAATTCCTATGTCATGAACGTTTAACCATAGGGTGAGATAGGGCTGCCTAGCACAAATAAGACATTTTGCGAAAAGATATTTTCCCAGTTTTGTGGTTATTCCCCAGGTTGTTCTCAAAAGGGGGTTCTTTGAGCTTGTTCTGGAGTTTATGATCTGGTCCTGGAGCTGGTGTCTTATGGCCTTTTTGAAGTCAGGTCTTGTCCTTAAATGAAGACCAATAGGGTTTAAGCTGTCTTTTCACCGGAATCCCAGTAAAGGTCTAAGAAATCCGTCATTTACACCCAAGTTACCAAGTGAAGAATGCAAGGTTGAATATTCCATAAAGGCAAGAGGTCTTGTGTAAACTCACTGGGACAGGTATGTAGCACTAGCTAGGAAGAGGACGGGGTGGAAAGTCAGATATAGTTAGAGATACAGGCAGGAGCAAACCACTATAGGCCACTATTGGACTCAGAGTTTCTGATCTTCTGCGTGGTGGTTTGAATTGAGAAATGTCTGCCATATTCTCAGAACTCTGAATGGTTGCTCTTCAGTTGATGGCATGTGGAATGGATTGAATGAGAATAGTTTCCATAGGTCCATGTGTTTAAATGCTGGGTTCTCACTTGCTGGAACTGTTTGAAAAGGATTAAGAGGTATGGCCTTGCTAGAGGAAGAATGTCACTGAAGGTGGGATTTAAGGGCTTAAAGCCTTGTCTGATCCAGGCTTATGGTTCCAAATGTAAGGTCTTAGCTTCCCACTCCTGTTACCAAGCCTATATCCTGGGCCATGTCCCCCAGCCATGATGGACTATAATACCCTGGAGTCATAAGACATAACAATCTATTCTTTCTATAAGTTGCCTTTGTCATGGTGTTTCATCACAGCAACTGAAAAGTAACTAAAAATTCTGCTACTCTCCTTCTTATCTATTGAGGCCTGGGGCCCATGTTAATGGTCCTGAGTACCTTCTGCTCAGCTGTAATGAAAACACTGAAGGATGTGTTGTTCACACAAAAAGCCTCTCCTTTGATCCACAGCCTATCAAATGACCAATGGAGATTTATTTTCCCAGCATTTCAGAGTTCTTGCCTTCATAGAGAAAAATTAGGCTCTACTCCACAAATGCACAATGCTGAACCCATTTCATTATTTCACTCCTCCTCATTCCTGAACTCAAAATTGCCATTTCCTTAATAGAATGACTTAGTTTTTAATTTTTTTTCAGACAAACACCAGTGGATGTAAGAAATGCAAAAATTCAAAATGACATAATTCCTTAGGGAGTGTGCATTTTAATAGAGAGATGGGCAATAAACATATAAGTGTCAAGATAATGATCTCATTATTATGGCAAGAAGTGTGATAAAGATGCTAACACAGTTTGGGAGGTCTGGAATAGTCAGCTTTGACACGTGCTACTGAAAACGTGTTAGGGATGGATTTGAGAACTGGAAATACAGCTCAGTGCTTGAGTTCTTGACTATGATGTGTAAGGCCCTGGATTCAAGTCCAAGAACAAAAATAAAATATGTATATGCGGTAAGAAGACTAAAGAGACATACTAATGTTGTACTAAGGTTTGAACCTGTAGGGATTAGAATGAGAATATAGCTGGCCTTGTATTTTATGGTAATGGAGAAAAAGAAGTTAAGGCCACAAGGAAAGGCTGTTTGGCATCAGGCAGAGGTTAAAAAGTAGATTCTTAAGATTCCTGATGTCCCATCAGTGCTGTTAAAGGCCACTAGGAATGGAAGGCTGATTGCCTGAAAAGATCAGTGGGGAGGAATCTGAGAAACAGTTCATTACTGCAGCACAGCTTTGATGCTCTTCGCTGTCAGCCATGGGAACACAATGAACATACCATTCACTGGAGAGTGAGGGATGCTATATTCCTAGACATTCTGTGCTAGTTATCCCAACAGGAGCAAGATTCCAAAAGCTGATCAAAAAGAAATGCGCATTTAAAAATATAAGGATAAACTGCATGAGCAGCTGGAGAGAAAGTTTGAGTTTCCATGGAAACCTCTCCTAAAATGTCTCCCTCCAGCAGTGGAGCCAACTTCCCAACTGCCGAGGAGGAGAAAGAGTGTATGTATGGGCCAAGGGCCAAGTAAGTCCCCACTGGGCCATCACACAGGGTGCCACAAGCAGGCCAGCGTGAGAGGCCCATGGTGGGGAAGAGCATGTCTGTCTGACATTTCTCTTTTCAGATGACCAGGTGAGTAGAGATGAAGCTATAACCAGCACCAAGGGGTCAAGGCAAGGAGGGCCAAGGCAAGGATGACCAGGGTGAAATCACATTAACAGCAAACTAAACTAGGCAGGCTGGGAAAACAGCTCAGTTGGCAGCATTCTTACAGTTGCTAGGATCCAAGTAAAAAGATGAGCAAGGTTGGTACATGTGTTTGTAACCCAAGTGTTGGAATAGCAGGCGTGGTGGATCTCTGGAGCTTGCAGGCAGGCTACTCTAGCCTACATTAGCAACTTTTTCTTCTATATTCTTTGTTTACATTCCAAATGCTTTCCCCTTTCCCAGTCCCCCCCCCTCACCATATGTCCCATAAGTCCTCTTCTCTCTGCCCAATCCCCAATCCCCCACCCACCCCATTTCTTTGTTCTAATACTCCCCTAACATACTGGATCAAGTCTTTTCAGGACCAGGACCCTCTCCTTCCTTTTACTTGGGAGTCATATGATTTGCTAATTGTGACTTGAGTATTCAGAGCTTCTGGGTTAATTAATATCCACTTATCAGTGATTGCATTTCATGTGTATTCTTTTGTGATTGGGTTACCTCACTTAGGATAATATTTTCCAGTTCTAACCATTTGCCTACAAATTTCATGAATTCATTGTTTTTAATTGCTGAGTAGTATTCCATTGTATAAATATACCACATTTTCTGTATCCATTCCTCCATTGAGGGACATCTGGGTTCTTTCCAGCTTCTGGCTATTATAAATAAGGCTGCTATGAACATGGTGGAGCATGTGTCTTTGTTGCATGCAGGGGAATCCTCTGGGCCAGGAGTGGTATGACAGGGTCTTCTGGAAGTGTCATGCCCAATTTTCTTAGGAACTGCCAGACTGATTTCCAGAGTGGTTGTACCTTCTTGGAATCCCACCAACAGTGAAGGAGTGTTCCTCTTTCTCTACATCCTTGCCAGCATCTGCTGTCTCTTGAGTTTTTAATCTTAGCTATTCTGACTGGTGTGAAGTGAAATCTCAGGGTTGTTTGATTTGCATTTCCCTGATGACTGGTGATGTTGAACATCTCTTAAGGTGCTTCTCAGCCATCCAAATTTCTTCAGGTGTAAATTCTTTATTTAGCTCTGTACCCCATTTTTAATAGGGTTATTTGGTTCCCTGGGGTCAAACTTCTTGAGTTTTTTGTATATATTGGATATTAGCATCTGTCAGATGTGGGGTTGGTGAAGATCTCCCCAACCTCAAGCAGTACTACAGAGCAATTGTGTTAAAAACTGCATGGTATTGGGACAGTGACAGCCAAGTAGATCAATGGAATAGAATTGAAGACCCGGAAATGAACCCACAGAGTTATGGTCACTTGATCTTTGATAAAGGAGCTACTACCATCCAGTGGAAAAAAGATAGCTTCTTTCACAAATGGTGCTGGTTCAACTGGAGGTCAGCATACAGAAGAATGTGAATTGATCCACTCTTATCTTCTTGTACTAAAATCAACTCCAAGTGGATCAAGGACCTCCACATAAAACCAGACACACTGAAACTATTAGAAAAGAAGCTGGGAAAGACCTTGAAGGATATGGGTACAGGGGGAAAGTTCCTAAACAGAATACATTAACAATGGTTTGTCTTTTCTTTGAGAACCTGCCTCAAAGAAAACAGGCAAGCTGTACACACATACACACACACACACACACACACACACACACACACACACACACACACAGTGAGAGAGAGAGACAGAGAGAGAGAGAGAGAGAGAGAGAGAGAGAGAGAGAGAGAGAAATTAAGAGAAACCATCCTTAGAGCTTAATTACCAAGTACTGATGTATGACTTGGTGCAAACAGTATACTTGGAGCCTCCTTGGCTTTAAAGCCCTCCCTAATTCTCCAACATATTCTTTGACATCATGAGATCATGTGTTCCCTCATGCTCAGTTTCCCTGTCTGCTCTGCATCATACACATCAAGATGATTCTTCCTTTGAAGGATTTGTTCTCCTTTCCCTATATTTCCTTTGCATAGGTACCTGTTTGACTCCCATACCTGTGTAGATGGTTCCTCTTCTTTCATCTGCAAGGACCATAACTTGATCTCTGAATCTCATGCCTCGCTCTGTTTCTCCTACCCCTGAGTATCTTTTTTCAGCCACCTGGTTAGCTCATTCAGACCACCCACTACATGCCATGTTTATTTATTGGTGATCTGTTGACAGGCTGCCTGAGAACTTAAGATCCTGGAGAGCTAAGGGAGTCAGCCTGTGCAGAGCCCCACATCTGGGAAAGGCATCAGCACAGTGAAGACACTCAGGTGGTGTTGAATGGAGGATGGTCCTGGATCATGAGTCGGAACCATCGTTTGAACTGACAATAGGACACGCACTTGATGTTGGCTGTTACAATGACCTAGAAGACAGTCAACTGAACTTCACAGCATCAGGAAGGATTATTACAGTTTACTAATGACAGTCACAGAAAAAAATCATATTAAAATCAACAGTATCTGTTTTTCAGATAATTTCTTTATGGCAAGCTGAAATGGGTGTTTTGCCTCCCTCATTTTCCTGTAATGCACTCTCTAAATTAAACCATTTGAACTCAATCTTCTGTTAAGGAAACAGGTTCAGAGAGGCTAAGCTTGTAAAATTGGACTCTGAACTAAATTTGAGATAATTCTTAGCTCTAAGAGAGTGCAATTTTTGGTATAATTATAAAATTTTGGAGACGAGACATGACAGTTTCTGAGAAGAGGAGTGGGTTGTTGATAAAATGCAAATGTACTTTGGAGCCTTGGGTAGGCAATACTGATGGGCTAGACGTGAATGGTAGGTCCAAGATTAGCATTAGATTCCTTCCTTAGTTTCTCCCCTACTTTATTTTGTGAGGAACATCTCTTTTTGAGCTTGGGGAACACTGATTGACAATCCTGGCTGGTCAGTCTGTATCTGTTAAGACTTGTTTTGTGACTGAATATGTAGTCAAATTTCAGAAAAATTTCCATGAGATGCTGAGAAGAAGGTATATTCTTTTGTGGTTGAGTGAAATATTCTGTAGATATATGTTAGGTCCATTTGAGTCATAATATCATTTAGTTCTATTATTTCTCTGTTTAGTTTTTTTATGGATGACTTGTCTGGTGGTAAGAGTGGGGTGTTGAAGTTTCCCACTATTAATGTGTGGGGTTGAATGTGTGATCTAAGCTTTAGTAATGATTCATTTACAAATGTAGTTACTCTTGCATTTGGGACGTAGATACTCAGAATTAAGAAAATATTGGTGGATATTTTTCTTTGATAAGTATGAAGTGCCCTCCATCTATTTTGATGAATTTTGGTTGAATGTCTATTTTATAAGATATTAAAATGGCTACTTCAGCTGGTTTCTTGGGTCTGTTTGCTTGGAACAAAAAAAATTTTCTAACCCTTTGTTCTGTAGTAATTCTGTCTTTGATGTTGAGGCATGTTTCTTGTATGGCACATAATAGCGGATCCTGTTTTGTATCCATTTTGATAGTCTGTTTTTGTTATTTTTTTAATTGAGTCCATTGATGTTGAGAGTCATTAAAGGCCAATGATTCTTTATTTCTATTATTTTGATGTTAGTGGTGATAGTGTGTGTGTGTGTGTGTGTGTGTGTGTGTGTGTGTGTTTATGTGTGTCTGTGTCTGTGCTACCCTTCTTTTGGTTTTACCTGTGTGAAATTATTTATTTTACGTGTTTTCTTGGGTATAGTTAACCTCAGGTTGGAGCTTTATTTATATTATCTTCTATAGGAATGGATTTGTGGACACCTATTGTTTAAATTTTGTCTTGTCCATATATGATGATTGAAAGTTTTGCTGGATATAGTAATCTGGAATGGCATCTGTGGACTCTTAGAGACTGCAAGACATCTACCTAGAACCTTTGGCCAGTAGAGTTTCAGATGAGAGATTGGGTATAATTCTGATATGTCTGTTTTTAAATATTACTTAGCTTTTTCCATTGCAGCTTTTAATACCCTTTTGTTGTTGTTCTGTGCATTTAGTGATTTGATTATTATATGAGAGGAGTGTTTTCTTTTTGGGGTCTAATGCATTTGGTCTTCTTTAAGCTTCTTGTGCATTTATAGGCATTTCTTTCTTTAGGTTAGGGAAAATTTCTTCTATGATTTTGTTGAGGATATTTTCTGGGCCTTTGAGCTGGGAATCTTCTCCTATTCTTGTTATTCTTAGGTTTGGTCTTTACATAGTGCCCTAAGTTTCCTGGATGCTTTAAGTCAGAAATGTTTCATAGTTAACATTTTTTCTGACCAATGTATCAATTTCTTCTATTGTATCTTCTTGCCTGAGGTTCACTCTTCCATAGCTTGTATTCTGCTGGTGAAGCTTGCATCTCTAGTTTCTGCTCTCTTCCCTAGGTTTTCCATCTCCAGGTATCCCTCAGTTTGTGTTCTCTTTATTACTTCTGTTTCCATTTTTCATACTGAACAATTTTATTCATTTCATTCATTTGTTTGAGTGTATTTTCCTGTATTTCTTTAAGGAATTTATTCTTTTCTTCTTCAAAGGCCTCTGTCATCCTCATAAGATTGGATTTAAAGTCATTTTCTTTCATGTTAGCTGTGTTAGGATATCTAGGGCTTGCTGTAATGAGATAGCTGGCCTCTATTAGTATCATATTGCCCTGGCTCTTATTATGTTCTTATGCTGGCCTTTAGCCATCTGGACTTTGCAGTTAATATCAGTTTAGATGCTTATTTCTTTGTCTTTGTTGGATGGGTGGGTTTTGGATTTTTCCCCTTTGTTTCTGTTTCCTCTCTGTCTTCTGGCCTAAGTGGACTGAAATTTTATGACTAGTGAGTCTCTACAATCAGTAGGGTATCTCCCCTGTGGTTTTTGTGGCCTGCATGGCCTCTGAGATATTGGATGCTAGCATTGTCTCTGGGGTTTCTTGTACCAGCATGGTATGGCATCCCTGGTACTGGCAGGCCTCTGGGAATGCAGACAGAGTTGTTGACAGGAAAGTGGAGTACAGAAGACAGGGTCTTAGATAGCTTTCTTATGCGGCATAGGCATCCCTGCCCCGGGATGCTACTGTACACAGTGGGCATTCATGCTAGCCAAGCAATATCAACAGAGTTATGTGTCCAGTACCAGATTCTATGTTCCCATGTGCATTTTCAATTTACAGTGATTGCATCTGTGTACACTGAAACCAAGAACAAAGAATGATGGATAAATATTCATATTCCATTTAGTCTAGTGGGGCTAGCTAAATAGGTGACTAACAGTCTGAGCTCTTACTTGCAAACTGAAGAAAACATCTTTGCCATTGAACCAAAAGCAATTTAGTAAGAAGAGATGAGTCTATGGGAGAGTTCAGCTAGGAGGGTTCTTTGAAATCACATAGCATGATTGGTCTGCATGTTGCTGTCCCCAGGGCATGAAAGCCCATCTTCTTTTAAAAGCAGTGTCCACATTTGTCATGATGGGAGAATGACTCCATTCCAGTTCAGTATTTAGAGCTGAGGCACCTAGTTAACAGAGCTAGGGCCCTGTGCTCCTCCTGTCTGGGACTGAGGATGACCTTTTAGATCCTGTGTAAGCATGGACTCAAGTTGGGTTTTATACAGTACAAGATCATCTAATGGTAGGTGGTTTGGGCATGAATGTCCAAAAGAACAGTTTCCTCTAGGGTTGCAGTTTTGAAAGGAATCCAAAGTATGACTGGAAACAGAGGGTCCACCTCACAGTTGTAACTTACCAGCCAGTCCATTTAAATAGATATCAACCTCCTCAATTCTGAGTTGGTCAAGGTGGATTACCAAGGACAGAAGCTTCCAGGAAATTTTCTCCTAGGACATTTCCTTTACTCTGGAGATCTCTGAGTCTTTTCTCCCATCTGTGTCTTTCCTTGTCTGGAGGTACTGAGGTGGCTCAGACTGTCCAAATATTCATATCTCCTCTATGAATAGGTAGCTGCAAGTACCTCTGGGAGAGTGCAGGTTTTCTCCTGGCTGTACAGTACCAGCCTGACTGCAATCTATCTTCTCTGTCACCTTAAACCTCTATGCTTTTGTCTTTTCCTTGGAGCATTGACAATTGTAAGGAGGTTTGCACATTTTAATGAGAAAGCCCTCCAACCCCCTTTGGGACTTTTTCTGAATCTCTATGGGAAGTTAGATTTCAACTTCAGGAACTTTCCTATGACTTGCCACAGAAATTCCATGGCAACATCTATACAATTCCCAAGGGGCTACACTCCTGTTAAAACCAGAAGTTCTGTCTTTCATTCTGGGTCTTCTCAGGCCAGTGACTAATGCCCTGCCTGGCTAATTATTGGCAAAAGGGTATTTGTGGAAAAGGTAAATGCTAATGTACTAGTCAGCCTTTAAAAAGAAAGTCATTTTCAGAAGACTGGAAGGTGAGGGCGAGGAAGTCTTAAGTGGAACATGGAAGTGAAATCTCATGGGGTCGTCAGGCAAAGAGGGGGCCAGGAGGTTTCTGCTCTTTGTCTTCTGAGGCCCCTCTCCAGAGTCCAGCTCTTTTCCTGTGCATATGTCCACTAGAACCTCCCACAAACTGGGCATAATATCTCTAGGAGAAAATGACTATCCTAAGCACATACTTACGATGACTCAAGACTGAGTTTAATTAGAGCTGCACACTGATCCAGGCAGTGAAGCTCTGGTGTTGGGCTATTGATTGGTTCTGCCTGCCCTTCAGATTCATCTTTGAAGACCAGCTAACTTCGTAAAATGGGGACTGAGGCTGTCTCTCAAAACAGAGGGGCTGGTACTTATTGGATAGGAAGGGAGAAACTGGATACACTGAGCTTAGTGCTCCCACTCGCAAGCAATGTGTGCTTTCCTAGAACCCACGAACATGCTCTTGCTTGCAGGAAAGAACGTAACAGCTGGGATTAATCTGTTCCTCAACAGGCATGCCTTGTCTGTTTCTGCAGAGACCTGATGCACCAGGTTGGTCTTATACTTAGCACAGACCCTACCCTCTCAGAGAAGACTGGGACAGGGGATGGGAGGAAGGACTCTGTAGGTGGGACCCAAAAGGGAGGGCAACAATTTGTGGGTTTTTTTTTTAATAATAATACAAATGGTAAAAAAAAAAAAAGCAAAAAATCCTCAAGTGAGAGCAGTATGAATCAAAGGTGGGCTCTGCTCATGACAGGTGCTTACAGAAGAGAAGCAGCAGCCATACTGCTGTGGCACCGTGAAAATGGGGCTATTCACTGAGGCCTTCCATGTACAAGCAAGGAGTAGGAGGGCTTGCCAGTATTCACCACCAGCTAGGAGTAAGGCTGGAAACACACTATCCCTGCAGAACTTCTGGAAAGACCCAACACTGGAGCTTTGGCTCCATGGATCCAGAAATGTAAGCACATACATTTGACTGCTTTAAGCAGTAAGTTAACGGCGACTCTTTATGCAAGACCCAGACTTTATAAGTGGCTGCCTACCAAGAATGGGTTGTTCTGATCGGAAGGTGTCACCCCATGAGTCAGGTGACTGCCAAGAGGCTGACATTTGTACATATTTCAGTCAACATCTATTCTACTCTCAAACTAGACTATATGGAACCCAGTGATGCCATGGGCCTCTTCAGCAATATGTATGTCCTTTAATAGGTAGTATAGAAACCAAACATGGTGGCATATATCTCTAATCTCAACCCCTGGGAAGTAAAGATAGAAGAGTGAGTCAGAAGTTTAAGGTTATCCTCTGCTACAAAGTAATTGAAGGACCAGCCTGGGCTCCAGGAAATCCTGTTTCAAAACAACAAAACTAAACAGCACTGACTTTTCTACCTATAGCAGAGAAGACAGAAAGGTCTGAGGGACCAGACCATCTGAATGGCAACAGGCATGTGGCCTGTGTGGACAGGACAGGGTTATAGAACAGGGATAGGGAACACTGACCGTGACAAAGCCTAGATGCCAGAATCCATTATGTGCCCTCATTTCTCCATATGCAGATGTGAATGAAAGCTGGTCAACGTTCAAAGAGAAGGGAAAGGCACATGCCCAAGTTTCTGTGAGCTGTGGTGTGCTGAGTACTTTGGAATTAGGGCTCTGCTTTCTGTCTTTTTCCAGTTTTTTTCCCCTTTCCCTAAGAATAGGGAGCAGCTCATCTCTGTGCTGGTTCTTACAAGTGTGTTATGTTTCCAGCTCATTAGCAGCATTTGTTTTCCTTGTCTCCAGCCCACAAGCAGCCCTGACAGCGGCAAGGGTGCTGGAACGGCTTCCTGAAGGCTGGCAGCCTGCGCTCTGACAGCCCAGGGAAGCCAGCCAGGTGTGCAAAGTGCCAGGCAGGATGAAGGCGTCAGGGATTTTGTTTTGGGATGCTCTGGAGAGGGCTGGGGAGTGGAGACTATGCTCAAAGATTATTGTTTAAAAAATTAAGCCATCGCCCACCTTCAAGTGGCTTTTCATGAGTCAGATGAGTTTCCAATATGTAAATAGGCCCTTCATGAGTAAGGAAGCAAACAGGAAGAAGCATCAGGAGGATGGGGGAAGGAGGGAGGGAAGGAGGGAGGGAGGGAGGAAGGGAGGAGAGAAGGAAGGAAGGAAGGAAGGAAGGAAGGAAGGAAGGAAAAAGAAAAAAGCCATAGTTTTCCTGCTCACTTCAGTTTTTCCCTTCTTCTCCCTCCTTCCATCACTTCCTTCCTTCTTTCCGTCCTCTCCCCGTCCCATCCCCAAATAATAAATACCACAAATTAGCCAAATTAGCCAAGCTGCTTTTCAATTAAGTTCCCATCACAACACCTTTTCTGTGCACTGTATGTTTGTAAACCAAGTGTAAACCCTGTGTCTTAGATGGCTTCCTATTGCTATGGTAAAACATCATGACCAAAAGCAACTTGGGAGAGAAGGGTTTGTTTTAGCTTATAGCTTTTAGTTCAGATAATGTGATGTCTGGTCAGGAACTCAAGGCAGAACCTGGAGACAGGAACTGAAGCAGAGGCCATAGAGGATCCCTGCTTACTGGTTTGTTCCTCACTGCTTGCTTAGTTTGCTATCTTATACAACCCAGAACCACCTGCTTAAACATAACACTGCCCACAGTGAGCATGGAATGCCACTATCAAATCATTATCCAGAAAATTGCCAACATGCCAATCTGATGGAAGGATTATCTTACTTGAAGTTTCCTCTTCTCAGATAACCCTACTTTGTATCAAGTTGATAAACAAACAAACAAAACCTAACTAACTAGCTAACTAACTAACTAACTAACTAACTAACTAACTAACTAACTAACTGGTATTCCCAAGAAGAATCAAAGTTCAAGATCATCCTCAACTAGACAGCAAGTTCAGGTGGAGGCAATCACCCAACATCACTGTCAGTGAATTGTCCAGTCTTATCAGATGTAAGAAGTGCTAGCTAAAAATGCGAAATCCAGACATTTCAGTACACAGAAGATTGAGACATAGCAAAAGACTGTTGCCAAAAAAGGAAACATTTTAAAACAAATGAAAAAATTGCCTACAGACTATCAAACAAAATGGAGTGCTCAGTCACTTGGGTGGGCCCTCTTACACTGTGTAGCTATGCTGCAGGGATGTGGAATGTGAACACTGAGATATTATACCACATGGTGAAATAGCAAATCAGACCAGTATTGTACCACCCCTTACCATCTTCCCTCAGCATCCTGTGGCTACTGCAAGACTGCCTGCCTGCAATCAGCCAGGTAGATCCCACCCTGTTGCTTCTTGCTGTCCTCAATGCATCCATGTGTCCCTTTCTTCTATAGACTGTCCTTTGTGTCTTTAAAAGTGGCTCTTCTGTTGTTTTGAGACAGTGACTCAAAAAGTCTTGGCTGTCCTTGAACTCACTATACAACTAAACATGACCTTGGATATATTTTTCTTTTATTGGATATTTTCTTTAATTACATTTCAAATGTTATCTCCTTTCCAGGTCTCTTCTCCAGAAACCCCTGATCCCATCTTCTCTCCCCCTGCCTCTATGAGGGTGACCCCCTCTCCGTACCTACCTACTCCTACCTTCCAGCCCTGGCATTCCCCTACATTGGGGCCCTGAACCCACTCAGGCCCAAGGGCCACTTCTCACCCTGATGTCCAACAAAGCCATCCTCTGCCACATATGCAGCCAGAGCCATGGGTCCCTCCATGTGTACTCTTTGGTTGATGATCTGGTACTTGGGAGATCCAGGGGGTCTGGCCTATTGACACTGATGCTCCTCCCATGGGGCTGAAAAATCCCCTCAGCTCCTTTTTCAACTCTTCCATCAGGGTCCCCAAACACAGTACAGTGATTGGGTGCTAGCATCTACCTCTGTATTTGCCAGGCTCTGACAGAGCCTCTCAGGAGACAGCCATATCAGGCTCCTGTCAGCAAGCACTTCCCAGCATCCACAATAGCATCCTGATTTGGCGATCAAATATAGGATGGATCCCGAGGTGGGGCAGTCTCTGGATGGCCTTTCTTTCAGCCTCTGATCCACATTTTGTCTCCATATTTTCTACTGTGAGTATTTTGTTCCCCCTTCTAAGAAGTACTGAAGCATCCACACTTTGGTCTTCCTTCTTCTTGAGCTTCAGATGGTCTGTGAATTATATCTTGGAAGTATTCCAAACTTTTGGGCTAATATCCACTAATCAGTGAGTGCATACCATATGTGTTCTTTTGTGACTGAGTTACATCACACAGGATGGTATTTTCAAGTTCCATCCATTTGCCTGCAAATTTCATGAAGTCTTTGTTCGTAATAGCTGAGTAGTATTCCATAAATGTATACCACATTTTCTGTATCCATTCCTCTGTTGAGGGATATCTGGATTGTTTCCACATTCTGGTTATTATAAATAAGGCCACTATGAACATAGTGGAACATGTGTTCTACTACGTGTTAGAGCATCTTCTGGGTATATGCCCAGGAGTAGTATAGCTGGGTCTTCAGGTAGTACTATGTCCAGTTTTCTGAGGAACCACCAGACTGATTTGCAGAGTGGTTGGACCATCTTGCAATCCTACCAGTGATGGAAGGGTGTTCCTCTTTCTCCACATCCTTATCAGCATCTGCTGTCACCTGAGTTTTTTATCTTAGCTATTCTGACTGGTATGAGGTAGAATCTCTGGGTCATTTTGATTTGTATTTCCCTGATGTCTAAAGATGTTGAACATTTTTTAGGTGATTCTTGGCCATTCCAATTTCCTCAGTTGAGAATTCTCTGTTTAGCTCTGTTCCCCAGGGTTTTTTTTGTTGTTGTTTTTTAAAGGTTTATTTATTTATTATATGTAAGAACACTGTAGCTATGTTCAGACACCCCAAAAGAGGGAGTCAAATCTCATTACAGATGGTTGTGAGCCACCATGTGGTTTCTGGGATTTGAACTCAGGACCTTTGAAAGATCAGCCAGTGCTCTTAACCACTGAGCCATCTCTCCAGCCCTCTTCCCCAGTTTTTAATGGGATCATTTGATTCTCTGGAGGTTAACTTCTTGAGTTCTTTGTATATATTGGATATTAGCCCTCTATCAGATGTAGGATTGGTAAAGATCTTTTCCCAATCTGTTGTTTGCCACTTTGTCATATTGACAGTGTCCTTTGCTGTGCAGAAGCTTTGCAATTTTATAAGGTTCCATTTGTAAATTCTTTATTTAGAGCATAAGCCATTGGTGTTCAGTTCAGAAAATTTTCCCCTGTGCCCATGTGTTTGAAGCTTTTCACCAATTTCTCTTCTATTAGATTCAGTGTATCTGGTTTTATTCTGGAGGTCCTTGATCCACATGGACTTGAGCTTTGTACAAGGAGATAAGAATGGATCAGTTTGCATTCTTCTACATGTTGACTGCCAGTTGAACCATCACTATTTGTTGAAAATGATGTTTTTCCCCACTGGATAGTTTTTAGCACCTTTGTCGAAGATCAAGTGACCATAGGTGTGTGGGTTCATTTCTGGGTCTTTAAATCCATTCCATTGATCTACCTGCCTGTCAATGTACCAATACCACGCAGTTTTTAATCACTATTTCTCTGTAGTACAGCTTGAGATCAGGGATGGTGATTTCCCTCAGAAGTTCTTTTATTGTTGAGAACAGTTTTCACTATCCTGGGTTTTTTGTTATCCCCATCTAAATTTAGAAATTGCTTTTTCTAACTCTATGAAGAATTCAGTTGGAATTTTGATGGGGATGGCATTGAATCTGTAGATTGCTTTTAGCCATTTTTTTGGCCATTTTTATAATATTAGTCCTGCCAATCCATCTTTCCATCTTCTTAGGTCTTCTTCAATTTCTTTCTTCAGAGACTTGAAGTTCTTTATTATTATTATTATTGGATATATTCTATATTTACAATTCATTTCCCTTTTTCTGGTTCCCTACCCCCAAAGGTCCCACATTCCCTTTTCCCTCCCCCTGCTCCCTCATCCACCCCTTCCCACTTCCCTGTTCTTATATTCCCCTACACTGATGCTTTGGTCCATTCTAGCACCAGTGTCCACTCCTTTCTTCTTGTCAGACATCATTTGGTATGTGATTTATGAGACTTGAAGTTCTTGTTCTACGATCTTTCACTTATTTGGTCCAAGATATTTTATATTATTTGTGACTATTGAGAAAGTTGTGGTTTTCCTAATTTCTTTTTTATTCCATTTATCCATTGAATATAGGAAGGCTACTGATTTGTTTGAGTTAATCTTATATCCAGCCACTTTGCTGAAGTTGTTTATTAAGTTTGTGAGTTCTCTGGTGGAATTTTTGGGGTCACTTAAGTATACTATCATATCATCAGCAAATGCTGATATTTTGACTTCTTCCTTTCCAATTTGTATTCCTTTGACCACCTTTTGATGTCTAATTGATCTAGCTAGAACTTCAAGTATTATATTGGATAGGGAAAGAGTAGGCAGCCTTGTCTAGTCCTTGATTTTAGTGGGATTGATTCAAGTTTCTCTCCATTTAGTTTGGTGTTGGTTACTGGTTAATTATATATTGCTTTTAGTATGTTTAGGTATGGGCCTTGAATTACTGATCTTTCCAAGACTTTTAACATGAAGGGATGTTGAATTTTGTTAAAAGCTTTTTCAGCATCTAATGAAATTATCATATGTTTTTTTCTTTGAGTTTGTTTATGTAGTGGATTAAATTGATGGAGTTCTGTATATTGAACCATCCTTGCATTTCTGGGATGAAGCCTACTTGATCATGGTGAATGATCATTTTGATGTGTTCATGGATTCTGTTTGCAAGAATTTTGGTGAGTATTTTTGCATTCATATTCATAAGGGAAATTGGTCTGAAGTTCTCTTTCTTTGTTGGCTCTTTGTGGTTTTGATATCAGCATAACTATGGCTTCATAGAAAAAATTGGGTAGTGTTCCTTCTGTTTCTATTTTCTGGAATAGTTTGAAGAATATTGGTATTAGATCTTCTTTGAAGGACTGATAGAATTCTGCACTAAACCCTTCTGGTCTTGGGCTTTTTGTGGTTGGGGGATTTTTTAACGACTGCTTCTATTTCTTTATGGGTTATGGAACTGTTTATATGGTTTATCTGATCCTTATTTAACTTTGGTATTGGGTATCTGTCTAGAAAATTGTCCATTTCATCCAAATTTTTCAGCTTTGTTGAATATAGGCTTTTGTAGTAGGATCTGATGATTGTTTGAATTTCCTTGGTTTCTGTTGTTATATCTCCCTTTTCATTTCTGATTATGTTAATTTGGATACTGTCTCTGTGCCCGCTGGTTAATCTGACTAAGGGTTTATCTATCTTGTTGATTTTTCTCAAAGAACCAGCTCTTAGTTTTGTAGATTCTTTGCATAGTTCTTTTTGTTTCTACTTGGTTGATTTTTAGCCCTGAGTTTGCTTATTTCCTATAGTCTACTCTTGAGTGTATTTGCTTCTTTTTGCTCAAGAGTTTTCAGGTGTGCTATTAAGCTTCTAGTGTATGTTCTCTCTAGTTTCTTTTTGGAGGCACTCAGAGGTATGAGTGTTCATCTTAGCACTGCTTTCATTGTGTTCCATAAGTTTGGATATATTGTGCCTTCATTTTTATTAAATTCTAAAAAGTCTTTATTTTATTTCTTTAATTTTTGCTTCACCAAGTTATCATTGAGTAGGGCATTGTTCAATTTTCATGTGTGTGAGGGCTTCCTATTGTTTTTGTTGTTATTGAAGACCAGCCTTAGTCCATGGTGATCTGATAGGATGCACGGGATTATTTCAAATGTTGAGGCCTGTTTTGTGACTGATTATATGGTCAATTTTGGAGAAGGTACTATGAGGTGCTGAGAAGAAAATATATTCTTTTGCTTTAGGATGAAATATTCTATAAATATCTACAAATATCCATTTGGTTCATAACGGGTTAGTTTCACTGTGTCTCTGTTTAGTTTCTGTTTCCAAGATTTGTCCATTGCCGACAGTGGGATGTTGAAGTCTCCCATTATTATGGTGTGGGGTGCAATGTGTGCTTTGAGCTTCAGTAAACTTTCTTTTATGAATGTGGGTGCCCTTGCATTTGCAGCATAGATGTTCAGAATTGAGAGTTCTTCTTGGTAGAGTTTTCCTTTGACCAGTATGAAATGTTCTTCCTTATCTTTTTTCACAACTTTTGGTTGAAAGTCAATTTTATTCAATATAAGAATGGTCACTCCAGCTTGTTTCTTGGGACCATTTGCTTGGAAAATTGTTTTCCAACCTTTGACTATGAGGTAGTAACTGTCTTTGTCACTGAGGTGGGTTTCTTGTATACAACATAATCTCTGGTCCTGTTTTAGTATCCAGTCTGTTAGTCTATTTCATTTTATTGGGGAATTCAGTCCATTGATGTTAAGAGATATTGAGGAAAAGAGACGGTTATTTTTTTCTATTTTTGTGGAATTATGTTTGTGTGGCTATCTTCATTTGGGGTTGTTGAAAGAAGATTACTTTATTGCTTTTTCTAGCCTGTAGTTTTTCTCCCTGTATAGATATTTTCTATCCATTATCCTTTATTGAGCTGGGTTTGTGGAAAGATATTGTGTAAATATGGTTTTGTCATGGAATATCTTGTTTTTCCATCTATGGTAATTGAGAGTTTTGCAGGGAATAGTAGCCTGGGCTGGCATTTGTGTTCTCTTAGGGCCTGTATGGCATCTTCCCAGGATCTTCTAGTTTTCATAGTTTCTAGTGAGAAGTCTGGTGTAATTCTTGTGTTTTAAGATGAATATTTTATAGATATCTGTTAAATCTATTTGGTCCATAACTTCTGTTAGTTTTACTGTGTCTCTGTTTAGTTTCTGTTTCCATGATCTGTCTATTGATGAGAGTTGGGTGTTGAAGTTTCCTCCTATTATTGTGTGAGGTGTAATGTGTGCTTTGAGCTTTAGGACAGTTTCTTTTATGAATGTGGTTTCCCTTGAATTTGGAGCATAGATGTTTAGAATTGAGAATTCTTCTTGGTTTTTCTATTGATGTGTATGAAGTGTCCTTTCTTATCTTTCTTGATAACTTTTGGTTGAATTTCAATTATATTCGATATTAGAATGGCATGTTTTCTTGGGACCATATGCTTGGAATATTGTCTTTCTGAAGTAATGTCTGTCTTTGACATTGAGTTGTGTTTTCCATATGCAGCAAAATTCTGGGTCCTGTTTTTGCATCCAGCCTGTTAGTCTATGTTTTTTTAATTGGGGAATTGAGTCCATTGATGTTAAGAGATATTTAGGAATAGTGATTGTTGCTTCCTGTTATTTTTGTTGTTAGAGGTGGAATTTTGTTTGTGTGGCTATCTTCTTTTGGGTTTGTTGAAAGGAGATTACTTTATTGCTTTTTCTAGGGTGTGTTTTCCCTCCCTGTGTTGGTATTTTCCATCTATTATCCTTTGTAGTGCTGGACTTACGAAACTATATTGTATACATTTGGTTTTGTTATGGATATCTTGGTTTCTCCATCTATGGTAATTCAGAGTTTTTCTAGCATTTGTGTTCTCTTAGGGTCTGTGTGACATCTGTCCAGGATCTTCTAGCTTTCATAGTCTCTGGTAAGAAGTCTTGTGTAATTCTGATAGGTCTGCCTTTGTATGTTACTTGACCTCCCCCCCCCCCCCCCGTACTGCTTTTAATATTCTTTGTTCTGTGCGTTTGGTGTTTTAACCATTATGCGATGGGAGGAATTTCTTTTCTGGCCAATCTATTTGGAGTTCTATAAGCTTCTTGTATGTTCATGGGCATCTCTTTCTTTAGGTTAGGGAAGTTTTCTTCTATAATTTTGTTGAAGATATTTACTGGCCCTTTAAGTTGGGAATCATTGCTCTTGTCTATACATTTTTATCCTTATGTTTGTTCTTCTCATTTTGTTCTGGATTTCCTGGATGTTTTAGGTTAGGAGCATTTTACATTTTACATTTTCTTTGACTGTTGTGTCAATGTTTTCTATGGTATCTTTGGTACTTAAGATTCTATCTTCTATTTTTCCTCTTTTCTATCTCTTGTATTCTGTTGGTGATGCTTGTGTGTATGATTCCTGATCTTTTTCCTAGGTTTTCTATCTCCAGGGTTGCCTTTTGATTTCTTTATTGTTTCTGTTACCATTTTTAGAATCTGGATGGTTTTGTTCAATTCCTTCACCTGTTTGGTTGTGTTTTCCTGTAATTTGTTAAGGGATCTTTGTGTTTCCTCTTTAAGGGCTTCTAGTTGTTACCTGTGTTCTGTATTTCTTTAAGGGAGTTCTTTATGTCCTTCTTAAAGTCCTCTGTCATCATCATGAGATGTGATTTTAAATCAGAGTCTTGGTTTTCTGTGGCTTGCTGTGATGGGAAAACTGGGTTCTGATTATGCCTAGTGACCTTTGTTTCTCTTGCTTAGGCTCTTGCCCTTGCCTCTTGCCACCTGGTTATCTCTGGTGTTATCTGGTCTTAATGTCTCTGGTTATGGCTTATCCCTCCTTTAAGCCTGTGTGTCAGAGACCAGATCTCTCTAGGAAGAATTTGGGCCTGGAGCACTGTGGCTCAGGATCAGCTTCAGGCACAGATAGAAACTAGAAAGATTCTTTCCAGGCTGCTCCTTGGTTCCTGTGTCCTCAGGATTCCTGGTAATCTTACCTGTGCTCAGAGACATGGCAGTCCTCTTGGAAGACCAGCTCTCTCCTGGAAGTATTTGGGTATGGGGAGCTGTAGCACATGATCTGCTCTGGGCACTACAGGATCAACTCTGAGTACAGACAGAAACCAGAACTTGGATTTCTGATCCTCCTATCTCCACTTTCCAAATGCTAAGATTACAGGTATGTGCCACTATATCTGGCTGTTCATTTGTTTATTTATTTGTTTTGTTTTGTTATTCTTTTTGTTGTTACAAACCAGGGAAACTAAACAAAATCCAAATGTCTTTTTTGAGGCTAGTTGGAGCAAAAGACAGTTGTATCTGAAGTCAGAGTATCTTGGCTCTCGTCTTTAAGACAACTATATTCTTTAATGTGTTGTAGTGCCTTGAAGGACTGCTGATGAAGTGCTCCTAAGCAGAATTCTGCAGGGCTTTGATGTAATAAAGGCCTTAAGTCCTCTCTAATGACAACTCTCTTTTGACCATAGGGTGCTAACCCCATGTGACTCATTAATGATAGAATTTTCTGGATGAAGTTACCTGGAAGACATGAAGCAGGTGGCTGAGTGACCTCAGAGCTGCCACTGAGCTTTGCTGAGCCTCTTTCATTTTATGGGAAATAAAGAACTGCCTTATGTGATCGCTAAGGGCTCCAGGGCTCAAAACACTCTATAGCCCATGACTTGAGTTATTCCAAAAGCCTATTATTAATAAAAATAATAGCTTCCATCTTTTTGAGCACCAGCTCCAGTCTGGCAATTACACCATCAGACCCTATATATGACTCTTTCCCCTAGGCATAATATGATTGCCATCTTGAAATAGAGATTACCCTGGACTGGTAACTATAGCAACTAATTGAGCAGAGCCCTACTAAGATAGCAATGGCTATTATAAGATTGACTGAGTGATTGACAACCCTGGTAGAAGAAAGAGATTGGAGGGACATGGGACCCCCACCAGGAATTCCAGCTATTTTTTTCCTCTGCTCTCTCCTGGCTACCAGTGATCTTGGGAGATGCTGGAGTATATAGGAAGATTAATTGAGAGAGGGACTCCAGGATGCAGCTCCCAGGAGACTACCATCCTTAATGGCATGGGACTTAGTGGTGATACAGGTGTTCAGGGATCAGTGACTCCTGACCCATGCCATGTAAGGACGTTCAGAAAACTTCTTGATCCACCAGACTGGACTTTGATGGAATTGTTACTTTGGTCTGTCATTGATGCCCTATGCAATCAGTAGACATTTGTTCACATCTCTCCAGGAAGTTAACACCATCCATACTATCTAAATATTAAGACATTGCCCCCAGTGACCCCCATTAGCTGTGGAGAACAGTAAGGTGGTCTAGGGTAGTTAGTAGGCTGGTCATAGTTCCTGGATGCTCTATACTATAAGTTTCTTTCTAGCTTATGGTCAATTCATCAAAGGGGATTTAAAGTAATGAGGATTGGCTGACCTTGGGAACACCTCTCTCCTAATATTTGCCCATCCATCCTGCTAATTAGTCTTACAGTTTAAGGCTCAAAAGCATTCATTTTGCTAGACTTAGGAGGATGAGGGGTGACCAAAGGACAGAGTACCTGGTGTGCTAATGTTGACCTTGACATGACAACATTCTTTTGCAGCCTTTGTGCTAGGGACAGCAACCCTTGTATGGCTGATGTCTTATTCCAATCCTAAGCAGCAGGTATGCATCTATTTTACAAATATGTTTTTTTTTTAATGCACAAATCAACTGGTGTTCTATTCCTGTCTCTGATCAGGACTCTTAAGTAAGTAACTGCACTTCTGAGTATCTCCTTAATGTGTCCTTCTTCTTGGTAAAGGTGAAAGGGACATACATTATCGGTGCAGGTGATCCATTACCTACTTCTTCAGTGAAAAAAGTGCCCCGTGGGTTCCCCTATTAGATGGAGCACAGGCTCTCTGTGTTGCATGATCTTGCGTTCTCTCTGCTTTGTTTCTCTCCCTCAAGAATCCCTCTCCCCTTTTCAGATTCCCTCCCACTCATGTTTTAAGTGCTGGCATCTCTGTTAGCATCCTATGGAGAGCTTTTCACTTCTCATTCCCGCAGCTTCTAAAAAGACAGGCAGTCTTGGGAAGGAGCAGTAGCTTTTGCCAGGTTGATGCAGGGCAATCAGGAACCTCCAGGAGACTCAAGGCGAAGGAGTGGGTGTTGTCTTGGAGATTTCTTTACCTCAGTGCATTACTGGGAGTCTTAATTCAAAGAGCCCCTGTGATATGTTCTTTATAATAGTTTTCTTTAACAAAGAGAAAAAGAAAGAGTGAGCCCCATGTATAGTTTGGAGCATAAATTAAGCATGATGCATTTATATTTCTAGGCTAAGAACTGTAACACTGGCTCTTCGTGCATTGTGTTTTCTTTCACCCCTTTGTGAAACTTCATCACTTCAGAAAAGTTGCTGATGAAGTGTCTGAGGCCATGGTAGTGCCTGAATCTTCTGAAGTATTCCTAAAGCATCTTGGGCTCTACAATATGAGGAAAGGAATGAACAAGGAAACAAACAAACAAAAATACCAGGTAAGAACTGTCATTTTGATATTACAACTAGGCTTTGGGTACACACAAATTCCTTTAAACCTATATGACTCTGTATAAAAGTTTACTGTGGTTATGGCTCCAGCTGGAGATTACTGTGCCTAGACTGAAGTCACAGAGATAATTGTCAGAGAAAACAATATTAAAAGACAGGTTTCTGTCATTAATCCATCACTAACCCTGGACCCTTTTGAAGTGAGGTAGTGTTTCTTGTAGCTCTCATGTCAAAAGTAACTGGTTTCTGGTAAGTGGATGACAGTAGCTGGGATGTAATGTCCTCTGCCAGCAGGTGTGAACAGTATGTACAGCTTAGGGAAACTGAGGTATCATAGAATGTAAACAATTTGGCAAGACCTATTGTGAATGGACAAGCCCATGCTCTGTGACTTGATCAGTATCCTTCATGGTCAACATGATAAAAAATAACAACTTGTATTCCAGGGGGGGAAGACATACCAACAAATGTCCATGACTTCATTGTTACCATGTGAAATGGAAAACACTTTAGACTATGCAAAGATTGATAAGGCAATTGCTTTGCCCTACTGTGTGGCATCTGTAAGTGGTGTGGCTCTGTATGTGTCGAAAGAGCTGAAGCTGAAATGTGTTGTGTTGAAACAGCAAGTGACAAAAGGATGTGGCACACATGACACTCAAACTATTACAGTGACTACCTATGATCACAAATAGTATGAGGACACAGGTAGGAAGGGGTGCTGGTGACTTTTCTTATGCTATGACAAGAATCAATGGAAAATTCCACTTGGACAAAGAAGAAGGAAGGAAGAGGAGTATCACACGCATCTCTTGGACACCGTAATTTCACGCAGCCAAGCTGTAATCCCGGCGGAAGCTGTGTGATACTTACTGGGAAAAGCCTTGTTTGGCAGGGCTGTCCAAGGTGAATGTCGCTGTGGGCCTCCTTGGCTGGAGATAGGGCTGAGCTGAAATTTCTCATGGCAAGCTTTGTCTGTGTGACCCTTGTTTCTGACTTGTTCCTTTACTTACAAGATGTCCCTGCTAGCCGGAGGTGCGAGCATCCAGGCATGATGGTTCACTGAGAGTTTATTCTTTGAGCTACAGCACTGGCCATGATTTATCTTCTAGAGATCCATTGCTTTGCTTTTGATCAGCTGTACAGTTATTACCTAGATACATTAAAGAATTAACCTCCCAACAATATATATTATTTGTATAGTTAGGTGGCTTTGACACTGTGACATGGAAAGCATCAGTTAAGTAAAGTTTCTAAGTAAGCCTGAGGGAGTCTCACAAGAAGAAAGCAAGATATTAAACAAAGACTACACTAACAATACACCTAGTGCTGTAACATAGTGTTTCCAAGGACTCTTGAACTACTAGTTTATCATTAACTACAGAGGGACGCGATGACTTTGTATGTATTCTCTAAAGTTCATACCTGATTGATTTTGTATTTCCTTGTGCCAGATACTCATGGTAACCATTCTTTGTAAACATTTCACTGGATACATTTTTTCTTCAGTAATGTAATACCAACTTGTGTGTATAAAAGTTCCTGCCTCAGAACAGTAAAGTGCATTCAGACGCATTCAGATCTTGTGTGTGTCTGTCTGTCATTTCACGCCGCGACCAGTGCCTTCCTGCATACCAAAGACCCTGATTCCCCACTTGTGTCCCGACTGTGTCGGTCCGTGGCAGAGGAGGAGTCATGAGGTTGGGATGAGGATGTTGCAGAAGGGACCTGGAAGGAGTTGAAGGGGAATGTAGGGGAGAGATTCAGGCATGATACAACCAAAGAAATTATTGCTGTCATAATAAAAAAAAAAAAAAACTTAAGTCAAGAAGAGTTGATTTCATCTCACACTTTGAGAAGATGCAGTCCATTATGGGAGAAGGCACAGTGCTAGGAACAGGAGGGAGCTGATCACATTGCATCTTAATTGAGGAAGAGCATAGAGACAGTATGGCCAGGCTAGAAAGTCTCTAACCTGGGGTGTCTGAAAACCCCAGGAGCTGCTTCTTCTAGTTCCACTCAGCACATGTGGGATTCATTTCCTTTAGTAAGGTTCCCACTAAAGATTCTATACATTCCAGTGCAGTGCTTCCTGCTGGAAATGAGTGTTCAGACACTTCAGCTATGGGGAATATTTCACAATCAAACCTAAACAGAGGGGTGGAGAGACATCTATGTTGGGTTTCATTCCCAGAGGGTGAAGAGAAAGAGGTAGATAGATAGATAGATAGATAGATAGATAGATAGATAGATGGAATGGTATGGTGGGATAGGGGAGGTACCATGATGGTCAAGACAGGACAGATATTCCACTGCTTTTAATATTTCCATGTTTTCCAAGTAGAAACTTAAGTAGAAAGTAAAATTTTCTAAAGAGTAAGCTTTTCAGACATGGCTAACAGAAGAATACCTATTTCTTACCAGTTCCTGCTTGTCTGAGTTTTCCTATGTGCAAATAGTTTATAACTACTTTATTTAAGTAGAAAGGAGAAAGTTCACCTGGAGGGTTTACATAGGCAGGTGTGTGTGTGTGTGTGTGTGTGTGTGTGTGTGTTTGTGTGTGTGTGTGTCCTCTCAGACCCCATTTTGTGTCATCTGTAGGCAGATGGTAGTTGTACTTGACATCCAGATGACTCCTTGGCCACCTATTCACTCATTAGGACAGTGCCTAAGGATTCTCTGATATGACTTTAAAAACCAAAGATTCCCTGCAGTGAAGCGCTCTCTGTATATTTGGGATCTTTTCTTTCTTGCTTGATGCTCAGGTTCAATGTGGCTCTCCTGTCTTCTCCCATTCTGTGTAAGGTTATTGGGAAGGCTGAGCAGTATGGGGAGAGAGCATGTCTGCCTCACTGCAGGCACGGCATCTTGTGGTTCTGTCCACTAAACCCCCAAGCTGTGCCTTCCCTGAGGTAAGTGAGCATGCCAAGGAGCATCGCTCTGTCTACCAGGCATTTTCCTCCAAACTCACCTTGCTGTTTTGAACTCCCCCCCTTTTTTTTCAATTGAAGCAGGACTTCCTGGGCAGCAGCCTCTCCTGAGACCCCACCCTTCTTTTTCCTTAGCCTATTTCCTTCTCACCCCTCCCCCTCTCCTCTCCCTCCCATTCTGTTTCACATTTTCTTCTGTCATTTCTTGCTCCTCTGCTCTGAGATGCCTGTCTGAGCACCCCAGGAGCTTCTTCTGCTAGTTCCACTCAGCACATCCATATCAATTAAACACTGTTATTGTTTTGTTCTTTCTAGTTGAAAACATTCAAAATGTCATAGAGGCTATGGCCTAAGTAGAGAAAAAATATGTACTTCTGGGGTTCTGTGAAGCTTTGAATTCATGAGGTGTCCTTCGCCCAGGTATTACAAGGACCAGTGAGAGGTGTTTGTGGAATAACTGAAGTACACAGAGAATGATATGAAGATGTCAGCTGTGGCTGTCCTTGCACTGTTATGTGACAGAATTTCAGCACTCCATGCAAGCCAGGCCTGGGTAAGGTTCTCCCATTTGGCATCTCCAGTCTCCCTCAGCAGGGCTCCTGAATGTTGTTTAGGAATCCCCAAGGGAGGTATTGACTTTGTCAGTAAAGTGCTAGCCAAACAACTAGAAGGACATATGTACCCATTTAACAGAGACAAGCATGGTGCTGCATGTTCCTAACTCCAGTATCATGGAGAGAGAGGGGGAGAGGGGGAGAGGGGGAGAGGGGGAGAGGGGGAGAGGGGGAGAGGGGGAGAGGGGGAGAGGGGGAGAGGAGGGGGAGAGGAGGGGGAGAGGAGGGGGAGAGGAGGGGGAGAAGATGGGGAGAGGATGGGGAGAGGGGTAGAGGGGGAGAGGGGTAGAGGGGGAGAGGGGGAGAGGGGTAGAGGGGGAGAGGGGGAGAAGGAGAGAGGGGGAGAGGGGGAGAAGGAGAGAGGGGGAGAGGGGGAGAAGGAGAGAGGGGGAGGGGGAGGGAGAGAGAGAGGGAGAGAGGGAGGGAGAGGGAGAGGCAGAGGGAGGAGAGGGGGAATATATCCAGACAGTCTGGCCCTTTAGGTAAGGTGCAGGACCCAGCAAAAAACCCTGTTTCAAATAATAAGATGGAGAGTTCTAGAGGCACACCACCTGTGACTGATCTATGGCTTCTGCCATAGTGTATTGCATACATGCATGGGTACTTGTAAATATACAGACACACACACACACACACACACACACACACACACACACACACACAGATGTTCACAGACCTAGAGCAAGAGAGGGAGAGAGAGCAAGAGAGAGCTAGAGAGAGACAGAGAGAAAGAGAGAGAAAGACAAAGACATAGAGCAACAGAGAGTGAGGCAGAGAGAGACAGAAAGATAGAAAGGGAAGGAGGGAGTAAGGGAGGGAGGGAGGGAGGGAAAGAGAGAGAAACCTAGAGAGAGAGGGAGACCCTAACAAGGCATTAGTGATTGTATGCATATTGGCGAATCATTTTCTGCTATTCTTGACATAAACAAGATAAAGCATAGTTTATTCATAGTATAAGCACATTTGTAGGTGGTTGCCAGGATAACAAGTCTTCCTAGTGAGTCTTAAAGTGATTCCTTCTCACTCATTTCCAATTCACTGAGACTCATCCAAGTAACAATCTCTAAAACAAGGTGAAAAACGAGGCAATAAAGGTGTAATGCAATTGATTCACCCGAAAGTACTGTGCTGTCTGTGGAGTATGAACAACGTTCTGGAGAGGCAGGCTGATGCCTCAGGGAGCTCAAGCATTGCCAGTCTGTCTCCCCACTGCACCCCACAGTGGAGAGGCCAAGATCTGCTGTTCCAACGGCCTAGCTCTGCAGTAGACAAGCTCCCAGAAACCCTACCACTATGGCTAAGTCTTCCACTCCAAGTTTCCAAATCCCATGTTCGCTTCATTTAATACTGTGAAGGATGCTGGGATATCCCCTTGCAGAAGAGGTACTGGGGAACTGTGTAACCATGTAATTTGTCCTTTTCATGCCTGGGTCTTGAATTATCAATTTAAAAGTAGCTGGACAAGCACAAAACTCTCTTATACAAGAATAACAATTTGGGAACCATATTTCAATGTATACATACTTGAATTTCAGTATACTTTGTTTATTAATGTACTGTGGAGGGCACTGGGGCTGAAATTTTATGGGGAAGGCCATTCCCAAACTTGTTAGAACTAATAAATCAAGCTTAAGTCCATTCTAACATGCCAATTAAAAAAAAACAGATAAAAGCAAAATGAACAAATTAAAAAGCAGAGAAAAATTCATGACTTCTCTGAGGATTCTCTTCTAACCTTGGAGATGGAGACATGCTCTTCAGAGGGACAGATCAAGAGGTCTGTGTTTGAGTCACTGATGAGAACTGGAGTCTGCGTAGCGAAACAGCTCAGTCCAGCCGTGGTTGGTCTGACATTGCCTCAGTTCTGGTCCTGAAGGAGACTTACGATTTTGATGCTGAGGGCAAGGAAGCAAGATGGCTCCCTGATGGTGTCCTCTTCTCTCTGGTAGCAATCTCAATCTGAAGTGATGGTCTACATTTGAGAAGTGGTCTCTTAGCTCAGCAGGACCTGGCAGTATTATTGTTCCATTATCATCAATACATTTATCACAGTCCTGTTGTTCCTAAGATCCATACAAGGTTTAGGCATCTGTTGGATGAGGTCTTAGCTGAAAGTACAGTTTCGTTGATGATGGTTACTGTTGTCTATGAACTTGACAGTATCTAGAATCATGAAAAGACATGATACTCAGTGAGAGAATTTCTAGACTTGGTTAATTGAGATTGGAGGAACCACCCTAAATGAGGGCTTTGTGAAATGGGCTAGGTCTTCAACTTAATAAAACAGAGAAAGCTCGAGTTGTTAATTTCTCTCTAACTTCCTGATTGGGCATCCAATGTGACCAGCCACCTCTTGCTCCTGTCACTATACCCTCCTCACCCTGATGAACTGTATCCCTCCTTCCTTAAGTTGTTTTAATCAGGTGTTTTGTCAATCACAGCAAAGAAAAAAGATTTACTGATACATCAATAAAGGAGATAGTTATGAAATGAATGTGGCAACCTGAAGTTTACATCTAACTTTAATTTCTCCAATGACCCAAATGAGAACCCAGTGCTTTCTGTAAAAAGCAGCTTCTACTTAGTATCTCTCTTGGCTTCTGTGTAATAAAAAACATTGATGGTTATAACTCAGCACTAAACCCTGTGTGCTACAGTATTGACCTGTCTGTCATGATGTGCTCACAGACACATTAGTGGCAAGAAAGTTACGGGGTGACCAAATGCTTTCTGATTGGATTGCAAAACTTCCACAGAAGAGGTTTTATGCAGTTACTGTAAATCTAGCCAAAACCCTGAGTCTGAGGAGCTCATACTTCCTAGATGAGAGCCTATTGTTATTCCATTAGACATATTGCCAAATCCCTCAATCTTAAGGGGAGTTCAGACTTACTTTGTATGTTATAAACTCCAGAAAACTGGAATGGTGATTGTTATAAGGCAAACTTGGACACGACTCCCAAGATAAGACAAACAGAGGTGGTGAGATGCCTCAGGTGGAGGCGCTATCCAGCTGTGTTAAGGCTAAGCTTCTGTGGGTAAGAGGCTCTGAGGAAAATGCACTTTACAGGAGACCTACATGAGACAACATGATCATGGCAACTCTTAGAAAGGAAATCATTTAATTGGGTTGACTTACAGGTTCAGAGGTTTCGACCATTACTGATATGGCAGGAAACAGGGAGACACATAGGAAGACATGATGTGCTGGAGAAAGAGTTGAGAGATCTACATCCTGATCCCCAGTCAGCAAGAAGAGATACTGGGCCTAGTTTGAGCATTTAAAACACTCGAAGCCCATCCATGCCCAGTGACCCACTCTAGCCAGCAATTACATACCACCTCCAACAAGGCCATTCCTCCTAATAGTACCATATTTTATGAGCCTATGGGAGCCATTTTCATTCAAACCACCATGTCTTGTTATTGGAATCTTAACTTTTGAATTGTCATGGCTCTTCTGAGAATGTAGAACTACAAAGCTTAACAGAAGGAAACAGGTAATTCAGGACAAGTAGCAGAGATGCATATATGAGAGTCTTCCTTCTACTGATTCTCCTATCCAAGGCCAGAGAAAGACAGTGCCAGGAGGCACACACATGTGGCTGAGCTCTTAGTGTAGGAGCTCAAGGTGGCATCTCTCTTTAGAAGTGTGTTGGGCTGGGTCTGGTTGTTAGGCTTGTAATCCCACTCACTAGGGGATGCTAAACCTGGAGGATTACAGATTTCTGGCATGTCTAGACAACAAAATATTAGGAAAAATATGAGGCAGGAGAAAAAGGAGTTGGTCCATGGCATTCTACCTTTATGAAACATTAAATACCTTAAAGTGACTTAAGGTGACCAGGAGAAAAAGAAGTTGGTCCATGGCATTCTACCTTTATGAAACATTAAATACCTTAAAGTGACTTAAGGTGACCAGGAGCTAGAAGACTTAAGCAAATGAACAATGCCAAACTCCCCTCAGAGAAGCCCCTCTTCTGAGTCCTCCCAGATCTAAAGAGCGTTGACTATAGGGTGCAGGTTCCTTTTTCACATATTATATAATTTGGTAGTAGGAAATTTAACTTTTGCACCAAGAGGGAAGTCGAATTAAGGAATGTGTTATTGAGAACTCTTTATAACATTTATGTGTATGTGCCTGTGGGTGCCCTGCATATGCCAGAAGAGTATGCTCGATCCCCTGGAGCTAGAAGGTGGTTGGGAACTGCCCTAAATAGGCACTAGGAACAAAATTCTAGTCCCCCATAGGAGCAGCGGGTGCTCTTAATAGCTGATTGTGTCTTCTAGTTCAAACAAGAAGTTTTATCCTAACGGTAAAAGTACAAAAAATAATCATGAGACAATTTATTCCACATAGAATGGACCCAAAGAAAGAACAAGATAGATATTGATTGGATTGTTTTCAAAATTTTCTGGCTAGTTTGAGAGAAATTTTTCCTTATGAAGAATCTGGAACACATCCTTTAGTTACATTTTGGTTTGCTTATTTCAATTGGTGACTAACACAACAGGCCTCTCCGTGGGGTAAGAACGGGTTTTTCTCTCAACTGATGCTGCAACTAGTAACTAGGAAAATTATCTAACATGTTCGAGTCTTGAGCTCCTCGTCCCTAAGGTGTGGGTAAGAATCTGGTACTGTTTAAGAGACTCTGAACATGTATGACGAGAGGGACTTGTTCAGAAGATAACTGATGTGTGAATTCGTGTGTCTTTAGTGAGGATACTGTGTGTGGAGCTATGGGGCTGTGTCCCAGTTCTTTGGAAACCTCCCATCCCTGCTGCCTCTCTTCTTAGAAGAGACAATATATTCTACCAGAGCAGAGTCAACAGTGAGAGGCTCAGGTGTGCAGTCACGGGCTGACTATGTATTGTTCTTTTTAAGTTATTTACTGTGAAGCCTTGTTCCAAGCACTGTGTTTAGGAGTCAAGACTTGAAGATACACAGTGCGTGATTTTCTTCTAAAGAATACTAAATTCTAGTGCTGAGAACCTTAGCCAAGCCAGGAAGTCCAAGCACAGCATGCAGTGTTTGAAGTAAACTGATTTTTCTGACTTAGTATATGAGCTAAAGGAAATAACACGGCAGTGTCCCCAAACACTAAAGAGACCAACTTTCCGTGTTATTTTCTTTTACTATTTATGCATACTTTAGCTTTTCATTTATTTATTTTAATTTTAACTTAGGTTTTTTGTTTGTTTGTTTGTTTGTTTTTGTTGTTTCTTTTTTTGTCTCTCTGTGTTAATGAACCTGTGTACGGCACCTGTGTGTAGGGGTTAGAGGCCAATCGCCACTTCTTTGCTCAGTGACCAAAGATAGTTATTTAAGGTAGAGTCTCTCTCCTTGGCCTAGACGACTCCATGGCTTGGATGGGCTTCTTTTCCAGAGAGCCCTAGGGGATCTGCCTCTTCAGTCAAGAATTATTAGTGCAAGCCTCAGGCCTGATTTTTGTTGTTGTTGTTTCTTTTGTTTGATTGGTTTTGAATGTTCCGTGTATGTTCTCATATTTCCCTGACAAATGCTCTGCCAGCTGAGCCTTCTTCCAAGTCTGTCTTTGCATGTATGCATTCTTGAATACATCAAATGCATTTAGTGCCTACCACAGTGCTTAGTACAGAGTAGATACACAGTAATCACTGTAATACCCAACACCTAGCAGTGGGGCTTCACAGACCCTGGTCTTTTTGTTTCAGTATATATATGAGGGCTTTACTGTCATTTGTTCAAGACTAGCATGTTTTGTGTCTGTGGAGGTTATAAGAGGATGTTGGATGCCTTGGGACTGGAGTGATAGGTGGTTCTGAGTGGCTCCCTGGGTCCTGGGAATGAAACCTAGGTTCTTTGTAAGAGCAGCCAGTGCTGTTAACCACCGAACTCTCTCTCCAACCACATTCCCTGATTTTAACACTAATAGGAATGTGTTTTGAATAAAAGGCAGGGCTCAGCAGCTGTATTGACTAGTCAACTTGACACAAGCTAAAGTTATTTGAAAAGAGTGAACTTTAATTGAGAAAATGCCTCAATAAGAACTGGCTGCAGGGCATTTTCTTAATTAGTAATTGAAGGGGGAGGTCTCAGCCATTTGTGGGCGGTGCCATCACTGAGAACATGGCTCCTGGGTTTTATAAGACAGCATGCTGAGCAAGCCATAGGGACAAAAACAGTGAGTAGCACCCCTCCATGTGCTTCTGCATCAGCTTCTGCCTCCAGATTACTATTCTGTTTGAGTTCCTGTCCTGGCTTCCTTCAGTGGTGAACTACAATGAGGACCTGTAAGTCCACTACCTTCTTTTCCTTCCCAATTTGCTTTTTTTGGTCATTGTGATTCCCTGCAGCAATAGAAACCCTAACAAGCCACAATCTTCTTCATAACTGAGGAGCATTGACAGTTGATGGATTCTGCAAGAAAGAAAGTGTTTTGTTTTGTTGTTGTTGTTGATGATGATGATGATGAAGATGATGATGTTGTTTATGAGGCTTCTCCTTGTTCAGCCATGCTTTGCCCATGAGGATATGGCCAGCACAAAGCAGATGTAGTGGGTTACTATTATTTTTTAATGACATGAAATTGGAGGAGGGGTTAGATGGGGTAGACAAGGAAAGAATTGAGGAGTGGTTTGTTTTGCTTAGATTTTATTTTAGAGATAGTGTCTTGCTATGTAGCCCAGGCTGACTGGGAACTTCTGATGCCCCTGCCTCAGGCTACCAGGTTTTACAAGCTTGTATCACCACACCTGGATATAGCTTTGTGTCCTTTCTAAATAGGGGTTTAAGACTGTAACTTCTAAAAAACGTGTGTCTTATAAAGGGCATTGATGAAGTACTCCCACCGTGGCTTAACTTAGAGGCTGCCTTCTCCTGTCGACAGAGATGCTGTGAGTCATAGTGGGTAAATAGTTCCCAGAAAAGACAGTGCCATGCCTTTGACCTCACAGTCACTGTCTCTCAGAGAATATTCCCACAGTGATCACACTTCCCCCACAGTCATGAAAACTCTGTGTTCTAGGTATTCAGTTCGGGAAGCCAGAGAAGATACAGTTAATGTGGAGAGGCAAGGCTTGGCTTGAGGACTGTATCAGCCATGTAAAGAAATCATTCTACTTAGGGCGACGCTTGTTTTAAAAAGGAGTTAGTGGCAGTGTGCAAAGATCCTGATGTGTTTGAGAAGCATCAGAGAAAGCAGTTTCTGGTTACAATGTCAATATGTGAGTAAGAGTTGACTAGCTAGAATTCACAGGAAGAAAAATATCTACAATTAGGCTGCTGCCTTCAAATTGGATTTTTATCCAGACTTTCTCAAAGTCACCATGACTTGTTTCCCTCACACAGGCATCATCAACTGCAGCTTGAATATATGTGAGAGCTGATGCTCGTGTAGGGCCTTGTCAGTTTCAGTGACTATATTTTAAAACTCTGGATTGATTTGCTGTGATGGTTAGTATTGCCAACTTGACACAACCTAGAATCCCCTGAAAAGACTGTTCCAGTTAGGAGATGGCCTGGATCAAGTGGGCCTGTGGGGGATCATCCCGAGTGTCTTAATTCATGGGAAAAGATCCAACCTGGAAATGGGAAGTACCAATTCCTCATTTGGTGCCCTGTCGGGTGTAACAGTAAAGAATATGAGCTGCTCATTGAGTGTTCATATGTTCATTTCTCTCTGCTCTTGATTCTGGATGTCATGTACCAGCTGCTTTGATTGTTCCTGGCTTTCCCCACAGTAATGAACTAGAAGTTGATTTTTGTTGTTGTTGTTGTTGTTGTTATTTTGTTTGTTTGTTTGTTTTTGTTTGTTTTTTGAGACAGGGTTTCTCTGTGTATCCCTGGATGTCCTGGAACTTACTCTGTAGACCAGGATGGCCTTGAACTGAGAAATCCACCTGCCTCTGCCTCCCAGGTGCTGGGGTTAAAGGTGTGTACCACCACTGCCTGGCTGAATTGTTTTTTTTAACATATTTCTATGCAATATATTTTATCCGATTTACCTTCAAATTCTTCCAGATCAACATCTACCTTCCCACCACCTCCCAACTTTATGGTACTCTCTTTGTAAATAACCCACTAAGTCTCATTTTGTTGCCCATATCCTCATGGTTGTAGGGCCATCCTCTGGAGCACAGTGAAGCCATCAGGCTTCACGCCTAAAGAAAACTAACTATCCTTCCCCTAAAAGCTATAAATTGTCCATACTTCCTCAGCTGGAAGTAGGGCTTCCTGAGCTCCTCAACATTCTGTGTTCACTGGCTTGACTTGCACAGCAACCACAGTGCTGTGGGTTCATGAGTACAACACTGTTGCCATGACTAGAAGACACCATTGTGTCTACATTCCTCCTCTATATTCAGCTCTCATAATCTTACTTTCCTCTTCCACAGTCATGTCTGATATTGGTGTGTGTGTGTGTGTGTGTGTGTGTGTGTGTGTGTGTGTGTGTAGATGCTCCATTTTTGTCTGTCAGACTCCACAGATACTCATTTTCTGCACTATAATCATCTGTGAATTTCTATGTAACCTGCAACTGTGAGATAAAGAAAAAGAAAACCTTCTCTCCCCTAAATTGCTTTCAGCCATGGCATGTTATCACAACAGCAGACATGAGCTAGAACGTGTGCTTGACCAGCACCAAAGAGAAAACAAGCTCTGTCGCCCTTCTTTCCTTCAGTCATTCATTTCTTATGATAGCTGTAACTATGATGGCAGTGACTTATCTGTTTTGTGTCCACTCCAGATCCAAAACAAACAACACAATCGTCATTTCTATTTATGTTGCCATGATAAAGAACGTGATTGTGATAATTATTTCTAAAATACATACAGGAGGAAATGCAAAGTTTCATATAACGTGATACATCAAAAATACTAACTATGCAATGTTAGCTTTTCCTTGGGAATTAGAAGGAAGGAATAATAACCTGGAGAAGAGAGGGAATTGAGTCCTTTTTGATTGATGCTATCCTTCCATGTGCTGTATTCACCAGTGATCAGAAACAGATAGTCCCAGCATCTTAAAATAAAAGGCCCAGCTGTATGACTGTGGAGTCAACCTTGATGCCTTAGAACATCAGCCTCCATTCATTCTAATCCCTAGCCTCATTCTGGGACCTCCACTTGTTCAGGTCTTCTGCCTTAGTTTCTCTCCCCTGAGAGGAAGATGTTAAGTATCACAGGAACACTGAGGCCTTGGGAAACAAAGTACTCTGCAAGATCAAGATATTATTAGAAGGCAGAGTTCTCACAAATGAAGAACATTCTCACTTGCTTCATACACTTGCTGAGGTGCAGAATGGCCAAGAATCCCTGCTAACCAAGTATGACCCAGAACAGGACCTCCCCCAGCCCTTTCCTTCCCCCTGCCTGTCCTCTCACCTCCCTTCCCTGCCCTCCTATTTTATCACAATCTCAGAATTTATACTGTCAATCATTTTTCTGTTAAAAGCATTGGTAAATAGACTTTGTCTGCCCCTGTAATGGATTTTTCAGATGCATCTCTTTAATATGTTTTGAAACAAGTTCTAGATATATAAGAGGGTACCTGCTCATGCAGTTTAAAGATACATCCAGCAACCTCAATGGTTACTGTGTTCAGTTGGTTATTGTATAGGTTTTTTCTCTCTCAGAATCTATTTCCTTGGTAGAAAACTCCCATTTTCTCTTTCTCAGTCTTCAAAACTATCCATGAGAGATGGATGTCCTAGATTACAAGTTGGTCCATCCCCTGGTCATAGTGGTGGACTTGGAGATGGCTCTGAAGCCATACCTGAAAACAAAATATAGTTTAGTAAAAAAAAAATATGGTTATAAAACTAATAGAAATAAGTATAAAAGTTCATCAAAAACTAAAAAATAAAGATCTACCCAATGGCCCAACTATATCATTCATGACTATATTGTGACTATATTGTCACTCAAAAGATGCCAGTCAACACATTTCTCATTTGTAGGTCTCAAACTTTACAATAAATTTCTCTCTCTCTCTCTCTCTCTCTCTCTCTCTCTCTCTCTCTCTCTCACACACACACACACACACACACACACACACATACACACACACACACACACACACTAAAATTGAAATTGTCTGAGTAATAAGCATGACTAGTGGGAGGGGTAAGAGAAAGGGATAATGATCTCGCATAGCTTACTAAAATATAAGGATTTTTTTTAAGTAGAAAAGACATTTCTTCTCTTCTGGCTAAACTCTAAAAGTTTGACTCAGGCATTGTTGGGGACAATGTTTGGTGATGGGAGACTATTTGAGAATGAAGTCTCTTGGATTAAAAAAATGAATCCAAGACACATGGTGCTGATGGATTTTGTCTTCCTCCTGGTAAGAAGGACAGAAGTCCATTTCGATGCTTCAGCTTATATGCAGTTTCTCAGGGCCACACTGAATCCTTCAAATCTGTCAAGTGCACTCCTATTGCCAGCTCTGCCTCATTCACAGTATGCTTCAGTACACACCATCAAGACAAGATTTGTACAGATTTGTGTGTGTGTGTATCTACTTGACACAAAACTAGACATATTTGAGAAGAGGTACCTGGGTAAAGAAAATATCTCCATCAAATTGGCCTATGGTCAACAGAAAACAAATAAGGTGTGAATCCAATTGTTTTGGTTTATCTGCTTTTTAAAAATAGCTTTTATATAATCAATGAAAACTTCATGCATATTCATATTGTATCTTAATCCTGTGTACTCCCAAGTCCCCTCTCCCCTCCTCCACACACAAGCAGCACATCCCCTTCCCAGGGTCCTGCTTCTCCCCTTCCTAACTTACTAAGTCCAATTAGCACTGCCTGATTGAATTTTGACTGATCATTTGGCTTGAGTTTGGTCATATAACTATAGGTAACTGTGGTATTTCCCAAGTCTTGGAGGAGATGACACAAATGTCCTGTTTAGGACTGAACACTCAAAGGTCACATATTCTCAGCACTTTGACCTGTTGTCTATTTCTGCATTGGGTGCTGTCTACTGTAGAGAGAAACTTCCTGACAGCAGTACTACTTTAATGCTATAAACATAAAGATTTAGAAGACAGCTTGACAATGTAGGCATTTATTTGGTTGTCATCTTGAGCCAATATCTATATTGATCTTGATCTATATCATAGATCACCACACAGCTGTTTAATCAAATGTTCAAATCTCCAGCTAACTTAAGCAATGTGTTTTGTAAGAGCCTTTAGGTGACCATGATTTATGTTGATGTCTTTTAATCACTGCTCCAGGATAAAGACAGTGATATTTTTATCTAATAGATTATCTCGCAGAGGGTGGGCATCAACTTTCTCATTGACTTATAGATCTGTGTCAACAAAGACTATTCATTTAGGAATAACAGAGGCCAAATCTGGGCAGAGTGGAACATAGCTGGAGTTACTCATTCCCAGCTATGTCAGTAATGATGTCCATAGGGCAGCTCAGGCTAGTTCCAGCCCTGGCTGGATGTGGAAATTCTGCTCATGAGGAACCCCTCTCTGACTCTTATCCCCATTGCAGTTATTGGATTCTCCATCCAGTTCCCAGCAGCTCTGTAGCATGGTATCTCCAGTCTGATGCTCTAGTAGCCTCACAGAAGCCAGAGAAAAGAATGTTCTGCCCCTTTACAGATCACAGTTGTCTTCTAGTGATTGGGCCAAATGATCTCAGAGAAGATGCCCAGTGTTTATTCGTCAGGACCATACTACAGGCCATTTCTGGAGCTCAGAACATTGTATCATTCAAGGATAGGGGCATGACTATTCAGAGAAAACCCAGGGCTCACCACTAGAGTAAAAAAAGAGATGAACAAACCCATACTCACATCCACAACAGGATTACAATAGGTTTAAAGCATTTGCCTACATCTACCTTTTAGCCTGGACTGCAGGGACCATCTAGTCTCCATCTTTTCCAAAGATCTTAAAAATGCTTAGTACTCAATTTTCTGCTACCAAGATGGTTTTGATCTGTGGTGTGTGTGTGTGTGTGTGTGTGTGTGAGTGAGAGAGAGAGAGAGAGAGAGAGAGAGAGAGAGAGAGAGAGAGAGAGAGACAGAGACAGAGACAGAGACAGAGAGACAGAGACAGACAGAGTGATAGAGGGGGAGGAGAGGAGAGGAGGTGGGAGGAGAGTAGAGGAGGGGGAGGTAGAGGGAGAGAATGTCAGTGCACATGTTGATGTGACAGGAAAATGTCAGGTGTCACTCCTTATATTCTACCTTTTCTGAGACAGAGTCAATTATTGTCTACCACTGCACACACATGTTTGGCTAGCAGGCCAACCAGAAGACTTCCACATCCCATATCACTACAGGAGTACTGATGTTGTTAATAGAAAGACTAACTTGGGTCCTCTCTTGTAGCAAATACTTTCCCTGGAAGGACACCTTCTCAGCCTGCCTTCCCTGACTCTTGTCTGATGCCCCTAGCTCCTCAGTGACCTGGAATTCCTGCTGAAGCTCTTATATGTGCAGTATTTGCCATGTCTGTGTGAGTCACATGGCTTGTGTGTCTGCCTCTCTGATCTGTGAGCACCTCAGTGTAGGTGCTGCTCTGTGAATTGAATCATCACTTGTTGTGTCCTGACCCATATTATGTGCAGAAGTGAAGCTGTGAGCAAGTAAGTGGATTAGAGGAAACTGAAAGGCCAGAGAAGGTAGACTGGGAATGAGCAAGAGAGGAATGAGGTGGGAAGAAGGGGCATGGTGCAAGGAAGGTTTGCTGTCCTGGTGTCTGCTCTGAGCTCTACAAGGGCTCGGCATCTCCAGTGCTGCCTCTCAGTGCTGTTAAATCTCCTCCAGCTGAGAATCGGGGGCTGCTACTAGCTTCTGTTATTGCAAAGTCTTAATTTATTTTTATCGATGTGTATGTATCTGTGTCTGTGTGAATGCTTGCTGTGCATGTGGTTGTCTTTGTGGGCCAGAAGAAGGTATCTGATTCCCTGAAGTTACCATTCCCTGTGGTTGTGCTGCCATACAAGGCTGGAAACAGAAGCTGGGTCCGTCACAAAAGCAGGAACTGAACGGTCATTCTCAAGAATAATGAGGTTGAGGCAGGAGGGCTGCCAGGTCTTCAATGCTAGCTCCTGCCTCTCTTCCTTCAACCTGCCCCCCATCCTTAAATTCAAATAAGCTGTCAGGAGGAAGTTCCTGGTAACTCCTCCCTTATGGCTAAGAAGCACTCTACCCATGACCCATATTAAAATTTCTCTTCCTTCTTGTGATGGTTTGTTCTATTTGAGGCAGAATCTCACATAGTGAGAATTAACATCAAACAGATGGTTGTGAGCCACTATGTGGTTGCTTGGAATTGAACTCAGGACCTCTAGAAGAACAGCCAGTGCTTTTAACTGCTGAGCCATCTCTCCAGTGTCCCACCCCCTGAACCTGGTCTGAATTTTAAAAACTCAATCATTCAATTGGCCTTTAAACTTAAATGTTTGAGAAAGAGCTCCAATGTATCAAAGAGGGATGCCTACGGTGCTATTCCAGAAGCAGTATCTGCAGGCTCCACCTCATCTGTTGATGAGGGAGTTTCCCTGAGTGCTCAGCTTCTATCAGATGTGATACCTGTCTGTGAAGCAGTTTTTAGTATTATCAACTTTCGCCATTCTAGAACATATTCTCTCGCCTGGTGGGTTCCATGAGAATTGCCAGGCGCCTGACAATTTTAAGATATTAGAACTCTTATTCTTTTATATAGTTCACAGTCTTTTCCATAAGTGAAGTACCTGTCACATGAGACAACACTGGGACAGCAGAGGAGGCAAATGCAGATGCTAATGGACAGGAAGCCACTAAGACACTCTGCAGTGGGACTACAACTTGTAGGGGTCACAAGCACATTGAATATTTACTTTAAAGTGGAAGGCCAAATGTGAAAAATCTGTAACAGAAATGAGAAATTATAAAACGGGATTGCAATGGGTACTTGTCACTGGAGACCTGGGATCTTACAACACACACACACACACACACACACTCAGAGAGAGAGAGAGAGAGAGAGAGAGAGAGAGAGAGAGAGAGAGAGAGAAAGAGAGAGAGAGAGAAGAGAGAAGAGAGAAGAGAGAAGAGAGACAGATTGGAACTTCTTCAAAGCAGAAATTCAGTGTCTGTGGAGAAGTTGAATGCTGGAGATCCAGAGCTAAATAATCTTGGCATTCTTAGCCCCTAAAATAGCCATTTGTTGTGTACCTTTTTTTAAAATTTTTTTTATTTTCTATATTCTATGTTTACATTCCAAAGGCTTTCCCCTTTCCCAGTTCCCACCCACCATAGTTCCCATAGTTCCTCTCCCCCCCCCAACTGTTCCCCAATCATTCCCCCTCCCCCCTCGGTTTCTTTACTAAACTGGATGCAATCTTTACAGGCCCAGGGTCCTCTCCTTTCTTCTTCTTGGGAATCATTTGACTTGCTATTTGTGTCTTGAGTATTTAGGGCTTCTGGGCTCATTAATATCCACTTATCAGTGATTGCATTTCATGTGCATTCTTTTGTGATTGGGTTAATTCACTCAGGATGATATTTTCCAGGTCTAACCATTTACCTACAAATTGCATGAATTCATTATTTTTAATTGCTGAGTAGTATTCCATTGTATAAATATACCACATTTTCTGTATCCATTCATCCTTTGAGGGATATTTGGGCTCCTTCCAATTTCTGGCTATTATAAACAAGGCTGCTATAAACATAGTGGAGCATGTGTCCTTATTGCATGCAGGGGAATCCTCTGGGTATATGCCCAGGAGTGGTATGCCAGGGTCCTCTGGAATATAGCTTAATATCCTAGGAACATTTAGGTAAGTCCGCTTACAGTATATGAAAAGACTCCTAGCTTCCACCAATCCAACAGCTAAGTATGCTATCAAAGGGAACAATCTCTGCCCATAGCATAGATGTCCCTGACTTACTGTGATCCATAAGGTGGGACCTTATGCACCCACCAATGTATTTTCAGACAATGCTGATTTATGAGTTCCTTTGCTCTGTTACAAATAAAAAACAACCAAAACACTTTCCTCCCAAAAAACAAACAAACAAAAATATTTCATCAAACTGTTACCATGTTGGAACATGGTATTTGGTGTAACCCCTATCTGTGTACCCAGACCATGGTCACTGGATTTTGACTTCACTTTCTCTTAACCTTGGTGAGAGATCTGGTTTCTACTTGTGAATGACTTGGTGCTCAGAGATGAAGATGGTGCTGAGCTGACCAGGGAGACGCCTGAATAACTTAATTCTGGACATAGTTACATCCAAAAGAGAAACAGGAAGGATAAAATCCAGACAGATGGAGGAACTTGTGTATAGTACTCAGCTCCTCCCAGTGGCCCAAACACTGGGAGAAGTGAAAAGGAAGTACTGGAAGAAATGAAAAGTCTATTCACATTTTCCAAACAATGTTCAGGACAATGTCCACCAAAGCCAAATGCCTCCCCCAAGCTTTGGTGAAATGTTAAGCTTTTTAATGAAAGTTAGCAAGACATGAACCTTTGAGTTAGGCTTAAACAAGTACAACCAAGTCTCATTTCTCATAAACAAACCAGTGAATGGAAATGATTCAATGTTTTAATTGTGTGATGTGGAATATGGATTGAGTGGTGCTGGGGTTCTTGAAGAGTCTCTATTTCAGGGTTTTTCCATTATGTATAGTTGGGAAACACAGCCCCAAGGATCTCTTAGACCAGGCAGATCCGAGCATGGCAAACATAATTTCTGCCTTAATGTTTAGATTGAATGGCTGTAATGACAAACTGCCTCCAAGACAGTAAACCTTAAAAAGGGTGAAGTCATGAGGCTTGGGAAAGATGGGGATGGAGCTTGGCAAGAGGCTTGGAATCCAGGGTTTTGAAGCTAGATGGGTGATCAGAGATTAGATGTACTAGCTTGAAAGGGTGAACGGGCTCTCTTTTTCTTCACATATGGCTCCTTTACCATCCCTTTACATTGGTGGACTGTGCACAACACCAAAGGTTTGACTCTTAGCAGATTTGTCTCCTTTGTCTGTCTGACTTTTTCTGGGTTGATGTGAACTAATGACTTTTACTTCTGATAGGAAGTTCATGATGTCCTCAAACTTGGAGGTCAAAAACTGTGCTTAAGTTAGGTTGGGCAATCATTCTCAAAAAGCCATAGGAGTTATGCACTTGGCTTTTATGATATTAATTTAACCCCATAATAAAATAATAAATCATCTTATACATGCAATATATTAATAGACTTCATGATATGAAGCATATAATCAATATATATCAATGTATTATAATAAATAGTATATATTTACTATATGGTTTATACATATTCTTTGTATATATGTATATATTACATATAATACTTATACTATAATATAACTATATTGTCATGTGTTATATATGTATTATATATTGTAGTATGCTAACCTATTATGTGCCATACTTATTCTGTAACATGATAAATTATTATATGTACCATAATACATATGCAATATTATATATGATATACTATATGATGATATACTAACAAGGACTACAGTATAGTGCTAAGTGCTTTATGGTAATTATCTTTCCCATTTCACAGATATGGAGGTGGTCACTGGAAGCTCTAACCCATATGGCACAAACTATGATAGCATTTTAAAATGCCAAATATAGTTAATAAAAACTCTGATTTGAATTCATACCCTGAAACTACTTTTCAGTATAGTCATGGAATTGTATTAATTCCTCAGACATTCAGTCTGTGATTTCAGAGTCCATTACAAAGGTACCCTCTCTCTGGGAAGGATGGGGGTGCTTCAGGATGGGGGTTCTCATAATAAGTGTCTGAGTGGTTCAAGGCACAGAGCATGATACACCAGAGTATGCATGCTATTTCTTGATTTGACAAAGCAGGTAGAACCTTCTGGAGTGAGTACATCATTCATTTTCAAAGTTCTGCAGTGATGGGCACTAGGTAAGCAAGACTGATCTCAGGCAGGGCATAGATTTTGTCATTTGTACAATAAATGTTTTGCAATATATAAACACACATGTGCACGTGTGCACACACGCGTGCGCACACACACTTGTGTGGTCATGTAGCTATACAATGTGTGCATGTGGGTGCAAATCTGTGCAAAGACACTTATGCATGTATGACCATATATATGTATTCACATGTGTATGAGTGTATATGAATATATGCATGTATATGTGCTTGTATAGCATGTGAGTGTGCAAATTAAAATAAAAGATTCAGAATCTTTGTCCCCAGTGTGTGTATGAGTGTATATGAATATATGCATGTATATGTGCTTGTATAGCATGTGAGTGTGCAAATTAAAATAAAAGATTCAGAATCTTTGTCCCCAGTGATCTTCAACCCATAGGCAGAAGTAAAGGATTTTATGTCTCCAGGAAGGCAAACTCTAGTCTTTAAAGATAAGTGATTTACTGTCTAGGACTGAACATGACCAGGGTGAAGTCATGAACTTAGAGGAAAGAACCCAAACTTTTGTAGATAATGCTGTTCGATTATCCCTAATGTCTGTTAAGGGCTCTGAGACTCTTGTAATAGTATGGCTAATACTGTCAGAGGGCAAGGCTGATAACAGACATGTGAATGGGACTTAACACATTGCCCAGCGTATTTCTTCTGGTAATGCCATTTAAGATGTTGGATTAGAACACAAATTCCCACATATCTGGGATTCTAGGAGTAGTATTTTTTTTCATAGTACAGTAAAGAGATTCCTTACTTGGAGGAATCAAGTGCTTCCATAAAAGTCTCAAACAACAAACAGATTTTGAAGCCATCTGCAACCACAGTGGCTATTGATGGCACATAAAACTTTATCACCTGAAATATAGGAGTGCATTATCTCAGAGGGAAGGATATGGATTCAGAAGGGATGTTTAATTATCTGAAAAAATTTGTCAAGATTTTGGCCAAGAAAGGAATAAGCCAGCTACTATTTGTCCTACTTTTAGGAACTCTGAGATCACACATCTGTATTGATGGGGTTGCATGACACACCCCAGTGGGACCATATTGTTTAGTTTTTCCTCAGTGCATGAGTTCCTCCCCGCCTAGAGTTCCTGCAACATATTCTTCCTTCCTTTCTTCACTGCCATCTCTAAGCTAAATTTCATGGCCGTGTGCACACATTACTGATAGTGTGCCTCATCCCCAATCAACACTTTGCCATAGGAATAACCCCAAATGAAACCATTGACAATCCAATCCAGGCTCTCTAGGCAAAGGACTATTGCAATGATGTCTGTAATTTCATTTCTATGGAATTGATCTGGTACCTCGGTTGTTCTAAACAAGAAGATGCACAGGTTGGTGAGAAGAAATCAATAGAATTTCCCTGGATGACCTTCCTATTGAGCATGCAGCCTTCCTGTCTGTCTTCATGGAGGAAACAGAAGCACAGACTCCATTCCTTCGCAGTCCAGTTAAAGTTACTTACTGGGGTGTGCTTGTCTCAAGCTTGTCTTGTGATCTCTAACCATCCCTCTCTCCTGGGAGATGCACCAGACCCCCAAAAGCTCAGTGTTGCATCAGCTAGCAGCCACATGGAGACAAACATGGTCTGTGTATTTTTCCCTTGGTGATTCTTTCTATTCCATGGGCCACATTGCACCTCACCCTTTATCTTTATGTTACTCATCTTTCTATCTCTTTAACATACTTCCCTCTACTAGTTTCTATAATCAACAGAGAGCAGGCTAGAAGTAGCTGACCAGCATAGGACAGTGGTTCCTAGCACTGGTGCCCCAGCAGCCTTAGGTGGCTTCTACCACTATGCCCTCATTTCCAGGCCAGTAAATGAGCGTCCTGATAGCACCTACCTCACAAGTTTGCTGTGAATCAAAAATATAAACAATTAGCTCAATCCCTGGCCCTGTGACTGTCTTTGTTGCCAGCCTGTGTCTTACCTTTAAAATACCTTTGTTAATGGATGTGGACTGTACAAGATCATGGTGCTCCCAGTGATGCCTTCATCTGTATCCCCTCTGTTCCCTTCCTAACACACCCACTAGTCACAGTCACCCTTGTCTTTTGTCTTTATTATTTCTAGATTCTACACATGAGAGAAACAAATGTAATTGTTTAAGTTTTGCCTGATTGATGACAGGTGGTTTCTTCCACTTTTACACACAGGGCAGAGTTTCATCTTTCTTTGGGGCTGAATAAAATTTCTTATTGTATATACGTCACATTTTTGTACTTATTCATTTTTCAATGAATATCTAGGCTGATTGTTAGGCTTGCCTCTTAAAGCAGTAATAGACTTGGATGTCCAAATCTTGCTGTGGTATACTATTTAGATTTGCATGCTGCTACAATATATATTTGTAGGGTCTTTTAGTAGAGCTTTTAGGTTCTGCCAAGGACAGGATCTTATCACTGCATATAGAGATAGTTTGCATTCTTCCTACCTATTGATTCTATTTTATTTACCATTCTAACTATAATTGTAATCATTATAATTGAAGAGGAGAAGTAAAAATGACCTCTTGTATCATTCCTGATTTCACTTTTCCCCACTCAATATGATGTGGGCTATGGGGATGCTTCATTATGCTGCTGTGCAGTTTTTCTTTTCTTTTTTTCTCTTTTTTAAAGAAAAGTAAAAACACCTTATGATAATATTAAAGATTTACATGGAAATATTTTAGATAAACACGTTAAAATTGACAATTTTCATGGAAAATTAAAGAGTAAAGTGGTAGACATGTAAAACATTGCTAAATTAATTGAAATATGGGAAAGAAACATTTTGTGATAGAATTGAAGATTTACATGGAAAATATTTCTGATAAAATTGTAGAAAAATGTAGAAACACATGTTAGAATTGAAGATTATCATGGAAAATTTTATATAGATATAATAATGGTAGGTATAAAAGTATTCCTAAATTGATTGAAAGTGGAATTATAAACATTTTCTGATAAATTTGAAGATTTACATGGAAAATATTTCTGATAAAATTGAAGAAATATATAGAAAAACATGTTAAAATTAAAGATTATCATGGAAATTATATAGGTAAAATGATAGGTATAAAGCTAAGTCTAAGTTGATTGAAGGTGGAATTACAAACATTTTCACATAACATTGAATATTTACGTGGAAAATAAATAGGCAAACATGTTAAAATTGATCATTTCATGGAAAATTTTACATAAAAATAGTAGATATAAAAACTCTAAATTAATTGAAGGTGGAATTAGAAACATTTGTGATAAAATCAAAGATTTACATTGAAAACATTTCTGATAAAATAGAGGAAGTATATAGAAAGACATTAAAATTGAAGATTATCATGAAAAATAATGCAGATAAAATAGCAGACATAGAAAAACATTACTAAATTAATTAAAAGGGGAATTACAAACATTGTCTGGTAAAACTGAAGATTTACATGAAAATATTTCATTAGTCTATGTCTTTTTATTGGGGAGTTGAGTCCATTGTTGTTAAGAAATATTAAAGAATGCAGGATTGAGTGTGCACAGCAGAGATATCATGAGGACAAAGGAAGCAAGTTCCCATCTTAGCATCAATAAAACCTTATTCTGATACAAATCTCAAAAAAAAAAAAGAAATATTAAAGAATAGTGATTGTTGCTTTCTGTTATTTTTGATGTTATTTTTATGTTTGTGTGGGTATCTTCCTTTGGATTTGTTGGAAGAAGATTATTTTCTTGCTTTTTCTAAGGTGTAGTTTCCCTCCTTGTGTTGGCATTTTCCATCAATTATCCTTTGTAGGGCTGGATTTGTGGAGAGATATTGTGTACATTTGGTTTTATCATGTAATATCTTGGTTTCTCCATCTATGATGATTGAGAGTTTTGCTGGGTATAGTAGCCGGGGCTGGCATTTGTGTTCTCTTAGGGTCTATATGAGGTCTGCCCAGAATCTTCTAGCTTTCATTGTCTCTGATGAGAAGTCTGGTGTGATTCTGATAGGTCTTCCTTTATAAGTTACTTGCCCTTTTTCCCTTATTGCTTTTAATATTCTTGCTTCATTTAGTGAATTTGGTATATTGATTATTATGTGCCAGGAGGACTTTCTGTTCTGGTCCAGTCTGTTTGGAGTTCTGAAGGCTTCTTGTATGTTCATGGACATCTCTTTCTCTAGGTTAGGGAAGTTTCTTCTACCATTTTGTTGAAGATATTACTGGGCCTTTAAGATGTAAATCCTCACTCTCATCTATACCTATAATCCTTAGGTTTGGTCTTCTCATTGTGTCCTGGAGTTCCTGGATGTTTTGGGTTACCAGCTTTATGCATTTTGCATTTTCTTTGACTGTTGAGTCAATATTTTCTATCGTATCTTCAGCACCTGAGGTTCTTTCTTCTATCTCTCATATTCTGTAGTTGATGCTTGCATCTATGACTCCTGAATTCTTTCCAAGGTATTCTATCTCCAGAGATGTCTCACTTTGTGATTTCTTTATTGTTTCTACTTCCACTTTTAGATCCTGTATGGTTTTGTTCCGTTCCTTTACTTGATTGTGTTTTCCTGTAATTATTTAAGGGATTTTTGTGTTTCTTCTTTAAGGGCTTCTGCCTGTTGACCCATTCTTTAAGAGTTTTTTGTCTTTCCTTTTTAAGGGCTTTTACCTGTTGACCAATGTTCTCTTGTATTTCTTTAAGGGAGTTATATAAGTCTTTCTTGAAGCCCTCTATCAGAATCATGAGATACAATTTTAAATCCAACTCTTGCTATTCTGGTGTGTTGGGGTATCTGGGACTTGCTGTGGTGGGAGAACTGGGTTCTGATGTTGCCATGTGGCCTTGGTTTCTGTTGGTAGGGTACTTGTGCTTGCCTTTTGCCATCTGGTGCTAGTTGGTATTCTTGTCTCTGGCTGGAGGTTGTTCCTCCTGTGGGCCTGTAAGCCTGTGTCCTTATTCCTCTGAGCTCTAAAGTGAAAGCACTGCTGGAAGATCCCTCTCTCCTGGTGGGCTATGCAGGAGTTTCCTGGCTCCCTGGTGCAAATGGTGGCAGGAAGATTTCCATCCCAGCTGCTTCACTGATCTTAGGTCCTGTGTGTGCCTAGAGAGATAGGTGGAGATCTCATCTCTGTACTCAGAAGTGAAAGCACTGCTGAGAGATCTCTCTCTCTCTCCTGGCAGGCTATGCACAGAAGGCTGTGGAGTCTCCAGGCTCCCTGGTGCCACTGTGCAGTTTTTCAATACCAATTTTCCTACAGCCTGCTTCTTCAGCATTATTTTTACAAGACAAGCCTTGTATTTTTTTTTCCGTTTGTTTTTTCTGAGACAGGGTTTCTCTGTGTAGCCCTGGCTATCCTGAAACTCACTCTGTAGACCAGGCTGGCCTCGAACTCAGAAATCCACCTGCCTTTGCCTCCCAAGTTCTGGGTTTAAAGGCGTGCGCCACCACCGCCCAGCTGCCTTGTATTTTAATTTATAAATGTGTTCATCAATTTAATTTATATACTGCATACAATTTCTCAAACAGATATGATAGCCTGCCCCTTGTGGTCACCTTGGAAATAAGGAGATGGTGACCAGTCTTAGGCTTGGGTGCTCCATCTCCCAGGTGCTTGATCCCCCACAGAACTGACCATCCCCTTCTTTCTGAGACCTTCTCCATCTTTAAAAGAGACATTCAACTGCATCCCTAGGGACAAAAGGTGAATTATGGTCACAACACTCTAACTTAAAGGAGAGATGAATGATTATCTACCATAAATAAACCCGGTGACCTGCATGAGAAAGTGAGCTGGGGTCTTTGTGTCTCACCTGCCTCTGTTTTGTTCCTGGGAACTTCTAGAAGAACACTCTGTTGCTGTTGCTTTTCTCTCTTCCATTTTCTGCATCACACAGTAATTTTTGTAGTTGAGAAAACACCTCAGGGGTGTGACGGTGTTGAAGGATTTCATGGCTTTCCCAGGGTTTGGCTCTTGCTGAATTTCTGAGGACACAGGCAATGCAAAGGCATCTGCTTGAGTTGGGAATGAAGGCCTAGATGTGACCACTGAAAAGCTGGCCAGTGCCATGAGAGTGGCGAGGTGTCAGCTGATACATGGTTGAGAAATTGTACATTTGTGAAAGTGTCCACTTCAACAACTTTAAAGCAGGTTTTGGGTTGTGATTTGAAAGAGCAATGTCCCCCATAGGTTCTGGCATTTTCACACTTGGTCACCATTTGGTGGCACTCTTTGGGGCAGTTATGGAAGCTTTTGCTGCTACAGACTTGCTAGACATTCCTGAGAGTAAGCTTTGAGGTCATATGATCTCATCCCATTTCCCTTTTCTCCATCTCTAATTTTTGAGTGCGGATTAAATATCATCAGCCAACTTCCTGACACCATTAGGACTTCCAAGCCCTAATGGATGCTCTACCTCTGGATCCATAGGCTAAAAGAAACATCAGGACACCTTTCAAAAAGGACCCACTACAGGTCAGAAGAGAGCATTGGTAAAATCTGCCCTAAAAATATGACATTGGCTGTATGATATCTCATGCCAACCATTCCAACACAGATGCTGAGGCAGGAGGACCATGAGTCCAAGGTCAGACTGAGTTAAAAGTGAGACTCAGTCTCAAAAACTGACAAAAGGGAGACAACCTGAAATCTGGATGGTCACTAAGAATTAAGAGCTTGGGTAGAAAAGACAAAACTGTTTTAAAGAAATGATACTGCACAGGTTGGAGGAGTCATGCAAATGTCCTGTGGCAGGAGGAAATAGACATACCAAGGAATGCAGACCTGAGCTGTGGGCTGCGGAGCATGAAGGTTATTGCGGAGGTCAACGGGTGAACAGACTTGAAAGGTAGTTCGGACAAATCCATTCTAGGGAGCCTGGCTTTGTTCTGAGTGGCTAACATGCATGAAATCTGTGCGTTCGTCTGGCTAACATGAGTCCCAGAGAGATGAAGTAAATGTGCTTTCAATTTGCATAAACTAGAACTCCATGCTCTTACTCCAGGGAGAGCCATACAAAGGCATCTAGGAATTGCTCCCATTTGAACTGAGTAAATTGGGAACAGGAAAAAAAATGTTTACCTCATAGGTACATTGTAATCAGTGCAAAAGGTTCATTCAACAGTATTGAAATTAGAGATTTAATATAATCCCAACATGTAAGAAACTCCCAAAGAAGTATTCTTACCAACTCTACCAGTTATTTGAAAATTATACCCTCACACCTTCAGGGAGTAGACTGAAATCATGGAAAAGGGAAGCGGGTGAGGATGCAGAGGGACTGCAGGCCTTGCTGGCTGCTTCCAGGGGAGGGAATGCGAACCAGTCACTAAGAAACAGGTGGCAAGGGTCCCTAAAAGCAAAGACAGGGCCTGGCTTGTTGATAGACCTTTCATTCTTATCACTCTGGGGGCAGAGGCAAGATTTCTGTGAGTTCATGGCCAGTTTGGTCTAAATAGAGAGTTCCAGGCTAGCCAAGGCTGCATAGTGAAACCATGTCTCCAAAATAATACATGAAACCCAGAGAGAGGGCTAGATATGATGAAAAGGCATTCAGCTCATGAATGGAATAAAAAAAATAAATGAGAGAAAACTATTAATCTCCTTTATTTTGGCTCTAAGTGTTAAGAGAAAACACACTTTGAAATGTAGTATTTAGAATGAAAGCAAGTGAGGCTGGACAGATGGCTCAGGGGTAAAATGAGAGTGTGTTGCTTTTGCAGAAGACTTGAGTTCTCCTCCCAATGCCCACTTCTGGCAGCTCATAGCCAGCCACACCCCAGCTCCAGGCAATCCAATGCCATCTTCTGGCCCTAGTGCTCACATGCACATAGCCACACACAGGCACACACTCGTGCACACAATTAAAAATAAAACAATCAGATCTTTTAAATAAAAGCAGGTGCTTTACCATAGACACCAATGGGAGGGAGAAATGAATGATTTAAAAAAAAAAATGAACAAGCAAGAAATTCTATCTTCAAACAGCATCAAAAACCTGAAGAAGAGAGCTCGGACCCAGCTTGCATTAGCACATCCGCATTTGGATCAACATTTTGGTTGAGCAAGAAAAATGTGCCCCATGTCCCAAATTAGGCTTAGAATGAACAAAATGTTGATGCATGCTTCATGAATGGGTCTGGGGAACACTAAACAGAATTTGAAAAGATTGATGTTTGTACTGGCTGGTTTTGTGTGTCAACTTGACACAGGCTGGAGTTATCACAGAGAAAGGAGCTTTCACTTGGGGAAGTGCCTCCATGAGATCCAGCTGTGGGGCATTTTCTCAATTAGTGATCAAGGGGGGAGGGCCCCTTGTGGGTGGTACCATCTCTGGGCTGGTAGTCTTGAGTTCTATAAGAGAGCAGGCTGAGCAAGGCAGGGGAAGCAAGCTAGTAAAAATCACTCCTCCATGGCCTCTGCATCAGCTCCTGCTTCCTGACCTGCTTCAGTTCCAGTCCTGATTCCTTCTGGTGATCAACAGCAATGAGGAAGGTGTAAGCTGAATAAACCCTTTCCTCCCCAACTTGCTTCTTGGCCATGATGCTTGTTCAGGAATACAAACCCTGACTAACACAATGTTTCAGTACCATAATTGACTGTCACAGTACGGCTAGAGGGATCAGTTCACAGGACAGGAACAGAGTAACCGCGGGGGCCAGGGAGGCATTGCTTCATGTATGCATGTTTAGGAAGAGGAGGAGTTTGGCAGATGCTCGGTGGTGATGGCAGCTAGGCAGTGTGGCTGTCTTTAGTCACCAACACATTGTTTGCAGTGGTGAGTTCTACGTTATATCTATTTTACCATAACAAAATGCCCTTAAAAAGAAGTAACATGTTAACTTACTATTCATATTTTGGTTTAAACTTTATAGATAAAGTAATCATTACCTGATAAAAAATAAAGTACAATTGTATACTGTGTGTGCTCTGTGTGTGTGTGTGTGTGTGTGTGTGTGTGTGTGTGTGTTTATGCACATGCGCACTAACACATCTGTGTACTCCTCCCATTGTTTATTGAGACAGGGTCCTCACTGAACCTGGAGCTGACTGATTAGACCAGACTGTCTGGCCAGCTGGTGTGGGGGTCTCAGGAATCCCCCGGTCTCCCAGCACTGGGGATATAGGCATGCACTGGCATAGCTCGCCTTTCTGAGAGGACTGGGAGTCTGAGCTCAGGTCCTCCTGCCGTGTAGCCAGCACCTTACCCCTGAGCTCTCTCCCCACGTCACACCCTTCTTTAGGAACGTTTGACATCAACCAGATGCCCTGACTTCTGTACAGAAGCTGATGTCTTAACATTTTTGATGTTAATAATAGATGATGACTCAAAGAAATAAAAGCCCGCGGCCTTATATAATTTCCTCTGTGGTCTGCTTCATGTCCTATGATGACTTTGTTAAGTAAGCATAGTGTACATTTTAGATTGTTCCACTCTGCGATTATCTCAACCTAAGTAACTTAAAACTCAGTGTTTGGCACGAATATGGAAATATTCCGAAACCAGCAGCGTTTCCTGTTTATATTGGTTATAATTGTAATTATTATTTTTTTTTACTGTAGGTTTCCCTCAAGTGTTTTGTGATGGGATGACTGTTAGGACTTCCTTTGTTGCATGATGGTTCCTACCAGGGACAGACAGCACTGGGAAAGCAGCTATAGGAACCTATTTCCTTCTGGGCTGAGTGTCTGCCTCCATCTGGTTGGCCTTCTGAGGCACCCAGGCCTGCTTGGCCCTTCACCCCTGCAGGCCAGTGTTCACATGCTGGGGTTCTATGACCAGTTGTCCATCAGGGGACCTGTGCTACAATCACAAAGTCCAGAGAGCTCGCCCTCTCCCAAAGAGTTTCCACTTTGCCATTGGAGATAAGCACCTCTGCATGTGTGATCCCCATGTGCCTAGGCCCCCCGGGCTCACATGTTCCATCCTGCTACCCTTCTCCCTCTCCTTCACACAGTCTTCAGCTTTACAACCCACCGTATCTACTATTCCTTTAAAAATTAAAGCAGAATTACTTTCCCCAGGAAAGGCCCTTTGTGTGTGTCCACTTAAGAAGACAATTTTAATGTCATCTCTAGAGAAAGAGTCTACACTCCCCAATTTTGTGTGCCTGCTATCTTGCAGCCTCGATAACTCCTCTTGATGCCCAGCACATAAGGCGAATGAAAATGAACATTTTGGATTAAAATAAAAACAGCCCTAACAAAGCACTTTCAGAGTCTAATTTCTCCCTTTGGGGGGTTTTCCTTCTCTGCATCTTAATTTTGATTGTTGGAATTCATATCTGGGGAAAATAGGATGTTTTAAGATGTTATATTTTCACACCCTCCCCTGCTTGCTTTAATAGTTATGCCCATTAGTGTCTCCAGGGACAGCTATCCCATAATAAATATCCAGGGCAATGGTAGGGTTACATAACCTCCCAGAGGAAGCCATATTATCCCGAAAATTTGAATGTAAGTATTCAATTGTTTTCAGAGATACTATTGCTCAAGTCCATCCTGGATTTTGCAGTGGGTTGAAATATCCCATTCTGCTCCTGAGCAATGCCCTTTGGTTTTACACAACAGTGTTGTTCATTTGTTTACACATCATGAAATTACTACTTTTATGTATTTCATCTTTCTGCCCCTTTAACAGGTTTTTTCCTGGGGCCTTTGGGAATCAGCACTCCTAGTTTACTGCAAAGGTTGAGAATGCTTGTTGCACAAATGTAGGGAGCAGGGTATCAGATCCCAGCACCAATATAGGAAGTGGGCATCCTGCACATGACTGTAAGCCCAGTTCTGAGAGCAGAGCAGAGACAGGGCATCACTAGAGCTTGCTGGCTTCCAACCTCTAGGAAATGAGACTTGGGTTGCAGACACCTGCCACACCTGGTTTGTTCGTGAATGCCGGGATCAGACCTTCAGTACTCATGTTTGGGTAACAAGCACTTTTTTTTTATCCACTGTGGCATCTCTCCAGTCTCACTTTTTCTTTTCTTTTAGTTTATTTTCTTTTCCTGAGGCACAACCTCAGGTATCCCAGGCTGCTCCTAACCTTGCTATGTAGATGAAGATAAGCACCTAGTCTCTCTGCAGTTACCTCCCAAGTGCTGGGATTACAGACATGTGCCATCATAGTAGCCTATGTCATCATATTTAAATGAGGGAATTTTAAACCTTTTATTGTATACATATAGGTGTTTTGACTGTATTATATGTAAATATTCTCTATCTATCTATCTATCTATCTATCTAATTATCTATCTAGATGTCTATCTATCTATCTATCTATCTCTAATTATCTATCTAGATATCTAATTATCTATCTATCTATCTATCTATCTATCTATCTATCTATATAATTATCTATCTAGATATCTAATTATCTATCTATCTATCTATCTATCTATCTATCTATCTATCTATCTATGCACTGCTTCTATGACTGGTGCTTATGGAAGATGTAGTTGGATCCTCTGAAACTGGAGTTGCAGAAGCTTTTGAGCCAACACCTGGGTCCTGGGAATTAAACCCAGGTCTTCTAGAAGAACAGCCAATGCCCTTAACTGCTGAGCCATCTCCCCAGCTCCTAATGACAGAATTTTAAAAGAACGTTTGGGCTAGAAAATAAAATTATAAAATAGAATTGTCTAAAGAAGCATCCTGAAGTTGTAGATATTAAACAAAAACCCCAGGGCCAGGATAAGCTTCCCACAAAGCCCACAGAAGAGAATAGGAAATGTCACCATGATGGGTTAGCCACCAGAGCCCTTCTGTTGTCCAAGATACCGCATACTCTAATCACAGGATACAGAGAAATCACTGCGGTGATTAGGCTGGAAGCCTTACCCTTGCTGGCTAGCCCTTGTAGATTCATAGCTTTAGCAAGACAATGACAATTACATCCATTTAGATGCTTTGAATTTTCAAGAGACAGATCACTGACTGAAATTAACTCACATGGCAAACACTTCTAATTTCATTTAGCAGATGTTTGGAGCCAAGAGATGTCCCAAGCTACTTAGTTCAACTGCTTGACAGTTCCGTGGCTGATATTTTTCTTTCTTTTTTTTCTTATCTGTGAATCTCTTTATCTTTCTCTCACAGCCAAGAAGCTGCCAAAACCTCAAAACACCACTCTATGAAATGATAGTAATAGGGTTTCATTTATATAAAAGTGAGAATATAAGGACCAAGGGCAGGGCAGGAGGGAAGGATGGAAGGGAAGCAGACCTTTGTGACCTGTGTATCTGTCTTCTGTCTTTGAAGAAACATTTCCCCCTAATGGCTACCAGTGGAGTTCTCCTTGAGTCTCATTAACCAGAACCCATTCATGTCAACTGCTAGCAAAGAGGGAAAATTGTATGAGCACCATTGGAGAGGAAGAAGAAAGTATACACCAACAGAAAACAATGCCAGGGTGAGTGTAGGGCTGTCTTCTCCGAGCACACTCCTACTTGCCAGACTAGTTGGGTTTCTGTCAGCGATGCAGGGGGATGACACTCTTGAGCAGAGCTGAGGATGTATGAATAGGTTGAGTCTGTACTCGGTAGGTGAAAGGTTAGTGGCTTCTTCTTTATTGAATATATTCTTCATTTACATTTCAAATGTTATACCCTTTCCCAGTTTCCCTCTCTCCCAGAAAACCCCTAACCCATCCTCCCCCTGCCTCTGGGAAGATGCCCCGCTACCCAACAGACTCTCACGTAAACCCCCCTCAATTTCCCCATGTTGGGGCATCTATGGAGCCTTCATAGGACTAAGGACCTCTTCTCCCACTGATACCTGACAAAGCATTCCTCTTCCACAATTGTGCCTGGAACCATGTGTACCCCTTGGTTGATGGTTTAGTCCCTGAGAGCCCTTGGGGATCTGTTTAGCCAACATCATGGTTCTTCCCATGAGGCTGCAAACCCCTTCAGCTCCTCCAGTCCTCCCTCCAATTCCTCCATTGGTGACCCCAAGTTCAGTCCAATGGTTGGCTGCTAGCATCTGCCCCTGTATCTGCAAGGCTCTGGCAGGGCTCCTTTCAGCAAGCACTTCTTGCCATCCACAATAGTGTTGGGGTTTAGTGACAGTTTATAAAATAAATCTCTAGGTAGGACAGTCTCTGGATGGCCTTTCCTTCAGTCTCTGTCTCACACGTTGTCTCCATTATTGTTCCTATGAGTATTTTGCTCCCATTCTCAGAAAAAAATGAAGCACCCACACTTTGGTCTTCCTTCTTCTTGAGCTTCATGTGGTCTGTGAATTGTATCTTGTTTATTCTGAGCTTTTGGGCTAATATCCACTTATCAGTGAGTGCATACTATGTGTATTCGTTGGTGATTGGGTTACCTCACTCAGGATGAGACTTTCTAGTTCCATTCATTTGCCTAAGAATTCATATTCATTGTTTTTAATAGCTGAATAGTACTGCACTGTGTAAATATACCACATTTTCTGTATCCATTCCTCTGGTGAAGGATATCTGTTTTTTTTTTCCAGCTCCTGGCTATTATAAATAAGGCTGCTATGAACATAGTGGAGCATGTGCCTTACTACATGTTGTATCTGTGTTGTCTTGATTTGCATTTCCCTGATAACTAAGGATGTTGACCATTTCTTTAGGTGCTTTAGAGCCATTCATGTTTCCTTAGTTGATACTTCTCTGTTTAGCTATGTACCCCATTTTAATAGGGTTATTTGATTCTTTGGAGTCTAAGTTTTTAAGTTATTTGAATACATTGGGTATTAGCCCTCTATCGGATGTAGGATTGGTAAAGATCTTTTCCCACTCTGTTGGTTGCTGTTCTGTCCTATTGACAGTGTCCTTTCTGCCTTACAGAAGCTTTGCAGTTTTATGATGTCCCTTTTGTTGATTCTTGTTCTTAGAGTATAAGTCATTGGTGTTCTGTTCAGGAAATTTTCCTTTGTGTTCATGTGTTCAAGGCTCTTCCCTATTTTCTCCTCTATAAGCTTCAGCTTTTTTATGTGGAGGTTCTTGATGCACTTGGACTTAAGCTTTGTACTACAAGGAGATAAGAATGGGTTGATTTGCATTTTTCTACATGCTGACAGCCAGTTGAACCAGAACCATTTGTTTAAAATGCTGTCTTTTTTCCACTGGATGTTTTTAGCTCCTTTGTCAAATATCAAGTGACCATAGGTGTGTTGGTTCATTTCTGGGTCTTCAATTCTATTCCATTGATCTTCCTGTCTGTCTCTGTACCAACACCATACAGTTTTTATTACTATTGCTCTGTAGTAGACCTTGAGGTCAGGGATAGTGATTCCTCTAGAAGTTCTTCTGTTGTGGAGAATAGTTTTCACTATCCTGGGTTTTTAGTTAATCCAAATGAATTTGCAGATTGCTCTTTCTAGCTCTATGATTTGGAATTTTGATGGGGATTGCATTGAATCTGTAGATTTCTTTCAGCAAGATGGCCATTTTTACAATATTAATCCTGCCAATCCATGAGCATGGGAGATTTTTCTATCTTCTAAGATCTTGGATCTCTTTCTTCAGAGCCTTGAAGTTTTGGTCAAAGAGATCTTTCACTTGCTTGGTTAGAGTTACACAAGGTATGTAATATTATTTGTGGCTATTGTGAAGGGTTGTCATTTCCCTAATTTCTGTCTCAGCTTGTTTATCCTTTGAGTAGAGGAAGGCTACTGACTTGCTTGAGTTCATTTTATATCCAGCCACTTTGCTGAAGTTGATTTTCAGCTTTAGGAGTTCTCTAGTGGAATAATCGGGGTCACTTAAGTATATGATCATAGTCTCTGCAAATAGTGATATTTTGACTTCTTCCTTTCCAATTTGTATGCCTTTGACCTCCTTTTGTTGTCTAATTGCTCTAGCTAGAACTTTGAGGACTATATTGAATAGACAGGGAGACAGTTGACAGCCTTGTCTGGTTCCCAATTTTAGTGGAGTTGCTTCAAGTTTTTCTCCATTCCGTTTGATGTTGGCTACTGTTTTGCTTTATATTGCTTATACTATGTTTAGGTATGGGCCTTGAATTCCTGATCTCTCAAGACTTTTAAGATGAAGGGATCCTGAATTTTGTCAAATGCTTTTTCAGCATTTAGTAAGATGATCATCTACTTTTTTTTTTCTTTGAGTTTGTTTATGTAGTGGATTACATTGATAGATTTCTATATATTGAACCATCCCTGTATCCCTTGGATGAAGCCTACTTGATTGTGGTGACTTATCTTTTTGATGTATTCTTGGATTCGATTGGCCAGAATTTTATTGAGTATTTTTGCATCAATGTTCATAAGGGAATTTGGTCTGAAGTTCTCTTTCCTTGTTTGGTTTTTCTTTGGTTTAGGTATCAGTGCTATAGTGGCTTCATAGAATGAATTGGGTAGTGTTCTTTGTGTTTTTCTTTTGTGGAATAGTTTAAAGAGTATCAGTATTAGGTCTTTGAAGTTCTGATAGAATTCCCCACTAAACCCATCTATCTGGTCTTGGAATCTTTTTGGTTGGGAGACTGTTAAAAACTGCTTCTATTTCCTCAGGACTTATGGGACTATTTAGACGGGTTTTTTTTTTTTTTGATACTGTTTTAACATTGGCACCTGGTATGTGTCTAGAAAACTGTCCATTTCATCTAGATTTTCCAATTTGGTTGAGTATAAGCTTTTGTAGTAGGATCTGATGATGCTTTGAATTTCCACAGTTTCTGTTGTTATGTCTCCATTTTCATTTCTGATTTTTATTAATTTGGGTAGTGCCTCTGTGCCCTCTGGTTAGTCTGTCTAAGGGTTTTTCTATCTTGTTGATTTTCTCAAAGAACCAGCTCCTGATTTTGTTAGTTCTTTGTATAGTTCTTTTCGTTTCTATTTGGTTCATTTCAGCCCTGAGTTTGATTATTTCCTGTAGTCTACTCCTCTTGTATTTGCTTCTTTTTGTTCTAGAGCTTTCAGGTGTGCTGTCAATCTGCTAGTGTAAGCTCTCTCCATTTTCTTTTTGGAGGCACTTAGAGCTATGAGTTTTCCTGTTACCACTGCTTTCATTGCGTACCATAAGTTTTGGTATGATGTGTCTTCATTTTCATTAAATTCTAAAAAGTCTTTAATTTCTTTATTTCTTCCTTAATCAAGCTATCATTGAGTAGAGCATTGTTCAGCTCCCATGTGTATGTGTGTTTTCCATTGTTTTTTGCTAGAAATTAATACCAGCCTTAGAATGCTGTGATCTGATAGGGTGTATGGAATTATTTCAATATCCCTGTATCTGTTGATACCTGTTTTGTGACCAATTATATGGTCAGTTTTGGGGAAGGTACCTTGAAGTGCTAAGAAGAAGGTATATTCTTTTGCTTTAGGATGAAATATTCTGTAAATATCTGTTAGATCCATTTGGTTCATAACTTGTGTTAGTTTCACTGTGTCTCTTTTTAGTTTCTGCTTCCATGGTTTGTCCATTGCAAATCTATCCACTCTTATCTCCTTGTACTAAGATCAACTCTAAGTGGATCAAGGACCTCCACATAAAACCAGATACACTGAAACTAATAGAAAAGAAACTGGGGAAGACCCTGGAGGACATGGGCACAGGGGGAAAGTTTCTGAACAGAACACCAATAGCTTATGCTCTAAGATCAAGAATTGACAAATGGGACCTCATAAAATTACAAAGTTTCTGTAAGGCAAAGGACACTGTCAGAAGTACAAAATGGCAACCAACAAATTGGGAAAAGATCTTCACCAACCCCATATCTGACAGAGGGCTAATATCCAATATATACAAAGAACTCAAGAAGTTAGACCCCAAAGAACCAAATAACCCTATTAAAAATGGGGTACAGAGCTGAACAAAGAATTGTCACCAGAAGAAATTTGGACGGCTGAGAAACATCTTAAGAGGTGTTCAACATCATTAGTGATCAGGGAAATGCAAATCAAAACAACCCTGAGATTCCACCTCACACCAGTCAGAATGGCTAAGATTAAAACCTCAGGAGACAATAGGTGCTGGCGAGGATGTGGAGAAAGAAGAACACTCCTCCACTGTTGGTAGTATTTCTTTGACTTTTGAGTCAATGTTTTCTATGGTATCTTCAGTACTTGTGATACTTTCTTTCTGTTGTTGATGCTTGCAGCTATGACTCCTGATTTCTTTCCAATGTTTTCTGACTCCAGAGTTGTCTCCATTTGTGATTTCTTTATTGTTTCTACTTCCATTTTTAGATCCTGGATAGTTTTATTCAGTTCCTTCACTTGTTTATTTGTGTATTCCTGTACTTCTTTAAGGGATTTTTGTGTTTCATCTTAAGGGCTTCTACCTGTTAACCCATGTTCTCTTGTATTTCTTTAAGGGAGTTATTTATGTCCTTTTTGAAGTCCTCTATCTGCATTATGAGATGTAATTTTAAAACCAGATCTTGCTTTTTAGGTGTGTTAGGGTATCCAGGACTTGCTGTCATGGGAGAACTGGGTTTGGGTGGTGCCATGTTGCTTTGGTTTCTGTTGGCAATGTTGTTGTGTTTCCCTTTTGTCATCTGCTTATCTCTAGTGTTAGCTGGCGTTGCTGTCTCTGACTGTGGGTTATCTGTCCTGCAAGCCTGTGTATCTGTACTCATGGGTTTCCCATTTTCTCTGTGCACAGAGGTATATAGGCACTTCTGGGCAAGCAGCTCTCTTGTGGTGGTATTTGTATATATAGCTCTGTGGCTCAGGATCGACTCTGTACTCTCAGGTCTCTCCACAGTCTTGAGAGGTTAGCTATCTCCCTGAGTCGCCTGGATATGGAGCACTGTGGCAGAGGATATTCCCCAACCAGAGACAGAAACCAGAAGGCTTCTGCCTGAGGGTTCCAGATTGGTTCCTCTGAGAAGCATGGTGGTCCTACCTGTGCTCTCAGGCCTCTCTGCACTCCTACTGGAAGGGGCAGAAGGAATGGAAAGGGACTGGTATTCAGGAGGGCAAGGGTTTTGGCGGTTAATGGGTAGTGAGTCTGCTAGGGCCTCAGAAGCAGCTCTGGGCCTCCAGCGGTGGGAGGGGGTTCTTACCAACTGCTCTGAGTGCAGCAGGTTCTCTAGTATGGATCAGGAGATGGTGTCTTCACTGGAGCAGAGCAGTCAGAGTCTGCCCCAGCAGAAAGGATCAGGTGACAGACAAGGTTAGTGGCTTTAACATACCATCTCTGAGCCTCTCACACTGCTGTTGAACAGAGCCACTTATTGGATAGAATTAGTTCATTATTTCTTCTACTATGTCAGTATTAAACATCTAGTCTGTGATAAGCCATGTTCTAAAGACCTGAAATTTAGCAGTCAGGAGGTGAGGCTGGTGCTAGGTATTGATGTTATCTTGTCTGTAAAACTGTGGTCATTGTCTGAACCTCAGGTGGCCCCATGGGAAGGACCCTGTGCTCACAAATACTTTTGTTATGAGAAATCTAACCCAACAAAGTTAGAAATCACAATTAAATTAGAAGGTTGAAATTCAAGTAAAGTTTGATTTGAGCTTTTTAGGAATTAGGAATGTGTGTGTGGATAGGACATGCTTTGCTTCTTAGAGTAGTAAATTCTCTGGCCTTTGGGTTCATTCTGATTTGATGATCAACTTTATTATGTTCCCTTGACCTTTCTGAAATTCTCTGAGAGCTCCCTGTATCTTCAGGATTTGAGGACAAGTCTATTTATCTGACTGTCATTTCATATGGCTATTTCCTCCTATCTTTCTGTGGTTCTGCTGTCCTGTGCCTTACTAGCTTGGCTTCGAGCAAGCCACAGGAAGCTTGAAGAATTCAGCACAGCTGCCACTTTCATGTCTCCTAGGACTCAGATGTAAACAATTTATTCTGGCTCATAAGTGGTTTATGTGCACACTCACAGGAAAACTGGAAAGAGCCAAATACTTAACATTCACGATCAAGATGATCAATGATAGATTACTGTCTTCAGTGTAGAACATCCTAAAAACAAACTATGCATATTTAGAACATGTAGATAGTTAGTGTAAAATATGAATTTCTATCCAGTGTTGAAGAGTAGGGCTGTCAGCACTGGAAAGTCAGATACCTGGGCAGTGCTAGTGGAGCGGCAGCAGCAGGCTATGATATGCTGTTACCTGTCCTTGGGTGGTAATGAGATACTTATTTTCCCACAGTGACAATATTCTATTGCCTGATCAACTTTCCCACAGGTATCTGTTGGGATAAAGATCACTCCTTTCTTTGTTGCAAGAGAAAATGTGTGTTTTTCAGAGTTTTATGATATAAGGCCACTCTCATGTAGAATATGCTATGAACACAACCCTGCTCTGTACCCCTCCCCCATATCTGACTCCCTTTAGTCTACCTTCATGCTCTAGAAATTTTCTCATTCTCAGGTATGATTTTGTATGTCTGTATGAAATCTACAACCTACAAATGACAGAATATGTGCTCATCGTCTTTCTGTTTGTGATTTAATTCACTTAATATGGTCATCTCCAGTCACATCTGTTTTCCTCCAATTGACAGAACTTCATACATCTTGATGGCTGTAATTTTGGTAGTGTGAATTGTGTGCAAGAGAACATGGATATGATAGACGTGTATCTCTGTGCTAGCTATGATACTATGTTGGTATAGAATCTTTTTTTGCCCTCCATCCTATAAGATGATATCTAAGCTGGAGCTTTAGACTGAGAGCAGCCACCCCCTCCCCCCAAAGCTGCATTTCTTCAGTGTATTGAGGGGGATCCGACGTTTGTGATGACATTCTTCAAATTGTCTGATGTCTTCATTTCTTCACCAGATCCTTCAAATTATGTTAGCAGATATACTGAGTCTTCTCACTTACAGTTCAACACAGTGTATGCTATCCTTCTAGCAGAGGATGGGACAGTTGTCTCTAGAAACATCCAGCAGGAGTTGGCAAAGGGCCACTTCTCACTAGTCACACAGTCTCTGGCCAAGCTAGGAGTGAGAGACTTCTCTACCTTCAGAGAAGAGCTGCAATCCTGGTCCAGTCAGGCACAGGACCCCTCCCCATTGAGGCCATATCAAGTTTCATCTGTCAAGGTGATAATATGGTGAAAGACTGCATGCTCAGTAGGATAGAATGGTCAGTTATGGAATCATTAGGACGGTATTAAATGATCTGGAATCAGTTCACCAAAAATGGAGGTTCAGTTTTTCAAAGTATCAAAATATGTTAGCTATTTTTTTGTAGGACAATTTCCTTGTTCAATTTAAAGACTAATTTGAGTCTTGTTCACAATGTGCCTCGAGTCATTGACCGTGTTTAAGTATTAATCTGTCTTCATCATGAGTGTAGTAATATTTTTCCACTTGGTTTTTCAAGTATGAGATGATAAAATTAAACAAATCAACATACTACTTAACTTTAATATTAAACATTTTTAGTAGGGTGCTATTGCTCTCTAATTCTGTGTTTGATCCATGGTGACTTTGGGAAACATTCATCATGATATATAATACAACCACAGGACCAAAACACTACATAAAGCATCATGGCAATGATCATAGAAACGATCAGATCTTATGAATCCTTGTAAAAAGAATATGAGCTGTGTGCTGTAATTGAAGAATTCTGAATGTCCCTGGAGGTACCTGTGTCATAGAGAAAGCTATGGTACACGTGTGTGCATGCGCGCACATTCACACACACACACACACACACACACACACACACACACACAAAATATTTATAAATCTCTTGCAGAGTTAGTAACTTCTTTCATGAAACTGCTCTTATGGGCACTTCTGGGATATCATCACTCATTTGAGTATGTATATGTTTGTAGTGTGTGTGTGTGTGTGTGTGTGTGTGTGTGTGTGTGTGTATTAATGTGTGTATGTGTACATGTGTATGTAGGTTAGGGGTCAAAGTGATGTGTCTTCCTCTATGTCACTCCTCTTATTTTTTGAGGCAGGCTCTCTCACTGAATGTGGAGATTAGCAACTTGGCTAGGTCATTTGGTCAGTGAGCCCCAACAATCTTCCTGTGATTACTTCCTCCATGGTGGCATGGAAGGCACATGGCTCCTAGTGGCATTTACATGAGTGCTGACAGATTGAGCTCATATAATCATGATTTTACAGTAATCATCTTGATGACTGAGTCATCTCCTGGCTCCAGTGTGTCACTCCTTTGATCACAGACATGCATGGATGTGGAGGAGGCTGAGACTTGTAAGGAAGTTAGTACCCAAAGAAATGTACACTGATCATAGTGTGGAGCCCTCAATCAGTGGGCATGAGACCTGGTTTTTAAACCCAGTAACAAACATAAAAATGAAACAAAAATTAATTAGCCCCAAACTGTAAATTTAATGTTACCACTCAGTTCCTAAACTTTTCTACATGTTCTTAGCCAAGGCAACCTGAAGAAGTGATATGACTTTGCTGACTACTAGTATGCCATGCCATACCTGGAGAACAGACTTACATGGTTTCTTGTCCTGAAGACAGCATCCTGGTGCTTCAAGTAGCCCCTGGCTATCACCATTTCTGTTGTACAAATAATCAAAAGCTTGGGATAATTAAGACTGGGTACCATGGGACCAGAGCTTCTGAGATGCTGTGTGTGGCTTCTGTTTCGCTAATGTCTAGCTTATCTCCTTTAAAAGGTCCTGATTTTGTGTATGTGTGCATGTTTAATGTCTGTGAACCACATGCAGGCAGGAGACCTACAGAAGTAGGAAGAGAGCATCAGATCTGGAGATGCAGGTGGTTGTGAGCCACCATCTGGGTGCTGGGAATTGATCCTGGGTCCTCTGCAAGAGCAGTAAGTTAACCACTGAGCCATCTCTCCAGCACCTTAGCTCTGTATATTAGCTACTTTTCTTGTTTCTGTGACAAAATACCTGTTGGCACAACTTAAGTGGCAACGAGTTTACCTTGGCTCACAGTTCTAGGGTGCACACCATCATGCCAAAGAAGTCAAAATGGCAGAGCTGTGAGGTAACTGGCCATGGTGCCTGTGGAAGCAGAGACCTGAATGCTGGTCCTCAGCTCTTTTATTCTTTTATTCAGTCTGGGATCACAGGCCATGCAATGGTGCTGCCCAGGTGCAAGGTGGATCTTCTGATATCAGTTGGATTTTTCTGGAAACTCTTTCATACAGTTGATGTGAGATATGTTTCTATGGTAAATTTAAGTCTGGTCATGTTGACCATCATTTCCATCACCTCCTGGAAGGAGCTGTAAAATGAATTGCATTCCTGAGATTCCTGTATACAGGCCTTGGCTGAGTCTGAAGCTCCCGAGCACAGGAATATGGCATTGAATCCTCTGTACTGAACTTTATTTGCCATGACAAAACAGAAATGGTGATACCCAGGGGCTGCCTGAAGCACCAGGATGCTGTCTTCAGGACATGAAACAGTGTAAGTCCATTTTTCCAGGTACGGCATGGCACACTGGCATTTGTTTCTAACAGTTTCACAGTCTGGGAAATCTTACCATCAAGGACCGACTGGTTGCTTTTCATAAAACACCCTCTTTCTGGTTTAGAGGACATTAGAGCCAGAGGTGGGGAGCCCCGCCTTGCCCCAACTTAGAATAATGAGGGCAATCCCATGAAAACTCACAGCCCCCCTGACCTTGTGTAGTCTACTTTTCCTTCTAAAGCCCTCCCCAACTCCCACCCTGTTAGCATCAGGTGACATCCATGTAACCATGAAGGAATGGGGATGGGGAGGAAGCACATACTCACTCATTATTTCATAACTCCAGTCTACAACTCGTCATCTATAGGATACAAAGGAATAATTATGGAAGCACTTCAATTCTTCAGTCACAGTAGTTCACATGAGTGTTATAATGATAAATGCTTTGGGTAGTGATGAAGATGATGTTAAATAAGGCATGAGAAGGATTTTTGTGTGGTAGCCAGAGCCCAGTTCTCATGGACATACCTGGAGGTACCTTTTTGTATTATTTTGAACAAGTAGATTACTAAAAGAAAAAATAGGAGCTAAAGTTTACTCCTTGACAGAAGTTTGGCTTTAAATTACATTTATGAAATGAGATTGCCAACTTAGATAACTCTGCACTGGCCTCCAGAATGGCCATGTTTATCTAAGACTCCATTCACACACAGGATGTGCCAGGCACTATGCTTTGGCATTGTGGGGAAGTGTCCCCTGAAGGCTTAGGGATTGAAGATTTGGTCCCCAGGGGAAAGTTCAAAACTGGAACTTTTGGGATGGAGCTAATCATGACAGTTCTGCCCTAATCCACTCACAGATGTATAATTTAATGAGACTCTGGGAGATGATGTAAATGAGGAGATGGAGCATGGGAGGAAGAAGCTGGTCCCAGGGAGTGAGCCTTTGAAGGGAACATTTGTCAGAAGCCTTTCCCCGACACACGTCCAGCACTGAATCTTCACATGCTTCCCAAGAGTCCTATAATAGTCCTAGTTTGTTGCTGTCCCATCATTCCCACAGCCTTCTTCATTCCATGTCACACATTTTACTTGTTATGGCTTGAATTTCATAATTCAAATGTTCTGCCTATGAGCTCAACCATTGTTCCTTCAACAGGATGGATCTGGATGGTAAAGCTTTCGATTGAATTGTCTCCTCCAATCACAATATTCTCAGTCTCCAGGATTTCCAATTTTGTTGCCGTTCCTTTGTTTCTATTTCTTAGTCAAATTTGTTACTTCTTTTCTTGGTTTTGCCCAATATGCATGTATGTATGTATGTATGTATGTATGTATGTATGTATGCATGCATGTAGTGTTTGTATCTTGAAGCTCAGAAATGTTCTTGAATAAATTGGTCTCTGATTTATGGTCATTTTTATGTTTATTTTTCTGTCTGCCACTCTTTCTGTCTTCCCTCCCCTCATTCTTTCCTCTGTTTTCTCCATCCTTCCTCCCCTCTCACTTTCTTTTCCATCTTTCTCCTCCCTTCCTTCTCATTTCCTTTTCTCTCCTTCCATCCTTCTCCCAATTCTCTTCCCCTTCTTTTATCCATTCTCTTTCCTTTGTGTCCTCTTTCATCTCTCCCTCCTTCTCTCTCACCCATCCTCCTTTCTTCCCTCCCCTCTCCTTTCTTCCTTCCCTCCTTTTTTTCCCACTGGAAATGCCCACCCATCCAGATTTTACAAATTGCAGGTGGTGTGTGGATTGCCTTGGCTATTAGGCATTTTAGCATTATTAAGTCTGCCGGTCTGTGAAAACAGATGTTTTTATGTATCTGTGTCTTATTTAATTTGTTTTATAGTTACCATTACAAAGTCTTTCCTTTCCTTAGTTAAGTACCTTGTATTTGATTCCTTTTGATGATGTTGAAAATGGGATCATTTAATTGAGTTCAGTTTTAGATAGTTGTTAAGATATCAAAACACCACTGGCTTTTATCTCTTAATTTACAGGACTTGTTCAAGACACCTAATAGAATTTTATGGAGCATTGTAAGTTTTTTTTCTCACTGTCTAATTATATCATCTGAAAATGCAGACAATTTAACTCCTTTTTATTTGGAATTCATTCATTTATTTTTCTTGCCTACTCCTTTTGGTCTGGACCACCAGTACTGTAGGGAGTGATGCTCTTATCATGCTGCTGGATGAGGAAAAGATTTACTCTCCCCCTTTGTTTATGTTAGCTGTGGGATTTTCATATGTGGCCTTTATTAGTTTAAGACAACTTTCTTTTGTCTCAACTAGAGAGTTATTGAGAGTTTTGTGGTTGTTGTAAAAGGACATTTGCTCTTACCAAATTACACTTTCACTCATCAAAATGATTATTTATTTTATCCTATATTCTGATAGTATGTGTCATGTTGACTGATCTTCTGTATACTGGACCATTTCTTGTACAGTGATTGATCACCTTTATTACTGTTGTAATCCTTTGAATGTGTAATTTTAATTGCTATAAAACTCTTAAGTACTTTCCTATTCTTAAGGGATATTGGTCTTTAGCTTTGTAATTTGTGGTGCGGAGGGTACAGGCCAGTTGTGGAGTGTTTTTATAATACATGTACATGCTCTGGGTTTCAACCATGTCATAATCAAGTTTGATCTTCTGTGTGCCTTCAACTGGCTTTGCTCTCTGAATAGTACTGGATTTAGATGCATTTGGGAGAAATTGGCCTTCAGTTTAGGAGTTTTGTGCTTTTTTATTTTAAGTTTTGGGAGGCAGCACAGGCAGTTTACTATTGTTCTTGGTTGCTAAGCAGAACTGGATGATAAAACCAGATTTCTGAAGACATTTCATACTTTGTTTACAAGATATAGAGAACTATTAAAAGGTGGGACTTTTAATATTTGGCAACCCTTTGCTGGAGTTATCATTTTGCCCATATTTTGTCCTCTGGATCTATGTTCTCCCCCACCAGATGAGTCACTGTCCTCATTTTATTTGCACGTGCTTTGAGAGACCATTTCTTTCTTTCTTTCTTTCTTTCTTTCTTTCTTTCTTTCTTTCTTCCTTCCTTCCTTCCTTCCTTCCTTCTTTCCTCCTCCCTCCCTCCCTCCTTCCCTCCCTCTCTCCCTCCCTCCCTCCCTCCCTCCTTTCTTTCTTTCTTTCTTTCTTTCTTTCTTTCTTTCTTTCTTTCTTTCTTTCTTTCTTTCTTTCTTAACAGTTCCATGTGAAGTTTGTTGAGAGGGGAAAGGGCACAGGTGATAGCAGAAAGAGAAGAGGGGAAGAGAGAGAGGGAGAGAGGGAGGGGCGTTCCTCCTGTATATATTGATGGTGACTTTGTTACAGGTCACTCAGTGAGCCCAGTGGATTCTGGGAATACGGTGGCCATTGTCTTGGCAACAGGTGTATAGGCTGCATTGTCATCTATGTGATGTGACAGGTTTCAGAGGTCCCAGTACCAACATTCATCCCTTCTTCTTATTATAAAGAGAAGAAAAAGAGAGGGAAACTGATTGTGAAAAGGGAATGAAGACACCGTGTCTCTTAAGCTGCTTCCTGCCATGTAGGGACAGACGTCATCAATTTTAGGGTGTAGCTGACTTTCACCATCAGGATCCACTTGGTAAATGTTTGCTTCGGGTACCTCTGTGGACAGCAGCTCTTCTGTGGGCAGCAGCTGGTAATCCTGTAACAGGAACTGATTAATAGTTTCGATAGAAATTTTCTGTATTTGCCATTGGAGGAATGTGGAAACAAGATTAATGAGGCAGTGAGCAAATAACAACACCAGGAAGATGACTAGGAAAGGCGTTACAAAAGGGAGTATCCACTTCCATATAGGGTTTTCGAAAAATCCCAGAACTGGAAGTCTCACGATCCCTGAAATTCTTTATGTCTGACTGTAGCTCCTTGATTTTATTTCTCACTATCCTTCCTCCTTTGTTCAAAAGATCTTCAGCTGGTTCTTCATTTTTCCTGACTCTCTGTTTTGGTGTCTGCACTGCAGATAAATCAATTGTTTTTCCTCTTCTTCATAGAGAGGGCTTAGAAAGACTACATCAGTCATCCAGCCCAGAAACTCCGGCAGCCTCCCGCAACTCTTTTTTCCTTCTGTGGAGTAGCAGGCAGCTGGAGTCACTGTCTTCTTGTTGTGCACTGAGTGGGAGACTGGAGGAGGTTGGAGAAGGAAGCAATGTCTCCCAGACAAAGCCAAGCAATTCTCTTTTTTTTCCTTCCTGGTCCCATCACAGCTATGAGGCTGATGCTAAAGGTGGCTGTTCTCAGGGAGCCCTGCACATGGAGTGCACAGACCATATCTTTCTCTCCAGTGTACAAATTTAATAAAAATCCTGACCTTGTCCTCCATCAGCCCACAGGATGTTGCCTCCATTGCCCCCTGGAACAGTTAGAGTAGGCTGAAGCCATCAGAGTTCTAGGGATAGTCGACAAAAGGCAGTGTTCTTAGAGCCTCCTTGGAAAATGTGGGACACTAGAAAAGAGAACTTCCTCACATCCCCTAGATGATGGAACTGGGAGTCTCTTTTCCTACTTGTGTGGTCCTGAGTCAAGGTCCTCTGATAGGAGTAGCTCAAATTTCTCTACTCATTTCCATGAGTCTGGTTTGACATTTTCTCAGGATGTAGGAGATTTTAAAATTCATTTCTGATTTCTCTCTCAGAAGGAAATTGTTAGTGTGTGTATTGGGAAAGGAGATCTGTAGTCTCCTGTTCCACCATGCTGCTATCAAAAAACCCATCCTGTCTGGCTTTAGGTGATTATAAATAAGTCACTGTGAATATTTTTTTGTAAGTTGTGTGTTTCTGTATACTCTTTTCTGTCTATCTTCTAATCTAAGATGTGATTCCCCAAACAGTTGTTCATGAGTAAAAATCTACATAGAATATGTAGAATATCTATTTGAGTGCTTCTGCATGTTTTCTATCTATCTTGAGGAATTGATACATAGACACAGACATAGACACAGACACACACACACACACAGACACACACACACACACACACACACACACACACACACACACATCAAGAAATTCCTTTGAGGATTTAAGAAGCAGGTCAGTGTTTGAAAACACATAGCTTGGAGCTGAGTTCCCAGCACCATGTTAATTGTTTCACAACTGTGTACACCTCCAGCTTCAGGGACCCATTGCTTCCAAAGGTACCTGTATATGTGGGTATACAGTCTATACCCACATATACACATAATTGCTTTAATTTTAATGATATTTTTATTTTTAAAATCATAATGATCATATTACTTATATATTTATAATAATATAAATGTCCTCTTTCCTCTTTCCTTTCCTCTCTCCAACCCTCTCATGCATCCTACCTCTTACCTTCTCTTCAGTTCATGGCATATATATATACATATATACATATACATATACATATATATGTATATATAACACACACACACATATATACATATATATGTGTATAGGGTGTGTATATATATATATATATATATATATATATATATCCTGCTCAGTCCATATAATGTTATCTGTATGTATATGTTCTCAGAGCTGACATGGACACTTGGTGTTGCATAACCAATTAGAGAAGACCATTTCTCCCACTCTCAGCTTTCCCCAGCTGCCTATAGTTCTTTGTCTAGGGTTGAGGCCTTACAAACTTTCTCCCTTCTATCTTAGCGTGTTCACTGATGTTCTTGTCATCCTTGTTCAACAATGCTCTTGTCTTAATAGGAAGTCATGTTGGTGAGACTTCATAGGCCTAGACTCTCCTGCATTTCTAGGAAGTACAATCCCATAGCAAACTTTCTGTTTCTCTGGCTCTTACAATCTTTCCTCCCTCTTTTCTGCTATGATTCCTTAGTTTTTAGTGCAAGAGTTGATACATGTTATTAAATATATGTGTTTATGGTATGGCTTTCCCATACCTTTACTAGAGTTTGGCAAACCTGTGAGATTAAATTCCAGTTGGGTTTAGGGGCAAAGGCAACTAATTAAGATGTGAGAAACTTTATATATATATATATATATATATATATATATATATATATATACACACATATATGACAAAGCAAGCATTTCTTTGAGGTTGTGGAATCCCTAAATAATGAAAAATACAGAAATGTATCATAATGGTTACATTACATAAACATAAGAAATGAAAATGTTTGAACTATTTAACTAGAACTAATAAGCTTCAAGTGAGGCATGATACCCAGCAGGCATCTGGGAAACCCTCTCAGGGAATGTTTATCTTGAATTCATTTCGGCACGTAAATATGCATTGAACGTGGACTGGGTGCTAGACACCAGGCCTTTGGCAACAGCTAAGCATTCGGATGAGCACAAAGCATGGTAGAGGCAACTGGGGAGAGCAGGGGACTGGAGTTTAGTTCAGTAAGCATCTGTGTGTCATTAATGAGGTTCTCATGATCGCATGCTCCTAGGGACATCTGACCCTTGAAATGGTGGGGGAGTTCTGGGGGAGGCTTCTGGGAGGGGGTTCCTACCCTCCCTCAATGACGAATGGATTTGCAAGAAAGAGTTGGAGGATTGGGAGACACAGACCACGGAGACTATTGGCATAGCATGTGCTATGTCTGGAGTGCTAGGAAAGAGTGAGGTCTTGGGGACATGACATTTGTCAAGTGCTGGAAATACAACATGTTTGGGTACATTCCAGAAATGTGGAGAGTTATTGTGTCATGCTAACAATTTTGAAGGTGGTCATATATACAAATGGTTATAGGTTGTTTTATACTGGCTTTATTTTAATAAACAGTGAAATCACAAAAGCATAGGGGGTGGGGTGGGGAATACATAAATAGGAAAAAAAGGTCAGAGAAATGGTCCAGCAGGTAAAGGTGATTGCCACCAAAACTGATCTCAAGGACCCCACATGATGGGAGGAGAGAACTGATTCCCATGGCTATCCTCTGACCTCCACGTACCTGCTGTGGCACAGACAGACAAACTGACAGACAGACAGATTAAAAAACTGCAATAAAATTGGTAGAGAAAGACTAGTGCAGGAGGGTGAGTATGGACTGAGGATAAGCATGGCTCTTAGGATAAAAGAAAGTGGCAATTTACAAACATTTCTGGCATTGCTAAAGTGTCTGATAGCCTTAATCTTTCACCTAGATGAGACTCACTGAATACTAAAAGAAAGCCCAAAATTCTGACGAGGAATCCAGTCCACATAGTATTCCTGTACCTTAGCCACCAGGACATTTGTAGAGCAAACTAAGCCAGACTTTGACTTCCTGTCAGGTGTATCTCCTGGCTGCCTCCCAGCCTGCAGGAGTCTCTGAGGCAGCCGCCCTCTGAGGGAGTTCCTGAGGAATGTCAGCCTCTTGTTTGCTTGCCATTTTTCTCCCTTTAACATGGCATACATAGATTTTTTTATGTGCCCCTATTTCACCCGCATAACTCTTTTGTTGCCATGGAAATCAGCTTCAATTTTCTCCCATCCTGGCAATTGTGATTTTATAGTCTCCTTCCTTCACAAAGATAAGCCGTCTCGGATTTATTTCATGTGGATGCCAGAAGTTGACCTCGTTTGAGGCAGAGCCAACCTTTATCACAAGACAATGCAGCAGCTATTAACTGTAACTGATGTCATTTTGATTTCTGCCTGTGAGATCAATTTCCGACAGAATTTCCTTTGGCTTTTGCATACCTTTATTAGAGTTTGGCAAGCCGATGAGGTTAAAGTCTAGACGGGCTTAGGAGCGAAGGGAATAAATAAAGGTGTGAGAGACTAGCTTGGATCAGGCAGCTGAAGGCGTAGTGTTCTAGTCACAGTACAGCTAGGGCTTTCTTGCCTTGGTCATATTATGTCTTTATTTAATATTTATTAAGTGTGTGGGGGGAGGGGTAGGTAGGTAGGTATTTACATGACTACAGATGTTGGTATATAACGAAGATGGAGCTAGATCTTTCAAGGCTGGGATTATAGGTACTTTTGAACTGCCTAGCAAGGTGCTGGGAACTAAACTCAGATCATCTGCAAAAGCAGCAAACACTTTTAACAGCCAATCCATCTCTCCAGTCCCATTATTTCTATTTAAATACCAATTTCCCCATCTTTCAATTCAAGAGCTGGCCTTGATTTTTAAAATGACTTCAAGTGGGGGATAATATTAAAATGATAAATGCATAAGAACTTAGTTAAAGTAGGAAAGAGTTATTTTGATTTGAGATATTTTTTAGATTCATAACTATAAAAAGCCTGTGATTATGAAGGCTGTTTCTACCATCTGATATCTGCTTGTCACGCTAACAATTTCAAATAAAGTATGATTAGCTCAGTGCATTCTGTTATTTCCCAATTTGTGGTATGTGTGTGTTGTGTGTGGTCAGAGTACCCACATATTCCTCCATTATCTGTTATAGAGGTTTTGGGTTTTAGGACATACCAATCCATCAGACTGGCTATGTTTTCATTGTCCTGGCATTTTTACAAAAATCATTTTAATAACTAAAATATGGAAGCATAACATCATGTAGGACACAAATCTGAACAAAGTAAATCATTTAGTGATTCAGTGATGGCAATTATGTGATTATGTGAGAAATATTGGTCATGCAGAAATGAGTTAGAATTTCATACATAGGAAAGAAGAGGAAGGCATCAGGGTATGGTCCTGTGAATCCAGAGAGAAAGCCTGTGGCCCCTAGGTCATGATGGAGGATGTGTTGGATGCAGTGGCCTTGAGGAAATTCTCCAAAGAAATGTCTACTGACCTATGTTATGTAAACTCAAAGACAGGTGTGGTGAGGTTCATAGGAGAACACGGCAAAGTGTGGGGCGTTAATACACACAGAGGGATCTCTATGCCCTGGTCATGAGAAATACAGTGTATATTATATAACGTTGAGAAGGACTAAGGGGATTTGTTCCAAGGAGTTCTAAAGATGGCTAATAGAATCCAGCTCAGGTGTCTAGTGCTAAATAGTGAGTGTATTACTAGAATATAAAAGGATGTCTCCAGGGACCTAGGAGAGGGAGACTGTGGAAATGTGGTATGGATGTAAAGGGTCCCCCAAGGTGCTTGTATCACAACAAGGTCTTCAGGTAGTCTTGGTGTTCTGGAAGACTTTGGAACATTTTGGAAGTGGAACCTTGTGGGTAGAACAGAGTCACTGGCAGGTAAAGGGACTTCAAGTCCTCTAGCCTGGACCCACTTCCTGTCCTCTTTTTCTGCTCCCCCATTCTCTCTCTCTCCCTCTCTTTCTCCCTCTCCCCTCCACCCCCATCTGTGTATGTGTGTGTATGAAAAATTTATTTTATTGGGCTGGCAAGATAGCTAGGGTTTAAGAGTGCATACTGCTCTTGCAGAGAACCCAAGTTTGGTTTCAACATCTATGTTGAGAAGTTCAAAACCACCTGGGACTCAAGCTTCAGAGGGCCTCTGGCCTCCATGGGCATCTGTATTCATGTGCATATGTGCACATAAAAGAATGCACATAATATACATATACTCTCTCTTGCATACACACATATGTGTGCAAGTGTGTGTGTGTGTGTGTGTGTGTGTGTGTGTGTGTGTGTCTACTTGTGTACAAGTTTCTGTGGAGTTCAAAAGAGAATGTTGGGTTACTGATGAAGTGGTTGTAAGAATCTGCTATGAGTGCTGAGAACTGAGTCCTCTGTAAGTGCAGCAAGTACTCTTAACTACTGAGCCATCTCCCCAGCACCCCACGATTTCCCACAAGGATGCAATGAACTAAGTACCCCATATTCCCATCACCATGCTTTCCAGCCGGTGAACAGCATCCCTTGTTAAACTGAAGCTGATCCTTATCAGGTTCTCAGTCACTGCAATAAGGAAAATAGCCAATACAATTGCAAATTTGAAAGGTATCTGCAAGCAAAAAAATTGTCAAGAGCTCACAGCAAATCCTCCCTGGGCCTCCCGTTATGTCTAGGCTTCTCTGCCTGAATCATCCATTCCTCTCAGGGATGTGCTTATTTTGTCAGAGTCCCCAATGAATATCCATAAATTCAAAGTGCACAGTTTATAACTCCCCTAGCAGAGATTAAAACTTGAAACTCACAAGCTCCCACAGAAAAGAAAAGCAGTAGCTTGGTCAGATCTGTCTTAGTCAAATATTTAGTCCCACAGTATGATCAGGATTCTAGAAGCCTCTCTGACTCTTTAGGTTAAGGGAGAAAATGTGGCAAGTTACACAAGTTAATAGGAAGGAATTTCATTGCAAGAACAAGGAGAGGAGCTAGGCAACCTTTGAAAGATAATAGGGCTGTCATCATTTCAGATCATTCAAATTCTGAAAGCAGAAAATGTTGTAAGTAAGTTACTAATATCAATACATTCCAAGAGTGAAGCATAGAAGGTAGAAAAGAACATTCTAGAAGCCTCTCCCTCCTCAGCATCACACAATCTTTTAGTCATCCTTTATTTGCTCAAATACTCAGAGATGTATAATATATTTAAGCTTTATGCTGGGCACAATAAAGCAGTGTGGGCAGGGCAGATAGACTCTTCTATGACACATTGGTAGCAGAATTCTCTAAGCAAGTGTTTAGAAAAATATTGCAAACTATCCAATTTCAACTGTAAACATCCACCAGATTTTGCAGATGAATTTTGGTTGCAACTTAGGTATATCCATCTATTGACACTTAGCTTATGGTTGCTGTGGTAGATCATGGGCTACCTGTGCTGGGGTTGTGTAGGCTTGATATAAATGGCCACAGTATACCCTAACCCTAAATGATGTCCATATTTTAAGTTTCTGTGTGCCTTTTTAATCTGTGGTTTCAGTAAATATTTTTATTAATAAGGAGAGAGAAGAGAACAGAGAAGGGATACACATACACACACACACACACACACACACACACACACACACACATATATATATATACATATATATATATATATATATATATATATATAGAGAGAGAGAGAGAGAGAGAGAGAGAGAGAGAGAGTCAGTCAAGAGAATTGGTTAGCTGCAGCCATACTGTTAACATTTTGATGAATATTTCAGAGATGTTCTCAAAATTATGTAACGATTGAGTTATTTTACATTAAGGTAAAAAGTAACAAGAAATTTGACAATCTACTGATGGTGTAGTCAAGGAAAAATACCAGCATACACATCAGAATGTCTCATCTACTAAAATAGACAGTGATGCCAATATACATACTAGCATATATTCTTATTAATTTTCTTCTTTTGTTTCGGGATGTTGCTGTTTTACTGAGCTCTTGTTGTAATTTTTTTTTTTTTGCATTCTTTGGGGTTTTAAATCTCTGTAGTGATAGCCGTAAACTCTCCGCTTAGATTGCTGTAATATCCAACAGTCACAATTAATTGTACTTTCATTTTTACCTTAGGATCTTAGGAAAACAAGAGCAATCCAAACCCAGAAGTACATCCTGCTGTTCTGGTCAGTTACCCAGTGTACTTCTTTCACCTGGAGCACTGGCATAATTTACACCCATGGCCTTTAGTGACAAGGGTTGTGCTGATTCTTGTAGTCACAGTGTCGTTTTTCTGATGTGCTTGTTTGCTTCTTGTTCTTTTGCTTCCACTGACATTATGGGTTTGCTGTTGTGCTGAGCAGGATATGATCGATGCCTAGCTAGTTCTTCTGTGTCTATCTATTCCTCCCGGAATTTGTATTATTCCCTAAGCTCTTGTGATTGAGGCCATCTTTCTTCCTACTCTGGTTAGTGTGCTTTTAAAACATTTCTACAATGCTGACTTGGTGGTCATGAATTGTTATCTTCCTGTGCTTTTCATGATTTTTTTTCTCCTGACTTTAAAAGGTAAATTTGATGGGCCTTGCCATCATAGTTGGCAGTTATTTATTTCAAAGCCTTCAAATGAATCTTTCCATGTTTTCCTGGCTTTTAGGTTTCTGCTGAGAGTTCTGAAACTCCTCTGATGTGTTGATTTTTGTGTGCTATTTTACCCTTACAGCCTTTAATACTTGCGAGTTTTTTTTGTACTACTAGTATTTTAACTATAGTGTGTCACAGGAGACTTTTCTTTGTTCATATATCTTTGAGGTTTTTTTTATGTTCTATATTCTTTGTTTACATTCTGGAGGCTTTCCCCTTTCCCAGTTCCCCCCTCCCATATGTCCCATATGTCCTCTTCCCCCCCCCCGCCCCCCCCGGCCTATTCCCCATTCACCACCCCACCATTTCTCTATTCTGTTCTGGCACTCTCCTACAAAACTGGATCCAGTCCTTTCAGGACCAGGGTCCTCTCCTTCCTTCTTCTTGGGAATCTTTTGACTTGCTAATTGTGTCTTGAGTATTCAGAGCTTCTGGGCTCATTAATATCCACTTATCAATGGTTGCATTTCATGTGTATTTTTTTTGTGATTGGGTTAACTCACTTAGGATGATATTTTCCAGATCCAACCATTTGCCCACAAATTGCATGAATTAATTATTTTTAATTGCTTAGTAGTATTCCATTGTATAAATATACCACATTTTCTGTATCCATTCTTCCTTTGAGGGACATCTGGGCTCCTTCCAACTTCTGGCTATTATAAATAAGGCTTCTATGAATATAGTGGACATGTGCCTTTATTGTATGCAGGGGAATCCTCTGGGTATATGCCCAGGAGTGGTATGACAGGGTCCTCTGGAAGTGTCATGCCCAATTTTCTGATTTCTGAACCGCCAGACTGATTTCCAGAGTGGTTGTACCGTCTTGCAGTCCCACCAACAGTGAAGGAGTGTTCCTCTTTCTCCACATTCTCACCAGCACTTGTTGTCTCTTGAGTTTTTAATCTTAGCCATTCTGACTGGTGTGAGGTGGAATCTCAGGGTTGTTTTGATTTGCATTTCCCTGATGACTAATGATGTTGAACATCTCTTAAGGTGTTTCTTGGCCATCCGGATTTCTTCTGGTAAAAAATATTTGTTTACCTCTGTACCCCATTTTTTGATAGGGTTATTTGGTTCTTTGGGGTCTAACTTCTTGAGTTCTTTGTATATATTGGATATTAGCCCCCTGTCAGATGTAGGGTTAGTGAAGATCTTTTCCCAATTTGTTGGTTGCTGTTTTGTCCTTCTGACAGTGTCCTTTGCCTTACAGAAACTTTGTAATTTTATGAGGTTCCATTTGTCAATTCTTGATCTTAGAGCATAAGCTATTGGTGTTCTGTTCAGGAACTTCCCCCTGTGCCCATGTCCTCCAGGGTCTTCCCCAGTTTCTTTTCTATTAGGATCAGTGTGTCTGGTTTGATGTAGAGGTCCTTGATCCACTTAGAGTTGATCTTAGTATAAGAAGAAAAGAGTGGGTCAATTATGTTATATATTATTATGCCTAAAAATAAATATATAACTGACAAAAAATAGTGGGTCAATTCGCATTCTTCTGCATGTTGACCTCTTTTTTTAGTATGGATGTCTCCTTCTCTTCCATAATTGAAAATTGAATAATTAGTATTATTGAATATGTTTTATATGCTTTGAGTTTTATTTCACAAACCTCTTTGTACTCATTAATTTTAAAATTTCCCTTTTTTAAAAAAGATTAATTTATTTTACACATTTATTACCATAGCTGTCTTCAGACACACTAGAAGAGGGCATCAGATCCCATTATAGATTGTTGCGAGCCACCATGTGGTTGCTGGGAATTGAACTCAGGATCTCTGGAAGAGCAGTCAGTGCTCTTAACCACTGAGCTATCTCTCCAGCTCCTAAGATTTCCCTCTTGATCACATCTCAGAATTCATGATCATAACTCTTTTTTTTTTGGTATTAGTATCTAAATGTAGTATTTCCTTAACCTTGTGTTTCACTGATATTCTTTCCTCTGCTAGATCTAGTCAGTAGTGATGCTTTCTAGGGTGATTTATATTTATTTCACTTAGGTTTTCATTTCTAATATTTGTAGTCTGTTGTTGTCTTTGTTGATTTCACCTTGTTTAGAAATTTCTATTTCCTTATGGATTGTTTCTGTAGTGGTTTTGGCTTGTCTTCTACTTTTATGACTTTCTGCTTGCTTTCTTGTTCACCTCCTAAACTGATTTCCCTCCTTTATTCATCTTGTCTGTTCCTTCTTTGAAGCCATTGGCCAACTTTACCAGCTGACTTTAGAGTTCCTTGTTTTTAATGTCAACCATGACAGCATCCTTGACTTTCCCTAAAGAGTCATGTCTCTTTGAGGCTGATCCTGGGCAACCACAGTAGGGTCCCTCAGCCTCTCACTCTATTTCATTGTATTGCTTTTCTATTTCCCCAACTCTTCAACTGTCCTGTCACCTCCTTTGTGATTTATTATGCTCTTCTAATCTTTGTCTCTTTGGGACAGTCTATTCTTTTCTATTCTTCTCATTCACCAAATCATTGGAAGAAAGTATCTCTCATTACCACCTGGCTCCAGAACTGTATTTTCTTATTAACCTGCTTATTTGGGGCTCTAAAGAGGAGCTCTCAAGGCTTGGGCAGAGCTCTGTGTAGAAGGCAGTATTTTGTAGGATTCAACAGCCAGGCACTGGTAGAGTTCTCTGAGAATGGGTCCAAGAGAAACTGTTTTTTAATGGATTCTTTCTCTCTAGCAAATTTATTTATCACTGATGGCTAATCCCTATAATGGCATTGATATCATATAATTGTAATGAGAATTATGGGAGACATTCTCTACAAAATAACTTACCACTGGATAAATTCTCTGTAGATATTTGTAAATGTTAATGATTACTGATAATAATAATTGCTATCAGTAGCTATTTTAAGAAGAAAGTCAATTCTATAAACAATCTATATTTTGCTGTGCTATTCTCTTAACACATGGCATTTTAATTTATTTCAGATTTCTGAAATAGCAGCTCCCACTAACATAGCCTGAAGCCTCAAAGATAATAAATGAACACTACTTAAAATGTTTTTTTTGAAAATCTAAACAACAGCCCCAAATGTACAGAAGGAAGTATCCACAACAACGAAAAGTAAAAATAGTCTCTATGGCTAATCTGATGAGACAAGGTTGTTTCTGCATTTGTTGCTGAAGTTTAAAAAAGTAGCAAATTAATTAAATGGACAGAGAGTAGGGTGTCTACAGAGAGCTCTGCTGTGCTTACCAATGAAAAGAGGTCCTGTAACGGATGCTCATAAGTAATATTGGAAAAGTCATTAATACAGTTCTATACTAAAAGAGTTCATAGAGTCATTGGGTAAGTCACATGGTGACCCCAGAACTGGAAGCTCAACCCCTCTCCCAATGAAATTCTCTGTGTGCTACTCCTGCTTAGCTTTTTTGCATCTTCAAAAGGAGATAAAGACTATTTGTGGAAAGGTAATAATAGCTAAATAGCACACAGTCTACACTCAGCTAGCCTTCAATATCAGTGGGGTATATAGCTATAGTAGATTCTATATTATAGACTTCAACAACCACATATAACAAACAGTAAAAAAATTAGTTGTTGATATATTGAATAAAACAGATTCATTATTATCATTGTTCCAAATACAACACAGTGCATGAGATATAATACAATATTTACTGTGTATTAGGCATTCTAAGTAAACTAAAGAGAATTTAGGGAAGATATGCTCATAATGTGTGTAAATATTAAGTCATTTTATCAACAAGTTATGTTATCAATGGAATTTTCTGAGAAGATTGTGTGCTGGGGTCTCCTCGAGAATATAATATTTTAGAGCAAACATTCTATAAGAGATAAAAGTGATAACACAAATTATACTTTGATTCTTAGCTGTTTTTTTTGCAACTCAACAGTAACATCATATTTTCTTCCAGCATCTTAGCTTCTTCATTAGAAAAATAATGCTGTCCTGGATTAATAGTTCCCACATGTTAACACATATCAAAATTACCCAGAATATTCATTAAATCAGTTTAGAGTTCTAATCTAGGTCATAGTTTAGGACCTTAGAAATCTCAATATTTGCATTCTAACAGTCTGGAAAAATCTCTTGTGATATTGATGGCATTGGTACAAAGATGTGTCTGAACTAGAACATTATTTTTGTTAGTGTTTTAGAGAAGTTTTTTTTTTTTTTGATTTTCATTTCCCATAATTTTTCCAGTGCAAGAGATTAGAGATTTTGGTCATGACAGGACCACTATACTCAGGAACTCATCAGCAGCTTTGGTTGACTGCACAGGAACTACTCAATATCAGACCAGCCAACGTTCCAGCAGGAAAAGGGAGGGGCTCATGAAGACCCACTCCTCAATGAGGACCTGTTGACAGTTAATTGTTTTAGGAGCAAGAATATTCAATTTTCTTTAAGGCTGTGTTCTCATGCTCCAGTGGATGGTCCCTTATCAAGGATTACATAGGCAGTGCAAACTGGACACAGCAAGTTGTAAAACCAGACAAAATATGGCATAAAGTTGCGGAGGTGAATGGGAAATGGATTTGGGAGGAGTTAAGAAGAGGAGCAGAGGGCAAATGTTTCATTGTATGCATGTATGAACTTCTCAGAGACTCATGAAAAATATTTTATTAAAAAAAGTTGAAGACCCCAATTCTGTCTCTGTCCCACAGTAAATTTGAATTAATTTTTATTTTGCTAATTTCAACACAATCTGCATGCATGTTAGCAGAGTGTCTGTGCCTTTGCACTTGTGTATATCAGCCTCATGCTGATTGCTGCAGGTTTTAAATGCCAAGCACTACAATAGATGCTCATTAGCAATTAATTGCAAAGACAAAATGCAAATTGTGCCTTTAAAAGGTAAGATTTTGAAAAATCTCTTAACGTGTGCATATATCTTGAATACTCATTGTCAAGGCTCTGACAGAGTGAGGTCACTTATTCAAGGTAGATTAAATGATCAAATATGAAGAAATAATAGACTTCAAACAAGATAGCTTGAAATATGAAGGTAAAAAAGCTACTGGATGAATTAATAAGGCTCACAAACACTGTTGTAAAAAATGTGGTTAATTATAGATTTGTAAACTGATAGTTATCTTGATTGTCAACTTAATGGGATTTAGAATTACCATGGAAACAAACCTCTGGGTGTATTTGTGAAAGAGTTTCTAAATTAGGTTAATTGAAATGGCAAAAACTACCCTAAATGGTGTCCATACTGTTTCAAGAATTGGGGGTCCCAGACTGAAGAAAAGGAGCCAAATAGCATCATTCATTTCTCTGCCTCCTGACAATGACCACTATGTAACAGCTGCCTTAAGTTCCTGCCACTATACCTTCCCAACGTAATGAGCAGTAACCTTGCACTCTGAGCAAAATAAATAAATAAATAAATAAATAAATAAATAAATAAATGGATAAATGGATAAAACAATAAAAGTATAAGAAAGTATCACACAAATACTCTTTTTCTGCACCTATTTGTTTTCTCCAAAATATTAAAATATTCTGTCATTCTTACCTATAACCTAATTCACACCTTAGGGTTTTTTTAATTTATTGTGTGTGTTTTTGTGTGCCTGTGCTTGTCATGGTTTGTGTATAGAGATCAGCGGATGACATGTAGGAGACAGTTTTCTTCTACTGTGAGGATCCTGGGAATTGACCTTATGTTTTCAGGTTTGGTGGTAAATTGCCTTTGCCTGCTAAGCCTTCTTGCCAACCCCATGCTGTGGTTATTCTTAGTGACAGTGCTTTGCTATTGTTACCTAAATATTGTTAAACACCCAACACAGTGATTCTTGACTTAAGAAAATGGGCAGATACCCCATCAGTAAGCTAGATGACCAATACAAAGACTTTTTTCCATGTGGCATGGTGACCTGGGAAAGTGTCCCCCAATATCAGCATCACTGAGTGAAGTGGGAATGTATTCAGATAACCGCAAAGCATCTTCAAAGAGTTTTACTAGAAAGAAAGTTAGATCATTGAGTGGCTGTGCCCTTCAAATGATAGTCAAGGACCAGTCAAATTGGTCAAGCAATCACTTTGATAAGCAAGAAACTTAGCCCAAATTAAAACACCACATCTCACTCCACTAGTATATCCAGTTTTCACCTGTAGATTATAAATGGACATCTTTTTCAAAAGCCTTGATTTCTAGCATTGTAATAGATTGTGAATAAGACCTGCAACTTGGTGGAGATTAGGTCAAAGCCAGAGGAGGTTTTTTGTTTGTTTTGTTTTTGTTGTTTTGTTTTGTTTTGTTTTGCTTTGTTTTGTTTTGAGACAGGGTTTCTCTGTATAGGCCTGGCTGTCCTGGAACTCACTCTGTAGACCAGGCTGGCCTCAAACTCAGAAATCTGCCTGCCTCTGCTTCCCAGAGTGCTGGGATTACAGGCATGCGCCACCACCACCTGGCTCAGATGAGTTTAAGAATTCATTTTTCTGATAATTGGAATGCTAAGAAGAGAAGGGCCTCTGGAAATGTTCCCCAGAAGTTTCCTGGTTCCATTCCCTCCAACCCTACCTGCAACGGCTCTGTCTCTGACAATTACGGCAGTAAAGTGAAGTGTATTAGGAGACCCCAGAAAGGCAGGCTGAGTGAAGGAGTGGTTGAATCTGGCATCTAAGGCCTGGTCTGTCCATGATTCTCTGCAGTTATCTGGAGTTGGGTTTGGAAACATTTCACGGTGAAATAAGTTAGCTCCCACTAACCAGACACAGGCCTCACTTGTTATTGTCTGTTTACATGACAGATAATTATTCCTAGGAATTGAGGGTATTTCTGCAGGTTTCCTACTTAAATGCTTATGTGCCTTTGAGAATTCATTTTCATAAAGAACCAAACATTTTAACAATATAAACCTGATTTATTATGTAAAAGTGCTTCCGGGAAAGTTAAGGGAAAATTGTAGACAAGAATTGTGTAGACTTGGGTCAAGATGGAACATTGCTTGGCTGGGGAGATAGATAGGAAGGTTTGTTGGGCAAGTATGAGGATCTGAGTTCTAATTTCACATGCCTGGTGACAATTCTCCCCAACTCCACAAGCAAGGGTGGCCTGAATAGTAACCAATTCTTCAAACTCAGGCTCTAATACTCTACTATAAATAGTTTGAGGGTCACATACTGGCTCAAACTATTTTCAAACTTGCCATGTAGTTGAGGAGAACCTTGAACTCCTGATTCTCAAGCCTCTATAATCTAAGTGCTGGGACTCTAGAGTGTAAACCAATATGCCAAAGATGTTCTTTGTAAAATTTATTTAATGATTTTCATTTATTTATTTATTTATTTATTTATTTATTTATTTATTTATGTGTGTGTATGTGTGTGTGTGTGTGTGTGTGTGTGTGTGTGTGTGTGTGAATACCATGCATGTGCAGGTGCATGTAGAGGCTAGAGGAGGATTTTATATTCTCTAGAATTGGAATTCCAGGTAGTTGGGATTCTACATATCAGTAGAATGATATGTCGATCAAGGACCCTTGATCCTGGATCAAGTACATATCCAAGATACTGGAATCCTTGCATCCTCTGGAAGATCAACAATTTCTCTTAATTGTTCAGCTATCTCTCCAGCATCTGAAATTGTTCTTTTTATAAAACTAAAAATTGGAGAGGGATACCCTTCTTAAGAAAGAAGCAAATACCCTGCCTCACTTTGAAGATGGACTGCACTACTTGCATACGGGAGCACACTGCTAATTTTATTGTATGCCTGCTGCAGTGACACTAATGATTCCCAGCTACATGTGGGCCATTGATTTGTGCCTGATACAATGCTGAGTGATGTAAATGCTGCTGTCTTCCTCATTGCTCTCCATAGGCAACACAGCCAGAAGTTGTCTGTGCTGCCTGTGTCTGTAGTGCCTGGAGGATATCTGGTCACCATTAACTATTCAATCAGTTAATTAATTCCCAACAGGGCACTGATTTGTGCAGTTACCTCCTTTTGACATTTGTCAGGCCATTCTTGGCTACCCTTGTTTATTAAGAGCAAAGTTTTGGGCTGGAGAGACAGCTTAGCAGTTCAGAACACTTGCTGCTCTGGCAGAGGATTTGAGTTCAGTTCACCGAACCAACATGGCAACTTACAACCTCCAGTTTTTGAAGCTACAGGGTCTCTGATGCCCTCTCTTGCCTCTAGGAACACAGCATGCACCTAGTACACAGACATGCATGTGGACAAACACACATACATGTAAAATAAGAGTAAATCTAAGACAGATTTAAAGCTGACTTGTTTTGAACCAGTGTCTCATTTTCCATCACAAAGCACTTCCTTCTTCATTGTCTTCAGTTTTGTCTCATGATTCTTTGTATATGTTCTTCCACATTCTTACCTGTGTTTCCCCTAGTTTCATCTTTCTCTTTCCTTGCAACTTCTGTAACTTTAAAGGAAGTCCTGTCCATTTTTTGCTTAATATTGTTTTTCTAAAAACCATCTTAGTTCTAGAGAAGAGACTATAAATATTTATTAAAAGAGTGAATCCTCCAGGTAGGGTAGATCCTATTAGCCTCATTTTATTATAGATGAATCAAAAACTCACTAAATGACTCATGGTCATATTAAACAGTAGAAGGACTCATAAAAAACTCATAGTGCTGGCAGAGCTCTAACCTCATAATCATTTTTAATTATGGCAAGGAGTATCTATAGCTCATCGCATTGCCTTCCACATTCCCTCCAGGTATTATTACCACTTATATAAAGAATTTAGGGTGTGTGAGAGGCCAGTGATTTGTCTGAACTCAGACTGATGCTGAGTGTTGGATCCAGAAATACATATGTCCTCTGAACTTGTGTTTTCTCTAGAATGTGGTTCTGCCTAACATGGTGAGTTGCACACACATACATGTGTGTATTTGGATCAAACTCTAAAGTTTAATTTCACAGTCAGGAAGCTTGCCCCAACCATATCTTAGCAGCTTTTTCTCTCTGCCTACCCCAAATCAGGGGGAGAGAAAAACAGAGAACCATCTCTCTGACAATATGTTTTCATCCCAAATGCCTTTGCTTGCCATATGGCTTTCTAAGTGTCACTCAGAAGTATTAGGCAATACCTGTGGATAGTAATTAAGACTCATATATCATAGGTCAGTGAATTCTCAGCTTGCATGCACCTGGCACAGAAGCACTTAACTCCTACCAATGCCCTGGAAATTACAGGTCAAGTAAACACCCCAGGCAGCTTCCTCAGCTGAGCAGTAACCACACAACCTGTAATGTAGACAAGAACTTTTATAATTGTACTGTCTAAAATGTCTCCTCTAATGAGATTGTGTGAGGCCGACCAAGTAGGCGTCAATGCCTTTCACTTGATTTAATTTGGTAACATTTAATGACCCTTTAATAAAATGCCAGTTTGTTGCCAAGCACTTTATGTTTTAAATGCCATTTGGTTCTCATAGAACCTCTGAGAACTAGGACACAGCACTATTCTTGTTCTACAGATGAAGGAGCTGAGCTGTGGAGATGCCCAGTGTCTTGAACCACAGTTGTCTGGTTCATGCCAGTTAAAACCAGAGCTACTTCCCAGTGTCATTGCCTATTTGTTTGTTTTGTTTTATTTACTGATAATTATTCAGCTCAGGGTTAACTGACAATTTGACACAGTCTAGAATCATCTGAGAAGAGAGTGTTTACTTAAGAGGAAATGAGAAATCTACTGCCAGATGTTGTGGCAAAGTCATAAGATGGAAAACACACACACACACACACACACACACACACACACACACACAGCTGGTCTTAGTGTTCTTGTTCACTTTCTGTTGCTGTAATAAAACACTTTGACCAAAAGCAATGCAGGACAGGAAAGGGTTTATTTTAGCTTATAGGTGCAGCCCATCATTACAGGAGGTCAGGACTACCTACCAAGGGAATAGGGTCACCCACAGTAGTTGGTTATGTCTTTCCACACCATTATGCATCAGTTCATAATCAACACTGTCCCCCATAGACATGCATACAGGCCAATGTGATATGACAGTTCCTGAATTGAGACTCCCTTCTCATGTGTTGAAGTGATTAGCAGAGACTTTAGTTCTCTGGATTCTTGGTCTGTGCTCTGTAGATGAGATGTGCAATAGTTTGATTTTTGTCTCCTTTAGCTAAATCCTCCTCAGCATCTGAGTCAGGCCATCCCCTGCTTTATCTAAAATGTCCAATCCTCACTTGCCCACATTGCCACATTTTTCTCCTGGACCCTTCTGCACAACACACTCGGAACCCATCCCAAGACATCAGGGAACTGTTTAAAGTCACCAATAATGTCTAGCATTTGTGGAGCTGACTCACCTATGAAGGTTTGCTTCTGGTTATTCTGACTCCAGCTCACATAACACAGCCTCTTTCTCAAAAAGAGGAAGAGCAAAGGTCCCTGCACACCACACCTCATGTCCTTTGTGACTTACAGGCTGCCTAGCTTCATACCCAACATAGAATGGAAGGTTTATGCTTGACTCTCTGTGTTAATTGGACTGAAGAAATAGTTTCCCATGGGGTTTTGGTGTAATGTGGACACTAGGCCTGTGTTGCCTAGAATTTTATATTAGTCTCCCTATCCTTAGGGACCAAAACCATGCTGGATATCTTAAACATGAAAATTTGACATTTCCAAGTAGACTAATTACAGGTGGTACCTTCGAAAGCACAGGGAGTAAGACCTCAGGTTTAATTAAGACAAGGATGTAACAGTCTGGGGACAGCTGGTGATAAGCTGAAACATGCTATCCTTAGTTGCACTGGGGTGAGGCAGGCAGAAGCCTGTGGTGACTCTAACCAAGACAGACAGTAGACATCTGGTGTTCATCTCTGAAGGTCACTGGATCTGATCCCACTATCCAAGGAGCTGTCAGACAGGACTCTGGGCCAGCAGGGGCCTCTTTGCTCATATTCTCACAGTGTTCTTTGTAGTTCTGGATGAGAAGAGAGGATGATGGGAAGGTTGTTTATCTTTCCAGCTGCTTTGAAGAATTCATTCTGTCATGGGAGTCATGTAATTTGCTCTTCAAGCTCTATCCTCTCCTCACCTTGTATTGGTTATTTTTCCCATTTATGGAACCAAATAATAGCCAAGAAACAACTTGGGGAGGGGGGAAGCATTGGTTCTGAAATGGTTTGAAATATCATGGCAAGCAAGATATGGAGTTAAGACAGGATTAACAGAAAGAAGTGAGTCTACATGCTCATGTCTCCACAGGCCAGAAAGCAGAAAAAGAAACATGTGGACCTGCCATGTGGACCTGCTGGTGCTCAGCTTGTATGAATCTTAGGCAGGAGATGGAGCTTCCCATGGTTGTGGTAAGTCTTCTTAGCCTCAGTTAATCCTATATGGAAAAGAGAATGGCAGTATGTGCATGCAGGATCTCTCTCTCTCTCTCTCTCTCTCTCTCTCTCTCTCTCTCTCTCATTTCTCTTAATATTTATATCATCCACTATGGGTGAAGCTGTTTAATAGCTATCCATGAAAAACTTATTTTACAATTATCATTTTTCCCATCATTGTAAGAAAAACAGTCAACATATCTGAGCACATGCTTTTGGTATTCATTGTTCCAGGGGAACAAAATGCATATATCCTAAATCTTAAGACCAAAAATTGAGAAGATAAAAATATTACTGAATCTTTATTTTGTAGATAAGGAAGTTAAGTAAAAGACACGTGATTCTTTGGCACAAATACAGGACTATCAGGGAGTTAGGAAGCTGAAGGCAGAAACAGTCATGTTTCAACTAAAGCATTTCAGAGAGGAAAGATCCTGTAGGGACCACTTATTCCTTCCATGGAACTGACCAACTGGGCATACTGGTCATGTACTATTCTTATCAATATCAAGCATCATTTCAATATCACTTCAATACATGCAGCCATTTCAATAAGTCAGATTTTCTGGGGTTTTGTTTGTTTGGTATTGTTGTTGATGTGACTTCTGACCACTGGCAGACAAAATATTTGAGAGCTAGAAAGGAGAGTTATTCACATGTGGAAATGAATGCAATCTCCGTTTATAGCCAAACAAATATTGATTTGAAATATGTTCTGCTCAGTGTTAGGATTTTGAAAATACTTAGAAAAGGAACCTGTTCTTGAGAAGCTGGAACAAATAATACTGTTTATAAAATATGTGAATAGGGCAGAACTGGCCCAGTTAGTACAATATTTGTCTTATAATTATGAGGACCTGAGTTTATTCTCTAGAACTTATATAAAAATATGGGAAGACATAGCTGATGCAAAGAATAAGAGATCACATAATGCTCATCCCTAAATTGGTCATCTCTATCAAATCCTCACTCCTGAAGCCTTACAAATAATTAGCAAGGAGGGTAGAAGGATTTTAAGAGGCAGAGGCAGTGAATGGCTACAGATCAAGCCAGAAAGGTCCCACCATGAAGTGTGTAGAAGGTCAGGAAGTGTCACCCATAGCTTAGGCACAGTTAAAAAGTGATAGCCATTGGGAGAGACAGAGCTAGTTTTCTTCAGAGATGTGGTCCATGAGAGGCTATCCATGTTCTAATGCATTGCCCTGCATTCATGCACATATTAGCACTAAATGGGCTTGCTGAGTTAGAAAGGAGAATGAAGCTGAGAACTTGCCAAACTGAGAGGAAAGAGTCATAATCCATATACGGAAGGAATTTGAAGGGTAAGGAATGGGAGGGGCTTGATCAAAATATGCACATGGCCTGGTACAATAGTGGCATGAACATCATGGGAGTAACCAATGGCTCTCTGATTGGATTTGAAGTCTACTTCACAAGATGATACATATACCTGGTATAGCACTGTCAGCCCTAGGGGAGAACCTATTTCTATTATTCTGCTAAATTGTGTCAGTGCTAAAGCAACTCCTAGTGACTTCTTGTTTTACCTGTATATTAGTTCATCTCTCAATAGAGAGTCAGCTTTCTTTAAGAGTGTAGTCTGATAAGTCAACAATGCTCAGTGGAAGGCTACACACCCAAACATATATTGACAGAACAAATTAGATTTAATGGATGAAAAAAGAGAGGGCCCAAATTTGGATGGGTAGAGAAGGGATGAACCTAAGTGGAGTGAGGGGGGGACAGGTAAAAATGGTCAAAATATTTAATAAAATTCTTGACAAAGTAATACAACTATAAAGTAGAAAGGAAAAGTTTCTCAGTCATAGCCACAGGAGCAGTAAGGGAGACGATGTGTGAAGCAGAGACTGAAATAAAGGCCACCTAGAGACTGCCCTATCTCGGGATTCATCCTATAAACAGTCAACAAACCCTAACACTACTATGGACGACAAGAAGTATATACCAAAAAGAGCATGCCATGGTTGTCTCCAGAGGAGCCCTGCCAGAGCCTTACAAATACAGAGACAGATGCTAACAACCAACTATTGGACTGGGCAGGGGATCCCCAGTGGAGGAGCTGGAGGATGGTCCAGAGGAGCTGAAGGGGTTTACAGCCCCATGGGAAGAACAGCCATCTAGACGCCCCAAGACTCCCAGGGACTGAATCATCAACCTAGGGTTCCAGCCAAAAATGTGGCAGAGAAAGGCCTTGTTGGGCATCAGTGGGAAGAGTGGTCCTTGGTCAACAGAGGCCCAAACAAAGGGAAACTGAGGGGGGAAGGAAGTGTGTTAGGTGGAGGCAGGGGGAGGGAGGAAGGGGAGGGACTGGAGGTCTTAGTGGAAGGGGGATATCGGGAAAGGTTTTACCATTGGCAATGTAAATGAAGACAATATTCAATAAAAGAATAAATTAAAAAAAGAAAAAATGTAAAAAGATGAACATAGTGGTGTGTGCCTACAACTCTAGCAATGGCAAGATGAGAGATGGAGACAGGTAGATCTCTGGAAACTCACAGGTTGTGGGGCCAAGCTTACTTACCAAGGTTTAAGGCCAGTGAGAGACTTTGTCTCACAAACAAAAAGGGCTTTATGAAGAATACCTAAGGCTACCTTCTGACCTCCACATACATATACACATAGACACAGACACAGACACACACACATATTTGTGTATAAGTATATATTTGTGTGTGTGCATGTGCATACACAAAGCACATAAATGTAATAGTAGATATCATGCATTGTATAAACAATACAGAGGAAGGGGCCAGAGATGAGGTCTAGAAACAGCTATTCCAGTTGGAGTGGTTTAGAAGATCTTATGTGTTGAAGTGACCTGGGAACACAAATCTAGCTGAAGTCAGAACAAAGATGTGAATAAAACATTTCAGACAAATATCCCTCTGTCAGAGTACAGAGTAACCAAACAGAAAAACTGAGCTCAACAAAGATGTCTTATTCATGTTTCTCCATGCTTGGAATATTCTGGTGCCTTCGATTGTATTAGAAAGCCTCTGAAGTCCTTGGCTATATTCAGACCCTAACCAGTTATTCATAGCACCTCTCCAAACTTATCCCTTCTCCTCTTCAAATCAGGGCTGTCTTCTTCCTGCTTCTCCAAACACTCCTACCTCAAGAGCTTTGCACTTTGGGGTATGGTTTTAGAGTTCTGTCTTATGCTTGTGTGTGTGCTATTATAGGTAGAGGGCATAACTTATCTTCTGACTCTAAACTTTGTGTGAGTCTTTTGTGATGAGACAGTGAGAAAAAATTCACTGCCATGTGTTCTAAACCCCAAACTACAAAGAAGTTCTTGGAAAATAGGACCCTTACTTGGGTTTGCTTTTTCAGACATGGTGGCTGGAAGCCTAAGTCACATGGGTAGGTTAGCATTCTGTAATTGATTCATGCTATGAATGAAGGTCTATGGAGTTTGTGTATATGTTTGCATGTATATATGTGTGTGTTGTGTACATGTGTCCCTGTATGTGTACTCCAGTGGAAATGCATGAGCTATTCTGAGGCTGGCATCAGGATGTCTTCCTCAATCACTTCTCCCCCTTATTTTTCAAACATCTGTCACTGAATCTGGAACTCACAAACAGATAGTTCAGCTGGCCAGACAGCACCTACCCCCCAGATCCACCTGTTTCTATGCCATAAGCTAAGATCAGTAGCTACAGACATGTGCCTAGCTTTTAATATAGGTACTGGGAGCTTAAAATCAGATTGTGGTGTTTGTCTGTAACCCTCCCTTCTGCTGTGCATGACCTCAGAGGCCAATCATCTTTCAATAAATCAAGGCTCTAACTGAGGGAACTCACACTCAGTGTAGTACAGTTTGTGATTTCTTAGCCTAGTTATTGAAGCCATTTGATGCCTTTTCTAACTTCTTGGATCATTGTCTCTGGAGCAAGACAGCTTCCAAGCTGTGAAGAAATTCAGGTGTGCCTATAAGGACATCTGTTTGGAAATGTTTCTCCACAGTGAGCTCCAGTCATGTGAGAGGGACACTTCAGAGGCGGATTCATTAAAAATGATGCTTTCAGATGCTCGTAACTCAGCTTACATGCTCTGCATCCTTGAGAATGCCTGTTCATTGAGAACTCTGAGGGGAAATAAGCATTCTAAGCCTAAACGTTAAGGGTGGGTAACAGAAAGAATACTACTGGTCTTTGGAGACTAATCCCTCTTTGCGTTCAGTAATATGTACCTCCTTGCTATGATCCATATTGCTCTGGCTGACTGCTGTTGCTAGCTTCTCTCCCACCCACCTCTTGAGAAACATGGGGCTTTAAGAAATTTTGGGGGGTTGAGAAGATGGCTCAGGCCGCAGTAAAGTGCTTTCTGTGCAAACAGGACATAAGTTTAGATCTCTGACACCAATGCATTAAATAAAAAGAAAGAAGAAGGAGAAGGGGAGGAAGAGGAAGAAAAAGAAGAGGAGAAAGGAAAAAGAAGAGTAAAAGTTATGTGTAGCAGTAGATACTTAGGGCCCCATCACTGGTAGGCGGAAAGACTTGGGGAGAGGAGGATTCCTAGAGCTTGCTATGCTAGTCTGCTAATGAAGCTAAATCAATGAGCTTTGGGTTTAGCCTGTGTCTTAGTCAGGGTTTCTATTCCTACACAAACATCATGACCAAGAAGCAAGTTGGGGAGGAAAGGGTTTACTCAGCTTACATTGCTGTTTATTACTAAAGGAAGTCAGGACTGGAACTCAAGTAGGTCAGGAAGAAGGAGCTGATGCAGAAGCCACGGAGGGATGTTACTTACTGGCTTGTTTCCCCAGGCTTGCTCAGCCTGCTCTCTTATAGAACTCAAGACTACCAGCACAGGGATGGCAGCCCCACAATGCCCCCCATCACTAACTGAGAAAATGCCTTCAAGCTGGATTTCATGGAAACATTTCCTTGCCTGAAACTCTTTTCTCTGTGATAACTCCAGCTTGTGTCAAGTTGGCATACAAAACCAGCCAGTAAACCATGAGACACTGTCTCAAAATATAAAGGTGGAGAGTGACTGAAGAATATTCCTAATATTTGACTTTCTGTGATTTAATTCTCTCCACTTTCAAAAATTAAACCCATAGTGATTGAGTAATTGAGGCAATATTCATACAAGATCAACAGAAGAGGAATAAAGTGAAAAATATAACACTATGTTTAGTGGGACGAAAAGATTGTATGAGCCAGAGGACCAAGGAGTTTGCTGTGAGACTGTCTCCCACTAGTCTCAGAAGTTGCACCTATGCAGTTTCACCAACATGACTGCCCAAACATGAGCCTAAAAAGGACAACAGCAATAGATATGCCAAGTGGAAAAGGGAGAGCCCCTGAGGCCTCAATCCTATTTAAAGAACTATGGGCACCTTAGGAATGCTGAGGGGGAAGAAATAGTCTTCCCTGAGAAGGGGCACAAGATTGGTTATCCAACATAAAATGGCCAGCCCTGAAGAATTCTGTACGTTGACTGCTGTGGAATTGTGAGGTCCTTGACCCAGGTCATTAAGCATGCTCCTACTCCTTCTCAGTGGATTATTTCAGCCATAGCATTAGAGTCCCACCTCCGTTCTGCTCATGTGTTGCTGCTTTCCACTCATGGCCATGGGGAAATAGCATGTTTACCTAGGGCCAGAGCACAACTGAACAGATGGTAAACTTCCTGCCTTCTGCCAACAAGAGTTAGAAGGAATAACTAAAATTCATTTGCTTTATACAAACTCTAGCCAGGGATTTAACTGAGATGTTGCCAATGTAAGCTGGTAACCAGTGATTGATTTCTCAGCTCTGAGGAAAGCCCTTTGTCTGCCTGGTGGTCCCTGCAGTTTCCTCAGAGTACAGGGAGATGCTCAGTGAGGATTACTGTTGCACCTGTCCCTACCTCAATGCCCATCATGTCTGCTTTGCTTCTCCTCCCTGCCTTTACTCATTCTGCTCTGCTGCATGTATTTTAAGGGCTCTTTTCAGGGCATTTCTTTATGCTGTTTGTTTTCTATTTCATCTGTTCATCAAGAGACATATACAAATAGACATACACAGGAAACCTTGAAGGAGGTGACACTATATAATTCCCAAAGGCCATGACCCGTGGATTAAGGATGGTCTGGGATTTTAAGACTCATCTGGGAAATGATCAATATCATAAGATTCTCAGATCTCCTTTTCCTCAGAGATCTCTGTTTTATACTTCTTGGAACAGACTGTAATCCATTTTTAAGTTACTATCATTGTGTGTGTGTATGATATGGTGGCCTCCACATGCCACAGTTAGACAGGTAGCCATCTACCTGTGAAGTTAGTTCTCTCCCTTAACCTTTGCATGATGTCTAGGGATTGAATGGACATCATTTGGCTAGCCCAGCAATTGTCTATACCCACTGCACCATCTGGTCAACTCTACCATCTCCTTTTAAGACCTTGAGTAATTACATCCTATGTATATTCAAGAACCATTTCATTACAGTATTATGTTCAAATATATCTTTTGACATGGGGTTTAATATAGCTCAAACTGGCCTGGAATTTACTACATAGCAGCAATAACCTTGAACTTCAGAACTTCCTGATTCTACTTTTTGAGTCCTGAGATTATACAATCATGTTCTGTTTATGTGGTGCTGGAGAATGAGCCCAGAGCTTACTGTACTGAGACTTGTCTTCAGCCCATGTAATTCATTCTTAAACCTAATACTCAATCACACACTACTCAAACTCTAAAGTATCCCAGAACATTCTTGCAAACTGACTATTCATTATTAATTATTTTTTCATGATTATTGGGTATTTTGATTAATTTCAGTTGCCTCTATGAGCTATAGATAGACAGGAATTTATAAAAAATTTTTCCTCCAGGTGACTATAATAAGCTGGGGGGCACTAAGAAAGGAATTCTCATGTCAATAATAAATTTACATCATGAGACATATTTTCTTTCAATGCAAGTTTCTCTGAAAGCAAAGAAGCCTGGACCATAGAAACCTTTAACTCTGGTTGAAGCCAAAGTACATACATCTTCCATATCAATGCTTGATCATCTAATCCCAAAGCCTAGAAAATATCCTGACACTCATCTGCATCTAACCCTAAGGTAGGTTTCCATATCCGCATACAAGACACTGCTTATCCCTTGTGCTGATCAACCAACACTTTGGTTGGGGATAGAGACCTCCTGAGAGCATTTTGGTGAATCTTAGAGACACTGTCCTTAAGGTGCATGTTTTCAAATAAGATTATTGGTGTTACATAACTCTTCTGTGGCAAAAATAAACTCGCAGCACATGTTTCCAGAACATGAACCCTACACCAAAGTGTTTTAAGGTGAATTATTGGACCACAACAAATGGAGGCTGCATAGAAAAAATGAATTCAATCTTTGGTGATGAAAATATTAGAGAACATTTAATGGGAATGTGCCAAATATTTGTACTTGAAATACTCAAAGTGAGAAAACTTAGAGATGGTTGTGTCAGCAAAATCTTGCCCACACTTGCTCTTCTAAAGTTAGATAAATTTAGACTTTTTGGTGAATTTTTTCCTCACCTAACATTGCTTTTTACATATCTAGAAAACAAAATAAGACTGCATGATTTTTAATTGCTTATTTAGATTTTAGCACTTGCAGTGATAATAGTTTCCAACTCAAAGGGATTTGGAGGCACCCAAATGAAATCCTCTGCCATGCCTGTAAAGGAGTGTCTATATTTAGGTAGCTTTTCCACCTTAAATATGGACAACATTATCCTATAGGCTGGGTCTCAGTGTGAATACAAATACCAACATTCATCTCCTTCTCTCTCTCTCTCTCTCTCTCTCTCTCTCTCTCTCTCTCTCTCTCTCTCTCTCTCTCTCTCTGTGTGTGTGTGTGTGTTTTCTGACTAGTGACCCAGTGTGGTGATCAGCTGTATCAGGCTCATGCCTTCCCTTCCATGAGTGACCATGACCTTGCACTGTGTTAAGCCTGTCTTTCAGTAAGTCACTTTGGCCAGATGTTTTATTGTAGCAATGAGAGCATAACTTAACAAAGAACTTTGTGGATTGGGTGTGACTTCCCCATTTCTCGGAAACAGGTTTGTGTACACAGATGCACACACAGAGAAATCTGTTCATTAAAGCGAGGCAGTGCTTCTCAACCCTCCTAACTCTGTGACCCTTTAATATGGTTCCTCATGTTGCGGGGTGAGCCCCTAGTATAAAATTACCTTGGTTCTGCTTCTTAACTGAATTTTACTACTATTATGAATTGTAATGTAAATATCTGATACAAAGAATAACTAATATCTGACCCTCAAAGGGGGGGTTACAACCCACAGGTTGAGAACCACTGTCATAAGGGCCCAATTTTCCAATTACTTGAAAGAAACTCCAGAGTTTAGAGAGTACCTTGACTGGATGTGTAAAACAGAATCTATTGACTAGAACTGTGTGCTTCAATTCAAAAACATTATGATCATTTTAAGTTATTTTTCACTTGATTGAGATAACTAATTGAAACTCAAGTAAAAATTATTTTTCTATAAACACAATCACCTGAGTTAAAAGTAAAAAAAATTCATGTATAAAACAGACTCCATTCCATGGATGTGTGGGAGTTTGGAATCCTCCCAACAGCAGGACCTGATGTTCTCTGGTCCCTACCTCATTCTGGATATCCAATAAACCACTGATTATAGAACTTGTCACACATGTGAGCCTGGTGAGTATAGGTGCTCTATGCAGTGCAGTGCTATGCAGCTGATAAGACAGAAAACATGTTTGAGAATGATCATAGAATTAAGTCTTGGCTCTCTAATCAACTAATTATGATGTGTGTGTTTATGTTTGTGTGTGTTTGTGTATGTGTGCATATGTGTATGTGTGTGGAAATGTATGAGGGTGTGCTCACTTGTGTGAGCACATATAGAAGCTAGATTTTATGTGTCTTCCTTAGTGGTGCCCCACTTTGCTTTTTGAGCCAGAGTCTTTCACTGAACCTGGAACTCTCTATTTCATCTGACTTTTTGACCAACATAGCCCTGGAGGTCTACCTGTGTGAGTGTCCCCAGCACTGAAGATACAAAGACCCATTGACTGAGATCTTCATGCTTGCAGAGTAAAGCTTTACCCACCAAGCCATCTTCACCTCCCTAACTATGACCTTTGATCAGCTGATTAGTCACTCTGAGTTTTGGTTTTCTTTTCTAAACTAATGAATATTTGTGTAACTGTATTAATGAAAAGTATTTAGGTATAGTGAGTAGCCAGTAGAAATATGTGTTGGCTTAGTCTCACTTTCATCTATGACTATGTGCGAAGAGAGCGCTGCTAACCACCTTATTCACTGTTCTCTGTAACTGACTCATTGAAAGACAATTCACATACAACACAGCTCATCTGTTTAACGTGTAAACCTCAATGGTCAGAAGTATATTCACAGATGTCCACAGATGTTGACAACAATGTATTCTTCACTTCAGAACAAACAAACCTGGTTGCTCAGCTATCTTTTTCTTCTGGTGTGCATGGAGAGTATATTGTTACTTAATGGTCTCCTGAGCTTTCAACTGAGCCTCTTCCTTTGTAAAGGTCAGCCTTTCTGATAACTGTGGTCAATAGATAGCTTACAGATGCATTCTCCCATATCCACAGATATGTGACTGACTTGGAAATTACCCTTAGCTTCTGCCTGTAGTTTTAAAGACAGCATAGGTGGCCTCGAACAGAGTGGTGTAAGGAGAATGACTGAAGAAATGTCTGGTTACTAGTTAGTTGCAGAGAAAAAAATGGGGGACTAAGTTAGATTATTCAGAACCCAAATGAAGTCAGATGCCAGACTATAAAGCTATTATTCCAATCTCCTACAAGGCAACGAGGCACAGAAACAGGAGAATTCCTGATAGTCCACACACAGGATTTTCTCTCTCTTTCTGGAGCACTGACTTATACTTTATCTATGAAAGGGTTCTTAGGCTTGTCCAACATTCCCATGACCATCAACACAACCTACAAAGAATTCCAGAGAAGGTTTAAGTATAGAGAAGAGAAGAAACAACAGTTAAAATGAACTATCAGATGGGAAAACCATATTAGATATAGTATTTTACTGTGGGCACTTAAACTTAAATTAGTATGATAGCAGTAATAGTAAAAGTATCCCACGTTGTGTTATATATTCCTGTATGTGCTGCATGTTTGTGCTGGCATATGCATGCCTCTGCATACCTGTGTAGGACCTAAGGACAACATTGAATGCCAGTTCTCATTTTATATCCTATTTGTGACAGGGTCCCTTTTTTGTTCATTATCGTGTATGCCAGTCTACTCGAGAAAGAACTAACAGGAATTCTCTTTTCTCTGTGCCTCACCATGTTGTAGCTGTGTAGTCTGACATTTGACTTCATGTGCATTCTGAAGGGTCTAAATCAGATCCTATCTCTTGCATGCCCAGTGTTTTACCCACTGAGCCATCCTCCCCAGCCCATGATGCTAAATTCTTTGTAGATGGTATTTCTTTTATGCCCTAGCAATCTTAGTTTAACAATTGTGATAATTTAAAAACAAGGAACACAAAACAAACAAACAAAAAGGGGAAGTAAATTACTCATGTGTATTAGCAGGACCAGAACCTAAAGCTTTGATGAGTCTGAGTTCAGGCTCATGTCCTTACACTCCAGTCATTTTTTTCTTTTCTGTACTCTGTAGTTTCTTAAGTGTGTTCACATGTACATGCACACATATATGCTACATACACATATATACAGACATACATATACCAATACCCACATATGTACACACAAATACACACACATATGTCTGAATCACAGCTTCCCAGTCTATCCTAAGAAGATGTAATTCCCAGCAGCTTCTTTGTTAGGAAACAATGAAAACTGATGACTAAACATTATCTGAGCAGAAGGCATCCTTTACTCCTATCTCATGAAAGATTATTCTTACCTGTATTGTGCTTAATAAAGTATTCCCTTTTTATCTCGGTCAAGGTCAATTTATGAATGAGCTGTTTATCAAGATGAGAGCTTTTCAGAACTCTTTATAACTGTCATGTATCATAGCCATGAGATATTTTCCAAGCCAATGAATTTTGTTCAGTTTTCCCTTATACCTATAGCATTCCTGACTGCTGAGTTGGTCAGGATGTTTTGCTTAAAAAGGATAGAACCTTAACTCAGAATCCCAACTCACAATTGTGGAAATTTATCACTCACATGGGTGAACAGTCTCATAGTGAGTAACTTTAATGTAAGCAGATTGAGGGTCAATTAGCATGTTACTAATCTTTCAGTGCATTCTTCTCTGTTCTTTTTTCTCATCGGAGATTTCTTCACAGGGCAATAATCATGTTTCTCTTGCTATGATCTGGGAGAGAAAGTATCTTTATCAGTCAAAGCAGTCCACAAACTACTGTTTATTTGGCCAAGTTAAGTTAATCCCAGATGGAATGGATTGAATAAGAGGACACTCTGTTCTCATTGGACATGTGACCCCTGCTGAATCTACATCCCATGACATGCATGAAGCTAGTGTGGGTGGAGTCTGTAGACCATGGTGAGGGAAGGATGGTTTTCCAAAGGTGAGTGAGGGAGTGATTGCCAATGGCAGGGTGCTAGAGCCTGCAGTGTCCAGGAAGGAACACTTTCCTTACCCTGCTATGAACTAAGAAAATATTAATAGGAAGATAAGTATGTCTGTAGGTGTGCACATGGGGGTGTTTTGATGATAGAGCCCATGAATGGATAAGGGTTACCTAAATGCTCTATTTTGCTTTTCTGTTGCTGTGAAAGATACTATGACCAAAAAGAACTCAGAGAATGAAGGATATACTTGACTTACACTACTAGACTGTGGTCCATCAATAAAAAAGTCAGGGCAGGAACTGAAGCAGAAACAACAAAGCAAGGCTACTTAATGACCTGCTTCTTGGCTTCTGCTCAACTGGGTTTCTTACATAGAGTTCACATGATCCTATGGTACTGCCTGTATTGAATTGAGCTCTCAAGATGTTTTGCCACAGACATGACCAGATGACAATCTGATCTTAGCACTCTTTCAATAGAGACTCCCATCACAGGTGATTCTGGGTTGTGATAGGTTGTTGTAAAAACTAATTAAGACAATAATTTACTAGAGAAAAGCATAGGAAAACCTCCATGGAAAGAAATGGGACATAAAACCTCAGCACTGATACTGAGCAGGTGGGATACAGATATGGATCTTGCCATGGCCATGTAACCTTGCTAGCTAGAGGAATGGGGTACTTTATTTTGGCTTCCTTCTTCAAGTAGAAGCCACAGTGAATAGAGGATTTACATCTGCCTATTTGTCAAGAGTTCTTGATGAGATGAGGAAAGCTCCCACATGATTGTACTCACACTGAGGCCATAACTAGATCACCATGGTAGGTAGAGCTAAAACTTTTACTTGATTGACATTGAACCATGCCTCCTCTAAGACAGAAAGTGCCAGTCTTTTAAGTATTCTTAAAATGTCAAAGTCTGAAGTACTCTTGCCAATCCAGTATTCTCTGAATGCTTCCTTCAGAAGGCTATGCCCAAAATATTGAATGTCTTCAAGACCAGTGAGAAAAATCTGTAGAGAATCTCTCTTCTAGCATATGTATGTAGGAGTGAAAAACTTTGAAGAAGAATGGAGACACGTTGCAGAGATGACTGCCTCCTTCAGCATTTAAAAAAAAAATTATTGGGTATGAACAAGTTGGAAAGTTGAGTTGACTTAAGGTATGCCTTTTTGTTAATCTGTGTTAATCATTGGTGCTAAAGACAGTTGGAACTAGAGAAACCTATAATTTTTTAATTTAAAATGAACTATCTTGCTGTTCCTAGTGTCAGACGATCTCTGAGATTTACATTTTAGTTCATTTCATCCTTGTGAGAACACTGGAAGTCAGGTAGTATTACCATCCCCATTTTCCACGAAAGGAAACTGAGTTGAAACAAGTTAAATAATTTGTCAAACACCTCTGAAGTTTTAAGTGGTGGAGTCAGAAATAGAATGGGGAAGTCTGTGATTTCAAAAACTTTGCATTAGAAAAAATATCTACATTGGCAAATGGAAAATAAAGTTCAGTAAATCTACAAAATAGAACAGAGGGGAGAGTTGGAAAATGAGAACTAATAAAGAGCCATCTTGAATGGTGCTTATACCAAACATGAAGGTTTGGATGTAGCGGAACATATACATGATTCTGATACTCTGGGGGTGGAAGAAGGCAGATGATCACAAACTCAACAGTCTGGATGAAAGGAGGACCTATATGTAGATCAGAAAAGGAAATGTCACATGATGCAGAACCTACATGATACCCAAACTGAAATCAGGGATTTCTAGGATGAAAAATCTTAAGGAGCTACATACCTTATTGGCATGAGTCTTCAAAACAATAACAAAACAAAACAAACAAAACCAAGAAAACATTGGAATAGATTATGAGGGGAGAGAAAAGAGACAGAAGGAGAAACAGAAATAGAATTACAAGTGATATATAAAACATTTGTAACAGCATTTTTTAGTGGAGGGCAAATCAATTTCAACCTATATTGCTCTACCCAGCTAAAGTATCACTGAATTGTGAATGCTTACCCACCTAGTTGAAAGGAAACTTACCATAATGCTCCTTTTTAGGCAGCTGTGCAGGATGCATTCCCCTGAGGAGAGATAGAAAATGAGAATGAGAACATAGGGTCTAGGTATAAAAAAAAGAGAGAGAGAGAATTTTCCTACCAGGCATGGTGCTACACTGTTATAATTACAGTGCTTAGAGGTTGAAATCAGTCTGAACTACATAGTAAGAATAAGGATATCCAAGGCTGTACAGGAAGAACCCATCTTAAACAGCAAAAAGAGTAGACATGTGGATGGGTGGGTACAAGAGAAAAATAAAGCAATTACTACCATAAGAAATATATGTAGCTGGGAAGTGGTGGCACATGCCACCCATCCCAGCACTTGGGAAGCAAAGACAGGCAGATCTCTGTGAGTTCAAGGCCAGCCTGGTTTACAGAGTGAGTTCCAGGATCACCAGTTCTGTTTTATAGAGAAACCCTGTCTTAGAAAACCAAAACCAATCAACCAATGTCAAACCAAAACAAAGCAAACAAAAACTAAAGAGTCAAAAATAATAAATAAATAAATAAATAAATAAATAAATGTAAATGTACAAAAGAAAATTTCAGTTGATACATTTACAGCAGAGAACAACTATCCCACTTTGCATTCTCTTTTTTGCTATGAGAAAAACTGACCAAAAAGCAACTTGGGTAGGAAAAAGTTTCTTTCAGCTTATAGCTTACAGTCCTTTGCTGAGGTATGGTCTTGTCAGGATCTCAAGGCAGGAACCTGGAGGCAGGAACTTAAGCAGAGGCCATGGAGGATTGCTGATTGCTGGCTTGCTCCCCATGTCTTATTCAGCTTGTTTTTCATTTTGTTTTGTTTTTTTACAGTATATAGGGACACCTATCCAAAGGCAGCATCTCCTTCAAGGGGTTGTAACTCCCATATCAATCCTCAATCAAGAAAATGTCCCACAAGCTTGTTGACAGGCCAGTCTAGTTAACGCATATTCTCAATTGAGGTTCCTCTTCTCAGATAACCACACGTTGTATCAAGTTGACAAAAAGCCTAACTGGCACATAAACCAGACTTACATTAGTATAAATGTGAATTTCCATTTAATTAAGAGAAGCTATATCATTAGGAGAAATTCTGTTAAGACCAATGAGAAACCAGTGATAGAGGTGTTCCCAACCTCATTTTGCACAGCAGGAAGATCATAGATTTTTGTCTAATTTTGGTAAGTGCAGAAATAACAGAATGAGTCTACTGTAAAGGAGTAAAAATTAAAATGAGAGACTTTTTCTGATGATCAGGAGGTTGAGAGAGTACTACTTTCAAAAGATTTATTTGTATGTTGTCAGTACTTCTTTCTGTTTTAATATATTTCCCTGCATTATTTTGATTAAAATGCAAATCATTGTAATGGGTATGTCATAGAGATCACGGGATGTCCTTCCATATTGCACAAGGGCAAAGTCTAAATATTGTCGAAATAGTTACTTAAGGAATTCTGGTAATATTTCTAGAAATAACATAAAACTGAATGAGATACAAATGTATTAAAAACTGTTTCTACTACAACTCAAGCAGAAATGAGATATAGGATATTATGTTAGATGAGTCAGAAGAGGTGCCAAGCAGCACTACATAGTTCCTCGTAAGATATTTCAAAGAGAATTAATTCACTTCCCGAAAAGTCTGGATCCAGTTTTGTAGGAGAGTACCAGAATAGAGAAATGCTGGGGGGCTGATTGGGGAATGGGTGGGGGGTAGAGGGGGTGGAAGAAGACTTATGGGACATATGGTGAGGCGGAACTGGGAAAGGGGAAAACCTTTGGAATATAAACAAAGATATAGAAAAAATATGAATATAAAAACATTTCTAAGTTGACATGGTCCACACTACCTAAGTTAAGTATTTTTAAACTTTGTTTTTAGTTTTGTTCATTTGTATGTATCTCTCTATACGGATATGTATTCCATGTGAGTGTAGTATGCAGTGGTGACCAGAAGAGGGGCAACAAATCTCCTCTTCTGAATTAGTAGCAAGTGGCTGTGAGCCACCATGTGTGTGCTAAGAACTGAAAACAAGTCCTTTATAAAAATAGCAAGTATTTCTAACCTCTAGGCCATATCTCTTCAGCCACACGCTACCTAATTTAAAATATGTGTACATAATAATTTATGGAATGGCTGTATTATATTGGGGTCACTTGCTTAAGCCTTGCACACGTCAGATCTCTTATCCTTACAACAGTTACAGTGATGGTGCCTCAAAGATACTGCATAGACTAAATATGCTAGTAAGGGAAGTACAAAGGAGGCCTCGTGCAAGGCATGGTAGTGCCTGCACTCTCAGCTCTCAGGAGGTTGAGCCAGAACTATCTCGAATTTGAGAACAACCTGGACTACATAAAGAAATCCTAAGTCAAAACAAAAGCTAAATGTTATCAGGTACAAAGTAATCATGCATTAAATCTTATTAAAGTAAATGGTTTCCATAATACTGAAAGTAGAGGTGAGTATTTCAAAGCAGAAGAGTTTCAGTTCTAAGAGTGACACGGGTAGGTGCATATAATGTTGGCTATTTGGCTAGCCCTCTGTCTTTTCCTCCTTTGAGCTGCTCCATTGCATAGTGATGGCACACACTCTGGCCTTTATGAACACAATTCACCTTTGCTTTTTCTTACCCTTTCCTTTCAACTAGAAAAGAGAAACATAAAAGGAAAACAAAAATCAAAGGAAAGTCAGGCCACATCCATCAGTTCTGAGAACCTCCAGTCTACCAGGAACACAGAGCAAGTGGGAACCTCTTGACCTTCTGGGGAAGATGTCTGAGTGAGCAGCCTTGTCAGCTGTGTGATCCAGCGCTGGCATCTCAGGGACAAAGCTGAAAAATTATAAAAGTCCCTCCTCTCAAGACTCCCTCTTCCACTCTAGGAATTCTTCACTGGTTAACATAGAAAGTACATTTTTGTGGTTTGTTATCATCTAGTGTTTGGCAAGGGATGTTGTGACCTTCTAGAGTCCCCTGTTTATTTAAGCAGGGAAGAACCAACAAGGTTAAATTCTCTAATCCAGTGACTGTGGTGGCAATCTTGGAACAGCTGATTTGGAGTAGGAAGAGGTCATATGTCTTGAACAGGAGTTTGGAATAAAATCAGAGTGAGGGACCTCAGGAGACCTTGGAAGGAAGGAGGAAGAGAAGAAGGGTGGAAGGGAGGAAGGGATAGAGGGAGGGAGGGAGGGAGGGAGGGAGGGAGGGAAGGAGGGAGGAAGGGAGCAAAGGAGGGAGGAAGGTAGGAAGGGGGAAAGGAGGAAGGGGAAGAGGAAAGGGGCAAGGGAGGAAGGTAGGGGGCTATTTGTGACTGAAAGGGGTGACTGGAAAAGAGTGAGCTTACAGATTTTTCTGATGGGATGTTAACATGGCTACCCTCCGCTGACTGCATGCTGTGTCTGTCACAGTTGTTTGCCAATAAAGTGTGCTGCCTGCGATAATGTCATCCCTACAGGAGAGCCCGTTGAGGTTGGCTCAGAAATCCATAGTGATGGATGAGAGAATGAAACACTGCTATGCCTGTGAGCTGGGGTACAGATTCCGGTACAGAGAAGGACTCAATGCTGTCATTTTGACCTGGGAATTCTTCTTCCACATGCTTGTTTGAAGTTCCACTCCAATCATGCTAAAATTAACAACAACGTGTCTTGTATGGCTTTTACTTGCTAGAGCTGGTACCAGAGACTTCCTTGCTAACACGTAGGTGCATGTTTAATAACTGATAATAAATATTTTTAACTATACGGCAAGCATATAATTAGGTTAAAATACAATCTCAAAACAAATTACCATTACTTCTACATTCTCATTTGCAAAATAATTAGTTACCCTCATAGAACATAGTCTTCAGTTTCATTTCCTTTCAAATGCTTGAGTTACTCCTGTCCTAGTTTCTTCTCTCCTAAATGTCTCTCTTTGCTGTAGGTGGTTCAAAGAATATACCATTACAGTTAAATATTTTTCATATGTTTATGTGTGTATACATACATAGGCATATATAACATTTTGAGTAATGTTTATCCAGTCTTACTGTCTACATGGACGAGGCTACTTTGACCTTTGAACACTCATCTATCTATGTAGTTGCTGTAGCTGCTTTTATTGTTTCCATTTAAGCAGCAAAAAGTCAGAGGTAGGCCCTCTCTGAAGATATCATAGCTCAATATTGGCAAATTGGCTTTGAACCTAGATCATGCACCTCCAAAAGTTTGGCCCTAGAGACTGGTGTTGTCCTCCCCTTTCTGCTTGTTAAGCTTTCATTTCCAATGTCCTTTCATCTGGGTAACAGAAAGCAGGCTCCTTCATCAGCAGGTAGAAGAAGGGTCTCTTGCAGAGGTGCATGCCCTCATCCCTTTGGCCCATGGACATGTCTTCTTACATGACAAGGATGTGGAGCTGAATGCTTATGGACTCCTAACACAGGAAATTGTATTAGAGTCCTCCATATGAAGGGAGAAGGGAAGATCTTAGGAAAACACTGACTTGAGTTTTATGTGTTTGTTTGGTCTAATTAAGCACTAATGGAAGAGTGGCTGAGAAAGTCGTGTTTTGTAAGTGTGGTTGATTCTGTAATCAGTTATCTTTAAGTAAAAAGATTGCTTTCCGCGGTCTCTGGTGTCTCCTCCTACCAGTTGAAAGCCCCTGAGAACAGAATTGATGTTACTCTGAGGATGAAGACAGTCCAGCTGTTACTGTACCCTCAGCTCCTCTATCCATCCCAATTCCCTGCCCTGAATACTCTGGGCTCTTAGGCCACATATGGGTATAAATCAAACTCCACACACCTAAATATTCTGTGCATACATGTGGGCAACTCTTAGCACATCTGTATACACACATATATACACACATACATATCTACATATGTATCTACATATATCTACATACCCATACACATAAATGTTCTTGTGTACAAAAATTCCCAGCTCCAGATGTTCAAGACAGAAAGCACCTAGGAACTCAGTACTCCCTGGAAGTGAGACAATGCTTTTTTTTCCGAGGCCCTTTGGAAGAAATGTGCTTCTTGACTCTAGTGTTGCAGTGCTTTTTTAGAGTCCTGTCTTCTCTAACCAGGAGATAATACACTTGTATTGTTTTAAGCTACTGATTTTGTTCCTGTCTCTTAAAGCAGTGATAGGAATCTAATATGCCCCAAGGTGTGTCAGGTGCGCATCCCCGACCTCCATACTGCTCTTTCTGGAAGCATGTGTAGAGTCAGAAACTTGCAGGTACATGATGTGGCTTGGCATAGACTGAAGAATAACTCCAGTTTGCACTGGGACATGGCTCAGGAAGCTTCCTGAGCCTGGGTTCACCTTCTCTGTAGATCTTTCATAGTGTTTTTGCTTATTTGTTATTTTTTAAAGCTAACTAATCTCAAGGATATTTTTATGTCTTACCAATTAATAGCAAAATGAAGAGGGTTATAAAGTTGGCCTGACAGTTAAGAGCACATACTGCTCTAGCAGAGGGCCTAAGTTCAGTTCCAGGTACCCACACTGTATACTGGGCAGCTCACAACTGCCTGTAACTCCAGTTGTAAGGATGCAATGCCTCTCCTGGCCTCTGTGCTACTGCATTCACATGTGCACACAGAGACACAGAGACGGGCATATAATTACAAATAGTACAAATTTTAAAAATAATAATAGGGAGAGAAATTAAGGAAAATAAAACTGCTTAGTTTTCTAGTCAGTGTTCTCTTTGCTGGTGGATCAGCTTCCCGACAGAGCTCTCTGGTGGGGTCACTGATGATTAATTCTATAGCCGGCTGTGGTAGGAATATCTTCAAGATATGTCTGGCTCTTAATGCTGACAACTGAGCATCTTCACTTTGATCAATTACAGAGATGCTTTCATCCTCAGTTTTCTGGTGATGGGAAGGGCATTTCCAATTCCCAGGCCAGCAAGGATTCTGGTAGTTGGGTTTCTAATCACTCTCCCTGGCTGGTCCTTCGGGAGGTGGCCATTCTTTTTCACTTGTGAAAGACTGTATTACACTTTTTGGGAGTTAAGTTTAAACCACAGCCTTTTTCTGTTTGTAGTTCATACAGTTGAGACAAGTGATTACATATTACAACTTTAGAAATTACAATTATTGAAGCAAAATGTGTACAATTTTAAATATAAATTGTAAGTTATGTCTTACATAGATCTTATATTTGAATCTATATCTTTTTTATTACATAAACTGATTTATGGCTCTAAGTTGTTAATTTTATAATGCTATAAAATTTATAGCATTCATTAGTTACCAACTAGCTAGCCTATCTGAGATAGCTATTTTTCTCTTTTAAAAGCTTATATTTTTATTTATTCATTGAAAATGTATACATGTTTATAGTATATTTTGATCTTATGTACTCCAGTTACCTACCTACAACTGCTCCCAGACCCACCACCTCCCACTCCGTGCCCTTCTAAAAATAGCATTTAATTATTAATAAATATGTACTTAATAATAATATTTATCATCATCATCATCATCATCATCATCATCATCATCTCACTGAGTCTAACCACTGCTGACCAGGTACAAATGGGTGTAGGGCTATTCACATAGGCTACCTACAAGTGGCCATATTCCCAAAGGAAAGTGACTCTCTTGCCAGCCATCAAGTGCCAATACTTCCTCAGCTAGAAGAGAACCCAGCTGGGCCTCTCCCTGATCCATTCTAGAATGCACTATGGTTTGGTCATGAGCAGACATTCACAGCTTCTATGTGTTTATGATCTGTGCCTTTCTCTTAAGGCAGTGAGAGGAATCTGATATGCCATGGAGTGGGTCAGGTGAGCCTTACTATCATCTACACTAATAAAAGGAAGCATGTGTAGAGGCAGAATCTTGGGAGTATGCTATGTGGCTTGGCACAGACTGAAGAGTAACTCCAGTTTGAACTGGGACACAGCTCAGGATGATTCCTGAACCCGGGTTCACCTTCTCTGTAGATACTCTCATAGAATTCTCATTCAGCCTAGAATGACAGCATGCACATTGTCTCTGGAATCCTGTTGAGATAGCCTGTCAATGGACAGGTTGCAATTTTTATGCCCGTTTTCCTGTTAGATACTGTTGGGGTTTGATGATGGTATTTACTTTTTTGTTTTAAAATATGAGTTAGAAATGTGTAGTTATAGCACGCTGGTGGTTTCTCAGAAGATTGGGAATAGTTCTATATGAAGATGCAACTATATCAACGCTGGGCATATACCCAAAAGATGCTCCTCCATCCCAGAAGGACACAGGCTCCATTATGTTCATAGCAGCTTTAATTGTAATAGCTAGTAATGGAAACAACCTAGATACCCCTCAACCAAAGAATGGATACAGAAAATGTGGTTCATTTGCTCAATGGTATATTACTCAGGTATTAAAAACAAGGACATCACAAAATTTGCAGGCACATGGATGGACCTAGAAAATATCATCCCGGGTGAGGTAACCCAGACAGAAAAGTTCATGCATGGCATATACTCAGTTACGAGTGAATATTAACATAAAATTCAGAATACTCAGGCTACATTCCACAGACCCAAAGAAGCTAAACAAGAAGGAATGCCCAAGTGAGGAAACTTGAATCTCACTTAGAAGGGGGAATAAAATAGTCATAGGAGGAAGATGGAGGGAGAAAACTGGTTGGAGAGGGATGGAAAGGAGAATGGGGGGCAGTTAAGATAGAGTGCAAAGAGAGAAAAGAGAGAGAGCCAGTGGACCAGATTGAATGGGAATCAGCTACTAGCAAGAGTGCAGTCAATCTCTATGACTTTGCCAGAGACATGAGATGATGGAGGCTATTTGAAGCCTTTGGAAATGACTTTAGCTGAGACTTCTAGCAATGGGGATATGGAAGTTGAAATGGACTCCTCTTATAACCAGGCAGGACCCCCAGTGGAAGGATAAGGGCACCAACACACTACACAACATTTGACCCAAAATGTGTCTGTCTACAAGAAATTCTGGGACAAAGATTGAGCAGAGACTAAAGGAATGACCAAGCAATAACTGGCCCAACTAGAGACTCATCCCATGGGCAAGCACCAGTCCCTGACACTATTGTACATTGCTATGCTTGCAGACAGTAGCATGGCACATCTGTCCTCTAGTAGCTGACCAAAATAGATGAAGAGACCTACAGCCAGACACTGGACAAATCTCAGGGAGTTATGGAAGAGTTGGAAGAATTGGGGATGCCAGAGAGAATAGGAACTTTGCAGGAAGATCAACAAGGTCAACTAACCTGGACCCTTGGGGGCTCTCAGAGACTGAGCTGCCAATTAAAGAAAATGCATGGACTGGACCTAGGACCCCACACATATTTAGCCAATGTGCAGCTCTGTCTTCATGTGGGCCTCCCAACAACTGGAGCAAAGGCTATCCCGAAAGCTGTGGCCTGTTTGTGTATCCTGTTCCTCTAACTGGGCTCCTTTGTTTGGCCTCAGTGGAAGAGGATATGTCTAGACCTACAGAGACTTGATGTGCCAGGAATGGAGGATATGAGGGGGAAGGGCTCTACCCTTTCAGAGGAGAAGCGTGACGTGGGAAGGAACTGTGTAAGGGTGGGACCAGAAGGACGAGACATCAATCAAGATGAAAAGGGAATTAATTAATTAATTGATGGAAAAAATGTAAAGAAATAATGGGCACAAAAATAAATGTTTGGCTGTATATATTTGTGAGCTATGATGTTGTGATCTATGAACACAATGTAAAATAATTAATTGGGAGTAATTGTCACACCCATTACCTCAACACTTGATTTTTATGCCGAGAACATTTGAAATTTACCACTTGCAATATGGAAAACCACTTGCAGTATGGTACAATATTTACTCTGCTTGGCAGTTTATCTTTTTTAAAAATATTTTTATGGATATATATTATATTTTCATTTTATTTCCCTTTTTCTGGTTCCCCACCCCCTAAAGGTCCCACATGCCCTTTTCCCTCCCTGTGTTCCCCCATCCACCCCTTCCCACTTCCCTGTTCTGGTATTCCCCTACACTGATCCTTTGAGCCTTTCCAGAACCAGGGTCTACTCCTTCCTTATTGTCAGATATCATTTGATATGTGGATTGTGTCTTTGGTGTCCCAAGAGTCTAGGCTAATATCCACTTATCAGTGAGTGCATACCATGGGTATTCTTTTGAGACTGGGTTACCTCACTTAGTATGATGTTCTCCAGCCCTATCCATTTCCCTAAGAATTTCATGAATTGATTATTTCTAATGGCTGAATAGTACTCCATTGTGTATATACATACCACACTTTTTGTATCCATTCTTCCGTTGAGGGACATCTGGGTTCTTTCCAGCTTCTGGCTAATATAAATCAAGCTGCTATGAACATAGTGGAGCATGTATCCTTATTGCATGCTGGGGAATCTTCTGGGTATATGCCCAGGAGTAGTATGGCAGGGTCCTCCGGAAGTATTGTGTCCAGTTTTCTGAGGAACCGCCAGACTGATTTCCAGAGTGGTTGTACCAGCTTGCAGTCCCACCAGCAGTGGAGTGTTCCTCTTTCTCCACATCCTCGTATGGTACAATATTTACTCTGCTTGGCAGTATATCTTTAAAAAGTCTAGAATCACCCTAGAAACAAGCTACTGTGTATGTCTCTAAATGAGATTAAATGCAATGGGAAGACCTTCCTGGATGTGAGTGGTACCATCCCAAGGGTTGGGGTCCCCAACTGTAAAGATATAAGAAAATGAATTGGTCAGTAGCATATCTTTCTTACTTTAGATTGAGAACTTAATGTGACTAGCTAGCTGCCTCATACTCTTGCCCCAATGACTTTCCTACAATGATTGACTGTACTCTCAAACTGTGGACCAAAATAAGCCCCTATCTTTCAAGTTGTCTTTTCTAGATATTGTCATAGTGACAAGAACAGTAACTAAAACACCTCCCAACTACTTACTGTTGCAGGATTTAATTTTTAGATTTCCCATGTGATAGACATACAATGTGTGTACTTCTGTGACAGGCTAGTTTGACTTACTAGAAAGTCATTCAATTCAATCCATATTGTAACAAAAGACAGAAATTATTAAAAGGCTGTGTCATATCCCATTGAATATGTATGCCACAATGCTTCTACTCACCTGATGGTGGACCTTGAGATTGATTCCACACTATGGTTATTGTGAATACTGTTGTGGTAAACTTGAGTGGACAAGCATCTCTCTGATGCACTACTTTCATATCTACTGGATGAAGACCCCCAAATTAGGGTCATTCTGTTGTCTTTTGTGTTTGAGAACAGGCCTTAAGTGTGCCACAGTGGATGGACTATTTGGACTATTTCATCTTCCACTGCCAACCTTGTTCAAGAGTTTGATCTTTTTGTGGCTTCTATGTATTCCACAGTGTCTTCCTTGAGCCGGAGTGCAGAAATATGGGTGTTCCTCTTCTCTTTCAGGCTCAACTTTGCATCATCGTTGCTAGAGATTTTCCTTTTTCTGCTGGTCATTTCTACTTTTCTTGAGAATATTCTCTGTTCCCCATCATTGTTAAATTGATCCATTTGTTTTCCTTCTGTAAGCTTTTATGTTTGTGTATCAATTCCCTGTCAGATGTGTGTGGCTTTTCAGATGTTTTCCTCTCAATCTCTAGAACATTGCTACATCTCTTTGTTGTTTCCTTTGCATTTCTGTAATCTGACCTTTACTCTCTCTCTTTCTGTGTGTGTGTGTGTGTGTGTGTGTGTGTGTGTGTGTGTCCTGTCTGTAGTTTTGGAGTCAAATCTGAAACAGCAATGCTCAAAGATAAAATTTGGCTAATTGCCTGTCTATCAATAAAGTTTTACCCAAATACATCTATCTCCTCAGTTCACATGCTACCTGTGCTTACATTACTGCTCTCCCAGCACAGGGGAGGAGTCAGGATAGAGATTGAAAGTCCCTCAAGTTTAACATACTTATTGGTCATCACAAGATACCCTTGATCTCTTCCACTGGAGTGTGTCTAGAAGATTCACAGTTTCATCTCTTGTGTTTATTATACCTTTAGTCCATCTTTAATCTATAGTTGAAATGTATCAAACATGTATGTCTCTCTTTCTCTTCCTTCCCCATTTAAATATCCACTTTATCCAATATTGCTTATTAGAAAGACTATTTTCTTCCTAATATACAAAAACTTGATATATGTAAAAACATGTCACATAACATTAAAGTCCTATGTGCCTGCCCATTGACCTTCAGCGATTATTAATCTGTGGCTATCTCATTTTTCATTAGTTCAATTTATTGATCTTCATTCCTTTACTTTTTTTCTTCAAAGCAGTTTGTTAGTGAAAAACTGGAAGCCTAAAAATTCAATAGTAGTTTAACAAAATGTGACATGTATGAAATACGCAGCCATTAAAAGGGATGTAGAAATGCACATGACACAGCAAGATGGTCATGGTACTGTCGCATGAAAACGTTGCAAAACAGCATGTTCAATTTGATCCCATTAAACCAATCTGTAAGTGTATAGAGAATCTTGAGGCTACACCTCAGTCCCAGCACTTCTCAGATGATGGAACTGTAGGCAATGTTTTATTTTTTACCTCTAAATATTTCCTTTGAGTCAGCTTATTAATAAAAAGCATTGACAATTTTTAAAAGTCTCTTCTGACTTAGGAGTAAGAGAACAGCTTAGTGACCAAGGTACAGAGGTATGCATAGATTAATCTAATTCAGTTTCCCTGGTTTCTTGGGGTGTTTTGATGCTAAACCCCAGCTAAGAGGCACTATATGGAAGTATAGTGCTTAGAGCTCATCTTTCTTTAGAGCTGTGATTCTCAGTTTACCCAATGCTGTGACCCTTTAATACAGTTCTTTATGTTGTGGTGACCCCCAACCTTTGAAGAAAATTTCACACAATTTTGCAAAGCTGTTTAGTTACAGACATCAATTTAACTTTTGAAAGAAAAAATAAATTATTTTCTTTATCCACAGACCAGACAGTCATGACAGTATTTTGGGTTTTCCACATTTGTTTTCAATTTTTCAAATTGCATGCTTCTTCACTCCTTTAAATCAAATCATCTGTACATACATAACCTTTTGTGAAGGTGGCTTTGTATTTTAGAAGAATATTAGACATTTAATGATACATTGGAAGCTAGTGATCATATTACTTCCAAGTAGGCTAAACAAGGAAAAACAGAAAAATGTGAACAGTGAGAGACAGGTTGGATTATAGAAATTATACGTAATCCAGGTGTAGTGAGACAATGAATGCATTATCAAAGATATGTGTGAATAGGGGCTAGAAGACAAATGGAGCTGGGATATGGTGATGGTGGTTAATAACAAAGATAAATAAGTAATTGAAGGACAGAAACCATTCTTGTGGAAGGGGGGATTCTGGGTATGTCATGAAGTCTGAAATGAGAAAAGACAAAGTCTTGGACGTGGGCAAAAATGTGGCTTTTATCTAAAGTTATGAGAAGGGTCTTGAAGGGTTTTATTTGGAGGAAATAGCAATATACGTCAAAATGATGCCCTGCCCTGGTAAGAAAAACTATTTAGAGGGAGCAGATCCATAGACTGAAGATATCAAAGAGAACGGGGCCATAAGCAGTGTGCTATGGTGCTTACCAAGCTTGCACAAGGGGTCTGGGGTTGACCCCCACACCCACACACAGACTTGCACGCGCGTGCATGCATGCATCATGCAGGCACACAGACATACACATACACACAAATACACACATGGGGGGCAGGGGACTCATGTATGGGGTGCTGGGGTGCTGATCCTCTTCCTGCTCCAAGGAGTTGCATCTTCCTTACATTTAAATTTTAATCAATAAAATCTGCTAGTAATTCCCAAATATGTGATCAACTTGTTTCTGGTTATTAACCTCTAGTACAATAGGACCTAAAGTTAGAGAAAAACTCCCAAGTCCAATTTCCTTAATGGTAATCCCAGAAGAACTATTCACAGCATGGATAATCAGCTGGTCATCTGCAGGACTCATCCCCAGGGCCATAATACTTGTTGTCTGATGCCTTTGCATTCGAACAGTGGATGATTAAGGCCTAAGAGTTCTCTGTGTGGTGCTTTGAAGAATGACCAGTTATAACTTGAAGAGAAGAGGCAATGTGGGCATACAACACTCTTAAAGGTATCTGAAGTTCCTAGACTGAAAATAGGCAAATACCTTTTCTGGTAGAGTGTACTACATTGGGTTCCAGCAGATGTGAACAGGGTAACCTTTGACCCTTTCCCTGATCTCTTATAGGTGAGGAGTTGGCAAACTGTAGCTCAGGAATCAAATTGGCTCATTTCCTGTCTTTATCAGTAAAGTGTTATTGACACACATTTTCTGTATTGCTCATAGTTGCTATTATGATAGATCAGCAATGTTGAAGAATTGAAACAGAAAGAGTACACTGTAAATCTTAAAATAGTATATTCCCTAGAGGAAAAGGCACTGTGCATGGCTCTAGGACAAGATCATTGTCTCAACGATGAAGCGTTAGGAATTCTCTACGGTCTATATCGTAAGCAAGGTTACTGTGATGCTAGGCAGCTGCTTGGCCTCATAAGATTTGACTGACCATAAGATGCTTGAGAAGGCTTGCTGCCTAATCCACCTAGCTCCAAAAAGACCCTTATCTAAGAGCACCAAACCTATGCTCTAGCTGATTCAAGAACACTCCTCCATCTGGAGACTAGTAAGTTCCTTCCTGTATCATTGGCTTTGTGGAATCTTAGTAATATTAGAACCCTCACTTCCAACTGTGAGGCATCTGGATGGATCCCTTTCTCTCCTTTTAGCTGAAGCTTCCCCAATGTCCCTGCTGTGTGTTCTGAACTGGATTGGCATCTCCCGTCTCTCTGCAGCATCCCTGCTGCTGGTCTTCCGATGTCTCTATCAGGCCAATCCATCATCCTGCCTACTCAGTGGAGTAGCCCACAGTGAACCAACCTTCCTGCCCTTGAGGGAATTCAGACTCTGGCTTTGACTGAGGAGAGTCGTGGGGCTTTGTACTGGTTGGATTTTGTTAGGTCATGTTCTAACTTGATCACAGCATCAAGATCAGAGTGCAGTAGACCCTTGCTGCTACACAGTTGTCAGCAGTGTGGCTGGTATTGTCCCATTTTACTGGAATCATAAAACATTTGTGGATGGTGACATGGCTCAATTGGAAAGAGTGTTGCTCTGCAAGTGTGAAGATGTAAGTTCAAATCCTCAGAACCTATGTAAAAGGTGACCCAGAGCTTCATGTGCTACAGCTACAGTAATAGGGAACAGAGGTAGGAGAATCCCGAAAGATCACCAGCCAGTTGCTCCAGTAAGAGTTGCTGTCTCTCCAAAGGAAGACCAAAATGATTGAGGAAAATGTTCAGCTTCTTGTTCTGGCCTCTGCCACTCACACAGATGAATGTGCCTTCACACTTACATGTACCTGCAGAGTGTGTTATGTATGTGCATGCACATATACCATATACTCCCATACCATATACACCATATAAACACACCACATATTTAGAAACTCAAATATACACCTAACACATTGTACACATAAACACATCATATGTACATATCAAAACATACTACACATACATAAACACATCATCATAATCCTCATTCACACATACACATATCCCACAAAAATGAATAAGGAACCTTGGTTGAAATGATTGTGCTTCCCTAACAGAACATTTTCCCTTTCCCGAGACCCTGTCCACCATGTGTCATGGAGGTTGAGTGTGGTTGAGTTGATTGGAATGACTGCAGATTTCAGAATCACCAAAGTAATGGGCCACATTGGTTCTGAATGATAGAAGAACTTATGAAACCCTGAAAACAGACCACCTAATCATCACATTCAGAGGGAGGTGTCTCATTTACCAGGTGACTTGTGGAGTGCACAGAAGGTCCTCAAACACAGAAATGAAGGATAGTAGAGTTAGAAAGGACTCTTTGGTGAAGAGTAGAACACAGTGAAAGAGAAAGGAGCCACAAATTTCCTGAGCAACAGAGAAAGTAACAGCAGAGTTACTGACATTTAGGTTGTATGGCCCTGAGGTCCATATCCTTTGCTCTTCAGTATTTCCCGAAGTATGCTCTACAAAGTGTGGCTTCTGTACACATGGACAGAATCTTGCTTAGTAAAGAAAAAAAAGAATGTGGTATGATAGCAAATAATTTAAGTATGGTTTAGAAGAGGCAGAGCAGGGCAAAGGACAAAACTTGATATCTTGGGATATGAACTCTTTTTTGTCTTTTTTATTATTATTGATTATTTTATTTATTTACATTTCAGATATTGTCCTCCTTCCTGGTCTCCCCTCTGCAAACCCTGCATCCCATCTCCCCTCCACGTTGCCTCTAAGATGGTGTTTCCCCACCCACTCCACCTCACCCCTCTCTCTATGCTGGGACTTAAAGCCTCCACAGGACCAAGTGCCTCCCCTCCCATTGATGCCAGATAAGGCAATCCATTGCTATATATGTAGCAGGAGCCAAGGACCAATCCATGTATACTCTTTTGTTGGTGGTTTAGTCCCTGGGAGCTCTGGTGGGTCCAGGTAGTTGATACTGTTATTCTTCCTATGGGCTTGCAATCCTCTTTAGCTCCTTCAGTCCTTCCCCTAACTCTTCCACTGGGGTCTCTGTGCTCAGTCAAATGGTTGGCTGTGAGTTTCTGCATCCGTATTAGTCAGGTGCTGGCAGAGCTCTTAACATGGCACAATAAAAAACTATTGAGAAAACCAGCGCTGGGCTGAAAAGATGGCTCAGCACTCAGGACTGGCTGCTTTTGTAAGGGACCTGAGTTCAGTTGCCAACACTCACACTGGGCAGCTCACAAGCACTGGTAACCCCAATTTCAGGGGATACTTTACACTCTGCTGGCCAGTACAGGCACTGCACTCCTGTGAAAACACACTGACAGGCAAATCCACATACTGTTTTTTTGTTTTGTTTTGTTTTTGTTTGTTTTTTTGCTTGTTTTGTTTTTAAGATGAATGAATCTTTGAAACCGGACTTACATGATTTGCTGGTGGCTTGGGGGAAATGTAAATAGGTGAATCTCAATGTTTGTTCTCATGTGACAGTTCCTCTTCCTTGGAGGGGAGGGGCAATCATATTCCCACTGGAATATGCTTATGTTTTCAAAACAGCCACCAAGTTTCTCAGGAGCACATACGAGAGGGACCTGGGGGTGAATCATTTGAGGGATGATCTTGGATTAAGTTCACCTGCTTGTTACAGGGGATGAAGTAAAATGTTAATTCTTGGTCTTTGGCTTATTGAAGGAAAGAATCCAGAAGAAGGCATAGGCAGGTGAAGTAGGTTTATATAGCATAGAAAGAGATTGGAGTGAGCTGCACTCAAGAGCTAGGTAGTGAGGTGGGTTCTGTGTTATGAATTTTATTTTATTTTATCTTCTCTTAAATTATATTTATTTATTCATTATTTATTTACTTGTGTGTCTCTCTATGTGTATGCCTGTAGTATGTTTGTGTTTGTGTAAAGGCATATATATATATATATATATATATATATAACACATATGTTTTATATGTATATATTCCATAATACATGTGTCCTCTCTAGAAAGCTTGTGGGAGTCAGTTCTCTCCTACTATGTGAGCTCTGGGATTTGAACTCATGTCCTAGCTCTTGGCAGCAGACTCCTTAACAGTTGGAACCTTCTCTGTGGAGCTGTGCTATGTATTTAAGAGATTTTGTGAATATCGATGAAGTGGAGTGTATTTGTGAAGCAAGATCAGATGCCTCTTTTTCCCTCTCACACTGGATCTGGACCTCTCTGAATTTCGTCCCATGATCCTCTACAAAACTCATCAAGTGCAGGGGGAAGAGGACTGTGTGTTTCAAAGTCACACTGTAAGTTATGTCACAATGGAGCCAGGTGTTCTGAGGATAAAGTCCCTTCCTTATATTATATATGGAAAAGAGACTTGGTGTTTTAGTCCAGGCATAGCAAAAGAGCTGCAACTACCTCCATGACTGTTAAACCACAGGGGATCTTGCTGACAGTGGAAGGCATAGCCACCAAGATTCAGCTTTTGTTTCTGTGGCGACCTCACAGCTAACTCTCTTTCTGAGACTGTTCAGTGTCTCATAACTTTCTTATAACTTTCTGTGGGTTAAGAATTTTGCTGCCCCAGGGTCAAGACACTCTGGAACTTCTAAAATCAAGGCTTTATCCTAAAAGCTGGGGGTCAACTTTGAACAACAGCTTTTCAAGCTCTACAAACAGGAATAGGTCCCCTACGGATATTTTTCTTCTACCTAACTGCACAAGCTCACTAGATGGAGGACATTGCAGGTATAGTGGAAAGCCTGTGGTGAAGAACACACTGTGTCTTAGAATGCTCTGGTGCCAGGACCCATAAAGGTACCCTTAAATCCCTTAGGCTCATGATACCTAGATATAACAATGGCCTGAAAATGCCATCAATTATTATTTAATTACATTGTACTTAATAATGCTCTATGAGTGTGTATGTTTGTGTGTGTGTGTGTAAGTGTGTGTACATGTCACTGCATGTGGTTACAGCTCAGAGGATGACTTATAGGAATCAGTTTTTCTATATGTACCTTATTGCTCCTAGGAATTGAAATATGGCCATTAACCTTGGTAGAAAGCATGTGCATCCATTCAGCCAGTTGGATCCACAACATTCTTTATGCCATGGGGTTTATTGAGAAGTATTTTATGGTGGAAGCTAAAATGTGGTATTCTGTGAACTATGCTTGTGGTTAAGAAAAGCAGCTCAACAATTAAGCCTAAAGGTTTAGACATTGATTCTGAAAGCAGTTGTTCAATGACTTATTCTCTCCATATGGACTTTTAATTTCTGTCCGTGATATGGCTCTTGATAGTCTATTCCCCTGCTCTAATCAGCTCTGACTTCCCAGCACGGTGATTGTTTTCTTACTATACTTTTAACTTTGGGTATTTGATTCTGAAGCAGCTGCCAGCCAAGGTCATGTGTCAGCATGAGGGCTGAGCAATGCTGCCTGCCTTTCATGGGCTGGCCTTGGAACATGGCAGTGTGAATGAAAATGTTTCCTATGGATTCATGCACTTGAATGCTTGGTCCCCAGTTGGTGGAAATGGTTGGGAAGGACTAGAAAGTGTGGCCTTGATGGAGGAGATATGTTACTGAGACTGGGCCTTGAAGTTTCAAAATCCCATACCATTCCCAGTTAGCTCTTCTCTCTCTCTACATCCAACTTAAGGATCAGGATTTAAACTCTTAGTGACTGTTCCAGCAGCCTGCATGCAGGCCTACTTCTATGTTCCCTGAGGGACAGGGAGGCTCTAACCCTCTGGAAAAATAAGGTAACCAATTAAATGCTTTCTTGTATAAGTTGTCTCACAAATGTCAACAGGGCTTTGGTTAAGGGTAAGATTTGGTGCCCATAATTCAGTTTGGTCTACCTTGAACTCACATAGGCTTGTGCATTCTGTAACATCGCCCATGAGTTCATGTGTCCTCTCTAGAAAGTACTGTTCCTTTGTAGTCATCCATTGCCTCTGACATTCCTTCCTTCCACCCCATCTTCTGCAATGTATAAAAGAGAGAGACTGGGAGAGGAAAGGGTATGCTCTATCTCTTCATTATACAGCCCAGGTTGACAAGAGCCATTCTGATATTTGTATTCTGGGACTTCAAGGGAGTTGTTTAAACTCTGTTAGCCCCAGTTTTCTCATCTCCCAATGCAGACTTTAATAAGGTTATGCTACCAATTAAATGAGGAAATGCATGAGAATATTTATCTGTGTTCAGAATATATAATGACTGAAATGCTGAGAAAATGCTGATCCTAAGGTTATTAGACAGTCAGTACCTCAGACTCATTGGCCATTATCCTACTTATATTGTAGTTGTTATTTTGAAAGCCCGTCTTTTTCCTGATGGTTCTGTAGAAGTTGCCTTCATCTTCACGGGTGAAGGGCGAGCTCATTTCTCAGTGGCAAGCCTTGTGTTTTCGGTAGAGATTATGACAAATTCAACTCACTGCCAGCTTTATCTTGCATGGATAGTCTGGAGCAAGTGTTGTGCCAAAGATGTGAGAGCCAAATAACTAGAAGTTTGGAACTATATTTACATACTTTGATGCTGACAGTATGGATTGTCATTTGTGCTCAAAGGGGAGGAGAGATGGTAAGTTGTCCTCTGATGTCCACATGTGTACCTTGCACCCCTTCACACAACTTTTCCTTTTCTCTTAAGGAGATCATAATGTTGTGTGACAGAAAAAATAACCAATAGATGTAATACTGCAAGAGTTCTGGCAGATAATTAATTCCAATGCTGTAGTGGTATTCATTTATCCATCTATCCACCCATTTCCCGCATATTTGCATGTCTATTAGTGCCTAGTTTGCCTATATCTATCAAAATTAAGTTGAGGCCTTAGCAGAGATTACCCTGAATAGAAGAGAAAAGATTGATAACAAAGAAATACCCAATCAGTAACCAGGATTTCCCGAAATGGTGTGAGGAGGTAAACAGAGAATTGAGACAAGGACTTATTTTATAGAAGAGGTAGTTAGAAAAAATTATTTAAGGAGATGGAGAGACATGAGGTAGAAGGGAAATACAGTCCAGGTCTGTAGAATGAAACACTCAAGGCAAGAAGAATTGGATTAGCTTGCTTCAGAATTGGGAGAAAGGTTTGCTTGGGTAGTACACAGTCTAAACCACATGAGAAGTGAAGCTCCTCTTTTCTCTGTGGATAGACAGAAGGAAGAACATTTTCTCAAATAAGAGGAACCAGGAGTTTGATTTCAGATACATGAAATGAAAGATATTCACTAAATATCTGAGCCACGACCAAAAGCAGTCAGAGGTTTGATTTTTGGGTTGGGTAGGTCTAGCTAATATTTAAACAATGACTGGGAGAAATCTTCCAGCAGATATCTAGGCGATGTGAGAGAACCAACCAAGGACAGCTGCAAAAAACACACAAGCAAGAGATTCAGAAGCTTGGGCAAGGAAAAGACAAGGTTTCAGGAACAAAGAAGTGATCAACTAAGATGGTCACTCATAGAACATCAATCTGGGGCTGGGAAGAAAGGTTGGAAAGTGTTTGAGGCCAGACTGGAAGTTCTTATAGATGGGAAGGCATCAGTGGGATGCTCTTCTGTGATAGAAAAGTAGTCAGGGAGAGGAGAGGACCATAGGGAGGACCAGGGAAAAAGATACTGGATATTCATCAGATGAAGAGGACCGGTTGGTACCCTGAATAGTGCAAACATAGCTTCAGGAAGAGCAGGCTCAGAGGGAGGATACAGAATGTCTTTTCTGCTTTTCTGTTGTTGTGAAAAATACCCTGACCAAAAGTGGCTTAGAGGAGCAAATATTTTATTTGGGTTATAGTTCCAGGCTACAGTCCATTATTGAGGGAGAAACCAAGGCAGGATTTCAAGCATCTAGTCACAGCATATCTATAATCAATAGCAGGGGGAGACATATATATATACCCATGCTCTTGTCTGCTCTCTATTAGTTTCATTCAATTTTGATACAGATCAGAACTCCCTGAAGAGGGATTGGTGCCACCCATAGTGGGCTAGATCTGTTAACTATCAACAACCCCACATAGACATGCCCAGAAGCCAGTCTCATTTAGATAATTCCCCACTCTCTTTCAGAGCAAGTTTTGACTGTGGCAAGGTGATAGTTAAACAAAGCCTAATGGCACAATGACCAGGAATTCATCACTGTGTAGGCATAAGATCTGTGTCCTGGTCAGGAAGACAGGGGAAACTGGTCGAGAAATACCAATACCCTTGAAGATTAGTAGAAGGTTTATTTCTGGGCTTTGAACTCCACACAGGAGCTCCCAGTAAGCATGCTCAAGCTAAGCAGCAGACAAAGGTGCATTGCTGCAGGTGGCATTGAGGTATTTTATTTGGAGTTTGCATTTCCACAGTTTGAGGAGACAAAGAGAAACGGGTATCCATGAGGGAGATTATCTGAAGAAAGGCTGATTCAGTCCTGGACACTCTATCAGATGAAGAAAGTGTTGGGAAGCTGGACATCAGGACAGTGGGTCCTAATCTAGGTATAACCTAGACAAGTGGTATAAGGCTAATCAGTGCATTTTTGTTTGCCACCATGAAATGTGAAGAGCAGAGGTTTCCAGATGAATGGGGGGGTCTTTGGGGGCAGCCTACCCTGATGCTATTGCAGCCTCTGTGTAATGCTGCTGCAGCCTCCCACTGCTGCCCATCCTGGTCCATTCATTTTCATTCCAGTGGTACATATCCAAGTGTTCATCAGACATGGGAGAGGCCCCATCTTCTAAGATTTTGTTTGTATGCGACATTCCTTCAACTTCTTGTTAAAGTGTACCCACTTCCCCTTTCCTTCCCCTCTTGTCATTCAGTCTATTGTTTAGATTTGCAAGAGACTAATTTCAGAGCACCCATAGGGGAAAAAATGAACAAGTTCATGCTTATTACTCAGTCATACCAGATTGTTGTTATTGTGGAAAACAAGATTGTCTTAATAAACAGCTACCAGTGCTTGCTCTCTAAAGCATTATTTTTTATTTTTTTAAAGTAACATGAAATTATTAAGTTATGGCTAAGGTACAAGTCAGATAGGTCCAAGTTCAAATCAACACATATTCTTTTGTGTTGCTGCAAGGAAGAATCTTCTTGTCTCTGTTTAATATTTCAACATGGCCCAAATCCCTTGACTCATGGCCACCTTCCTTGATCTTCAAACAAGTAACAGTGGTCCTTCCTTGGCCTGTGTTCCACGGCCCTGTCTCTTTCCATAGAAGTCAGGAAGCTCTTCCTTCACTACCAAGGATTTGAGTGATCATATTGATTTCCTCACCAAGATCCAGAGCACTGTCTGCATTTTAAAACTTTAACCTAAATCCCATGCATTAAGTGCCTTGGTCACACATACAGACTCCAGAGGCTTCAGGAACTGATGTTTTTGGAGGATGTTGTTTGCAAACTCCCTGAAGACTGGCTCTGTGAACTGATCCCCAAGAGTCTGTGTGGTATTATAGGGGCATGTTTCAGATGTTTATATGACCTGCAAGTAGGATGGCTGAGCTATAATCCATGTTCCTCTAGGTGAGACTATGAAGTGGACTGATTTCCTTTACACCAAGAATTGGGAGGGAATTTAGTACAAACAGTTTAAGTCATCAAAATAATTTATAATAGTTAAATGCCTCTTAAATGTACATGATATCTTCTGAAGGTAAAAATAATATGCACTCAACCAGATTTTAGTATCTATTTAGAACTTAAACATGATATAAGTAAAAAAAAATTCTTTTATAAAGTTCTCTTTGAAAGGAAATTTTGACAAGTTCCTGATTAGGCAGAAACCATTCCATCTCCAAGGGAAAATATGCAGTGTAACTATGGTGTCATAGAATGAATTGGGTAGTAATCCTCTGTGTCTATTTTGTGGAGTAGTTTGAAGAGTATTGGTATTAGGTCTTTTTTGAAGGTCTTATAGAATTCTCCACTAAACCCATCTGGTCCTGGCCTTTTTTCTTGGTTGGGAGACTATTAATGACTGCTTCTATTTCTTTAGGGATCATGGTACTATTTAGATAGTTTATCTAATCCTCTTTTAACTTTGACACCTAGTATCTGTCTAGAAAATTGTCCATTTCATCCAGACTTTCCAATTTTGTTGAGTATAAACTTTTGTAGTAGGATCTGATGAGTTTTTTTTAATTTCCATGGCTTTAATTGTTATGTGTTTGTTTTCATTTCTGATTTTATTATTTTGGATACTGTCTCTGCTTAATCTGGCTAAAGGTTTGTCTTTCTTGTTGATTTTCTCAGAGAACCAGCTCCCAGTTTTGTTGATTCTTTGTATAGTTCTCTCTTTTTTCTATTTGGTTGATTTCAGCCCCGAGTTTGATTATTTCCTGCCATCTACTACTCCTAGGTGTACTTGCTTCTTTTTGTTTAGGGCTCTCAGGTGTGCTGTCAAGCTATGTAAAGCATTTTTTTAAACCTTCCCCTCTGACAATCCTGGGTGGGTCATTGTTTCCTTAGCTTGCCTCAAAGCTTCGCCACCTGGCAATGCACCATGTAACTTTAGCCAGGAGCACCAGAGGCCATGGTGATGCTCTCATGACCTTGCTCCACAGCCCATCTGACCTTGTCACCATTGCATGGTCCTGTCTTATTTATTTCAGCCTGGTCTAACTGCTCAGCTCTTACCATCGCTGAGCATGGGAGGGACACTGGGGTGACCAAAGCATGGCTGGTCCTGCTAGGGGCCCACTGATTGTTTCCCTGACCCTTTCTGTGGACAAATGGAACTAAGCACTGATAGAGTGATAAAGCCACGGTAGTGATCCCTAGTGTTTAGTACCTGCATCAAGTGCTAGCTAAGTACCTTCAATGCATGTTGTCAGTTAAACCTCCCTTGCATAATACATAGAACTGTGATTACTACTGTCATCTGATAAAGAGGGAGAGAACTGAGAAAACCTGATAATTATCTCTAATCCTGATAGCTATACTAAATCACAGTCCTTGTCTGTCTTTTTTCTTGCTGTCTATCTGCTTGTTTTGCTGCCTTTCTTCATTTGTATATTATTATTTTATTTTCTAAAAAGTGATAAATGTGATGGCAGAAATGACACAATTATTAAAATAAAGCAGTCCATGTAAGGAATACACCCCCTGACACACACACACAAATGCACACACATGCATATGTACTGTGACTTTCTAATTCCATGGTCTTAGGGTTTCCAGTTCCGTGGTGTGGGCACTGATGACAATCTATCTACCTCAGAGCCTGATTCTGGCCCCATCCCCCAGACTCTTGCTTATAGATCTTAGTGCATCACCTCCCTCATCTGTACCTCACACTCATTGCTCCTTATAGTGCATTCTGTGCCAAGGATGGTGAGCGGCAGAGTCCAAGTCGGCCCATGCTTTCCTGCTGCTCCCAGCACTGAAACCCACTCATGTGGCCTAGCTTGTATTTCTAATACGAGAAATGTTGAGCACACACGAAACGGCAGTTTAATCGACCCTGCCCCTACCCCTGCCCCACCCCACCTCCTTTGCACATTTTTCTATTGTATTGTCATTTGCACTTTTTTCTATTATTCATATATTAGAGAGGCAACCCTTTTACCTGTAAGCTCAAACTATTCCCTCCTTTAAAGTTTTTGTTTCATTCCATATTCTAAAATTATAGGGAGGCAAGGGGGATGTGAGAAGAACTGGGGGAGAGAGGAATGACGATTATCAAAATACAGTGTATGAAATTCTCAAGGACTTAATAAAATATTATTGTAAAGTTGGCATTTTAACAGAAATTAGGGTGAGTGTTGGAATCATTTATTTATTTTAATATTTAGATTATACGTTTTATATTATGCATATGATTGTTTTGTCTACACATATTTATGTGTACCACATGTATGCCTAGTACTCAGGAAAGCAAGAAGGATGCATCAGCTTTCCTGGAACTGGAGCTATAGACAATTGTGAGCTGCCAAGTGGTTGCGGGAAACTGATTCCAGGCTTCGTGCAAGAGCCACAGCAATCTTAACGACTGAGTCTTCTTCCAGATCCTCCATTTTTAGCATCACTTAGGTATGGGTGTTGTACTTTGAGTTTATTTCAAAGACTCTCTCTACTCTCTGGTTTTAAAACGCAGTCCATGTTTTTCTATTATCTTATATAGATTCCCCCTCACTGTGACCACCATTTGGTTGCTGTGTTTCTTCATGTGTATAGTACTACAGATCTTTCTAGGCTCTTTTCTCAGTATGGCAAGAGTAAATAAGCTGGGCATACAGCCTTTGTGGATTTTGCAAAGAGTGGGATAAAAGGGGATGAGAACACTGGGCACTGCAGCCCACTTATGGCAGTTTTGGAGAATGCATAGGTGATTTGTAAGTGCTGTCATGTTTGAGAAATATCAGTAAAACCAAGAAACTATGACCTTTTTCTCTTTTTCCAGAAAACGGTTGGGCTCTTCCCCCTTTGTCTCACCCCATACTCCAATATCCTCACAACATGGAGGAGCCACACAGACCTCCCTCCCCACACTCAGCCTGCTGACTTACCGGGGCTGAACTGTCTTCAAAACTGAGCCGGTGTCTGAATTTAACTGAGAATTCAATGCAACTTCAGTTCTTCAGTTCATTCCTTGTATTACAAACTCAGAGACCCCACAGAAAAAGTTCTGGCTCATGATTGAGAGGTGTGAAATTAATTTAATCCACAGGTAAACACCAGTGAAATGTTCATTAAAGTGAGGTTGTTTTCACCCAGTGTTTTAAATACTGCACATAGATATATTCATTTTTCTCTTTGTTCATACACATTCATTTATTGATTCAACAAATTTACAAGGGATTATTTTCTGGTGTGTGCAATATCAAACATTGAATCTGTATTGAAATTATTTTTTTAATTTAACTGGTTACATAAGATACATGCACAGGAGATGTTAATAAGAAATCCATAACTTGAGCCTAGTACAGGAAAGACAGATTCAGGACTGTCACCAGATACCTTGCTGTTAAAAGAGCAGAATGCAAAAAGGTCACTGAGACATATGAACCACAGAAGCGTGTGCCTCAGGGAGGTGACGACTGTTTGCATTCAGGGTGTGGTAAAGGGCATTTGATACTAAGAAGTCATAGACACACATAAATCCTGCATCTTTAATAAATGATAGAGTCACTTCTCTGTCATGCTTTTTTTCCTTCATTCGTTAACAGAGGTTGACTTTCTCTTTCATTGGGGATATGTGCTTAGAAGGGAAAGTTCATGAACTGTTATTGATGTATGTTGTATGAATTTTCCAAACAATTTAAGTACAACTGACAAATGCAAAACTCTAAAGAGAAAAGTTGCCCATTGATCGGTAACTCTTCCCGTGGCAGTAACAAAGCACCTGACAAAGTCAGCTTAAGGAAGGGTTTATTTTGACTCACAGGGGTTAGGAGAACACACTTGCAGAAGACTGGAGTTTGTGCCCCAGGATGAATGGTGGATGGCTCACAATGTCCTGTAACTCCAGCTCCTTTGTCCTTTTCTGGTCAGACACTTAAACTTGCATGAACAAACTCACACACATGTATATGCATGATTATGCAGACATGTATATGCATGATTAATTTTAAATTATGTATTATTTGGGCCCAGAGTTTGAGAGTGTTGTCCTCATTGTTAGAGAAACCATGGCAGGAGATAGCTGGCCACACAGTCAGGAAGTAAGGAGTAATGGATATCAGTGTTCTTTCTTTTCTTTTTCTTTTTTTTAATTCAAGGCCCTTTATTTAAAAAACAAACAAACAAACAACCCTAGTTCCAAGTGTTTTGGAATTAGAAAACACTGAAAGACCCTAGACTCAATTTAAATTGTAATTGACTCAATTTTTATTTCAAGCTGTAGCTGTCCTTAGTTCCCATGGTTGGTGTCTCAGGGTTTACTGCTATGAACAGACACCATGACCAATACAAGTTTTCTTTTCATTTTTTATTAGATATATTCTTTATTTACATTTCAAATGTTGTCCCATTTTTTGCCCCACCCCCACCCCCACAAAATCTCCTAACTCATCCCCCTTCCCCCTGTTCACCAAGCCTCACACTCCTGCTTCCTTGTCCTGGTATTCTCCTATACTGCAGCATCAAGCTTTCGCAGGACCAAGGGCCTCCCCTTCCTTTGATGGTCAACAAGGCCATCCTCTGCTGCATATGCATCTGGAGCCATGGGTCCCTCCATGTGAACTCTTTGATTGTTGGTTTAGTCCCTGGGAGTTCTGGGGGTACTGGGTGGCTCATATTATTGTTCCTCCTATGGTGCTGCAAACACCTTCAGCTCCTTGGGTCCTTTCTCTAGCTCCTCCATTGGGGACACTGTGCTAAGTTCAATGGCTGGCTAAGAGTGTCCCCCTCTGTATTTGTAATGCACTGGCAGAGCCTCCCAGGTGACAGCTACATCAGGCTCCAGTCAGCAAGCACTTGTTGGCATCCAGAATAGTGTCTGGGTTTTGTAACTGTATATGGGATGGATCCTATGTGGGGCAGTCTCTGGATGGTCTTTCCCTCAGACTGCTCCATACTGTATCTCCTCCTGTGGGTATTTTGTCCCCCTTTCTGAAGGACCAGAGTATCCACACTTTATTCTTCCTTCTTCTGAGCTTCATTTGATCTGTGAATTGTGTCTTGGGTATTCCAAGCTTCTGGACTAACATCCAATTATCACTGAGAGCATACCATGTGTGTTCTTTTGTGATTGGGTTACCTCACTGAGGATGATATTTTCCAGTTCCACCCATTTGCCTAAGAATTCCATGAATTCATTGTTTTTTAACAGCTGAGTAGTATTCCATTGTGTAAATGTACCACAATTTCTGTATCCATTTCTCTGATGAAGGACATCTGGGTTCTTTCCAGCTTCTGGCTGTTATAAATAAGGCTACTATAAACATAGTGGAGCATGTGTCCTTATTCCATGCTAGAGAATCTTCTGGGTATGCCCAGGAGTTGTATAGTAGAGTTCTCTGGTAGTATTATGCCCAATTTTATGAGGAACTACCACACTGATTTCCAAAGTGGTTGTACCAGCTTGCAATCCTACCAGTAGTGTTAAAAACTGCATGGTATTGGTATAGTGACAGGCAGGTAGATCAATGAAATAGAGTTGAAGACCCAGAAATAAACCCACACACCTATGGTTACTTGATCTTTGACAAAGGAGCTAAAACCATCCAATGGAAAAAAGATAGCCTTTTTAACGAATGATGGCTGGCTCAACTGGAGGTCAGCTTGCAGAAGAATGTGAATTGATTCATTCTTTTTTTTAATATAGATATATATTACTTTAACAAACTACAGCACACTATGAATCTATGTATATAGTATATGTGTTTATGAATACATACCCAAAGTATATAGTATATGTCTTCCACAAAGAGTTAGGTCTTGGAATTTATTTACTTTATTTATAAATTATTTTAGTCCCTGAATTATTTATCACATTTTTTTAATTTTTATTTTCTATATTCTATGTTTACATTCCAAAGGCTTTCCCCTTTCCCAGTTTCCACCCACCATACTTCCCATAGTTCCTCTCCCCCCCAACTATTCCCCAATCATTCCCCCTCCCCCCTCGGTTTCTTTACTAAACTGGATGCAATCTTTACAGGCCCAGGGTCCTCTCCTTTCTTCTTCTTGGGAATCATTTGACTTGCTATTTGTGTCTTGAGTATTTAGGGCTTCTGGGCTCATTAATATCCACTTATCAGTGATTGCATTTCATGTGTATTCTTTTGTGATTGGGTTAATTCACTCAGGATGATATTTTCCAGGTCTAACCATTTACCTACAAATTGCATGAATTCATTATTTTTAATTGCTGAGTAGTATTCCATTGTATAAATATACCACATTTTCTGTATCCATTCCTCCTTTGAGGGATATTTGGGCTCCTTCCAATTTCTGGCTATTATAAACAAGGCTGCTATAAACATAGTGGAGCATGTGTCTTTATTGTATGCAGGGGAATCCTCTGGGTCTTATCTCCTTGTACAAAGCTCAAGTCCAAGTGGTTCAAGGACCTCCACATAAAAACCAGACACACTGAAACTAATAGAAAAGAAAGTGGGGCAGAGCCTCAAGCACATGGGCACATGGAGAAATTTCCTGAACAGAACACCAACAGCTTATGCTCTAAGATCAAGAACTGACAAATGGGACCTCATAAAATTGCAAAATTTCTGTAAGACAAAAGACACTGTCAATAGGACAAAACCAATAAATTGGGAAAAGGTCTTTATCAACCCTATATCCAACAGTGGGCTAATATCTAATATATACAAAGAACTCAAGAAGTTAGAGTCCAGAGAGCCAAATAACCCTAATAAAAATGGGGTACAGAGCTGAACAAAGAATTTTCACCTGAAGAATGGCTGAGAAGCACCTAAAGAAATGTTCAACGTATTTAGTCATCAGGGAAAGGCAAATCAAAGCAACCCTGAGATTCCACTTCACACTAGTCAGAATGGCTAAGATAAAAAACTCAGGAGACAGCAGGCACTGGTGAGGATATGGATAAAGAGGATGCCAGTGTTTAATTAGATTTCTCTTTTTGACTCAGTCTGAGACCACGGACTTTGGAACGGTGCTGGTACATTTAGATGTCTCCTCACCTCAGTTAGTTTAATCTAGGGACTCATTCACAGATGCACAGAAGTTTATCACCTAGGTGAGACTAGATTTTACCATGTTGATAACCAATATAAGCTACCATACCCATTTTGATAGGACATCAAACAGAACCCCAAATGGCATATGGGAATCTGCTGGAACCTTTGAAGATCCCCCATAGACTGAGGTAGGTGATCATGGGAAGTTTTGTGCTATTGCTCTGCACAGGGGAGCAGTTCAGTCTGTCTCACTCTTCGCACTGACATCACACATGAACTTACCTCCTCTCTAGTTCCCATGTCCTTCCTGGTTGTTTCTTATCATGATCATGAATCCCTACGTTTAAGCATCTAGGACTAGCAATATACTTGCTCCTTAAAATGATACTTCTGAGTCTTTTTTTTAAAGCACACAGACAATAGCTTTGGTAGCCTCTCAGTGTAGAGGCTGGCCTGGGAGTTGTGAGAACAAGGTTTTATGAATGGCTTAAACTAGAGAGTGTTTTATGAATGACAGTGAACTGGCTTTGTGAGCTGGGGGAAATGCTGCCTCTTTGTCATCCCTGAGGTCTGCAGTTGGGTAGGAGAGAAGATGGTGTGTGTGTGTGTGTGTGTGTGTGTGTGTGTGTGTGTGTGGTCAGGGAGAGGGCTTACAGTGGTCAGCAGCCACAGTGACTGGGGTCCACCAGGCTCCAATCAGGCTGTGCTCTGAGACGATACTTTCCTACTGCATTTTAACCCACCTGCACGACCTTGCCATTTGCATCTCCAACACTTTCAAAGAGCACTCAAGTTTTGTTTTAAACTGCATCTCTAAAGGAAAATGATAATGTTTGTGATTTAATGTGTAGTGATCACTTCTGTGATCTTGGAGCGACTCTAGGGTTATTTTTCTTCTCCAATTTAAAAAATATATTTTAAGATATAGGGAAGTATTGTTGTTATGGCCACTTTGCATGTAAGCACACTGAGTTTTCCAGACTGTCCTACAATCATATAGCTGTCTCCAATCTCATCCTGCAGTTAGGAATGCCTATTAATTGTTCATGTTAGTGGGTTCCATTGTCACATTTCCATACATGCATATGTCTCTCTTTGATTATATTCTCTTGTCTTGAATCTGGCCATGCTCACGAGATGACAACCCCATTCTCTGATGCCCTTTTTCTCACCGTGCCATCAGTATCAAGCACACAGATCTGTGCCGACTGGTTCTAAACTCACTGCCCCTGGCAGCCTCAGCAGAAACTCACTGTGAGAAATGTGTGCTTTCTTTCAATCCTCATCTTTCCTGGAAACACATTTGCTCTTCTCTCAATGGTCCACGGCCAAGTCTTAGTCATGGTTCTACCTGCTGGACATCTAAAACTGGCACCAGGTGTCATTAAAGTTTTTTAATGTATCAGTGATACCATGGGCCTGGGCATGGGCAGGAGGGGGTAATATGGGCTTGAGGGAAGAAAAGAAAAATATATACCCCTCTTCTAAGTTTGCTTTCTGTTGCTATGGCATACTCTGACCCAATGCAACTTAGGGGATGAAAGGTGCTTGCTATTCTACACAGCATTATCCCCAACCAAAGTACTCACTTGATAGCCAAGAAGTACAGCTGGGACCTCAGAGCCTGCTGCTTTCTCTCTGGCTCACAACCTGGCTTAGATTCAGCTGGCTTTCTTATATAGCTGAGAATATTATGCCACCCATGGTGGGCTGGGCTCTCCTGCTTCAACAAACAAATCAAGACCATTCCCTGTCCTGGGACAGGGAAGCAGAAAGGGTTGATTGGGGAAGGGGGAGAGGGGGCAGGGGGGGAGGGAAGAAGGATTTTGGGGGAGGGGAGATCCAGGAAAGGGGAAATCACTTGAAACGTAAATAAAGAATGTATCTAATAAAAAAAGAAAAGAAAAGACAATTCCCCATAGGCCTATCTGACCTGGGCAATTTCTCTATGGAGGTTCTTCACCTAGGCTGTGTCAAATTGATGGTTAAAGCCAAGCAAGACAACTCCTAAAATACAAATTATCTATTACTTTTGGAAGGAGCAAGTCATCCTTTACCTTACAAATTACTCCTGAGCAGTTGGTAAATTTCTACCCTATGGTGAAGTGCGATGTCTTTTCTGTTTTGCAACCTTCCTTTGCCAATATCACAGAGGAAAGCTGCCTCCCTTGACAGGAAGAAAGGAACTAAATTATGAACAGAAACACAGAGAATGGCGAACAGGAAGGTGCGCGTACCTCACACACATGCCTTTGTCTCCAGATGGCGGTAATTACTAGTTCCTGCCCCTCTTATTCTTTCTACCCTGGGCTGTCAAACTTCTCACCTGCCTTTAGAAATATTAACAATAGCTAATGTTCTTGCTTTTTAGATGAAAATACTCCAATTTAAGAGAACAACCAAAACCACTCAGAACTGGCTTCCAGCCTGCTGCCTCCTTTTGTCCCCTCCTCTGTGTTCCCCCTGAGTGCAAGAATTGACCTTCAGGCTCCATTGAGGGCATCATAATGTTCTGCCCTGGCTTGACACATTCTTCTTTGCATAACCAATATTTCCTGGTTTCCTAACTCACCCTTCAGGGAAGTATGCTCTCCCAGCAGACCCTTTCCTCTTTCTGCCTCCCAAACATGGTCTTGGCTTGAGGAATATGTTCTATCTTCTCTGAAGCTCCTGTTGACCACTAAACACCATTGCTGTCAGAAACACATAGTGACCAAAACAAAGAAGAGAGTGACTACAACCTACATGAAGCCACACACATCTCCTATGTAATAAATCAGAGCAGGGGCCAATGGTGAGGGAGGCTCAGTCTTTAAAGAGTTGGCTGTGCAAGCATGAGGTCCTGACATCCATGTGCGGAACACACATAAAAACTTGATCACTGTTGAGTGAAAGACAGGTGGATCTCTGGATCTCATGGGCCAGCCAGGCCAGGGGGTTAGCTTCAGCTTCAGTGAGAGATTCTGTCTCAAAGACCAGGATAGAGAGTGACTGAAAATCCCACCTTAGGGTGGCCTTGAACCTCTATATGCATGTGCATGTGAGAATGTATGTGTGTAAGCATGCACTCGAGCACACACACACACACACACACACACACACATGCATTAAATAAATAACAAAGTAAATAAACCATGATACTCAGAACCTGTAAGTTTATTTCAAACCCAGGGTTAATCATTACTGTTATTTGTATATGCTTCAGAAAACAAATTTAACTTTTCCTAAATAACAACTTAATGAGCCTTTAATGCATGCGCTGTGAATTTACATTTTAAAAGTGACCAAAGACAAGAGACTATCACTACTATCTGTTCTAGATTTTTTTTTGTCCCTTCAGTAAAGGACCCTGAGCTCATCACTAATAAGTTGCTGCATCCATTCTTGCCCAGTACCACTGATCTTAACAGTTCTATTTTCTGAACAATTGCATAAATGGCAGTTGGCATCTGCAGTTTTTCACTCAACATTAAAATTTTTGTACATTTCATGTCAGGAATGAATCTTCGCTCTTCATGCAGTAGAGTAATATTTGATAGCATGAGTGCATGTTTGTTTATTCATTATCAATGGGCATCTAAAATATTTCTGTTCATTTAAAAGATCTTTTAATTTTGTATATGTGCTTGTGTGTGTGTGGGTGGGGAGCAGTGCACATGTGGGTACCAGCTGAGACCAGGGACATAAAAATTCCCCTGGGGTTAAAGTTGCAAGAATCTCTAAGCCAGCTGATGTGAATGCTGAAACCCAAACATTTTAACCCCATACAGGATGGATATAAAATATACAGGAGTAAATCTGCTCTGTGCATGAGTGTGCCTCTGATGCTCATGAGCTCCATGTTCTGCATGATTACGGTGTGTTAGACATTGCCACAGTGGTACATTCTTTGCATCAATTCCCATATATCTTCTCAGCATCTCTCTGTTGGAGCTGCTTAAAATAGGACACATTTAGAAATTATCCCAGTTTGCTGCACTTAAGCTGAAATCCAGATTTAAACCAGGTAATTTTAATTGAATAACATCTTCTGTCTTTATTTGAAGTATAAATATATGACTATAGACATTATATAGGAATATATGTGTATGTGTGTGTGTGTGTGTGTGTTTATGTGTGTGTGCACACGCATGCGTGCATGCACACAAGTGTGGGTACCATCTGAGGCTAGGGGCATAAAAATTACCCTGGGGCTAAAGTTGCAAGAATCTCTGAGCCAGCTGATGAGAGTGCTAAGACCCAAACATTTAAGGGAAAGGGATTTCATTTGTCCATAGTTCTAGAGTGTAGTCTAACCTTGTGAGACAGTCAAGCATCTAGTTACAGGCATTTACAGTTAAGTGTAGAGAAATAAATGAATGTCTGCATGCTTGTGTTCAACACACTTTCTACTTTCCATTCAGTCTGGGTCCAGGTCCATTAAATAATGCTGCCTGTACAGTGTGGGTCTTCCTTTATTAGCCCAATGGCTAACTTAATTGAGACCTCACTCAGGTCATTATCCTAGGTTATTCCACATTTTTGTCAAGTTGCCAATCAAAAGTAAGGATTACATTGCTTCCCATGTAAACTTGACATAGGCATACCACTCTAAGCCATACTCTTATATAATAAAAATTTAGAAGGACCCAAAGATTTTAAAAATCCACACATGTAAAATCCCTATGCTTCTTAACTAAAAGCTCCTATAGAATAAAAAAATTACAATTACTTTGAACACACTGAATGTTTCATTCCCAAATGAAAGAACAGGTGCATAGCAAATAAACAATCATGCAAGGGCAAAAATAAAATCCACCATGGAAACAGAAAAATCCTATAGTCCTGTCTGGCATCTGGAACTTGTACCCACATTGGTTGGGTTCCAAAAAGGGCTGAAGTAGTACCACCTCTCCAAGTCCCCAACTGCAGCACACGCAGATTCCCTCCTGAGCTGCTTCACTCCAAGTCCACAGCTGTCCTCAGCGCATGTCTCACACCCATAGTGGCACCAACATTCTGGGGTGCTACTGCCTGGGGTGCTTTCAGCTGCTTTCCATGACCTTTCAACCTTATATTTTCGACTATAAAAACAGGAAACACTAAATAATGTTGCTGCTGCCAGCTGAATAGCATCCAGTGAGGTTTTCTCTCAGGACACTTTTTCCATTTTTCCCAATGCGGTGCAGAATGGTGATGACCTTTTAATTAGTTATACTAATTTGTCAACAGCTGCCAAAATAGCGTCCTATTTTGAATTTCCTCTGACAAGTCAATTAATCTGTTATCTTTGAATTCAGCTTCACCAAGTTCTCAGGGTATAGGTAGAATGAAGCAAATTCTTGGCCAAAATATCAGATAAAAACCTCTAGCTCAGTTGTTGATAGAGTCCTTGTTCTCATCTGAATCCTGAATTAGGTATTTGTGTTCTAGGTTTCTAAAGCATTATTGTCTTCCAAACTCTCATTAGAACGTCTCATTAAGCTTTGCTTCTAGCATACAATGGCTTCCTAGCCCCAAATTCCAAACTCTTTCACAGTCCTTCTATAAAATAGTTCCAAAGGCACATCGTTAGGTTTATCACAGCAACAGCCATACTTCTTGAAACCAATTAATCTCTTAGTTTTGATTCTGTTCTCTCTGATAACATATCCTGACAAATAGGGGCTGTGGAATGAAACAGGAGGGACCAAGTGTGGGGAGCACTGAGGGAGGGAAAGCTGAAAGAACTGAAATCAGTAGGTTGTAGCTCTGGAATGACCCAGAAATCAAAGACAAGAGAAACACCCAGGAATCTATAAGGGTGATCCTAGATAAGACTCTTAGCAACAGGGGATATGGAATCTGAAATGTGAACCTCCAGTTACCAGGAAAGACTTCCAATGGAGGGATAGGGACACCAAACCTTCAACCCCGAATTTGTCCTGCCTACAAGATGTGCAGGGATAAAAATGAAACAGAAATTGAGGAAATGGCCAACCAATGAATGGCCCAAGTTGAAACCCATCTCATGAGAGAAAATAATCCCCTGACACTATACTTGAAGATAGGAGCCTAGCATAACTGTTCTCTGTGAGGCTCTACCTAGCTGCTGATGGAAACAAATGCAGAAACCCACAGCCAAACATTAGGCAGAATTCAGAGAATCTTGTGGAAGAGGTGGAGGAAGGATTAAAGAAGCCAAACAGGTCAAAAATACCCCAGAAAACCTACAGAATCAACTAATCATGGCCCACATGGGATCACAGATATCGAACTACTAACCAAAGATCAAGCATGGGAGGAACCTATGGCCCCTACAAATATGTAACCGATGTGCAACTTGGTCTTCCTGTGGGACTCATAACAGCGAGCTGTCTCTGAATCTGTTGCCTGGCTTTGGAGCTCTTTCCTCTAACTGGGCTGCCTTTTCTTGTCCTACTGCAACTTGATCTGCCAAGGTGGTTGATGTTCATAGGATGGCTCTCTTTCACTGAGGAGGAGGGTGTACGAGGAAGGGGAGGGTAGAAGGAGGGACTGGGAGGAGAGGATGGAGGGGAAGCTTCTATTGGGATGTAAGATAAATTAGTCAATTGGCCAAATAAAAGCATATAAATATAAAAAGGTAACTTGAGAGAGAAAAGGTATCATGGGTTCACAATTCCAGATTTCAGTTGCCATTATGGGAACTTGGGTGTTAGGAACCAGAAGCAGTTATTCATGTTATTTCTGCAGTCAAGAACAAAGAGTGATGGATGAATGTGAGCATTCCAGCTCTCAGTCCACTTTCTCCTTCCTTTTCAGTCCAAGGCTCAGCCCAAGCGATGCTAGTGTCTACATTCAATGTGGATCTCATCTCGATTAACCTAGCTAAGAAAATACCTCACCAGCATGCTTACAGGTCAGCTTAAGCCACACAATTTTCATTGATACTTCATACCCAGGTGATTTCTATATTATTCACCTCATTAATCAAAATTAACCAGCACAAGCATGTGCATGCCTGCACATACATACACATACACATACACACACAGAGAGACACAGAGTGATTTTAATGTACTTATATGACTAAAATAACATAATGAGGCTCTACTACTATTAACTATTAGAGGCATGAAGACATAAGTTTGAAAACTAAGAATAAAGAAGGGAAAGTAACACACCTAAGTGATGTGCTCCATCGGGGTCCTTGTCAGAATACACCTAACTTTGTTTGTCTCTAAATTGAGCATTCTACAAACTGGAATTGGGGAAGTTATCTTCCCCATGGAAGATGAGGAAACCCATCCTCTAATTGGTTATCCAATGCCAAATGATCATATCTGAAAACATGCATACAAGTAAATTATTTGGACACAAGAAGTTATAGGTAGGAATATATGATATACATATACATATATGTCTGCAGTAACTGTAAAAAAAAAGAAGCCAAGGATTTGCAGGAAGTCTGGGAAGAGTATATGGGAGGGCTTAAAGGAAAAGAGAAAAATTTCTAACTGAATTATAATCGCAAAACAAAACAGAAACAGAGACAAACCTGTTTCTCACCATGCTGACTCACTGACGTGGTCTGTTCTCTACCTTATAACCTCATTCATACAATAGGTGTAACATGACTCATGCACTGGACCTTGACAAAGCTGGAGTCTGGAAGAAGCATGAGAGAAGGCCATAGGAAGCCTTGCGGAGTTTTAAGGTTCTCCAGAACTCTCGGAGCAGCTTCTGCCACAGGCTGAGCCTCAGCACCAAGCCCGAGCTGCATCCCTGGAGCTTTGGCTGAGTCCTAATCTCCCTGACCTTTGGTTGGAGAGGTATAATCTTTTCACATCCAGATATTTCTCCCAGTTCTTGTCCCCACTTGGCAAGTAATCTGCTGGTGTCTGGAAAATGGTTTGAATGTTAAGTGTCAGCCGTATGTTTATGTGTTTGGTCACTTGACTTCCAGCTGGTGACATTATTTGGCAAGGTCATGGAACATTTCTAAAGGAAGTGTGTCTCCTGGGACTGGCTTTGTGAATTTTGACATGGCTGTAACTTAACTGCTATCTGTTTCCTTACTGTGGTTATAATGTGACCCCTCATGGCTCACTGCCTTGTCTTCCCCAAGATGAATTCTATACCCACTTGTATTTCCCTTAAGTTGCTTTTCTCAGAGAATTTATAATATAACAGGATATTTTTAAGTGTGTATGCATGTGTGTGCCTGCCTTCAAGTCATTCATTCATTCAATCAGTCAGTCAGTCTGTCTGTCTATATGTCTGTTTGTCTATCTGTCCATTGTGGGTATGTGCATATGAATCCAAATGCCTGAGTATACCAGATGTGTAAGAACCCCTGGAGCTAGAGTTGCAAGAGTTGTGAGCTACCAGACCCGGAGATTGGAGATTGAAATCGGGTCCTCTGCAGGAATAGGGCTTGCTCTTATTGAACCATTTCTCCAGCCCCAGTGTTTCGTTTTCAGTCTCTACTTGAATCTAGATTCTTTTGAACCTTTTGGGTGTGTGCTTGCTTCCTGCTTGGGGAGTAAAAGGCAAGCAACTGCAGACTACAGACAGGCTTCACTAACCCTGTTCATCACCAAGACTTGGCTTAAACCTTTTCTTTCTAAATGATTTTTCTCTGCCATGGAGATGGATTCCAGAAAGAGCCATGGGAATGAGAGTCAAGCAGCAAATGAAGAATGAAGGAACTCACAACACCCAGACCTTCATTAATCATTTAGTGGTTCTTCTTTTGTAGAAAGACAATCGAATGACTAACAGGAACACAGATCTCAAAGCCACTGAGACAGAGAGGCAACTCCAGAAAAGAGACAGGTAGAGCATAAACTAAGATGGGGTGAGATAAGAGGGGAGTCTGGCAGTCAGATCTCTCACCCAATGGGTCTTTAGCCAAGAGAGAAGCTCTGTGAAGATTAGATCTCTTTTTTTTTGTTTGTTTGTTTTCTCGAGACAGGGTTTCTCTGTATAGCCCTGGCTGTCCTGGAACTCACTCAGTAGACCAGGCTGGCCTCGAACTCAGAAATCTACCTGCCTCTGCCTCCCAAGTGCTGGTACTACAGGCGTGCACCACCACTGCCCGGCAGATTAGACCATTTTTAAGGAGCCTAATGCCTTAGCATTCAGTGAGATTTTCCTGTGGTAGATTAACAAATCTCTTTTCACCACATATAGTGCACCAGAGACAGACCAAAGAAGGAATTCTGCCCAAGTCTAATCTCAGTTAGTAAAGCAATGAGTCTAATTAATGACATTTATAGATAACTTAAGAGGGGCTATGCAGTCCCTCTCTACAATTCTTGAATATCTACAGAGTTAGGTAAAAGAGAGGGTCAAAATAATAGCAGCAGAAACTTAAGGAGGATCTTAGAAAGCATGCAGAGATCTAGGGATTAGGTCCTAAAGTTATAGGATATCAGATGGACTATAGGCAAGGAAGAAGTAAACTTTGTTGTATCTATTTATTTAAACTATCTCATTTTGTAATAGCTAAGAAAACCAAGTTGATGTAGCAAACCATGGGGACAGGACAGTAATTATCAAGTTCTTCCTGGAATCCTAGTGGGAGATACAAGCAGCTCAATTCTGTGATCATGGGGACAAAAAGCAGGTGAGAGAAGGTATGAGCCTTGCTGAGCTATTGTATATATCTATGGCAGAATTATGTCAAGGGTATTTGGGAAATGGTTTGCATGTAACACCTTTCTCTACAGAAATAGAATCTGGCCCAGGAAGGTGCATCAGACCTTGCCTCATCTGAAATACATAATATCTGTTGTCCATTGCTATAGGGTAGATGGAGAACAAAGCAGGGCGAATCTGGGATTTCCAACCTAAGCAAAGCTAAAGATGTGTTTTCCTTGCTTTCAGATTTGATGTGTGCAGCACATCCCAGGGAAGTATTAAGATGATGGTCCCCAGAAGTCATTACCACTGGAGTTTTACAATGTTTCATTTTCCTTGTGGACTTGTGGAAAATGAAACATTATAAACTCCAGCTAGGACTCCATGAGTCCTAGTGTCTCATGGTCAGCATATGTATGGCATATCCTATTTCAACACATTTATGGTGGGCAATTTTAGACTAAGAAAGATCATTCGAAGACAAATCCTGCTGGGTGCATTGACTTCCTCAGCTTCTCATCTCTCACCTCTGCCTCTGGCCTTTGAGAATTCCTTGTGGATAATACAAAGAATCAAGATGAAGGATGGCCAGGTTTCCAAATACTATAGAGCAGGGTCTTCTCTCCCTCTTCTCTCTTGATTATCACATGTTATTCTACACACTGCAAGATTTAAACTTATTTGTCATACACAAGTCCACAAGGAAAATGAAACATTATAAAACTCCAGCTAGGAGCTGCATGCAGGAGAAATTATTGAATTAAATTATTGATGAGTAGCATTGGGAAGATCTCTACAAAATGTTATTTTTGTCTCTGAGCAGCTGTTTTCGGTACCAACCCCAGCTCTACACCATGCAAAGTAAACAGTAGCTAAAACCATAGGTTGTAGTGCTCTGGTGGTGACTTCAGCTGGTAGTATCTTTTCAGCACTTTCAAAGCTGTCATTATAATTGTTCATATATAGTATCCACAGGTATGACATCCTATACTAATTTAAACTGATACAAGGATCTGGTGAGGCATATAAAACAGATATTATGGCCACGTGTTTGTTATCAAAACCTGGAATTATTCTTGATCCTCCTTCAAAGGAATTGTCAGGAATACAGCTTTTCTTTTTCTTTTTCCTTTTTTCCCCTTTCTTTTACTTTTATCTGTGCACACTTCCCTAGCATTCCCATAATCACACACACATATCTTGCTTGATGGGGTAAATCAGAAAATGTTTATCAGCGTGATATATCCCTTCCATTTCCTTTCCGCACGGTGTCTGGAAAGCTACAGAGATCTGTTGTTCAATTAAGTAAAGGTCACATAGCTGCCAGCCTCTTCTCACTGCCCCCTTGCTGTCAGCCCAGTGTTAGAAGCAGAGGCCTCTGGCTCAGCTTGGGCTCTGGCTCAGATGAAGACTGCTGGAAAGAGTCCAAGTGAGTGATGTGTGGCCGGGTCCCTGCAGACATTGATCTTGGGTGACTCACCACTTGCTCAGAGGGGCACATGGGGCTTATAGAGAAGCAAAGATGGATGGATAAATTGGGTTGCCAGCAAATTCAAGTTTCATCAGAAAAGTAGCAAATTCCCAAGGCTAGTCCTAAGGAAAAAGAACATCAGATAAGGCAGCACCAATCCATGTGTACTGGATTCAGTGACCATCTCTATGGACTTGAGAGACCTGAATTAACTGCTGGAAATCTGGACATTCTAAGTTAATCCTTTTCCAACATCAAAGTTGTGCATTAGGAATTCTTTCATTTGCCTGTCCAGTAATTTGTTATCAGCTGTCTCTCAGTGTTCCATAAAGGGAATAACCTGTCTTTGCTACCATTTCCAATTCAAGAATCCCCTAACATTCTATAAGAGTAGGGGCAGAACCTGAGGCCTGCAGGCTTTAAAGCCACAAACTTTCTGCTGTAGCTCATCCTATGTATTCTCAGTACAAAGAATCTATATCTAGCTTATAAACAAGGAGGTATGGCTGTGCACCCATAAAACTCCTCTTATAAAATCAGGTCATGGGACCCATTTGACTCATGTCTTGTGACCCTAGACAGCAAAACCCTGGCCCATACAAAGATGAATTTCCAAAACTCCAGGTTGAATTTGTGGCTTTATAACCTTTGCCATCTGAAATGAGGACAGGTGCTTACTTGGTAGTGTGATTGAGGGAGTGAACATGTAATACTGTAGGGCTGAACATTAGCCCCAATCAACCTCTGGAAGATAATAGATGAGTAAAGATAATATTTCATCTCTTTGCTCCTGCATAACAACCTAGACTTCTTTTCTCTGGAGTCAGAAGCTAGGATAATGCATGTATTCACTGGTGGTAGCTCATCTTACAGCATGGTGAACTAACAGAAGTTTAAAGAAGACCATCAAATAATGCAATCATTTGATACAAATTAGTAGTTTTAAGGGCTTTGCTGGGAGCTCACATGTTCCATTTGTTCTGAGAACACTGAGTCTATTTCTCAGGAAAGCATCTTGTCTCTGTTCATGGCAATGGGCAAGGTTCTTCATCGGGTCAAGGGGCTTGGGAAGATGACTACACACTGACCAGGAATGAAGCTTACTTTCACAGGCTTACCATGCAAGTAGATAATCAACACTCCTTTGCGATCTGCAAATAATTTATTTGAAAAGAGCCATGGTAACTAGCAAAGCAAATTCTGTTCTCTAAAGAAGCTGCTCACTGCCTGGCACTTGAGTGGCTGCCTGGCAACCACTCAGCCAAGCTATCCATCATTCATAGATCTCCTTCTCTATCTGATGTGCTTTGATTCCTGGATTATGTATGTATGGCTAGAAAGCAATTTGTCCCTCAGTATGCATACAGATCAGAGTATCATTAAGCACCATGGTCCGTTCTTTAGAAATAGAATTATGTGCAAACAACTTACCACGAGAAGAACACACAAGCACTCGCAGTGGCTAAATAAAAGACGCAGATGCCTTTTTATGAATCTAATATGGTTTGACAGTCCATCAGGAAAATCCAAAGAACAGAGGAGAAACTTCATGCATAGTGCTATCGTCTTCAGCTAGGGCAGAAGAGATGGCTCAGTGGTTAAAAGAGCTTGTTCCACAATCACGAGGACCAGAGTTCAGGTCCCAGTACCTACATAGAAGAAACAAGTAACATTGAAAACATGTGGATTGCCAGCTCAACAGGCAAAGCAAGGTGGAGCCTTGGACTTTGCTGATTTTCAGTCTAGCCAAGATGCAATCTACAGGTTTAGAGAGAGACCCTGTCTCAAAGGCACACATATGCAAATGGATAAGTGTAAGCAGCACACCTAAATGCAAAAAAATATTTAAAACTATATTGAGACTCACTTTAACAACATGAAGACAAGAGGAGGAGAAAGCTGCCTCCACATTATGGAGCACTCAGTGCTTCTGTGGCGGACCAAGGTTCAATTCATAGTATTCACATGTTGTCCCATAACTACCCTTAAATACAGTTGTAGGGAGTTGAATACTCACTTCTTCTCTTCTTTTGCAGCTGTAAGCACAAGCATGCACAGAGTGCACCAACAGAACTTTAGGGCACATAGATTTACATCATATGTAAAAGGTATGTTAAGTATATAAAACATTAAAAAAGATATGAAGACCGGATGTGGGAGGGGGAAAGAAAAAGCATACTGAGGGGGTATAGAGGTATTAAATGGGAAAGCAAGTCAGTTCAGTAATAGTGTGTGACTTTGCGTTGCGGAGATATGATCAACCTTCACAGAAACATCAACACTCAGTGTCTACATTGAAGCATTGCTATCAATTCCAAGCCTCAGGAGTGAGGAAAAACTCATAAGACTCAGAAAATATATGAGAGATACAACTCAATAGGTTCAGGAAATGTATAGGTCTACAAGATCCATATCAACATCCACCTCCATATATAAAATTAGTAAACAGTTGCTCTATACTCAGTGACAGAGATGTTTGAATGATTTGCCAACTGCAACATTTACAAGTCATCACCCACATTGGAGTGGCTGCTTTGGTGGTGTGGGTGCCCTTGAGCCATCCATGTTCGTGGAAATCCCTCCAGTAAACCTATCAAATCAGTGAACTAAGCTTGGTTGGGGTCCTTTCTCTGTTTTGCAAGTGATGCATGATCCTTGTTTGGATGTTCATGTCTTCCTAGGAAAAGTAAGACAAGAGAAAGAGTTCCCAGGTATACCATGCTTGCAGATTCTGTCTCTGCAGTGACAAAGAAGGAGAAAAAAATGAATGAAACAAAGGAAGCAGGGCCAGAGAGAAGGGGGAAGTGAGAAAGGCTTACTAAGGAAAGGCAGCTAGCATTCAGTACAAGGATGTTGTGTGTCCAGGTTGTTCTTCCGAGTCCTTATTTATAAGGCATCCTGTGAAATAGTCCAAGAGGAACTCAAGGTATACAATTACATTAGAAATTAAAGGAGTGAAAACAAACAAACAAAACAAAATGGTGGGTGGGATATGTAAGTGTGGTGAGCTGGCTTCCTAGAAAGTGCTCCAGATCACTTGACAATGTGAAGGAAAGGGCTTGGTACTTTAGAGTGTGAGACTATAGGTCATTTGTAGGTTTGATGTTCGCTACAGAAAGTGAGAAGAGAAGAAGGAGGGGGTGGAGCTATAACTCTCATAGAAAGATTGACTGTCTTAGTGGCTGTTTGCTGCTATAACAAAATCTCAACAAAGTTTGTTTCTTATACACATAAAAAACTGTGTTGGGAAGTTTAAGGTGCTCCATATTTGAAGTCTTGTGGTATTACTCACTGTGTTGTTAGATGGTGAACAGGGGATACAGGTTTGCCTGGGTCACTTCTGTAAGGTCCCCATCCCTCATCATCTTTGCTCTGAGGTGGATAAAGGCCAGATGTTACAGGCTTAGTTCCCAAAGTGGTGGTGCATGGGATAAAGGGGTATGGACTTATGAAGTGATACTTCATGGGAGAACCTTAAGACATTGGGGTGTACCCTTGAAGGGCATTATATGATGCCAGCTTCTTCTTGTCTTGTTATCTGTTTTCAGGCTCATAAGACAGGAATTTTCATCTGATCTCTGTTCCCATCATTCCATGTTGTCCCTGCCAAATTCCAAAGCTACGTACACCTGATCTTGGACTGGAGACCAAGCAAGCCAGTTTTCTTCATGAGACCATTGTATCAGATACTTTGATACAATATCCGAAGTTCATGAACACCCATCTCTTTATATACTCCACATCTTAAGACCATAGCATTATGACTATGGTTTAGCTATTTGGCTTAACTATGGCTAGAGGTTGAGGTTTCATTATGCAGGTTTATGTGGGAGGAAATACTCAGATCCCTGTGCAATCACAGTGCATCTTTCTCTGAGAGCCAAAAGATAACTATGTCATGTTCCCCACGGAAAGGCACGCTCCGTGTTCTGTTCTTTATGTGACACATCATCAGCTGACCTTTTGCCGAGCTGATTTGATGTTTTAATAGCTTTGCTGTTGTACATTTTCCCCAGCCTACCTCTTCCCTTTTGCCCCTTGAGCTTTTTAGGCTTCATACTTGTCAGGTAAACTTGCACACATCCCTGGGTGAAGGTTGTAATCTATAAGCCTGTCAGATAGGAAATCAGTTTACAGCTTGTTCTCTCTCTCTCTCTCTCTCTCTCTCTCTCTCTCTCTCTCTCTCTGTGTGTGTGTGTGTGTGTGTGTGTGTGTGTGTGTGTGTGTTCTAAATTCCAAGTAAAAAGAGTTGAAGGCTCAAAATGAAGTCATTGTTCAGATAATAAGTCAGAGGAAAATAGAATAATTTTGATGAGAGAATGAATCCCTTGTATTTTCTTTTTAATGTTCCACCTAGAAGGAAATCTATCTCTCCATAGTAACCGTTTTGGGAATCCTTATGTTTCTGTTTCTATTGTAATAAAAATGTAAGGAAATGTATTACTTACTCAAATTGTTAATTAAACACCATGTGCTTCTTATTAAAATAATGTCTTCCAAAAAGCAAAATGAACATAAGTTCTATAAATGCTCTGTTTTGCATGTTTGCTTCATTCTTGCTGTGTGTGCATATTTGTGTGTGCACAGGTACCTGTGAATTCAGAGGCTAAAACTTGACGTTTGTTGGCCTCCTCCATCACTACCCACATTATCATGAAGCACAGCGTCTTTTGTTAACTTTGGAGCTTGATACCATCTTGTGTCCTTCTCCCCAGAAGCAAGAAGACAGACAGATACATGTTGCCCTACCTAGCTCTTTACAATGGTGTTGGAGGTCAAACACAGGTCCTCTTCTTGTACAGGAAGCACTTTACTCAGTGAATTACCTCCCCAGACTTGGGTGGGTGCTTTGAATCTGGGTGCTATTAGATCTGTATTGGTCCTTAACATTAACATTTTCATGAACTAGATGCATGTGTTTGATGAATGGACAATTCCATTTGCAATTAAATGGCTTCACAACACTGCTCTGTTACATACCTGGCTATCCAGATGGAATTAAAATTCCTTTTCATTCCTGCCTTTTAGTGGATATTTGGGTCGACTCCAATTCCTCAGCACTCTTGTGTCAGGGAAGAAAGTATCTTTTATATGCTCACTTTTACAACCATCCTAAGCAATTTCCCCAAGATAAGGAATTAAAGTAGCTAGAATGAACAATATCCTTTTTAATGATATGAGATACATATTTCTCGTGACTGTGGTATCACTTTTTTTTTTATTATTTCTAGTAGTATATTGGAGTGTGTCCTGGTTAGTATTAATTGACAGCTTCATACAGCCTAGAGTAACTGGAAAGGAAAGCTTCAATAGAGGAATTGCCTAGGTCAGGTTGGCCTGTAGGAGATGATTGTCTTGTTAATTGATATAGGTGAGGGCGGGGCTCAACCCACTGTGGGAAGTTCTATTCCTTAGACAAGGCAGAAAGCAGCAGCATCTACACTTCCTCCATATTTCCTTGGCTGTGGGCAAGTTCCCTGGGCCGAGATAGTACTGGATAGCATAGCAAGCTTTCATTTTCCTGCCTTGACTTCCTGTACTGACTTCAGTCAGTGATGGACTGTGACTTTTTCCTTCCCTAAGTTGCTTTGGGTTAGAGTGTGTTAGTACAGTACAGAAGGAGACTAAAGCAGAATTCAGGTTCTATCACTGCCCCTGAGCCATGCCTACAATAAACATTCTTTACAATATTTTACTACCCGAAAGGAAGAAAGTCGTCTCTTTAATTTGCTGTAGAATGCACTGGCTGTTTCCTTTCATCTTGCTATTTATATACATACTGTTTCTCATTGATAGGTAAAGTCTTTGAAAACATTCGTCTTCTCTATTAGGTTATAAATTACTCAGGATATTTTCATTGATAACATCCATCTCTTTCATATGCTCTAATATCTTCCTCTTGTCTTATTTTATTTTCACCCTCCAAACACTTAAAAGAATCATAAAAGCTTTATAAATATATGCTTTTCATCTCTAACACAGCAAACACTTACAGATATACAACTCTATTAATATTTTATTATTGTCAACAAAGGCCTCTCTGTGGCTTGCTAATAAATCATATTTTGAACAAACAGGTGCAGCTCGGATGTAGAGCTTGCTGGTCTAGTATAGTGGCTACCTACTCACCTGTCCATTTGGGTGGCAGAAAATCTCAATTGAGATGCATCATCAATATAAAAAAGATGTTGATATTGTAGACTTAGGAAAAATAACACAGGACTTGGAGATGGCAGGTTGTGAGTGCTTGCTTAGCAAGCACAATGGCCTTAGTTTGTTCTTTATAACTCACAATAAAAAATTCCAGGAATTGTAGTATATGCATGTAATCCCAGAGCTTGAGAAACAGAGGTGGACAGACCTGTAGGGCTCACTGGACAGCCAGCATAGCTTCTTTGATAAGTTCCAGGCTAGTGAAGGATCCTGTTTCAAAATCAAGGTGGACGGCTCCTCCTAAAAGACAGCTGACCTCCACACATGTGCACACATATAAGGGCTGCCCTGCACACACAAACATAGGCAGGAAGACAAAAGAAGGCAAAATCCTTCTCAAATAATTATAATAATTCTAAAAATATTTCAAAGTAGTATTTTGAAATGTTATATGCTCAGGGTAGTGAAGTACATAAAGGTGTTACAATTAGCTTCTCCTATTTCTTTGTAATGTGGTTATTAGAAAATGTAAAGTTATCCATGTGGCTTGGGTACATGGGTATGTGACACCCATGGCATTTTTGTTGAGCAGAACTTCCCAAGAAAGTCTTATATTATAAGCACAAGGCACAAAGAGGCTGGCCTGGCATGCCCTTTTGGATCATCTTTGGGCCAGAATTTCTTCATCCTTTTGCAGAGAGAAAGAACAGAGCTGCCCAAAGTCCATTGTCCCCATGCCCGCTCTTTGCCTTTCATCTGCTGGAGCCTTGATAAAAGGAAGCAGATTCAGCCAGAATAGTGGACCGCCCCTTCAGAAGGAGGGTTAGATGAGAAAAGAACCGAAAATCGGAAACGGGTCCAACTTCAAACAACCGCTCATGTCACTAGCAAGCCATGCTCACTTTGTGATTGACCAGTGGGCTGAGTCACACTCACTATGAGTCACTGGGTTCTTCCAAACTTGAGGCTCTGCAAAACTCCAAGGTGGGCAGAGAATTGATGAAGAAGGTTTGGTCTAAGCTTTAGGGAGAGAGCTTTCCTCCCTGGGTCAGAACATTGAGAGGGCTGTTCAGTGTGGGGTTGGATTACCATCTCACGGAATAGCATGTCTTTGGTGGGAATGTGGGATTTTCTCAGAAAAAAAAAGGCAGTCAGGGAGACTCTCTGCTCACTCTTGTTCACTCTTCCAGTTATTGGTAAGCGATTTGGGAAAAGGAAAATAAAGTCCCCAGATGCTGGCAGGAAATTACTTTCAGAATAAAATCTCAAATTCACATCTTTTTATTTTATGGATGCAAAACTCATCCTCATTCTGCTCCTTCCTCCCACGGAAGTCCTGCTCAGACTGCTACTCTTCAGCTCTCTTTTTTCTAGTTTCCAATTCTAAGTTTTCCTGCTTGACTCTAGACAAAGCCAGGCTTGCTTCAGATACGTTGAGCTGCAGTTGTGTTTCTTATCCGACTCAGTCTAGTCCTTCTCTGGACATTTCCGTTCCACCCAGTCCTTTCTCCTGTGTCAAGGTGCCCACTTAATAGTAGAAGAGAGAAAGCTTGTCCACAGTCACATCTGAGCAAGAGGTTCCCAAATCAAGCATTGTTATGGAGACAGGCAGATCCTAACAACTCACAAATTCTGTTTTCCCCAAGATATAGAATCCTTAGCTGACCACAGAGAGTGCTGGAAGTTAGGAGAAAAGCCATTTCCTGACAATCTCATCTAGTGCATTTAGACAAGTTTATCTTAGTCATAAGTTTATCAAAATTCAGTCTTTCTAGACTAGATTGTGTGTGTGAGTGTGTGTGTGTGTTGATTTGAATAAAAATGGCCCCCATAGGCCCATAGGGAGTAGCAATATTAAGTGTGACCTTGTTGGAGGAAGTGTGTCACTAGGGGGTGGATTTGAAAATCAAGCCAGGCCTAATAATCTCTCTCTCTCTCTCTCTCTCTCTCTCTCTCTCTCTCTCTCTCTCCCTCCCTCCCTCCCTCCCCCCAGTCTCTCTTCCTGCGGCCTGTAGATCCAGGTGTAGAACTCTCTGCTCCTTCTCTAACACTATGTGTGCCTGAATCCTACCATCCTTTCTGCCATGATGATAATGAACTAAACCTCTGAACCTTTAAGCTAGCCCCAATTAAATGTTTTCTTTTATAAGAGTAGTCATAGTCATGTATTTATCAACAACAATAGAAACCTTAAGTAAGAGTCTGTGTGTTTGTGTGTATGTGTGTGTGTATGCGCATGTGCGTGTGTGTGCATGTGTGTGTGTGTGCATGTGTGTGTGTGTGTGTATTCAGTGGGAGAAAACTCCAGTGTGTGATCTCCCCTCAGTGATGTTATATGGATTCTCCCCTTATCTATCAACAAACCTGTTAATGTCCTATGAGTCTTGAAGTCCTAAGAGTCTTTTGTGTGTAGTTTACTTTCTCCATTTGCGACACAAGTTAATGTCAAGCTCCTCACTGTGGAATTACTGATGCCATGATACAAAAATTGGAATCTTGAGGGAAGAGCATGAATATAGAGCTCTTTTTGGTCTTGGATGTCACCTTTGCTGGAAGCTTTGACTAAATATGAGTGTCCAGGAAGGTGTAAATATGGATATCCAAAATAGAATTAGAGCCCAAAGATTTCAGAAGTCAGACTCTTCATAACTGCTAATGCCAGTCCTTTAAAGAATTGTGAATTTTAGTCAGGGACATCACCAGGTTTGTCTGGTCTTATCCCTTTGGTCTTTAAGAAGGAAATTTGCTCAGCTTGGTTTCTGTGTCTGGCAACAGTTTGTCTTTGGTGAGATGAGAAATATTTTGGCAAATAGAAATGATTTTGTTCTCTTCTCAATTTGCATTTTCAATGAATCTTAGCAACAGAAGGCTCAGCAGCCTCTGGACTAGGAGAACAAAATCCTGATTTTTCTCTCAGCAAACAGCTATTTCTTGTAACAAGTCTATTTTCTTTCCCAGAGTCCTGGAGTTTGCAAGCTAAGCAGTTCCATGGCTAAAATTGTTCATCGTGGTTTTCTCTTCTTTGATCCTTCTTTCTGAATATCCTTCCAATTCTCCACCTCAAAGGGATCCACCCCCTTGCAGAGAAAAATTTCACTGGCGATGAAGCCTTCCTGTAGTAATGATCTTTAAGAAACTGTAATCTCATAGCCAACAACATTTTAAGGAACCCTCAGGAAAAATGAAGGAGGTAAAAGAAGATTGATAGGTTAGGCTTTAAAGTTTCATATGGTTCATGTATAAAAAATTACAATGTTTTCAGATTTGAGAGGTGGAAGGCTGTGCTGGGGTCCTTGGGTGAGCCAGCATCTAGATCAATACTTTCTCCTTTCTTGACTTCTTTCCCAATTTTGGAAAGACTTACTTTCTTACTGGGAAAGAAAGAACTTACATTCTTTTATAGTTCCTTATATTAGTAGTTAATACATTTCAACCTTTAAGATAAATCAGGAGCTCTGCTGATCTGTGGGACTAGGGGGTTGACTTGCTCATTTTACAGAGAGAGAAACTGAGGTTTAAGTGTTGCCTCCAAAGTTACACATGGAATGACAAGTAACCCTGAGCCTAAAACCAAGGAGGTCAGGGTCACGAGCTGACCTCCGGAAGATTGACTTTCTTAGTAAATATTTTGCTGGGTTTCATATGAAGACTATCAAAAATCACTGTATTGATACAAATATTCAAGTTAGATAAACTGTCTATAGTTGTCCAACTTGAGGTTCTATGATACAAATTAGGAAGTTTGAAGTATAAATAATACACACAGAAAGCATATCCACCCCTCCGATTGAGTATGCCAAATGAGACAAGGATCAAGAATAAAAATAATGGACTTGGGGACATGGCCGTCATCAGAAGTCTGAAGAAAGATACAGTTGAATAGGTAATGAGATTGGCTTCTGGGCATGTTCAGAAGTCACCCTGAGTAGGTAGAGTGCTTTGTGCATTTAATAGCTTTCTGAAACAAGATTTCACTATTTATCACATATTGGCTTTGAACTTACTCTGTAGTGAAAATCAGCATCAAACTCATACATAGTAATTCTCCTGTCTCAGCCTTCTGAGTGGTGGGGTTATAGAGTGCCATCTTGTCTGTCTCAGTATTAAGTGTTTATATCATGCCTCTAAATGAATGTGTTCAGTTCACTAATATGTTTATTGATTAAGTTAAAGAGAAAATATGTGTGGGTATGGCTTTTGATAGAGACTCTAATATATTGGAGAAATACATACATAATTATTTCTGTTGTAATTTCTGTCATGAGAAAGATTTAATCCCTTAGTTGCAGGTGATCTTATAGAAAAACAGAAATACCAATAATTGGTTACTAAATTGGAATGTAATTATCATCAAAATGCATAATATATTGGTTATTATAGACCTTAGATAAATAGGTGCCACAGCAGGGCAGAAGAATGTGGCTGATTAAAAAAAAAAAATCTTAGACCCCCGCGCGCAAACAGCGGACACACTGGACGCAGTGAGCGGCTGGAATCAGGTGCGTGGCCAGAGTTATAGCTTAGCTTAGCTCTGCAGGAGATCCAGGCACAGAAAGCTCAGCTGCGGGTGCAGACTACTGGCCAGGACCAGCTCTCTGAGCGGACTAGCAGCGAGGGGCCACCGGGCCGCCTCGGGGCACAGCTCGGCATTCTAGCAGCTGGAGTCAGGGGCCTGGACTCAGAACGAGCATAGTCCAGCACAGACAACGCAGCCAGCCAAGGCCACTCGGTGCTTTCAGCTGGGGCAGCCATCTTGCCCCAGACCCTCACGCGCGCAAACAGCGGGCACCCTGGATGCAGTGAGCAGCTGGAATCAGGTGCGTGGCCAGAGTTATAGCTTAGCTTAGCTCTGCAGGAGATCCGGGCACAGAAAGCTCAGCTGCGGGTGCAGACTACCGGCCAGGACCAGCTCTCTGAGCGGACTAGCAGCGAGGGGCCACCGGGCCGCCTCGAGGCTCAGCTCGGAACTCTAGCAGCTGGAATCAGGGACCTGGACTCAGAGCGAGCATAGTCCAGCACAGACAAGCTGCCAGAAGGGATCTGTCTCCAGGGGACAGACATGCTGTGCTTTCAGCAGGGCGCCATCTACAATAAGACCAACTAACGCCAGAGATAAAGAGATGGCAAAAGGCAAACGTAGGAACGTTATTAACAGAAATCAAGGCAATATGGCACCATCTGAACCCAATTCGCCAACCACAGCAAGTCCAGGATACCCCAGCACACCAGAAAAACAAGAGTTAGATATAAAAGCACAGGTCATGATGCTCCTAGAGGAACACAAAAAAGACATAAACAAATCTCTTAAAGAAATGCAGGGGAACATCAATAGAGTAGAAGCTCTTACAATCCAAACACAAAAAACACTTAAAGAACTCCAGGAGAATATGGGCCATCAGACAGAAACCAATAAAGAGGAAGTGAGAAAATCAGTTAAAGAAATGCAGGAGAACTTGAAACAACAGGCAGAAGTCATGAAAGAGGGAGCACAAAAATATATTAAAGAATTACATGAAAACACAAACAAACAAATGATGGAACTGAGCAAAACCATCCAAGATCTGAACACAGAGGTAGAAACAACTAAGAAATCACAAAAGGAGGCAACCTTGGAGATAGAAAACCTTGGGAAGAAAACAGGGGTCGTAGATGCAAACATAAACAACAGAATACAAGAGATAGAAATAAGAATCTCAGATGCTGAAGATAACATAGTAACCATTGACTCCACAGTCAAAGAAAATGCAAAATCCAAAAGGCTTGTAACCCAAAACATCCAGGAAATCCAGGACACAATGAGAAGACCAAACCTAAGGATTATAGGGATAGATGAGAGTGAAGATCTACAACTTAAAGGGCCAGCAAATATCTTTAACAAAATTATGGAAGAAAACTTTCCTAACTTAAAGAGAGAGATGCCCATGAATGTACAAGAAGCCTACAGAACTCCAAACAGACTGGACCAGAACAGAAACACCTCCCGTCACATAATAATCAAAACCCCAAATGTACTAAACAAAGAAAGAATATTAAAGGCAGTAAGAGAAAAGGGCCAAGTAACATATAAAGGAAGACCTATCAGAATCACACCAGACTTCTCTCCAGAAACCATGAAAGCTAGAAGATCCTGGGCAGACCTCATGCAGACCCTAAGAGAAAACAAATGTCAGCCAAGACTACTATACCCAGCAAAACTCTCAATCAACATAGATGGAGAAATCAAAATATTCCATGACAGGACCAAATTTACACAATATCTTTCCACTAACCCAGCTCTACAAAGGATAATAGGAGGAAAACTCCAACACAAGGAAGGAAATGGCACTCAAGAAAAAGCAAGACAGTAAACTTCTTCCATCAAACTCAAAGGAAGATAACTACTCAAAAACAAAAATAACATCAAAAATGTCAGGAAGTAATAATCTCTATTCCTTAATATCTCTTAACATCAATGGACTCAACTCCCCAATAAAAAGACATAGACTAACAGACTGGATACGGAAACAGGACCCTACATTTTGCTGCTTACAGGAAACACACCTCAGAGTCAAAGACAAACACTACCTTAGAGTAAAAGGATGGAAGACAATTTTGCAAGCAAATGGTCACAGAAAGCAAGCTGGAATAGCCATTTTAATATCAGATAAAATTGACTTTCAACCCAAAGTCATCAAAAGAGACTCACAAGGTCACTTCCTGCTAGTCAAAGGAAGAATCCACCAAGAGGAACTCACAATTCTAAACATCTACGCTCCAAATGTAAGGGCACCCTCATTTGTAAAAGAAACCTTACTAAAGCACAAAGCACACATTGCACCTAACACAATGATTGTGGGGGACCTCAATACTCCACTATCTACAGTGGACCAACCAGGAAAACAGAAACTAAACAGAGACACGGAGAAACTCATCGAAACTTTGGAGCAATTGGATTTAACAGATATATATAGAACATTTCACCCTAAAGCAAAAGACTATACCTTTTTCTCAGCCCCTCATGGTACCTTCTCCAAAATCGACCATATAATTGGACACAAGACAGATCTCAACAAATATAAAAAGATCGAACTAATCCCATGCCTCTTATCAGATCACCATGGAGTAAGAGTGTTCTTCAATAGCAACAAAAACAACAGAAAATCCCCATACACTTGGAGGCTGAACAATATTCTACTCAATGATACCTTAGTCCAGGAAGAAATAAAGAAAGAAATCAAAGAATTCTTAGAACTTAATGAAAATGAAGGCACAACATACCCAAATCTATGGGACACAATGAAAGCAGTGCTTAGAGGAAAACTCATAGCCCTGAGTGTCTCCAAAAAGAAACAGGAGAGAGCATATACTAGCAACTTAATGGCGCACTTGAAAGCTCTGGAACAAAAAGAAGCAATTTCACCCAGGAGGAGTAGAAGACAGGAAATCATCAAACTCAGGGCTGAAATCAATCAAGTTGAAACAAAGAGAACCATACAAAGAATCAACAAAACCAGGAGCTGGTTCTTTGAGAAGATCAACAAGATAGATAAACCCCTAGCCAGACTTACTAAAGGGCACAGAGACAGTATTCAAATTAACAAAATTAGAAATGAAAAGGGAGATATAACAACAGAAACTGAGGAAATTCAAACAATCATCAGATCCTACTACAAAAACCTATACTCAACACAACTGGAGAATCTGGAGGAAATGGACAATTTCCTCGACAGTTACCAAATTCCAAAATTAAACCAGGATCAAATAGATCGTCTAAACAGACCCATAACCCCCAAAGAAATAGAAGGGGTCATAGACAGTCTTCCAACCAAAAAGAGCACAGGACCAGACGGTTTTAGTGCAGAATTCTATCAGACCTTCAAAGAAGTCCTGATACCGATACTCTTCAAATTATTCCACAAAATAGAAACAGAAGGAACACTACCCAACTCATTCTATGAAGCCACAATTACCCTGATACCAAAACCACACAAAGATCCAACTAAGAAAGAGAACTACAGGCCAATTTCTCTTATGAATATCGATGCAAAAATAGTAAACAAAATACTTGCCAACCAAATCCAAGAACACATCAAAACGATCATTCACCATGATCAAGTTGGCTTCATCCCAGGGATGCAGGGATGGTTCAATATACGGAAATCCATCAACGTAATCCACTACATAAACAAACTCAAAGAAAAAAACCACATGGTCATCTCATTGGATGCTGAAAAAGCATTTGACAAAATTCAGCATCCTTTCATGCTAAAGGTCCTAGAAAGAACAGGAATTCAAGGCCCATATCTAAACATAGTAAAAGCAATATACAGCAGACCAGTAGCCAACATCAAGGTAAACGGAGAAAAACTCGAAGCAATCCCTCTAAAATCAGGGACTAGACAAGGCTGTCCCCTCTCGCCATATCTCTTCAATATAGTACTTGAGGTGCTAGCTAGAGCAATTCGACAACAGAGGGAAGTCAAAGGGATACAAATCGGAAAGGAAGAAGTCAAACTATCACTATTTGCAGATGATATGATAGTTTACTTAAGTGACCCAAAAACCTCCACCAGAGAACTCCTGCAACTGATAAACAACTTCAGCAAAGTGGCTGGCTATAAAATCAACTCAAGTAAATCAGTAGCCTTCCTATATGCGAAGGATAAGCAGGCCGAGAAAGAAATTAGGGAAATCACACCCTTCACAATAGCCACAAATGATATAAAGTATCTGGGAGTGACGCTAACCAAACATGTGAAAGATTTATACGACAAAAACTTCAGGTCTCTGAAGAGGGAAATTGAAGAAGACATCAGAAAATGGGAAAATCTTCCATGCTCGTGGGTTGGCAGGACTAATATAGTCAAAATGGCAATCTTGCCCAAAGCAATATACAGATTCAATGCAATTCCCATCAAAATCCCAACTCAGTTCTTCATAGAGTTAGAAAGAGCAATTCTCAAATTCATCTGGAATAACAAAAAACCCAGGATAGCTAAAACTATCATCAACAGCAAAAGAACTTCTGGGGGAATCAATATCCCGGACCTCAAGCAATATTACAGAGCAGTGGTATTAAAAACTGCATGGTATTGGTTCAGTGACAGGGAAGCGGATCAATGGAATAGGATCGAAGACCCAGAATTGAACCCACACATCTATGGCCAATTGATCTTCGACAAAGGAGCTGAAAACATCCAGTGGAAAAAAGATAGCCTTTTCAACAGATGGTGCTGGCTCAACTGGAGGTCAACATGCAGAAGAATGAGAATTGATCCACTCTTATCTCCTTGCACTAAGCTCAACTCCAAGTGGATCAAAGACCTCCACATAAAACCAGACACACTAAAACTAATAGAAAAGAAACTGGGGAAGACCCTGGAGGACATTGGCTCAGGGGAAAAATTCCTGAACAGAACACCAATTGCTTATGCTCTAAGAGCAAGAATAGACAAATGGGACCTCATAAAACTACAAAGTTTCTGTAAGGCAAAAGACACTGTCAAAAGGATAAATCGACAACCAACAAATTGGGAAAAAATCTTCACCAACCCCACATCCGACAGAGGGCTAATCTCCAATGTATACAAAGAACTCAAGAGGTTAGACCCCAGAAAACCAAATAACCCTATCCAAAAATGGGGTACAGAGCTAAACAGAGACTTTTCACCTGAAGAAATTCGGATGGCTGAGAAACACCTTAAAAAATGTTCAACATCACTAGTCATTAGGGAAATGCAAATTAAAACAACCCTGAGATTTCACCTCACACCAGTCAGAATGGCTAAGATTAAAAACTCAGAAGACATCAGGTGTTGGCGAGGATGTGGAGAAAGAGGAACACTCCTCCACTGCTGGTGGGAATGCAAGCTGGTACAACCACTCTGGAAATCAGTATGGCGGTTCCTCAGAAAACTGGGCGTGATACTTCCAGAGGACCCAGCCATACCACTCCTGGGAATATACCCAGAAGATTCACCAGCATGCAATAAGGATACATGCTCCACTATGTTCATAGCAGCCTTATATATAATAGCCAGAAGCTGGAAAGAACCCAGATGTCCCTCAACAGAGGAATGGATACAAAAAATGTGGTATATATACACAATGGAGTACTATTCAGCCATTAGAAACAATGAATTCATGAAATTCTTAGAGAAATGGATGGAGCTGGAGAATGTCATACTAAGTGAGGTGACCCAGTCTCAAAAGAATACCCATGCTATACAGTCACTGATAAGTGGATATTAGCCTAGAAGCTTGGAACACCAAAGACACAAATCACATATCAAGTGATGTCTCACAAGAAGAAAGGAGTGGACACTGGTGCTAGAATGGACCAAAACATCATTGTGGGAGAGTACAAGAACAGTAAAGTGGGAGGGGGTGGATGCGGGAGCAGGGGGAGGGAAAAGGACATGTGGGACCTTTGGGGGTGGGGAACCAGAAAAAGGGAAATGAATTGTAAATATAGAATATATACAATAAAAAAAATCAAAAAAAAATCTTTCTAGATAGATTCACCCTGAGAGAAATACTTAAAAAATAACACTAGACCAGTATTACTCGGCGAGAAAAGGACTTGAGCAGATGTTGACAGAAAGCCATAACAAGAAGAAGGTGTGAGATACAGGAATGACTTACTAGAAGATATGTGGGAGAGGCTTCTGGAAAGATGGAGTGGAGAAGCAGGCAGGGCTAGATCATGCTACACTTTCAGACTACCTGCAGCAACTGAAGATCCTAAGTAGCAACCACCTGACAGGATATCTGACTCCAACCATTGTTTTATTGAAAGTATTCTAGCACAGGCATGAGTCCATATAATCATGGCCCATAGATGCTTGACCACAATGTGCTGCTAATGAGAACAGTCTTCACTGTTCTCTTTCAGCTAGGAGGGGACAGTCTTAGATTGGAACAAAGGCAAGAGTATTATTGCAAAGGAACAGCATGGCAGATTGAGGGTAAAGAGGACAGCCCAGCCACACAAGTATCAATCTCACTGTCTATTGGATGCTTTCAAATGGCCAGAAGTAGAGTCATGAATTATAGTGCTTACCTTGTCAGAAAAAAATGGTACATAAGGAAGGTCTGATGGAAGGGAACAAGAGTGGACTATGGAGCCAGCCTCACTTGATGGGTCATGTGTGAATTCTGACATAGCCGGGGTACCTGCCTGCCTGCCTTCTCTTCCACATTCCATTTCTGAAATCTATCTCACTTTCCAAAAGAAGCTATGGCATTGGCTTTAAGGCTTCTAGGAAGAATGAAATCAATGTGCATGTTTGCAAGCAGTGGATGCTCTGCAAACATTGTCTCCTTTTTCCGAGTTTGCTGGGAGCACTTATGGAGTACCTTCTGTGTGCCAACACAAGTGTTGACACTAGCCATGAATGAAACAGCCGTGCTTTCTCAAAGCTAGCATTCAGTGGGAGGCAGAGACCAAATGAGTGAACAGTTCAGCAAGATAGACTCTAATAATGGTGAGGGCCATAAAGACAGAATTGTCTATGCGATTCAGTTTTTAGGAAGGAGTGATCTGATTTTGCAGGTACTTGTCTCCTCGATGAAATAGTACCAGTATTGAGGCTGAAACAAGAATTAAGAGGGTATTATGTACAGGAGGATGGAGAGGAGAGCTATGAAATTGTTTCTTCTAGATGTAACAAGCTCATTACATTCATGAACTCACAGCAGTTGGGGTTTCCTGTGCAAGATCAGTCTGCTTAGCATTCTGGCCCAGGTATGGGAGGGACTCATGAGGCCCCAACCCTCACTGATGAGTTAATAGTAATTGAACTCATAAGGAGGGGGAGAACCATTCTTATTTGAGGATAAAGCCACTAGATATCCATGTTCTAGTGCATGGGCCATACTCATGCCATCAAGACAGCACTAACTGGAGTTCAAGGAATTATTTTAATAAAAAGAGAGAGAGACATAAAATTTGGAGGTGGATATACCGGGTGCTCTGTGAAGAGCTGGAAGAGAATGATAGTGGATATTACATTACACAAAACACACACACACATGCACACACACACACACACACACACACACACACACATATACACATACACATGCGTGCGCACAATTAAACTAAAAAGCAAAATAACAGAAAAAAAAAGAAAAATAAATGGAGCCTAGACTTGGTTTACCAGTGTGCACTTGATGTCCCGATTACTAGCTAAGCTGAGACAGGAGGAATGCTTTAGTGCATGAGCTTGAAGACAGCTGTGACATCCTGTAAAGCTTCCTCTATTAACAGTTTAGACATCTGGGATCCAGCTTTGTCAGCAAGAGATAGAACACACAAAGCATGGTGTTGTATCAGAACAACCTGGCAGTGTCAAAGCAGCAGATAGAAGCCAGCTTCCTACAGCCTCTGCTAGAGGGGAGAATGGCCAGTGACTAAGCTGGCATGGTACCCTATGATCTATTGCAAACAACATCCTACTGGCAGACATGATGAACCAGACAGAGGGATGATACTCAGCCGTGCACCTCCCAAGCAGTTATCTTCCAGTACATGCACCCTCCTCCCAAGTTAGTCTGCCAAGGTTGCCCTGGGACACCTGGAAGACATAAATAACTTTGCTGTTTACTTAATCCCAGCAGTTCTGGAAGGTGATAATTCACCCCTTCCAGCTTCCTTTAATTTCACAGTCTGTAGCATGTTGCTTTTGAAGATATGCTCTCTACAACATATTAGCATATATTCTAGTAGTGAAGGTAGATAAGTCCACATGGTAGGTATGTGATCACAGAGAACAAACATCCTCTGGGGTTCTAGAAGATAACCTAAACATGATTCTCCAGAAGGTCTTGTATTTCTGGCCTTCAGAGATGGACATTTTAACCTGTTATTTCTTCCTATAAGATCATGCTAATATTAATACTTTCAGAATTGCCTATTTCTCTTTCGTTTTTTAAAAGTGAAGGTCTAGGGAGATGGCTTGAAGTAAGAGTTCTTTCTCCACCCACCTCAAATATTAATCCAAAAATCCTCCTGTCAAAAAGAAATGTAGGGACAAAGAGTGGAGCAGAAACCGAAGGAAAGGGCACCCAGAGACTGCCCCACCTCGAGATCCATTCCATCTGCTGACACCAAGCCCACACACTATTGCTGAGGCCAAGAAGTGCTTACTGACAGGAGCCTGGTATAGCTGTCTCCTGAGAGGCTGTGCCATAGCCAAACCACTACAGATGCAATGTACACAGCCAAACATTGGACTGAGCATGGGGACCCCAATGGGAAAGTTAGGGCAAGGACTGTAGGAACTGAAGGGGTTTGCAGCCTCATAGGAAGAACAATATTAACCAACCAGACTCCCCTAAACTCCCTGGGACTAAACCACCAACCAAAGAGTACACAGTGGGTGCTCATGGCTCCAACTGGATATGAAGCAGAGGACTGCCTTGTTTGGCATCACTGAGAGGAGAGTTCCTTGGTCCTGTGGAGGCTTGATGACCCAGGAAAGCAGAACACTAGGCTGCAGAGGCAGGAGTGGGTAGGCAGGTGAGAGAGCATCCTTGTAGAAGCAGGAAGGAGGGAGGAGGGGATAGGGGGCTTGTGGAGGAGAAAATGGGAAGGGGGATAACATTCAAAAAGTAAATAAATAAAATAACCAATAAAAATTGAATAAAAGAGTACATTCTGTGAAAGCATGAAGACCTGCATTCTGAGCTCCAGCACCCATATAAGACACGAGGTGTGGATATACACATGTAGCTATGACCCCACCACTATCCGATGAAGAGGAGACAGAGGATCACGGGGGCTCACTAGCTGCCAGCCTGACTGCAAGTGCAATGTTTGAATGAGAAAAGCGCCCTCATAGGTTCTGGTGTTTGTCCTGTTAGTTGGTGCCCAGTTGGTAGCAGTGTTTAGGGAGGTTTAAGAATTCTAGCACTGTTGAAATAAGGATGCCACCTGTGTTGAGATGGCATAACTTAGCCCCATTTCCAGGTGGGATTTCTGTTTCCTGCTCCTGACTCCAAACCTGCTGCCTTTCATCATGGTGGTTTTTTTTGTTTGTTTGTTTTTGTTTTGTTTTGTTTTGGTTTGGTTTGTGTTGGTTTTGGTTTTTTGAGACAGGGTTTCTCTGTATAGCCCTGACTGTCCTGGAACTCACTCTGTAGACCAGGCTGGCCTCGAACTCAGAAATCTGCCTGTCTCTTCCTCCCAAGTGCTGGGATTACAGGCGTACGCCACCACTGCCCGGCTCATCATGGTGTTTTAACATAGCCTATAACACAATGATGGGGTTGTTTTCAGGAGGAAAAGGCAGAGTAACAGGACATGGAACCAGTTCTCCTTGGGCCTAGGCACAGGAGCAGAGCCCCTGCAGACACATGTGGACATACACTTGACACACATGCAGTATCTCTTTATGTTGTTGAGGATGGCCTTAATATCATGATGCTCCCTTCTAAGCCTGTTTAGTTACAACACAATATTCACTATTTTTTCCTTAGAATAATTTATCTCCTTTTATTTTAGTATGTAAAGTGGCATCAAGCACCCCAAGCTGGCCTTCAACTCCCAAGCCTCCTAGCATGAGCCATCATGCTGCCCTAGAATTGATTGTAAGAAACGAAATTTCTCCATATCTATCATTGCAGGTCTAGTGCAGTATAGGCTCATGCCTATAAAGCTAGCACTTAGGAAGCTGATGCAGGAGCTTCAGGAGCTCAAAGCCTAGATCACCTGCATAGGTCCTGCATGTCATCCTTCTTCTCCAGTTTATGTCATACCAAAGGAATTAGAGTCTCCATATCTGAGTGTGTTTCAATGATGCCCATGTGTTAGGACCTTCATTCTACTCTGGTTGGTCTCTAGTATTCCAAGCTTGGAATGTGTATGGGGTGGGGTGGGGCTCATGTTCTGAGAGCAAGCAGCTACAGTATTTCCACAGTGGTTATTCTTAATTTGTGTCATGATAGAAACAGTAAAAGCTCATTACACAAAATTTGGGAAATCAAGTATAAATAACAGGATACAAATAAGCTATAACTTCAGAGCTTAGGAAGATATGCTTATTCTATTTTCCTTTCTTCTGCTCTTTCCTTCCTTATGCTGAAGATCCTATGCCGGCCTGTGACTTTAATAATGGCAGGGGACCTAAGTGTCCTAGTCTATAAACCAAACCATACTGCTTGGGAAGCTCACTATTTAGGGAGCAGGCCCCCATGGTTGGATGGCCTTCTGAACTTGGAGCAAAATGGGGGATATCCTTTCTCAGCAGGGTTTCCCTTCCTTTGCCTGTGTTTCTCTGAGAGTGTCCCTGAACATGGGTAGCTGGTCTTGCCTGGCCTTGTCTGAAAAGAGACCTTGGACAGAGCTCTCTACAGGGCTGCATCACTCAGTACACACATCCCACTCTGGCTTCCTGCCCCCCTGATAATTAGGTCCTGAATTAAAACCAATCAGCCCCCACATGATAATTAGGTGCTGTACTATAATCAATCAGCCTTTCCTACTTGCTTGATGCCATGACCAATTGTCCCTCTCCATCCACATCCCTAAAAAAGACTTTCTATACCCTATCCCTGAAACAATAAAGTAGACGTGTCTCACTGCAGGCATTTTTCAGAGGCCATTCTGTTCATACTCATGGCTGTCAAAACCCTGCTCTCTGCCTCTGACCCATTTCTCCCCTCAGGATGGTGGCCAACAGCCTCCAAGAACAAAGAGGGTAGGGACACACCATACGATGTTCAGATTGATTATCAAGAATTATCAATTATCAATTATGATTTGCTATCATAAGAATCACTATTCAAGTGCTGTGACTGGGTTCTGAGGATAGTTGAGGTACATCCCAGAGCTGTGTGGCCTTGGTCACATTCCATACTGTTTCAGTGAGTGACCCACCTTCATTTCCTCTTTCTTTTTACTTCTTTCTAGAGTCGATGAGAGATTTATTGGTGAACATAGGTTCAGTATAGCAGAAGCACTAATATCTTCAAGACATATCACTTGTCCAAGAGACCATGGCTTGAAATGTATTTGACACCACAGTCACGAGGCAGGAGCCACTTCTCACTACCATGTTGTCAAATTTATCAACATAAAATTTAGTAAAACCCCACTCCTTCAACTGTGCATCTCCTGCCAGCCAGGGAACATGAACTTGGTACTCAGTAGGACCTCAATCGTATGTTCCATTGGTGTTGATGGACATGACTACCAGTCATTGGACCTTGGGGCTTCCCAAAGAATTAGGAACACCTGTCTAGAGCCTAGATTAGCAACAGCATGATATTCCAGACAAAACCATCCACATGAGAACCATCTCCAAGATCACTTAGGGCAACTCAGACATGAATCGGGTTGCATATACTTCCAAGGAACCTGCTGTATTCAAGCATGGATGCAATGCCTTGAAGATCAATGCCTTGATTTTCCTCATCTATAAAATGGGAATAATAAAGTGGTAGGTATTTGTGAACAAGTGAAGGGGCAAGAAAAGAAGCTAGGAGAGTGGTTGGAACACATGAACATTTAATAATGTGGGCTGATCCTTCAGAAATATGTGAGCTACCATGTCTTCCTGAGCAAATCAGAACATGTACATGAGTCATTTCAACAAGTGAAGTCCTTTGAAGCTATCCTTCATTTTCCTACATATTGTTAAGGATACGTTCTAGACAAAAACTCTCAGCTGAACACCCAGCACATATATTATGTGTGAGTTACCCTTGACTGATGGATGAAGAATAATACAAAAGGGAAAAGCTCTCAGTCAGACTCAAAAGACTGCATTCAGTTCCCCATAGTTACTAAAATAAAATAAAAAACCTAAGGACTAAATCAATACATGAACTTTCCTAGTATTTAAATGATCGAACATAAAAGAATTGGAGCAGATACCTTTAATGCTATTTAACTAGCATATGCCCCTTGCTCTGTACTATAAGCTGTGGATCTGAGATCCTGGAATTTCTGTGATTTCTAATCTAGAAGGTTTTTCTATCATTCCATGACAGCCTATGTGACACCTGGCTATGACTTGACAGCTAAAGGCTTCTCTGGCAAGTGTGGCTTGAGAGGACCAAAGGACATGTCTACAGAATACATAGAGTTAGTCATGAGGAGGATCAAGGGGAGAAAATGATGCAAATTTCCAGTTCCCTTCCAACTCTTATTCTGGTCAGCAATGCTCATCTTTAGTAGTGAGACTAGATTAGGTAGTGGAAGCTAAACAAGGGAGATATTCCTAGTCCTCCACCATCCCTCTGAAATGTTCTCTCGCCACTCAGTGCATTTAATTGCTCCCTCCTCTGGGCACTCTGGGTCATCCCTACAGCTTATTAGAGAAGAGAACAGAGAGATGCTGGATCCTGCAAGTCTCACTTGCTGAGGAAAATGATGATAAATGTTGGATGCCTCAGGGGATACTTGCTTCCTTTAATGGCCCTGAGGTACCAATTGCTAAGTCAGATGGAAGGAGTCTTATATCCCATGGGATTTCTTAATAAACCAATTAATGATCTAACAATCTGGGAAGGCAAAAGAGGGAGGCAGACTCCATCTGACTTCCTGTAGATGGCTCATCAAAAGGGCGAAGGAAGAGTGACTCACAGGTCAGAGGGCACCTTTAGAAACAGCCTAGGGCTTTCCTCAAAGCCTTCAAGTTGATTCTGTCAGGCAGAACTTGATGGCCCTAGAAATCAGATGTTCTCTATTCATGGTATTCTATAGCAAGATGCAGTTTAGATAAAGATCTTGCCTGATTCCAGAATTATCTCTTTTTGTCTTGAATATTTTCATCATCATCATCACCCTTTATTTGAGATCATGAATCTGAATTAATAGGGCTATGAAATCTGGTTTAGGAAACTGATCAAGGAAGAGTAATTGACTTCAGTTTTGAGATACTTTACTTGTAGTTATTTGTCTCTGTGGATATGTGCATGTGAGTTCAGCACTCATCGGGTTAGAACTACAGGTGGTTGCAAAGCACCCAATGTGGGTGCTAGAAATGAATCTCAATTCCTCTGCAAGAATAACAAGTGTTCTAACCACTTGGCTATCTCTACAGCTCTAGTGATGACTTAATGATCACTGTTCTCTATGTCTGTCTATCTGTCTGTCTGTCTGTCTGTCTCTCTCTCTCTCTCTCTGTCTCTCTTTGTGTGTGTGTGTGTGTGTGTGTGTGTGTGTGTGTGTAGGGAAGATTTTAGAGGGAATTACTATATACTGTCTTCCATATTTTAATAATATTTTAAGAAATTTCTTTAGCATTTATTTAAAGGTTTATACAATATATATTGATAATATCCATCCACACAACTCCTTCCAACTCTTTCAGGAGCCTCCACTCCGGGACCCTCTCAACTTCGTGCCTGCCTCTTTTGTTGTTATTAGTCATTCCCTGAGTCTAGTGAGTGTTGCCCATGGGTATGGGGCTATCTAGTGGGGCATGGGCATCTTACCCTTTGACGAGTGCAAGCCATGGCACACATGTAAACCTTGGAGGAAAACCCTCTATACCTTAGTTGTCAATCTTTACCTTCCATCTTAAGACAAGGCTTCTGTATTGTTTGCCAAAGCTAGCTGGCCCATAAACTTCCAGGGATTCTGTTATTTCTATCCTCCATCTCTTTGGTGAACTGGAATGACAGATATATTACACGGTCCAGAATCACTCATGTTCTGGGCATTCAAACTCTGGTCATTGTGCTTGCATGGCAAAAATTTTACTGGCTGAGCCAGCTTATTTTTAGGTTTTTGAGAACCTTCTATATCGATTTCTAGAGTGGCTAACCTCATTTACATCTCCACTAGCATTGTTACACAGGCCCTTGCTTTCTTTCTCACATCCTTGTCATCAATAAATCACTCATTTCAACAGAAAGAAAATTGTTCTAATAAAGCAGCAGTGTTGTAAGCTAGACTCTGTTGATTCTACGAATTCAGATGACAGTCATCTGAGTTCTCTGTGCCCAGGAGTCCTTGTATACCCTGAGATGGTAGCTACCATGCTTACTTACATCATGAGACATTTTTTAAAATGTGCTTAAATAATGTCTCCAAATTGCTGCTGAGAGTGGCACTTGTAACACAGTGAAATTTCAGCAAACAATTATCATCATAAACATCATCATCATCATCATCATCATCATCATGTGTACCTCACAGTGTGTCACTCTCAAAAGCACTACTGGTGAGCATAGACAGCACTCTGTCTCAGGCTTTTCTTCAATCTACAGTGTACAAGAGTGGCAGAGGTAACCTGCAGAAGAAAGTACACTAGGAATGGTCATGCTGCACATTTTAGACTTGACACAAACCTTAACGACATCACACTCTAGAACTTGGACCAGCATAGAGGAAAAACCCACAGGCTCCAACCTGTAGAAGCTGCACAGGTCTGCTCTGCAGTTGGGCATATCACTAGAAATCATTTCCTTTCTAGTGCAACTGCACAGTGTGGAAATGCTCTAAGCCTCTGGATCTTGTTTGAAGATTTCAGCATTAAAGGTAATGGTTACCTTTGCCTCTAAGAGAAGAAGCAACATATTAGACCAAATGTTCCTCACAATGAGTGCATTTCTAATTTAATAGCTACATAGCTTTGATGTGTTAATTAGAGACCAGGTTTGCCTTTCCATGAATACCCTATCAGCTCTCCCTGATAAGTTTATAGGCCAGTGTTGCTGGATTCCTTGTCAAGTAATTAGTCTCTGCTGCTTAGAAGGCCCACAGCCCATCAATTGACCATGTAACGTGCACTGCATCTAGGTCAGTGTGGACTGTGACCCTCCTATTTCTGTCATCAGGCTGTGTCCCTGCCTACCTTCTTTTTCACCTCGCCTGTTAGCTAGCTCTGTCAACCCCTCATTATGAACCCCATTCATTAAGTGATGTTTTTCAAGTGATTAAATATTTTTTAAAACTTTTAAAATGTACAATTAAATAATATCAGGAAGGAAGCTTTTAAATTGTTTTTTTCCAGTGCTCATTAAACACCAACTTTCAAAGAAATAAAGTGCATGATTCTTTCCAAGTGCCCAACAATGAGTGGCAATATCTGTATAATTTTCAGATCATTATTTTATTAACTGGGGCTTATTTTATAACCAGTAATTAAGATACCAAGGAAGGCTCTTTCATTAATCAATTGACATCCAGCTAATAGCATCTCACCAGGAGTAAATAAAGTTCATGGAGGAATTCTGCAAAGAGATAATGGAAAAAATGCTAAGGGATTCTAAAATAACCTTCTGTAAGTCTTTCGGGGCTCTTCTCCGTATTCTTAGCCTGTGTCCCCACTAAAGGACCTCAGGTGGCGCTCCCTCCACCAGCCTGATAATATAAAATGGTATCCAGCATCTCAAGAAATCTTCATAGTACAATAAAGTCATAGTAGGATAAAGCTGTGTCTTTACATAATGGACATACAAAGTTCCCATGGGAGATAGCCTACATTCAAACCACTGCAAGCCTGTGGAGAAAGGTGGAGAAGAACCTGCCCTACACCATCATCTGTCTGCAGTTACAAGCAGCTAGACCTCTCAGGTCACATCTCTTTCTGATTGCTGAAGATTCTCAGACAAAGAACACTTAAAAAACTGTCATGGGTGGGCTGTATAGATGGCTCAACTGTTAAGACTACTTTCTGGGCTTGCTGAAGATTAGAGTTCAGATCCTAGCACCCATATCAGATTGCTTACAACTGCCTATAACTCCCACTCCAGGAGATCTGATGCCTTCTTCTGACCTCCTTGGGCACTACAAACATCACACACACACACACACACACACACACACACACACACACACACACCTAAGAAGCTAAAATATTTCAAAATTCATTTAAAATAGTTTCAGGAATCTATTATAAACCTGAAGGGCAACATATGGTTAGTTACCACCTCACTTTCCAGAGAAAGGAATGGGTTGTCATCTAATAGAAGGGCATTTGCCTAGGATGTTTGGGTCTATGGATCTGATGAGCTGTGCACAAGTATAATCAATAAAAAGGAGAAAGAGTGTAGTAGAGAGGAGAAAATATACAGGATTTTAGCATAGAGCAAGGTTTTGCTTCATATAGCTCTTTAGGATAAAATAGGCATTGTATATGTTACCTGTGTGCTAGGAATGTGGAAACTCAAGATCATTTTAGAATGGGATGTCAAATAAGACTTTGTTTTCTTTTATTCGATATATTTTTTATTTACATTTCAGATGATTTCCCCTTTCCTGGCTCCCTGCTCCCCAAAATTCTCATATGCCCTTTTCCCTCCTCCTGTTCCCCATCCACCACTTCCTACTTCCCTGTTCTGGTATTCCCCTACACTGATGAATTGAACCTTTCCTGACCCAGGGTCCACTTCTTCCTTCTTCTTGGACATCATTTGGTATGTGGATTGTGTCTTGGGTATTCCAAGATTCTAGGCTAATATCCACTTATCAGTGAGTGCATACCATGGGTATTCTTTTGAGACTGGGTTACCTCACTTAGTATGATATTCTCCAGCTCCATCCATTTGTCAAAGAATTTCATGAATTCATTGTTTCTAATGGCTGAATAGTACTCCATTGTGTATAAATACCACATTTTTTGTATCCATTCCTCCACTGAGGGACATCTGGGTTCTTTACAGCTTCTGGCTATTATAAATAGGGCTGCTATGAGCATAGTGGAGCATGTATCCTTATTATATGCTGGAGAATCCTCTGGGTATATGCCCAGGAGTGGTATAACAGGGTCCTCCAGAAGTGTCGTGCCCAGTTTTCTGAGGAACCGCCAGAATGATTTCCAGAGTGTTTACCATCTTGCAATCCCACCAGCAGTGGAGGAGTGTTCCTTTTTTACCACATCATCGCCAATACCTGCTGTCTCCTGAGTTTTTAATCTTAGCCATTCTGACTGGTGTAAGGTGAAATCTCAGGGTTGTTTTGATTTGCATTTACCTAATGACTAATGATGCTGAACATTTCTTAATATGCTTCTCAGCCGTCCGAAGTTCTTCAGGTGAAAATTCTTTGTTTAGCTCTATACCCCATTTTTATAGGTATATTTGGTTTTCTGGGGTCTAACTTCTTGAGTTCTTTGTATGTATTGGATATTAGCCCTCTCTCAGATGTAGGGTTGGTGAAGATCTTTTCCCAATTTGTTGGTTGCCGATTTGTCCTTTTGACAGTACAAATGGTGCTGGCTCAACTGGAGGTAAGCATGCAGAAGAATTAGAATTGATCCACTCTTATCTCCTTGTACTAAGCTCAACTCCAAGTGGGTCAATGACCTCCACATAAAAACCAGACACACTGAAACTAATAGAAAAGAAACTGGGGAAGACTCTTGAGGACATCGGCACAGAGGGAAAGTTCCTGAAGAGAACACCAATAGCTTATGCTTTGACAAATGGGACCTCATAAAATTACAAGGTTTCTGTATGGCAAAAGACACTGTCAAATAAAACTTTCTTAAACATGATTCTAGGAGAGTGGAAGCCAGAATCAGTCTGTTCCTTCCACTCTTTCCTACAGGCCTGTGTGTCTTTGACTATCTGATATTGTTTGGAAAACTAGTATAATTATCAGAAGGGTTTTCATCCGGGGTTGCCTAAGAAGAAAGGAGGAAGGAAGACAATGGGGTGGGGCTGTTCTGAGACAAGTACCCTGCCTCCCAACCTAAGGACAAATCAACTCTTTCTCAGAATGATTCAAACTCACTATTCTTGAATTTATAAACTTTTCACAAAGTAAATTAGAATACTAAGTATTTTAAAATGTTGCAAAAAATAACTGTGCTCTAAATACATAGGTGGATTTATAAATCAGCTGAAGCAACATGAGGTTGTTATCTGACCAAATTACATAAGCTCTCTGATCACTCACTATAAACAATGTGATGTACCATCATAGACAACCATATGATTTTACACCCATTGATGGTACCCAACAATGTTAGTTCTTTTCCTGAATCTTGGAGATACCACTCTGAACATAATTTTAGAAAGATATGTCTCTGAATCAATGAATGTGTTATGTATGTTGCATTGAGACCCATAAGGAAACCCTATGCTAGGATCAAACATACATGTCTAACAGGCCTTTTCCAAATCACCAAACCAAACCATATTTGCCATATATAGTGACCTTTATAATCTGTTCTATTATGTTTAATATTTTAAGCACTAATAAAAGCTCTGTAAACTACCTTGACTATTCATTACTGAGTAGTTCTAACAATATCAGATCACGGGCTCTTGCTGCACATTGTGACTATCTCATAAAAACAGAGTCAACCTTTATTTGCCTAGGGGTTCAAGCAAGTACCCTACAAAAACATGCCAGGACAAAGTTTCTACTTTTATAAGTCTGAGGAAAAGACTATAATTATACCCATGCCTATATACCTTATTGGTAAACCAAGAGTATTTACTATCAGTCATATATAGGTCACCTCCTCTTTTTATAAGGACTGTGAACTAAAAAGGGCCTTTACACTATATGGCTCAGAGATCATTGAAAACAAAAGAGAGACCTGAAAGGGTATAAGATCCGGAGGTTGAGGATGGCCAGGACAAAACATGCCTGATATGAGTGCTGAACTCGTGACTCTCACAACAGCTGTCATTTACTGCACAAGATCTGCACAAGATCAAACCACTCAACACTCCAACATAGAGAGGGCAGGCTCCCAAGGCTCCAGCTTAAACAAAGGAGCCATTATGACTTCTGAAGGCTGATGAGTCAGGTTTCTTAAAGGGTGTGGTCTTTGGTAAGTTGAGCATCCCCAGTGAGTGACCTTACACCCAGGAGAATATGGACAGTAAAAATTGGATTTGATAAGTTATTTAAAACTAAGATGTACATCAGATACAGCTTTATGAGTGGAAATGGGAGGAAATGGGGGAAGAAAATGTAGTGATGTCATCAAAATGTGTTGCATGTATTCTCAAATTATTAAAAATTGTTTTCTAAAGAAATACTTATATAGTATAATTAAAATAACATAGTTCTCACAGATGAGTAGTGGTAAACAATTTGATGAGAAAGAGTAAAGTTTTAAAGGCCAGGATGACAATGTATGATCTATCCTTTATGATAATCCAAGATTTGAATACAAAATTCATTCCTATTATTAACAGTTACTTTTAACCTTATTATTAATAACTTTGAGGAAATTACTTCTCATATGTTATTTGAATACCTCCATAATATTCTCAGTTTTACCCTTTAGTTCATAAAGCCTAGAATATCTACCATCTGACCTTCATGGGGTATTTACTAACTCATCCATCTGAGTGACCTTCAAGATTGCTGCAGTCACACAAAGAGCAGTCTGTATATAACCTTTGAGGTGCCTACATGTCCATTAGTAGATTAGTGGATATAGATATTCAGGTATATTTACCCAATGAAATACTACTCAAGTGTTAACAAAAGTCATGAGTTCACAGATGAAAGGATAGAGCTGGAAAGAAAATCATCTGGAATGAAACAACACATACCCCAAAATCAAACATGGCATGTGCTCTTTTATATGTGGATGATATCTGCTACATCTTTAGTAATCAGGTTACAATCTGTTTAATCACAGAGGATGGCTATAGAGTAAGGAATTGGAGGAGGGGGATCTTCCTAAGAGGGAGAAATAGAATAGTTATGGATGAACCGGTGGTTGGGGTAAGCTGAAACAGGAAGATCAAACAAGGAAGAAGACAGAAGGGTGTTTAAGAGGTATGAGGAGAAGGACAGATAAAACTAAGGGCAGTTGGATGGAGGTATATTGAAACCTAACACAGTAGAAGTTTCAGAAAATATATGCCTATATAGGAGAAATCCAAATAGAATCTTCAGACGATGGGAGACAAGCCTCAGTTAGACAGATCTTGTCGCTCAATGAAACCTCCAGCACTAAGTTGAGGACAGCAGAGAATCTTCCCTCCTGAGAGAAGTTAATGTACTTGGCCAGGTTCAGTGTGAGAAGAAAAGAGAGCTGGGATCCAATGATAGTCTGCTTTTTAAAATGTCCCTGCTTTTGCCTGGTTTTTAGTAAGAACAGGTTCTCAACTCTATTATCATTCTTGAACTATTTGAATGAAAGAGATAACATCTACTCAGGGAGATAAAGACTGGAAGGAGAATGAGAGGAGCCACAGGTAGGGATTGTTTAGGAGTTGGACCATTGCTCTTTAAATATAAGAGGCATGAATGGTTTGTCCTCCCATTCAGTATTTGAGCACGGTGATTTGTGTGCTTCAGCACACAAGTTCTGCCTCTCAATTGAAAGAAATTTCAACTCTTCCTCCGTGAGTTTGAGTTTCTTCGGCAGTGTCTCAGCAGTCATATGGAATCCAAATGGCACAGCTATTCTTCCTACAGATCACTGTATAATTGCTGCTTAATGAGCTTTGCGAGAAGAAAAAAACAGGAGCAAAACCAGAGTAACTCTATTTGTCTGCTCTGGGTCGGCGGGTGCCTGAAGTGTGTTTTCTTAGAGAAATTGCCTATATGCGTTTGCTTTCATTTGTGTTTTTGTTGTTGTTATTATTTAAATCGCCTCCTGCTTCCCTAGAGGAGATAAAAATGGTTCATGTTTTTAAAATGCCTTGCAGTATCTCTGGGAGATAGCAGTGCACAAACCTTATTTAGTTATTTAGTTATCTATTTATTTTTAAGAAAAGTAGCGCAGAACTGTTGACTGGTGTGGCTTAGATGGTTCATTTCATTGAAAACTCTGAAAACTGAGATCCATTCTGAGATCTCAGTATTTGGGGATGAAAGAATCGAGATCTCACCCTAAGATACACCTTCTGCTATTTGTAATGGACAGAGTCAGGGTGGCAAGAACTAGAAGCTCCTCCATGCATCCCATCACCATGCCCACAACTGAGTTGCTACATTAACGTGCAAGGTATAATATCAAGGAATCTTTCAAGAGGCATAAATTTCCTAGCTTCTTCCTCTCTTCCAAAATACTCTAGGCTTTTCTAGAGTGAAACTTTAGAAATGTATTATGTTTTACATGTATGTGGCTATATGTGTCAAAGTGAGCTTGGAAGGTCACAGGTCAACTTGCAGGAGTCAGGTTCTCTTTTACCATGTGAGTCCTGGGAATATGACTCAGAGTGTGAAGCTTAGCTGAAAGTGACTTTACCCACAAAGAAATCTTCCTGGCCTGATTTCTGTGTTTGTATGGAAGAGGCAGGACATGTTTAGTATCTAGGTATGGAAGTTTTAGGAAATACTAAATTGTCTCTGATTCATGAAGAATTTCCCTACTCACTAACTCTCCTATCAGGGTCATTGCAAAAGTAAAGTGGCTTGAACTTGGATGTCAGCTCCATGGCTTGCTGGGTGCCCTTAGCCCGAATGCCTGGCATCTTTGAAATTCATGTGAGTTGATAACTCTGTTTAAAGGACTGATAGGTATTTAGAAAAAAATGTCTTAAAGAAGACATCAAGCAAAAACTTATACTAGGAAGAAATTAATTCCTACTGATTAGGACTGTAGATAAAGAAAGGGAAGGGAGGGAGAAAGTATAAGAGAGGGGTTGATAGGAAGGATGGGAGGGAGAAATGAAGGAGGGGAAAGACTGGAAGAAGCGAGGATTAGAGGGAGGGAACAAGGGTGATAGGAATGGATAAAAAGATCCTGGTCTTTACTGTATAATATCTCTCCTTTGGTGGGTGCCTCAGGCATTTTTATTTCATTGTGTAATACCACTTTGGTACACAGTTGATCAGTGCCTTTATCCTATTATAAAACTGCAATAAAATATGTTCTGTCTAATACACCCATGCTCCTACATTAGTTATATTTCTTATTGCTGTGACAAAAAAAAGTGCCTGACAAAAGTAACCTAAGGAAGGAAGATGTGGTGGTTGAGATGAGAATGGTCTTGAAAGGATCATATGTTTGAATACTTGGTTGCCAATCGGTGGAACGGTTTATGAAGGATTAAGGGGTGTGGTCTTGTTAGAGGAGGTGTGTTATTGGGGTGGACTTGGAAGTTTTAAAAGACACCCATCATTTTGACTTAGCTCTTTTTGCTTCTTGGTTGTTTCTCGAGGTATAAACTTTCAATTACTGCTCCAGTGCCGTGTCTGTCTGCCTACTCCCATGTTCCCCACTGTGATGGTAACAGACTCTAACCTGGAACTATGAGCCCCAAATTAAACGCTTTCCTTTATAAGTTGCCTCACTCATAGTATTTTATCACAGCAATAGAAATGTAACTAGCTAAGACTTGTTTTCTTTTTCAGCTTTTGATGTTACAATCTACCTATCAAGTTGATATCTAGATTAACCATCATGGTTTCTTAGCCTTGAGCAAGTACATGAATCTCCAGAGAGCATAATAATAAAAACCTGATTAGGGTCTGGATTAAATCTAGCCCCCTGCATATCGAACCAGTCACATGCCAACTGATGCTGAGGCCACTGCCCAGAGGCTACACTTCCAGGTACCAGATGCTGTTCTTTTACAACTCTATAGATGCTCAAATTCTTCCTTTAGTCTTGCAAAAATAAAGCTGTCTCTGAAGGTAGATTATGAAATTTCTGTCAGAAGATAGCCTTTGTACAACTCAGGGAGCTTTTCTTTCTGCCTTAATTCTCAAAAAAAAAAAAAAATACTGTTCTCTCTCCTCCCCACGCCTCTGATCCTGAAAGTATCCATGGCACCTCATTGTTCTAGAAGACCACTTTTCCTTTTCTGGGAGTTTCTGGGTGGGACTGTGCTTATTAATCTTTAGAGACATGATTTTGGACACTGAGCATGGGCAGAGACCATATTTGTGTAGCTGAGAAACTTGCATCTGGGTCGCTCTTACTTTAGTCTTTGTCATCTTGCATCCATGAACAGATCAGCTCAACACACACGCCTCGGCCTGACATCATTGCTGGGAATGAGCCTACCCTCCCAGCTCCCAGTGGCATTCACTGCTTTTGTTAGGTCTTGCTCTAGAAGGTGAACAATGATGGGGACTTGAATAGGAAAAGCAATAAATAAATAAAAGAGCATCTTTTATATTGCCATTGATATTCTTTACTTAGACTGGGACACTGAACCAAGGACTCACACATGTTAAGTGAATACTCTGCAGCTAAGCCATCTCTATCCTAGTCTGATTTTTACTTTTTACTTTGTTATGGGGGTATCACTGGGTTTCCCATGCAGGCCTTGAATTTATATCCTAGGCCAGTCTTAGATTTGAAATACTACTACCTCTACCTCCTGAATAGCTGGGATTGCGGGCCTATTCTATCTAGTCCAGCTATATTAGCCTTGTTTAGTTTTTAAAAACATATCTTTTATTTAATCTAAGCTTGTAATATGTGTGTGTGTGTGTGTGTGTGTGTGTGTGTGTGTGCATGTGCTTGAGAAAGGGAGAAAAGGTGGGAAGGAGCAAAGAGAGAGAAAGAGAGAAAGAGAAAGAAATATTTAAGGGAAAGAATTTCATATTCCAACCTGTTGTAAACACATGCTACTTAATATTTGCAGATTTTCCTACAAATTTTTCTTGGTGTATGTGTATATATAATTTAAAAGGAAATAATTAATTAGTGAAATGCAGCATGTAAAATTGCCATTATGGGTCAAAAAATAATTGAATGTAGATCTTATGCAGATAGCCACAGATGCATGGGACTCAACCCTAGTTAAAAATTCTAGCAAGAGGCTAGAAGTGTCTCTAAGCCCCACCACTCCCAAGTTGAGGAGCTGTTGATTGTTGGTGGATGCTGGGAGGTGGAGGGGATCATTGACCAATGAACAATGCCCATATCTATACATATATGGGTATATGAACAGCATCAATTAGACTTAGTGGATTATTATAAACAAAGAAGAGAGAACATGAAGTTGGGAAGGGAATGTGTTGAAGGCACTGAAGTAATTGGAATAGAAATTAGGGGTTTTATATGATATATATATGATAATATGCATATACATACACATATACATACATATATATACACATACACAGACATATATATAATTTGCATATATAGTATGTGTATGAAGTTTTCAAAAAATAGTACATTTCCTATAAATAACTTATAACAGCTTTAATCATGAGCATCTATTATGAATCTACCCTGCTCTATATTCAATTACTCTGTTTACAATAGGAATATTAATATGTTTATACATTGTCTCTCTAGTCCCCCATTGCATCTTGCTTAGTTATATGATTTTTTTCATTACATGAGGCAAGGTTAGGGAACTATTCTTTCAATAACTACTCATAGAGATCCATCATAATAGCCTTGGGCAAGCCTTTCACAATCAGCCTTGTATTCTCAAGTACAAAGTACCTGATGGAAGCCAAGGCAAGAGCAGCTGCATGTGAGCACACGATTTTTGTGTCTGTGTCAGTTCAAGGTACTGCTGTGCTCTATCCTTGCAGTGTGATAGATGAAACACGTTATCTCATTATTTGCTTTACACAATTGAGGTGCTTACTATTAGCATTTTTATTGTCTCATCCATAAATTGTTGCAGTGTGATCGTTTTCTGTTTGCTTTACTGTTTTTCATTCTGTATAATTTGTAGTTACAAAAATATTCCCTGAGTTTTATTCATGATGTTTGCCTTTTCCTGTCACCAACACTGTAGACATCCCACTTTTTCAGCTACCTGTGATATTTTCCAAGTGTTTATTTTCATTTTAATTATGTGCATGTGTGTGCCCATGTGGGTAGGTCCACCACACATGAGTGCAAGTACTCTCAGAAGCCAAAGGAGGGCATCAGATCCCCTGGAGATAGAGTTACAGATGGTTGTAATATTCAACACTGGTTGTATATTCTTCCTATGTGTGTGTGTGTGTGTGTGTGTGTGTGTGTGTGTGTGTATATATATATACATATATATGTATATATATGTGTGTGTGTGTACATATATACATTTAAAACATCACGAGCATTTATGTGTGTGTGTATATGTGTGTGTGTATCTGTGTGTGTGTGTATATATAAAACTTAATGATTGCATTTAGCATTGCTTGTACATGCAATATATCCAGGACTGATGACATGAGATTGGACATTCTATATGGGAGTTCATCCCTGAAGGAAATGGATTCTTCTTCTCTATATAGCCACTGTTCACCATTAGCTCTTCATCTATGGATAGGACAATGTGAAATTTACCTTGATGATGTTTGCATGTTAATTGGTATTATTACACTGGTCTGGTTCAGGCAACCATCAGGTTGAGAGGTGGTGGGTATGTTTTTCTTACCATGTCGCTGGGACACTATCTACAGTAGACATCTGCTCTTTTAGTTACAGTTTCTGCATCTTATATCTAGAATGTCTTCCTACCCTGAAATTGTGTAAACCAAATTATCTAGCTTATTTCACATTTCTCTCTTAGCATTAACTGTTCAGACAATTCACAGTTACTTTAAGACATGCTGTCTTAAACAGAGATGTAGCCTGCCTTTATTTAGCCTGCTATCTCAGTACAATTTTTTGAAAATCCATCCTTTACTGTTTTAAAATGCCAAATATATCTTGCACTAATTTCTGTTGTATTCTTGGATCTGCTTCTGGGAATTCACTTTTGTTTGAGTATCCTACTTCCCTGAAAAGATTTCTTTTTTTTTTTCTGAGAGAGGATCTCACATAACCCAGGGTATTCTCAGATTCAGTATATAGCCAAGGATGATTGTGAAATTTTGATCTTTCTGCCTCTGCACCCTGACTGCTGGGATGTCAGGCATGTGCCACAATGACCAGTTAATGCAGTACTGGGGATCAACCCCTGGGGCTTTGTGCATGCCTAGCAAACACTCTACAAACTGATCCACATCGCTAGCCTCATTAGTGCAAGTTAGTAACTGAAACAGTCACATGCATTTTGACCCCTGACCACATATCACCATTTCATTGCTCTCTTGAGAGTTTACTTAGTTTTTCTTTCTCTTCTGACTTTAGCCTTACCACAACTCCATAGAAAGCAGGGTTTCTCCTGAGATGAGCAATTCAGACTCAGCAATAAATCTGGGAAAGTAGTTTATCAGCTATAGGAGTTCTTTGGTAGAATTTTTGGGATTGTTTATGTATGCTATCATATCATCCAGAAAAAGTGATACCTTGATTTCTTCCTTTCCACTTTGTATCCCTTTGACCTCCTTTTGTTGACTAATTCCTCTAGCTGGAATTTCCAGTACTATATTGAATAAACACCGAGTTTTGGCAGCTTTGTCTTGTTCCTGATTTTCGTGGGATTGCTTCAGGTTTCTCTCTATTTAATTTGGTGTTGGCTGTTGGTTTGCTATCTATTGTGTTGGTTATGTTTATGTATGTGTCTTAAATTCCTGATCTCTCCAAGACATTTAACATGAAGAGATGTTGTGTTTTGTCAAAGGCTTTTCAGCACGTAATGAAATGTTCATGTGGTTCGAGGCCAGCCTGGTCTACAGAGTGAGCTCCAGGACAGCCAGAACTACACTGAGAAACCCTGTCTCAAAAAACCAAAAAAAAAAAAAAAAAAGAAGTTGCAAATATGAAATGTTCATGTGAAGTTTTTCTTTGTGTTTGCTTAGATAGTGAATTACATTGATGAATTTCCATATATTGAACCATCCCTGCATCCCTGGGATGAAGCCTTCTTGATTGTAATAAATGATCATTTTGATTTGCTCTTGAATTGTGTTTATGAGAATTATATTGAGTATTTTTACAATGATATTCATAAGTGAAATTGGTCTAAAATTCTTTTTCTTTGTTGCATCTTTGTATGGTATAGGTATCAGGATAACTGTAGTTTACTACAATGAATTAGGTAGTGTTCCTTCTATTTCTGTTTTGTGGAATGGTTTAGGGAATATTTGTATTAGGTCTTCTTTGAAGATCTGAGAGAATTCTGCACTAAAACCATCTGGTCCTCACCTTTTTTTATTTCCATAAGGGTTGTGGGTCTCTTTAGATAGCTTACCTGATCCTGATTTACTTTGGTACATGTTATCTATCTAGAAAATCATCCATTTCATCTAAATTTTCCAGTTTGTTGAGTATAGACATTTGTAGTAAGAGCTAATGATCTTTTGATTTCCCTCAGTTTCTGTTATGTTTCTCTTTTAATTTCTGATTTTGTTAATTTGGATACTGTCTCTATGCCCTTTCATTAGTTTGACTAAGGGTTTATCTGTCTAGTTGATTTTCTCAAAGTACCAGCTCTTAGTTTTGTTGATTCTTTGTATAGTTCTCTGTTTCTAGTTGGCTGATTTTCAACCTTGAGTTTATTTCCCACCTTCTACTCCTCTTGGGTGTATTTGCTTATTTTTGTTCTAGCGCTTTCAGACATGTTATTAAGTTGCTGGTGTAGGATCTCTCTAATTTCTTTATAATGGCAGTTAATGCTATGAATTTTCCTCTTAGCACTGCTTCCATTGTGTTCCATAAGTTTGGGTGTAGTGTGCCTTCATCATTAAATTCTAGAAAGTCCTTAATTTGTTTGTTTCTTTCTTTCTTTCTTTCTTTCTTTCTTTCTTTCTTTCTTTTTTTCTTTCTTTCTTTTCTGACCAAGTTATTGAGTAGAGAGTTGTTCAGTTTCCATGAATTTGTGGGCTTTCCGTTGTTTAGTGGCTGGATATAAAATTAACTCAAATAGATCAGTAGCCTTCCTCTATACAAATGGATGGAGAAAGAAATTGGAGAAACAACACCCTTTACAATAGTCACAAATAATAGAAATATCTTGGTATAACACTAACCAAGCAAGTGAAAGATCTATGTGACAAGAACTTCAAATCCCTGAAGAAAGAAATCAAAGAAGACTTCGGAAGATGAAAAGATCTCCAATACTCATGGATCAATAGAATTAGCATAGTAAAATGACCATCTTACCAAAAAGAATCTAGAGATTCAATGCAATCCCCAACAAAATTCCAACTCAGTTCTTCGGAGAGATAGAAAGGAATTTTCAACTTCATATGTAATAACAAAAAACCCAGGATAGCAAAAACAGTTCTCAACAATAAAAGATCTTCTGGGGCAATTACCATTCCTGACCTCAAGCTGTACTAAAGAACAATAGTGATTTTAAAAAACTGCATGGTAGTGGTACAGAGACACGTCAATCAATGGAATGGGATTGAAGACCTAGAAATAAACCTGCACATCTATGGACACTTAATCTCTGACAAAGAAGCCAAAAACCATACAGTGGCAAAAAAAGCATCTTCAACAAATGGTACAGGTCTACTGGTAGTCTGCATGCAGAAGAATGCAAACTGATCCATTTTTATGTCCTTGTACAAAGCTCAAGTTCAAGTGGATCAAGGACCTTCAGATAAAACTAGAATCTAAAAGACGATAAAGTGAGAAATAGCCTCAAACACATTGGCACAGGGGAAATTTCCTGAGCAGAACACCAATGGCTCCGTCTCTAAGATCAACAATTGACAAATGGGACCTCATGAAACGGAAAAGCTTTTGTAAGGCAAAGGACACAATAGGACAAAATGGCAATCTACGGATTGGGAAGTGATCTTTACTAACCCTACACCCTCTAGCTAATATCCAAAACATACAAAGAACTCCAGAAGTTAGACTCAGAAAACCAAATATCCCCATTTAAAAATGGGGTACTGAGATACACAGAGAATTCTCAACTGAGGAATCTCAAATGGCTAAGAAGCACCTAAAGAAATGTTCAACATTCTTAGTCATCAGGGAAATGAAAATCAAAATAACTCTGAGATCCCACCTTACACCAATCTGAATGACTTAGATCAAAAATTCATGAGGCAGCAGATGCTTGCTAGGACTTATAGAAAAATGAACATTCCTCCACTGCTGGTGGGATTGCAAACTGGTACAACTTCTTTGGAAATCTATCTGGTGTTTCTTCAGAAAATTGGAAATAGTTCTACCTGAAGACACAGCTATGCTATTCCTAGGAATATATCCAAAAGGTGCGCCACCATACCACAATGACACATGTTCCACTCTGTTCATAGGAACCTTATTTATAATAGCCAGAATCTGGAAACAATCCAGATGTCCCTCAACTGAAGAATGGATACAGAAAATGTGGTCCATTTACACAATGGAATACTACTCAACTATTAAAAATTAGGGCATTACTAATTTTGCAGGCAAATGGATAGAACTAGAAAATATCATCCTGAGTGAGGTATCCCAGACCCAAAAGGACATACATGATGTGTACTCACTGATAAGTGGATATTAGCCAAAATGTTCAGAATATCCATGATACAACTCATAGACCACGCAAAGCTTAACAAGAAGGAAGGCCCAAGTATGGATGCTTCAATCCCACTGAGAACGGGGAACAAAATAATTACAGGAAGCAGAGGGAGAGAGGGACCTGTGTGGGAGATGAAAAATGGAGGGGCAAGACCAGGTATGGTGAGGGAAGACAGGAGAGAAGTCCAGAGTGCCAGGAGAATGAATAGAAATATGCAGTGGTGGGATGGGGACTAGGGGAAACTACTAGAAAGTCCCAGACACCAGGGATGTGGGAGGCTTCCAGGACCCAATGGAGATGACAACAACAGGGAGATAGAACCTGAAGACACCACTCCCAGTAGATAGGCACAGCCCCCAGTTGAAGGATTGAGCCACCCACCCATCTCAAAATTTTTAACCCAGAATTGTTTATATCAAAAGGAAATAGAAGTCATCCTATAGTGCCATTATCTATCATGTATATGTATATTTATCATGTATATGTAATCTATACATGCATTATCTTCTACTATCATTATATATCATATATATGCATACATATCTACATTATTCTCTACTGTTATTATTTATCATATATATGTATAATATGTACATATATATATATACATTATCCTATCCTCTACTGTCATTATTTATCATGTATGTATATAGATAGATAGATGATAGACATACACATACATACATACATACATACATGCATACTTTATCCTCTAATGTCAAACACTTCCCACATGGAGCTCTCTCCCAGGCCCCAGATAACATTATTTCACTTTTAGATTTAATATGGAGCAGCATATTTCTTCTTCTGAGTACAACACTAGCAGTAGATTTTAGGTAGATTTTTATTTCCAAGATAAGGTGATGTCATTTTTCACATATTAGCAAGGCTTTTAGCTCTAATACATGTTTAATTTTCCTCTCCTAGATGCTTACTTCTGTGTCTATTTAAGGGTAAGATGCTATGGGGAGGCTTCTGAATGTTGCACCCTTGGCGCTTGCCTGGATAATAATGTCTGTTTGCTCATGGTAAGTTATTCCTTCTTGAGTAGAATTAAATTAAGTTAGTTTTCAATTTATTTTCTATTTGCATGTTTTACTGAAAACTGATATTGATATTTTTCTGGCTATTTTTCCCCTCTGCCGTTGTTGAATTTTGTTTCGAGTGTCACCCTGCCTTGATAGGAACAGTTAGGAAATTGTCTTCCTTTATCTGATGCCTTTGAGAGGAGTGTGGGAAGTCCATTATTTTATCCCATCTCATCTCCCTCACCTGTCCTCTGTACACTCCATTTTCTCTCATGGGCTCCTGCCCCACTAGCTCTCCCTAGCCTCCCTCCATTCTGTCTCTGTCTCTGTCTCCGTCTCTGTCTCTCTCTGTATCCCTTCTAAGACCCCCCCCATGCCAAGCTCAGCTCCACAGCAGCATGGGACACTGGAGGAGACATTCCCTGTATTCCTCTGAATTGTTCCTTTTCATCTGCACCATGGCAGCTTTGTATCTGTTCAGACATTCTCCTCTGTTCTCTTCTTTCCCATGTGAGTTTGGGGCAGTGCCTTAAGGTCTTTGTGTTTCTACATCATGATTTTTCTAAATGTACACTGAAAAAGAGATGCACAAACCACGAAACACATTTGACTGCAGTCCTGTGAAATAGGGGGAACCCTGAGCCTGCCCAGGAAAATGGTGCTGGAGAGGGAAGAGCAATGCATAAACAGAAGAGCCTGACATTGGTTTCTTCTTTGGGGGACCCTTTAAGGAGCCTGAATGACTGCTTCATCAGAATGTTTTTAGGGACTTAAGAGCAAGAGAAGGCTATCAAAAAGTTTTGGGAGTCAGAGTCTAGAAGTGGAACAATGTGTCTCAAGTAAAGTCCTGGTAGATTTAAAATATTGTTCTCATATTTATTAGTTAAAAACAAAGCACCAGGCCGGGCGGTGGTGGCGCATGCCTTTAATCCCAGCACTTGGGAGGCAGAGGCAGGCGGATTTCTGAGTTCGAGGCCAGCCTGGTCTACCGCGTGAGTTCCAGGACAGCCGGAGCTACACAGAGAAACCCTGTCTCGAAAAACCAAAAAAAAAAAAAAAAACCACAAAAACAAAAAAAAACAAAAAAAAAAAACAAAACAAAACAAAAAAAAACAAAACAAAAAACCAAAGCACCAATATGCCACATGAGAAGCTGCTGATGTAAAAAAAAGCAATTTGTTAGTTATTCTTTACCTCTTGTCCCATTATAAATGAGAAAATACAGATAAGAGTGTCTCTACTTGTATGCATGATAAATTATGGATCAGCTTGTCCATCTCACTCTGATATGCTCTGTGTTTTTTCCTAAAAAAAAAAATCTAACTAGTCATAATGTATTCAATCCTTCCATTTCTTCCACTGCTAGAAAAAAAATTTTCCTGATTCTGTGATAGTTATGTGCAAGTGTGTATGTATGGGTGTATATGTATGTGCATGTGTGCATGTAGGTGTGTGATGGGTGTAATATGTACACATGTAGGTGTGTGTGTGTGTGTGTGTGTGTGTGTGTGTGTGTGTGTTTGCCATTTGAATAAGGAGACAGAACTAATATACAGGACCTAAATGCATACCTCTGTCCTTGTCTGTATTCATAAGTACTCTCCCTTCAGTCATACCTTCAAGGCAGCTGGATCTCCAAGGGAGTCTGATAAGAAAGAGTTCATCTGCAGATGAGAAAGCTTAAGTCTGGGCCTTTCTGATGTTAAGAATTTGAAGCAAAGTTTATCAAAATTTAAGAGAGTTGCTCGTACCAGTGACCTTAGGCTTATGATTAAAAGGTGATTGCCAATGCTAAAGATTCTTGGACTCCAAAGTTAAATATATGGGAGTCTAATTCTCCTTCAGGTAACTGTTTGATGCCTACAAGTACCTGGTGCGGGCTGTGAGCCACTCTCCTCTGCCATGGAGCCCCAGGGTCTAGAGTGATATATAGCCTAGGATAGCATAATTTTGGTTGGTTTGTGTAAGAATTGAAGATGACTAAGGCAGGTGACTTCTTCAAAACCGTCAAGCTGATATGAAACAGAACCAAAATTACTGCTTTATAGAAAGATGTACACTGTCCTTTCCATGACACCATTCTTAAGAAACTATTTGAAGGATTTGGGGCACTGAATTGTTTTATGAATTTCTCAGAGGCGGTTTCCACTTCTGACCCAGATCCAGAAGTCAGCCCTGAAGTGATTCACACCACACAGATGAACTGTGTGCCCCTCAGACTCTTTGAGGAATTACAGAAGGAAAATCTGATACAGACACCACATGTGAGGAAAATTAGATGCCACTATTCTATTCTCTGGGCAGCTTGCTCTCTGACCCCAGTTTGTGCTTGCTGGCACTCTGACACCAATAGGGAACTAATTGGCCATGTAATTATGATCCCTACTGTGACCTGCACAAGCTGTTCTTATTCATATAAGCCCCTAATCCTTTCCCAAATGGTCACTTCAATTTGCCTCAATAATACCCTACAGTAGCAGGGTACATGGTATGGTAAAGGAATTATTTTGATCTTCTCTAAATTTAGACTGCAAATTTCACTCATCATCTCCCTTCAGGATAGGTGATGGAGGCAGATGCAGCAACACCCAAGCATCTCATTCAGATGCTTTTCTGGGATCAGAGGACACAGCTCTCTTCCTTTGCTGAAGAGGCTGTCTTTTTTGTCCTTGCCTGGACACCAGGCTGTAACATTCCTTAGACATTCTTGTTATTTCTACTACAATCTGACAGATTTGGCAGCATTGCTCTTCTTCCTTTGGGAGAAGAAACGAAGATAAGATCCTTGTCTGCGAGTGTCTGGAGAGATATGGGGATGACATAAAAGATTTGCCTTGAAAAGTTCAGAGATTTGCACCACCAACCTCATGTTTAAAAGCTAAAGATGAACTCAATAGAATGTGAAGGCTTCTACTGGTAAATACAGTCATCTGTCTAGGAAGTCATCACATCAGAATGGAGCAAATTCCACCTTAGGACCCAAGAGCTGTGAAGCCCTGATTGAGGATATTTCTACTCCAAACTCCCATCTGGATGACTGCATTTTTTTTTTGTTCTTCTAAAATCTTTGACATAGATTTAAAAAAAAACAACTTTTTGAGAATCCTTGTGGATTCAGAGGCTGAACTCAGGTCTTTAGACTTGACAGCATCTACTTTCATCCACTGAACCATCTTGCTGGTCCAAGTTTTCCTTTAAATTAACACAAGATATTTGTACACAGCTATAAAGTACAATATGTGTTCCCAGTCAAGCATATACTGTATAATGATCCAATCATGATATTCATTTTCATAAACATTAGTTATTTCTTCAAGGTAAGATTACTCAAGATTTCTCTTCCATCTATGTTAAAATACAAAATATACATAATTAGCTGTGATCATCATCTTATGTGGTAGTACATTGGAGCTTATAATTACTTTTGAATGGCAAGTGTATCCCTATTGACTAACCTCTCTCCATCAACCTCCTCATTCTTTTCCCTCCTTAGCTTATGGTAACCTTTGTCAAATAAGATAATCCATTTCTATGAGATAAATCTTTTTAGATTGTACAGATAAAGGATGGCATAAGGTGCTTGGCTTTGTATGTCTGACCCTTTACTGAGCCTTTACTGTCATTACTGAGCCTTCCAGGCTCAGTCAAGTTGCTAGAAATAAAGGATTTTAGCTTTTTATGGAAGAATAATATTCCGTTGTGTGTCTGAACTGCACACTTCTCCCATATTTATGCATTAAGGAATTAGTTTCATCTATGTCGTGGCTATCATAAAAGTGCTATAGCGAACTGGGGGCAGAGGGGAAAGACATTGCTCTAGCACTCTGATTTTACTTTGGAGCATGTAATTGCAAGAATACCTCAATATATGCTGAATACATATTTCATAGTGGGATTTAAAAACACAGGATAATAGATTTCTAGTTATATTTTCTAAGGCAACTCCATTTTCTATAGTACTTATATCAATTTTTATACCTATACCTATCAACAGTGTGCACAGAACCCCTCTCTTCATAGGATTATGACAGGAAGAGGATTATAGGGTCTGATATGTGTGTAAAAGAAATGATGCTGTGGTGGACTGGTGATGTCTGCATCCCATTGTGGGAGAGGTGGTCCCTCAGCAGGTAGATGAAATGGTGCTATGATAGATTTCTGATGTTTGCATCCCATGTGAGAAAAGTGAGGCTCCAGCAGGTCTTATATCTCTGACCTTTCTCTCCCAGCCCTGCTGTTGTTGGTCACTTGCAAAAATGACTTCTCATGTGAATGGCCATTGCCTTTCTTCCTTTGTCTTATAGTCTCATGTATAATTTTATCCTCTCGGGATGGCAGAAGATTAAACAGACTTAAATTCTTCTTAATAAGTTGAGTATGTGGAAGTCTTGATCCTTATTAGAGAGAATTCTGGGGAATGTGGTGTGAGAGTTATTGATTCAGATATAGAACCTAGGATCAATAACTAGTTAGGGTATTAAAAATAATTCACCCAATAGCTATTATCCCAGACATATAAAACCTGTATCTTACAGAGGAGCTTCTCTTGTAGGGAAGGACATTTACAGAATGCCAAGCTATATTCAAGATCTTCTTTGTTCTAATGAAGTAGTTTGGGTGTAGAAACAGCAAATAATTTTGGCTTTCTGTTATAATGCTCATGTTTCTGTATGACTGCTATAATGCTGTACTGATTTAGAGTCTGGGGATTTTCCTACTCTTAAGTGAAGAAAACACAATCTAGAATGAGTGCCTGACATAGCTATGGCCAGTCAGTTAAACAACTGATGGTCCTAAATAACATTTTTATGCAAGTGTTTTCTCCATCCTTTTAGTTAGAATGTTCCTCTGCCATAGCCTGAGGGGTTTAAAAAATAACTACCACCTTATTAGGACCCTTGCAAGACCTTTCTCTTTCTCTAATATGCCATCCAATCAGACAACCCCAAATATCTGTCCTTAGTGAATAATGTCATAAAATATTCTGAGCATGGCAAGAACCATCACTCATTTTCCTCATTCTTGGAACTAATGCTATTCTGGGTGGTACATAAGGGATGGTCTTGGGATGGCAATAGCCTCTAGGTAACAAACCAGGAGGCCTGTGTTCATGAATTCACTCTACCTATTATTCTGAAATGTGTTCATATCTCCTAATGGACAAGACAGGAGAAAGGTGGCTCTTAAAAACTTTTAGGATGGGAACTCAGAGTGGTGCCTTGTATGGGTAATCTAGCCTTCAGAATGAATCATAGATCTATCTCCCTATCTCATTTCTGTTATAACCATAGGCCTATCCTATAAATCCTCAAGTTGATTCTGTAGAAATACTCATTTCAGTATCTCAGTGGACAAAACACAAGATGGAAATGGTTCCACTGTGAATTTCTTCCTTTGTTGGTTGTCCTCCTGGCCCTCCAACAGGTCTTTTAATCTGCTAAATCTGTGGGTCCAAAGACAGATTATTTCCTATGAATTTAAGAGCAAGGAGCCTAGCATCTTAAGCAGTTTCCTGAATTTCACAATTCCAAAGCTCTGCAGATCAAATGTTGATCATATGCTTTATTGTGCATTTAATGTAAAATGCCCCCATAGACTCTTGGGCTTAGGCACTTGGTTCCCAGAAGGAAGCACCATTTAAAATGATTGTTGGGGCTTTAGGAGATAGAACCTCACAGGAAGAAAAAAGTCATGGAAATGGGGAGATGCACTGAGATTTTATAGTCCAGCTCCACTTCCTGATCATTCACTTACTGCCTTCTGACTATAGATGCACTATGACCCACTGACCTCCATTTCCCTGCTGTCATACCTTCCCTGCTGTGATGGAGGCCAGAGGAGACTTCCTCCTTGAGATTGTGTCTTATCTGACATTTGGTTATAGCTGTGAAACAAGTAACTATACAGGAAGAGCCTCTTCTGGCTAACCTTCATGTGGCTGCTGGGACTCTTGCACTTTCCTATAAACTTTGGTACACAGAAGGAAGTGGAAACTCAGTTGGTAAGGTTTTCTTCCAGTCAAGAGGTTTATTAGGGCTGTACTGGGACTAGAAACCAAGTACTTAGATACATTTTTTCATGGTAGGTAGTAAGTCGCTTTCAGCAAATTCCCTTAATTATTTAGTTGAAACATATGTTCTAGAAAATCATTATTTTATGACAGGGCATTGTTCATTGTACCTGCACAGTCAATTTGGAGGACTCAGAAACACAGATGGAAGCATGAGGGTCTCTTCTTTCTACTGTATGGGTCTGATTTTCAGCATTTCCCCAGGACTGAGCTATGGGATCCAATCTCGGGATAGATTCTAAGCTCATGCATCTAGATGCTGGGCTGGAAGGGGTCAAGTGAGATCAGCATGGGCTATTTACCAAAGCACCTCTGAGCTGGCTCTCCATCCTAACATGTATAAAGAAGTGTGATTTCTTCTGATTTATCTCAGGGCTCCATGAGTGAGTACCCCAAGTAGCATCAGAAGCCGTGTAGCTGCATGGGATTTTCTTTTATACAGTCAGAAAGCAACATTTCTGCTGCTTTTGATATTTGTCAAATTTCACTACATTCAAGATCTGAAAATGAGATTCCACCTCACACTTCAGGGAACTTTTAGCTGGGTTTTAAACTTGCCTCGGCAAGTCATCACCTAGTCAGCATAGTGGGTTGATAAAACTGTGAAGATTTTTTGTTTTGTTCTTTCTGCTGAGGTATGCTCCAGGAGGCAGATCTAAACAAACAAAAGTAAACAGCAAAATACAGTTAGAATTTGCTGACATGGTAAATAGATAGGATGCCATGGGTGGTGCTCAATAGATAAGAGGAGACTGCCAGGCTGAAAGAGGATGCTGTGGGTTGCTCTTCCTCCATATAGGGGGTTGATAACAGCTCCAAATAACTATACCATCAAAGCCCAACTTGTTGAAGCAATTAGTTTATTGGGGTTACTTACAGAAGGACTGGGAAAGGTTCCTTACTAGAAAAGAGATGACTCAGAGGCATCTGTATCACTGGGGGCCCACCCCAATATAGGTGATAACTCACAAATGCTGTAATTCTAGAGATCTCTGCATCACTTTGAGACAACTTGACAAGTATAAGGGTCTCCTTTACACAGCTTGGTTAGTCGAGTCTCCTTCCCAGCAGTTGTTGCTACTTCTGTAATATAGGGTTCTGTGGAAGAACAGCTTGTGCATCCGGTCAGCTTTAGGGGCTTCCATAGACTTTTGAGTTGTTTACTTCCTGAGTCTCAGCAAGTTTTCCTATCGAACACTCTGCGTCTTAAGGAGATTCCCTCCAAGGCATGGTTTCCAACTTGGGGGAAATTGATAAACAGCATACTGTGTAGTCAAGAAAGTCTTCCACGCAGAGGTGATATTTACACTCAGAGTTCAAGGTTAAGAAACAGTTAGCTTGGAAAGTCCATGAAAAAACACTATAGGTAGAGAAAATACAGAGACTCTAAGTTGGGTACAAACACACAAAAGATAAAGAAGCCAGTGTAGCTGAAACGGAGCAATGCTGAAGAAGCAAAACATGAATAATTTGGCAAAAGCAAGGGGTGGGCTCTGTTCTTTCCACATAACTCAAGAGTTATTATGAGATTTTCATAATGCCCCTGGGTCCTGGATGTGCACAATGGAGGCAGTAATGGTTCAGGCAGGAAACTTGAGTGGAGATGATACATATAGGAATAAGGTATGATATATATAATATCTCAGAAGAATAGAAAATCTAATAGCTTTGAAATAATAAATAATGAAAAGGAACTGAAGACAATTTCAAAATTTTAGCATGACTGTGCAGATTAGGTGTGTAAGGTTGGGCTGGGCTGGGCTCAATTTCTTGTTAATATAAACAAATTAAGTTCTGAAATTATATGTGTGCTATATGATTTCTCCCTGGGGGTTATGAGCAAATATCTGCTCAGAGGGTGTTTACATAGACCCAACATGCAGGTAGCTTCATTGGACACTAAGTTTGAAGAGGGGCTTGGGAAACTTTGTAACTACCTTAACTTCCTTAGCCTCAAAGAGCCCTACAAGTTCCATTAGCTTCCTGAATCTTAGGAGTCACCCCTGAGCACACACTTCAGGAGTGAATTATTTCAGTTCGTAGGAAGGCACTACACAAGAATGCCTACAAAATCCTGGACTCAAACATATGCAGACAGTTTGATATCAATTATGTCTGTAACTGTTCAAAAATGGGTTAGGGTCCATGTTTTTATTATAGACCCACATTTTCAAGTCTCCACTCTCCCTTCCTCTATATTCATCACAGTGATACTTCCTTTTGGGTGGCAATCAGCTACTCATAACTATGGCTATGTCCTTTATTGTCAAATTTCTACAAAAAGAGATGAGAAAGGATGATACACAGACTGAAACAGAAGATACTTAAGCACAATGAGGTCTTTTACTTAGGACAGATGAAGTCATGTTTGATGTGATACTGGATGTCCAGGAATGACCATGCTGTATTTTACTAGGTGGAATCTGTGTATGGAGCAACTGACAATTAGAGCCACCTTACTTTAAGTTAAAAGAGAAGTGTGACCACTCAAAAGGACTGGACTTCTCTATTGAATTGATAATGGAATGGTGAATGGTGATTGTTTAACAAGTGCTATTGAGCTGGGAGGTGACTCTGCTTGTGAAGGGTCTCTGCAAAGCACAAGAACCTGAGTTTGGATCTCCATGTCCCACATGAAAAAGCCATGGGCTACAGTGTACATTTGCTGTCCCAGCATGAGGGAGAGGAAGGCTCTCTGTTTAGCTAGCCCAGCCAATCACTGAGATCAGTGAGAGAGACCTTTTCTCAAATATATACCTGGGATGATAAGTATTGCCTGTCAACTTGGTAGCATCCAAACTCAACTAGAAGGCAAACCGCTGGGCAAGTTTATGAAGGAGTTTCTATATTGTGTTAACCACGGTTGAAAGACCCACCCTGCATGGAGGTGACGTCATTGCCTTACAGCAGTCCAACACTAAGTAGAAAAAGATGCATGCTGACTTCCAGCTTTCAAGTGAGTCTGTTTCCTGACTGCAGACATTCTGTGACACTCCATCCCCTTGGCATATGAACCAACATATATACTCCCTTCATTATGTTGCTTTGTTTTATATCTTGTCACATAAATAAGAAAGGTATGTGGTAGAGTATATAAAAAAAGTGTAATTTGTCAAAGTTAATAGGGAAAATATTTAAAAATTTAAATGGGCCAGCAAGATGACTTAGTAGATAAAGGTGCTTGCCACCTAAACTTGTGACTTGAGATCAATGCTTGGGTCCAACATGATAGGAGAAAACTGACTCCTGCATGTTGTCCTCTGACTTTCACACATACAACATGTCATGTTCATGGTACCCGCACACACTTGTACACATAAAACCAAAACTAAAAATTGCAACTTAAAAATTAAAACATGGAAATTTCTTAAGAACTAAAGTTATTAGGAACTAGAGTCATGTCACACCACCTTCCGGTATCTCCATTCCTCATTAGTTGTTTGATCTTCCTACTTCTCATTTCTGCTACATCCAGGATTATGAAAACTCAAACAGAACTGTATTAATCAAACACTAGGCAAAGGTAACAGGAACAAATCAAGGGTATGAACGTCAAAATGAGGGTGGCAGAGAAAGGTCACAGTGAGAGACTCCAGGTACAGCAAAGAGATCAAAGAGAAGCAGTGGTCATGATTTGGACAGGTGATTGAGTCTTCAGACTTCTGCCAGCCTGGCTCTACTCACTGATTAACATATAGGAAATGGTTTGTTGTCCATTTGTTTTTTATTTGTGAACTGAGATTTCCTTATATAGCCTGGGCTAGACTCAACTTCAAGATCCTCCTGCCTAAACCTCCCAAGTGTTAAGGAATTTCTCTTTTTCTGCCATAGAGATCCTGCAGATCCAAACCCAGGCTATCAAATGTGACAGCAAACACCTTTTGTGGCTTATCTGTCTTGCTGGCCTGGTGCATTTTTTATATTATTATTTCACTTTATTATTGTTTATAAAATGTACAGCCCATAGACCTTAAGAAGTTCAACAAGAAGGAAGACCTAAGTGAGGATGCTTCAATTCCACTTAGAAGGGGGAACAAAATAATCATGTGAGCCAGAGAGAAGAAAGGGGTGGGAAAGGGGAAGGGAAGGGTTTCAAAAGGGGGAACAGGATCAGGTAAGGGGGTCCAGGAGAGAAGCCTAGAGGACCAGGAGAATGAATGGAAAAATGCAGCTTCTGGACATAGGGGTAAGGGGATCCTCTAGAAAGTCCCACAGACCTGGGATGTAAGAGACTCTCAGGACTCAATAGGGGTGACCTTAGCCAAAATGCCAACAGTGGGGAAAGAGAACTCAAAGAGTCCACCTCTAGACAGGGCCCCAAGTAGAGGAACAGGGTTACCAACCTACAGTCAAATTTTCTGACCCAGAATCCTTTCTGTCTAAAAGAACTGTAGGGACAAAATAGAGAAGAAACTGAAGGAAAGGCTGTCTAGTTACCGGCCCAACTTGGGATCCATTTCATGGGGCTAAGGGGTAGGCACCAAGGCCTGACACTATTACTGATGTTATGATGTGCTTACAGACAGTAGCCTATCATGGTTGTCCTCTGGTTGGTTTTCTACCCTACCAGCAGCTGACTGAGACAGATACAGACTTACACTCTACTATTGGACTGAAGTTGAGGAGTGCTATGGAGAAATTGGGGCAAGGGTTGAAGGAGCTGAAGAGAAGGGTGACCCCACAGGAAGACCAGCAATGTCAACTAACCTGGACCCCTGGGAGCTTCCAGAGACTGAGCTACCAACCAGGAAGCATACAGGAGCTGGCCCGAGGCCCCCAGCACATATATAGCAGAGGACTGCCTGGTCTGGCCTCAGTGGGGGAAGATATACCTAATCTAGGAGAAACATGAGGCTCCAGGGAAGGTGGAAGCCCTAGGGTGGGGGAACACCCTCTAGGGGACAGGAGGGAGGAGGAAGGGGGTGAGGAACTGTGGGAAGGGGAACCAGGAAAGATGGCAATGGTTGGAATGTAAATAAATAAAATAATTAATAAAAAACAGAAAATAAATAAAAAATAAAGGTGACAATGATGCAGAAAAAAATGTTGGATGGATTTCAACACAATTTTTCTAAATAAACAATTCAGTATCTACTTGGATACACACTTGAGAACAGTCATGGCTTTTGACATAATAAAACATTGGTAAAACTAATAGCTGAGATTTGAAAATCATGATTGACCCCAAGCTATGTCCTAAGTATATTGCATTTACTGCCTCTCAGGGGAATACGAGTGAATCATTGTGATTTCCCTGGTGTTTATAGGCATTGCTCTTTTATCCATGTTTTTATCAGTTACTGCTCTGCTGCTGTGATAAAAATGCTATGACTAAAAGAAACTAGGAAAGAAGGGATTAATTTGGGCTTTCAGCTTCATATGTAGGGTCCATTGCAGAGGAGAGGGCAAGGCAGCAGGAGTGTGAGGCCAGCTTAACAGTTAGGAGGCTGGCTGGTCACATTTTATCCACACACACAGGAAGCAAAGAGAAAGCACAGGAAGTGGAGTCGGGCTGTAAATATTCAAAGCCTTCCCCCTGGAGACATGCTTCCTCCAGCAAGGCTCCACTTCCTAAAGGTTCCATCATTCCTCAGATAAAGCCACCAGGTCAGGACCAAGCATTTACACATGAGCTTGTAATGGGCATTCTTATTCAAAGTACATTAGGGCTAGTTAACAAGAAAACTTATCTTCTCTGTATTCAAAGTTCTAAACAGATGGAACCTGGTGACAATTTACTAGGTGGCTGCTTTGGGTTCATCCCTTTGTTGAGAATCCTACATTCATTGTTATTTCATTTCAGCACCTGTGATAAGAGAAGTAATTACCAACACCATTGTGTAGAACTTGGACTAGCCAACGTCTCTGGGCTTCTGGGCACCCAAAGTGTACCGCTAATACTTTTTGCCAGGCCACCTTTCTGCTTGCTTCCCCCTGCCTTGGAGTCAATCAAATTCCTTTCAGCATGAGGCTTGGAAAGAATCCACAGTGCTCAATCAAGCCCATCTTGCCATCCCAGGGCTCTGCACACCAAGTATCTTTACCAGTGGTTTCTGACAGCAGTAATTAACATCCTCTCTGGGGCAGAGTTGGGAGAGGGCAGGGTATAACAACTGGAACCATGAGTGTGCTGCTGGCTTCCTCTGGATAAAGTAATTGCCACATTTAAGCTTGCAGGAGGAGGACATCCCTGGGGAAATGCGAATTAGAGGGAGAGGGTGGTAGGAGGGAGGATGAAGGAAAGGAAGGGTTTAATTACAGTGCATGCTGCTTGCTAGTAGTTAGGAGCTGGGACAATACACTAATTTCTCCTTGTTCTAACTGTGTTTATCAGTGAATTCTAACCATTTCTCGATGTAATGACAGCTAAAGCCTGAGAGGACTGGGAGAAGCAAGGACATCCAGGAGAAGAATTGAATATCTAGTTTTTGATAAAAGTCAATTAAAAAAAAGTATTTGGTTAAAGATGCTATTTATTTTTAGTTTATATATATGGGTATTTTGCTTCCATATATGTCTTTGCACCATATGTGTGAAGTTCCTATAGAGTCTAGAAGAGAGTACCAGATCACCTGGAACTCTAGCTGTGGATGGTTGTGAGCCATCATGTGTATGCAGGGAATTAAACCCAGTCCTCCACAAGAATTGTTGGCTGATGGTCAACTTTCCATTACCCAATGTCAGTCTTATAGTTTAAAATGAAGAATAGTCTTGGATTCTGCACATGAGAAACTTGGACACAACAATATGATGTCTACCATGAGCAGGAGATGGGAGAGTAGATTGTAGCAGTATCTATTATTTACTAGAATGGGCCTTTATATAATTACTAGTGCCATTTAAAACCCAATGGAGTCTAACACTGATAATATAGCTAAAACTTTTTTATGAACTTCAGCTGGGGAGATGGCTCTGTAGGGAAAAACTTGCACTGCACAAGTATAAGAACCTGAGTTTGTATCTCTACACATCAAGCCAGGGATAAAAATGGCAAATATCTATGACCCTAGACTTACAGGGAGACTGGAAATAGTCCAATCTCAGAAGCTCATTGGCCATCCAGCCTAACACTAACATAAGCTTTAGATTTGATGAAAGAAATACTTTCAAAAAGTAAAGGTAGACAGAAAGTGAGAAAGTCACCTCATGTTGACCTCTGGCCTCACATGTACATGTAGCCCCTATGTACCCACTCACACATCCATATATCCATACATGTATACACACACGTAAACAGTGACAGATACACACATATTCAGAGAGGGGGGAGGAGAGGGTGTGGGAGAGGAAAAGAGAGGGAGAGAGAGACACAGAGAATCTAAAATGAAGAAATCTCTAGAGAAACATGACATATATGGGAAGTGGAAAGAATAATTGTGAACACAGCAGAAGCCTGCCAATGGCCTCAATCTCTTAGGAGAGGATCAATATCTCCAAATTACTTGAGATTGGCTAAACAGGTTTTGAAGGTTTCCTCTTGGTTGTAATTTTATGTCTCTAAAGATACAGAGCCTGCCTGTGGCAAGCTAGACTTCCTGAAGTATCCGAGGCACTCAGCCAGCTTTGGGTACATGATGGCAATTTGCAGAATGCTCTAATTAAATTAATAGTTGATGAATATATTAGATATGTTAATTAGATTCTGCTTGCATGAAATTCTAGCTGTTAATTGGTTAGAACTTTGGAAGAGAGCAATCGAGATTTTTAATTCTATCAGAGGCAAACAAGTAAATATGAGTTCTGAGTGGAGGGGGTGGAAATATAGATAACAGTCTAAATTATTACCTAAAATATTCCTGCAGGGATTTATAAAATAAAATCTTTTCTTTCTCTTCTTTTTCATTTTCTAAAATTTAAGCATAACTTCATGATTTCTCCTCTTCACTCTAACCCGTCTCCTGTTCTCCCATTTCTTCTTTCTGAAATACATTATTATTATTATTATTATTATTATTATACAAATGCAATATGCTGAGTCCACTTAAGCATTTCTTGTATGATTTCAGAGCTGACTACTTAGTACTGAAAAGGGCAATGAGATGCTAATCCCTGAGGAAGACTATTTTCCCCCACATACACTCAGAAGTTCTTTATTACCTGTAATTTTGGCAGATGTATCTCAGAGTTTATTATTCATAATCAATTAATTATTAAGCTTCAACACATTGTATTTCAGTATTTTCTGTAGATTAATCTAATGTTCCATATTCCAGGCTCTTGGAGGGCAGGACACTATGAAAATGTTTTGAGATATCATGATCAAAGTTCCCCTACTGACCAAGCATGCTCAGTCAGTCAACAGATTCTCCAGTTCAGGAGTGAGGATTGAAAAGAGACAATTAGACAAAACTGCAGTATGACCCCAGTCAATTCTGAGACTGAAGGGTGGGTTTAATAATTTTCAATCCCCTTTTATACCAGTTTAATTACATGCAGGAATTAAGGTTAAAAGTAGTACAATGAGGAACAAGCAAGACAGTAAACACAAAATTGTCCAAGGGTGTGTAAGGATGACCAAAATACCTGAGCCTATTTCTTTGTCCAAGCCCAGAATCTTGCCCTAAGCTTGTTTCTCTCATTCCACCCTAAGATAAAAATTCCTGCCTTAACCTACTTCCCTATTATGCCCTAATGTCAGATTCCTGCTTGAATCCCTTGTCCTTGTCCAATGTCAACTTCCTGTCAGGCAGCCCAGCACCCCAATAAGGCTCTCCACACCCTACAAGACAGCCTTACGGCATGCTTATAGACTCTTTCTGTCCCCTTTTCTGTGGTGTTCCCTGGGCTTCAGGTGCAGAAGATGCCTACGCTGGGGCTGGACACCTCACAATCAGTTGCTTTCTGTATGTTAACCAGTTGTGGTTTTCTGTAATGTTCTCCACCTGCTCAAAAAATAAATAAATAAAAGATGTTTCTTGATAAATCATGAGAGCCCCACTTATCTGTGGGAATAGGGACAAATATTTAGAATTCAGTTGGGGATTATACTGGTTTAGTAAGGCAGCTGGAGTAAATTCTCCTCTCAGCTCTATGACCTCACTAGCACCAAGCACTTGGCTGGATATCCAGTGCTAGATATCATTTTCCTCCTGTTGGGCAGGCCTTAAGTCCAACTAGCCAACCACTAGCTACCACTAAGATATAAATGCCAGTATTGCACGTTCATAGTTGGTTGAAGAAGTTCATAGATATCATAGCAGAGTAGGACTACTGGTTGCTTCCCTCTGTTGGCAGCTAGCACAGCACCTTCTGATACTATGGAAGCTAACCTTCAGAGACAAGGCTCTCAAGTCAGATCCAGCTCAGCTCCTCAGAGTCAACTTTTGACCTCTGAAAGCCACAGACAGTGATAGCCTATATTGTCTTGGGAGTCTTTTGGATACCCTTGAGTAAAATTCAAAAGGGGGTTTCCCATACTCAGCACTGGGAGTTTTGTAAGGCAGTCCTATGGTTCTTAGGGGAAACATTGCCAGTCCAAGTAGGATAATTTGATTTAGATCTATACATGTAGACTTATCTAAAATTATACATAGTATTTTTACATAAATAAAAATAGTATGATTCCTTATGGAACTTTCAAAAATCCTTAGAGTTATTTTTCTTCCTCCCTCCTCCTGTATTTGCCTTATCTCCTTGCCCTCAAATAAATCCTGCCTCTGTCCCTTCCCTGAGCAGAAGATGCTTTCTTCCCCTTTAAGACTTTTTCCAGAATATGTGACACTTCTGACCTTGTCTAGGGCCTTCCTAGTATACAACAATGTGCTCAGCTATGTCTTAAGTCCACATATTTGAATAGTATCTGGGTGCATATCATTCCCAAGTAATTCAAACTTGCAAATCAGTGCCCAGAGAGAAAGCTCTTACCCTCCAAGGTGCATATCAGATTGGGTTTTGGTGGATTTCTGAATCTAATATTGGGGTAATTTAGGGTTCAGAGTATTATCCTAAATCATGCTATTTCATTATTTTCTGTGCATTAATGAATTCATGAACTTCTTAGACAAATGGATGGAGCTGGAGAACATCATCCTAAGTGAGGTAACCCAATCTCAAGAGAACACTCATGGTATGCACTCACTGATAAGCGGATATTAGCCTAGAAGACTGGAATACCAAAGACACAATCCACATATCAAATGATGTCCAAGAAGAAGGAAGGAGTAGCCCCTGACTCTGGAAAGGCTCAGTGCAGCAGTGTAGGGAAATACCAGAACAGGGAAGAGGAAAGGGGTGGATGGGGGAACAGGGGGAGGGAAGAGGATTTATGGGATTTTGGGGGAGGGGGGAGCCAGGAAAGGGGAAAGCATATGAAATATAAATAAAGAAAATATCAAATAAAAAATATTTCAATTATATATTTCTCTTTGCATATCCATTTACTGTACAGTGCTTTCATGCAAAGGGTTTAAGATATTTTTACAATTTTCAAATTTGTTACAATGCTAACAAATTTGATCTATCACTTTATAAAAGACTTATTTTCATGAACAATTCCTTTGCAGAGTAAGGATTCTCTTTACTGGTATCAAAATAGTTCTTAAGAAATAAAATTCTTCCAAAAGGTTAAAAAAAAGATTGTAAACCTCAGAATCTTGGAGAGAAGAACACCAATGAACAACACATCAAATCTCCTTAGTCAACATGTTGTTAACCTATGTATTTAATAGCAAAATAGCACACGCGCACGCGCGCGCACACACACACACAAGCATATAGTATGATCCAGCCCAGTACCCCTCATTGTAATACTTTATTTAACAAAACAGACTCGTTTTTCCAAAACAGTTTTAGAAATTCATGTCTTTCCCAGATTGATTTGTGCAGATTTCTGATGGAATGATTGGATTACTTTAATCTTTTCTTGAGTATTCCATCATAGTATAAGGTATCTTCAAAACTATAGACACTTGGTGTATAGTTCTCATCCTGACCATTCATACTGGATTCTGGCTACAGAGGCAGGATCCTGTCAGTCACACCTGTCGTAACAAGCTGACTATGCAAGCCATGAACTCCACATGCAGCATGGTGCAGGCCCCCTGTGTATCATCTCATACCCACCATTGTTTATCAGGTATCTTTATTGTCTCAATGTCAATCACAGTCCCAATCACTATCAAATATATGTATTTTGCTAAAGATTTTGGGGCAAAGATGAGGGAGAGGCTTTAGTACTGAGTCCTGTTTGAATTCATTCATCATTAGTCTCCTGAACATTCACAGGAAGCTCAATGTCTTCTCACCAGTAGTTCCTTTGGTTCTCTCTGTCTCCAGGTCTTTCCTGCTCCCTCTCAACTTTTCTTATGGATGGCTACCTGTTCCATGCTGCTTCCACGAACCTCCACTCACACACACCTCTTTGTATCCTCTCTTTCTTCTGCAAAGTAAATCACCCATGACACAGTTCTGCAATTCATCATTTAAAGCACACTTTAAATATGTGGGTACGTGCGTAAAGACAATTCATGCTAACCAGGCAGAACTCCAGTCTTGTGTGGAGTCACTTTCCTTAGACATTAGAAAAGGAAAAGTAATTATTTGTCTGCCAGGAGGCAACAAATTTCAGAGTTCTGTTAACATCTATATAGGGCATGCATATAAAATATCTTTTTATGGCACATACTAAATAAAAAGTCACAGCAGTAATGTAATTGAGCTGCTGTCTTTTCCTCTACTAAGATGTATACAACATTTGGTGTCGATATTTTTCTTAATGAAGGGCATCCATTCAACAATTTGTCATCAATTATATTGCATGCCTTTAATGTGCAAAGGATTATGGCCATGAGAAACACTAAGAAGCACTTGCTATCCAAGGGGACCTGAGTTTTGGGAGAGAAATGTGTGCCACAGGCATGTGTGAGTGCTCTCCAAGGAAGAGAAGTCAATCAGGATGGTTTCCTAAAGAAAAGGTTATTTTCAGAGTGAGCTTGCTAGCATGAAAAGAGATGGCCCCTGTGAATAAAGGGAACCAAGTTCCAGTATCACTGGACCAATTACAATGGCCGGTACTTTCTTGCAGTCAAAATAGGCTATGTAGAAATAAGGACCCTGGCCATGAGCATTAATTAGAGCATTTTCACCTCTCTAATTAATGAGTAATTTGTGGGGCAATATCCCTAAACTATATCAATATCCTGTTCTCCTTGTAAAACTTTCCTGACTCCTTCATTTTAGCTATCATTGCTCATTTTTGTTATTTATATTATTAATATAATAGTTTTACAACATTCTAGCATTACTGTCATCCTCTTGTCAAGAAGGGCCTCACCTTCTGTGTTTATTTATTGACGTATTCCTACATTTTTAGTCAGTATGTAATACCTATTTTTGGACATAGATATAATGTATTACTATCATTATTTTGAGACTTCTGGTAGGAGTCTAGCCAAATTGTCTCCAGTGGCTTTTTGACATACATTCCTCATCTTTTCCTACTTTCTTGTTCACTAGCATTAGCACTAGCCCCATGCTCATTGCTTCTTTTCATGGCCCCAGGCATGGACTGCAGACCTTTACTGGGTAAGCTCTTCTGTCAACTGAGGTCCAGGTTATGGGACATCCTGAATGGTATGTAACAATATGTTCAAGTACTTTTTTGAAAAAGGTGATGCTTGCTTCTAAATGATAATGACCAGAGGCAATACCATTCTGTAGCCTAAGGCAGATAAACTAGTGAAACAAAACTTGAACATGATATCCAACATTCTAGACCCATTAAGCCAAAATCTCTGTGGCTAGGACAAATAACATACTGTTTGTGTTTCCTTGATGCCTTCAGTGTCCAAGATTCAGATGATGAAGAGGTTTAAAATAGCATCTTGAGGCTAAAGGAATGGCTCAGCAGTTAAACACATATTGTTTTGAAAAGGACCCTAGTTTGATTCCCAGTACCCACATCAGATGTCTCACATCAACCTCTAACTCCAGTTCCAGAGGATTCTATGCCCTCTTCTGGCCTCCAGAGGCACTGCACTCACATTTACAAATCCACACATAGACACATACACACATCATTAAAAATAAAACATCTGCTGTGGTTTAAGTATGACCAGACTTTGGGGTCACAAGACTCTGCCATCTTGACTATCCTTATAGCATGACCTCTTGAATTTCAGGTTCTTTCATAAAAGGGGGCAACTTTCATTCATTCTTTCTGTTTAGTTCACAGATTCTCACAAGGATTAAAGTGAAGACTGAGAGAGGGATGCATTTTTCACATATGTTCTGAGTAACAACTACTATTATATTACTGAATGGCTAGATGAGAAGCCCTTTCTAGCTTTTTATCACACACTTAATTTTGGTGCCATATCCATTCATTCTTTCAACAAACACTAATTAAGAACAGAACGAAAACAGGACTAAGACAAAACAGCATTGTACAATCTTATGACATCAGATAGACATAGTTCAATGGAAAGAGATGTAAATATATAACATGTTGAGAGAATATCCATGATGAGAGGATATTAAAAGGAACTATGCCAATTTCTCTCTGACCTTACAAAGCTGAGGTAAACATGTAACCTGATTTACTTGGTATCATACTCATTTGTACCATGAAAAATTTCTTTCAATGAGATTTTTCTCATATATGTGTTGTTTGAAATTTTAGTAAACCTTTACAATGATAAACCATGTGTGTTCAATATGTGTCATACATGGAGTTGCAATATATTTAAAAGCCTCTACTTCCTGAGCCAAGACAATGAATTCATCCACTGAACATGACCTCTTCAACCAGGCCCTTGCTCATGTACGAGTCTCTTCTCACCCTGTTCAGGAAGCCATTGGTTTGCTTTCTTTCATAAGATATTTGTTTGATTTTTCAATTATAAATTATATACTCTTTGGGGGAAGGTATTTTTGGATTCTTTGGCATAATTTTTTGAGAATTATCCATGTTGCTAAACATACAAAAAAATTTGCAGGGTCTTTTGAGATGACTCAGCAGTTAAGAATGCTTATTTCTCTTGAAGAAGACCTGAGTTTGGTTCCCAGGACCCTAAATCAGACAAGTCACAAACAAATGTAACTTCTGCCCTGGTGGATTCAGTGCCCTCTTGTGGTTTCCATGGACACTCACAGACACATGTGCACATACACTCACAAACACAAAACCATAAATATGAAAAGAAATAACTTTTTTAAAACAAAAATTGACTCCATTTTAGTGCTAAGTCATCAGCACGAAAATCTCTTTCTGGTAAACCTCCAATAAAGACATCTAGGGTGACAGTGACATATTTGATGTGAATGTGTATGGATTTACCTCAATGTATTTATCTCTCCCGTATCCTTGAATGTGTGATTCACTTGTAATCTGGGTCTCTTAACAAGCAAAAGCTATTATGGAGTCAGTTGTGTCACAGATATTTAATCCCAGATCTCAGGAGGCAGAGCAGTTGAATTGCTGTGATTTTGAGTCAACTCTGGTCCATATAGCAAATTCAGACCAGCTAGGTATGCATGCTGAGACTCTCTCTCCAAAAATAAACAAAAGGCTATCAAGGATATTTGCATACATATCTTACAGGAATAGGTTCCCATTTTGTGTGGGTAAGTACATAGGAGTGTTGTGATTCTTCTCTACATTAGTGAGTATTTAGACCAAGAGCAAACTGCTTTCTTTCATGCTCAGTCAGAAGTATGTGAGGGTTTCTACTCTTCCACTGTCTTATTTTTAGAAATTTATTCTTTCAGCCTCTGCCTTCCTTTGACATCACCCTCCCTTCCATATGTGTGTATCTGTGTGTCTGGGTGTCTGTGTTTGTGCTTGTACATGTGTGTGGGCATTTGTGCATGAGTGCAGTTGGTGGAGGAAGCCAGAAGAGGGAGTTGAACACCACGCCCCCCCCAGAGATGTGAATCATCCAACTTGGCTTCTAGAAACATAACTCTGATCTTCTGCAAGAACAGCAAATGTTTTTATATTTTTGGTGGTGAGCCTAGCCTTATATGGGTGAGCCATCTCTCTAGCTCTTTCTGTTGTCTTTTGTTAAGTATTTTCTCCCAATCTGGAGTCCCCATTAACATTTTCTCATCAGTATCTTTTCAAATGTGAAATCTGGAGTTTGATGTTGTTTTGTTTACTGATTCATTTGTTCTTTTCATGCGTACTAATATGTCTTTCAAAGTCAAGGTTACAAACATTTGGTCCCTTACATTTTCCCTGAAGTCATATTTTACTAATGGTTTGACTTATTTAGGCTTGTGGTTCTTTTAATATATAGTGTGAAATATGGCTGAAGTGTGTTGTCACTGTGTAGGGGTTCTTTTGCATAGGGCCATCAAATTTTACGGTGCTATTTATTGATAATCTTGTCATTTCCCTAGTGAACATAGCCTCTTTTTCTTGAAAAATCAATAAAAAATTTATGGCTATGCCTGTTTCTACACACAACAGTCAGGGATAAGGTCAGGGATATCCCTGACTATATGAGGATTGCCTAAGATGGTCCAACTTGTACAGCTATAGAATAGAACACTCTGAATCATGGACTTGGCATTCTGTAACTTGTTCCCAGTCATGGATGGACATTGATAGGAGAATGGCCAGGATTCCAGAGTTCCTGATCCTGGGGATCTGACTATGGGGACTGCCCTTTTTTTAGTGAGTTTCTGAACAGACACCAGGTCAATGTTCTAAGAGTTTTGCTCATTTTTCTGGCTGAGATTTTCTGTGACTCCTGGGAAGGAAACACAAGCTGAGAGTACATGGGCTCCATCAGCAGAAGGAAAACTCAGCAAGCAGCTAGCAATGTCTGATTTATACTACTCCCCTCAGGTCTCTAACAGGAAAATCAACTCTAGTCCTTGGAATCATGGTAATGCTTCCCACACTTCCTCTCTCCAGTGTGACATATGGCAATATTGTGGTTCTTATTACAAATTCACTCCAAAGATTCCTCACAGAAGATGAATTTTGTCTTCTGGCCACATCAGGAATACACATTTAAACTAGACTTTACTAGTCTTACTAAATTTAATGTTTTTACTATATTATGTCTATGGAGGTGAAATCCATTTGGTATAATTCTTTAACTTAACACATTTATTTTGTGTGTGTAGCTACATGTCACAGAGGGGTTTTACACATGGGCCTGTATGTGTCTAGAAGAACAGGAGGAGTCAGAGAACAGCAGGTGTCTATTCTCTCTTTCCTCCCTGGAGGTCCCAGGGATTAAATTCAGATTGTCAGTCTTGGCAGCAAGCAATCTCTAAGTCATCTCTCTGGCTCTTATAAGAAAGCAAACTGAGCAAATCATGGAGAGCAAACTAGTAAAGAAGATTCCTAAGTGGCCTAGGCTCCAGGTTTCTGGCCTGATTTCCCTTAGAGATGGATCATTACCTGGAAGTGTAAGAAGAAATAAACCCTTTTCTTTCCAAGTTCCTTTTAGCCACAGTATTTATCTCAGCAATAAAAGAAAACTAGGACAGCAGATTGCAATCTTGGAGAGCCTGCTTGAAATCTTACCTCTCATTTAGAGCAAACCCAGATGAGCATTTACCAATCCAGCGAGAGTGTCTCCTGATGCTCTTCTATTTTGAACAGGATCTAAACGGACCCTGTTGCATTCTTCTCTCTTCCTTTCTGTGTATCAGTTAACATGTGCTAATTCTGCAGGAGACCAAGTGAAACAAAATAAATTGAACTTGTCACTTAAGATGTTTCCTTTGAGGGCAATCATGGGCATTTGACTTGGCCACCGCCATCATTAAAGCATGGTTCAGTCTAACGGGAAAATGCTCCAGGCAGGTTTGCCACCTGCTTGGAGGGTATTCCTGATGGGTTATAAATAACTACGTGTTCTAGTTTCGCTCCTGTCGCTGTGATAAAACACTCTGACCAGAAGCAACAAAGGAGAGAAGAAGGGATGGTTGGTTCACACTTCCTAGTAACAATCCAGCACTGTGGGATGTCAGGATAGAAACATAAGCAAAAACTCAAAGGAAAAAACATGCAGGATCACTGCTTTCTGGCTCACAGGTTCATGTTCACCTACCTTTCTTATACAGCCTAGATTGAACCTGTCTAGGTATAGAGCTGCCCATAGTGGGCTGGGCTCTCCCACATTAATTAATAATCATAACAATGCCCTATAGACATGTCCATTGTCTAATATGTCCTAGGCCAATTGTTTTATTCTTATCCCCTTCTGTGGAAAATACATTCTTTTATCATATATCATATCCTATATCCTGATTATAGTTCCCTCTCCATTTTTTTCCTCTCAGTTATATCTACTCCATTTCTGTCTTCATTAGCAAAGAACAAACTTCTAAGACATAATGATAAACACAAGAAAGTAGAATATAAAACTAACACATGGAACTTGGAAAAAGGCAAGGCAATTGTTAAATCTAGGTTTTCCTCTTAGATGATTCTAGACTGTGTCAAGGTAACAATTAGAGTTAACCAGAACTCCAAGCATGTTAAATTTAATTTTATGGTTGAAATTCAATGCAATATCATCAAAAGCAGACACACATTGGACATATACCTATAGCCAAAATTTTCTTGCTAGTAGCCCTTTAAGAATCATTAAAACTTAGTCCTCTTCTGTCTCTGCTACTTAGCTCAGCACTCTGACAGTTAACTGGGCCTCCATGTGGGTGTTTTTTAAGGCATTGGGATTCTATGCATTCCCAGACATCATTAAAAAACCTTCCATATTCCATCACAGGTTGTGTTATCAAAATTCCTAAAAAATTTCAGGTGAGATCATTGGTGAACAAGCTATAGTTATGAATAGCTGTTGCTTTTCTTTCTTTTTTTCCACTCTCTTTTTTTGGCTTAAAAATGTTCTTTTACTTATGTATTATATTTTATGTGACACAAGCTCATGCATGATATTGGCTAATTAGATCCTTTCTAGTTCTTTCTTATTATAAAATTCCATTCTCCACACTTTCTCTCTAAGGTCCATTTTCTAATAATAATAGCAACTGACTTGAATGGTGAGCACAAGGACTCTGCAGTAGATAGACTTGGTTGGAAATGGAAAACTAGGAGAAAGTGACATTCATTTGATGTACATGGGTCTCTTGCTTTAGGATGACTCGGAAAGTGATTAATATAAAAAATGTTTACTATCATGGGTGATAAATCTTCATTCAGGAATTGAGTACTATGTATCCAAAAACTGTTTTACTAGTGTATTATAAGATCTCATAGGAAGGATGGCATCTGTAGGAGAGACTTAAAAGAAAGCTTCGCAAAAGGTAGAGAGTTACGAGAAGCATTAAAGAATGGTGGGAATTTAAAAAACTATAAAGAAAATATGAGGTAATGGCACATAAGGTCCAGGCTTCATCTTACCCCTTTACCTGGACATAAAATTTCCAAATGCTTCAGACCATTGTGGTCTCCTAGGTTCTGTGGACAAAGATGTTTCTAGTGACTCTACTAGAGAGAATAAATTAGAACACAGCCCCATATTTATTGTTATTTAAAATGGTAAAACATATTGTGGAGGAACTTCCTTGGAATCTGTACGCTCCTTGAACACAGGCATCATCTACTTCCTACCCACCTCCACACCTTCTGCCTGGATAGCATTCGTGGCACATTCCACATGGCACCTCATCCAGGATGTTCAAGTGTTTGATATGTGTGTGTGTGTGTGTGTGTGTGTGTGCGTGTGTGTGTGTACATACATACATATATATGTATATACGCATATACATATTTATACAAATATATATATATATTTGAACAATTTTACTTTAATAGAACTCTCATTGACACATAAAATTCTACATTTAGGAGATTAAGTGAGCAATTTAGGAAGAATAAAGTCATTGGCTAAATCTCAGCCATAACCCACACTAGAAATTCACCTATCAATTCCACTTCTTGTTGGATTTTTCTTCCCATTTTCTTGGAACACATGGCATGGTGTGGAAGTTTCCTCCAAACTGAAACATTCCTTATAGGATGGTCGAGGAAGATCAAGACACTCAGGAGGTACACCAAATGCACATGCATGGGACCTTAGAAACTTAGGAGATTCTGGAAGGTTCCTTCCCAGTTATATGGAAGGAGCAAATAGCTGGTGGCAGAAGGATGCTGATTGGCAGAGCTGCTGAGAGCAGACGCTTGGAGCTATTCTGCTGCCTGCAAGCTGTGCAGAAGGCCCCAGGGTTGTAGCTTTCATTAGCTGTCTGCCTTGTTGGAATGGGCTTTTTTGGTGAAGCAACTGCTTTCAGTCATTTCTGTTCCTGTAAGTGACCCCTCACCCACAATGCTGTTAGTAATCCCAGTAGGAACTCACTGATTCTCTGGGTTGGCCATTATGAAATCATTACTTTGGCCCATCATGAATCACCTATCTAAGGTGAGTAGACGTGTGTGTGTGTGTGTGTGTGTGTGTGTGTGTGTTTGAGTGTGCATGCGTATGTGTGTATATTAGTGGGGCAGTAGCCTAAATACTTTTTTAATAATTCATCTTATGTCATGGGTGAAACTGGCAAAAAACTGAATGAATGAGGACATCTGAATGGTAAGACCTGCTATCATCTCTTTACAATCCTGGGCTTGCCTCTGTTCCAGAACTCAGCCTGTCCTGTTAGAATTTACCAGCTTTATTATTCTCTATGGTGATTTTCCAAGGCTCTTGGCTCACACACTTCCTGAAGACAGTGCCTTTGTGAGGTTTTTCTTGTCCTGACCTAGATGTTTGTGAGCCTCTCAGCAGCTGTTCCATTTGATGAAAAATGAAGGGAGGCGGCTTGGCAACTGTCTCCAGGATGCTCTGGGATACTTGAGCTTATGCCCTTCTTGTGTAAATAGAATGCATCTATCACTCTCGCCATTCAAGTTATCACACTGTAAAATTTGCATTAACTTGAGTATAGATCCTGAAAGATGATTAATCTTTAATTAATTCTAGCCATTACTCAAACATAGCAGAACGAGTTGTTGATATATCCAGACTAAGCTTTATCTCATGGGACGCTGGGAAGATGGCTCAGTCATAAAAATGCTTGCTACATAAGCCTGAGGAATTGAGCAAGATCCTCTAGAACCAATGGGGTTTTTTGTTTGTTTGGCTGTCTGATTTTTTGTTTGTTTGCTTTCTTGTTTTTAATGTGTCTGTGCTGAGGAGCTGGAGCCAACAGGACCACTGGGACTCCCCAAAAGACCTGACGAGTCCAGTCGAGGAGCTCTAAGTCAATGGGAAAATAAGGAGGCAGAGTGTCCAAGGAAGACACTCTTGTACTTAAGTCTCTGTACTTACATGAGAATGAGTCCCCTCCTGCACACAGACATACATAAAAGCACACAATTATTTTATGGATAAGGAAAAAAAGATTATGGTTTAGATGTGTCCAAGAAACTCTGGACTGGGAATGGACAGGGAGAGGAAGGACAAGGTTCTATCATCCTATCTAGGGATGAGACTTAGTCCCATACTGGGATAAAGGATTCTGTGCATGCCGCAGAGAACTTTCTAGGAAGTTGAGAAGCAATGCAAGGTTGGAATTTACTCATGACAGCAGTTTCCCATCACTTGAAGTGAAGGGGAGATACTTGACTCTTGTATATTTTAATTAAAAATAATACCCAGGTCTCTTTGTATATTTACAGCAATCAATAAAGGGATCACCTGTTTAATGTCCCCCTGAATAGTCAAGGCACCACGAGCCCAGGGTTTCCGGTGGTATTATCAGGACTACTATGTTTTTCCATTGAGATGATTACTGGTTTGGGCAGGCTCCAAGCTGACTTGTATGGAAGATCACTGTTGACCTGTGTCCTGGCTCCACACACCTAAACCTCTCAAATTTCCTTGCCTCGGGGAAATTCAGTCTCTCAACCTAGCAAAAGGGTTTCTGGAAGTTTCTAATTTACATGCACCATGACAAGTGTAGAGCATAGCACAAAATCAGAAAGTGTCTGTGAGGGAGCACCTGAGTGTCAGTACTGGTTGAGTTTTGAGGTTGGGTCTCCACGATTCCCATACAATGTGACTGAACTCCTGGGTCTGGCTATGGTCTCTTCACCTAAACAGAAGTGTCTGCAAGGATTGTCTAAGTAGTACCCAATACACTGTGTGTGTCAGAATAGGGCTCTCTGGTCACATGAGCAGCGATGAAACGACATCAAAAACGTAACAAGCTTCACTCACCAAATTCTGGAGACAGGGTTCTAGTGGTCAGCAATTGACCTATTATCTGTTTTGTTGATAAGGGTCCAGCAATATGACTCAGCAGGAAAAAGGCCTTGACTGCTAATTGTAAAGACCCAAATTCAATATTGAGGGCCCACATAGTGGAAGAAAAACAACAACAATGACAAAACAACTCCCACAAGGTATCATATGACCTTAATACAAGTGTCATTGCATGTTCATACACTGCCAACAAATGCAGATAGATAGATAGATAGATAGATAGATAGATAGATAGATAGATAGATAGATAGATATAACAGAAAGGGTGTTCATGTGGGTACAGTAGGGTATTTTCTTACAACATTCCCTTCACCTCAAGGCTTCCCAAGGTGCTTCTCAAAAACTCTAAGAATCTAAATGTGGTGACTTATGAAAAGAGAAGACTGAAGAGATGGTACAGTGTTTAGAGCACTTGCTGCACTCATACAGAACCTGAGTTCAGTTCCCCACATCCGCATTCTACAGCTCACACCTATTCAAAATTTCAGTTCTGGGCCATACGATCCCCTCTCATCTCCATAGGCACTGCACTCATATGCACACACATAGCCAAAGAGATATACACATAATTAAAATCAAATAATCTTTCTCATTGGTTTGTTTGATTTGTTTTTTTTTTTAAATATGAATAGAAAGGCACTGAAAATGCAGAGTCTATAACCACTTCTATGTGCACAGGTCCTGTTACAAAAGCATGCTAACCCTGCTTTCCTACCCTTTGGATTTGAATTTAAAAATGAGATTAAATTACATTGGGATGCTTACATTCTACGAATGTTTCATGATATTTATAGTTTTGGAAGTAATTTTCACTTTTCATTAATTTGCCTTGATGTCCTCATGAGTTGGGCAATATGTTATTTTACTATTTTAAGTACTTTTCTTCGATGTATGAATGTAGATAGTGAGAGACTTTAGCACAGTATTAACTCTACCAACCACCTAGATGGTCAGTGTATAATGTTCTATCTTTTGTGTTTTATCCTTCCTTTTCTATTATGAGAGCTTTACATTTAAACCTCTTCATATCATAACTTATAAAGATTGTGTCCTCTCTATTCCTGTGCAGAAGTCAGTAATATAATGAATGCTACAAGTACATTATATATATGTATGTCTATATTTATGCCATCTTGCTGGCCTTGGAAGTTTTTATTTGTTTATTTTTGTTTTCTAAACACTATTTTCAGGCAGATGTGTAGAGTGAAGTCCATAGCTACAGAGCCACAGTTTCTCCTCAGCAAATACTTACTCTGTATCTCAGGTTTCTCTAATCTGAGCTTTTGTTTTTATCTCCATTTTTATGTATTTGGTAATTTCATGCATTAACACACTGTATCTAGATTATATTCACCCTTAACATCTTTAATAATTAGCATTAAGCCATATCGATAGTCTACTGATATGCTTTGAAACCGTTATAATCTTTCCTTCTCATGGTGTAATGCCAACTCTGCAGTTATTATTTACTTTACACAAGGGTTGTTTTCGATCAACATTGAATATGGTTACAACAAACAGCCACTGAAGCTGGGGAGATGGCTTAGAGTGTGAGAGCATTTTCTGGACAAGTATAAGGATCTGGGTGCAAGCCCCAACACTCCCAGCAAATGACAGGTGTTGTAATATACCCCACTAACTCCAGCACTGTAACAGACAAAGGCAGGAGTATCCCTGGCACTTGTTGGCTACCAGCCTAGCTCCAGATCCAATGAAAAATCCTGTACCAGGAACTAAGGCACAGAGTGATACAGCAGAACATCTGGTGTCTGGCACAAGTGTGCACATCTGCACACACATGTATACATACATCAAAAAAAACACACACATACACACACACACACACACACACACACACACATGCAGGCACACACACACCAGATCCCAGCTCGATAGCCATACGGTTGTTGTTACATGAGTGTCACTATACAATTTCCCAGAATTCTATGTACACCCTAGAGATAAACACAGAAGCTTTCTTATTTATATTCAAATTTGTTTCTGAGAAAGGTCTACATTTATCACTGGAGTCTCAAAGGAAAACACAGTCTTAAAAATTTAAGAACAACTACCTTGAATGTTTCATAAGGTCCATGCAAGCCATTCCTTATTTCCAAGATAAAAAGCAAAAGAAAGCCAAAACTTTTTTAACAGACACCAGATCACAAACTTTTCTCACCAATGTGGCCAAAATTGCTGAAGGTAGAAAATATCTCTTGACTCCTGTTTGAGAGGAAACAGTCTATCATGGTGTAACAACACAGTGTCAGCTAGTTAAATGTCCCATGTGTGCATCAGGTCTAAATTGGGATTAAGGCCAAACAATTCTCTCTACAATTCAACCCTCCACCCTAATGACAAGCTTCCTCCAGCTAGGCTCCACCTCCTAAGGGTGCCACAACCTCTCAATCACTGTCCCACCTGTTAACCAGTCATCTTTAACTTTCCACACCCTGCAAGCTACACAGCTGCTTCTCAACAGCCCTGGCTAGCTCTTAATCCAGGCCAAACCCAACCGTCTAGGATGGAAATCTTTTTCAGTCCCTTTATCAGAAGCCTGGAACATAGGGCTGGAGAGCTGGGGGCTGCATTTATTGCTTTGATTTTTTTCCCATGCCTCATAGCAGGGGTGAACTTTGGTGAAATGCCAGTTATTATGAAACTATAGATCAACCCATAATACCACAGGCTCCAAAGGCTTTTGGAACAAGCTCTTCGTTTGTAGCTGGTGTATCTGACTGATTGATTCTTCATTAACAGAACTGAGCGCTTTTAGAGTTCTCCTACCCACTCACTGAAAACTTGGAAGGGATCACCCAATCACAGTTCAGGCTCCCTGAGAGGAAAAATGCACTGTTTCTGTCACAGTGCCATTATGACTAAACTTCTGACCAGAGAAGCCTGGAGTTTGAGAAAGTGACACACAGTGGGTACATAGCTGCTTTATCTAGTCCTCCACACATCAGATTGCAATTGTCTTCAGACATGACTTTGGTGAGCAGACAGGAGTCTGCTTCAGACTTCATGTTCATACAGTCCCCAGTTCTCTTGAGTTTAGAGCATCGCTGGCAATTTTCTCTTAACTGGTCTATTTTTTTTAAGCTATGTGTTCTATCCTGGAGCTCTAAAACCAGAGAAACAGTAGCAGCATGGATGACAACAATGGCCAGTGGTTTATGACTACTGGCTGTCAGTCACTGTTCTCAGCACTATATCTATTGGCCTGGTCATTCACTCTTTATGCAGTCAGCAAATACTTGCTGAGTCAAAAGCATGAGTCAAGCAGCTTGGAGTTGCTAGAAGCAGTCAAATGTGGAATACAGATAACTTCTCATGCTGCAATGCCGCATCAAAGGGAAAGAAGCTGGGAAACACACAGTAACAGAGAAATGTAGACTTACATTTGTAACCAGAACTGGTAGAGATCTGGGTGTGGGGTCACAAGAAAAGGCAATACAGTGGAGGGACTGAACTGGTGACAGAAAAAAACAGTGAGTTTCCTCTCCATTTCTGCCTTTCTCAATATATATATTCAGTGTATAATAAATGAAATTGGTTGCTGTGTATTTTGCCATCCTTTATATATAGTCTCTCCCTTGGGCTCTTACTTTCCCCCGTGTTGTTTATTAAGAACTAACTTAGGTAGCATTTTTTATATTTAAGTGCAATCTCCTCTTACCCTTTCTCTCTGATACAGAATTAAAGCCTTAGATTCATCAGAATACACACAGTATCTATTCTGTTTATCACCTGGATCAGAATGAAAAGTGATTTTCACAATCTTCATCCATTAGATATCCTGAGCTTTATATACATATATGTGTGTGTGTGTGTATAAATATATATCATTACAAATTACAAATTATAAATTATATATGGCCAAAATATTGGTTATTAAATTCTTTCCCGCCATTTATGAGTTTTTAAACTATTAAATTTTGTTCTCTATCAGCTGCCAGTACTGACCAATGAATTTTTCTTATGCATTATTGTCTGATTTTATTATGAACATGTTAACCCAATGGGTTTTTCTTTTTATTTCGTTTGTTTTCTGGTCCTTAGAGTTACTCTTACAGTGCCCCATACATTAAGCTTCATCACATTGGTTCCTGAATGTGATATGATAACATATTGTAACTGATCATCACTTCTTTACTTTTTCAATTGACAAGAAATTCTAGGATCTTCTTACATTAATATATTTCCTATTCCAAACATAGAATCAAGCATATATTGGAGAAATTTGGTTTCTTTTGATTAGGCCATTATATGTAGATGTGACTGTATAGGTATTGCTTCTGGGTACATTATTATATTGCCACAGCATTTCCAGTAGATAGAGCTCAGAAATCAAGAACAGTGAAGAAAAAGAACAAACACATTGTCATTCAAATGTTCCTTCCAAGTCACATTAGAAGGCCTCGGCTTTTATTTAACTTCTCTGATTTCATATTTACACCCCATTTCTCCTCTGATGAAACTCATGCCTCCTAATAGAGTGCTATGCTCTACTATACAATCTATTTATAATTATATCAGATGCGCATGGCCAGTCCTGCTTTCATGCACATTGTGATAATTGAAAATTGCTGAGGCTTCTTCACAATGCCTGTTGTCCTAATGATAGAGTCTACTCCCCACCCTCACCAACCAATGATATCCTGACAGAACACTGTATATCTAAGGCAGCTGGAATCCCACATCTCTGGTTATAACAGTAGTTTCTTGTGCACTTAAGTTCATTTATTCCTTTTCTCATAGGCTTTGTGACTTTCTGAATTACAGCTTTATGTTTATTAGCATCGGTCTGGAACATAATCAGATGATGGAAAGAGAAGAGGAAGCAGGCTGTCCTCCTGGTGTCCAAGGCCAGCAGGTACATGGGATAGAAAGTTTTGATCCTGAATCATGTGTGTGCTCTCAGAGCAGAGGCTGAACCTGCTGTCTTCAGTGGATGGCCTATGGCTTCAGAACTATTTTTCTCTAAAGGATATGACAAGCCCTGCATTGGTCAGGATTGTTTTCAGTTATTGAAAAGAGTTAACCTCCAATGGAAACAGAACTAAAAAAAAAAGGCCTTACTTCTCTTATAACCACATTGTAGACTGCATTCTTAAGAATAATAGTGAAATTACTTAGGGGTTTTGGTTTTCATCCTCTCCCTGTATCTCTCTGCCTCACACAGACTCATGCCCTATGAGAGCACACACACACACACACACACACACACACACAGAGAGAGAGAGAGAGAGAGAGAGAGAGAGATACCCTTATAGCCCTCATATACTCACATACATATACATTCACATACTCATACAATATATACATTCACCTACACACACTCATATACATATTCATATACACACATATACTTGCACACTCACACACAGATACAGTAACATACAAGCACATAAACACATAGACCCAAACAAATGTATACATATGGTTGTTGTTTGTATATGCTCAGCCCAGGGTTTGACATTATAAGAAGATATGGCCCTGTTAAAGTAGGTGTGGCCTTGTTGGAGTAGGTGTGTCACTGTGGGTATGGTCTTTAAGATCCATCCTAGCACCTGTAAGTCAGTTTTCTACTAGCAGCCTTCAGGTGAAGATTTAGAACACTCAGCTCCTCCTGCACCATGTCTGCCTGGATGCTGCCATGGTCCCACCTTGGTGATAATGGACTGAAGCTCTAAACCTGTTAGTCAGCCACAATTAAATGCTACCTTGGTCATGGTGTCTGTTCACAGCACTAAAACACTAACTAAAACAGAAGTTGGTACAAGGGATTAGGGTATTGCTATAAAAGGCCTGACCATGTTTTTGTTTGGAAAAATGTGGATTTGGGGACTTTAGATTTGGAAAGCAATGGAATGCTTTAAATGGGGCTTAATGAGCTATCCTAGTAGGAATATGGAAGACTTTGTTACTGAGAGTGATTTGAATTGTGTGAAACTGGGTCAAGAGGTTTCAGTGGATAAATTCAATATGTGGTCTAGAGACTGTTTTGTGGTATTTTGGCAAAGAATGTGGCTACTTTTTGCCCTTGTCTGAAGAGTCTTCCTGAGGCTAAGGTGAAAAGACTCAGATTAATTGCATTGGCAAAGGAAGTCTCAGAAATACCCATTATAGACTGTGTTCTCTGGTTAAGTTTCATGAAGAACATTTTAAACAAGCATAGCAAACTGAGAAAAAAAATCTAAAATACATGGTTCAAGTATTAAAGGGGCACCAGGAAGTAAAATGAAGCTAAATACTGTGTTCTACAAAATAATGAATTAAGGGAGTGGGACTTTGGGGAAAGATCCTATCTAAGCTAAATTTAGATCCAGGCACCTTCCTTGAGAATTAGAGTGTTTTATAATTTCATTCATTTCTGATAGTCAATAAAGTCCTAACTAAATGTTCTCCAGATTTAGATGGATAAAGGAGACACAGGGCAATCTCAGATCTGCACACCACTCCCTGACCCACAGTACCTTCCAGGGCAACTAGGTGAGGTACTCACACCCCAGTTCACTGCTTTCTGGGCCCCTGGCAAGCCCAGAAGCCCAAAGATCCACCACATCCTTTCTGTGCTCTGCCTTCATTTCCACATCTCTATCTGCAATCATGGGTACTCCCCAGCCCACAGTTCTGCCTACATTCCATGGGGCCTCCTGATACCCAGGATAATGAGTCTTAAAGGCCTACCAACACCAGAGACAACCAGGTGGCTAAATGCAAGCACAAGAACACAATCAACAAGCAAGGTTCAATATGGCACCATCAGAACCCAGCTCTCCTACTACAGTAAGCTCTGAATATAGAAACACAGCTGAAGAGTAAGACAATGACCTTAAATCTCATTTTATGAAGATAAGAAAGGCCTTTAAAGAGGAAATAATTAAATTACTAAAGAAATGCAAGAATATAGATTCAAAGAGGTAGAGGCTTTTAAAATGAGAGAACAACAACAACAAAAACAGGAAAATAAAATCAGGCAGGTGAAGTAAATGAACAAAGTGTTCAAGGCTTGAAAGTGGAAATAGAACCAATAAAGAAAACACAAACAGAAGGAACCTGGATATTAACCTAGGAAAGAGAACAGGAACTACAGACAAAAGCATCACTAACAGAGTACAAGAAATAGAAAACAGAATCTCAGACAGAAGTTACAATAAAAGAAACTAGTACATCAGTCAAAGAAAATGCCAAATCAAAAAAGTTTCTAACATCTAGGAAATTTGGGACACTATGAAAATACCAAATTTAAAAAATAATAGGAATAGAAGATTCCTATTTCAAAGACCCAGAAAATATCTCCAATAAAATCATAGAAGAAAAGACCCCTAATCTAAAAAAAAAGAGATGGCTATAAATGTATCAGAAGCTTGCAGAATACCAAATAGATTGGACCAGAAAAGAAGAACATCCTACCAACATAATAATCAAAACACAAAATGGACAGAACAAAGAAAGAATATTAAAAGCTGCAAGGGGGAAAAGGTCAAGTAGCATATAAAGGCAGACCTATTAGAATTAAAACTGACTTCTCAGCAGAGACTATAAAACCCAGAAGAACCTGGAGTGATGTCTTGCAGACCCTAAGAGACCGCAGATGTCAGCACTGAATATTATACCCAGCAAAACTGTCAATCACTACAGATGGAGAAACCAGGATATTCCATGGCAAAACCAAATTAAAACATCTTTATATTAATTCATCCCTACAAAGGATGCTAGAAGGAAACTCCAATACAAGGAGGGTAGCTATATCCAAGAAAACAAAAGAAATGTGTCATATCATAGCAAAACCAAAAGAAGAGAAACATACATACACATACATAAACTCTAACACCTCCAACATCAAAATAACAGGAAGAAACAATCATTGGTCAGCAATATCTTTCAACATCAACGGATTCTATTAACTAATCAAAAGACACAGGGAAACAGAATGGATATATAAAGAGGATCCATCATTCTGCTACATTCAAGAAACACATCTCAGCAATAAAAAAAGATAGATACTAACTCAGAGTAAAGAGCTGGGGAAAGGTTTTCTAAGCAAATGGACCCAAAAAAGTAGCTAGAATAGCCATTCTAATATCTTATAAAATAGACTTTCAACCAAAAGTAATCAAAAGAGATGGGGAAGGACACTTCATACTCACAAAAGAAAAAATCCACCAAGATTACTTCTCAATTTTGAACATCTGTGCCACAAATGCAAAGGCACCCATATTCATAAAAGAAACATTACTAAAGCTTAAAACACATATAAGCCTTATACATTCATAGTGGGGTTTTGATAGTTTTAGTGCAGAATTCAACAAGACTTTCAAAAAAGAGCTAATACCAACACTCCTCAAACTATTCCACAGAATAGAAGCAGAAGGAACACTTCCAAACTGCCAAACTTATTCAGTGAAGCTGGTAGCCCTCATACCTAAACCACACAAAAACTCAACAGAGAAAAAGAAATTTAGACCAATTTGTTTTATGAACTTCTAAGTGATAATATTCAATAAAATTCTCACAAATCGCCGGGCGTGGTGGTGCACGCCTTTAATCCCAGCACTTGGGAGGCAGAGGCAGGCGGATTTCTGAGTTCGAGGCCAGCCTGGTCTACATAGTGAGTTCCAGAACAGCCAGGGCTACACAGAGAAACCCTGTCTCGAAAAAAAAAAAAGGGTGACCCAGTCTCAAAAGAATACCCATGGTATGCAGTCACTGATAAGTGGATATTAGCCTAGAATCTTGGAACACCAAAGACACAAATCACATACCAAGTGATGTCTGACAAGAAGAAAGGAGTGGACACTGGTGCTAGAATGGACCAAAGCATCATTGTGGGGGAGTACAAGAACAGGGAGGTGGAAGGGGGTGGATGAGGGAGCAGGGGGAGGGAAAAGGGCATGTGGGACCTTTGGGGATGGGGAACCAGAAAAAGGGAAATGAATTGTAAATATAGAATATATACAATAAAAAAAATACTCACAAATCCAAGAACATATCAAAAGCATCATTCACCATGTTCAAGTAGGCTTTATCTCATGGATACAGGGATGGCTCAATATCTAAAGCTCCATCAACGTAATCCACCATATAAACAAACTGAAAGATAAAAATCACATGACCATTTCATTGGATGCTGGGAAAGCCTTTGACAAAATCCAACACCCTTTCATGTTGAAAGTCTTGGAGAGTTCAGGGATACAAGACCCATGCCTAAACATATTAAAACCAATATACAGGAAGCCAACAGCCAATATCAAATTAAAAGTAGAGAAAATTAAAGATATTCACTGAAATCAGAGGCAAGAAAAGGCTGCCCACTCTCTCCCTATCTATTCAAAATAGTATTTAAAGTTCTAGCTACAGCAATAAGACAACAAAGGAAGATAAGTGGTTACAAATTAGAAATAAGAAGTCAAGAAAGTATCACTATTTTTATACGATATGATAGTATGCATAAGCTACCCCCAAAATTCTACCAGAGAACTCCTACAGCTAGTAAATATCTTCTGGATACAAATTTGACCAAAAAAAGGACCCCTTTTTATGCAAATGATAAACAAGCTGAGAAAGAAAGAGCAATAGCCTTAAAAACTGCATGGTATTGGTATAGTGACAGGTAAGTAGATCAACAGGATAGAACTGAAGACCCAGAAATGAACTGACATAATTATGGTCACTAGATCTTTGACAAAGGAGCTGCAATCATTCAAGGGTAAAAAGATAGTCTTTTCAACAAATGGTGCTGGTTCAACTGGAGGTCAGCATGCAGAAGAATGCAAATCTATCCATTCTTATCTCCATGTACTAAGCTCAAGTCCAAGTGGACTAAGGACCTCCACATAAAACCAGACACACTGAAACTAATAGAAAAGAAACTAGGGAAGACCCTTGAGGACATGGGCACAGGGGAAAATTTCCTGAACAGAACACCAATAGCTTATGCTCTAAGATCAAGAATTGACAAATGGGACCTCATAAAATTACAAAGTTTCTGTAAGGCAAAGGACACTATCAAAAGGACAGAATGGCAACCAACAAATTGGAAAAAGATCTTTACCACCCCTATTTCCAACAGTGGGCTAATATCTGAGATATACAAAGAACTCAACAAGGTAGACTCCAGAGAGCTAAATAACCCTATTAAAAATGGGGTACAGTGCTAAACAAAGATTTTTTTTTTTAGAAAAATGAAGCATGCATTTATTAAAACTTCTAAAAACAGGATAGGTAGGGATTTTTTTATTGAATATTGTCTTCATTTACATTGTCAATGATAAAACCTTTCCCCATATCACCCCTCCCCTAAGACCCCCAACTCCTCCCTTTCCTCCTTCCCCCTGCCTCCATGTATATACCTCTCCACCCAACACACTCCCTCCTTCCGCCTCCTTGGTTTCCTTTTGTTCAGGCATCTGTTGAGCCTTTACCTGACCAAGGACCATTCCTCCCACTGATGCGCAACAAGGTCTTTCTCTGCCATATTTTTGGCTGGAACCATATGTGCCCCTTGGTTGATGGTTCAGTCCCTGGGAGTCTTGGGGAGTCTGGAAGGCTGAAATCATTGTTCTTCCCATGGGGCTGTAAACCCCTTCAGCTCCTCTGAACCATCTTCCAGCTCCTCTACTGGGGATCACCATGCCCAGTCTAATAGTTGGTTGTTAACATCTGCCTCTGTATTTGTAAGGCTCCGGTAGGGCCCCTCCAGAGACAACCATGGCATGGCTATCTTCTGGCTATCGAATGGCTGAGAAGCACCTAAAAAAATGTTCAACATCCTTAGTTAGTCATCAGGGAAATGGAAATCAAAACAACCCTGAGATTTCACCTCATACCAGTCAGAATGGCTAAGATCAAAAACTCAGGAGACAGCAGGTATTGGCGAGGATGTGGAGAAAGAGGAACACTCCTCCACTGCAGGTGGGGTTGCAAGCTAGTACAACCACTCTGGAAATCAGGCTGGCGTTTCCTCAGAAAACTGGGTATGATACTACGGAGGACCTTGCTATACCACTCCTGGGCATACACCCAGAGGATTCCCAGGCATGCAATAAGGACACATGCTCCACAATGTTCATAGCAGACTTATTTGTAATAGCCAGAAGCAGGAAAGAACCCATATATCCCTCAACGGAGGAATGGATACAGAAAATGTGGTATATTTAGACTATGAAATACTACTCAGCTATTAAAAACAATAAATTCATGAAATTCTTAGGCAAGTGGGTGGAACTGGAGATTGTCATCCTGAGTGAGGTGACCTAATCACAAAAGAACGCACATGGTATTAGCCCGGAAGCTCAGAATACCCAAGAAACAATTCACATATCAAATGATGCCCAAGAAGAAGGAAGGAAAGAAGGCCCCTTGGTCCTGGAAAGGCTTGATGCAGCAGTGTAGGGAATTACGAAGATACAAAAACAAGAGGGGGGTAATTGAGGAACAGGGGAAGGGAAGAAGGCTTATGTGATTTTCAGGGAGGAGGGATCCAGGAAAGGGGATATCATTTGAAATATAAAACAATAATATATTGAATAAAAAATAAACATAAGCAGAAATGCCAGAAAATAATCAAATATATTTTCATTACTATGGTATTGATATAAAACTAATAAATATTATATTTTAAAGGAAAAAAAAAGAAGATGGAAAGATCTCCCATGTTCATTGATCAGTAGTATTAATACAGTGAAAATGGCCATCTGACCAAAAGCAATCTACAGATTCAATGCAATTCCCATCAAAATTCTGACACAATTCTTCGCAGATATGGAAAGTGCAATTCCCAACTTCACTCATATGGAAAAAAAATTGGATACCTATAACACACACGAACAATGAAAGAACTTCTGGAGATATCACCATCTCTGATCTCAAGCTGTACTAAAAAGCAATACTAATAAAAACTGCATGGTATACATATAGAAGCAAACAGATTGATCAATGGAATTGAATTGAAGGCCCAGAAATAAACCCACACACCTAAGGATATTTTATTTTCAACAAAGAAGCCAAAAACAGCTGGGTGGTGGTGGCGCATGCCTTTAATTCCAGCACTTGGGAGGCAGAGACAGGCGGATTTCTGAGTTCGAGGCCAGCCTGGTCTACAGAGTGAGTTCAAGGACAGTGAGGGCTATACAGAGAAACCCTGTCTCAAAAAACCAAAAAAAAAAAAAAAAAAAAAAAAAAGCCAAAAACATACAGTGGTGGAAAAAGCATCTTCAATAAATGGCTTTGGTCTAATTGGATGTCTGCATGTAGAAGAATGCAAATATATCTATGTTTATCACCCTGTACAAAACTCAAGTCCACATGTATCAAAGGCCTTAACATAAAACTGGATATACTAAATCTTATACAAAAGAAACTAGGAAATGCATTGAATACATTGGGACAGGAAACAATTTCCTGAACAGAACACCAATGCTCTGATGCTAAGATTCACAACTGATAAGTGGGACCTCATGAAACTGTGAAGCTTCTGTAAAGCAAAGAGACACTATCAATAGAACAAAGAATAGTCTATAGACTGGGAAAATGTCTTCATTAACCCTACATCCTACAGAAGGCTAATATCCAAAATATATAAAGAACTCATGAAATTAGCAACAAACCAAATAACCACATTAAAAAGTGGGATACACAGTTAAACAGGTAATTCTCAACACAGGAATCTCAAATGGCCAAGAAGCACTTAAAGCAATATTCAATATCCTTAGTCATCAGGAAACTGATGAATAGTTAAGATTAAAAAACTCAAGTAAAAGAATATGTTGGCAAATGTATGGAGCAAGGAGAACATTCTTCCATTGCTGTTGGGAGTGTAAACTTGTACAACCATACTGGAAATCAGTCTGGTGGTTTTTCAGTAAATTAGAAACAGTGCTACATGAAGACCCAACTATACCACTCCTGGGCATATACCCAAAAGATGCCCCAGCATACCACAAGGACACATGCTCCACTATGTTCATAGCAGCTTTATTTATAGTAGCCAGAAACTGGAATCAACCCAGACATTCCTCAACCAAAGAATTTATATAGAAAAGGTGGTTCATTTTCATAATGGAAAACTATTCGGCTATTAAAAACAAGGGCATCATGAATTTTCCAGGCAAATGGATAGATGTAGAAAATATACTTCTGAGTGAGTTTACCCAGACCCAAAATGGTATGTACTCCTTTAGAAGTAGATATTAGCTGTAAAGTACAGGATAACCATGCTACACTTAACAGTCATCCCCCCCCCAAAAAAACCCTATAGAATAAGGATATATATGTATATGATATTTGAATCTCACTTAGAATAAAATTCATAGGAGGCAGATAGAGCAAGGGAACTGGGTAGGGAAGGAGATAGAAAGAGGAAAGGGGTACAGGATGAAGGGTGTGAGGAGACACTGGAGAGTGAATAGAGATCTGAGGCTGGTGGGGGTGGGGTGGGGTGGGGTATGGGGGCATCTCTTAGATGTGACAGAGAGCTGGATGGGGAGGCTTCCAGGAGTCTAAGGTGGTTACATTGGCTGAGACTCAGAACAGTGGGGATATGGAAACTGAAGTGATCACTTCCTGCAGCCAGTGAGGACTCCCAGTGGAAAGATAAGGACACCAACCCACCCACAAAACTTTCAACCCAATATTTGTCTTGTCTACAAGAAATGCAGGGACAAAGATGGAGCCAAGATTAATGGGAATGGCCAACCAATAAATGACCCAATTTCAACCACATCTCATGGGCAAGCACCAATCCCTGACACTATCAATAATACTCTTATGCTTGCAGACAGAAGCCTAGCATGATTTTTCCTCTGAGAGGCTCCACCAGGCAGCTGAATGATAATATGCAGAGTCCCACAGCTGAATATTTTTTTAAATTTTATTTTCTATATTCTTTGTTTACATTCCAAAGGCTTTCCCCTTTCCTAGTTCCCCCCCCTCCTCACCATATGTCACATAAGTCCTCTTCGCACCCCCCCCCATTCCCCAATTACCACCCCCCACCATTTCTCTGTTCTGGTACTCTCCTACAAAACTGGAACTAGTCTTTTCCAGACCAGAGTCCTCTCTTTTCTTTTTCTTGGGAATCTTTTGATTTGCTAATTGTGCCTTGAGTATTCAGAGCTTCTGGGCGCATTAATATCCACTTATCAGTGATTGCAATTCATGTGTATTCTTTTGTGATTGGGTTAACTCACTTAGGATGATATTTTCCAGGTCCAACCATTTGCCTACAAATTGCATGAATTCATTATTTTTAATTGCTGAGTAGTATTCCATTGTATAAATATACCACATTTTCTGTATCCATTCCTCCGTTGAGGGACATCTGGGTTCTTTCCAGCTTCTGGCTATTATAAATAAGGCTTCTATGAACATAGTGGAGCATGTGTCTTTATTGCATGCAGGGGAATCCTCTGGGTATATGCCCAGGAGTGGTATGACAGGGTCCTCTGGAAGTGTCATGCCCAATTTTCTGAGGAACCACCAGACTGATTTCCAGAGCGGTTGTACCATCTTGCAATCCTACCAACAATGGAGGAGTGTTCCTCTTTCTCCACATCCTTGCCGGCACCTGTTGTCTCTTGAGTTTTTAATCTTAGCCATTTTTACTGGTGTGAGGTGGTATCTCAGGGTTGTTTTGATTTGCATTTCCCTGATGACTAATGATGTTGAACATCTCTTAAGGTGCTTCTCAGCCATCTGAATTTCTTCTGGTGAAAATTCTTTATTTAGCTCTGTACCCCATTTTTAATAGGGTTATTTGGTTCTTTGGGGTCTAACTTCTTAAGTTCTTTGTTTATATTGGATATTAGCCCTCTGTTGGATGTAGGGTTGGTGAAGATCTTTTCCCACTTTGTTGGTTGCTGTTTTGTCCTTCTGACAGTGTCTTTTGCCTTACAGAAACTTTGTAATTTTATGAGGTCCCATTTGTCAATTCTTGATCTTAGAGCATAAGCTATTGGTGTTCTGTTCAGGAACTTTCCCCCTGTGCCCATGTCCTCCAGGGTCTTCCCCACAGCTGAACATTGACAGCACTGGAGAACTAGTACAGAAGAGTTGGGGGACAATTGAGGGCCCTGAAGGGGATAGGAACTGCATGGAAAGACAATAGTAACAACTAACCTGAACACCTGAACAGTTTCAGAGATTAAAATACCAACAAAAGAGCATGCATGGGCTCGAGCTAGCCCCCTTCCCCGACCCTGCACATAAGTAGTGGATGTGCAGCAGCTTGGTCTTTATGTGGGTCTCCCAGGAACTGGAGAGAGGCTGTCCCTAAAGCTGTTGCCTGTCTGTATAATTTATTCTTCTGTCTGGGCTGCCTTGTCTGGCCTCAGTGGGAGAGGGCGGGCCTACCCATGTAGAGACTTGATATGCTAGGGAGGGAGAACACCCAGGGGGGACATCCACTCTCTCAGAGGAGAAGGGGGATGGGGAGAGGAACTGTGGGGGTGGGTGGGCAGCAGCTGACATGTAAAGTGAATAAATAAATTAAGTATTGGGAGAAAAATAACAGAAACTGAGGCAAGGCACTCGAGGTACTCTTTAACCTGAAGGTCTGGGTTTTTTGTTTTTTGTTTTTGTTTTCTTTTCAGTTCCTTTCTCCTAGTCAGGAAAGTGGGATTGTATGCTGACTACTTTTTACATCAATTTGGCACAAACTGAAGTCATCTGAGAGGAGGAAACCTGAATTAAGGAAATACTTCCATAAGATCAGGCTGCAGGCAAGTCTGTAATTCCTTTTCTTTTTTTACACCATGATTATTAATTTTAATATATTGACTAAGATGCACAAAATATAAAAATTACATTCTATTTATATATAAATATTACTTAATACTGAATTTAATGTAAAGTAAATTGTGGGTATCAATAAGACCAAACATACACTATACTTGAATATTTCCCAAACTTTCTAAAATTACAGTGGCTTAAAAATCTTTTTTTTTTAACAGACAGTAGTAACAGCACTTATAACAGCAATGCTGTCCATTTCTGTCACAGCTGTTGGCTTTGATAGTCACAAGTTATGGCTTCTAATGCACTTAGAGCAACAATTTAAAGCATATATATTCATGCTGTAAAATTCTCAAATGTAAATAGAAATATAGTATATGCATGATAATATCCATAAATTGGAATAAAATAATAAGCTATTGACTGAAGCATGTCTTTGCTATTTTGTGGATTCTTCTTTTCCCACTTTTTTTTTAATTTTCTACATTCTTTGTTTACATTCCAAATGATTTCCCCTTTCCCTGTTTCCCATTCTCCATAAGTCCCATAAACCCTCTTCCCTCTGCTCATTCCCCTATGAAACCCCTTGCACTTCTCTGTCCTGGTAATCCCCTGCATTGTAATCCCTTTTCTTAGTCACTGATTGATGGAGAGCCAAGACCATTGTGGGTGGGTTCACTCCTTGGCTGAGCAATGCTGAGCAAACCTTAAGGAGCAAACCAGTAAGCAGCACTCCCCCATGGCTTTAGCATCAGCTCCTACTTCCAGGTTCCTGCCCTTGTTTAAGTTCCTTCCCTGGCTTCCCTTAACATTGGAGAGTGGCCTAAAATTTGGAAGATGAAATAAACCCCTTTCTCCTTGAGTTGTTTATTGTCCTGGTGTTTTATCATAGTAATATAAACTCTAATTAAGATGGAAATGCTAGTGAGTCTTGTGCCCTGGACATCATCTACCTCCATGTCTTCCATTTATAAAATGGGGAATAGGACCTAGAAGCATTTACAAACCAGATCATTCCAAGAGATTAGAATTCAGCTCTAGCTCTAGAAGTATGTGGTTCTAAATTTAACTGTTCTCTTTGATATATTTCATGTAAGAAATTCAGAGTCATTTAGGAAGTTTCTCTCACTCAATGACATGATCTCTTGTGTGCTTAAAATGATGCCATTTATGGGGTCTCTTTCTGCTGGAGTCCATACTCTAAGATAATAGAAGTAGAGAAAATGAATTTGTAGTTCCTCAGACAAGCTTATAAAGTGTCACAGCAGAAACAGTAACAAGGTTAGTGCCATAATAAGATGCTTTTTATATCTGTACTGGCTAGTTTTGTGTGTCACCTTGACACAAGCTGGAGTTATCACAGAGAAAGGAGCCTTCTATGAAGAAATTCCTCCATGAGATCCAGCTGTAAGGCATTTTCTCAATTAGTGATCAAGGTGGGAGGGCTCAGCCCATTGTAGGTGGTGCCATCCCTGGTATGGTAGTCCTGGGTTCTATAAGAAAGCAAACTGAGCAAGCCAAGGGAAGAAATCCAGTAGGCAGGACCCCTCCACTGCCTCTGCATCAACTTCTACCTCCAAGTTCCTGCCCTATTAGATTTCCTGTCCTGACTTCCTTTGGTGATGAACAGCAGTGTGGAAGTGTAAGCTAAATAAACCCTTTCCTTCCCAACTTGCTTCTTGGTCATGATATCTGTGCAGGAATACAAACCTGACTAAGACAATATCCTAGTTTTACATTTATTTATTTGGTTGGTTGGTTTTTTTTTTTAAGATTTTAGTTTTAATTATAGTGTGTGTGTGTGTGTGTGTGTGTGTGTGTGTGTGTCTGTGTCTGTGTGCCTGTGTGTGTCTGTGTGTGTATGTTATGTGTACATGAGTATAGGTGCATGAAAAGTTCAGAAGAGAGTAGTGGATCTCCTGAAGCCCAACTTATAGGTTGTTGTGAGCTGCCTGACACAGGATCTGAGAACCAAACTTGCATCTTCTACAAAAGCTGTACTTGCTCCTATGGCTTAGGTTTCTTTAAGACCTGGATACATGTAGCCCATGCCAGCCTCAAACTCACTATGAACCCAAATATAACCTTATACTCAAACTAATTTTTCTCCTACCTCTCCCCATTTGCTGGATTAACAGGGACATGCTAACAGATCTGGCTCATAGCTTCTCTTATTTTGCATTGCTCTAAACTCAGGTAATTCCTCTTTTCTTCTGAGCAGCCCTAAGCTTCTTACTATTGCTACTATTAAGTTTTGTAAATTACAATTATCATTTCTGTGTTTCAGTTGCCTCATTGGCATTCTGGGGGAAATAATCCCTCTCAGGCTTATAGTGATATGAGAGGAAAGGGAGCAACAGGGGAGACTTTAAGGAACAGTGTGATGTGTAAGTACAGTTTGAGTGTTAACTATGACCAGTTACACTTAAGTCCCAGGGGGAAATGATGCCTAAATAATTGTCTGACACAGAGATGACATCATCTAAAACTGGTATCTGATCTGCGGTTGTGTCTTCTGATTTTATTACTGCTCTTCCCAGAATGGCAGTCAGCCTGTTAACTTTAAAGAAGGGACAGATGCCTTCTGTCCAGCAAATGTCTTCAGGGCTCCATTCCTAGTGTCTTATTTTTGGAAGTATAGATATGGAACTTGCTAGTTGGTATGGCAAGAATTTTACTGAACTTTATAGCCTTTTTATGAACTCTAGAAAAAACAAGGGTCTGATATTGGGTGAAGCACAGAAACACAGGGAACTGTCACATGGGCCATCAGCTTGATTTCACTGCCATTCTTCAGTGACTTGGGCAGAAAACACTGACTACATTTTCAGAGAACACTGCATAAAACAACCAAGTAGCCCCTCTTTTGTGCACTGAAGTCATTTTGATCCAGGATAAATGAAAGCTCCTACATCTATCAACTCTGTTCCTCAATATACTAGCTATGGGATTATTTTGCCAGCGGGGTTGACTAGAACTAGTTTGAATAGACTTATTAGCTTATAACTAGGAGATGCTTCTTAGCAAAAGTAGCTTGTATTCTCCTGGATTTAAGCTGCCTAGAACCAAAGGAAGAAACCCTGAAGGTCAAAACCCATGCTTATTTACATCTGTATGGTGAATTCCAATTTGCACATGAATCTGACTGCCGAGTGTGATAATGGCTGATGGATGCTTGCCAAGAAACAAAGGTCCCTGTTCCACTCAGTGCCCCTCTGATCACATCCTGGGACTATATTCCCTTCTGGGGACTACTGACCACATGAGAGAGTTGGAGAGGCTTCTGGTTTCTGTGGGCAGGGAGACCCAAGGCTGGCGTGGAGAGGAATCTACAAGTCACATCCTATGAAGACAGAATGAGAGAGACAGAGCTGTTTGATAAAAAGAAGAGAGCACCACTGGGGTTTGTAAGGTCCATGGTAAGCACCTCTTTTTGTGAGCATTCAGTGCTATAGTCAGACTCATGAGTCTACAGCTTCAAAGAGGGCTTAGGCTAGATCTTGTGAAGACTGAAAGTCCAGCATATAAAAGGGTTTAGGTTCTATCCCTGGTACTGGAAAACAAATAATACGTAAAACCATTGCTAAAGTTAAAAGAAAAAGAAAACCAACACTGACTCCAATTACAGCCATGTGTAAATGTCACCAAAGAGGGACTCTAGCATTTGTTGTCATGTAAGAAGTACTTGGTCACTTTGAAAGATTCAGTATTTTCAAATGTATATAAACATTCATAGGTCTATTTTATCTTTGGTTCACCTAGCCTCTTTGGTTCACCTAGCCTCTTTGCTAAGAAAGATGTACCTTTTGGCCAAACATCACATACATTCTGGAAGGTCTTAGTGCCTGAAATCCTGATAGATTGCCAACATTTCCAGGAATAGTTAACTTTCTGACCTTTCTCCCTCTCTCTTTTTTTTCTTTTTGTACCTCCCTCAAAGTAGACTTAGAGTATAGACTTTGAGTTGAAACTCAGCCAAGGAGAAGCAGCCATGCCATGTCTCCTTGCATTAGCTGAAAGGTGGAAGCCATGGTGACCAGGTGTCTTTGCTTTCTACCTTCTGTGCAGAAGCAAAGTTTGCTTTGTGGCATTGATTAAATTTGTATGGTTATCTGTTGACTTTTGACCCACTCCTCTCTACAACATGTTTCCTTTCTCAGGTAACTTCACTGGCCTGATCCCCAATAATCCTGTATGCCAGGGTATAAGACTTAGAGTGAAATAGTACATGCATAAGGCACATCTTCATTCATTGATAACTGTTAGTCATTAGATTATAATATAGGATAAGGGATGTAGCTCAGTTTGTAGAGTGCTTGCCTGGCAAGACCTACATTCAATTCCATACACTGTGTAAATGTGCAGGTGCTTACCTGAATCCTAGCCCTTTGGAGGTGGAGACAGGAGTGGCAGAAGTTCAAGGTCATCTTCACCTACACATTGAGCTACAGCCCTGCCTGTACTATATGAGGTCAAAACAAAAACAAAAACAAAAACAAAAACAAAACAAAACAAAAACAAAAAACAGCAACAACAAAACTGTATAACATAATGAAAGTCTGAATGTTTCAAGAGAAATCAAAGTAATTGTTGCTAGACATTATAAAGGCAGAAAACAAAGATTCTAGAAAGTAATGGAACATGAGGATGGTGTAGTTTGATGACATCTATCTCTGTATCCTTCTCTAGGTAGCTGTACTTTCTATAGTGCTAGTTCCTTTCCTTGTTTTCTTTTGTTTGTTTGTTTGTTTGTTTGTTTTCTGACTTACTGTCCTTGTATCCTACTTAGGCAACTGCTGGTTCAGGCTTAGCCACCTTCCCACACTATAACCATTTAAAATTACTCAAACAAACCCCAAAAAGGTTTATAATAAGCCACTACTTTATGTCATATTAAAAATTACTGAGCAGAGTCTTTAGGTATAGATTCCTTGGCATCATGGCATCCGATTCTTGTTTTCTGCTGATTGGTCAGAGCTATAATAGTGTCAGACTCTGAGTGTGGGATAGATGGGTTGATGTGTGGAAAATGGATGTATGTGTGGTTGGGTTGGAAGATGTCTAGATGGAAGGATGTTTGAATGGGAATTTGAATAGCTGAATGGAAAAATGGATGGGTGATAATTGGATAGGAGGATAAGTGGACAAATGTGTGAGAGGGTAGGAGAATGGTTAAATGTATGCATGTATGTATGTACATATGAGTGGATAGATGGATAGACAGATGGATGTATGGATGGGTAAATGAATGGATGGATGGGTAGGTGGGTGGATAGATGAAAGGACAGATGAGAATGTAGGGAGACAAATGGATAGATGGACATACAGACATGGACAGATAAATGCAGGGATAAATGGATGGATGGATGGATGGATGGATGGATGGATGGATGGATGGATGGTTGGGAAAGTCAGCACAGGGTTAGTAGCATGTGATAGATGCTTCACATGTAGAAGTATCTCAGCCACTTCATTCAACATGGGTCTGCAGTTGGAATTTCCTCCAAGCTGCATAGCCTTTACTCTTACTTCCTGCAGTCAGCAGCTCTTTGCATCTTCAAGCAACACAGATTCCCTTCAGAAAAGCTATTTAGCATGGAGTTACAAAATCTTACATGGTGCAAGAGAGATTCCTGCAAGCACTCTCTTTAAATAAACGAAATTACAATTTGAGGGGAGCCACACAGGCACCAGAGCTCACAAAGAAAAACCAGGCTAATTTTGTGCTTCACTAATTCAAGATTCTTTGGCTGTGTGGTTGTGGGGGATACAGCATGACAGATGTGTTCAAGGTTTTCATGTCTCATTAAGAAATAGATTTTGCACATCGGTAGTTATGTGGGAGAGAAGATATAAACTATGCTAGGACTAAATATCTAGTAGTCACACTTTTTGAATATAAAAAGGCAGCACAACTACATTTATTTTCATTTTAAGAAATGCTATAGAGGCAAATTATTGTCTCTTTAGCTACATGGCTTTTTTAAGTTATACTTGGAGAACCATGAGTCCATTTACTTGAATCAAGTATTAAAAAGGGATATGATTCTAAGCAGCAATTAAGACTTAAATGCCATCATTTGATTTCTCCCTGGAAAGCATTTGTTTGCCATCCTATGACTGAGACGTTAAATTGGCCACATCTGGAGACAAACCAAAGACAATGCTGTATCAAACTTCATTTTCAGAGGGCACATCTGCTTCCAGAGAGGGGAAAAAAAAAAAACAAAAATAAAAAGCAGCCAAAGAGAAACCAATGACCCATAACAAATGTGGGGGGGTAGGTGATAAGCTGTTACCATGGAGAGCAGTGGGATTAATTTGGAGCCCACTCGTAGGTATGGCCCTGGTGGCTCTTGGCTGAGCTATAGAGAAAGATGCAACTTCCTGCCAGAACTGTAGGTTACTCTGTGTCATCCTGTGGGAATCTTGTTATACCACCATTATCCTGTTCCTCTGTGACCTTCATGGCCATTCATGAGGAATGCCTCAAAGCCATGATTATGTGGCAGAAGCCCTGCTATGGTGACCATGAGTGAGTGCTCCAGGCTAGACACTGGCTCATAGTGGCCAGTGAGATTTTTTTGATCAGGTCTCTGACTTTGAGATCTAATTCAGGTGGGTATGTTTGCTTCAACTTAGTATGTGAGAACTTTGGGGAAGATCTGTTTGGACAAAGGCTCAGAGACGCAGGTAAGGGTGAAAGATGAGAAAAGATGACCACCACAGATACAAGAGGATCTCTATGGGAATTGTTAGGACCAAAGCCTGGGCCCTGGTAGCCAATGATCCAGGCTGATCCATCCATCCTTAGTGGGCCAAATAATGAGACAAATGACAGTGTGTGATGCTTTGTATATGCTCGATCCAGGGAGTTGCACTATTAGAAGGTGTGGCCTTGTTGGAATAGGTGTGTCAGTGTGGGTGTCGGCTTTAAGGCCGGGTGGTGGTGGCGCATGCCTTTAATCCCAGCACTTGGGAGGCAGAGGCAGGCAGATTTCTGAGTTCGAGGCCAGCCTGGTTTACAGAGTGAGTTCCAGGACAGCCAGGGCTATACAGAGAAACCTGTCTCTCGAAAAACCGAAAAGAAGAAGAAGAAGAAGAAGAAGAAGAGGAGGAGGAGGAGGAGGAGGAGGAGGAGGAGGAAGAAGAAGAAGAAGAAGAAGAAGAAGAAGAAGAAGAAGAAGAAGAAGAAGAAGAAGAAGAAGAAGAAGAAGACCCTCATCCAAGCTGCCTGAGAGCCAATTTTCTGCTAGCAGCCTTCGGATGAACATGTAGAACTCTCAGCTCTGCCTGCATCATTCCTGCCTGAATGCTGCCATGTTCCCACCTTGATGATAATGGACTGAACCACCGAACCTGTAAGCCAGCCCCAAATAAATGTTGTCCTTATAAGAGTTGCCTTTGTCATGGTGTCTATTCACAGCAGTAACACCCTAAGATACATTGAAAACCAGAGAAAGGAGATGTATTCCATATGGCTACTTGGAGACAAAGAGATCCAGTTACCCCAAGGCCATCATTGAGGTCCTGACGTAAATTGATGTTTTAATAGAGGGCAATTGGCATACACAGCTGAGCAGTCCTTGTCAAGGTATGGTCCTGCCCATCATTGCTCCACCATTGCCCTATCATTGCCTTAGATCTTGCCTCTCTTGCAAGGTGCTTTGACTTGTCATAACAGTGTGAAAATTCTTCTGGGGAGGCAAGCTCCCACTCTGGCTATACAGGTTTCAGTGGAGAATCAGAAGGAAACTCCAGTTTATAAGGGCTTAACATCTTGTCTACTAATGATATTCCAAATCTTCAAATCCAAAGCCTTTCTTCATGGTTTCTGCACTAGGTAGAAGAGATTGGATGGGTAAACCATGGTAGGTACCATTTTGCTCTTTTACCACTCTGTTATACCAACTGGTGTTCTCTAGAGAAATGAAACACAGAGGAACCAGATGGCCTTGGGACTGAAGATGAAATGGCTTCCAGTAAGCAGCATGCTTCAGTGATCTCATTGCAATGCTCGATAAAATGGTCATGTCCCGCTAATAAATGGCTGTGTCTGTGCCTTTTAAACCAGTGGGAGAAATTTCTCTCCTAATTAGAGGACAGCTTATCCATAAACCAGAAGAATTGAGTTATATTAATTTTACATTATTAGTAAAATTAATGAGTCACTGTTTAATTTTCTATCCCTCTGTGGAATGAGTAAAGAGGCAAGGAGATTCTGTGGGTCAAGTTGTCCGAAAAAATGGAATTTGGAAGTTTAATGTCCCTGACTACCACAACAACAGCATTTGGGATAAAGCAAATATAAGTAAGTAAGTAAGTAAATGAAATTAAAGGCAAAAACAAAACAAAAATCAGCTTGCAAAGGATAATTAAACTTCAAGGCAGGAGTCAAACCTGCCAGAGATGCTGGAATTGTTTGTACAGGTTGCATCTTAGAGCCGATGCAACTAACATGCTAAGGATATTATGAGAACAGCTTGAAATCTTGCAAGCATGGATGAATAATGTGATTGGCAAAATTGAAGTTCTGAGGAGCAATCAAATACAAATGCTAAAGATCATGGTTTTAATAGGAACAGACCATCCAAGAATGGCATGTGTGCTAGAATAGCTATTATGTATGACTAATAGAAATTCAAAGTAAAGAACAAAATAAACAGAAATATCAGTCAAATAAAATTAATGTTCTCCCCAATTTAATGTTGGATATGATACCCCAGATTTAGGAAAGTCAACCAGATTAAATAAGCCCCCAAAGTAATCTACATATATTCCAATTTCAGATAATCAAAAGCAAAGAAAAACATTGCGAGGGCCCAGAAGGGGAAACTTAAATACCTTACATGTACGTGAACAAAGGTAAAAATTATATTAGATAATTATATTCTGAGTAAATGTGCCAGCAAAGGAGAGAACACTGAGATAAATGAGGTTCTGAGTAAGACAGGTTGTTCCACTAACTGAGAATTCTCTACCCTGCAAAAGCACCTATGAAAACTAAAGAGATATTCGGACAAACCATGATAGGGCAATCAGGGCCTGAGTATGTACCCCAAAGGAATTGATAAAATCTTCAGGAAGCAGAAAGTGGAGCCCGGTTAGAAACATAGAAGGCAAGGAAGAACAGTGACAAGTCAATGACTGAACGCAATAGAAGAGCCATTCAGGCTTTTATGGAAACCAGAATATTTGACAAGCTCATCAACTGCCTACCCTCACTGAGTTTCACCCTTAACCTTCTGCTTCTTTATTGATCCAAGACATAACAGCCCCTATAAAGCAATAACTATTAACTGTGGTCTACTCCAGGTTTAAGTCAAGAATCCCTCTTTACCTATACTACAAGACCAACATTGCTCTAAGAACAAAGCCAGATAAAGGCATAAATACAAATGGAAGCCGCAGGCCACTGTCTTTCATGAACACAGATGCAAATATCCTCAATGGAGCAGTAGGAATTAAACATGGAAATACACAAAAATAATTACATGCCAAGATAAAGTATAACTCACTTCAGATCTGAAAGGCTGTTTCAACATTTTAAAATAAAGTGATATACTATGTCAACAGCCTAAAGATGGGGGAAATCACGTGACTATATCAACTGAAACAGAGACTTAACAAGGTACAACTGCAACTCATGAAGAAAACAATCAATAAATTAGAAATAAATAGGAACTTTCTACCAACACATTCTACAAAATATCCCCTGGTCTCATGAGTAACATTCAAGAACCAGAATATCCCCTTCTATGGTCGACAGCAAATAAGTAAAGCAACAATACCTTACTTATTATTGTTTGCAACATCATCTTGACATAGCCATGTGATCAGACATGAAAAGGAAATAAAGCATGCATATCAGGAAGAGGAAATATAATGAGCTTTGTATATGTCATGACTCTATATAGAATAAAAGAGAATTGACAAAAGTGTCTTGGAATTAATAAGACATGATAGTAAGTATTCAAGATACAAGTTTAACATAGCACTGCCTTCTCACATACAAACAACAAACCAAAAGAAATTGAAATCAAAGATATCACATTATTTATGTTAGTACTATGAAAAGGAAATGATTACATATAAATCTAACAATACATACATAATAGCTATATAAGTAAAGCTACAAAACTGATTAAAAATACCAAAGCATTAAATCAATGGATGAAGGAGAAATGGGGCATCTTCAGATAGCAAGATTTAACTTTGTTAGAATTGTGGTATGAACTACTATGATAAAGAGTCAATGCATTCCCAACTCTGTGCCTGGGGAATATTTACAAGCACTCTGATGTTTATATGCAGAGGTAAATGACTCTGAATACTGATTCAATCTTGAAAGATGATCTGAAGAACTGACAATATTATGTCTAGGTTTACTGTAAACAATAGCCATCAAAGATGGCAGAGTATTAGCGAAAGAAGAGGCATATAAATGGAACAAAGGGCTCAGAAAGGGAAGCATCCTGACTACATTTCTGTTGCTGAATAAAATATCATGACTGTGTCTGTTGACTATTCTTAGTTGTCAACCTAACTACACCTGGAATTAACTAAAACCCTAATGGCTTGGCACATCTGTGACCAACTTTTTCTTTATTAAATCATTTGAAGTGGGAAAAACAAGTTTTAATCTGGATCTTTTGGAGTGGGAAGATCAACCTTTAATCTGGGCTAGCAACCTATATAAATGACATGGAAGAAGGAATCTTGTTCTCTTTGCTTCCTTTCTTTCACTCTTGCTAGCAAGTCCATTCCTTCACTGGCATTACAGTGTACTTCTACAGGATCCCATAGTGATTGGAAGACAAACTGAGACACAGCCTCATAAACTGACCTACTCTATTATTGGACCTTCTGTTGGTAGACTATCACTAGTGAACTAACTGTTCCACAGCTTCTAAGACATTCTAATATATCATATATATTTGTTCTATCAGATCTGTTTCTCTAGACAACTCTAATAAATTGATCAAAAGCAGCTTAAGAGAGAAAGGGTATTACTTCATTTTATAATCCCAAGTTACAATCTATTATTGTAGAAAATTTAAGACAAGATCTTCAAACAGCTAATCATACTAATATGACTGACTCTGGATGTAGTATGAACAGAGAACATAGAGAACTATGAGAGATATGACTGCATTTAGGCTCACTTGTATGGAGCATCAATTATTGAAGAGTGTCTGATTCTTTGTATCTTCTTTGCTCCTTTGTTAAAGATCTTGTGACGCTTGTGTTTGTTAGCTTTGTATACTTGTTGTGATCCAGAATCACTTGGAAAGGGAGTCTTCTTTTAAAAGATGTAGTTATTTTATTTATATGAGTACATGGTAGCTGTCTTCAGATACACATCAGATCCCATTTACAGATTGTTTTGAGCCACCATGTGGTTGCTGGGAATTGACCTCAGAACCTCTGGAAGAGCAGTCAGTGTTCTTAACCATTGAGCCATCTCTTTTCTCCAGCTCAGAAAGAGAGTCTTAATGAGGAATTGTCTGTTCAGTAGGCATGTCAGCACAACTGTGAGTGCTTGTCTTAAGTGAATGAATGAATAGATGTGGAAAATCTCAGCCTACTGTAGGTAGTATCACTCCCTAGGTAGGGAATCTTAGACTATACAAAAATGGAGATGGTAAGCTGAGTAAAAGTAAGAAAACGAGTGGGCTTTCATGCATTCATTTCTCTCTGTTCTTAACTGAAATAATTGACAAGCTAGTCTCCATCGAAATTAAAAATATCTGTTCTCAGTAATATGATAATGAGATATTGGAAAAACAAACAGCAGACTGAATTAAAATACTTGCAGTGGATATAGACTGACTCTCCACCAAAATTCACCTTAGTTGTTCAACTTTGGTTAATTGGAATTCATCCTGACAGATGTTTGAGCCAAAATTCTTGGGTCAGCTTTATCTATTACTCCTTGTGTTTGAAGTCTAGGCCTCATTAGCAGGAGGTCTTCTCCCATGTTCAGTCTGTTTAGGAAAGTAGATCATACCCATGCCCATATCATTCTGTCTTAGCCAATGTTTTTCTCTCTGGTAGCCTCCTGACATGCCTATTCACTTCTGTTTCTGAACTATTTATGATCCACCCAATGCAGCGGCAGTAGCAGTGTTGCTTTGTAGATATAATTCATTGTCACCTTGTTCTCTCTGCTTCAGCCTCCTTGTCCATCTTCCTTTCTATGAGCATCACAGCCAAGCTTTTCACTTTTATCATCTGCTAGAAGCACTCCATGGCTGTCATGCATTTCCCTTTGTAATCAACACAATCACATTCTTCCGTCCCTTTAATGCTTATGTCACAGCTCAAGAATAGGTCCTCAGCTGTCCTACTCATTTGCTACAGCACAATGCTCTGTCTATAATACCCCTTATTCTCATGTATTTACCAGTTTCTCACATTCTCTATGTATTTGTCAAGGTTCTTCAGGGAATCAGAGCTAATACAAAACATATCATAGGATGAACATTGCATTAGTCAGGGTTCTCTAGAGTCATAGAACTTATGAGTAGTCTCTATACAGTGGAGAAGTTTGTTGGTGACTTAAAGTCTATAGTCCAACTCCCAACAATGGTCAGGAGCAGTTGTGAATTAAAGTCCAAGGATCTAGCAGTTGCTCAGTCCCACAAAGCAAGCAGGAAAAGAAGAGTGAATCTTTCTTCTTCCAATGTCCTTCTGTAGGTCTCCAGCAGAAGGTGTGGTCTAGATTAAAGGTGTGTGCTACCATGCCTGGATCTGGGACCTGCTTTGTCCCTGATTACCTTGAAGTTAGAGGTCATCTCCCTGTCTTAATCTTCTGGGATTTCACAGCCACTATGCCTCAAGATCTCTAAGCCACGATCATGTCAGAAACTTCTATCTCTCAGTCTCCAGATTAGGATCATTGGTGAGCCTTCCAATTCTCGATTGTAGTTCATTCCAGATACAGTCAAGTTAACAATCAGGAATAGCCACTATAGATATGTTCATTTGTTCACTCTGTCACCAAGGCTTGATGGTTCCATGGTGTCTGTCCACAAGTTGGAGAGCCAAGGAATTAATCAGCAGCTTAGTACCACAAGTGAAAGACTCAAGGCAAAATACTACTGAAGATGCCTTCCATGTGTCCAAGATCTATAGGCAAGAGACCTAAGACCCTCAAATTACTCTCCCTTCTGGGAGCTTCTAGCACAAGTCAGAATCTAATGGCCAAATTACCTAGAGTCTGGTGTTTAAGGCCTGCAATAGGGTCAAACATAAACTCATAGGAAAATGGGCAGGGAATGGAGAGAATTAGTTACTTTTATTGTTGCTATGACAAAATATCTAACAAAAATGACTTAAGGAAGGAAAGGTTTGACGCACAGCTGGGAGATACCATCCATCATAGTAGGGAAGGGATATGGATGTCAGTAAGAACTGAAGCAGCTGGCCACATTGTACCTACAGTCAGGCAACAGAGAGACAAACTCAGGCTATCAGCTAGCTTTTCATTCATTTAAGGACCTCAGCCCATGGTATGGTACCATTAACATTTATAGTGAGTCTTTCCACCTCATTTAAATAAGTCTAGAAACTCTTATATACATTCTCATGTGTTTGTTTCCATAATGATTTTAAATACCACCAAATGGTCAGGAAGATTATCTATCACAGACAATTTCTCACTTCCCCTGCTTGTTCATTCTATCCTGACCTTCAGATTGATGGAGATTGTTACTCAAAACCCAAGTGGAGATTTCCCACTTGACTTGTGGACTTCACACAAGTGGCAATAGCCTCATAAGCATACTCTACTAGTGGGGTTTACTGGTCTTTTGGGTATTCTTCAGGATGGTAAGAGAATACCTTAAATTATCCATCCCACCATGCATTTGTTCATTACATCATTCCATCTCTTCCCCCAGATGCATGCGTATTTATACTAGCATGCAAGATTAGTAAGAGCAGGCAGTCATCTCTTTTGTAGGCTGATGTACCCCAAGCACCAAGGACAATGCTCTGCATCTGTGCCTGAAGGAGATTCATCATTATTACATCATTGATTCATTGAAAAGATACTGAGCCAGGCAGTGGTGGTACATGCCTTTAATCCTAGCACTTGGGAGGCATAGGCAGGCAGATTTCTGAGTTCGAGACCAGCCTGATCTACAGAGTGAGTTCCAGGACAGCCAAGGCTACACAGAGAAACCCTGTCTCGAAAAAACAAACAAACAAACAAAAAAAGCAAAAGAAGATACTACTGAGTGAACCTGTTACCATGCTGACCATGGAGTACCTTGGCTCAGAAAATCTTTATATAAATTCTGTAAGCACTCACAAACAAGCTTCTCACAGCCAATGGGAAAAGAAGAGAATTTACACCACGTATTTATGGCAGTTCGTGGATGTGATAGTCCTGGTTCTGTAGATGATGGAGGAAGGGTGTTAAAAATGAAGGATCCAGTGTCACCTCAATGGGGAGATCAGGGTTGGTGACAGTCAGCACTCAGGATATCATCTATATAAAGAGTAAGACAAATGTTTGTAACTATCACGTTGAGTAATTGTTAACTGATAAACATAAAGAGGTTGTAAATAATGATAGGTCCTGTGTAATGTTTAATAGATGTATATGCTGCATAATATTCATATCATGGTGAATGGTCAATGGATTTCTCTCTTCAAACTTCATTTCTCAGTGGTATGCCTTTCAAGCCCCATCTTTTGAGCTCTTTGTAAGTGCACAGTGTGTAATTGTTATCTGTAGTCCCAATGATAGGCAACTGTGCACCAGGTCTTCCTGCTCCTGCCTGAGCGTAAGTTAGGATCCACTGATCAGCCTTCCCTTCTCCTCTCACTCCACTCTGTCTCTGACATCTGGAATTTCAACCTCTAGAGTCTAGTATTTTCTTTGATTCCCATACATGAAATTAGGTGGTATTTGTCTTTCTGTGTCTCACATATTGTCACCTAATGAGGTCTGCTTCCATTCATCCACACAAGTAGCTGCACATTTTTAGAAGTCTGGATCCTGGAGGAAAGGACAGCACATTCCAAAGTATTCCCACAAGGAAAAGGAGTATTACTTCTTCTACAGAAAAGCACCTAGCTATATCAAGCCAGCAAACAGTCACTCCCAATGGGGCTTCCTGTTTTTTTGTTTTTAATACCCACCTAACCATTGGGTGTAACCCACAGACATCTAGAGAAAACAGGAGCATAAATCATCCAGGGGTGTCTCTTCAATGTGGAATATAAAATCAAATACCTGTACTCCATCCAGAAAGCTGAGAGTGTCTATTGTTTATGACGTGGTAATTCTTTTTGCTATCTATGGTGGCAGACCTCGGCCACCTTTTGTTATAGAGCAGACCTCATCCAAATTACCTAGAGTGATTATCCCAGACTCTCTCTCCCAAGACCATTATCTTTAGTTTCCAGAGTTAATAAAACCTATCCTTGGAGATGTCACATCTATTTTATATACTACTGACCCCTGTGCTGTCTTGGTTAGAGACTACATTTGCTCCTAGGCCCTTTAGCTATAGCTCATGGCCACATATACTTAGTAGAGGAGTTTCTAAGTAGTTATCCCTTAAACTTTATTGAGCACCTAGAAGGAGAATTATTGTCTCCTGGAAACTTTTTCATAAATCCTATGTGTTTTAAATATACTGACAAGGAACCTCCTGGCATTAGACTCCCTGATGTCTGATCCAGGTTGACAAAGTCAATCTAAACTAAGCATTCTCATTTCTTGGCAGATCACAGCCTGCCTTGACACATGTAGGGTCCTCCTCGCCTAAGGCCCAGGGGTTTTATTTCTCAATATGAATGCTCAAAGCTTGGTCTCACATGCTTATGCAATAGACTAGTTGGAAGCAACATAGCTGATAAGCAGAATACAATTTTGTGTATAACCTTGAGTATATATTTTGGTTTCAAGAGGTGCTGATTCTGGCAGAATTTTAATTCCTGCCAAGGGCCTTCTTTACTATTCTTTTAAATGGCGCCTTGTCTTATTTAACTGTTTGGAGGAAAACACACAATACATTTGCCACAAAATAACAGGATTCCACTCTTTAAATGGCTGAAAGTATCCCACTCTACATATGTACCACATTCCCTTTACCTAATCATACGTTGATAGGCAACTTGACCGTGTCCAGGCTAATGTGAAAATGGAAGTAAGCATCGTGATGGTGCAGATGTCTCTTGGACATATGGACTTCATTTCTTTGCATATATACCCAGGGGTGGTATAACCAGAACCTCCAATGGAAGCCTTGAGATGGACATAGTATAAACAGAGATACTCAGACCCTTCTGTTCATCTAACAGACTATCAAGTCCATTTCGTTCACAAAACTAGTGTGTATATAAGCATGTAGGATTCCGAGATCAAGCTGATCTAAAAAAAAAAAAAGATACAAAAGATCTGACTTTTTATCTATCAAAGAATAAGACAAAGGGACAAAAGAGTCTGATAGAACCAGAAATTCAATAAGACTTTTCTCATTAAAAATTAGAAATCTTTAATGGCCCATTTTCTTCAGCCTAAAATGCAATGCAGTTTTAGGAACAGAGAGTAGGGACAGTGGAGGCTACTGGGGCTCCATGTCTTCTTTCCCACAGTAAAGGGTAGCCTGTCTCATAGATAAATTTACATATGTTCTGGCCCTTGCCGCACCGCTTTCTATAAAATGTAAGGCAGCCAAATAAATCCATTGCCCTTTGCTACTTTATGCTTCTAAACTTCTTTGGAATGCAGGGAAACAGAGGCAACAGTCTTATGAGGCTAAGTGCCCAGTCACAGTGCAATCAATGAAGCACACCGTTACCAGGGTCTAGTTCTGGACTCTCCTAAGCTCCCCATCCCTCTGATCTCCCTCCTATAGTTTGTCCCCTTGGTTTTGCAAGTTGCTGCAGATGAGAGACGTGTCTGTCCTTGTGACTTGTAAGCCTGACATAACTGGCTGGCTACCTAGTAATACCTGTATCATAAATTTTATTTTACTTTTTGGCAGAACCTCCATATTGATTTGCATAATCACTATACTTTTATCATAAAAATCATCTAAATAGATAAAAAAGAGGGGGATTGGAAGGTCAGAAGGAAGGAAGGGTGGGAGGGAGGGAGGGAGGGAGGGAGGGAGGAAAGGAAGGACAGAAGGATGTAGGGAGGGAGCGACAGAGATTTAAGCATGGTTGGAAAAGGCTGTTATAGATCCTGTGGTAACTAAGACCAGGCTCCTGTGTTCCCATCCATCACTCTTAAAGTGGAAGCACAAGATTACAAGTTCAAGGTTAGTCTTAGTCACCTAGAAGGCCCTTCCTAAAAAAAAAAAAAAAAAAAAAAAAAAAAAAACAAGCAAAACAACCCAGTAGATTTAAAACCTTGATTTCAAATTCCAGAGCATTTTGGGGAAGGCTCGAACAGATATGCGGAGGCAGAATCTGTATCATTAAACAGCATCCAAAATTATACATATATTCTGTGTGCTCCATCACAATTTGCAGCCCAGATGGTACCCACCTTGGTGGATTCTGTGGTTCTTGGGTGCACAGTTGATGCAGCACTCAGCTGCTGACATGTGGAGGGCAATAAGGTTGCAATTCTTGGTCCCCAATTTGTCAAACAGTCACACGCAATCTGGTCTTAACATCTGTTATAATTGATCCCAAAGGAGAGGCCACTTATGTTCCCACATGCCAGAACAATCTGCATGTAGGATGTTTTCTCCTTTTTTTTTTTTTTGAAGTCCCTCACACAGCTCTATACGTCTAGTCTCATCATGCTCCTGTCTATGAATCCTGATATCTTCTAATCCCTGTCCCTCTCCACATGACTTTGTTACCTAATTCCCTGGTCATATCACCGTCATCAGCATCATCAACATCACCACCACGAACAGCAGCAGCATCTAATCACCATCCACATTCCTCTTTGTCCACAGCAGTGTTATTTCTCAGTGCTGTTTTCAGTGCTCTTAGGAATGAATCCTTTCCCCTATTTTAGATTTTGCAATCATTGAAGTGCTACATAGCTGCCTTCAAGTTCAGAGCACTGGCCCTGGTCAGGGTCCCTGCTGGATACCTCTGACCTTGCCTTAAATATACATTGCTCTGTTGCACATCAGGCATTTTCAAAGATGCTCACCAAGACAGTGCCATGTTCATTGTTGTTTCTAGAGAAGTGGCCCCATTCAGATTCAGCAAACAATTATTATAGGCAGATTGTGTACCAGATACAGTGCCTATATTTCCATACAGAGAGAGAACTTGTGAGTCAGTTGTTTGGCCAGCTAATTATCTAGTCCCTACCTTTGTGTGTGTGTGTGTGTGTGTATGTGTGTGTGTGTGTGTGTGTGTGTGTGTGTGTGTGTGTGTTGTATGGATGGCTGTGCAGTTGATATGTGTGAAGAACATATACATGTGTGAGGATGGTTATAGCCCATGCATGTGCATGAAGCCCAGAGGAAGACCTCCAACGCTCCACTCAACCACTCTGCCTCATTCCCTGAAGACAGGTCTCTCACTGAACCTAGAGCTAGGCTGGCAGCCAGTGAGGACAGCAATCCTCCTGTCACATTTGCACACAGTTCTGGGATTACTGACATCCGCAGTCACGTATCACTTTTCATATGGATGATAGGATTTGAATTGAGGTCCTCTTGCTAATACAGCAAGCACTCTTGCCCACTTTTCTCCCCCACATGGAGAGTGATTCTCCATGACGGTTGCATATTAGAATGGACAGAGTGCTTTAATTTATAAAAAATAAACAAATAAAAGTAAAAATAAAAAACCACATACTCAGGCTCTTTGTCCTGAGATTTTGATTCTCATATACTTTCTTCAGAAACAAATAAGACTCAAGTTTATGGGCCACTCTAACTTAGCCAGTGCTAGACTATGGTTCTGTGGGTGCAGATTTGTGAGCTATTGAAGAACAATGAAGAAGATGAAACTGCATACCCCACTAAGATGTATGGGACTCTCCGATGTAGTTCATGTCCCAAATCTCAGTGTCTTTGACATATCACACTACATTATAAAGGGAGTCTTTAAAAGGACAAAAGATGGGAGATGGTGTCAGCCAGCTCCCCTGGGCCTACCTGAGGAACAGTCCCTCTCTCCTGTGGCTAACACTTTAGTTCCCCAAAGTCAGCACCACCAATACCACTCTACTCTTCCTGCACATCCTCAGTTAACTACAACCATGGCCTTCCTAACCAGACAACACACACTCTGAGCCCTTCTCTGAGAGAAGTTTGTTCTCACCCCTTCTCTATGGGGCCACCTCTCACACTTACTCTGAAATAACCCTGTCTCTGCCCTGCAGGCTTTCTCATTTTTCTTTGCTTCTTTCACAGCTTCGTTTTAATTTTGCTGAATATTTACCTGTATTATTTACTTAGCTCACCACTGTGACAAGAAATCTAACAGTAGTCTCTCAAGAAGCATTTATTTTGGCTCACATTTAGAGAGTATAGTCCATCAGGGCCTGGAAGTCAGGGAAGCAGAAGCGTGAGGTGGCTGGTCACTTCAGAGCCACAGTCAGGAAGCAGACAAAGACAAACACTCAACCCACTTTGTCCTTTGTATGGGCACCACTGCCCATGGGATTTATTGCGTGTATTTAAGGCAAGATCTAGACAATTCTTAACAGGCATGCAGAGAGGCTAACCTAGTCTACATAATTCTTCCTAGGCATGCTTTCAGGTTTGTGTCCATGAAATACCAAAACTTACCAAATTGACAGTCAGAATTAACCACAACATACCTTCCTCTAAACTACTGCAAAGTTCACTGTGGCTGCTTCCCCAGAATGGCAAGCGCTCTTTCTTTGTAGTGTCCTGTGTTCTCTGGTGTATGACTGGTGACAAACACTCTTTTTTTTTTTTTAAAGTTTTTCGAGACAGGGTTTCTCTGTGCAGCCCTGGCTGTCCTGGAACTCACTCTGTAGACCAGACTGGCCTCGAACTCAGAATTCCGCCTGCCTCTGCCTCTCAAGAGCTGGGATTAAAGGCATGCGCCACCACCGCCCAGCAGCGGTGACAAACACTCTTAACTAGACAATTCTGGGCTCTGTAATCACTGAAACCATGCTTCTCATCCGTGTTTAGAGCTGGATACATATCCCACGGCTTCAGATGTGTGTTTCCCACCCTCAGAATTTCACAGGCAAAATAGCACTGGCATTGCCCATGCCTACACAGTGAAATGAGGCGTTGAGAAATTCTTTCAATTAGTGTCTAATTAGCTCTGAGCTGCTGGCGGATAAAATGGTGTGGATTTTATTGCAGTAGGTATCTTAGTTTACAATGCTAATTCTATAGAAGCTGGCCTTTCCATAGAGGAATTGGCAGCTTTGGCTGAATCCAAATCTCTTCCCAGCCTCACCCCAGATCCCAGCACCTCTTTCTGGATGAATAACTGCCTTTGTAGACTTCATGCTCAAGTTGCAAAATGTAGAAGGCTAAGAAAAAGAAGAAAAGAGAAAAGGGGGCAATAATGTTAGCAGCATGACACTTAGGACAAAAGGAAGGAAGCCAGAAGGACTCTGAAGAGGTGCTTCTGTACCAGAGGCCAGTGAGAAGAAAAGCCACAAAACACCATGAAATCTAAACACTGCCTTTGTCTCCTGAGTCTGTGTTTCTGTGAAGTTACTTGGGAACATGGAAAAATCCACACGAGCAAGGAATCTCTAAGGACTTCAGAGCATCCTTCCTAATTTCTCTGTTGATGTCCTAACACACAAAGTCACATTGTCTGGAAAAGGGGCCTCTGGAGTTAAATGGGTTTAAATGATGCCTTCATTGATGGGGTTAGTATCTTTGCAAAAAGAGACCCTGGAGAGATTGCTGGCTTGCTTCTCTCTAAGACATGTGAGGGCAAAGAGAATAAAACAACAATCCAAACCATAACAAAATAAACCAAACAAAAAAACTAGCCCTCTTCAAGCCAAGGATGGTGCCCTTACCAGGACCCAACCATGGTGTCCATCCCTGTGCCTGACTTCCTGTGCCTGTGATATTGTACATTAAGTGGACTGCATTACATCATTTATATACAATGTAGGAGCAGAGGCCAGAGAAAGCACAAAAAAAAACCCACCAAATAAATATAATTATAAATCAAAAAGACAGATACATGACTCTGCAGTCCCTTGCTTATTGGTTGCATATTGCCAAGTCCCATCCCAGCACAAGATACAAACGCACACACTCACATATACACAAACATATACAAATGCACACATATGTACTCATACACACACATAAACAAGCACTCACATACAAACACAAACATATATAAATACATGCACACACAGAGAGAAACCCACAAGAAATTATAAATATGAAATTATAAAATCTGTTCAAATAATTTTGGCAAAGAAAACAGAAACAAAATTTAAAAACATTCTAAAGAGGGAAAAATCAGCAAAATTAAATGCATCAGATTAATAAATATGATAAAAATAAATTCACTATGCTAACTTTAAAAAGAGATCTTTATGGGGTCCCAAAGTAACCATCTGAGATCCACGTCGCATATCTAAAAGAAAGTCATTGTTAATATACTCTAAGTAGACAGTCAGAAGTAGAAAAATTTATCCTTTTAACAGTGATGACTTGCAAGCACAATTCTCCATTAATATCAGATAAAGTATACTTTTATGACAGAGTTACCAGATGAAGAAAGGAATGACACACACTGATTAAAGTATTAATCCACCCAGACACCAGAAGAGACAACGCACATTGATAAAAGTATTAATCCACCCAGATGCAGTGATCCATTGCAGATGGACCAAACAACAAAATGGCCCAACTCCCAGGACAAAAACTGAAACGAAGAGAGAAACAGATAAATCTACAATTATGCTGAAAACTTTCCTGGTCTTTCTCAACAGCTGATAGAACAACTAGACAGAAAGTCAATAAGGATACAGAATCGCCCAACAACAACATCCATCAGCAGGATCCAGTCAATATTTGCCAAATGCTCCATCCAACAGCGGCAGAGTTCACACTCTGCTCAAGACCCCAAAAGCATGAACAAAAGAGGCCAAAGACTGGGCCATAAAATAAACCGTGGCAAGTTCAGACAAATTGAAATAACTACAATCCACTTCAACTTGAATTTATCAGCAGAAATAGCCAGGGCACTATCAAATGTGTGCCAACTAAATAATATGTGGAGAGAACCTAGGAGTCCAAAAATTACCTAAAGTCAATTAAAATATACATTGAATAGAATGAAATGATATCAAAATTTTGTGAGCTATAGCTGAAATATAGTCAGCAGGTATGTATATTGAATCCAGCATACACTGATTTATTTTTATTTTATATTTACTTATTTGAATGTGTATGCATGTCATATGTCTCTGTGTGTGTGCTCATAAGCTCAGTTACTCAAAAAAGCCAGAAGAGAGCATGACATACCATGAAGCAGTAATAACAGGTAGTTGTGAGCTATCTGATGTGGGTGCTGGGAAATGAACCCAGATCTTGAAAGTCACAGTCACTCTTTTTTTTTTCTTTTTTTATTGCATATATTATTTATTCACATTTCAAATATTATTCCCTTTCCTGATTTCCCCCCAGAAACTCCCTATCCCAGCTCCCCTCCTCTTGCTTTTATGAAGGTGTGCCCCAACCCACCCACCGGCTCCCGCCTCCCTGCCCTTGCATTCCCCTATACTGGGGCATCAAGCCTTCAGAGGACCAAGGGCCTCTTGTCCCACTGATGCCTGACAAGGCCATCCTCTGCTTCAGATATGGCTGGAGTCATGGGTACCTCCATGAGTACTCCTTAGTTGTTTGTTTAGACCTTGGGAGCTCTGGTTGGTTGATATTGTTGTTCTTCCTATGGGGTTGCAAACCCCTTCAGTTCCTTCAGTCCTTTTAGAGGAGTCACCAGTCTCTCTTAAGGGCAGAACCCTCCTTCCTTCCAGACACTAGAGTGAGCATCATTTTCTGTCTTGTGGTTGTTTCCCTTATTCTTCTGATACCAGTTCCCTTAGAAACATTTTTTTGAGACTATAACTACTCAGGAATGGTTTTTTTGTTTTGTTTTTTTTTGTTTGTTTGTTTGTTTTTGAGATTATACTGCACTTTTGTCTACAAATGAGTTCAGGGTATAAATAATAATCATAAAAACTTTAAAGTAAGAAGTTTTTGGTAAGAACATTTTTAGTAAAGTCAGAAAACTTTAAAGTAAGAAAATTTTAAAGTAAGGAACTAGATTTAACAACAATACCAGGTTCTCATTCTTTTCCGTTCAGTTTCTGCTCTTCAGGCACATCAGTCTGGAGACTAGAGATTGAATTCCATCACCTGCTAAAAGCCACTGATTCTTAGATGCCTTATAGTTTCCAGAAAGTCTCCCTAAATCACATTAGTCATCCAAATTCAGTAGTAGTACTTTTGACTATCTCTCGTTTTACATATATACCAATTATCATAATACCTAGATATATATTTTGGTGCTTGACATAAATGTGGCCTTCAACTTCTACATGAACTCCTTGGGATCCAGATACTTGATAAAGAAATGCAAAAGAATAATGTCAAGCACTCTAACAAAAAGAGAATATTGAAATCTAGAGCTTGGAGAGGGCTGGGATGTAACTCCATGCCAGAGAACTTGCCTGGCATGGGTGAATCCCTGGGGTCAATACTCTGCCAAAGGGGATAATTGAGAATTGGAAAGGATTAGAACTTCAAGTACTGAAATAGGGCCAGGAGGTCACGGCTCCTTCAATGGGCACATGTCTGGAACTTCTGAGCAGTGTCCTAGGCAGGGTCTGAAATCAGACTTTAGACTATCCTGTACTTTCCTCCGTGGCTCTGTTTTCATCCTTTGCAAGTTTGTTGTTGTTGTTGTTGTTTTTGGTTTTTTGTTTTTTATTTTGTTTTGCTTTTGTTTTTGTTTTTCAAGCAGGGTTTCTCTGTATAGCCCTAGCTGTCCTAGAACTCACTTTGTAGACCAGGCTGGCCTTGAACTTAGAAATCCGCCTCCCTCTGCCTCCCAAGTGCTGGGATTAAAGGCATGCGCCACCACTGCCCAGCCCTTTGCAAATTTGATAGCACTGGAATCCTTCTCCCTTGCTGTCTCCAAAGGTTAAGCTGATACTGACACCTCCCTAAGATATTTCTTCTATCAGCAAGGCAAAGTGCAAAGAGAAGACACCTAGGACCTTGGAGTGGCGTTTGATCACACATGCTGCTTGTTAGGTTTGTGAGGTGGCCTCTCTGACATCCCCTCAACTTAAGGATGGCTATGGTAATGCATGCTCAGTCTGTCTTATGGGCCAATGAGAAAATTGCATTAAAAACAGTTTAAATAAATTCTGTGGCCCATAGAGGAGTTGTCAGTTGACCTCCTACTCCTCCTGCTCTGAAATGTCTCCTTCCTATGATTCTAGAAAGAACATGGGTAATTACATCTTCTTTTCTAACAAAACCACCAGCCCCACTGCCATGGTTATAAATGGTGCTATTTAGAGTGGCAAGAGGAAAGCAGCAAACGATCCCTGACCAGCTTTCTGGCAGAATTATCATTATTATAATTATAATACATAATTCAGCCTGTGTTATCTGATGGCATCCTAGGACACTAGGACAGAGTTTGAGGAGGGACAGCCTGCTATGTTAACTAGAAATTGGATTGGACACCAGTACTGTCATCAGGATGGAAAGCTGTCAGAGAGCATAATAGTGAGACTGACAAAAGGCACCAAGGAGTGGCATCAGAGACCAAGAGAGGCCAAGGTGCCACGCGGGGCTCTCTGAGACCAGAGGTTAGGCCAATCTCATTAGAAACTGTCATTAACTACTCCTAAGAGGGCAGTGGGTCTACTTAGAGTGATTTGCAGAAGGTGCTTAACTCTGATGGCTGCCAGCAAAGAGAAACAAGACCATACAGGGGCCAGATGTGTTAGAGTGGACGTTTTATGACCAGATTCCTTTAGAGAAACAAGAGCTTGGGTTTACAGCCTAATGTGCTATTTTGATTTCCACTTCTTTCTATTCTCTCTGTCCGTCTCTATCTGTCTCTCTGTTTCTGTGTCTGTCTCTCTGTCTCTTTCTGTGTCTGTCTCTCCCTCCCTGCCTCTGTTAGGTTTACGAGGAGCACTTCAAAGAGAATTATACTTCTATCTTCTTTAAGTTACAACACCCTCATCTTCTATGACTCATTTGAGCTTTTAAAATGAAGCAGCCTTACCCCTCCCCAGACTGTAAACTCCCTCAGGGAGAGGGAGCTGTCTAATTCTTCACGGACTGCATAATATTTAAGATGACAGCCATTCACACTTCTCTAGACTTGGATTTCATTATCCACCCTCTACCTGCTTTAAACGATACAGCTCGAGATCCTTCTATCTCTATGAACATCTGGTTCAGCCTCCGTACTGATCTCCCTCATGGAGTCTCATCTCCATCCCCCACTGTGCCTGAATCCATCTTTTATCTGCTGCCATACCAAGAAGACAACTTAACATGCTTACTCACTTACAGGGTTTCTCATTAAAATACCCAGAAATTCTCCGTGGCTAGTGGTCTAGGCATAAAGAAACCCTATTCTTGACAATAAGCTACATGGTCCCTACCCTGGGTTTCCTGCTCATTGCCCACTGTTCATGTACATTCACTGCTGAGTCTGTTTGTTCAGCACCCCCACCACACCCACACACACAGACAGACAGACATACCCTTGACTCTCTAGTTTTTGTGTCCCTCTGTTCCTTTATATGGGATTTTTATCTCTCTAGCTTCTTTCCTTTGATCTTTGCTTCATACCAAGGAAATACCACCACCATGGGATTGATCCTGGTACCTCCATATCTCTTCTGCTCCACTCAGCTGTATCCAACTCAACACTGGATGTGATCCAAATCCTGTGGCAATCAACACATGAACATCCCCTAGACATGCTTCTCTCTGCTCTACTTTTACCACACAACAATCTCAGCAAATCTACAGGATGGATCTTCAATCAGTCTCTTTACAAGATTCTATTTTTGATAAGCGGTGGGACCTTAATGGTTACCTTTTTCATGCTCTAAACTGTTTCTTGTGAATAAGATGGAAATCAAACAATGCCCTGGAGCTTGGTAATCCAAGGTTAACTAAGGCCTCTGTGGTTTTGTTCTGTACTGTGTCTATTAGTTCCAAACAAGCTCTCAGGGATCAGATATACCTCAAGAAAGGCAGTCATGGGAAGAGAAGTTTATTTCAGTTTGCAGTAAGGATGCAGTCAGGCATGTAGGTGGGACATGGAGGCAGGATTTTAAGGCCCAGCACATGGGTCAGGCTGAAGAGCTGAGTGCAGATGCTCACCTGCCTTCTCCTTTTCTCTCCTTATCTAGTCCAGACTCCAGCCCCTAGGACGGTGCTACCCACATTTAAGACAGAGTCAACACACTCAACGAACCCTATCTGGACACACCATTACAGGCACTTGTCTGTGGATCAGGCTGTTTCTTCATACTCCACTCCAGTGTTCATCTGTAATGTCATCATATAAGCCATGCTTTCTTATTCCTTAGCCCACCCCATGTTCTCTTTCTGGAATAGTCTCAGCCTGTCTACTTCACTAATTTGGATATAGGTTTAAAGTCACGATTCAAGCTTAAGTTCTCATAAACATCTCTCGATGTTCTAGAGCAGTGTTTCAAAAACTAAAGGTCATGACCCATTTTGGGGGTCAAATGACCCTTTCACAGGGTTGCCTAAAACCAGTGGAAAATATACACTCTTACATTATAGTTCATAACTGTAATGTAAAATTACAGTGAGGAAATAACACAAAAAATAATTTTATGGTTGTGGGGTCACCATAACATGAGGAACTACATTAAAAGGTCACAGTTTTAGGAAGGTTGAGAACTATTGCCTCAGAAACTCTACTGTGCATGCTTATAGCAGCCTGTGCCTTTCATTAGTGAAAGGACATGAATTAATCCATGTAGAAAGTAAAGTGTTCACAAAGCTATCTGCACAGAAAAATGTATTAGTGATGTTATTTTCCTTAAATTTTACTTGACAAACTGCTACTCAGTTTCTTAGATATAGGTTAGAGCTCACTTTCTTAAACTATAATTTCCTGTGCCCCATGTTATACATGGAGAGGAAGAATATGCTATGAAATTCATGCTTACTGACTGACATCTTTACATGGAGACTTGTCACAGCCTGTCATCCCTGACATCACACTCTTATTCCCAGATCTATCTCATCTGTCAGAATGAATTTATAGCCAGATTGAAGGTACGGTGTTCTAAGTATATCTAAGGCTGAAATGCAGAACCAGAGTCCAACATGGTCCAAACACTCTAGTGATGGAGGCAGGCAGAAGGATTGCTGTGAATTTGAGTTTGAAGTTTGTGGCCATCCCAAGCTATATTGTAAAATTATGTCTCTAAAATAAACAAACAAACAAAGAACCCAACAACAAAGGAAAATAGAGGCAGGAATATCTGTTGTGAAGAAGTATTCATAAACATTCTGTAGCAGGGTTATCATGTGACCTTGGTCTCCTGGATCAGAGCCTTGAATTCTCTGAGGACAGAATCAGATCCAAGCTAGCCATGATATGTAAAGGAGGCCATGAGAATGTGTCTAACCCTCTCCAAGGATTTATGAGAAGTTGTCCATCTGTCCCCAGATGATGTGAGCCCAGAAATTTATAGGGAATGGAATTTGTGCAGAAGAGGAAATCAAGTACAGAAGAATAAACAAAACACCCCCCCCACAGGTTTGGTGACATTGGAGAGTCCTCACCACAGTTACCCTCAAAGCCAAGATCCCCTAGGACTAATCAGCCACACAAGACCATGAAATTCCTCTTTAAATATAAGCTACTTAGAATGAAGAGTTCCTGTCATTTGCAATGAAAATAATCCTAAGAGGTGTATGATTTCCCAAAGCAGATGAAATTTAAATAGATTTTAAAGACAGGTCTGTGGAAAGAGAAGCCAACTATACGTGGAGAATAACAGATCCAACACATAAAGGTTGGACCAGCATTGTGTGTTTGTGGAGCTGCAGAGAGATGCAGATTGTTGTAGATGTTAAAGAGAAGTGGTCAGCATCAACTCTGTTTTCTGAAAGCTAGCATCCCACACTCCTGTCTGCTGACTTCCCTACCACCACTTGGCAAGAGTTAAAGTATGCCCCAGTGAGTTGATGGAAAAGGACCAAAGCAAACAGGAAATGCTTTCACGGACAAATGAAAAATTCTGAGAGAAGCAAACAAACCAAGCCAAACCTGCTGACTTCCCACACTTCATTAAAAGAATGGAGGGACGAGACTGATGTTAAAGGCTGGCCACTGGCTGACTCACTAATATTAGTGTCGTAAAACACGCACATTAAAAGTCTTCTGTGGGCAGATAAAATTTCATGAGTCATTCAGTGTTTACTCTGGGAGGGGTAATGAATTCAGCATCAAATATGATAATCTTGATGTCAGCTCCCTCATGTGGCCAGGGGTCCTGGTAAGATCCTGAGGCTTCATGGGGACAACACACTTCATGGGAGTCATAGCTAGAGATGGTTCACCTCATTTCTCTGATGCTGTTCTTTCTTCTACAATACTGTTCCTTCTACACTGTATTCACACTCATTATACCAGCCTTCAGGTCCTCTGAGAAATCCCACTTTCTCTGTAAAACCTTCCCCAAGAAGGGCAAGTCTTGCTTAGGACTCTCCTAGAAGATTATAGCCTCATTTGAATAACCCTATTTGCAGTTCTACTATTAGTGGAATGATAGATTGACATATAGTGATCTTCTCCTTGGATCTTAAGCTCTGCAAAGGTAGAAACTGATTTTACCTGCTTGCTCCTTTATGTTTCTCTCTCGTGCATGCTGGCAGAACAGCTGAGCTCAAACAGGCCTTGGTGTTTTCTAACTAAACCAGTTAAAGCTCGATTAACTCTCATGCAAACTGCCTGCCTGTACCTCTCTGTCTCTTTTCTAACCCATCTCTTCATCTTGTTATTTTTTTTCCTAGTGTTGGAAAATTACTGGCAATGTGAACATAATTGTGGGGAAATAGAAAGAATGACGCTACTTTTCTGAAAGGGACAGAGATGATGGATTTGCGAACGATAAGCAAGCAAAATAATTTCAAAGGATGATTCATGCTGTGCAGAAAACTAGGTTATTGGGCTGGACACGGGAAGATAATGTTTCTTCAGTGTTAAGTGGTTACCATGCAAACACAAGGACCTGATTTCAGGATCCAGAGCACACATGAATAAGTCTGTGAGGTACAGGCTTGGAATCCCTGTGTTGGGTAGCTGAGGAGGAGTAGGAATCTCCAGGGGTCTCCCACCAGACAGCCTAGTATTTTGCTATTTCTGTAAAAGTGAGAGCTGTGTCTCAAAAACAAGGTGAAGCAAGTCAAAGTTTCCTGTTCTCCACACATTGACCAGTGGTAGGTTTCTGTTTACTACTGTCTACTACAACAAGAAGCTCCTCTGATAAGGGTGGAGCTAAGTACTTATGTATGATACAGTGATAAGTTATTAGGAGTAATTTTAATCTTATGTCCATTTAGAGGAATGTTTTCCCCTACAGCCCATGACTTACCTAATAGTAGGTCTTGGACTTGCTGACAATGTCAAGGCTGGGTTTTATCTCATTGAGCAGGTCTTAAATTAAATCAGATAGTGGTTTTTTTACCCCTGTAACATTTAAACTTTAATTGCATCTTGCTGGATAAATTGTTATTTCTACTAGCAGTGTTCATAGTTAAGTGAGATGAAAGATTAATTTTCTTCTTCAGTAGTGGGACACAACATTCTAAAACCACAAATACTGGCCAGCAGGGTTGAATCTTCCAGGTGACTGCTATCTAGATTTCTCTATATAATATGTCAAATGTGTGGTGTCTTCAGCAATAGGGTCTTGCAATCAATTTCTGGAATTAACCAAGAACTTTGGCAATACTCTGTATTGTTCAGAGGGTCTATGGGACCCCACAGACCAACAATTCAAAAGGACGTAGCCCTTTCCTGTACTAAGTATTTTATTGATAGAATATGGTGTCTAGCTGGGTGGTGGTGGTGCACGCCTTTAATCCCAGCACTTGGGAGGCAGAGACAGGCAGATTTCTGAGTTCGAGGCCAGCCTGGTCTACAGAGTGAGTTCCAGGATAGCCAGGGCTATACAGAGAAACCCTGTCTCAACAAATCAAAAAAAAAAAAGAATATGGTATCTAGTTAGAGTATTATCACTCCATTATAGAGTAATTCCATTTAAACTTTTTATCCATGTGTATGTGAATATTTTAGAAAGCTTCTACAGTTGTGGGTTTCCATATGACTTTTTTAAAGCGCCTTTGTTACATATGTGCAAAGGGTCTAGGTCTGTCCTGTGCATGTTCTCTGGTTGGCAGTTCAGTCTCTATGAGCCCCTATGGGCTCAGGTTCCTTAAGTCTGTAGGTTTTCTTATAGTGTCCTTGGCACCTCAGGTTTCCCTAGCTCCTCTTAATGTTTGGCTGTGGGTCTCTGCTTCAGTTTCCATCACTGCCTTGTCTAGCCTCAGTAGAAAAACATGTGCCTAGTCTTACTACAACTTGATATGCCAAGGTTGGATGATTTTCCTGGGAGCCCCACCCTCTTTTCTGAGGAGAAGTAGAAGAAGAATGGGTGAAGGGTAGGGAAGTGGAGAGGGAGGAACTGGGAGGAGGAGGAAGAGGGAGGGAAGCTGCAGTTGGGATGCAAAGTAAATAAATAACTTAATAAAATAATCAATCAGGGAAAGGTGCCTTTACTGTTATTCATTCCTCACCATTTTCCTTCTTTTCGTTCCCTCCAATCCTTCACCCCCTTTAATCTTAACTGTTGCCCTCTTCCCTCTCTTTCTTTACAGTGCTCTATTCTACATTCCCTTCCTAGTAGATCTTCTCCTCCCCCATAGCATTTGCATTTTAGATAGAATATCTTTATTTTTTCCTTTGACAAATTTATACTTGTAAACAATATACCTTGATTACATGTGTCTTAATTCTCTCCCTCCCCCCCTTTCCCAGGCATCCCCAACACACTCTGTGTCCCGTCCACGCCCCCACCTTTTTTGTTTATAAGCTGCACAGCCCTGTTGGTGCTAAATTTCTGGAGTGTTAACTCATGTTGTTGGCTTGATCTTCTATAGTCAGTAACCACAGATTCAGTGAGTCTAGGACTGCAACAGCCCCACATGACAGAAGGCAGCACGACACAGCACTCCTTTCTATTCCATGGCCCTTACTTTGCTCCCTCCTCCTTCCATGTTGTTCCCTGAGCTTTAAGGAAAGACATGATAAAGACACCTCACTTAGAGTTGATCTGCCAATAGTCACTATGCTCAGAACTTTGACCAGTTATGACTCTTTTCACTAACTGCTGACCACTACAGAGGGAAGATTCTCTGGCTACAGTTAAAGGCAGAACTAATGAATGGGTATATCACAATTATATAGAAGACAGCTTGATAACATGTCTATTTAGTAAGACTACAGTAGTAGCTTCCTGGCTAGAGTACAGTCACTTTTGAATTATGTGTTTAAGTTGTTAAATTATATATATTTTTTTGTCTTTTCATTGTCTTTTATATTTTTTCCTCTGTTTCTTTGTCCCACTATTTCTTTCTCTTTAATTTTTTCTGTCTCATCTCTCCATCTTTTTTTGTCTTTATAAGCCTAATTGTCCCAGCATCCTTTGCTAAGATGTCTCTGTATTTTGACCAGATTGACTGTATTTTGTACTGTTCCCAGATTTTGTATTTTTATTTTTTGCATTTTCCTGTGTCCTTTATTCCCCTACTTTGTCTGTAAGTCTATACCTTCCTGGACTCTATAAGGCTTGATTTCCAAGGCTAAATATTTAGTCTTTAAATGCAAACAAACAGACTTTGTCCCATATTTATTTTCAAATATATTACTTCAAGGCTGGAGCGATGGCTCAGTGGCTAAGAGTACTGGCTGCTCTTCCAGAGCTGAGTTCAATTCCCAGAGACCACATGGTGGCTCACAACCATTTGTGATGTGGGATCTGAAGACAGCTACAGTGTAGTCATATACATAAAATAAATAAATCTTTAAAAAAAAAAACAAAAAATAAGAGGGCTGGAGAGATGACTCAGCAGTTAAAAGTACTGACTGTTCTTTCAGAGGTCCTGAGTTCAAATCCCAGCAACCACATGGTGGCTCACAACCATCTGTAATGGGATCTGAAGCCCTCTTCTGGTATGTCTGAAAACAACTACAGTGCGTTTACATAAAATAAATAAATATTTAAAAATATATTACTTCTAGTTCCTTTGCATTTCCATTTACAGTATATATATTTTTTAAAAAAACTTGCCTATTCTGTAGAAAACATTTCTGGAATTCTCACAGTAATTACATCCAACCCACACAATAATTGAGAGGAAAATGTGGTTTGTTACTATATTGGGTCCTCTAATGCATGAGCAATTATGCTTTAATTTTTTTCAATGATAGTCTGGATTTCATCATCCAAGTCATATATTTCATTAGACACATATGTATCTCACTTTTAATGACTTACTCTAAATTGTTATGTTTTTGATTTTGTGTCTACTTTCTCATTCCATATATGTATATATGTATATATATACATATATATATATAATAAATTGGCTTTTCTGTATTTATCTTACATCTTATACCTTATATTTTCTAGAACTGTTTTTAGATATAGTTTTATTTCCTGTTTTCTGACTTCTCTATCCTTTATTTCCTGCCTTTGTCTTGAATGGTTTGTAGCACTATATTGATGGAGCCCTAAGAGTACGTGAGTAGGCAACCCTGCCTTGGTCTTGAGTGTGGAGGGAAAGTGTTTAGTCTTCGATTAGTCACTTGGGTTTTCTTTTCTTTGTTTTGATACAGATTTTTTGACCATTCTATGTGGCGTGTGTGTGTGTGTGTGTGTGTGTGTGTGTGTGTGTGTAGTATATGGCCCAGAGAATATGTGGAAATCAGAGGACAAACTTGGGTGTCAGTCCTCACTCTTGCATAGTTTGAGACAGACTCTGCTCTTTCCCACTGCATATGAGTCTAGCTGCCCCTGGCGCTCCAGAAATTCTTCTGCCTCTGCCTTCATCCCCCTCTAGGAGTGACTACAGATGTGTACTACCATGTCCAGCCTTATGTAGGTCTAGGGATTTGTACTCAGATCCTTAAGCTTGTATGGCAAGTACTTTCTTATGCACTGAGCCATCTTTCCATCCCTATTTTTGTGAATATGCTTTTGGAATTTCTGTCTGGCATTCCTGAAGTGTTACTTTCCTGAATGTGTGTTACATTGGCAGGTCTTTCATCTAAGGAAGAGATTCCATTGGTGATGATGCATAATTCTTTTCATATATTGCTGAATTCTTCAGCTAATCCTGTTGCTCATTTTTACAGGTGTATTCATGAAGGATGCTGGTTTACAATATTTTTTTTCATACTGCCTTTGATTTGCAATCAAAGGGATAATAAACTCACAAGGAATTATAAAATATCCCTTCCTATTCAGTACTGTGAAGAAATCATGTAGAACTGGAAGTAGATCTTTGTAACACTTCATAAAATTTTTCAGCAAAATCATCTGGCCTTTAATATTCGTTTGTGGCAAGTTTTAAGCTATGAATTCAGTTTCCTTAACTGTTGTTGGGTAGAGGCTCTTCAGCATGTGTTGGCATAGCTTGGAGGAATCTGACCATGTTATTGAACCTGTCACATTTATATCTAGACAGCAGTTGACAATACCCCCTTCTTATTTCATGTCATATGTAATAGTGCCCCTGCATGATTCCTGTTATTTGTAAGGATTTTTTCCATTCTTTGTCAATCACTAACAATTTGCTAGTTAATCCAATGACAGATTCATGCATTTATGTGTATGTAATTGGTATTGCTATGTATCCCTGGCTGCCATCAAACACCCTTTGTCACAACCTGAAAAAGGCCAGGACTGCTTTGACTTCATTTTATTCTTTTTTTTTTTAATGTAGATTTCTGAACTAGGCTAAGATAGGCTAATAGCAACTTTTCATCAAGGTGCATGATGGGAACTGAACCCAGGGTCATGCGCATACAAGAGAATCTCTCAAGTTGGAGCCTAACCTTGCCTTATTTTATTTTATATAGGCTTCTGCTAAGTGTCCAAGCTTACAGTGTTCTGCCTGGAATCTTGAGTACCTGAGTTTCCAGGCCTATACCAAAATGCTAAGCTAAGAGCATCCCTCTTTTCTAACATATTTAAAATATCCACTTCACCCTTACTCAGTGCCCTAGTAAAGAAATGTCCTCAGCTCTTCTCCTAGACTTCTGCATTAAGCACAGATGCACTGAATAGCATGCACAGTGTATTTGAACATGTTACTGTTCTTTTTCTGTTACTGACTTACACTTTTATTCCATTGTGATCAGAGAAATAAATTAATGGTTTCAATTTTTGTTTGCTTTTTACAGAGACTCTGATTATGTGCATGTTAGATCATTTGTTACTGTAATGCAAATTTTATTAGCAAATTGCCATTGGGTTGTTTGTGCTTATTGAGGGTAGACTCTGAGACTAAGATGGAGAAAGGGGGCTATTTCAGACTCAGCTTATTTATTAAAAGTCATCTGAGACTGTCTTGTAGGCCAGGTTAGTGTCTGTGAGAGGGAGAACTGAGAATACCAAACAGCTAACGTTTTTTAAGCATTGGCTCCTTAACAATGACTGCAAGGCAAACCATTTCTAACATGGATTACTATTGTTTATCCCTTAGTTTAAAAATAAAGCACGGGGAAGAGTGTTCTTCATGGGGACTCATCTATGGAATGACAGCCTGGAATGTTCCTATTTCAGCAGGGTTTCTCCTGAAGGTTGGAAGCACCCAATGGGACGCTGTTACTTTGGTTGGCTCTGTAAGCACCCAATTTAATGTTTTGTTTTGTTTTGTTGACTTTTAAGTTTAGTTTATTTTGCACATACACAAGAAGCTGAAAATGAAACATACAGAGAAGTCCTATGTATCCTTTGTCTAGTTTCCTCCCACAGGAAATCTTATATAATGACCATTATTACGACTGAGGGATAGACATTGGAAGAATTCATGGAGCTATTCAGAATGCTAGTGTTTTTTTAATTGGATATTTTCTTTCTTTTTTTTTGGATATTTTCTTTATTTACATTTCAAATGTTATCCCCTTTCCTGGTCACCTCCCCGGAACACCCCTACCCCATCTGCTCTCCCCCTGCTTCTATGAGGGTGTTCCCCACACACACACACTCCCGCCTCCCTGCCCTGGCATTCCTCAACACTGGAGCATTGAGCCTTCACAAGAAAAAGGCCATCTCCTCCAATTGATGCCTGACAAAGCCATCCTCTGCTACATATGCAGCTGGAGCCATGGGTCCCTCCATTATGTACTCTTTGGTTGGTGGTTTAGTCTCTGGGATCTCTGGGGGTGTCGGCTTGGTCGATATTGTTGTTCTTCCTATGGGGTCACAAACCCCTTCAGCTCCTTCAGTCCTTTCTCTTACTCCTCCATTGGGGACCTTGTGCTTAGTCCAATGGTTGGCTGAGAGCATCCACCTCTATTTGTCCAGTACTGGCAGAGCCTCTCAGCAGACAGCTATATCAGGCTCCTGTCAGCAAGCACTCCTTGAGATCAGTAGTAGTGTCTGGGTTTGCTGACTGTATATGGGATGAATCCCCAGGTGGGGCAGTCTATGGATGGCCTTTCCTTCAGTCTCTGTTCCACACTTTGTATTTCCTCCCATATGTATTTTGTTTCCCCTTCTAAGGACTGAAGTAAGCATCCATACTTTAGTCTTCCTTCTTTCTTCTTCCCTGCTCTTCATGTGGTCTGTGAATCATATCTTGGGTATTTTGAGCTTTTAGGCTAATCGATCTTATATCCATAAAGGATTCTTATGTCCTTGAACAAAGCTCAAGTACAAATGGAACAAGGACCTCCACATAAAACCAACTACACTTAAACTCAAGAGAAAGTGAGGAAGAGCCTCGAACACATGAGCATAGAGGAAATTTTCCTGAACAGAACACAAATGGCTTATGCTCTAAGATTGACAAATGAGACCTCATAAAAATTGCAAAGCTTCTGTAAGGCAAAGGACACTGTCAATAGGACCAAATGGAAACCAAGAAATTGGGAAAAGATCTTTAACAACCCTACATCCGATAGAGGGCTAATATCTAATATATACCAAGAACTCAGACTCCAGAGAATCAAATAACCCTATTAAAAATGGGGTACAGACTAAACAAAGAATTCTCAACTGAGAAATATTGACTGGCCAAGAAGCACCTAAAGAAATGTTCAACATTCTTAGTCATGAAGGAAACACAAATCAAAACAACCCTGAGATTCTTCCTTGAAACAGTCAGAATGGCTAAGGGCAAAAATTCAGGTTACAGCAGCTGCTGCTGAGGATGTGGAGAAAGAGAAACAATCTTCCATTGTTGGTGGGATTGCAAGTTGGTACAACCACTCTAGAAATCAGTCTGGCAGTTCCTCAGATAATTGGACATTGTATTACCAGAGGATCCAGGCATACCATTCCTGGGCATATACCCAAAAGATGCTCCAACATATAACAAGGACACATGCTCCACTCTGTTCATAGCAGCCTTATTTTTAGTAGCTAGAAGCTGTAAAGACCCCATATGTCCTTCAACAAAGGAGTGGATAAAGAAAGTATGGTACATTTACACATGGAGTACTACTCAGCTATTAAAAACAATGACTTCATGAAATTCTTAGGCAAATGGATGGAACTAGGAAATATCATCCTGAGTGAGGTAACCCAATCACAAAAGAACACATGCACTCAATTTAGTGTTCTTTTGTTCTCAGCTGCTTCTCTTGATGATCTGCTACTTGCCAATGGTTCTTTTATTTTGCTTGCTGCATATATAATAAATTCATTCAAAGCCAAAAATACAGCTATGATAGGTCCTTTCCTTAGGAAGCACCTGCAAAGCCACATGTGCCTAAGGCCCTCTTGTGATTGTTTCTCTTCTGCTTTCTGACTGTTGTGTGGGTTGTGCTATTCCTTTCTTTTTTTCCAGTTCACTGGCCCTTCCTTCTTTCTCTGAAGTGTTCCTGTGTCTTTTATCTTCTGATCTCTGACTACAAAGTTCTACTGGATCATTATAATATTTACTTCCTTTTCAAAAACTTACTATTTCAAGCAGTGGAGAGATGGGTCAGTGGTTAAGGGCACATATTATTCTTACAAAAAACTCAAGTTCTGTTGCCAAAACCTGTGTCAGTCAGCTCACCTGTAACTCCTGTTCTGGGGCATCTGATATACTCTCTGGACTCCCTAGGTCCCCACATTTGCACATGCACATAGTCATATGGAGACACATGAATACATGTAATAGTTAAGATAAAAACATATTTTCAAAAGAAAACCTTGATTTTTTTCATTTGTTTCGAATGTGTTCTTGTGGTTTAGGGAATCTTTTGTTAAGCTCTAATCAAATAGTTATCTGAATGTTGGCATCTCTCAACCTTTCCCTCTTTGACTCAAGGTTGGGCTGTCCCTGTTTCATGGCAGGATAGGAAATTTTCAATTAGAATTTGAATTTGTTATGCATGCTCAGATTTTATTTAAGCCTTCTATTTTTGCTTCCTTTTCCTGATACCAATCAGGAAGGGAACACTGTGAAAGGATGCTGCCTTAAAGTAGCCCAGAAAGAAAAGTAAGGTTCTCTTCCTAGGTTTAATCTACATCTGTGGGAAGAATCCCTCTACTGATGTTGGGCACTGCAGTAATTCTTCTACACCAAGCAGAGAGACCCTCATTTTATGAAGCCAAAGTGGGGGAGCTGGTTCATGACCACCGAATGGAATCAAAGTCTCATTTGAGCCGGTGGGAGGTCAGCTGTGCCTTTGAACATCCAGCTTTGAGGAGAAGTCCAGGTTTTCCTGCAGTTTGGCAGGAAATGAGACTATAGAGGACCATGCAACATGATGAAATCCCTCACTTGTCTCTGTGGGGCGGAGGGAGGTGGGTGCTCCTTGATATAATACAGGTGGAAAGACATGAAGTCATCCAAAATACTCTTCATTGGTGGGAGTCTGGATGAAGCCACAGGTTTTAATGTGATATTTTGTTGTAGCAGGATACCAAAAAGCTCACAAAAGAGTTTTATGACTAGTGAGCTTGTTGGTTGCTTTTTATTTTTGTTTTGGTTTTTTTAATTCACTTTACATCCTGATTTCTGTCCCGCTCAGAGTCCCCCTTCCACAGTCCCTCCCCCCATCCCCCATCCCCTTCTCCTCTGAAAGGGTGAAGCCCTCAGAAATTCTCCCACCCTGTCACATCAAGTCTCTGTAGGGCAAGGTGTTTCTCCTGCCTCTGAGGTCAGACAAGATAGCCTTGTTAGAGGAACAGATTTCACAGAGGCAACAGCTTTAGGAATAGTTGTTTTAGCAATAGGAATAGTTGAGTTCCACATGCAAAGCAAGCTGCACATCTGCTGCATATGTGGGAGGAGACCTAGGTCCAGCCTGTGTATGCTCTTTGGTTGGTGGTTTAATCCCTGAGAAGCCCCAAGGTTCCAGGTTAGTTGACTCTGTTGGTTTTCCTGTGGTGGTCCTGTTGCCTTCGGTACCCTCAATGTTTACCCCAACCTTTCCACAAAAGTCCCTAAACTCTATCCACTGTTTGGCGGTGGGTTTCTTCATCTGTCTGATACAGCTGCTTGATGGAGCCTTTCAGAAAACAGCCATGCTAGGTTCCTGTCTGCAAAAATAAGAGTATCATTAATAATCATTAATAATCATTAATAATGTCAGGGATTGGTATTTGCTCATGGGATGAGTCTCTAATTGGACTGGCTATTGCTTGACCATTCCTTCAGGCTCTGTCTGGTTCATCCCCTATCTCTGTAGGCAGGATAAATTTAGGGCTAAAAGTTTTGGGGGTGGGTTGATGTCCCCCACCTCCAACACTCACTGGGGTATCACTCAACTGGGGTTCCTACACAGCTAAAGGGTATAGCCTGTTCAGGTTCTATATCCCCATTGCTGTGAGTCTCAGCTAAGGCTACCACCATTAATTCTTGGAAGCCTTCCCTGTCCTAGGTCTCTGGCATATCCTTGGGATATCCCCTATCCCCACCCCAGCCAGTGGCAGATTTCCATTCCTTTCCATTGACTATCTGTCCATCTCCTTTGTCTCTCCCCATACCTGATGCTTACCCCTCATTCTCCTCCTCATCCCATTTTCCACCCCAAATCTCCACCCATGCCATCTGCCTCCTATGACTATTTTATTCCCCCTTCTAAGTGAGATTCAAGAATCTTCACATGGGCCTTCCTTCTTGTTTGGCTTCTTTGGGCCTGTGGAGTATACTGTGGGTATACTGTATTTTATGGCTAATAGCTACTTGTAAATGAATACATACCATGTTGGTCCTTCTGTGTCTGGGTTGCTGCAGGATGATTTTTTCAAGTTCCACCCATTTGCCTGCAAAATTCATGATGTCTTTGCTTTTAATAGCTGAATAATATTCCATTGTGTAGATGTACCACATTTTCTTCATCCATTATTCAGTTGAGACACATTTGGGTTGTTTCGAGTTTTTGGCTATTACAAATAAAACTGCTATTAACATAGTAGAACAAGTGTCCCTGTGGTATAGTGGGGCATCTTTTGGTCATATGCCCAGGATTGGTATAGCTGGGTCTTGAAGTAGCTTTCTGAGAATTCCTAGTTTTCTGAGAATCCACCAAATTGATTGACAAAGTGATTGAACAAGTTTGCATTCCCATCAGCAGTGGAGGAGTGTTCCCCTTGCTCCACATCATCATCAATATGTGCTATCACTTGAGTTTTTTTTTTATTTTAGCAGAGTTGTTTTGTCTCAGAGTTGTTTTTGATTTGCATTTCTCTGATGACTAAGGACTTTGAATATTTTTAGGTGCTTCTCAGCAATTTGATTCTTCTGTTGAAAATTCTGTTCAGCTCTGTATCCCATTTTTAATTGGGTTATTTGGATTGTTGCTATCTAACTTCTCGAGTTCTTTATATATTTTGAATATTAACCCTATGCCAGATGGATGATTGGTGAAGATCCTTTCCCAATCTATAGGCAGTGTACTGACTGGTTTTGTGTGTCAACTTGAAACAAGCTAGAGTTATCACAGAGAAAGGAGCTTCCCTTAAGGAAATGCCTCCATGAGATCCAGCTGTAGGACATTTTCTCAATTAGAGAGCAATGGGAGGGCCCAGCCCATTGTAGGTGGTGCCATTCCTGGCTTGGTAGTCCTGGGTTCAATAAGAAAGCAAGCTGAACAACCCAGGGGTAACAAGCCAGCAAGCAGCACCCTCCATGGCCTCTTCATCAGCTCCTGCCTCCAAGTTCCCTGTGTGAGTTCCTGTCCTGTTTTCCTTTGGTGATGAACAGCAATGTGGAAGTGTAAACTGAGTAAACCCTTTCCTCCCCAACTTGCTTCTTGGTCGTGATGTTTTGTGCAGGAATAGAAACCCTGACTAAGACAAATTGGTACCAGCATAATGGGGTTATTCCTGTGACAACCTAATCATGTTTTGAGAAGGATTGTGGAAGGTCTTTGGAACTTGGGCTAGAAGAGCCATTGGTGTTAAGCGCTCTGTGGGATGTTCTGTAGGAGCTTGGAAGATAATGTTGAGAACAGTGCAGATCGATACATGGCTTGTGAAATTTTGGAGGGAACATTAAAGTTTCTTATCAGGGCTTTTGCTGTTCTGATTGTGAAGATTCTGTGGTGTGCTTTCTGATAACACAAAGAAGCTGTGTTCCAGATGGCCAATGTTGTACCTCGTGATGCAGCAGGACTTGGTAATGTGTAAAAGTCACCCAGATGGTACTGGTTTTGAAGGCATGAACGGGTCATGAAGAGCAGCTGAGGCTCAGTACTGTGAGAAGCCATAGAAAGCCATTGATGAAGCTGTAGCCTCAGTTGCAATTGATGGTCCAAAATTGAAGGTGTCATACAAAGGAGTTGAGGCTTGGCAATGAAGAGAACCTATGAGAGGTTATTGATGAAGCCTAGTTTCAGTGGAAGATAGCAGTATTTTGGAGATGCCAGTACCATGAGATGATCACTAAGGACAGCATCAGTAGTGGAGTACAGGCATCTGGAGTCTAGAAGACAAGGTGTGTGCTACAAAGAGCAGAGCTGGAGAAGTGACCCCGAACTCTCTGAGGAGCCCAGAAGATTGTGACTGGATCCCAGGTATTTGCTGCTTAAAGTTTGATTTTGCTTTTGATTGTAACTGTGCCATGATATTTTTCTCTCTTGAAGGAAGAAAGTATTTTAGTGGAACCCACAGTTGGGCTTTGAATTTCAAAGATGTTGAATTTCAAAGGAGATTGGATATTTTTAAGGTATTGAAATTTTAATATGTAAGAATTTGTAAAGACTGGGTCTTTTAGATCTTGGGGATGAATAAGAAAGTAAGGGTTGAGGCTTAATAGTGATGTGTTTGTGTGTCCAGTTGACCAGAGGTCAGTTATACTGGCTGATTTTGTGTGTCAACTTGACAAAAGCTGGAGTTACCACAGAGAAAGGAGTTTCCCTTGAGGAAATACTTCTATGAGATCCAGCTGTAAGGCATTTCCTCATTTAGTGATCAAGGTGAGAGGGCCCAGCCCATTGTAGCTGGTGTATACCTGGGCTGGTGGTTCTGGCTTCTATAAGAAAGCAAACTGAGCAAGTCAGGTGAAGCAAGCAAGAAAGCAGCACTCCTCCATGACCTTTTCATCAGTTTCTGCCTCCAAGTTCTTGCCCTGTTTGAGATCCTGTCCTGTTTTCCTTTGGTGATGAACAGCAAAATGGAAGTGTAAACTGAGTAAACCCTCTTTCCCAACTTGCTTCTCGGTCATGATGTTTGTGCAGGAATAAAAACCCTGACTAAGACAGTAGCCTTTGTCCTCATGATAGTGTCCTTTGCCTTACAGAAGATTCAGTCTTATGAGGGCCATTTATTTATTAATTGTTGATCATAGAGCTCAAACCATTGATGTTCTCTTCAGGAAGTTGTCTGCTATACAAATGACTTCAAGGCTATTCCTTACTTTCTGTTCTATTATATTTAGTGTATCCAATTTTACACTGAGGTCTTTGATCCACTTGGACTGGAGTTTTGTGCATGGTGATAACTATGGATCTATTTGCATTCTTCTACATAGAGACATTCAAGTAGATTCACTTCAAGGTGGTTTAAGATGTTTGTTGGTGATGTTTTCCTTTTCCGTTGTATGGTTTTGGCACCTTTATCAAAAATCCAGTGTCTGTGGGTACATAGGTTTATTTCAGGGTCATTGATATGATCCCATTGATCAGCCTGTATGTTCCTATACAAAATACCATGTTGTTTTTATTACTATTACTCTGTAGAACAGCTTGAGGTCAAGGATAGTGATACTTCCAGAAATTCTTTAACTGTTCAGGATTGTTTTAGCTATCCTGGGTTTTTGTTTTGTTTTTCCATCTGAAGTTGAGAATTGCTCTGTAAAGGTCTGTAAGAATTGTGCTGGAATTTTAATGGGGATCACATTGAGTCTATAAATCACTTTTGGTAAAATGACTATTTTCACAATATTAATCCTACTGATCCATGAATGTGTGACATCTTCCTGTCTTTTGATATCTTCGTCAATTACTTTCTTCAGAGACTTGAAGTTCTTCTCATATAGATCTTTTACTTGCTTGGTTACATTTACACCAACATATTTTATATTATTTGTGGGCTATTGTGAAGGGTATTGTTTCCATAATTTCTTTCTTTGCCCATTTATCATTTGTATAAAGGAGAGCTACTGTTTTTTTAGTTAATTTTGTATCCAAACACTTTGCTGAAGTTGTTTAACAACTGTAGCAGATCTCGGTAGAATGTTTGGAGTTGCTTATGTATACTATCATATCACCCACAAATAGTCATACTTTCAATTCTTCCTTTTCAATTAATCCTTTGATATCTCTTAATTCTCTTATTGCTCTAGCTAGAAGTTTAAGTCCTATATTAAGAAGACAAAATAGAGTAGACAGCCTTGTCTTGTCCCTGATTTTAATTGAATTGCTTTAAGTTTCTCTCCTTTTAATATGATTTGCTTGGTATGTATTGCTTTTATTATGTTTAAGTATGTGCCTTGTATCCCCAATCTCTTTAAGACTTTTAACATGAAGATACTGGATTTTGTCAAAGGGTTTTTCAGCATCTAATGATATGAACACATGATTTTTTCTCTCTGTTTATGTGATGGATCATCATATTCATTGATTTTCTTATATTGAACCATCCCTGCATCCCTGAAATGAAGCCTACTTGATCATGGTGGATGATGTTTCTGACATGCTCCTGGATTTAGTTTGCAAGTATTTTATTGTATGTTTTTGCATCAATGTTCATAAGTGAAATTGGCCTGAAATTTTTTTTTGTTAAGTCTTTGTGAGGCTTAAGTGGTGACAGTGCCCTCAAAGACTAAGTTTGGCAGAGTTCCTTCTGTTTATATTTTGTGGCATGTTTTGAGGAGTGTTGGCAGTAGCTCTTCTTTGATGGTGTAGTTGAGTTCTGTACTACAACTGCTTTTCTTTTCTTGTCTTGGAGACTTTTAATGACTTTCTTTTGGGGTTATAGGGCTGTTTAAATAGTTTATTATTTAACTTTTATCAGTGGTATCTGTCTAGAAAGACTATCCATTTCATCAAGATTTTTCAGGTTTGTGGAGTACAGGCTTTTGAAGTAAGACCTAATGATCCTTTCAATTTCCTCAGTGTCTGTTGTTATGTCTCTCTTTTCATTTCTGATTTTGTTTATTTGGGCACCATCTCTCGTTCTTTTTGTTAGTTTGACTAGCCCTTTAATCTGAGGTCATGTTGATTTTTATTGCTGAGATGTGTTTCTTGTATGCTGCAGAATGATGCATCCTGTTTTCACATCCCTTCTGTTAACCTTTGTCCTTTTATTGGGGAATTGAAACCATTGAAGTTGAAAGATATTAATGACCAGTGAATGTTACTTCATGTTATTTTGATGTTGGTGGTATTAAGGTGTGTGTGTGTGTGTGTGTGTGTGTATCCCTGGTTTTGCCCACATGGATTTATTTATTTCTGGTGTTCTTGGGTGTTGTTATCCTCCTAGGGTTGGAGTTGTCCTTCTAGTTTTTTTTTTTTTTTCTGTAGGGCTGGGTATGTGGACATATATTGTTTAAATTTAGATTTGCCTTGAAATATATTGTTTTCTCCATCTATGGTGATGAGAGTTTTCCTGGGTATCTTAGACTAGCATGGTATCTGTGGTTTTTTAGAGGTATCTAAAAGATATCTGCCCAGGCCCTTCTAGCTTTTACAATTTCTGTTGAGAAATCTTGTGTAATTCTGAGAGGTTTGCCTTTGTATGTTACCTGGCCTTTTTCCCTTGCTGCTTTTAATATTCTTCCTTTGTTCTGTTGATTTTGTGTTTTCATTATTATTATGTGGTAGGAGGATTTTCTCTTCTTATTCAGTCTAATTGGTGATCTATAAGCTTCCTATATGTTTACAGGCATCTTTCTTTAGGTTGAGAAAGTTTTCTTCAATGAGAATATTTTCTGGTCCTTAGAGCTAGGACTCTTCACCTTCCTTTCTTCCTATTATTCCTATCTCTTTTCATGTTATCCAAGATTTACTGGATGTTTTTTGTCAGGAATTGTTTAGTTTTAACATTTTCTTTGACATAACAATTTCTTCAGTTGAATTTTCTATGCTTGAGATTCTCACTTCCATCTCCTGTATTCTGTTGGTGATGCTTGCTTGAATCTGTTCTTCCTGTTCTCTTCCCTAGGTTTTCCATCTCCAGAATTCCCTCAGTTTGTATGGGATGTTTGTTTGTGTTTTTGTTTGGCGTGTATTTCCATTGTCATGTGTTGAACAGTTTTTATTTCCTTCACTTGCTTAATTGTATTTTCCTGTATTTCTTTAAGGGGCTTATTCATTTCCTCTTTAAAGGCCTCTATCATCTTTATAAGATTGGATTTAAGGTAATTTTGTGCTTCAGTTTTGTTAGGATATCCAGGGCCTTCCTGTAGTAGTGTAACTATGTCTGGAAGTTGTCACGTTGTCCTGGCTTTTGTTGCCTTATTCTTTTGAGGACCTTTAGCTATCTGGAGGACTTTAATCACTGGATGTTCTTGTAGTAGGTATTGGGAGGGGCCGTAATTTCAATGGTCCTGATGTGGCAGGACTCTGATGAGCATCCTTGGGCTGTGGGGTTCCAGATCAGCAGGTCTGATGAAGGTAAGCTGAGAGGTGGTAGGAGAGTGGGTCCAGCAGGAATACCAGGCACCTCTGGACAGCTGGGGTACCCCAGTGGACTCAACCTGCAGGGAAGATGAGAGGGGTAAGGGAATCTAACTTATATGTTTCCTTCTAGATTAGTAGGTCTGGTGAAAGGTGGGTGGAGAGGTGACAGGAGGTCACCTCTGGAGGTCCTCAGCGGGAAGGTATTATGGGTGCAGGAAAGGAATATCTGTGAGCTTGTTTTAACATGTAACCCTGTTAAAGATATTTTCCTTCAAACCTCTAAAGTACTCAGAAGTGTTAATAACCTCCTCTTTCCAGCACCCAACCTGTGACACATGATGGAAAAGAAATCCCAGGGCACCCATTGCCATGTCAGTGTTGGGCAGTTTCTCTTCTGGTCAGCTTTAACCATTAGCTTCACAGAGCATAGAATCATCTGAGAAAGGAGTCTCAGCTGAATGATGGTCAGATCAGACTGGCCTTTGGTGAATTGTCATGATGGTTCACTGATGGAAAAGGGCCCAGCACACTGTGGGTGGCACCACTACCTGGACAAATGGTTCTAGCCTGCATGAGCTTGTGAGCAAGCCACCAAGCAGGATGCATTCATCCATACTTTCTTCTATACATCTTTTGGCTGTGATTGAGTTCTCTGCTTAGGGGTAATGCTCTATAGAATATCAAGTATCCTTTTACCCATAAATTTCTTCTAGAAGCCCTTGTCCTTTTTTTTTTTTAAACCTCAGTAGTGAGCTGTGGCCTGGGAGTGTAAGACAAATGAACGCTTTGCTCACCAAGGTTGCTTTAGGTCAGAGTGTTTTTTTATCACAGTAACAGAGGGAAAGTGGAACTCAAGCCATGGAGATTTCTACCTTCTCCCCAACACTGAGAGCCCTCTGATGTTTGTTCTTTCAATTCTACAAGTGTGTCTGATATCAAAGCGTTTTATGTGTACAGGTATCCACATACACATACAAAAATCCAAGGAATAACAGACAAGAGAAGAGGAACCCTGAGTTCTGAGGCTACTGGGAAGTGGTCCGAGGTAGATGAGATAGAGACCCAGAGAGTAGAGGTTGACCTTAAGGAAATATAACAATTTAGATACTCTGTGGTAATGAAAGATTTGCAGACCAACTTGTCATTTTTAAGTTAGTTCCTCTACCGCATTATATAAACTACAAAGAAACTGGGCTCGTAATGAGAGAGAGGGGTGTGTGTAGTGGTGGAGGATTTCCTCGAGAAGGTAGCAGATCTAGAGTCTGGGGGAGAAGGATCATTGCACAAAAAACCTGCTCTGCCAGTGTGAGGACCAGGGTTTAATCACTATCACCTAACAGCTAGGTGTGGTGACACTTCCTAGTAAGCCTCATGCTGGGAGGTGAGTCCTGGAGCTCACATGCAAGCCCGCCTATGAGAACCAACAAGCACCAGTTTCCAATGTCTCAAAAACTGAAGGAATGATAGCTAAGGTTGGTCTCTGGCCTAGACACCTATGCACACAGACTCATGAGTACATCCCCCACCCACCCACCCCACCCCCCACCCCCGCCACACACACACACACACACACACACACACACACACTACCTTCTCCAAACATGACACTCTGAACAGTTAGCATGGCAGTCATAATTCAGTTGCACAGAGTCAAAATTGAGGTTTTCTATGACCAGCTTCTGCACTGGATCAAAAATGTCAACAATGATTTTCACAAAAGCTGGTACCACCATCCAGCTGATTACCATGCATACCTGTGATCGCTGCAGTTTATTTCATAATGATAAATTATGCAATTAGACATCCGCCACTGTAGATATAAACACTACAGAAGCACTGATTATGGCTTTGTATTCCCTTGGTGCTGCTGCAGAATCAATTATGCACTATTTTCAATATGACAAACTGCTAGAAAGATTGTGCGTGCTACCCCCCCCCATTTTTGTATTGTTAATTTGCTAAGCAATTATCACCCCAGGCAATACTTGCTGTTATGGAGACAGACCTTCTGGGGTCACTGGAGACTGGGGGTGAGAAGCCTTTTCTAGGTTCATCTTTCCTGCACTGTCCTGCAGACTGTCTCCTCTGTCCCCACCTACCAGCTTGAAGCAAATGCAGGATGTCATCTCTGTTTTGGGAGAACAGGATGTGAATACAGCCAAGGAGCTTAGAATCCTGATTTCTTTTTCTAAATCTAAAACAGAACATTGTAGCTATTTCATGCTTGCAATGGGATTCTTTCACATTATTTTAAATACATTTGTTTTACTTTTTATAATTTATTTTTATTTTCATTATTTTTAATCTCAGTCCCCTGGAACAAGTTTTGAGTAAATTGTCCTTTGCACCTCAGTGCACAGGAGAAATAGATAGTAGACATCTGGATTCCTGTCTACCTCTGATACTTCCTTCTGTTAAAGGGAGCCTTGCATCCCACAGATGCATCTTCAGAAACATAGATCATTGACATCGGTGAGCAGGCTCAGGTCCTATGTGCCTGTTGTGCAAGCATTGAGGACCTGAGTTCGGATCTTCAGCCCCTAGGTGAAAGCTTGGTGGCCTGCATCGGAGACATCAGGTCTTCACACGCATTTTCAAACATCTGTATTTACAGACCAATGCGAACATGTACACAGAGAAGAGTACATACACCAGAAAAAGCAGAAGGGGGAAGAAGGGATGAAGGGGTAAGGGTGGGGAGGAGCAAGGAGAGATAAATTCTGGTCATAGCTTGAAGCAGTTATACATGACTTGAGATATGATTTAAGTATAACCTGTGTCCTCTGATGGTGAGTATGTAAGAGCTTCATTCTCAAGGTGGAAATCTTAGGAGATGGTATCTTAGGGAGGCAGAGCATCAATGGAGTACTTAGATCATGGTGGCATGTGTGTGACAGTACCTATAGGACTCTGGTATCTTAATGCCCTCTGTCCTGCTCTTTTGAAATATGTTCCTACACACCCTCCTGCCTTGTTCTGCTATGATTTGCTCTCAACATAACTGAGCCAATACAGAAGTCATGCTTTGGGGACTGTAAAGCTGATCTACACCAACCTGTTCTCTTTTTCAAAGTTAAAAGCCTTTGGTGTTTCGTTGTAGTAACAGCAGGCTGACTAATGTTAGTTGTTTCTGTCCTTTGATGTTTACAGATGGCAAAAATCCATTCTTTCATTGGTTCTACCAGTTTGTATTGAGAGCCAATATTAGAAAATGAGAGTGCAGTAGTCAACAAAACAGATGACAAAAGTCTCCTGGAGAATGGCATGTGCCTTCAATAGTAGCTGCATGATGGCAGCCCTGGCTTCTTCATGATCTCCAGGTTACCCTGTGCCCTAGCCACCACAGCTGGCAGAATGATCTGATGTTCTTACTCCCTTCTCAGTCTCCTTAGTAAAGCCACATGACTTTGAAGCACATGTTCTGAGATGAGAGTCTTTTAGGCTATCAGGGACAAAGGGCCAAGAAGACTGACTGTTCCAGACTGTGACAGTGTCCTTTGCGCTGTGGTACTGGTGGGCCCTTGATGAGCCCAGGATTAACTAGGTGAGGTTCTTTCATTTTTCACAGGAACAAACCCCATGTTCTATGGGTTTGTTCCTGTGAAAAATGAAAGACATTTCTTCAAATTGACACACTAAATGTCTTGTCATTCTGCTATCTACTTGACGAAAGCAGCAAAAGTAGCCCATAAAAATAATAGAGTATACAGATAACATGTAATTAGACATTAAATATGGATTTATACAAGCTTAAGCATTGAATATTTAGAATATGAAGTGGTCCTTAAGATTATTAAAATTATTCGACCTACTGTGTGTCTATGATTCCTAGCTATGGAATGAGGAGAATGATCTGCTCTATTTGTTGTTCATCTGAAATTGAAACTTAATTGAATGCCACCTATGTTGTTTTCAATTGAAGAGAACATGGTAGCCAGAGTTAAGAGTTGTAAAATACGGCAGGTGACTTCTGTAGCTTTCGAGATTACCAAGTTATTTGTGGGCTTCGGTTTATATATCTTTAAAGTGGAGATCCACAAGACAATCTGTTTTACATACTTGTGGAAAATATCCCATGCACGAATGTCTGCAGCGATCAACAACACACAGTTTATGATAAGCCTAATATCAGTTCTGGCTTCTTTTGAACACCAGAAAACACCATAGACATTTGCATGACAAATATACACGGTACATGTATGATATACCTACAGATGTGTTTGTATATAAACCATATGTGCGTGATTATTCTACCCAACCAGAACCTACTGTAAATGGTGGGAGATATTACTCACAGTGTTTCAGGATCATTGAAGTGAAAAAAATCAAACTATGGAAATGCAGGCTGTTATCATGCAGTTAGTTTTTATGGTCCATTGAGGAAAAGAGTCTGGGCTTTGCTGCTAGGACAACACAAATATCTTTTCATTTTTGTCAAGCTCTGTGGTCCCTGCACAGCTCAAACAAACAAACAAACAAACAAACAAACAACAAAACCAAACCAAAACTGGCATCTGTATCCCCATACACAGCAACCCAAAGCACTGACTTGTTATTGATTTTTACCAATCCAAGCAAATTTCTCCTTTCTCTTTTTTACCCCCTCAGAAGCTTGTGAGGTGTCAGAACATTTTACTTTGCAGTCTTCAGATGAACACAACATGAGTTGTTATTGGTAGAGGTTCTGGGAAGGCAGCCTCTTCACCACTTCCATCATTTCTATCTTTTAGTTACTGATGATGCAGAGAGCAGGATTATACAACCGCCTGCCCTCTCAACCCCATCATCTGTTTGAGAAATTGAAAGGGTGTTTAACAGCATTGACTTTTTAAAACCTTGAACATTGAAAGAGTTCTAGTCATCAAGCTCTTGTCTTAAATTGCTATGAGCAAGATATCAAGCATTTTGGCCATTTGATAATGACCACTGGTTTATTTTGGTGGTCACGTAAATCTTCAGTATTTCATTTAATGGCTACATAAAAATCCTCTAACTCATTCTAGAGATCAGGGTACTAAGAGGAGTCTTTTTAACCTTTCACCTGATTGTGGATTTTAAATAACTATAAATGCCAAACAGGAATACAATTTATTTTTTCCATTGACATAGCTTTAAAACCATGGTGTGACATCAACTGCAGAACAGCCAAACTCCAAAGCTTAGCAGAGACCTGGGGAGATTTGCAACTAAGTGTATGCTGTATATCTCAAACCCATAACATATGTGTTCCATGATATTTTGATGTACCTAAATATATATTCCCAGAGTATAATTTAAAATTGAAATTTTCAACTCTAATGGGAGACCAATTTCATCTTCATACTTAACCTCAACAGTTTTTATGCTCTTCAATCATAAATGGAGGTACAAAAGCTAAGACTCTGAAGTTGAGTATGAAATTCGGTCTTTTCATGAGTCACTGACTCCTCTTGGATTGTATGTAAAGGTTCAAATGATGCCCATGGGTAGAGAATCCTTGTTAGATGTGGCTTACTTTGAGGAGCATGAAGTTATGGATCTCTGGTGTAAGGGTAAAAAGAAGCAGACTTTGATATTTAAATTCATTCTTTTAAAGTCTTTGATAATTGATAGTGATCATTTTTTCAGTAATTAATATAATTTTGTATCATTATTATTTCATTTATGTCTTATCTATGAGACAGTGAAATAACCAAGGGTGACACCCACATACCTTGTTATTCAATTTTATTTGCTTTAGATGCTTTGTTCTACAATCAAACTGAGTTCTTAGCAAGCTCTGGGTTTGAAGGTAGGGCATCATTTATGAGTTTGGATAAAGATCAGGATTTGTTGATTATGTGTATTCCATTTATAGTCAACCTTAACAGGTCTACTTGCAGCTACAGTTTTTAATAAATAATGTCTTCACATGAAAGACTTCCCAGGCTTCTAGTCATTAGGTACTGGACACATCTTGATTCAACTTTATGTCAACCCATGGAAAGCACATTTGATTTAGTATTGGGAGGCTGACATAAGTAACCATTTCCATCATGTTCTAAGTCCTTTTTGGGCAACAGAACTTAATAACTGTTTTTTTTTCTAATAGATTTTGAGATGATACTGTGAGGATAGGAGCTCCTTGGAACTTACTCAGCAAGGAAATGTTTAGGAATATTCAAAGACTCTGCCAATGAAGTTCTAGAATACTATATGAACATCATAAAGATAGTAGCAGCCAAAATAATCATTGATTTAGTAGTTAACTAGATGGCAGACTTCCATAAAATTAAACTCTGAACTTGTTAATGATGCAGATCTCAATAGTGACAAGAAAATGAAGTCTATGCAATGTTGGACATTTAAGCTACATAGAAGCATGTGGCCATTAGATAGTTTTCCAGATAGAACCCAGAGTGTTGTGCATGTTATGCAGGTGCTAGACTATCTCTGACACAGTCTTGATAAAAGAAAATGGCATTTAAAGGTTTGTAGTAGATGACTGATTTCATTGAAAATTGTGGGTATGTCTGGCATTGGAGAAAGTGCAACAATCAATCAAAGCATCTTAGTGGTACTGAGCTCTTAATGTGCTTCAGGCTCTGTTCCAAACTCCACATTCATGAATGCATGCTCACCCCAACTTTGTGTTTGTGGTATTTGTATGTATAAGTGCTCATATGTGTGGGTCATGTGTTGTGGGAGATGTACATGCTCTTACATGAATTCACACAAAAGCCAGAGGCCAACACTGGTTGTCTTCCTCAATGACTCTTCATTTGGAGGTTTTGAAACCCTAAACCCATAGCTTACTGACTCAGGTAGACCAGGTTGCCGATAAAGTCCCAGAAATTCTTCTCCCATTTCTATGCCCCTTCAGTGCTAGGTTACATATATGTTCCACCATAATCACATCAACCTGGGTGCTGAATATTCAAATTCAGGTACTCATTCTTGTACAACAAGCATTTTGTAGTTTGGGTCTTCTCCCTGGGCCACAACTTTGCTGTAACAATACTATTCACAATTTATAGTTAAGAAAACCGAGGTGAGTTGGTGTGGTCCACCTACCAGTTTGCCGTTGACTATACCATCATTTTGGAGGAGAATGGGTAGACTAAAGGAAAACTATCTAATGGCCACATGCTTCTATGTAGCTTAAATACCTTCCCCAAACAAGTTCCTCTTGAAACTCATTTGCAGATGAGATCATGTACAAGGGAGCATTTTGTTTTATAGCTTGCCACTTGCTTTATTTAGATAAATGCTAAAATGCTGAGATGCTTGTGATATTAAAAAAAAATACAAAGTTGTTTTGCATATCAACATCTCTTAGCACAGTCTTTGCTGGGGTAAAGGAAGTTGAAAATAAGACAGTTCCATCTCCAGCATTTACTTGCTTTTTTCTCCATGATGTAGCTGGTGATTACTTTGCAGATGGGGTCTGATTATCAAATTGTGTATCTTCCAAATCCCACTCATATCAATAGCACGTGAGACAATAACTCCCAAGTGGTGTCAAGGCCCCATCGTCAGAGTTACTGCCGGCAAGCATTTGGGCCAAGAATAAGAATGGCAAGTGTGTACACTTCCAGTTTTGCAATCAGTATGGAAATGAGTCAACTTATAGATGCTGAGTGATCTTATAGAAAGGGCTCCAGCTGCAGACAAATGCCAAGCCAAGGATGATCAGCAGAGCAGAGCCTCTGCCTGCTCTCGCTCCAGCTGCTTACAGCCAAAGAGTTTTGGCAGCAGAGCAGCCTTGGCAGGATTGTTGAATTATCCTGGGCTGAAGGAAATCAAGTCCTTATTGGTATCCATGAGGAACCTGAAGGTTAGATAGGTAGAAACAGGAGCAGTGTGGGGTGTGGTCTGCACAGGCTTGAAGACTGCTGGAATGTCTGCATGATTGAACTCACGGATACATTATTCACTTCTGTGAAAATGTATTTGGATATATGTTTATTAAGCAGATATTTTCAGAACAGCCAAAGGCCATTCTCCTCATTGCAATCAGAGGAATTGTTTTATAATGCAAACTCAGTTATATTGCTCTTTCCCTAAGGCCCTCAAGAGGGCTTATGTTGCCCTCAAAATAAGATTTAATTGCCTTGCCAAAACCTGTGAGACCCAAAGAATTTGACCAGTGCCTGGGCCTGGCTAGGTGGCTTGTGTCACTCCGACCTCCCTCGCATCAGCTCTAAGTGTTCTCTGTGCTACACACCCATCCATTCTACATCACAAGATGGAGCCTGCCCAGGTCTTTTGTTTTGTCTCCTACTCCACCTGTCTCGGTTTCCTTTCAATCTGGCTTCTCAGAGAGGACTGCTTCTGCTTTTGTCATGATGGTTCCATGTCATCCTTTTTTTTTTCCTCTGCCAATTCCCTCTAGTACCCATCTGGCGCTTGTCAATGGCATCCTATCCAGGGCATGCTCTTGACATGATTGACTCAGAACAACACTGAGCAAATCATGGGCCAGAGGGATGAGAAAATGACCAGATCCCACTAGGCTATCAGATCCCAGGCAGGACAGTTTCCATAATCCTGGAAGGGAGATCGAAAAAAAGCAAACAAACATTAGGCCAGCACCACTCACCCATCCTAATTTCAACCTTCATAAACCCAAATCCCCTTTTATAACAGTCTTTTGAATTCTGATTTGAAATTTATGGATGTTCGGCTCAGTTGTGACAAGTAGTTTCATAAATTCAGATATAATGTAAAGTAGATAAAATCCATCTATGATAAAATCATATTATTTAATACTTCAGAATGATTATGCTAGAACTCATGTCTACCCATAATAAATGTTTTTGAAGCTGAGAGAAGCAAGACAATATCTAAGTAACAATCAGCATTTGCTCTTATCGCTGCTGCTTTGAAATCAAGTCTTAACACAGACACATACATTCTGTTTCCAATGACAGTCACAACTACACATCAAACTAATATGTGTCATTTGAGCAAGGCAAACACTCAAAGTAACTGTTTCATTGGCTACATGTGTGTTGGTTTCCTGGGGCCATGACAGACACATGAGAAACAGTTTAAAGCTCACAATTTCAAAGTATTTGGTCCATGGTTGCCTGGCTTCATTACTTTGCATCTAAGGAGGGCCAGAAAAGCACAGTAGTGGTGATATGCAAAGATAAGGGGAGGGAGAAGGGGGAGAGGAACGGAGGGAGGGAGGGAGAGGAACAGAGAGAGGGAAAGGGAGAGGGAGAGGGACAGAGAGAAGGATAGGGACAGGGAGAGGGACAAAGAGAGGGAGAGGGACAGAGGAAGAGGGAGACGAAGAGAAAAAGGGAGAGGGAGAGGGACAGAGAGAGGGAGAGGGACAGAGAGAGGCAGAGGGACAGAGAGAGGGAGAGGGACAGAGAGAGGCAGAGGGACAGAGAGAGGCAGAGGGACAGAGAGAAGGAGAGGGACAGAGAGAGGGAGAGGGACAGAGAGAGGCAGAGAGAGACAGAGAGAGGGAGAGGGACAGAGAGAGGGAGAGGGACAGAGAGAGGCAGAGGGACAGAGAGAGGGAGAGGGACAGAGAGAGGCAGAGGGACAGAGAGGGAGGGAGAGGGACAGAGAGAGGGAGAGGGACAGAGAGAGGGAGAGGGACAGAGAGAGGGAGAGGGACAGAGAGAGGCAGAGGGACAGAGAGAGGGAGAGGGACAGAGAGAGGGAGAGGGACAGAGAGAGGCAGAGAGAGACAGAGTGGGTGCATTGGATGACTGGGTCTGCAGGTCAGGGTAGGGCTGAGAATCTGCTGTCTGCACAAGTGCCCTGCTACTGCTACAGCCACTGCCCCAAACACCACGCTTGAGATGGCCAGCCTAGAGGATAATCATGTTTTTCAGTGGGATACCCATGGGTATAAGTCTGAGCCTACCCATCTTAATGACTAACTGCATCTATTGGGGTCACTCACATAAATTTAAACCGTCTCAGTCTCAGGCTCTCCATATTTAGTTCATGCAGGATAAAGAGGTTATTTAATTCATCTACAAGGGCAAAATAAACTAGCTCAAAGCTTGTGTAAATAGTGCAAGGTGTTTACTCAAGAAGAGACTTGGTGTGTTTGTGTGTGTGTGTGTGTGTGTGTGTGTGTATGTGCACACGTGTATACACATGTGCACATGTGCATGTACACACATAGGCCAGAAGCCATTCTCTAGTGATTCATGGGATCCATCTATTCGTGTACCCTGTGTTTTGAGACAGGTAACTCCTTCTCTAGGAACTCATCTACTAGCTTAGGCTGGCTAGCCAGTGAGCCCCAAGGACCAGCCTATCTCTCTATCCTCAGCACCGGAAATACAAGTGTATGCTGCTGTACCCAGCATTTCCTTTTACATGGGTGCTGGAGATTTAACCTAGGTCCCTGTGTATACAAACTCAGGAGTTTCCTGACTGACCTATATCACAACCTTTATTTGTCTATATTTACCTGGAGATAAGGTCTGGTTATGTAACCCAGACTGGCCTGAAACTGTGTAGGTCTTGAATTAGCTTCCTTTCTCATCCTCCTACGTGCTTGGCATTGCAGGTGGGAGCTACCCTACCAGCTTACAGTATCTATGTTGTGGAACTCTCTCCACCAAGAAAGGTCCCAGGATGACTTAAAGATGATATTAATATGGGATGAGAGTGAGGAGGAATTTGAGGATACTTTCAACATAAGATTTAATGTTTTCTCTCTGGGTCTATGTGAATTAGAGAGGCCACTCAAGTGCCCTTTGGAGTGGGTAATTAAAATATCGCTGAAACATCACTGTATTTCTCTAAAAACAGCCCAATTTGCCTAAGGCACAAAATTGCTGTGTGGAAAAAAATGTGATATGCAAACAGGCTATACAAGAAACCACCACTCAACACCTGGACAGAACATCCTGGCAGTTTGATAAGTAGGGTAAGGATAAGGGTTAATGAAGGATTTTCTGTACAGCAGCAACAGCAACTTCATTTTACGACACAGTTTTGTACTTCTGCACTGTGATGATGAGCCTATTTGACTGTCACAGCACATAAGGAGCACACAAGACTGAATCCAGGAATCTGGTCGTTCCTGTCAGGTTCTGAAGGAGCCCTCTTTACTGCAGTTTCCTGTTCCTGGGAAAGAACTCAGTGATGGTCTGTTCTCCTCCCCAGCCTACCATGTTTCAGAGAGTTTCCATGATCACTTTCCAACCTGTCCAGAAGCTTCTTCAGAACCTCTCATGGCAACAGTTTCATCTCTAAGACAAGATCATGCTGGCCTTGTCCAGCATTTAGGTAAGGAATTTATACTTTCCATTTAGCAGAAAACTGAAGGATCTTCCCTCTTATATGAAAGCAACTCCCAGGCCTCCCTAAGCTAGCAGCAATCTTTGACAATGCTGCCATGCCCCAATGGAGCTTTAAGACACTTATCTAGGGAAACCAGGAAACCTTACAGTTTTAAATAAATCACTTACTTAAAAAGAAGTTGAAGTCCAAAGAGGTTCAGAATGCAGAATGATGTCCCATACATCTAACTAATACAATGTGTTTCCCTCCTGTTGTGTTTTGTGTCTGTCTGACATTTCCGTTTAAGTTGAATCAGACTTAAAGGCCATAGCTCCTGGAGGCAGCTCCATTAGAATATTGTAGGGCTAAGTAAGAGAGACTGTGTGAGTGTGTATTTGGGGAGGGGGCTGTCTGGTCTAACAAGAAGGGAGACTCAAGCAACAATGAACTTTTGTTTATACCCTAAGCCACCATTACTTACAGGTCTCTCTGGAAAACACTCACTATTCAATAGGAATGCAGAGGTTGACTACTGACATCTGTCATAACTAATATCACAGGGGTTTTCTTTGATGCTATGAGCAGGGATGCCCTATTCTAGGCCCTTGGGAGTGCATGAATGCATACTAAACATAGGAAGTCCTGCTTGAGAAGAGAGTGGTCACTATAGGCTGGATAAGCATTTTTCTGGAATAAATGTGCCTTAAATTTGCACTTGAAATTGCAAAAGGACATTTCCAGCATTAGGCATTCAAACCAAGGAATAGAAGGAACAGCTGTATTGTGCTTGAGGATAAAATGAAATAGAAAGAAATGTGGGCAGGGAGAGGCTTACTTGATATGCATATCTAGGCAGAACGAGGAAGCACAGGGCGTCTTTGGTGAGAATGTGCAACAAAGCTCATTTCACCAGAAGCTTTCAGTGGGAGAGAAAGGGGCCAGCGAAGATAGTCCATGAGGCAGCAGCAGTGCATACAGGCTGCACTGAAGAACAGAGTGTGAGAAGGGAAAGATGAATACAATGCTATACTTTTTTTCTGAAGATTACTCTAAGAAGCCTCTAAAAAAATGTGCATGTGTGTGAAAATGCTCTGGGGGAAATTAAGTAATATTAAGATTTTATTGAGAGACATAGTGTCCTTGGTTCATGTATTCAGTAGAAGCAGTAAGAGCATTTACAGGTGAATCCTGATTCATGGGGGATCATAATGTTTATGTAGTGTGTAAAGAAATAGTCCATGGATGTGTGCCATTAATATTTCAGGGAAAAAGTGTGTAAGGGGCTTCTGGTTGGGTGATAAGAAAAAAAAAAGCCAGAGAAACAATGTCTCCTTATTAGCAATCACGAGGCCACTCTGTCTTGTAGTTGGCTCGTACTTGGGCGTATGCGCCTCCTGGGATGGATGGTGCATTCATTATTTCTCTTGTTTCTGTGGGAGGAAAAATATCTGACAATGAGCAAGTTAAAGGAGAAAAGTTGAGGTTTGGCTTACAGTTTTAAGAGATAGAGTCCATAGCGGCAGGGGTAGTATAGTGGCAGGATCCTGAGTTGGGTGCTCATGTTGTTCCCATATCAAAATGCAGGAGACTGACAGGAAGTGGGGTGGGACTCTAAAGCCTCAAAGTCCAAGCCCAATGACAAACTTGTTCCAATGAGGGGGACACCTTCTGAAGGCTTCATGGTATTGAGACACAGAACCCTAGGGGATCAATTCTTGTTCTAGCCAGACTCCTTGTTCCTGGGTCAGCACTCTTTGCTTTTTTAACTGGTTATTGATCTAAATTTCACATCTTGGCTGATCAGAAATCCTTAAAGTGATATGCTGGCTAGTTTTATGTCAACTTGACATAAGCTATTGTCATCTGATAGGATGGAATTTCAATTGAGAAAATGCTTCCATAGTAGCAGGCTATAAGCAATAAGCCTACAGGGCATTTCCTTAATTAGTGATTAATGTGAAAAGCCCTAGCCCACTGTGGATGGTGCAAACTCTGGGCAGGTAGTCCTTGGTTCTATAAGAAAGCAAACCATGTAAGCCAGAAAGAAGCACCTCCTTCATGGCCTCTACATCAGCTTCTGCATCCAGGCTTCTTCCCTGTTTGGGTTTCTGTCCTGACTCCCTTCAATGATGGACTACAATGTAGAAGTGTAAGCTAAATAAACCCTCTGTTCTCTAACTGGCTTTTGGTCATGGTGTTTAATCATAGTAATAGTAACCCTAACTATGACAAGTTACTTTACATACTTCTTCCCTAATCCACTTTTTCTTGCAGATAGAATGACCTATACCTGGGTTAGAGGTCTCTTCCCCATGTTTCTATGGCTCTCTGACATGCCTTCAGAGTCTGCTTGTCACTAATGGGCCACTGTGTTCATAAAATGTGGCTTCTGTGCTCTTCATACCTACTATCTGAGCTATGCTTCCTGTTGCTGTGGGACAATATGGTGACAAAAGCAGCTTAAGGGATGGCTTATTTTGTCATACAGTTCCAGGGTACACAGTCCATCATGGTGGGGAAGGCATGGTGAGAGGAGCAGGAACCTGGTTGGTCACATTACATCCAGGCTCAGAAAGCTAAAGGTAAACAAGGTATAGGGGCAGCGTATAAAATCTCAAGGTCCTTCCCCCAGTGATATACTTCCTATAATAGAAGTCAGATGTTCTATAGCCTTCCAAAACCACTAGCTGGGGACCAGTTTGAACGCACAGGAGCCTAGGAGGGATATTTTACATGCAAATCCTTAACCCAGTGAGACAGGATTCCTGGTGAGCAGTAAGCCTGGTAGTCTACATTTTCAATAAGCAGTCTTGTGATTTCTTAAGTTTGAGCATCATTCTTTTTGAATAGAATGTTTTGAGGTAGCTCCTAAAGTGAAGCAGGATTCCCTACATGTCTAGATTCATGGTCTTACTGAAGCTGGGGGCTGTGTTGATGTCCATGGTCTGTGTTACTACCAAAGGCCAGGCATATGTCGTGGTTCATGCTTCTGCCTGAAACTGCGTTGATGTTCATGCTCTGGGCTACTACTGGAGACCATTTTGGTGCCTGTGGCCCATGTTGCCCTGGAGGCCATGTTGATGTCCTTGGCCTTGCTGCAGAGGGCTATGCTGATATCCATGCTCTGTTCTGCTATTGCACACCACGCTGAGGTATGTGGCAAGTGATGACACTGGATACCAGGTAGACATCTGTGGTCCATGCAGTCACCAGAAATCATGTAGAAGTCCATGATCCATGTTCCTGCTGATTGTAAAAGGCAAGGAAGCTATTTTTACAGTGATATCAATGACTACTCAGAGTTGAGAAAGAAGAACATAGTAGGCTTCTGTGACAACCCCTTCCCACCCTCACACCCAGAAGAAGTGACAGCCTAGACAGAAAGTCACTAAAGAGAACTCTTAAAAATGGTAATAAAGCTACAGAAGCAGGAGTGTGGGTAGGGAAGGACTCAGTTTTCATTAAGGGTCTGGCCATGAAGAGTTTAACCGTACTTTAGTGAGTATATGGGTAACACAAATTAGGCTTTTTTTTAGTGTAGGTTACAAAGTGAGGGGTACACTTAAGAGGATTGGGAAGTAAGTGTGTTCAGTGTGCATGATGTGAAAGTCTCAAATATTATATTGGGAAAAGAAAGATGGAAGGAAGGAAGGGAGGGAGAGAAGGATGGAGGGAGGGAGGTGGAGGCAGGGAGAGATGGAGAAAGGGAAAGAAAGATGTATGAACCTCATGAATTCATGGCCAAGCTAGTGACTCTTGTCCTTATGAGACACTTTTTCCATATTTAATCTCACATCATCTTTCACACATCCCAGCACTATATTACAAGCAAAACATTCATTGTCAAACTCTACTATTACATTTAATCCCAATTAATGTTCTAAAGGGAGTTTTTCATTCTCTGGTATTTCAATACTAGGTATTACTATTATTATTTTTTTTGGTATTTTGAGAGAGGGTTACTCTGTGTAGTCCTGACTGTCCTGGAACTCACTGTAAACCAGGCTGGCCTTGAACTCAGAAATCCGCCTGCCTCTGCCTCCCAAGTGCTGGGATTACAGGCGTGCGCCACCATGCTTGGCGGTATTACTATTCTTAAGAAAACTCAAAATGCTTTTTTTTAAAAAAAAAACATTTATTTTATTTTTAATTATATGTTGGGGGGTACATTTAATGGGGCTCAGGTGCCTTACAGGGGCCAGAAGAGGATTTCTGATACACTAAAGCTGGAATCAAAGGCACTTGTGAGTCACCAGATATGGATGTTAGTAACAAAATGCAGATCCTCTGCAAGAGCACTCCTTGTCTTTAACAGCTTAGCCATCTCTCCAGCCCCAATAATGTCTTAAGGAAATTCTGTCCCAATCATGGAAGGATATCCAAGGAAGGAAACTAATACCAAAGCCTGCGTGTGTCTTCTCCGATGTAGTTGTTTGGCATTTTTGTAATTATTTGGCAAATTCTAGTTTCATTCTGCTGCTAGGAGAAAATATGGCAAAAACATAATCAAGAGAAAGTGGTTATTGGGTTTACAATCACAGCCCATCATTAAGAGGAAGGTCAAGGCAAGAACTCAGGCTCCATCCAATAGTCAAGAACAAAGTGAAACAAATTCACATAGCCCTACTTGCTTGCTTGCTCCAGATAACTTTCTCCTCTTATACTATGTAAGATCCTCATCCCAGGGTATGGCACTATCCACAGTGGGCTTGGTTTTTCTATAACAATTAACAATCAAGATTGTCCCCCACAGACATGTCCAACGCCAATTTGATCTAGATAATTTTTCATTAATATTCTCTTCCCTGATGATTCTAGGTTGTGTCAAGGTGACTGTTAAGCTAACCAGCACATGTTATTTTGAATAACCAAGACAGAAAAATCTGAAAAGGTTAACTAGAACTAAGTATTATTGCTAAAAAAAAAAAAAACAAAAAAAACAAAAAAAAAAAAAAAAACAAAAAAAAACATGCTATACATGTCAACATGTTTGTGATAGGTAAAATCTTTTGCTCCATTTTAATCTAAACTAATGATGATAGCTTGAAGAATTTTGAGTGGGAAGAGGATTTCAATAAAGATTTATTTTATCTCTAATTACTGCAAGTGAATATATATGTGCATGGATGTAAAATGAAACCTCCAGCTTTGCAAGGAACCAAGAAAGATACTAAAGCCAACAGAAGCCAATCAACTCACACAACACAATTTGATGTCAGGAAGGAAGCAGAAGCGAATTTCCCATTCTGAAAAAGAAGAGACACTTGGCAAGAGTGTTAATTATGTGTCGATTACACGGCTCTCTCTGCCAGAATTATTTCCTTAAACGTCCGTCCTCTACATCTTCCTGCTTCCACTCTGCACAGATCAGCACGGAACAAGCTTGTCTTTTAAAATCCCCAATGGTTCCTTCTTCTCCATGTTCAAGCCTTGCAGGATAGGACCAAAGACTTTCTGAAACTTCATCTCACTCCTGATTTCATTCTCTGGCTTGTCTCCCAACTCTCCTGACTGCACCCAAGCACAATGCTTTGTGATCTTCCGACACTTCTATGTGCTTTTAGCTTTACCTCTCCCTCCTTTGCTGTCCTATAACTTCCTCATTGCACACAAATGAAAAGTCTATGTACCAATCATGTCCAAATTAAAATATTACTGTTGTTAATGAATCTTACAATCCCAGCTTAGGAATTTGAGAGGTGGGTCAGCTGTTAAGAGAACTTGCTGTTTTTCCAAAGGACTGAGTTCAATTTCTAGTACCCACATGGTGACTGACAATCATCTGTAATTCCAGTTCCAGGGAATCTAATGTCCTCTTCCCACCTCTGTAGACAAGCCAAACATGAATAATGCAAATACATACATGCAGGCAAAATGCTATATACATATAAAATACATAAGTCTACAAAAATAATCACAATTTAACCTTGGTTAGTTTACATAGCAACAGAACTAAGACTTCTGAAACAGCATTAATTCAAGATTCACCTAGATCCAGGCACCCAAATGATATTAGGAATCTGCATATAATTTTATTTACTTATTCACATGTGTGTATATACACGCTTTTGGTATACAGGTGTCTGCAGTATATGCGCATACATGTGCTTATAGTTCATTCCCATGTACTCACAGAGACCAATGCATTTGTGGTATGTATGTGTCTGCAATACATGCTCATATATGTGCAACCCCTGCATTCACAGAGAAAGGACACATCAGGTACTCTCAATTACGCTATCTTATTCTTTAAATACTATCTTATGTAGTGAACCTGGAGATGGGCTAGAAGTCAGCAAGCCCCAACAATCCTGTCTCCACCTCTCATGGTGTGGGTGTTATAGGCATACATAAGCAGTCATGGCTTGCTTTTGACATGAATGCTAAGCTTTAAACTCCTGCCTGCATATAAACCTTTACCCACTAAGCTGCTTCCCCAGCCCCAGCAATCTGTACTTTTCCATCTCATTGATCCTTCTATACTGAGTCACTCTGAATCACGTTCCCCTCTTGCAACAGCTGGCTCTGGAGGGATCTCACGATGACCACTGGGTCAAGGGCCATCTGGAAGATAATTTCCATAGTTGAACAGTAAGTACACTACCCTAACAAGCTCAGCAAAGCTGGCAATGGGGTCAGTTCCACTCCTACTATACAGAAAGGAAGAGACAGTAGTTGCAGAAGAAAAAGTGTGTCTTCCCAACGTAAGAAAGGGAAATGCATGCTTGAGTAGCACAGACGTGAGTGCATATCTCGATCTTTTCTTCTAGCTGGAAGTAATATCCTATTAAAGCCCCCATGACTATGCCAAGTGCCTATCTCTCACTTCACAGCCATCTCCACACGCATTTCATTTTCCCTGAGCCCTTTGAGATCCCAGAGAACAGCAAAGCTCTGTTCGTTCTCTTTCCAACAGCCTGGCAGGATGTGTGTCTTTTTTTGTTTATATTCTTCTCAATGTAGAAATAAAAATTGCATTGAACTTCCTTGAATCTCTTTCAGACAGACAGTATGAAAAGTCACATATAAGTTCTTTTCTCATATTGAAGCTTTTTGATTCTGCTATATAATCAGAGTCATTGAGTATGAGTGGGTATACATATGAGACTATCAATTATCAGCACTCAAAACCATCACTGGGATGTTCCCTTTAAATGCCATCTGCTGGAGGATGGCTCCCTGTGCTGGACTAGGACAGCCAGAGTGCCAATATGCCCAGTTGTTTTCTAGTGCAACTTCCATGTGGGAGGTATCAAAGACCCAGAGTTCTGTGGAGAGAAATGATTCAGAGCTTGCTTTATTCTGTCATGGAAGAGGATAGGTTTAAGACAGTGGGGTGATTAGACTTAGAGAAAGTAAGAAATAGAGATGATAGCTGTAAATAGCTGGAAAAGAATAAATCATGCCATGACTGCCAAAAACACTGAGGCACCTTGGTGGTCTATACTAAATAATTATACACTTTTCCTTATTCTACTTTGTAATGCTCCTGCAAACTCCATTTGTTCTTCCTCTTCTATAAAGGGGAATGATCCCAGGCTGAGAGAGATTAAAGGGTTTGCCAGAGGTGACTCAGTAACTGGGAAGATCTCTGGATCCCACAAGGTTTTGTTCTGAATTCAAAGCTCAAGAATTGAACATAATGTAATTGCACCTTACATCAGTGTGCTTAGTTGGTCCTGTAAATTTCTGCATTCACATATACCTGCTTTCTGAGTAAAGCAGAAAAAGGGTTCCCACTGGACAATTACAGCATTTTGTAGAGTTGAAGGATCAGGCTGATATGGATAGATCACGGGACTTGTCAAGGGGGACAGACGTAGTGACCAAGTTGTTCTGTGAAAATGTCTGCATGAAATAGAACCCTAGTGTCTTATGACTCTGAGGTTTTGTTTGTTATGACTTGGAACAGAAAATTATTAATGTTTGAAACAGCTCAGGTGCAACCTGACCCTGGCATCTGCAAAGATAGTGGTTTGCCCAGAGAGGTCCAGGCATGCTTTCGATCTGTGTGCTGTGGAGGGCATAGAATTTATTTGAGAAATCTCTACTTGCAGTGGCTCCTCCACAGACAAGGGAAGGGCCCCATCATAATATCTGAAACTATGAACCCAATCATCAGCTTCTTCAGCTAAATAATTCTCTAAAAACAGATCTCTACATGTCACTGTATGGGATAAAATCATACGGAACATGGCATGAACAGCCAGGGACCAGGATGAAAACAGAACTCACTTCTGTGTGCTATGTTCTCTGGAGCTATCTCTCTTTCCCAGGGAGTGCCCAACTTTTCCTACCTTGATTTATGAGTATATTCAATATGAGGAGAAATGGCTCAATGAGGATCACTTTTACATTTTATAAACACATATTTACATTTGCTTAAGTGTATCCACTCCTTACTTTATTACAATGCAGTAATTACTTATTCACAGTCAAGGAGCCCATTTTCTGAGACATATACACTATATTTTGAGTGTATTCCCTCCATACTCTACTAGCCTCTTCTTGTCTATTATTTCATAATAGACAAGATTCCACCTCCTCTTCCATACTGATACTGAGTTTGAGTGTGAGAGAACCCTTCATGACCCAGTTGTGTGTGCCTCAATGAATTAGCGTGATGGACATTCACAGACACCAGACATCAACTTGGGATTGTAGTTTGCTGTCTTATGTGAGAGGAGGTTAAAGACTCAGACTCATCTTGCAGTGTACAAAATAGAGGCAAGATTTCTTCCACACCAAAAGAGAGGAAGGGGGTACAAGAAAGGAAAAGATCATTTAACTTCCTTTGAGGGGGTTTCCTAGTGCCATACCAAAACTGGAGAAAGCTGAAATTATGGCTGTAAACCTGGCCAGAAGCTACATACTCCACATTATGCACCATATAATCCAGGAGATAATCATCACACCCTTTTTACACATTGCCTCCATGTGTCCATCTCTACTTTATACTTTGCAGCTGCTCTCCTTGCCTGTCATCTCTATTTAGACCTGGCTAGCAATGCCACCATCACCCTTGCTGATAACTTGCATATTTACCACTGCAGAGGGTTACCTCTGCCCCAGCCACCAAACTATGTCACATCAGACTTAGCTTCTTGCATGTGAGTGGTCTGTATGTTCTGCTAGGGGGAAGCTCTTTACAGCTTGGTCTATTACAATTAACTGTGTTGGAAATATGGATATATGAGAAACTAGAATGGCTGGCTAGTTGGCAATGTGCTAATCTCTCCTCTACTGGAAGGAAACAATGGTAGTCACCCTTTAGGGCATTGTTTCTAAAATCTGTTCATCCTTTTTAAAGGATCCCATTGTCATGTTCATGAATCTTGGAGGCAGGTCTTGCAACATGCTGCCTTTGTGCACCTGGAACTGGGCTCTGATGCATCTACTTCATCACCCTTCAACTTTGTCAACTCCCCAGAGACTATGAAGTGATATCTTTGTTTCTCCAAATGAGAGAAAGTGGAGGGACTGGAGAGAAATCATTGACTTTTCTCTACGTATAGTTCCAAAGAGAGTGGTGGGAAGCACAAACGTAAGAGAATAAAGCATCTCATTATGCTAATTCCCAAAGGGTGCACGGATCCATCCATGCTGGATCTTATTAAAGATGACAGGAATCTATGTGAGGGTGTATCTACTGCATGGCAGAGTCTTCCTACACAGCAGGCCCAGCCACGTTAGCTGTCAATTCATTAGCCAGAAACTGGACAGTCTTTGTGAAGTGGTTCTTGATTCATTAGCGCTAAGTGGGGAGATTGATTTACAAGGATTAATTACTTGCCACTCTTATCAACTCTGCAGGGCGACCTCCCACCGAGGACATCCCAGTCCTTCAGATCCTGTGGTCAGTTCAGTTAATGAACATTGAGCTTGCTGACCTTATAGCCTTGATTTAAAGGTGACATTATTTTAGCAACAGTTTTTTAAAGAAAATTCTTCTTTAAAAGGAGGTAATATAAAAAGACATCACCTATATGATGCATACAGTACACATTAGAACATAATTTATGTACTATATGATACCATGCTAAAGTTTCTATATTAGCATACTTCAAAAATAATGTATTGTACTATTTATCATACAGTAATATATAATACCAGTTTAAAAGAACAAGCTGCATACATAAAATGCACATATAAATGTGATGGTTAATATTGATTGCCATCTTGACCAATTGCAGAGTTATCTAGGAGACAGGGTCCTACACACACTTGGGAGGGAGTATCTTGATTAGTTTAGCTGAGGTGCATAGACTCAATCTAAGTGTGGGTAATGGCATCCCCAGAACTAGCAGGTTATCTTCTTTTTCTGAAAACCTGATTCTGACTGACAGCAGCCATCCATTTCTGTGGTATAAACACTCTCCCATACTCAGTCCCAGGTGTCTGCAGGGAGACACCCACAACTGGCACTCTGATGAGAGCTCCACATAAGTCTCTCCAGACTCCTCTCCAGCATTTGTTTCTGTATACTTTCTTGGTGGCAGCCATTCTGACTGGGGTATTAGGGAATCTCAAAGCTGTCCTACTTTGCAATTCCCTGAAGGTTTGAGATGCTGAACACTTCAAGAACTGTTTATTGACACTTGTTTCTCTTCCTTTGACACCCATCTTTTTAGTTCATTGGGACATTTGTTGACTGGTAGTTTTTAATTGTATGGTATTTAATTCCTTTAGTTTTACATGTAATTTAGTTGTTTGTTATTAATCCTCTGTAGGGGTATAGATACAAAAGATTTAGAAAACAAGAGATGATAAATTTCATAGAAATGTCATCTTTATGTTGGAGGGAACAACAAGGTCCCCAGCTGCTCTGTTCAGCTATAAAGAAACCAGAAACTCATCTGGTTTAAACATCTGGACTGCCTGTCTAAGGAATGATCATTAATAAGTTCTGTTGTATATTTATCAATTTTGGTTGTGCCCCTCATAATTACTAGTTTTCTGCCATTTGCATATTTTGTAATGGTCTCCTATCTGTTGCAATCTTTGATGAGGGGTGAGAGATACACTTATCTGTGAGAATAGGAATAAATATTTAGACTATGTTAGGAATTATACTAGTTCAGGGAAATAGCATTAAGAGATACTTATGAGGTCATGTACTCCTCTAGGGTACATGACCTTATTAGTCATTGGTGCTTGCCTAGGTTTTCAGTAATAGGTATGATTTTTCTCCTGTTGTGTAGGCCTTGAGTCCAACCATAATAGTTGTTGGTTACTACAAAGATAAAAATGTCATTATTACACTGTTAGGGATATTATGCTGTGCTGGTCATTGTAGGCATTGTTGTGTGTCATAGTCATCACAGCTGAATAGAACTGTTGGTTGATTTCATCCCTTAGGATGCTTACATAAAACCTTCTAGAGTTATGAAAACTAGTCTTCAGAGGGGAGTCTTTCAGGGCAGATTCAGGCTAGGGTGCTCAGAGCCTTGTGTTTGAAATGGGTGGTGCTTATAGCAAAGGAGACTGCTGAATCCCGGAGACCCCATTTTCTCTCCTTCCACTGTGTTGGAATTGCAAGCACAGACTATGCCATTTTTTTACATGAGCTCTGTGGATCTAATTTGAATTCTTGAACTGACAGATCATATAGACTATCTCCTCAGCCCGTATAAATTAAATTCTAATACCAAAACCTCCACTGGAGATAATAAAAAGCACTTAAAAATGTTAAATTGTATTATGGCTACTATAGTGAGCAAGCCAGGAATACAGATAAAGAGATGTCGGTGGGTAGCTCCCATTTCTGCCTGCTCAGAAAACTTTCAGTTTAAACTCATTTCAGCAAGAAGAATGTCATTAAACAGAAGAGTAAACAAAAGTTTGCCATCCCAAGAGAGTGTCTCACAGCACCCCTATTTAGACAGTCATATGGAATCACTGACGTGCTGCTGCTGCTGTTTGAGATCCTTACACTGTTTTGTGTAAAAATAGCTCAGTCATTAAATGCCAGCTATGCAAGCATGAAGATTGCCAGCACCCACACAAAAATGCCAGGGGTGGTGCTGCACACCTAAAAACTTAGCTGGGGGCAGAAAGAGGAGGATCCCTGGCCCTCAAAGGCCAGAAAGTATGGCTGAATCAGTGATATTCAGGTTCAGTGAGAGGCCCTGCCTCAAAACATAAGGTGATGAATGACTGAAGGAATATACACATGCACATGATTAGAATTTGGCTATTTTACTTGTCTGATTCATCTGTCTCATTTTTGGTATGGTATTTTGAGTCTTTCATTGTGCGTTTTAGTCGATTTCTTTGTCTGCCTGTTGGCATTTCCAGTCTGTGCTTTAGTGCCCCAATGGCATGATCCAAACTTTATCAGCTTCATAGCTTGGGGTGAATTATCTTTTTAGTGAGAATGTACCATTCCTTTGCTTATGTCTGGTAATGAGATTTGCTTTCTAATTCAAGTTATTTCCATTTTAAATTTAAAGATGCTTATTTGCATCTCAACTTAATTTCAGGAGTGTTTTAATAATATTTTTAACCTACATCAGAACTTTTGCTGGTTTTAGCCACCTTGCTGGTGTATTTTAATCTGTCCAATTTTGCTATCTTCACTGTGGTTATGATATGTTTAGATTACTTCTATCCTTCAGCTGTGCTTTTTTTTCCCTGTTTTCCCCTTTCTTCTCTGTACTGTGAATCCAATGACTTTTATGTATATCCAGACCAAGAATTAACTTCTGGCATGTTTTATCATCTATTGTCTCTTTTATTGTTCTTATCAAATAAGATAGTGATAGTAATCAGCACTACAGTCCCAAACAGCAAGGTGAATCCTACAGTGAACATGATCTAATGAAACATTTAGTTTTCAATTGTTTTCATGTCTCATCGGATATTGATCAGGTGGCTTCTAGCTTTGGAGAATTTACCAGATATCTCAGAGTTGTGTAGCTGTTTCCTCCAAGATTAAAACCTTCCATCTTGTGGGGAAGCATGCTAAAACACAGGATGTTAAAAGGAAGGTAAAACAACAGATATTCTAAGCAGAGATGGAACATTCTATTCTTCAGGGAAGTTCCTTAAGCTCAAGAAATAAATAATACCTGAAACTTTCCAGATTCACTGGACCTCTTCCTTCCCACAGTTTATAGTCAGTAAGGACAAAGAGTGGAGCAGAGACTGGAGGAACGGTCATCCAGAGACTGCCCCACCCGGGGAATCCATCCCACATGCAGGTAGTTACCAAACCCAGACACTACTGTGGATGCCAAGAAGTGCTTGCTGACAGGAGCCTGATACAGCTGTTTCCTGGGAGGCTCTGCCAGATCCTGACCAATACAGATGCAAATGCTCACAGCCAACCATAGGACTGAGCACAGGGACCCCAATGGGCATTAAGGGAAGGACTGAAGAAGTTGAAGGGGCCTTATCTGGCATCAATGGGAGGGGAGGCCCTTGGTCCTGTGAAGTCTCAATGCCCCAGTGTAGAGAAATGCTAGGGCAGTGAGGTGGGAATAGATAGGTGGGTGGGAAAGCACCCTCATAGAAGCAGAGTAAGGGGGATGGGATAGGGGGTTTGCAGAGGGGAACCAGGAAAGGGGATAACATTTGAAATGTAAATAAAATATGCAATTTAAAAAAAATAAGAATTGTCTAGGGACATCTTGGACAAGCAAAGCTTCCTAGAAGATGCAGACAAGCTTATCCAATTTGAAGAGGCTCAAGCCAACAAAGCCACCAGAACAGGAGACTTACCAACCTGTTGCGCTGCCTACAGCTGTGCAGTGTGCTCCAGGTTTGCAGCTTTTATGAGTTGTTCCCAATGCTGGGGTAGGTTTAGGTGATGCAGTTGTCTTTGAGCAATTTGTGATCTCCTAAGTAACTCCTCACCCATACTACTGTAAGTAATCCCAATAAAACTCATTGGTTCACCATGCTGGACCTTGGTGGGGACCCACACTTCAGTCTGATGTCCGTTTCCTATCTGGGGTGAATACATATTTGTTCACATGGGGATAATGTTACATTAACACTCACCTTTCTTCTGACCACAATCTTTACCTCCTCTATAACGTCATGGCCTTGTCTTAGTCAAGAAGTGCTTTGAAGTACTGTTTAGATCTTGGTTGAGTATTTCCTTGATGCTTCATGCCCTTGCCTTCAAGAGTGGTTTCCAGCCTTTCCCCTCTGTTGCAGAGTGCTGAAGCATTTCTTTCACCAACAAAGGAGCCTTATCCCACACTTACACTTCAGGTTGACAAACCTCCCTCCTTCTGGCCGAGAGACACTTAGTGCCAGTTTACATTAGGAACTGACTCTGGCCACCATCCACAGCAGGAGCAGAGAGGTCATGCCTCTGGTATTTCTCTTGACTTCTGTTCCTAATCTGTTTCTGTTCATTAGATTTTGAAATATCACTCTACCTTCTGCTCCTTGAGTTGATGGCATGTGTCAGTGTTATGTGTTTGGAAAGAAAAGGAAAAAAGAGTCATGTAATGGGAGGTACATTACATCTTTCCTTCAAACTAAATGGTAGATTATAAGACAGTAAAGTTTATTTTCTAAGTTTGAATTTTCTTTTAGTAATAATTTTTTTTATAATTTGGAAGTTTTTTATTATTCTATATTAGTTATAATTATAGTTTTCATTATGCTTTCATATAAAATGTATATAACCTTCTCTTAACCTTTCCCATTCCTCACTCTTCTTAACTAGTCCCATTCTACTCTCATGTTTTTTCTAAATTGTCATGTTTTAGGAGAGCCAGTGAGATCCATTAGGGATTTTTAGGTGTATGTAATCAACTTACCACTGCTGAAGGCACTGGTGAACTCTCCCCTAGTGGCCATTTTTGATATATTTCATTCAAATATATTTGGGGGTGTTGAAATGTCTTTGTTGGGTTAAGTGCTTGCTGGACAAGCATGGATACCTTAGTTTGAATCCCCAGCAACCACAAAAAGATTGTGACTGGAGGTGTGAATCTCAAACCCCAGTGTCAGGGAGGTAAACACAGGCAGATCCCTAGAGTTCATTGGCCAGCCAGGCCAGCCAATCATTGAGCTCCAGGTTCAATTAGAGACTAAAGTGGAGAATGATGAAGGATGATAACAAATGTTGACCTCTGGACTCCACACATGTGCACATGTATAAACATGCACTTACATAAAACTATATGTATGAAGAGACACATAAAGAGATGCATTCAAAATCAGAATTAAATATATTAACTTTCGACATAGGGCAGTATGGATCAAGGACATTTGTGATTTGTTTCCTATACTGATTGTTATATTAACTCTGCCACATCAATATATTTTATGCTGTATAAAATATGCAAGATGTTTTTGTGCCTCCTGCCACCTGACTTCACTGTTGCCATGATGCATCCAACCTTCAGGCCCAGCCCAACCCCACATCCTGCATTAAGGTCTGGCCTGGTGAGTCTGACTGACCCTATGCTCCAGTCATTCTCCCAGTTCTCAGATTTACACCCATTTCCACATTAAGTGTCAGGCCTAGTCTCATCCTTCATGTTCATACTTTCTATATTCAGACTTTGGCCAGGACACACATTCTGTGCACACAGCCTGTTTTCAACCTGACTTTATTCCATCCTCAGCACATTCAACTTTCAGGCCCTAAACCTGGACCACACCGCCCATGCTTTATCTCAGTCTCCTGTATCAACATTAGATACAGAACTGACAAAAGCAATCCACATGCCCAGGTCTCATCACAAAAATACAAAGAGTGTGACAGAGTACGGCAGTACCCTGTGCTGCCCAGCCTATGTGTGCCAAAACTAATCAGTCATGTTTTCCAGTGAGAATTGCCTTGATGAACCCAGGACAGAGAATTTTAAAGAATAATAATAAACTACAAAGAATTCAAGGACTCTAAAGAAAACACAAATAGCTCAAAACAAATAAAGAAAATAAATGCTTTTGTGATTGGATTGCCTCGCTCAGGATGACAATTTATAGATCCATCCATTTGCCTAAGAATTTCATGATTTCATTGTTTTTAATAGCTGAATAGTACTCTATTGTGTCTATATACCATAGTTTCTGTATCCATTCCTCTATTGAGGGACATCTGGGTTCTTTCCATCATCTGACTATTATAAGTAAGGCAGCTATGAACATAGTGGAGCATGTGTCCTTATTACATGTAGAACTTGAGTGAGGGTGCTTTGGTTCCTCAAAGAAAGGGAACAAAATACTCCAGGATCAATAAGAGAGACAATGTGTGGAGCAGAGACTGAAGTAAAGGCCACCCAGAGACTGCCCTACCTGGGGATTCATCCAATAAACAGTCACCAAACCCCAACACTTTTGTGGATGACAAGTACATACCAAAAGGAAACTGCCATGGCTGTCTCTGGAGGGGCCCTGCCAGAACCTTACAAATACAGAGGCAGATGCTAGCAACCAACTATTGGACTGGGCATGGGGTCCCTAGTGGAGGAGCTGGAGGATGGTCCAGAGGGGCTGAAGGGGTTTACAGCCCCATGGGAAGAAAAATGATTTCGGCCACCTAGATGCCCCAAGAAACCCAGGGACTGAACCATCAGCCAAGGGGCACACATGGTTCCAGCCAAAAATGTGCCCTTGTTGGGCATCAGTGGGAGGAATGGTCCTTGGTCAGGTAAAGGCTCAGCAGAGGCTCCAACAAAGGGAAACCAAAGAGGGGAGGTCAGAGTGTGTTGGGTGGAGGGGCATATATGTGGAGGTGGGGGAAGGAAATGGGGGAGGGGCTGGGGGTCTTAAGGGAGGGAGGATATTGGGAAAGGTTTTACCATTGGCAATGTAAATGAAGATGATATCCAATAAAAAATTTAAAAGAAAGAAAATAAATGCTTGAACAATGCCCAAGAAAACACAACTATAAGGTTGATGGAAGTGATGAAGAAAATCTAAGATTTAAAAACCTAATTCAATAAAGAGAGAATTATTGAGAAGAATACAAGTTGAACTGAAGAAAGAATTGAAAATATCAGTAACCTAGCCTCAATAGAAAACTTATAGTAAAGCCTTATAAAGAATTAAGTTATAAAGAATGCATCAAGTAGAAGACAGATTGTGAAGACTTTAAGAAAAAGCGAAGACTTAAACCTCACAAGCAGAGAATACAGAAATTGTTTCAAAAATAATAAAAAAGAATTGCCCAGGAACTGGGACACCATGAAAAGGACAAATGTCAGATTATAGACTTACATGAGGAAGATGAATGGATCTTCAACAAAATCCTAGAAAACCTCCTCAAACTAAGGAAAGACTCACCCTTACAAGCAGTACACATCATATCAAATAGACAACCCCACCATGCATACACACACACAATCTCTACAAGGGGGAAAATTCACATGTTATATCATGCTTAAAACCCCAAATACACAAAAGAAAGTACTGACACCTGCAAGAGAAAAACACAAATCACATATAAAAGGCAACCCTTCAGAATAAAACGCAACCCACCAGTATAATAGTTAATTTCTCAGTAGAAAATTTGAATGCCATAAGATTCTGGAGCAATGCATTTCAAGTCCTAAAGAACTAAAATGTCCAGTCTACACTAATATACCCAACAAAACTGTCTGCCACAAGTGAAGGGGAACTAAAAACTTTGCATTGTCCAAACAGGCTAAAAGAATTCATAACCAGCAGACCAACCCCCAAAGAGTATGAGATGCAATACCTTGGACTAAAGAGGAACAAGCATAGCCAAGAGGCTGTGATGATCTTATAACTGCTGAAAATAAATTATGACCAAACATACAAACACCAAACAGAATTGTCAACTATCCGTACTCCTTTTCAATATAGTACCTGGAGTACTAGCTGGAGCAACAAGCCAAAAGAAGAAAATTAAAGTAATACAGACTATTTATCTAAGTTGAGTTATCTCTCGTTGCAGATAAAATGATTTTTTATATATATATATATATATATATATATATATATATATATAACAATAATGAAGAAAAAAGAAAAAACATGAATGTGAAGGGGGCACATGAAAGAATCTGGAGGCAGTAAAAGAGGAGAGATGACTTAGATTTCAAAATTTTGAATGTTTAAATTTACATACAAACTTGTTAACACATCATTTAGTCTCATCAATACCCTACAAGAATAACTGGTACTGACAAAGAAATGGATGGGGACCTTTGCACAGCTGTCTTCAGTTCCTATAATGCTGTAATGTGGATGTTGTTATTGGTACACTGTGACTTGCAGGGCCACAGGGTTTACCAGTTTCCTATTGGATTCTCTGCCCTTTTTCATTTATGTGGAACTCATAGATGTGGTTTTTATGCATGCATATCATACTCCCTCCCATAGAACTGGTCTCACCTGAACTGTGTCTTTTGTGTTGTGCCTGCATTTTCAATCGGGTGTACTCTCTTATTAGTGGAGTTTAAGTGGACAGATCTCTTTTCCAGAAGAAATTTCTGATATATAAAAACACTGAAAATATAATTATTGTGGTTTTAATTCTAATAATTTTACACAAATTATTTATGTGGTGTCTGCTCTCTGACAGGCATAGTGCTTTCAATATTTTCTTTGAATATAATGACAAAGCAACCACCTGTGACATGGTAATCCTTAGTGATGGAAGACACATATGTTAGGTAAATTGATTAAGTTACCTAAATTCTAGCTGCTACAAGAATTTTATTTAAAGCCATTTTATTCCCCAGGGTTTGTTATGCTCTTCACTCCTGCCATGTAAATCTTAGTTCAAGACTAAGAATCTATGAATTCATAGTGGGGAGAGTGGAGGCCCAAGGATGAGGAATATGAGCCAGGAGCTTTGGTACTCAACAGATTATTCAAGTCTCATGCATAAAGAACTTTTGGTGTGTCTTTGTGTTCAGTGAACATGAGGGTGCTCCCTACACCACACACACACACACACACACACACACACACACACACACACACAAAGGCAAACAACAGGGCATCTTTACCAGGTCTCCTTGCCAAGGAGCTAATCTGTTTCTGAAACCCTGCACAAACAGCCTGAGTAAAGACATCCCAGTTCTCAAGGCTCATGTGTTCTCATTTCAGAACAGATTGCAAAGTTGTACTCATCAAAAGGGATCAATACTGGCAAAGGAGCAGGTGCATTGGGCTGATGTAACAGAATAGATAAAACGAGACGAACCCATCTATCCATGGTCAACTGAACTTTTACAAAGAAATCAATACCATTCAGCTGGGGAGAACTATGATCTTTCAACACATAGCTCTGAGAAGTTTGGTATCTACCCAGAAGAGAATGTGTATCTCTGCTTTATATCCAATGTGTCAAAATAGTTCCAAAATCTTTACTACAAGATATGGAACTATAGGTCCACATAAGTATAAATTTTTGTGACTGGATCAGGCACAGGTTTATTTAGTATAACAATTACAGTAAAAATAATCACAGAAATACAGGTACTTTAAACAATTAAAATAGTAACTTTGGGTTGAAGAAACAGCTGAGTGGTTAGGAGCACATGCTGCTTTTGCAGAGGACCTGAGTTCAGTTCTTAGCAGCCACATCAAGCAACTCACAAACACCTGTAACTAACTCATGATTGCCAGCGGAGTCCATTGCCCTCTTCTTGATACCATGGGCCCATACACTAACACATATACAACTAAACAAAAAAATCTTTAAAATAATCAAACTTTAAATAATCAAAGGATACTATTTGGAAAGTGAAAAGACAGTCTACAGAATGACAGAAAATACTTGCAGATGATGCATTTGATTAAAGATTTGACAGCACAGTCCCAAATCAATAAACTGGGTGGGGGAGGGGATCAGGAAGGGAGTGAGAGGTTCAGGCCATATGGCCATGAGAGTGAATGAAAATCTGCAACTGACTGGGGTAGAGTTAGTGGGCATCTCCAGGAAGATACAGGGACCTGAGATAGAGGAGGTACCCAAGAATCAATGGGGATGGATGGTCTTAGCTGTGACTCACAGCATTGGGGATATCAAGCCTGAAAAGGGAGGCTGCCTACTGTGGCCAGGCAGGAATCCTGGTAGAGTGATAGCAAAACCAACACACCCACAAAACTTTAGACCCCAAACTTATCCTATCTACAATAAATACAGGGATTGGGAATGAAACAGAATCTGAACTGGCCTAACTTGAATCCCTCCCATGGGCAAGCACCAATCCCTGTCAAACAGGAGCCTAACATGGCTGTCCTCTGAGAGGCTCCACCCACCATCCCATCTGACTCAGACAGATGCAGGTACTCACAACTAAACCTTGGATGGAGCCTGGGAACTCTCATGGAAAAACAGGAGGAAAAATTACAGGCCTTAAGGGAATAGAAACTCCACAGGAAGATGAACAGAGTTAACTAACCTGGACCCATGGGACACTCAGAGACTGAACCACCAACCTAAGAGCATACATAGACTAGACCTAGGCCTTCCTACACATACATAGCAGATGTGCAACTTGACCTTCATGTGGGTCTCAAAGAACTAGAGTGGAGGCTATCCCAAAAACTGTTTCCTGTCTATAGTATATGTTCTTCTATCTGGCTACCTTGCCTGGCCTCAGCAGGAGAGGATGCATCTAGCCTCACTGAAACTTGATGTTCCAGGTTTGGGGGATACCCAGATGGCCCTCTCCAACTCAGAGGTGAAGAAGATGTGGGATGGGAGAATGATTGTGGGAGGGGGTGACCAGGAAGGGTCACTGAGCCAGATATAAAGTGACTAAGTAAATTAATAATAATAATAATAATAATAATAATAATAATACTCACCCATCAAAACATACATAAAAGATTTGAGTAGACTTTTATTAAAGCAAATGTACACTAGTCAGTCAGTACATAAAAACTGCCCCCAATCCATTGTTTTTAGGGATATGTCAATCAAAAGTCCAGAGAGGTACCATTTTATAGCCTCTATGCTGGATGTCCAGTAGCAGAGGTCAATGAGGACATATAGAGGCTATTAAAATTGATGGAAATTGAAATGATGTGGCTATAATACTTCCTCAAAAAGTCAAATGTGGTATTCCTATGTGACTTGGATTTCATTCCCTGGTGTGTGCATGTATATGTGTGTAAAGATGTGTATACATAACAAAAATGTGTGAAAAATATAAGAATGTTAATAGTGGCATTACTTATAGGCCAAAAATTAGAAATTGGCTAGGGAGATCACACAGTGGATGAAAATACTTTCTGCACAACAGAAGGGCCTCAGTTCAAATTCCCAGAGTTAGGATGTGGTATCTTCCACATCCTAACTCCAGGACTGTGAGATTCCTGGGAGTGTAGCTGTTATTTGCTGGCCATTAGTCTAGCTCTAGTTCTCTGGGAGATTCTGTTTCAAAGGAATTAGGTGGAGCATGATGGAGCAAGATACCTGACATCCTCCTCTGGACTCCATATAAATAAACCACACACTGGACTCCATATAAATAAACCACACACACACACACACACACACACACACACACACACACCCCACAACCATATATCCACAAACCAAAAAGAAAAAAAAAACTCCATAAAACAAAACTTAAAAATAGCCAAACATCTAATCAAATTGCATATTAATAAATAAACAAAATGGAAATAACTGGACCATAATAAGGGGTGTCTGAAGTACTGTTAGATGACATCAGAGAAGCAAACCTTAAATGTGTCATTGCTAAGTGATCAAGCTGGACATTAACTTTTGCATGTGTGGAGTGTGATTCATTTACTTTAAATATCTATTATAGGAACACTCATGGACAAGAATGGCTTGTGATTGGTAATTAATGAGTTGAGAAAATATTAAAGAATTTTCTGGATTAAGGAACTATTTGAGGGGAGAAAGTTGACAAGCAAAGAGGTCATATTGGGGTGGAGGCGGGTAGCTAGGGATGAGGATGAATTAGAAGGAGCTATAATGATGCATATGTATAAAAATGCCTTATTGAAATTCATCACATTTTATCCTAATTATAAAATTAATTTAAAGTGAATTAAAATGATAATACCAAGGTAAAAAAGAAATGTTCTGGAATTCAACAGTTGTGATGGAAAGCCACTGAACTATGTAATTTAAAATGATGAGGTCTGAGTTATAGAAATTAAATCTCAATAAAATTAAAAGATGAAAGAAGAGCTGAAAAACCAATAAAACATATATCCTGTAGACTAAGTAAGACCAGAAGGGTAGCAAACAGTCCCAATGAGAGTGAGAAGAATCAGTTAATAAAAGTAAGACTGGAAAGTAGCAAAGTTGAATAAGAAGGCACATAAAAATAATGATAAAGTTAATAAGTCCAACAGAGGGGAAGAAAATCCATAGAAAATCACAAAAGTCAAAATTGGACAATGGATTGTGGAATTATAACCTACAGAAATTTAAAATGTAGTATTTTATGGAAATGAACTGAAGAGTTCGGACAAAGTAGACATATCCACAGAAAATACAACTTATCAAAACACACAAATAAGATCAAACTTTCTGTATGTTACAAGGCTTCAAGCTATACAGATGCTGTTATTAGAAATTTCATCCTAAATGAAGGTGCTTTTTTTCTAGTGAGCTCAATGATGAATACTTCCATATAATGGAGAAAACATAATAGCAATTTAGGCACACACATTCAAAGAGTAGGATAAGAAAACAGTGAGCCAGAAAGATGGCTTATTGGCCAACAGGATGTGCTGCACTTAGAGAGGATTTGGTTTGGTTCCCAGTATCTATTACTGCACCCCAGGAGCTCCAGCACCTTCTCCTAGCCTTTGTAGTTAGTCATCCAATTGTATAACCAACCCATCATATGGACACATAATTAAAAATAATTTTTTAAATAAAAAATAATACATCAATGAAGTGGAAAAGTTGCCATCAACTGAGTAGATCCATTGATGGGCAAGGTAGATAATCAAAGAAGTCCATGCCCTGATGTCTATCACCTGAGAAATCCATGATGTGATGATTAGGGCTGATTATCAAGTTGACCCAACCTAGAATAATCTGGAAGGAGAGTCTCAGTGAAAAATTATCTGGATTAGATTGTCCTATGGGCATGCCACTGAAGGGTTGTCTTAGTTTGTTTACCATGAGAAGTGCACCCTGTGTGTGGTTGGAAATGGGGTTCTAAAATGTACAAGCATAAAGAGGGCAAGTTGGGAAGAAAGAAAGCATAACCATGTCTCTGCTCTTGACTGTGGATGGGATGTGGCCAGCTCTCTCATGCTCTTGGCCACTGTGACTTCTCAGCAGTCATGGACCATACCACGGAACTGTGTGCTAAAACAAGCCTCCTTCTCCTGTGAGATGCTTTTGATCAGGGCATTTTATCACAAGAGCAGAGAGGAAACTGGGACAGATGACAAGCCCAAATCCAGAGAGACTTTATAGATGAAAGACCACAGGTTAGTAGACCATCATACAGAAACAACACCCTGAACTAACTGGTTTGATCTACTGTAGTCACAATCTTTGTGAAAGGAAAAAGAGGCCAAGGCACATGGGTGTGATCACAGATGAGCAATGCGGTACAGATGACCCCACCCCAGTGCTGACTTTCAGAGCACCAACTACCAGGCAAGGTATGAACACAGCCTCACTTGGGAAAAGCTGAGTAGTCTTCTCCACTAGAGCTGCTGAGGGAACTTAGATCTGCCAACAGTTTCCTGATAGCTGGTGAGACTCTAATGAGTTGTTTTAAGCCATGAAGTTTATGGTAATTTTTTAAATACACACTAAAATGACTCTAAGCTAGTACGTGGCAAAATAGCAGCCATAACTCTCTATTTGACACTAAGCATTAAAAAATAATCAACTCAAGTGACAATTTAAATAATAAAGGGTAAATAAATGAATACAGAAATGAGAAAACAAGTGTGTGTACCAGAAATGTGACAAGACATCTCAAGATCCCTTAAATAGGAATAAGTCCACACACAGCACAAGTAAATCAAAAACCTCAATTCTAATTACTATTTAATAAAGAAATGTACAAAATAAGAACATAATAAATGAGGTGAGAATGAATGGAAATTCTATTTCCTTATTCAGAGCAGAGTTAAGATATCAGCCAAGGCATGAGAAAGCAGTCGCATCTTTCATGTGTGTTATATATGTGATATACAGGAAGACATCATACATAGTCTAGACATGAAATAAACACAGTCATTAACTCACAGCAGCCATGGTGACATTCACTTGGCCCACATCAGATTGGCAGAATTGTTAGGCAAAGACCCCAGGGAAGTCCTCTTTACCTCTGAACCACTGGCTATACGGATTCAGGGAGAGGCAGGGCTACCATCTTTGTGGATCTACTGCTGAGCGAGTATACCAGGCTCCAGTACACAACTGCAAATCCAGTCACACAGAAGGCCCTGGGCCACAAAACAAGATAAAAAGCCATGAACATGAATGAGAGCTAAGTGCAAAGGAAGAGAATAGATAGGGATGGTTGGGATGTGGGTGATGAGACGGGTCAGCAGATGTCATGTACATATATGAAATTGTCCTCTGGGCGGTGGTGGCGCACACCTGTAATCCCAGCACTCTGGGAGGCAGAGGCAGGTGGATTTCTGAGTTCAAGGTCAGCCTGGTCTACAGAGTGAGTTCCAGGACAGCCAGGCCTATACAGAGAAACCCTGCCTCGAAAAAAACAAAATAAAAAAAAAACAAAAAAAAAAAAACAAAAAAAACAAGCAAACATATATGGAATTGTCCAAGAACAATCTAATTTTTTAACGAATTACCATATTTAAGTAATAATAGTTTAAATTTCAAGCAAAAACTTAATGGACACATCATCAAAGAGCCTGCAGTTATGACAGAATAAACACACTGCAATTGCATACATGGTGTGTGGCTCTTGAATAGAGGATGACAGAGGTCCAAAGGGAAAGTTTGCACTGAGCACTGTGAGGCGTCAAGGACATGCTGTTAATAGTTAAAATGGTGCCTGTGGCTTGTGACTGCGGAGGACACTCAGCAACACTGCTCTTGGTCAACACCTGCAGGGGGTTGTAGGACCTCAGCTGTGCTGTCAGGATGTGTGTTTCAAGTGAGGACCATCTGTTGATAAAGTAGAAGCAAGCTTCAGCCGGGGAGATCTCCCTTTTCAGTTTCCATTACCACAGTCAATGTGATTTGGAAAAACTAGTGGAAAATTACAGACATAAACATTCCTAGGTCTTCCTACTTATTTGCTTGAAATGTTTAGTGTAGCTGTTAGGACAGTTACAATGACATGAATAGCATGCATATGTGGGTTTAAATTTATGTCTGTGTGTGAGTGTGTTCCTAGGTGCATAGATGGTATGTGTGTGCTCACCCATATGTGACCATATGGAGGCCAGAGGTCAATGCTGGATGTCTTCCTTTTACATTCCTCACATTACTTTTGGAAGCAGGGTCTCTCCCTGAACCTGGACTTCATTATGTGTGTTCTGAGGGTCTAAACTCAACTATTCATGTTTATATGGGAAGCATTCTTCCATGAAGCCATCTCCGAAGGCCCCATAATTTGTATTTTATTTTACAGTGAATGACTTATTCAATTTTTTTCAGCTCACTGTTTAATTCCACAGATGTATATACTATGTGACAGCCATGTTCCCTTACTCTTTCCTATTCTAAGCAGTAATGAAGTCTCAGGAAAGTCTGTTGGGTGTGACTCATCCCTCTGCCCAGCATTCCTGTTGTCCCTTCAGCAGCTGCCTCCACCATCACATCAACTGTGGATCACAGTGATTGGGTTCGAGTACCTAGCATTTTACTAAATTATGGCCCCAATTCATAGAAGGAGTGGTATTGACTAATTTAGTACACTGTTACAGTTGTACTGTTTTATCTCTGATCCCTTACTGGGTCTAATTCATCAATTAGATTTTAGAAAGTAAGATGGCACACGGTTTGGATCTCAGCATTAGGAAGGGAGAGGCAGGTAAATTGCTTTGAATTCAAGGTCATCTAGAATTCCAGGCCAGCCAGAGCTGCACAGTGAGAGCCAGTCTCAATGAACAATTTTAGTCTGGATATTTATGAATAGGAAGAAATATAGTAATGATAGTATTAGGTAGTAACTGCAGCTTCAGACATCAATTTAGTACGAAGTGGCTTGGAGTGATCATAAGAAGACTACTATAGTCATGATTTATGCCTTTTAGGATATTTATATAATTCTTGGACGAGAGAATTGACCACCAACCAAAACAAAATCCACTGAGCAGAAGCGTTAGTACTGGGAGAGGGTACACAATACTGCACCTGATTGTATTCAGCCTGTTAACCAGTGGTAGATATTAAACTTGATATTCCAAGACAGTGTTTTCTAATTGCTGTGACTGCATTAGGAAGCCATCCCATCTGCTGTCTTTCCTGTTCCTCCTTCATTCACCATGACAAGGAAAGGACAAGTGCTAGTGTCTGATGTCAAGAAATCTCTGAAATTAAATAACATGTGATTATCAATGTGTAGCATCAATTTCTGTGATGTTTTTAAGTGTTCCTAAATCTTCTTCAGGATCTCTGGGAAAGATCTACAACAAGCACTTCCTCTCATTAAATCCACTTTTCTTCAAGTACTCCTAATCAGTATTTTTTCAAAAATATTTGCATAAATTTTGGTTATACACTTTCATGTCTAGCATCTACTAGAGTAACGGTCTTTAAAAAAATACAATTTCCTCATAAGTATTCTATGTGACTGTATGCACACATGTGTGTGCACGTATATCACACACTTCTCATATACTTCAGACTAAGAATAATTCTGTCAGACTCTTAAGTTCCAAAACTATGTCCACTGGAAACCTTTCTCTGTTCTCTTCTGACATGTGAACTAAAACATGTCCTTCATGAATTCAGAATGCAGCTGCACATCTGGAAAAAGACTGCAAAGAAGAATAAAAATGTCACTGAGAACTATGTAAAGTGACTGACACCAGGGCCACTCAGTTTTTTTCTCAACAATCACTCCATGACAGGACAGGGCAGGCATTCTGTCCTGCACTTGGTAAGTAGAGAAGGTCAAGACAAAGAACTGGAAAAATTGGAGTAACTGACTCAAGTTCACCAAGTTAAATTGACTTCAGACTCAAGGGAAAAGTGAAAAATAAAGTCCATGTCTATGTTGATAATGAAATCTGTTCTTTATACTCCTGCCATCCAGTCTCTTTCCCAACTCAACTCCATATTAATGGGGTATGTATTTCACGTACTTCAGATAAGACGTAATAACAGGCACAGAAAGACAGCTTGACAGGTAAGTGCTCTTGCTGCCAAGCTTGAAGACCTGAGGTCAAACTCTGAGACCAACACAGTTGAAGTAGAGAACTGTCTCAAGCAAAATGTCTCCTTCTTCATACATCGTGTGTTGTGCACATGGGCAACCATGTGTATATATAAAGTAAATAAATGGTAAACAATCTAAGAAAGTAAAAATGTAAGGCTTTGGGAGGCAAACAGCCTAAACACTAAGGCATTGCTATAGGCATGAGAACCTGAGTTTGGTCCCCTAAGACCCATATAAAAGGCCAGGTATGATGGCATGCATGCCTGTAACCTCAGAACTGGGTAGCTGGTGACAGGCATATCACGAAGGCTTTCTGGTAGCCAGTTTGACAAATTCATGAGATCTGGGTCCTTGAGAAGTGAGCCAGTTTCAAAAGAAATGAGTTAGAGGGCAATTGAAAAAGATACCTGATGTTATCCTCTGCCCTCTCCACGCATACACGTGCGCATACACACACACACATACACACCATGAACACACATACAAAGAAAGGTAAAATACATAAAGAAGTTTCTAGGAATATACAAACTCTTATAGGTCTAGGAAATAAAAGTTGGTTTTGGACTCATGCTGCACTGAGAGTCAGGCTCCATAAATAAAAGAAAGTGTTGTTTATCAGATAGGTCCATATAGTGATGACAAGGAAACTGACTTGCTTAGGATGGACTGGCAGGGACTGAATGAGAAACAAAGAAGAGGGTGAGCATGGTGTCTGGACTGTATCAAATGGCTCAGCCCCTGTAGCATTTCTACCAAAAGAACTGGGCTAATTCAGGCACCTCTCTAGCAGTATTTTGGTTGTTAAAGATGTATTTGTCATCTCCTGTGGAGGTGCTGTTAGGATTAGGGAGGATATGGGACTCCCTAGATGAGCCTAACTGTAAGCACAATTCAAATGCCAGATGTTCATTTCATTCCATTTAAACCTCTTCAGCGCATCAGGGACATTTGCCTCACTAACCATTTCCACATATCTCAGAAATGTTCTTCCAAAGTGTTTCATCACCAAAGAACAAAGAATTCTAAGAAGCAAGATATGCAGGGGTTCTCTCTCTATGTCAGTCTGTCTCTGTGTCTGTCCCTGTCTCTCTGTCTGTCTGTCTGTCTGTCTGTCTGTCTGTCTGTCTGTGTGTCTGTTCTTTTCCCTTCCTCCTCTCCCCTTTCTCTTATGGCAGGGAAGGGAGAAGAAACCAAGAGTAAGAAAATAAAAATGATCCCTTTTTCATTCATAAATACGCCCTGACAAGGTGCTGCAAATGTGTGCATCTCTAAAATCACTGTATCTGCTTTAGAAGTAGTGACACAACTCTGAAGGATGCACCCTTTCATCCAGCTTGTGATTTGATCCTACATCAAATCATAGTGACTTTCTTTTCTGAATTCACCCATAAACCAGATTCATTCACTTTATTAACTGAACCATTCCCAATCTCCTGGTGAGTCCACCCTTTCTAGTCTCCCTGCCACCACCACCACCACCACCACCACCACCACCACCACCACCACCACCACCACCACCACCACCACCAATGTAATAGGATCCATGACTTTCCTTTTAGATTGGCAGTTCTGTAGCCGCATGCAAGATGTCCTTCTTACATAGTGAAGATGCTCACTGTGGTACAGCCTTACAGAAGGGTGCCAGAGGACCTGTGGAAGGTCTCACACCTTCCCATCTCATTCCAGCCATTTGTCATTAGGGAATTACTCTATGGACATCACAGCCCACACATGAAGAGGCACATGTAGCCTATTCTTGACTGACGCTCTTTGCAATGACAAGTCTATCGGGCATCTATGTGCCCACCAGCAAGGCTTGGTTGAATGGTCCATGCTGCATTGCCCTCTGGAGTTCAGTAAGAGGAAGTAGATGAATTATAAAATCCTTAGATTGCTGGGATGTTTTGGATATAAAACTACAGTAGAACAAGCCTATGGCATATATACTACCATTTATTCTAGGGAAAGAAACAACAAACTAGCTTTTAATATTTTTTAAATGGAAAAAACATCTTCAAATAAATAGAAGTCATTTCTGAGCAGAGAAGAGAGAGGGCATCTGACTCTGATGAACAGAATTGCTTATCTCATAGTGAAACAAGAGTAATAAAAACAATAATGAAAAATCTAAACAAAGACAAAATTTGCTACACACAAATTGGTGATGTCCCTCGTGAAGTTCCTTGCCCTGGGAATGTCCAGTTATCATCCTCTGTGCATTAGTTAGAGTATCCAAAGGAACTTACTGAAGCCACATCTGAACCTCAAGTGTTCCAGAAGACACAGGGTGAGAGAGCTTTCCAAGTAAATCCTTAAGAGGCACCCATCCACCCACTGTTGTCTTAAAGTGGAAAATTTTGATATTAAAACAAGAACATATTTTGATCTGAGAGTGGATGACAGCTTGTCAACTACAGGACAGACTCAACCAGGAGCCTTCCTTCCACCATCCATCCTTCCTTCCTTCCTTCCTTCCTTCCTTCCTTCCATCCATCCACTAGCTCTACCTTAGAGATCAGAGCTGATGATGGGAAAGTTCCTTCCCTAGAACATTTCCAGCCAGTGAGCACATGATAATGGATCCCAGTAATTGCTTTGGGACTCTGAAAGGACACTGCTTCTAGGTGGTGACTATGAGTGGATGCTAATGTGGAGAGGACAGGAGTTTCTTGAAGGACAAGCCACCACCATAAGAAATTGCAAGAGAAGCAACCCAGAACCAGTTACACTTCTGTACTAATTTGTGGAAAATGCATGTGATTGAGAAGCATGTTCAACCACATGGGCAGTCCCCAGCAGCCCTAGCCGTGAGATTGTCTACCATCCAAACAAAATGTCTGGCTTCTCCAGTCGAAAAGTACTTTGTGTCTAATATTTTTAGAAGTCTGATTTTGAGAAGTGAAAATTGAAATGTTTACCAAGGAAAGAACACATGATCTTGGCTTGCATCAAAATAAATGAGACTGGAAGCAGCTGCTGTTGGGGAAACCCATACAACAGGATTATATAAAGTTAATAACGGTGGAAGCTGGAGAATAGATAGGTAGATGATACCAATTTTTGTTACCTGTTTTGCTATTTTAATTTCCAATTTAGAGAGAGAAGAGAATAAACAAGAAGAGGAAGAAAATAAAGGAAAATAGGGAGGTAGGGATAGAGGAAGGGAAGGATAGATGGAGAGAGGGAAGGACAGATGGAGGGAGGGAAGGAGAGGAGGGAGGGGAAGAGGGATAGGTCATTATAAGGAAAGTGAAGAGTGAAGGGGGAAAGCAATGAAGGCAAGGCAAGAATGGGTAGAAGAGGGCGGGGAGGGGAAAGGGAAAACAAGGTAGAAGAGAGAAGGCAAGTCAGCCAAATGGATGAGCTGGGCAGTGTGCATGTCAGGCCTCCGGGCTCTGCCTGCATCTGCCTGCCCCCTTCACCTCTTGCCTCTCCTCGAGTATCCTCCAGGATCTGACTTTCCTGTTCTCTCCTCTCAGGGAGTAGCACTTGTCCAGGCCCTTCAGTGACTTCTCAACTCTTAGACCATCCTTCAGATCCCATGCTGGTTTTCTGTCTTCATGCACACCCTGGCCTTTCTGATGTGGTCCTGCCTCTCCTTTTAACTACTGTGGCACCTCCCACCCCTACTTTGCAGGACGTCATACCTCCAAAGTCATACTCAGTCAAGGGAATGTCGCTTGTTCCTTCAGCCTTTCTAGGTTGTGAGACTCCCACGAGCAGCCACGGTACCTGACCAGATGTATGGGTCAGCATGCGGCTTTCTAGAACTTGCTGGGTATTTTATCGTGCTTTTGGGGTGGGATGAGGCAATGACAGGAAGCCAAGATATTCACCCTGGGGTGAAAAGAGCTCAGCTTTCAATAAGTACAGAAGAGGATGCATGGTTCTTAGAGGCTGAAAAGGCTGAGGCAAGCGTCTCTGATTTTATCCTTTGATAGGAAAAATGAAAAGAAAGTAATAAAAAGGCACATACTGTTATTAGATATGCCTTCTTCCAGCCCTGGGGTTATATGCCATTCTGTGTGGGAAAGGTAAGGGAGACACCTTAATACATATAGCATTTTAATCATAATGTGACTATGGACTGCGAGGCATGGCTCAGTCTCCTAGTGGGTGAAGTCTCCCTGCATGGGCAATGCTGGTTGCCTTGTGAAGACTGTTATACCTCTGGTAGGTTAAAGAAATGCTCAGGTATGCAAGCTCTAAACAGCAGTGACCAAAGACACTGCTAGTTTCTTCTGGTATGCTGGATGAGGAACTCACTAGCAACACAGCCTCCCTCAAGTGGACTAGACAACTCATTGGATAAAACCTGGCACCAGGGCATGGCAACCTGACTTCAGTCCTAGGGAGCCACATGGTGGAGAGAAAGAACTGATTTCTGAAAGTTGTACACTTATACACACACCATAAATAAATATAATTTCTAAGAAAAGGAATGCATCCTTCTGCAGACTTGGATATTCAGACCAGAGACCTTTGCTAATTACAGACACAGGAGATGAATGCACATCCTGTGTCTTCCTTATTTTATATATTCTTCTTTTGCATAACACAATATGTTCACCTGCAGAGAGGCAATTCCTGAGCCACAGAGGAAGCCAAGATGTCACCCACAGCATGGGATCAGTACATCTTCCCAGGTTAATATTTGGAAAGGAAGAAAGCCATAAAGAATTGCAGGTGCTTTTATTGGCCAGCATGGGGTGTAGGTATTCTCTTTCCTTATTGTAAGGTAACTAGTAAATCCTTTTTAATGTATTCATATCTTATTAATTAATTGTTCATCTTAATATCTGCATTTTCAGAGTTGTATTCAGAAGGGTTTTCTTTTTCTTGTCTCAATTACTTTTCTACCAAAAATGTGGTTTTGGTGCCCCTAACAGACTGATTTCATCAAGCATGGTCTAGGGAACAGAGTTCACATATAAACCCAAAGATGTAGGTTTGAGGTCTGTTCCTTTGTGATCTCAAAACATGGCTCAGAAAGGATGGTAGCAGGGATGGTGACCAACTCACCTGCTGCTGTGGAGACCTGTCAGGAAGGCCTAAGGGCTTAGGATTATTACCAGTTTCCTCAGACTTCTGTGTATGTGCATACATGCATGTCCGTGTGTGTGCACAGATATGAACAGGTCTTCTCTCTCTCTCTCTCTCTCTCTCTCTCTCTCTCTCTCTCTCTCTCTCTCTCTCTCTCTCTCTCTCTCTCTCCTTAATCTTACATATTCATCTAAAGCCTTCCACCATATTGTTTTGAAATGGGGAATCTCACTAGGACCTAAAACTTGCCAATTCTGCTAGCCTGACTGGCTAATGATTCCAGGGGATGATACTGTCTCTTGCCACCATGCCAAGAACTGCATTTACCAGCACCTCTCTGTCTCTGTCTCTGTCTTTGTCTCTGTCTCTATCTCTAACCCTTCCTCCCCGCTTTCTAATCATCCTTTAGTATGTGTTCTGGGGAGCCAATTCCACCTTTTCTTGGTGCATGGCAGGCATTTTACTGACTAAGCCATGTCCCCAGCCCCACCCCTGCTTTTCAGACTTTCACTGTGCCTTTGAGAGCCCCTGCTGCCCTGGTTTGTGCCTTGCTTCCTTGTAAAAGCACTCAGTATGCTTTTGTCATAGTGAGACTCGCCGCACTTTCATCTCCTGTCCCCCAGGTTTGCTCCCTTATCCCCCTACATAATCTTTCTGCTGCTTCATGCTGTTTTCTCCACCTACATTCCACATAGGAGAGTCTATGGGTCTGCTTCTCTCCAGGTCCACCTGCTTTCCTATGGATGACATCATTTCCTTCTTTGTGGCAAGCCCACTGTGTGTATCTGCCACATTTTCTTTATCCTTTCATTGGCTGATGGGTACCCAGAGTATTCTATCACTTGACTACTGTGAACAGTGACAGTAAACATAGGCCTGCTGGAGTCTCTATTACATGCTTATATTGATTTCTTTGGGAATAACACCCAGGAATGAAATAGCGAGATCACTTTGTTGCTGTTGTTGTTGTTGTGTTGTTTGTTTTGTTTTGGCCTGGTTTTCTGAGAAACCTACATAGTTAATTTAGTACTGGCTGAGTAATTTACATTCTCCCTGCCAGTGCATATACATCTTTATCAGCATTTGTTGTGATTAGCTTTCTTGATGATAGCCATTGTTAGTTTTTATTGATGATAGCTGGAATAAATACTTTGCAGTGTTGTTTTGACTGCCTTGACCTTTATTGCTAGGGTGTTTAATTTTTTTCATGTGTTTCCTATATATTTCTAATGCTTTTGAACAGAATTCATTTCTGCATTTATCAATTATATTATGTGGTCTTTTGATATCTATTTTTAAGATTTCTTTTTATTTTTAATTATGTGTATGTGTTGCTAGATGCATCTGTGATTGAAGTGTCTGAGGTATCCAGAAGAAGGTATTGGGTCCCTGAGAACTGGAGTCCCAGATGGGTATGGATGTCATATAGATGCTGGGAACTGAACTTGGGTCCTTTGCAAGAGCAACAAGTGCTCTTAACTACTAAGCAATCTTTCTATCCCCTAAATAATTTTTTATTTCATTTTTTTTAAATTATGTGTTCCAGAGATTGATCCTTGTCAGGGGTAATAGCTAGCCAATAGTTTCTTCTCCATGCTGGGCTGTCTTTTTATCCTGGCACTTATCTCCTCTGTGCAGTAATTAATACTTTATTGATATGACTTGTTTTTTATTGATTTATTTTATGTGTATAAATGGTTTGTCGTCCTCTATATATATGCACCATGTGCATGCATTATTCCTAAAGCCAGAAGGACATCTCTTTTTTTTTTAATGTTGAGTTACAGAGGGTTGAGAGCCTCAAATGTGCTCAAATTCAACCCAAGTCCTTTTCAAGGGCAGCCATGCTCTGAACTGCTAAGCATCTCTCCAGCCCTTTGTTCTTTAGCTTTTGAGATGAGATTCTGCTGTGTAGCTCAGGCTGGTCTAGAGCTCATTATATAGACTAAACTGCCCTCCAGTTTAAACAGTTTAAACTGCTCCACTGCCTGGTCTCCCAACTGCACATCTGCTTTCATCTTAACCAACCAAGTCCAATTAATTAGCAATGCTCATACATTCGTGGGCGCAAGGCCACCCGTGGGTACCTACCAGTGTCTACGTCCTTAAAGAAGGAAGACATTTCTCCAGCAGCCATCAACTGCCAAGAGCTACTCAGTGGGGGTGGGGCCTTGAAAGCTTATCCTCCTCTATTCTGCTATTGTGACTGGCTTGATTTTTATATGGGGTTTATGCAAGTAACCACTGTTATGGTGAGTCATAATGTGCCAGCCATGTCAGGTCAGAAGACAGCATAATGCCTCACTCCATCTCATCTTCCAGCTCATGCATTCTTTCTGCATCTTCTTACTTGCTGCTCCCCAAGCCTGAGTAGGGCCCACCTCCACTTCTTCAAGGCATGTATAGGATCTTGATCAGTAACATGGTCTGAAGCTTTTTGTTTGTTTGGCTTTTTGTTTTGTTTTGTTTTGTTTTGTTTTCTTTTTCCCTCTGTTTTATTATTATGCCTTATATGCCTATTTGTTTTCTTTTTTATTGAATATTTTCTTTATTTACATTTCAAATATTATCCCCTTTCCCAGTCATCCCCCCAACTTCCTATCCCATTTTCCCTTCCCCTGCTTCTATGAGGGCGTTCCTCTACTCGCCCATCCACTCCCACCTCCCTGCCCTTCAATTCCCCTACACTGGGACATCTATTGAGCCTTCATAGGACCAAGGACCTCTCCTCACATTGATGCCTGACAAGGCAATCCTCTACTACATATGCAATTAGAGCCATGTGTACTTCTTGGTTGATGGGTTCGGTTGGTTGATATTGTTGTTCTTCCTATGGGGTTGGAAACCCCTTCAGCTCCTTCAGTCCTTTCTCTAACTCCTCCATTAGAGACCCCATGGTCAGTCCAATGGTTGGCTGTGAGCAATCACCTCTATATTTGTAAGGCTCTGCCAGGGTCTATGGAGACAGCTATATCAGGCTCCTTTCAGCAAGCATTTCTTGTGTATCCACAATAGTGTCAGGGTTTGGTGACTATGGGATGAATTCCCAGGTGGGACAGATCAAGAAAAAGGGAAACCAAAGTGTGGGTGCTTTAGTTCTTCTGAGAAGGGGAACAAAATACTCACAGGAACAAATATGGAGATAAAGTGTAGAGCAGAGACTCTGGATGGAAAGGCCATCCAGAGAATGAAGCTATTTTATAGCCAATGATATCTTGTCAAGCTTCTGCTGTCTAGAACAGGGTCCAATCTGCCTTTGATGCCACTGGAAGCTGTTCCTTTTCTCTTTTTAACTTTCATATTCTTTTCATGACTGAGACCTCTAAATGCAACCGATTGCATTGTCAACAAACTTAAACTCTTAAGGAAAAGTTGCTAAAATCCTATTTGTGGCTTCAAGAATGTCTCCAATTTTGACAAGCAACCATTGTAACGCTCCTGGGAAGCTGTTTTTTGCTGTTATTTTTCCGCAGTTCTGATCATAAGATTCCCCTAACATTGTACCAAATTTTAGTTTCATTCCTGTTTCAAAAATTCTCACTGATCTCTTGTTTCTTCAAGATCTTCAAACACCTGACAGCTCTAAGATCTAATTACTAATTCCAGAGGGGCTTAGTATACATTGGAAATTCACAGGGGTTAATTAAAGGGGTCAGCTCTCCCATAAAAAACTCCAGCATCTATCTCAATATATTACTAATTGTATAAGATATTTTCTGCCTGGTTCACTTGGGAGATGCTTGGAGGGACTTTCAAGGTTGCATAGTGTTCCTTGTTCATTAGCTTGATGTCTCACAGTAGCTTATAAGACCCACACTGAACAAAAGGTTGATTAAGATTTAGGAAGGTCAGAAGTCACTGACAAAAATCTCCAACCAAGTTCATAATCCATCTGCATTGTAACAAATCATGTTCACAGTTTGAATCATTTAGTAAAATAATAAATTTTTAAATGTTAGATTGCAATGCTTCTTGGCGTCAGTGGCTTTGATAAAAGTATCAAACGCATTATCTTGTTTTTGTAACTACAGACTAATAGTTAATATTTATCTCTATTGTGCAGAAGAGCAAACTGAAGGTTAGAGCAGATACGAATCATTTCCATGTACTTAGCTGAGCTGTGGTAAGAGAGTCTTTTGGTCAGTCTCTATCCTACTGTTTTGCATGTGTGTATACATGTCGGGGAAAGTGATGGACATATAGATATGTACGCTGTTAATGAGGTTTGGGGCTCCTGGGAAAAGACCAGACTCCATTCAATTATAATTAAGAGATTTATTGATTAGCTGCTAGCAGGACCATAGTCTCTGAGCCAGATTTGAGCTTGCTGTATAGGAGGGGTATAGAGAAGGATTTTTTAAAAGGTGAAAACCACAAGACCTTTGATATGTATGCAAGCAAGGACAATAAAATGGTCTGTTCTGCCAAGTTTAAGTGGTTGAGGTGAGTCAAGACAATCTTTGGGCATCTGCATAGGCATCTAACAGAGGCAAAAATGCAATTAGTCATATTATAACATTGATCACAGCTGGGAGGAGGTCACTGAGTCGGAGTTACTTAGAACTTAGCCTCCAGAGACTGAAGTCAGAGACAGATGGTTAGTGGTTACCAATATGGATGCCAAGCATACAATGAAGTTTCCTTAGCCATCACAACACATAGTGATTTTCCTCAGATGCAGAGGCCTATAGCTTGTCAAGTAAGCTGGGCTGGCTGGCTGGTGAGCCCAGGCATCTGCCTACCTCTGCTTTTCCAGACCTGGGTTTTGCTAATGTATAGATAGCACCATGCTCAGATTTTCATTGTGAGTTCTGGGAATCAAACTCAGATCCTAATGTTTACACAGTTAACCTTTTACTGACTGGGCTATCTCCCCAACCCTTCCAACCCACCCACTCATAGTTTACCAATGTCTGTGGCCTGGCTTATCACACAGTCATCATATGTACTGATGGCTGGAAAAACACAACATAAGGAAAGGAGCATTGTACATTGTCAACACCATGCTTATATCCCGACTATGCAGCTAACTAGATTTCTTATAAATCTGCTTCCCTCTGCACTCCTTCATGATTTAAAGCTATGGGGAAGAAGTGGATAAGGTAAATTTCCCCCATCCTTTCTTGGTCAGGAACTAGCCTAAAATTATTTAGCAAACTGAATAAAGTAATTCATACTAAGTACTGAATTTGAATGGCCATCTTCCTTTCATGGTTATTTGCATTTTCCAAAAGGAAGAACTTACATGAGCATGTGACCAAATAATTGAAACAAATAGAACTACACAGCCAGGAGGAGACCAGGCAACTGGGAATCCAGACTTCACAGATCTTATCCCATCTCCTGTGGCAGGTTTGCCTACTTTGCCCTTTCTCTGAGTTTCCACTGATTTTTTCATATTGAGAAATTGTCCAGCTAAAGAGTCTTCTAGACATATGCCAAATACAAAGAATGCTCAAGAGAATTATAAAGTGTAATAACCCAAAACTAAGAACAGAGTCTCTGTTATGAGAAACACCTGTATAAACTCAAAGACCATTATACTTAGCAATGCTGTTTACTTCCTGGTATGTGTTTTTAGCCCAATGTCAATGACAAAAGGTATGGCCTACTTTGAACTACTAGGTAACACAATCACTTCAGTAGATTTGACTGCAATGTCCTTGTGCATCACTGAGGAAGAGCAGAGGTCTCATGCCCTGACATTGTGTGGCCAGCCTAGTCTCTTTACTCTGGAAGAAAGACTTCACTGTGGCATAGATCTCAGACCAAGTCTCTCACCATATTCTGAGGTAAATTAATCACTTCCAATCTCTTCATCAAACCTCAATTTCTATAGCAATTCCTATAGTGGTGTGTGTGTGTGTGTGTGTGTGTGTGTGTGTGTGTGCATATAAGTGTCTGCATGTGTGTTATGTGTATACCAGTGGGCATACACCTGTTAGTGCAAGGCAGTCTGAAGTCAAGTGCCTGCTCCTATTATGCTTCACCTTATTTTTTTATTTTATCTTTTATTGGATATATGCTATATTTACATTTCATTTCCCTTTTTCTGGTTCCCTGCCCCCCAAAGCTCCGAAATGCCCTTTTCCCTCCCCGTGTTCCCCCATCCACCCTTTCCCACTTCCCTGTTCTGGTATTCCCTTACAGTGATGCTTTGAGCCTTTCCAGAACCAGGGTCTACTCCTTCCTTCTTGTCGGACATCATTTGGTATGTGGACTGTGTCTTTGGTGTCCCAAGATTCTAGGCTAATATCCCCTTATCAGTGAGTGCATACCATGGGTATTCCTTTGAGACTGGGTTACATCACTTAGTATGATGTTCTCCAGCTCCATCCATTTCTCTAAGAATTTCATGAATTCATTGTTTCTAATGGCTAAATAGTACCCCATTGTGTATATATATCACATTTTTTTGTATTCATTCATCCGTTGAGGGACATCTGAGTTCTTTCCAGCTTCTGGCTATTATAAATAAGGCTGCTATGAACATAGTGGAGAATGTATCCTTATTGCAAGCTAGGGAATCTTCTGGGTATATGCCCAGGAGTGGTATGGCTGGGTTCTCCAGAAGTATCATGTCCAGTTTTCTGAGGAACCGCCAGACTGATTTCCAGAGTGGTTGTACCAGCTTGCAGTCCCACCAGCAGTGGAGGAGTGTCCCGCTTTCTCCTTGCCAACACCTGCTGTTTCCTGAATTTTTAATCTTAGCCATTCTGACTGGTGTGAGGTGAAATCTCAGGGTTGTTTTGATTTGCATTTCTCTAATGACTAATGATATTGAACATTTTTTTAAGGTGTTTCTCAGCCATCTGAATTTCTTCAGGTGAAAAGTCTTTGTTTAGCTCTGTACCACATTTTTTGATAGGGTTATTTGGTTTTCTGGGGTCTAACTTCTTGAGTTCTTTGTATACATTGGATATTAGCTCTCTGTCAGATGTAGGGTTGGGCTTCACGTTATTTTTAAGACACTATTATCATCATTATCAGTATCACTATTATTTGCATGTACAGTGTGCAGGTACTTGTAGAAACCACAAGAGGGCATCCAATTCCCTGAACCTAGAATTACAGATGCTTGTGAGTCACCTATATGGGTACCAGGAACTAAATTCCAGTCCTCTGCAAGAACCCACTCTGAACTGCTGAGGAATCTCTTCAAACCTTCCATCTTATTTTTTGAGATACAGTCTCTCACTGACCTTGGGGAGTTCTGACTAGAGTTTTGGGCTAGTTTTGAACTCCTTGGGGAGTTCTGTCTCTCCTCCTCAACACTAGAAGCTTTTTGTACCTGACTTTTTGGTATCAAACTCATGTCCTTGTCCTTGCATGACAACCACTTCACCAGATGAACTGTCTCTCCAGCCCCACCAGTGTAAATTTTCAAAAAGTCAAAGAGAAGTAATATATAGTGTTTAAGAGCTTAACCTTGAACAAGAGCCAGACCAGGTCTGTAATTGTTCTCTCTTGAACCAGTGGAGGTGCCTTTGAGAATTATTGCCTTGGCTTAAGGTTGAGTTCCCTCATGATGAAGTAGTAGGGGCTGTGATGGGTGGCCAATTGAGAGCGCCACCTCGTGGATTTGTGGTAAGCATCAAGTGAGGTTTTATATTTAAAGCAGTCTCTGTTTAACAGTAATGGTATTTGGCATTTTAAAGCCTGTTTGGTGCTTTCTGTAGAGACCCAAACATTTCATTTTCCTTCTCACAAATAAAGTTACATAAAATAATGTGAACTTAATGCTTGATGGATTCTGTACTGTGAACATCTCCAGGTGAAGATCAGACAGGAGGAGTGGTATCAGACATTATGTATTTGGGGGCTGTTTCTAGAATTTACTTTATTGTCTGGGATCACAGATCCTCTTTTCCTTGTGGCCCTCTAAGTCATCAAAGAGTGCATCTAAAAAGACAGATCTGTGTGTAAAAAGGCTTAGTATAACAGCTAGAGTTACTAGTCCTACAGACAGGGTGAGCCAAACTCCAGTGTCAGTTCAGCTGGTCACTGACTGAGTGGCCTTCCCTGTAAAAGCTGCTTTGTCACCCTACCTCAAAGTCATTACCTGTAAAGTGAAGAGAAAAAGACCAAACAACAAATAGCAAAACAAGTAGCAAAAAGATGTGAGGGTGGGATCTGAGAGTGGGTGGTCTGCTCCCATGGCAACAATTGAATGACAGGTAGAAGAGCAGCCTTGAGGCAGTGGGGGAGATTCTCAGAGCTAGAATGCTGTTTCTGCCATTAGCTCCTGGTGTCACCATGGGCAAAGTGCTTGGCTTTCTCTCTGAGACAGCTCCTTTCTTGAATGGGGATCGTAATAAGAATATCTATTCCACAGAATTGCTATGAGACAGGCTGGGAAGAGGGTTAAGTGCTTAAGGTACTTAATGTACTAGATGCCCAGGTTCACATAAAAATCTCGGTGTGACAGTATATATCCAGAGACAGGAGTATCCCAGGGGTCACTAACTACCCACTGTAGCCAGTCTGTGACCTCTATGTACAAGGAAAGACTGTTTTAAAGTAGAGAGTGATACAGGAAGGTACCCAACATCAACTGAACCTCTGGCCTCCACAAGCAGATACACATACACACACACACACACACACACACACACACACACACACACATATTATGGTAAAGAAGATTAATCTGCCTCAGCTTTTAGACCTGAGGCTGACACTCGACTATAAATAACAGCTATTCTTAGTTAAATATTGTTCATAGACCATCTTTGCTATATTAAGATAGTTTTAGGGCCCGCAGTTCACCCAGGCCCCTACACGGATGGTCTCCATCTTGCGCCCAGGTCATCAGCAGAGAGGTGCAGGTATCCAGACTTAATCGGGGCCTGCCATTGCTTGGGCGGGAACCCACCAGGCTTGGGCCAGTAGCCAGAGCCAGGGCAGCTCGGCACAACATCTCCACGGCATATGGTGCGGCTGGGAGCTGCTTGCCCCTAGGTTCTTCCAGGCCCCTACAACGATGGTCTCCATTTGGCAATAAGGGGTGGGGGGTGGGAAGTGGGGGCATGGGGGTTGATGGGGGAATAGTGGGATGTGGCAGGGGGTGGGGGGAGAAGAGGACTTATGGGACATAGGGTGAAGGGTAAACTGGGAAAGGGGAAAGCCTTCGGAACAAAGAATATAGAAAATTAAAAAAAGAAAAGAAAAAAAGATAGTTTTAAGACAGAAACCAAACAGCATATAAAACATCTGTCCAGACTTGTTATGAAAATCTTGAAATATTGTCTTAGTTAAGGTTTCCATTGTTGTGAAGAGACACCATGATAAAGGCTACTCTTATAAAGGACAATTCATTGGGGTTGGCTTACTGGTTCTGAGGTTCAGTCCGTCATCATCATCATGGTTTGAAGCTTAGCAGCAGCCAGGCAGGCATGGTGCTGGAGATGCTACGAGTTCGACATCTTGGTCCAAAGGCAAACAGGAGAACACTGTCTCCAATGTTGCTAGGAGGAATGACTCAAAGTCTACCAGGCAGTGACACAATTCCCTTAATAAGGCCACACCTACTCCAACAAGACTGCACACCTCCTAAAATATTCAAACCACCACTAATGCCCTGCTTCCATACTCCAGATACTGAATCTGAATGACGTGTATGATGGTTTGGATGCCTAAATTGAACAAGTTTTTCATTGACAAACCATCTTCTCACCTATGGATTCCTCTACCTTTTAACTCTATCCACCCAACTCCTTGGGTTCAATCATGGGAACCTTTCTAGACTCTTCCTCCTCTCCCAACTTATATTTGGGTCTTACTTCCTATTACTGTTTTGGTGCATGTGATAGTCCTGTTATTTTTCCAGAGTTATCCCTATGAGGGAAGGAATCACTGCTCTTTTGTGCACCCTTAGCAGCTATCAGAGCTTCAGATAACAGTGAGCCATGCTCTTGCCTCATCTGACCTTGCAGTTTAATGAAACAGAAATGCATTTATCCAGTGGCTGCAGCTATTAGCACTGAAGATGTTATGTTGAACACCGAGGAAGATACAAGGGAGTGTGCAAAGATGTGGCTACCATATAGAAACCCCAGGGTCCACCAGAGACACCGAGCACAGTGGCAGAGCTCAGAACAACCCCAAGATCTGCTGTCCCCTTGAACAATGTTTGCCAAAGTATGCATCCTGGGCTGCACAAGGATATGCATCCTGGGTTGTGGTAGGGATTTCCTGAAAGAGCATGGTTTATCCCTTCAGTAGCAACTTAGCTCAAGTATCATTCACAACAGCTAGGGGCATGGCTCCCCTCCAGGAACAGTTCCCCTCCAGGATCACTCCATCCTGGTACTGCTAGCTTTTCAAGACCTCAATATTTAGTTTCATGTGTATTATGATTTAAATATGAACTGTCCTCCATAGACCTGTGCATTTAAACACATGGTCCCAAGCTAGTGGTACTGTTTAGAAAGGTTGGGGGACTTTAAAAAGCCAGAGCCCTGTGAGAAAAGGTATGCCAATAGGCAATAGGGGCAGCCTTTGCAGTTTTATATCCTGGCCCTACAGAATATCCTATTCTCTCTACACTTCCTGACTGTCAGGCCAGCCTCAAGCTCCTACTGTCATGCCTTATCTGCCATGACAGACTGTGTGCCTCATGAAACTAGACCCAAATAATGCCTCTTTATTCTCTCTTAAGCTGCCTTTTTCAGGGTCTTTTATCAAAGCAATAGGAAGAAAATGAATACAATACAGACACACATGATTGCAGCCAAAATTTCTGAATTCTCTGCATAGTTATTCCATGGATTGGTGTCATTACACGTTGCTGTCTCAAAATGCCTAACCAAAGCACCTTAAAGGGACAGAGATTAATTCCATTCTCTAGTTCTGCATGGATATAGGCCATCCTGGTGGGGAAGGCATGTAGCCTGCCTAGCACATTGCATCAGCAGTCTGGAAGTAAAGAGAACCAGAAATTGGGCTGGGCTATAAAATGTCAACTCCAACGACATACCTCCCCAACAAGATTCCACCTCCTAAAGGTTCCATCCTCTCCCCAAATAGTATCAATAACTTGTTCTAAGTGCTCAAACATGTAATCCTAAGAGTGACAGTCCACATTTAAATTAACAACATTCTCTCTCTCTCTCTCTCTCTCTCTCTCTCTCTCTCTCTCTCTCTGTGTGTGTGTGTGTGTGTGTGTGTGTGTGTGTGTGTGTGTGAATCTGGAGAACACCCCCAAAGCAATTAACTTATCCAATGCCTAAAACTTAGTGGTTTTTTTGTTGGTTGGTTGGTTGGTTGGTTGGTTGGTTTGGTTTGGTTTTGTTTTGTTTTTGTTTGTTTTGTTTTTGTTTTTGTTTTGTTTGGTTTTTCGAGACAGGGTTTCTCTGTGTAGCCCTGGCTGTCCTGAAACTCACTCTGTAGACCAGGCTGGCCTGGAACTCAGAAAATCCTCCTGCCTCTGCCTCCCAAGGACTGGGATTACAGGCGTGCGCCACCACACCCGGTGCTAAAACTTAGTTTTTAAGTACTATAATAAAGTGACTAAGGTTATGTGCAATGCCAATATTTCTGCCAAGTCTTTTGCCATATTTTAGTGGTGTGTGTGTTGCACACATGTGCGCATATGCATGTGGATGTCCACAGAGGTCAGAAGAAAGTATTGGATCCTCTGGACCTAGAATTACAGAATCCAACAGGGGTTCTGGGATCCAAATTCAGTTTTCATCAAGAGCAGTACACTGAGCTATCTCTCTAGCCCTCTTAATTAATTAAGCGAACAAAGTACCCCCTAAAAATAACCACTCCAGACATAGAATATATTTAAAATGTCCATCCCCAGCATGCCCTTTTTTGCTCGTGGAGTTGAGATTGAATAGAGGAAGGCTATCTTGATTTGAAAGGAAAGTGCATTTTTAGAGGAAAATAGAAAAGAGAGAAGCAGAGTGTGGCTTCAAGACTTCTCTGGACAATGGAAATGAGGGTTGTGGGGATGTAGTCCTGTCTAAAGACTGCTCAGGACATCACATGTGAGCATCTCCAAGTCCTCTGCTTCTTGTGTACATGTCTGACCAAAAATTCAGAAACAGTCCTGCACACACACACACACACACACACACACACACACACACACACTGATTAAAGAGGGACAATCACTTAAACACTGTGGTGGGGGAAAAATGTAATTGATTTCTTGCTAGAAGTGATTCGTGAGGATTATATGGGGGAAATCAGCATGTTGTTGTGGGAAGCTTCCTTCTGAGGTGCAACTCCAGTTTTATTTGATGAGATCTTTTTTCCAAAGGTCCTTGGACCTTGATCTCTTATGATGTGGATAATCAGCAGAACCTACTCGTTCCTTAATGAAAGCAACTGAGACCAGCAATTGTAGCAGCTGAGATAAAATCATAGCTTTACTGCAGAGGCCATTAGCTGGGTAGAAACTGCATCCTGAGGTCATAAATAGTTATTAGCCAGTTAATGACAGCTATAGTCAAATCATTACATTTACATCTGATGAATAGGGATGAAGCCTTCCTTGGCCTGTTGGAGCTCAGGCAGTTTATCTGAGTGTTCCAGTATTCGGGGCAGAATTTCCAAATTTGAAATGGCAAATCCTTACAACCTCCCTTAAGGAAACACAAGAAATGGGTAAAAGTAAACAATTAGGTACATTTTTTTCCTAGAGTGTTCAACCTTTCAATGATGTCTTTAAATCCTAATGTGATTCCTGTTGGCTGCAACACAACCCACTAAGTCATGTGACCTTGGGTGCTTCATGCCATGTCCCCAGCTTCTCCCCATTATGGCAACTCCCTGAGGCTTTCCAAACTATACTGTCAAGACTTTACTCCAAATGACAACAAAATTAAAGATTAGATCTTTCATCTTCTCCTGTGCTACTAATCCATTTTTGTGGTCCCAGGGATGGCACCTAGAGCTTTGTGCATGCCAGGCAAGGGCTCTACAACTATGCCACATTCCCAGACCCCTTATTCTTTGTAGAAACTGATATTTCATGTATTATCCTATGTTCTGCAATGGTCCCTGCAATCAAGAAATTTAAATACTCGTTCAATCTAACAGCAACCCTTTTCCACTGGTAGATATAAATTAATCTACAATATATTGCTTTGGGGTGATTTAACAATCAAGCATATGTACTCTGGGCTTCTTTTCAGCTCATTTGATAATGGGTCTGATTTAATTGGAGCTGTTTGGACTGGGCATGTAATATTGCTCAGGCAGAATCACTGATAAATACAAAGTATGTGCTAAAATATCATTGAAACCTACAAGTATTTAGAAATCTCATTATTTAAAAAGAAATCATTTATGAAAACATGAAGTTTGAGAGCAGAAGGTTAAGCACTCTTATTTTATTAATTGTGAGCTTCCAAACCCTCTTTCTTAACCATTAGTAATTAACTCAGATTTAAACTTATGCACATGCTCATTTCCTAGAAGAAAATTACGGGGTAAAGGTCTGCACAGCTGTCTCAATCAACACAGGCTTCCATGGATAATCATTTCCTATGTGCCCAGGCACCACATGCCACAAATGTCACAAGATATATCTGGAAGAAGATGATGTGTTAGTTACTCTCATTGCTGTCACCAAAAATATCTGACAAAGCCACTTCTGGGAGGGAAGTTTGGGTTTATTTTAGCATAGCATTTGGAAGTGAAGTTTATGGCAGAGACAACATGATAGAGCTTGGGGCAGCTGGTCACACTGCATCTGCAGTTAGGACACAGAGAAGGCTTAACACTGGGGCTCTATCTCTCTTTTATTCAGTATAATATCCCAGTACATGAGATAGTGATGTACACATTATAGGTAAACCTTCCTTGTATAGTTAGATCTTTCTGGAATATACATATACATGGAATATACATATACATATAAATACACACAAGGGGTATAGGTATGACATAGATATAGATGTATATAGATGATATAGAAATAGAGATTACATATAGAGATAGATGATATAGTTTTAATATATCTTATTCCAGGCTTGCCATGTAGCTAAGGATGACATTGAACGTCTGATCCCTCTGCCTCCATTTCCAGAGTGCTGGGATTACATGTGTGTATTACTGTACCCAGTTTTATGACATCCTGAGGATTAGACCCAGGGCTTTGAGATTGCTAGACAAGCATTGATATCCAAAGTTAGGAACTTTCCCTTGCATAAATAAAGACAGGCTGGCATCCAGAGTCAGGTGACTTTGGGCAGTTCTGGTTTCTCTGGGCTTCCCAGAGGTATGTCATTACCCACACCGCAAGCTGTCTGTCAGAGAGACACAGGAAACCTCTGTGAAGAGCTCCTGGCACAGGGCTGTTTGTGGGATAACTGTAACTGGTGTCAGTGGTTATGAGTAATTAGCATTGGACAGAAACTGCCAACAATGGGAGATGTAGAATCACAGACCTTGGCTTTAAATATCAACTTTGCCAAGATATGCACACAATTATATAACAACTCACTTATGAAAATGACTGCAAAACAGATATGGTGATAGCTGATGCTGTCAACTTGGCCTCTGAGCACGTCTATGAGAGATTACATTGATTGCATCAATCGATGTGGAAGATACTCTGATGATATGTAGTACTGTATCCTAGATGAGATCTTGAGCCATATACCTGGCAATGGGGCATTAAACAGCACCATGTACTCATGACTCTCCCATAATGCTTTGTGCCTGCAGATGGAATGTAACCAGCTACCTCCAGTTCTTTTTTTAATTGAATATAATCTTCATTTACATTTCAAATGCTAAAAATCTTTCCCAGTTTCTCCCCTCCACAAAAACCCACCAACCTCTCCTCCTACCCCCTGCCTCCAAGTATATGCCCCTCCACCCAACCTACTTTAACCTCCCTCCCCCCTCAATTTCCCTTTGTTGGGGCATCTATTGATCCTTAACTGGACCAAGGAACACTCCCCCCACTGATGCCCAACAAGGCATTCCTCTGCCACATTTTTGGCTGGAACCATGTGTATCCCTTAGTTGGTGGTTTAGTTCCTGGAAGTCCTGGGGTGTCTGGGTGGCAAACATCGTTGTTCTTCCCATGGGGCTGTAAACCCCTTCAGCTCCTCCAGACTACCCTCCAACTCCTCCATTGTGGACCCCACACCCAGTCCAATGGTTGGCTGCTAGCATCTGCCTCTGTATGTGTAAGGTTCTGGCAGGGCCCCTCCAGAGACAACCATGACATGCTCCTTTTGGTATGTACTTCTTGTCCATAATAGTGTCAGGGTTTGGTGACTGTTCATAGAATGAATCCCCAGGTAAGGCAGTCTCTGGGTAGCCTTTACTTCAGTCTCTGCTCCACACGTTGTCTCCCTTATTGTTCCTGTAAGTATTTTGTTCCCTATCTCAGAGGAACCAAAGGACCCTTACTTCAGTCCTCCTTCTTGAGCTTCCTGTGGTCTGTGAATTGTAAATTGTTTATTTTGAGCTTTTGGGCTAACATCCACTTATCAGTGAGTGCATACCATGTGCATTCTTTTGTAATTAGATTATCTTGCTCAGAATGACACTTTCCAGTTCCATCCATTTGCCTAAGAATTTCATGAATTCATTGTTTTTAATAGCTGAATAGTACTCAAAGAACAATAATTGACAAGCAGGACCTCATAAAACTGCAAAGCTTCTGTAAGGTAAAGGACACAGTCAATAGGACAAAATGGCAACCAACAAATTTGAAAAAGATCTTTACCAATCCTACATCTGATAGAGGGCTAATATCCAATGTATACAAAGAATTCAAGAAGATAGACTCCAGAAAGGCAAATAACCCTATTAAAAAGGGGGATACAGAGCTAATCAGGGAATTCTCAACTGAGGAAACTCAAATGGCTCTAAAGCACCTAAAGAAATGTTTAGCATCCTTAGTTATCAGGGAAATGCAAATCAAAACAGCACTGAGATTCCACCTCACACCAGTCAGAATGGCTAAGATAAAAAACTCAGGGGACAGCAGATGCTGGAGAGGATGTGAGGAAAGAGGAATACTTCTCCATTGTTGGTGGGAGTGCAAGCTCATAAAACCACTCTGGAAATCAGTTTGGTGGTTCCTCAGAAAATTCGACATAGCACTACCACTCCTGGCATATACCCAGAAGATGCTCCTACATGTAATAAAGACACATGCTCCACTATATTCATAGCAGCCTTATGTATAATAGCCAGAATCTGGAAAGAACCCAAATGTCCTTCAACAGAGGAATGGATACAGAAACTGTGGTATATATACACAATGGAGTGCTACCTCCAGTTCTAACAGTAACTTTCTCAGTTTAGGGTACTGTAGCATAACCTCAGAGCCAGAATACATCCTCTGTTCCTTTGAGATGCCGGTGTCCAGATTCTTTAATCACAGTAACAGGAAAAAAACTAAGGCATGTACCAAAATTATACCCTCTCTTAGTCATAGCTTATAATTGTGTTTTGGGATCTCCAATAAAATAATGAGTTTGACTGTGTGCTAGAAACCACCTTCTTTGCCCTCAGCACTAAGCTGGTCCCCATGGCCTGGAACACCTGTCCAAGGGGATTTCCTTTTCCCCTTTCTTGGAAAACTATCCCTGGGTAGAGGCCCAGGAAACTTTTCCATGAAATGACTATCAGTGGCCAGTGGTTTGCTGGGAAGGTCACATGTGTACTGTATTTGAAGAATGGGAAACTCAATCAGATGTCCTGGCTCATGAGGCTGTCTCTGTGTAGCTGGCTCCTTGACCATCTCTCTAGGGAAGCTTAAGGAGATGGGAACTGGTTGTGGATGGGTCAGCCTGAGCAGACTGAAACAAGAGACATGGACCCCATCTCCAGGGGAAGAGCCTTTCTGTGGCCTCCTGGTTGGTTGTTGCCATAATTTCCTGATCTGTATGATTCGGGACCTCTGTCATCCTTCTAGCTCTTAAAGCAGAGGGGGAATTAAATTCGCAAAAATGAGGCAATTACTTCATCAGGTAATTTAACCCATTCCAACACCCAGTGCCTTTTGCTACCTTAGTGAATAGAAAGCCTGAAGAAGGAAAGTGGTTGTAACAAGCAGGATGGTTTGGCGTTGACTAATACACAGCTTTATGTGCTGTAGAGCCATGGTGGCTTCCTTCCCTGGTAGTTTACTAGTGAAAGTATACCTGTGTGTCGTGGAACACCATGGATATTTTTAATTCATTGGCACCTGTCAGTGCTAGAAAGGAAACTTCCAAGGCTGAAGCTCATCTTCTCAATGTTCTGGGACAGATGCAGCATGGTTTCAAGACAGTGCTGTGTCGTCGTGGGCTGAATGATGAGTGCCCACTTTGACTAAGCCCTAGGAACCCTGTAGCTGCTGTGCTTTCCCAAGCCTTGCCACACTCCTCTTGGTTAAATCGGGTCACTTAGATGTAACGAGTTTTTCTGAAATGTTCAGGCACAATCAGACAGTAAAGAGAGGACAGAAAATCTGAATGGGGAAGGAAGCTCTGCTCACCTAGCACCAGCTCTCACTGCGGACAGAGAAGCTCGACATTTATTCCATCCACCATGGATCCTCTGAAAGGGTTTTGCTTTTTATATAAAAGGATTCCACTCCAGAACCATGGAGGGGGAGAACGGGAGCTAATGCTGTGGGCATTCTCACCTGGCAGTGTTTATTGTACTTCCTGGGTTTAGTCTCTCTCAAGATTCTACACCCACAGGAAGTTCTGTGCAGAGTGCAAGGAATGGGACAACATCAAGAACTGGGGTTCTGAGACTCCCACGCCCACACTTGCAAGGTCAGTGGACTATCAGAACCTGGCCATTTATGCCCAGGATAGGCCACACCTCCACTCCATCCTAGTGGCTATTCCCCCAACAACCTGACTTTCATCCTCTACTTTGTGTTCTGCAGAGGTAAGGACCCACTGCTTCATCAAGCCCTCACATGACTCCTGGTCAGTGTAGTTTCCTGATAGAGAATGGAACTGCTCTGGAGGGCTGTCCTGCACTGATTTATAAAGCTAGGAATATGACTTCTTACTGAGGACAAATGGGAGGAGACAATGAGGATGATGAAGGTGAGGGAGAGGGCCAGACACTAATTAGCAATCCTGTCTGGTGTGTGAGCAGCTGTGGATATATTTCCCTTTGTTCGTGCCTTATTAGCTGTGACCTTCAGAGTCAAAACTAAGGCTGACTAGGGAACCTCCAGACCCTACAGGCGGCTAGATAAAGGTACTGTCTTCCTTCTATCTTCCAACAAATCTTGAGCATTGCATCTCTACCCAGAATCCTCAGCACATAATGTTAAAGTTTAGACTAAAGACTATCTCAGATTCGTTCAGTGGCTGCATCCATCATTTCTTTGCATCAGTTGTCAGTGATCTGATCTTGTTTCTACTCCTTTTTCCTTTAACTCACACCTGCAAAAACAAAAATGTCCTTTGAGCAGTTAAGTGTAAAATGCTGTATCAGCCACCATGGTGACAAGCATCTCATTAAGACATTGTAATCAAAGGTCTTAATAATGTTGCCAGTGGCTTTCCATCTGCTCTTTATGGTAGGTATAGATACCTGGGCAAGAGCTTCCATGGGACAGAATTAACACTGTGGGGATGAAACAGCTGATCATTGCAACATCAGCAGTGACTTTTGAGAGGGAGGTACACTTGCAGTGGAAGAAGATATCAGACCATTAATGGGAGAATAACAAAGAAGCCAACATGCTATGCTTTGAAATGTGATTCAACCTGTTCCCACTCCCTCTTCCAAGCTGGCAGTCATAGGATGAAGCAAGGAGAACCAGAGAAGAGTCCAGCAATCATAAGATTGCTGCTGCTATTGTAAATTGGAGTTCACTGTGTTGTCAAGATTGGTCTCTGCCTCAGTCTTCTGTGTTCCCAAGTCTACAGACTCCTGCTACCACTGGGCAAGACAATCTGGATTGAGACATGTTCAGAGGCATTGGTTCTATTCCTGCCTGCCACAAAATCCAAGAGAGGCCCTCTAGTACATTTTGGGGGTTGGTTTATTTCAGAGGTACTTTTCAATTCAAAAATTTGTGTTGTATGTGTGATTGTGTATATATGCATGTATGTGCATGGTATGTGTGGTGTGAGTATGTATGTGTGGTGTGGTGGGTGTGTCTTTGTGTGTGTTGTGTGTGTGTTATACCTTAATTGATTCTCTCTATTGAATAGACGCTCCCACACTTTTTTATTTTGTTATTCTTTTCTCTCTTAAACATGAGCAGTAGCTCATGCAGCTTTGTCCAGTGACCCATGTTCAGGTTTTCTTGAGGACACTTGGTTGTAAACCATTCCTCCAGTACATGGGCTGCACATTTCCATGCCTTTGAGTGTCCTAAGCTTCCTCTGTTGCTGAAAATAAACATTTAAAGTCACAGAGCAACTCTAGAAATACAGAGTAGCCATTTCCTCCAGCCCTCTTCTCTAGAGTTTCTGGGAGGATCTGGCAAGTTTTTAGTCTCCTAAAGGAATGTGGCTTCCAGTGACACATGCCTGTGTTACTCACAGAGAGAATTTTCACGTACCTTAGCTTTACTGCTTTTAGTAATTTAGTCTTTTTGTTCCACTGTCTTTCTCAAGCATCAGTGAAGTGAGGCAGGTGCACACAGAATACAAAACAGAAGCTTCAGATCAATGCAGGGCTAGGAAGAACACAGGAGCCCAGTGTGAGAATGGAATAAGCTAGAGAAATTGATTGTGGCTTGTGACCGCCATGTTTGGGAATCTGACTGAAGAGGGAATGTGGATATTGCTGATGATAAGATGTATAGAATGAGTAGTGGGTCTGGGGGAGGAGACATGAATGGAGATGAGAAAGTTTGAGAAGGAAAAGGGCATAAACAAAATAGTTCAATAGGTAGAGCTTGCTTCTCAACCTGATAACCTGTGCTCAGTCCCCAGAACCCATACGGTACAAGAAAAGAGTTGACCTCTAAATTGACCTCTGACCTCCACTTCCACTGTGTCACATGTGTACACACACATATACACTATCATAGTTTCTGTTGCTGTGACCAAACACTCTGACCTGAGAAGAAGAAAGGTGAGTTTAATTTTATCTTATCTGTGGGTAACAGTCCATCTTTGAGGGAAGTAAGAGCAGGATCCCAAGCAGACACCATGGAGGAATGCTACCTAGTGACTCACTGCTTGGCTCACTCAGGAGCTAATGCTCAACCAGATTTCTTATACAACCCAGGACCACCTGTCTAGGGTTGGTGCTGCCCACCATGGCTGGTCTATTCTATTCAATCAACCATCAAGATAGTGCCCCAGAAACATGCCCAAAGGCCAATAGGAAGTAGAAATATATCAATTGAGACTCTCAGATGACTGTAGGTTGTCAAATTGACATCTGAATCTAAATAGGGGACACACACACTCATACACGTGTGCATGTGCGTGCACACACAAAATGTAATAAATATTTAAAATAAAGGCCACATGTTGAAAATTTTCCCATAGTAAATCTTGACTTGCTAGTCCAGAAGAAAATTAATGAAGAGAGTGAGTGGGTCAAAATCCCTAAGGGGGATTGGCTGGCAGAGGCCATCTGACACTGGACTAAGGAAGACCAAATGTATAGTATAATACCTGATCCAGATTGGCTGATTAGCAACAAAGTATCTGGAAGTCATAATGAAGAGCTTGAGGCAACAGACACTCTGTGTAGGGAAGGGTAGGGAAGAGTAGGGAAGGAGGTATACTGTAAGAGAGCTCCAAGTACTCACGGACTTTAGGGTAGAACCTAGGATTCTATTAGGGGACAAAGTTGATGAGCTCTTCCTGAGGGTCTTATAAGTATGGATAATTTCTGGCAAAACCTCTGGTGTAGTGAGGTTGCTTCAGGATTATGTGGGCGGGGAAGAGTTGAGTCAGCAACAATGAGATTCAAGGTCATGGAGGAGTTAGTGTCTAGAAAGGTATGGGTTGACAGAGTCCCAATGTGGAGTTTTCATAGATAACGTGGAGGGGAGTGATGGGTTCCCATGGCCCTGAATAGATCTTGAGCTCAGGTGTGTCTGCTGTTGATCACAGGTGCCAGCAGGGGCATCTCATCATTGGCATCTCACCCTGACCTTTGGCATTGACTCCCATTGCTGGGACGTGGCTTGGTACAAGCCCTAAAGTGCTCCACCAACACTTCCTAGCCAGTAGTTCTGTCTCAGAAATAGCTTTACAGCCATCAGATCTATCAATCAATTCTCTACATACAGGACCATGTAGCCTAGATGGAAAGTCAGACTTGTAGAAGACCAAGGACAGTCCTAACTGTGTGATTTCACTCTTGAATATAGCTCACCACATGCTCTAGCAGTGCCCACCCTGTGCTATTCTAAGTGGGGAGTAGTTTCTCTTGCATACAACCAGACCAGGAAGATGGTCCACAAAGGAATAGCATGCTTTGATCCATTTTGTACGTTCCACAGTGAACAACACAACTATTAACTAACCACCTGTAATTATTCAGTGGAAAGGGCTTACTATCATAAATGTAAGTCTATTGAGTATGGTTCACAACCTGGCAGCAGCAACCCCAATACTTTCAGCCTCTGGCTAAAATGCTTGTCATAGGAAGCATGGTATAACTTCAGACTTCACTCTGTACCCACTCCAACAATTAAATCATTTTCAAATCTTGTATACGAAGGGAGAAATTATTAAGACCATTTTATGATGGAGAGTGCCAATGTGACAGTCACCCCTGGTCATCATTGCACTTGAGTTCGAAGTGTGCGTCTGAGAGCCTGTGGGGGGGGGGTTGCTGCATTTCATTTGTGACCTGTCTTGTCTGCTTTCAGTCAAGTGTATTCTTGTCAGGACAGGTGAAGCAAGGTCAGTGTTCCTTTATACTATAGGAGTCTCCATGAAAAGCATCTGTTTACATGGGGACATCCTGCTACAGCACTCAGTAGCTTTGTGATATTGGCCAAATTAATGTGTCTTTCCTGATTCCTGTGTGTGTGTGTGTGTGTGTGTGTGTGTGTGTGTGTGTGTTGATCCGTGCACCTGGAAAAGCTGGGGGTTACTGTCAAATGTCTTCCTCAGTTGTTTTTCTGCCGACTTTCTGTGACTGGATCTCTCATGGAACCTAGAGCACACCAGTAGCTAACTAAGGGCTGCCGGCAAGCTCTCAAGATCCTCCTGTCCCTGCTCTCCTCCAAGTTCTAGGCATCCAGTACCACTTACATTTTACCTGGGTGGATGGGATCCAAACTTAGACAAGCACTCATGTCTGCACAGCAAGCCCTTTCCCCGACTGAGCCATCTCGCAGCCTATTTTCTAAATTTTCAAATATATATAAAATGCTTAGAATAGTGCACAATGTTTGGTACATGGCTTATAATTATTACTATTGTAAACCATCATATGTGTGGGTATTTTGTTATGTAGACACTGCCTCCTTTATAGAGGATGCACTTCACAGGGCCAACTAAACAGTTATGTTGCTTTATTTTAAAACATAAGGGCTTTCATAGCTGCAGAATATCTCTTTGAACTGTCTTGTTAAAAAAAACATAAAAGAAATAATGACAAGGAGATGGCTCAGGCAGTAAAATGCAAGCTGGGCAAGCCATGCAAAGCTGGGCAAGTGTGGAAATCAAGCAAGTTGTACAAGCTGTGCAAGCATGAGGTCTTGAGTTCAGTTCCCAGAACCTGCATGACAAATGCAGAGCGCGGTGGCAAGTGCTTGTAAGCTTAGTGCCAGGGAGGTAGAGACAGGGGTTCCCTGAGGCTCAGGGCCCAGCCAGCCTACTCTACTTTGTGAGTTCTAAGCCAGTGAGAAAGCCTGTCCAAAATAATATAGTGAAATGTGTCTAAAAGACAATGCCAGAGGCCAATGTCTGACCTCTACATACACACATACGATGTGCAAACATTCTTCTATTGGTGTTTTGATTATTCAGTCTTTACCCAGGACAGGCCAAGATCTGAGTGCTCTGTGAAGAGCTTATCAGACCTTACACTGACTCTATTAGCTAAGTCACTATATTGAAGCTGCTCATAAATGAGGAAAAAAAGGAAACTGAGATGTGGATGATTTAGAAGCTTATTGGAAGGGCCAGAAAATTCCGCAGACACTCTCCACCCAAGTCATCTGTGCTCAGCGAGGTACTCTCTTTCCCACTTAAATCTGAAAGGCATTTATTTTAAAATTTGAATGCTCAGATAATTTTCATGATTGATGAAAATACATTTTAGAATATTAGGCATTTAAGATATTAGCATTTAGGAGGCCTCCTGACAGAAGTTAAATGGCTATTAGAAAGCCAGATGAATCACAGCAATACACCCTTGCCTCAAAACAGTACTGCATTCACCAGTGACCATGCATGTCACAGTTGGGATGTGAATGGCTGTATCTCCAGTCCTAATCCAGGGCAGCTCCTGGAATGACAAGCCTGTAGCTGAACCATTGCTCCTACTACACTCTAGGTCAGTGGCTCTCAACCTTCCCAATGCTGCGACCCTTTACTACAGCTCCTCATGTTCTGGTGACCCCCACCATAAAGTTATATTTGTTGCTACTTCATAACTCTTGTTTTGCTACAGTTATTAATTGTAGTGTAAATATGTATATACAGGATTTCTGACATGGGACCCCTATGGAAAGGCCATTCACCACCAAAGTGATGGGGCCCCACAGATTGAGAACCCCTGCCCTAGGTGCTGAGGACTGAAATTGGATCATTTATTCATTCAGTCATTTATTGCTCCTTTACACCTCAGTGAAGAAACAAAAAATTGCTTTGGGGGAGATTGTATCCATTAGGGGAAGCACGTTTGAATACAACACAAAATTAGCTATGAAGTCAGTTAAATGATAAACAGAACAAGGAAGATAGCCCATGGAAAGAATAACTGATGGGCATATCTAGGGTGGTCCACCACTAAATAAAGCACAGCGGAGGAGCCACACGAGAAAATGTCCGAAGGATGAAGTAGAAATTCCTGGGATGGAAAGGGTGCTCCAACCAAGGACAGCAGCCAGCATGCTCAGCGAAGAGGCCACTGTGTTGAAGCCAGAGCCATTTAGGAATAAGGTCAAAGATTTGGAGGAGCATGTAACAATAGTTATGGTCCTATAGACATTCATAAAGACTTTTTACCTTATGAGTTGGACAGCCAGGCACAGAAAAGCTTTAAGTTGAGACAGTGATATCAGCTGGGATGCAAACCTGGCATATGATTCAACTGGGTACTAAAACTAAAATGGAGGAGGTGGTGGTAGAATCAGACAGGCACCTGAATGTAACATGCATGGTCACTGATGAATGCAATGGAGGAGCTGGCGGTAGAAGTAGACAGGCACCTGCATGTAACATGCATGGTTGCTGGGGAATGCAATGGAGAAGCTGGTTGGTGGTAGAAGCAGACAGGCACCTGCATGTAACATGCATGGTTGCTGGGGGATGCAATGGAGGAGGTTGTTGTAGAAGCAGACCAGCACCTGCATGTAGCATGCATTGTCGCTGGTGAATGCAGTGCTGTTTTGAGGGAAGAGCACAAAAATGCCTGTGATTCATCCGGCTTTGTAATGGCCTTTTAGCTTCTGTCAGAAAGCCAACCATCAGACTAGGAAGTGATGGTAAGGCAGAGACCAGTGGATCCCTGAAGCCTGATGGCCAGGCAATCTAGACAAACCAGTGAGAGTGAGCTTCAGTGTCCATGTCCCAAAAAAGAACTGCAGAATGATAGAGGAAGACAACCTGAAGTTGACTGATGGCCTGCATATACATATACAAATATATATTCATATACTCATCACACAAACATGGTCAAAGAAAGATGTGAACACATACGTACATGCAAAGATGTATGACATACAAATGTATGTATGTATATATATATGTGCACACATATGTACATGCTTGCACACACACATACTTATAAAGAAAGATGTCTACATACATGCAAAAATACACATATACACGCACCAACACAAATCAAAGATGACTTTATGGTGGGCCTCTGTCAACTAGAAGGTGGTGGAGTTGCCATCTGCACAACATGGATCCTTATACACAGGCATGATTGAGAAAATAAGCTGATGCTAGGTCAGCCCAGTGGGTGGATTGGAGGACACAGTGCTAGGCATTCAAGTTAACATGATAAGAAGGTAGGTACTGGAGTAGGCTTCGCGCTGACAGTGCCAACTGTTGTATCAGCAGCACAAGAAAGGAATGCAGACAGAAGGGAAGTGGCCATCAAAATAAACTGTATCCTGACACTCTAAGGCTATGTGTATGATCAGAAAGATGATGAGCCAGAGGGCAGTGGTGAATAAAAAGAATCAGAAGAGCAGACGTGCTTGACAGCTGAGGGAGGGAAATTGTCTAAGCAAGTAGAAGTTGTGCCACCTGATGCAGCATGCCATGGTTCTGAGTTCTGCTTCCTGGGGTTCAGGTGTACTGTGGGCAGGAAGGAGTGAAGTTTATCCCTGAATAGGTGAGTCAACAGGACCTCCGTGTTAGAGACCTTTTAGATGGTACTCAGTAAAACAGCTCTCTTGAATAATAATCGGTAAAACAGCTTGTATTCTTATTTTATAAGGACTATATAAACCTTGGAGAATGGGGAGGATTTTTTTCTCCCTTAGGGTGAGTATACATTGGCTAGGGTTTAAGGTACCAGGAATGCCTCATTTGCATGGAGGGGTACTCCAGGTGCTTGCTGGGCAGGTTCTTATCTGAAGGAAGTTCAGTGTGTGGACTCACCAAGGACTAGGTGACATTCCTCAGGTAGGGGCTATGAGGGTCAGGCTCCCCAGATAAGATCTGGCAGAGAAGAGGAAGCTCTGCTGGAAAAGAAAGGCCTTCGTTCTGCTCAGAACTCAGGAAACTGTCCACTCATGGTAGATTACAACCTTCATTGCAGGCTTTCCAAACACCATACAAGTGGTCGTGGCTGTAGCAGTATTAATATGTGTGGAATTGAAATCTAAGGAATGGGCTCATGGGAGAATTAGACTAGAGGAGCTAGAGATAAGAGCAGGCTCCTTAAGAGGGAGAAAGGTCATGTGTGTCCATTGCCAGTGGGATATGCTAACAGATTACAATAAACAATGATTTCAGGAGATTTAGGAAGTTGAACTAGGGCTACATGCTTATCAGGCAAGAGGCTCGTCTAAGATATAAGGAGTGGCCTTTCCTGCTCCTGCTCTCACATTCTTAAGTCACTGGCCACCTTGAAGGACTATATCCTCTCATTGCTATACTAAAAAGACATAATAAACTTAAAGGGAGAATGGGTTTATTTGGCTCATCATTCAAAGCTATGTCCATCATGGTGGGAAGGTGTGGATCTTAGAGCAGATGCTCACATCACACCCACAGTCAGGAAGCAGAGAGAGATGAATTCTGCTACTTGGCTCAATTTATCATTTTCAGACTGGGATCCACAGCCCAGGGAATGGTGTAGCCCATATATAGGGTGGGTCTTCCCATCTAAATTAACCTACTCTGGAAACTCCCCCACTAGACTTGTTCTCGGTGATTCTCAACCCTGTTATGTTGGCTCCATGGTAGCAGGAAGTCAAGACAGCCATGGCATAAGGTACCTGGTCACATTACATCCTTCTGAGTTGGGAAGCAGTAAACAAATAAATTCAGTTTTCTTTCTCTTTAGTCCATGGGACGGTTCTGCCTATATGTAGGGTGGATCTTCCCACCTCAATCTAGAAACTCCCTCACAAACATGCCTAGAGGCTTGTCTCCCAGAGAGTTCTAGATCCCATGGAGTTGATAGTTAATGCTAACCATCACATACTCAGTGAATCAAAATAAAACCCCCTTCCCCCAGGCCCCTGCTTTCAGGTATTTGATCATAGCAAACAGTAACTCATGCTGCATCTGACATGCAATAAGGGCTTAGTTAATCACTGCGATTGCTCTAAGCAAAACAGGATTTTACAAACTCACTAATAACAGAGAAAAAAGTCATTGCTTCCTGCCATCACTGCCCACCACACATCTTTCTAAATTTTGGGTTAATCTTCCATAGTCTCCTATGTTTTTCAGCTGCACGCAGATTTTCACATCCTTGCATACACATTGCCTCTGACATGACACGGAGCACACAGGAAGGTAATTATCTCAGGGACTAAGCTGCATGAGAAGATAAACAGCTTAGTGGATTAAAATTGCATATTTAATATAACCCAGTGGCATAAACATCCTCTTCCTGCTTGTTACATGTCCTGTCACTCTCTCCTGGACACCCACTGTAGCCGGACATCTCCATCAGTATCTACTTCTTTCTGATGGGGAAATGGTCTCAGAAAGCATCGCTGCCTCGTGGCAACACTGTTCCCAGGCTCCGAGAGATGAGCTATGATGACACCCACCTCTTACAGAGACACAGGGGCTGTGACAATTTAATAGACTGGAAAAATAATTGAAAGAGAAAAGCAACAATTCTTCCCTCCCTCTGGGGAAGGAAGAGACTGAGTTTCATTAAGAGCCCAGATGCTTGCAAGTAGTTGGCTGTTATTACAGGGAGGGGTTGACTGGCAGCCTATGTGTAGCAGCATTGATGAAAGAGCTCAAAGGCTCACTGAGCTAGCTAGCCAAGGCTCTTTGGTGTGGCGCAGCCTCTCTGGCTTAGCTAGTGCTGATGTGTAAAAACTTCACACTGACCCTGGCCAGCTGGCAAGAAGTATGAGAAAATCATTTGAGGAACTGTGTCTTGACCGGAAATGCTATCTAATTGCTGGACAAAATGAGAGGAAATGAGATCCCATGGGGCAAGAGAGGAAAGAATAGATGTAACAGGCAAGTCAGGCACGAAGGTCCAAGAGCTGGTTCTCCAAGATTTTTCTGAAGACTCACAGTGCTGGTCAGCTCCAACACCAAATGTAAGTTCTTTACAGTGCTACAATTCTATAGTCTATGGCTCTGGCCATGCCATCAAGAATCTGACCAAGCATGGCCACCTGCATCTCCACATCCTCCTGTCTACATTAGGATCCTCTGCTGGCTACTCCTCAGTTTTGTCCATCTACAACTTGTATTACCTTGAGTTTGCTAGCTTGCCTTCCTTTCTTATGTCATGTCTGTCCAGTGGCCCCAGCCCCAGGCATCACTAGTACTCGCTAAAGCAGAGTGAAGAGCTGATGTTTCCACACAAACTTCAAAGTTTTGACATCAGAACCACCACTTTAACAGTCAATTTTGAGGCTGTAAACCACTCTTCTGCTAAGCTGGGGGGCTTTGAGACTGTCAGCTCCATGGAATGCCTGTATTTCCTTTCTTCACCTGGAAAAGAGCCTTGCGCATACATCCTAGGCAGCTCGTGAGCAGTAATGGACTGAGCAAAGTCTGGGAATGATTCAGAAAGATGAGAGCCTTCTTTCTCTACGGAAGATGGTAGAAAAGGCCAGATGTTTTATCAGATGAATACTTAGTCACTGTTCTACTCCTGTGAAGAGACATCATGACCATGGCAACTCTTAACAAAGGAAAACATTTCATTGGGACAGGATTACAGTTTCAGAGGTTTAGTCCATTAACAGCATGATGGGAAGCAGGCAGCACACAAGCAGACATGGTTGCTGGGAGTTCTACATCCCAATCTGCAGGTAGCAGAAAGAGAGAGCCACTGGGCCTACCTTGGGCTTTTGAAACCTCAAAGCCTACCCCCAGTGACCCTTTCTCACCAACAAGGACACACCTCCTAATCCTTTCAAACAGTGTTGTTCCCAAGCATTTAAATATATAGGAAACTGGGACCCAACCTTCCTCAAACCCAAACTTCCATGGCGTGGTGTTCATGTCTTTACCTTCACTATCTCCCCCTCCCCCATCCCTGCAGCTACACCACTTTTGTTGCCAAAATGTTGCCCCTGGGTGAGATTAAACCATGTTTGATCCCTCTTTATGAAGTCTCAATGAAAGGAACCAATTTGATCCTACAACTTATAGAGCAAGGGTGAGGAGTTATGGGTAGGAGCATGGTTGACCCTAAAGGAACCACATTAGAAGGTTTGCGCCCAGCATGGATGATGGCTACCTCTTGGTTGCTTAGATAGAAACCCCTTTTAGCTTTTCCAGCCTATAGACTCTAGCACCTCCCCAAGACCCCAAAAACCAATTGATATTTAGGCAACACTGCTTACAAAGGACTGGAAGGAGTGGCTGAAAGAGCATGCAAGGATTCAGTGACCCACCCCACTTCCAACTTCTCCAAGGGGATGTGTTCTGATGATTTCTTGCAAGCAGACGCAGGTGAACTGGCAAAGATGGCCGCTGTTTTACTCTGAGGGTGGACTGTACTGCATGCACAGCACCGCTGAACCACACACCCAGCACTTGCCCATGCTCATCACTGAGTTCAGTGCAACATGCTGTGATGAAACACTGTGGCATGAGGCCTGGGACACTGGCCCTAGAAACAGTGTCCTCAGACTCCTAGGAAACCACCCCCAAGGCAGGAACAGTTCCAAGGCAGGAACAGTTTCAAGGCAGGAACCGTTGTCACTTGGGAAGGAGTTAGATGGAAAGGGGGTAGGACTTAGAAGAGCCCTGTGGCATGTAAGGAATCTCCATGAGTTGAGAGGTAGTTTGTAGTGCACTGGACCCTTCCAAAGGAACAAACAGAGCCTACATGGCTACTGTCGGCATCAGAAAGTGATTCATTAGGATAGCAGAGACCTTAGGGACTTGTTTGGCAAAGTGCTGGTGTTGTAAGCATGAGGATCTGAGCTTTTTTTCCTGGAACCCACATTAAGAAACATGTGGCAGCAAACATTTATAGTCCTGGTACAGAGAAGGTGAAGACAAGTGGAAAGCTGAGTCAGGCAATATAGTCTACTTGCTAAGTTAAAGGCCAGGGAGTACCTGTGTCCAAGAACAAACATTGGAGAGCTTCTGAGGAAAAACATCACATCAAAGGTGTCTCGTGGTATTTATAGGGATACTCACCCATGAGCATACATATTCAACATACACACACACACACACACACACACACACACACAAAGAGAAAGAGAAGGAGACCACAAAAACCTTTAACATCCTCTCAATACACAAAGGCAAGAGTTTGAGAGACACACATAAGTCTGTAAGTTTTCAAAGTGCTATACCTAAGGGCTGTTACTTGATAAAAACCAAATATATCCAAGAATTAACTGGACTCTTTACATCAGTTGCTACTATCATGGAACAGCTTCACAAGGAAGCAACAAGTCTTTTACTCATCTTTAATATAAGGAAAATGATTCAGGAAGTTTCTTCAAGGTACCCACTCAGACCTGGAGCTGGGATCTGGTGGGCTGATTCAGGGCAGTGTTGTTAACACTAAATATACTGCTTGCTCCTATGAAACAAAATAATTAGTTCCTATGAGCAATACTCTTTATTAGTTTTCCTGAGAAAGGCTTCTCTTAGAAAGAATGTTCTAGGTGGGACCTGTACAATGGGCACTAGGCAGCTACAGGATAGGGTAGGAGTTTTCTAGGGAAGATATATTGCTGAGTCCCTCACAGAGTAGCTTTCCTTCAGAGAATGATGTAGACTAACACAGTGGGAGGATACTGATAGAGGATTCAGAGTAGGGCCCAAGCTCATTGCTAGCATTGAGTCACAGCACCAGTTGTGCTAACAGGGCTCAGGTTAAAATATAAGTGGAGTGGGAAGGCCTAGGAAATAAGAAGTTGGGATGCAATTAGCTCGTCTTAAAGATGGAAGGGAAGGGGAATGGAGGGAATTCGTTCCTGGGGATCTTTCCAAGGCTCCTATGAGACTCAAGTTAAGAGAGAGAGGCTGACCATTACTGTTGCCAGCCATTGCAGTTTTGGATTGGTGTGTCTCTGTGACACAACCAAGCAAACGCTTATTGGCAATGTATACAAGAACCAGTCACAGAAGAGCTGAGAGAAAGGATGGAAAAGGGTAGAGCTGGCTAAAACTTCACTGAGATACTAAGGAGATGAAGGCAGGAGGTGCTGATGATCTGAAAAGCCTGAAGTTGCCTGACCCATGAAGACATAGGAGAGTGAAGATCCAGGCTGGGGCCAGACCATGCAAGGGCCTTGGAGATATTTTAAGAGTTTTATATTTAATCCTAAATGCAGTTGGAAAAGCCAAGAGTCAACAAGATAATCTCCGTGGAAGTGATAGTTTTACTTGGCAAGCTGTGAAGCAATCACAGATCTATTTCACATTAAAAATAAACTCTTGCAGCCTGGAACACTGGGAGTCATCCTCACGGTGACTTTTCATGCCTCAGTTTCTAGAACACTTATGTAAAGACACATTCTCCTACATAACCGTTACATCATTGTGACAGCTAGCAGAAATTTAAAAAAAAAAAAATGAGGTGATGCTTCATAGATTTTTATCACAAAATTACATGGGAGTAAATTTTAAAGAAATAGCATGACAGAAAAGACAGCCCCAAGTACCAGAATAATTTTGCAGACCCTGTTTTGATGAGAAGCATTGCCTAGTCCACAATAATTATTAGAACAGTAGACTCCCACAGAAACTGTGTCATTTCAAAGTCTGCCTTCTTTGGAAAGAGGTATGCATGTAGCAGAAGTTATTGATGGAGCCTGAAAGGGGCCTTCCAGAGGCCTTATTCAGCCAAACACCAGTCAATGAGCTTCTGGAAAAGCTTGAGAAGTCATCGTTCAAGGGCCACAGGGCATCAGCACAGGACAAATCCTTCCAGCATGGCTGCTTCTAAAGCTAATCCATTTTAAACCATTTTAAAATTTTGTTTGTGTATGTGTACATGTTCATGTGCACACACATGCATGTAGATGCAAAAGGAAAACTTGAAGAAGTGAGTTCTCTCCTTCTGCCATATTGGTCCTGAGGATTGTACTTACGTTGTAGCTTTGGCAGCAAGCTCCATTTCCCACTAAGCCATCTGCAGCCTTCTGACCTATTTTATCTTTTATATATCAACCTAATTGTATCACCTTATCCACATATTTCATCCCCGTGAACATGGCCCTTGTTAGTGTACTTAGTGCCCAAGCCCTGTCATAGTAGGAGAGGACATGGCTATCCCCAGACACACTTAAGATACTGGACTGAGTCACAAAACACTCTTTAAAACCAGCTTTTGATTCACTGAAATGGTAGGAAGTGTGTGTGTGTGTGTGTGTGTGTGTGTGTACATGACATTCTAATAAACAACTACTATACTAATTTGTTTTCAGATAGCTGTAGCATTGTTTTCTCCTTCTGCTTTTTTTAAATGCCAAAAAAATGTATGCTTATATGAACCCCCAAATGGTCTCATGGGGCAGGAGACAAAAGATGACAGCCAGCTGTTCCTATATTACCTACAAGTTTTACTAAATGAGAGCATAATTGAATAATCAACCAAAAAATGCTCATGTTGTACACCAGCCTGGCACCTCTCAGGCTCCCCATACCCAGGAAAACATGTCCATTGTGACCCATAAGCCATTCTGACATAACCCAATGTCTCTCAGACCACCCAGTCTCTCTCCCCATACCCAGTGTTCATTGATCTTTGGTCTGCTGACTTGTGCCTAAATGCCTCCCAGCCCAATGCTTGACACAGACATTGAGAAATCATTGACTAGATAGCCATTTCCCATAAATATCTCTCAAGAGCACTGGATTCAGAGGCCACTGTTAGGTTCTGCCTACATGAATTAAACATCCTCTTCTCGTCACCAAGTTTAGAAGTGGGAAGAAAACAAGAAGAATATGAGACCTCCCAAGTATTAGCATATTTTTGGTAAATTTGAGATGGTGGGAACAAGATCTTAAAACCAACCCCAAGTTGAGATTTCTAACATCATCATACATCTCAATTTACTTTTTAAAAGGATGTAGGAGACAGGGCCAGCTTTGAACTCACTGCATAGCTAAAGGTGACCTTGAACTTGTTATCCTCTCTCCTCTACCTCTGGAGCCCTAGCATTACAAGTTTGTACCCCTTGCTCAGTACCAAATTATCAGTTCACTAAGATGTTTCTCTTTGCTGTGTCAGTAAGTGATTAGATGATTTTTCTTTTCAAAGCTTCAAATCTCACAGGGAAGTAAGGGTGGGGCTTCTTCCCTGGACATCACAAGGTTGTGGTTTTACAAGCCAAAGGCAGGAGATAGACACCTGGACTGTTACACTGCGTGGCTATTGTACATAGATGAGCAATGTGCACAGATGAGCAGTCATCTCTAGAGAACCATAGAAGATACTTTGTATATAAACTAGGGTGCTATAACTGGTATATTTACTTTAGCTTTTTGGGGTACTCCCACAATTTCCGTAGTGGCTCTACCAGTTTGCACCTTCATCAGCAGTGAATAAATGTTACCTTTTCTCCCCCACCCATGCCAAGATTTGTTGCCTTTAAAATGAAAAGTTTACCTTCTGGCTAAGGTAAGGCGAAATATCTCAAACCAGTTTGAATTTGCATTTCTCTGAGGGCTAAGGATGTTGAACATTTTTCAAATGATACTCAACCATTTAGAATGAATAGGAGTTTCTACTTAGATTTAATGCCCACTCCACAAGTCGAAACCCATATCTGGCACCATTATCAAGGCCAAGAACCTGTGGTAAGACTGGTCATAGGACCTGGGAGACAACCAATGACTATCACTCTGCTAAAAAAAAAAGCACAGTATTTAATTGGTTCCTAATGACTTATCATTAGGCCCTTAAATCTCTGCATCCCTCGAGCTTTGTCAGATTACCTGTTTTGCAATAGATTGTGATTAACACAAGAACCTATATCTGGTCAAACAGCAGAAAATAAGAAACCTTGGAATGCTCAGCTCTAAATGGGGTATCTGCATCATATCACCTCCTTCCAAAGTTCAGCGATCATTGCAGAAAAGGGGGCAGGAAAATAAGAGATAGAAGTGGTTGGGTTACAACAATATTTTCTGGAAACCTCGGGCCAGTTATGCATATGAACTCATAATGGTTGTGACAACATGCATAAGACTTGCACAAGCTCAAGCCAAACCAAATCCCAAGACAGAGAGAAGAGGTAGACATGAAATTGCACTCCTAGCAAGGATAGCCTGGCAATTGATAGCTGCTAGGAAAGGAGAGTCAGTTTTCTTTAAGGGTGTGCCCTCTGAGAGGCCAACCATACTCCAGAGAATGGGCAACATATGTTGTAGTTAATGGCTTCAGGGGAAAAAGTGAAAGGGGGTTCGCAAGATAGGGAAAGGGGCATGAAGCTAGGAGGCTTTGGGGGAGGAACAGAGATGATACAAATATATAGTATAAAATTCTCAAAGAAATAGTTTAAGATGAGAAAAACATACATGCAAACACTCATGCACATAACGTAAACATAAGTCTTTAAAAAGTCAAGCAAACAACAATAACAATAATAAAATATAAGCCATCAGCAGGGAAGGGACATAGAACAAAGGAATTTCTCTTATAGCTGGAAACTGGACTACAGATCCTGTTCCAAAACCCTCCCCAATCACATGCCTGCTCCTGTTCAGTGTCTTACCCTTCATCCATACATCAGGACAAGAAAGCTTGAAATTCACCTTTGACCCCCTCCTCTCCTTCAATCCACATGCTCAGAGAGTGGCTGGGCCCTAGAGATTTTGCCTCTCAGTTTTTCCTGATGTCCCCTTTTCCTTTGTCATTCCACTGCTGTCTCACTGCTCAGTCCTCATAGCCCTCTGACACATGTCTCTGCGCTCATGGAGCACAGTTAGAGTTACATGGTGTGACTTTGGAATGGTGCCCGGTACAAGGGCTGTACTATGGTTTCATCTCAGTTGCTGTCGTAAAAGACCCTGACCAAAGACAACTGATGGAAAGAGGGGTTCATTTCAGCTTTGCATTTCCAGATTAGAGTCCATCATTTGTGGAAAAGTAAAGACAGGGATTCAAGCAGGAAGTCACATAATGTCTACAACATCTAACTATGACCAAAGTGCCTTTTCCTCCCATGTAGGCAGGGCTTTGTCCAGGTTTGTCCACTGCTTATTTGAATCCTCCTTCAGATATTTCCCCAAATGTGTAAGACACTCCATAAATAACCATGTATATTGAAATTTCTTTATAGGGTATGCAGGATCTCTGAAAGCCCACCTCTGCCCACTCCAAGTAAGTGGCGATTGGTCTTAGGATTCAGCCGCTGAGGGAACACTAAAAATAATTAGCATCTGATATAGTTCCGAATGATATCTTCACTCCTATCAACTGTTTTAGGAAAACTACAAATACCAGGTCCATCTGCATGGATAGCCTCCATTGGTTATTTCCTCTCCAGGGGGACTCTACTGTGGAGTTAACACATGCACTCACAACGGGCTTAAATAATCCTGCCTGTACTGTTTGGTGATGCTGGGATTAAAGTTTGGTGATGAACTACATCTGCTGCTTTCATTGCTTGAGCTGGTTCCTGGATTCTGACAAGCTTGAGATTGGTATCATGGTCACCATCAGTTATACATGGCTACTACAAGGACCCTGGGCTGGGTGAACAGTCTGTACTCTCAGCTTCTTTCCTCACAGGGTGGAAACAGTCACCGCATATTCTTGGGGAGATAATAAAATGCTCCCAGGACAAACGGGATCATGGTTACCTGCATCACTATGTCACCTTGGTGAGCTGCTGTTCAGTCTTTAAATTTGTAAAGTCTTTCAGAATTTACCTTTCTATTAATGTTTATGAACACCAGCTCAACTCAAATCTTTATGCATTTGTTTCTGAGTGACTAGGACATCTGGTTTCTATCTTACTCACCCAGTCACTCAGAGCCACCAGCTCCTCCTGCTCCTTTATAAAGATAATGCTTCATTACAGATTTCAGAAAAGCCAGCAAACGCCCACACCAGTTCTGAGGTTCCTGTTGAGTTACATTCTTTCTTTAAAAGATTCTTCTCATATGTTTTAGTGTGTGTGTGTGTGTGTGTGTGTGTGTGTATGTGTGTACATATGCGAGTCTGTACATGTGTGCTTTAACTGTCCCCAGAAGTGAAGTTATAGACAGTTGAGAACTGCTTGATGTGGGTTCTGAGAATAGACTTTGCTCCCTTTGACCCAGCGATCTCTCTAGCCACTTACCTACTTTGTTAACCCTGCAGTGAACACTCTATGTCTGCCTTGATGAACTGATTATCAATTTGCCTACTTCATGCTGAGACCCCTTAGTGATGCCTGTCCTTGCTTTGTTGCCCTGTAGTCCCTGGTATCCATGGAGACTTCAGCTGTTGATTTCCATGTGTATCTAAAGGCTCAAATGAGTCAGTTTGTCCAGTACTGATTTCCCTTATATTGTCTCATAGCCTAATCTCAAGGAGTCATTCAACTCAGTTTCCCATTTCTGTAGCACTCAAAACAATCTCCTCATCCCCCTTTGTACAACTGCATGAGCCAAGCTGGGATTGGACCTTCCATTATTAAATATTAAAGTCTTTCCAACTCAATCAGTTTGAAAGGAGCATCCTCTGACTACCATGGGTACCTATACTAGCCACTCTGAAGGCCCCAGCTGCATGCCAAATTATGGATTTTTCCCATGACTTCTGCTTCACTTGCTCTCTTCTCACAGACTTATTCTTCCTCTAGGTTCCAAGCTTGTTGACGCCAGAAAGGGTCCTTTAGCACAGATCTAATTTGCACTATTCTGCTTGCATCCTGCCAGCTGTAAGAAGCAGAAAACCAACACTGAAGTCCCAGTCCCCGTTTGTTCCACTGTTCCTGCCAGACCAGCAGGCATGTGAATGCTACTGCCCACATGTCTTTTCCTATTGTTATGACTCCCTCAAGTGGGCAAGTTCTGTGAACAGACAGCTAAGCCTTACTGAGCACATCACCCACAGCCAAGGCCACACAACTGTTATCACAGCCAGCTTATCGTACTGCCCCACTCTCACCACTGTCAAGGACTGCAGCATCTTCTCTAGTATACCAGCTGTTTGGAGATCTCATGATAAAACAAGGCAGAGCACATCCATCAAAAGCAGCATACCACCTCATTAGATGACATCAGATGAGAAGATGACCGACCACTCTGAGATTCCCATCAAATCTCAGAGTGTGTGTTTGTCTTATCACCAGAGCAGAAAACAAACAACAGCCGCTACTACAAGAAAACACACCAATCAATACCTCAGTGGGGAAAGGTAGCCATATCAGGGGTACCAATGTTCTTATTGGCATGGCAGGATCATATGTGAGGGGTTACTTATAGAAGCATGACAGATAAACTACCAAAAGTCTCTTTCCTTGCATATGGAAGATTCCAGAAAGGCAGCATCAATGAAACTCCATGCACAACTTCCAGAGAGGTCTGCTAAAGCATCTTCTCTCCCCAGTAATTATTTAGAGCTTTAGGTCTAATTCTTCATTTTTTTTTAATTTTTATTTTCTATATTCTATGTTTACATTCCAAATAGGTCTAATTCTTCAGACCTTAGGGAGCAGTTACAAGAATCCTGTAGCCTTTGAAAGCTTCTTCAGTTGTATGAGCCTACCTAACCTAGGAAGCAAGCTTTTTTTTTTTTTAAGATATATCCTTTATTTACATTTCAAGTGTTGTCCCCTTTCCTGGTCCCCCCCCCAAAAAAAATCCCATAAGCCATCTCCCCTTCCCCATTCAAACACCCCCTCCCCCACTTCCCGGTCCTGGTATTCCTCTATCCTAAGGCATCAAGTCTTTCCAGGTCTTTCCAGGACTAAGGGCAATCTTTAAAATGAAAGGAAACAGACAGCATTATCTAATCTGGATCATTTGTCCATAGAGGGAAACACAATGGTGATATTCTCCCATTTTTTAGGCCTGACACTATTGGCTGTCTGTATTTAGTTGGTTCCACATCAGGTGTATATATGTTGATTACAGTTGTTTCTTCACCAAGAGGTACTTTTATCAACATATCAGTTGTTGTATCAGTTGTTGTTGAGATTCTGCTCTCTTATAGGGGCAGAAACTCCTCTGTTTACTTTTGGTTCCCAATCTTATGATAAATATTTTACCATGCCTCTTCCATTTCAGCCCATGTGCATCTTTACAAGTAAAGTGAGCTGTCTTCATTCAGGTGGGTCATATTTAGTATCCATTCAATATTTTAATTCCCAGCTTACTTTTTAGTCACAATGTTTCATCAAAGCAATAGAAACCCATGTTAAGACAGTCCATTTTCAGAGAAATATGGCCCAGTACTGAAAAACTCTAAAGAAGTTTGCAAAATAAATATTGGAATAAAAATTGTTAGTTTCATGAAATCTTTAATCAATAAAATATGGAAATATAAAACACAAAAAAATGCAAGTATAGAATCCACCAATGAAAGTTCTAAAACAATGAGCCTGAAAAGTCACAGATATTAGCATCACATGTGAAAAGGATAATCACAGTCTGTGTGCATTAGAAATATTGGCAGGTCTAGTTTTACCATGGCCTCAATCACAATAGTCAAGTTATGGGGTCCACCTGGGTAATCCCAGCAGGTGAATGAATGAAGAGTGTATGGTGGTTTGCATAAAGGAATCATAATTCAGTGAGAAAGGATACGATCACCCCATGTAATGGAAAGCAGATACAAATGGAAGTTATTACTAAAACAATAAGCTAGAACACAGAAAGCACATTTCCCCTCAAATGTGAAAAATCACAGAAATGAAGGAAGGGGAAGAGTGTGGATAACATGGAGATTTTGACAAAATGTGCTCAGAGGAAGCATAAAAATACTATAGCAAAAAACACTTTAATATATGCTAACATAATGTTTAGAAAACTGTACTGTTCAGCAATGAATGTCAAAAAACGTGAAAATAAAATTAATGAAGCAATTCCTCATCCCAATAAAGTCACTAAATAAAATAAACACCACAAAGGTATAAGATTTGCAACTGAAAATATAAAACCAAGAAAAATTAAATAAACTGAGACAAACCATGTCCATGAATTTGAAGTCTAGCTGCTATTAATATGATAATTCTGCCTAGACTCATCTTGCAATATAATTTCCATCAAAATACCAAAAGGCCTTTTTAAGACTAAAACTTCAGAGATTAATCCATACAGGAAACAGCTTGGTCAAGCCAGTGTAAAGAAAGCACAAATTCAAATTAAATAGTTCATTATATCTGATTCTGAAATTTAAATCTGCAGTCATCAACACACTGAAGTATTGACACAGGACAAGCACAAAATGGACAGGAATAAACTTTTTTTAAAATGTTATGTTAAGCTGGGCAGTGGTGGCACATGCCTTTGATCCCAGCACTCAAGAGGCAGAGGTAGGTGGATCTCTATAAGTTTAAGACCAGTCTGGTCTACAAAGCAAGTAAGTCTAGGACAAGCAGGACTACACAAGCATCCCTGTTTTGAAAAAAAAAAAGTTATGTGTATTGTCTAAGCAATTAAAAATAGGTAATGTGGTCTATGACAATAGTATTGGCACTGTTGAATACCCCAACAGATATAATCAACACTGGCCTTTAATTTTTGTCATGTGTGCACATCAGAGGCCTCCACACAAGACTGTACATATAGAACTCCAGCATAAAATTATGTAGAAGTCAGTTAAATTCACTTCTCTGTTGCTGGAATAAATAACCACAAGCAAAAGCAACTGAGAAGAGAAAGAGTTCATCAGAAATATGAGGCATCATGGCAGGAAGAAGGGCAGAGGAAGAAACAAGAAGCTGTGAGCTCACATCTATGAAACAAGAACGAAACAGAGCAAGGACAGGAAATGGGACAGGATCCTCAAAGCTCACCCCCAGTGACATATGCCCTCCAGCAGGCTCTAGCTCCCAAAGCTTCCACAACCTCTCCAACAGCACCAACAACTTAAGTACCAGCTCTTCAAATACCAGCACTTACAGGGCCATTGTTCCTTCAAACCACCACATCAGGTACAGCCTAGACTATAAGAGAATCTTGTCTCAAAACAAAATAAGATAAAAACTAGAAGTATTTCAGGATCTTAAATTAGGCACAGATTTCTCAAATATGATCACTCTAAGAGTATAGCCATGAAAGGAAAATATAAATTGGTTTCTTTTTTAATTAAAATGTCACACTCTTCAAAATATACTATGGTATACATGAAAAAGGAAAACTATCAAACAGGATATTGGCCATTATTTCAAGGTATTATCTGACATATAAGTTGTACCCATACTGCATGAAAATCTCCTAAAATTAAACAACAGATTTTTCAATTGGAATGGGCTAGAGTAATTCATTAAATAAAGCATGTCGATTGATAATATGTACCAGAATACGTTAGCCACTAACAAAGGACAAATTACATCCAAAGGATAAGCTGTGTAAAACCATATGGGTTTCATCAGAGACCGATGCCTGGTACCAAAGTTTGGCAAGAATGAGATACAACCAGCCAATCCCTCATGGCTGGGGATGTAAAATGCTGCCATGCCTATTGTAAACCAAACTGGGAGTGGCTAACTTGTTAATTTGGTTCTCAACTAGTGAATTGCAATCCTTTAGGGTTTGAATGACAATTTCACAGGGCGTGCATATCAAATAGCCTGTATATCTGAAATTTATGTGATGATAAATAACAGTAGCAAAATTGCACTTATGCAGTAGCAACAGAAATAATTTTTAGATGGGGGAGGGTCACCACAACACGAAGAACTGTTGTTAAAGGGTCGCAGCATTAGGAAGGTTGAGGTCTGCTGTGTGAAATGCATGCTTTCCACAAATCTTACCCCCAAATAAATGCGGACAGATATGGCTACAAACTTGCATGAAGTGTTCACTGCAAGCATTGTGGCAATAGTCCCAAAGGACAAGGAGTCCAAATGTTTGTATACTAATAGGTCAACAGAATTCACACCATGAATGTGACACATCCCCAAACAGAAGCTTGAATACATGTTCAGACTGAACACACTTAGTGAGAGAAACCAAACTGACAAGAACACATACTGCAAGATTTTCATGTCATAAGGGATAGAGACATGGAGAACCTTGCAGGCTATGAACAGGAGGAGGGGTTAACTGTTTACAAGCCAAGGCAACTTCTTCCTGGCAGAGGTAATCTGAAGCTTGATCATGGTGTTCGTGTCACACTATAAATTTACCAGTGGACAACTGGCCCATTTTATTATGTTAATTATATCTCAAGAAAGTGGCAAGCCAAGCCTACAACATGAATTATCCAATCACATCTACTCTAAGGAAAGAGAAGTAATTTAGGACAAATGGACCAGTGCCATGTTTTCTCTGAATAATTGATAACTGGGAGGTACAAAGGGAAGATTAGGGGTGCTGGAGATTGGCCATGTCATGCTTTAGGTGCTGGAGATATGTGGATATTCCATTGGCAAAGTATAGCAGTTAACTTCAAATATATTGGCAGCCCTCTATGTTATAACTTAATAAACACCTCACAAAACAGTAGATATCCTGCCAGGAATTAGACTTGAATTTCCTTAAACTTGGTCCTCTTTTTATTTGTTGATCTTATTTTTAAAAGTAGGTGATGCCGGGCAGTGGTGGCACATGCCTTTAATCCCAGCACTTGGGAGGCAGGTGGATTTCTGAGTTTGAGGCCAGCCTGGTGTACAAAGTGAGTTCCAGACAGCCAGGGCTACACAGAGAAACCCTGTCTCAAGAAAACAAACAAACAAACAAACAAAGTAGGTGATGAATGGAGACTAAAGGCAGACAGATGAACCTGGCTTGCCCATTCTCCAACCCTAGCATAATTACCAAACATATATAAGAGGCTCCATATAGATTAGATTTCTGAGAAGGATCTATATTCTTCTGCATAAGGGGGACATTAATTCTGTTTCTTGTTTTTCATTCAGATACATCCCATCCTTAGAGTATTATTGAATTGATATAGAGATTTCCTTCTATATTTTATTTCTGCATTTCAATTCCATGGTTTTGTTTGTTGCTTCATTGGTTTGTTTGTAGATACAGAGAAATGAAGGAAACTACCATTAGAAGATAAAGGCGATGGCTCCAGATTATGGTTCACAAACTATGGGTCCTCATCTACCTTCATTTCTGTTGCTTTGACAAATTTGTCAAAAATAACTTACAGAAGAAACTGTTAATTTGCTTACAATTCCAGGTTACAGCATTTTGGAAATTACAAACTGTCCCTCATGAACTCACATTTTGTGTTGCTTCTGGGCTCAGACATATCTTACTTTTCCCATATTGTTAGCAAGATTCACTGTGCTAGAAGTTCCCATGCTAACTTTGCCCAAATCTCCAGATTGCCATGAAGGTCAATTGAAATGATGTTCTTCAAGAAGCTGTCCCAGATACTCACTGTATCCCATGCCACCAGTTATTAACAGCAGCAAGTTAGAAAAATTAACTCACTTTAGGTGGTGCAGCTTTTAAAATTGAAGATGTAATGAGTTCCTTGAAAACAGTCTTATCTACAAATACTGTGTCCTTCCACTTGGGCATGGATCCCTAATAGTCTGTGTGGCATGATTAATTTGGAGGCTGTCCCTGTATCAGCAGTTATACAGAAGAAGATGAGCCATGTGGGGACATTTCTCAGCATCATTTTCTTCCCGGCTCATACCCAAGATAGAAGATGACCAACAGTCTTTCTCTGTCACACTTCCACACTTGAGGAGAAGTGGAAATGGTGAAGTAAAACCATGTTTCCCTATAGCACTTCATCAGATACTTTAATAGCTAAGATATTGGGGTTTTGAGACTCAGATTGTTCCCAAGGAAGATTCCAGCATGCCATGCTAGGGAGTGTATCCCTCATTGAGAAACAAAATGATGATAGCAGGAACCAGAGCCTGTTACTAGGGTCCACCCATGTTGCTGCCTGCAGTTACTGCGAACTGGATTCCTGGAAACGGAAGCTGAGGATGGATGGGGAAGGACGAAAAGAAACAGGGCCAAGACGATTGGTTACCGATCAAGGCCAAAGTTTAATGGAGCTCAGACAATTTAACAGTTTTGGGGGAGCCCCTCCTCCCAGAGTCCTGTGTGGCTTCTTTGGGTGTTGGTTCCACTGTTCAGGCAGCTGGGCGGGTCACCTGCTTAATTCAGGAATTCGTACATCTGCAGGAACTTCATCTTCACACTGAGCATTCCACCCCAGGTGGGGCAGGATTGTGAATAGCACAGGAATCCCTGCTCAAAGGCTGGGAGAAGTTCACCTTGACCAATGTCAAGTTCCTGCCATATGGCAAGACACCCAAATATGGCTCTGTACACACACAGTCTGCTAAGCAATCCACTTACATTTCTTCTAAGGATTGCCTATTGATTTTGTGTGCATGTGTAGTATATGCACGAGTATATATGTAGTAATGTATTTGTTTATATACATGAATGTGTATGGATGTGTACACATGTAGAACAAAGATACCATTGTTAGGTGTCTTCCACTAGCTTCCCACCTATTTTTGAAGACATGGACTCTTGGGAAACCTGGAGCTCACCAATACAGGCAGTCTAGCTATCCAAAGATCCCCAGGGATATTCTCATTTCTGCCTCCACAGCACTGGTATGGCAAACACACTGCCACCACTCCTTGATTTTTAGATGGGTCCTGGAGCAGGTGTTAACTCAGGTCCCCATGCTCTCGTGGCAAGCACTGTAATAATTAAGCCTCTATACAATTGTTTTGGCAAAGTAAATAAGATGAGGCTCATCCTGTCTGCCCACTGGATCTGTCTTATGCCTCTATAAATGTATCTACCTGTGCTTTTTCTCTGCCTGAATCTCATTTCCAGAGGCTGATTTTGCTCTGCTCTTGGGTGATGCCTCTACAGAAGGAGCCCTTTGCTTATCAACATCTCTGGAAGACTCAAGGCAGTGGAGTCCCTCGCCAAAGACAGAAACAAAACAGTCATTTCAAATCTGAGACCTTCCAAGATGGAGGTCAGAAGAAAATGGCATGCAGGGCATCTGAGCAAGGTTTTATCTTTATCCTAAGGAGACAATTTAAATTGAAAGCTCTCTGTTTTGAATTGGAGCAAAAATCCTTCCCAGCTGAGTTGGGTTTTGTCCTCTGGTGAATTCAGGAAGAACTTAAATGCATAAAATTAAATAACACTGTACTTCAAAGTGACTGAACAGAAAAAAAGATGAAAGAGGAGGATGAGATCCCAAACTTCCTCCCAGAAAGCTTCCTTACAGTTTTCATTAGAGTGACTGTTGGCCTAGCAGCCAGTTGAGATAGTTGGATTGGAACCAATGCACTCTCCAGTAATGAGTGGGAGATGGGGGTGAAGGTAAGTTCCCCTAGGAAATAGCTATTCCCTGATGAGATTTCCTAAGACCAAGGTCACCCAGCTGAGATGATTGTTAATTATGTCTGGACAATCCAGGCAAGAAGCCAGAACAGACCCAGTACTGCAATGGGTCAGCCATTGATTAGATTTTTGGCTCTTGATTAAATGTCACCAAATGATTAAATGATTGTTCCACCGAACTTTCTAGAAGCGATCTCAGTTCATCACCCTAAATTGTAACAAAGGAAGGTCACAATGCCCCCTGTTGGGATGGGATCTTTTCAGAGGAAGCTCCACCACTCACAGTCTATAGTTTAAAGGCATGAAGGGATCATGAAGAGCAAATGAGGCTTGGCACTGTGAGAGGCTGAAGAAGGACATTGGTAAAGGTGCAGCCTCAGTTGCAATTGATGGCCCTGGACTGAGGGGTTGAGGATTAGCGTCATGAAGAGAGCCTATGAGAGGCTATTGCTGAAGCCTAGTTACAGCAGAAGACAGCAGTGTTTTGGAGATTCCAGTACCATGAAATGACCACCAAGAACAGCAAAATCAGTGGAATATAGGCATCTGGAGCCTAGAAGCAAGATGTGTGCTACAAACGGCAGAGCTGGAGAAGTGACCCAAGCTCTTGAAGGAGCCCAGAAGATGGTGAGTTGAACCCCAGACATTGGACAGTTGGAGTTTGATTTTGCTTTTGATTGTGACTGTACCCTGATATTTTTCCCTCTTGAAGAAAGAAGGTATTTTAGTGGAGGTCACAGTTCAGAGACTTTGAATTTTAAAAAAAGACCTTGAATTTTAAAAGATATTGGATATTTTAAAGGGATTCAACTTTTAATATGCAAGACTGTGGGACTTTAAAAGTTATTTAGATCTTGGGGATGAATAAGAAAGTAAGGGTTGAGGCTTAATAGTGATGTGTTTGTGTGTCAAGTTGACAAGGGGTCAATTGTACTGGCTGGTTTTGTGTGTCAACTTGACACAGGCTGGAGTTATAGGAAAAGGAGCTTCAGCTGAGGAAAGAGATGCAGCTGTAAGGCATTTTCTCAATTAGTGATCAAAGCAGGAGGGCACCTTGTGGGTGGTGCCATATCTGGGCTGATAGTCCTGGGTTCTATAAGAAAGCAAGCTGAGTAAGCCAGGGGAAGCAAGCCAGTAAGTAACATCCCTCCATGGCCTCTATGTCAGCTTCTGCTTCCTGACCTGCTTGAGTTCCAGCCCTGATTTCCTTTGGTGATGTACAGCAGTGAGGAAGTGTAAGCTTAATAAACCCTTTCCACCCCAACTTGCTTCTTGGTCATGATGTGTGTGCAAGAATAGAAACCTTAACTAAGACACACTGTCTGTCTCTCTTATCTCCCTCCATCTCTGTCTCTGTCTCTCTTCCCACTCTTCTGCATCCGCTGCCCAAACCTGTACACAATGTAAGCAGCTGTCTTAGGCTTCCCTAAGCCTTCCCACTGCCATGCCTTCCCTGTCATGATTGACAGTTCACTCAACTGAGAATCACAATAACCTACTCCTTCCTTGACTCGACCTTAGGGTTTTGGTCAGAGGGGTGAGAAAACAGCATTCATGGTGCTTTGAGAGCCGTGAATCATGATAAAGATTCCAAGCAGCTGGGCAGACACACAGATGTCACTATCCAGCAGAGGCACCGACTCCCGTATCACTTTACCACATTGGACAAGGCTTCTGACTGTGTACTATTGTATCTGTAAAAGGACTGTTACAGTGTAACTCATGGGCTTTTTGAGCATTAGGAAAACTCACAAATATTTGCAGGCTAAGATGATTGAAAAAGACTAAAGATTGAACATGCTATGTCAAAGGAAAGAAAAAAGTAAAAAGAGGACTAGCTAGGGATTCAGGGCAGTGATAGAACACTGAATATATTCATATATATAATATATAATATGTATAAGGTTTATTCCATATGAGAGAGAGAGAGAGAGAGAGAGAGAGAGAGAGAGAGAGAGAGGTGGGACTCATTAGCATGGCCTATAAGCAGTGATCCAGCTTGTTTAACTGTGGCTCTCTGCCAATAGAAGGTCCAAGAATCCACTAGCTGTTCATTCCAGAGGCTGGATGTCTCAGCTGGTCTTCAGTATACACTAGAACTCTGAAGAAGTAGCCTCTAAGGCCAGTAAACAAATGGACTCGGTAGTGAGAGCAAGAGCAAGCAGGCAAAAAGCAAACACTTCCTTTTTCTATCTCCTTTATACAAGCTAACACTGGAAGGTCTGCCTGGAATTTTAGGTGAATCTTCCCACCTCAAAAGATCAAGATTAAAAGTCAGTCTTCCCACTTCAAATGATTTCATTAAGAAAAATCCCTGACGGGTGGATCCAGACACTTGGGATCCATCTGTGGTTCATACAGATTAGTCAAACTGACGACAAAGTATAGCCATCACAACCCGCCTTCAGTCTCCCCCTGAGAAAAGATGGACGAGGAGCAAGGGGACAGGGGAAGAGGGAGAATAAAGGAAGAGAAGGAAGAACAAAAGGAAGAGAAGATATCTATAGATACCACCTTCCTACCATGGTTTAACTTCTGCACAAGGTGTGGTTGAAATTATCCTCATTCTGCTCGCAAGACTCCAGATAAAGCAAAGGTACTGCCAGCAGGACTTGTGCTAAGTCTGCCAAGGCACCACATTTTCTCTCTGGAAGTGGGGGGTCTTTGCCAAATGTTGGAGATTCCCTGGAAAGAATGAATTCCTGACCTGCTCTGATATGCCAGGCACCATCTTGCACACATCACATAAACACATTCAGTACAGCAAACCTGTGTGTATGGTGCCGAACGTGGCAGACTTGAATCCACCAGGCTACTTGAAGCCACTGTCATTCGAGTTTTAAAAAAGACATTGTAAATTGTACCTTGCACTCTAAACCCTGGGTTCACCATTCCTTAGCCTGTGCACAGAGGTCATTTCCACTCAAATTCTCAGGGTTATTGTTCCAGCAACAGTGGGAAGTTGCTATATAATGCCAAATTTCCTTAACTGGGTGTTTAACTCTCAGAACATGAACATCGTGTTTTCCATGTTAGAAAGAAAATAAAAACAAAACAACTCACCTTATTTTCCTTTCTAACTACTGCTATATATCTCTGCTCCCTTTAACAGCATAGCTCCTGAAAAGACTTTCTAGAATATTCTCCCTTCTCCATGGTTGTATAGTTGCTCCCTATAGTTGTGCCTATAGTTGCTACATTCCCTCCTTGAGTGATGAATGGGGCTCAGGAAGCTTGTGGGATACATTCAAGGTTAGTCTTTCTCTGTAGAAAGGTTATCCCTGGCTGTAAGGAGACTCTTCCATGGAGCTGCCTACAAGTTAGTCAGGGGATGGCAGGGCTATGGCTTTCCTGAACTGTCTTACTGGAGTGGGATTTCCTGCAGTGCAGCAGCCTGAGGCATCCCTGCTCCTGTAAGTAATCACTCGCCCACCTTCCAGAAAGCGACTCCAATGAGTTCATTGATCCACCAAGGCAGATTTGGGTGGAGTCATAGTTTGCTCAGTTATTGGAGTTTTATCTGTGGCAAACTAATGCTTGTTACCACTGCCCTGGTTTTCTCTTTAGCCCCCCTTGAGCCATCCTCAGCCCAGCCCTGGTAACAGAGTGTTCCCTTTGAAGGCCACTATTGCTCAGTCCAGACTGGGAAACATCCTGTTCCATCCTCTCTCATGTGACCTGACCTCTCAAGAGTTGGATACAGTCCATCAGATCCTCCTGGCATGTTTACTCACTGGACTTCAGGACCCAACGCTCTCCTAGGTTATTTGCTTTCCGTTCCCTCTGCTGTTGCTGCCCTGTACTCATTAATGCTTATGTAAGTAAGGAAAGCCCCAGTCTACCCTGTCCTCTTATTTCTGTACTGTATGAGTATACAGTGCACATATCTCAGCTCCTTTGCTGTGTGAATACCTCTGGTACACTGACATCCATTTGCTTTCTGGTACCCATACCCAGTTCAAATGTGTTAGCATGCTACCTGCTCTCCTATATTCTGTCTGTCTGTCTGTCTCTCTCTCTGCCCCCTCCCTCCCTCCCTCTCCCCTCTTTCCCTCCCTCCCATGCACCATACACACACACACACACACACACACACACACACATACATACACACACACACACACACACACACACACACACACCTGTTTTTCCTTTTCTTTCCTCTGTCCTTCACACTAATGGCCTCAGGGCAGATGTCCTGTGCATCTCACTGTGTTTTCAATATGCTGTGAACAGGAGTCCAGAGCAAGAGATTAAAGACATTCTAGCCCAGAAAGGGGAATTCTGATTCACTGATGTTGGGAATTTAAATTACTTGTATTATGAACACTAGGTTTAAGCGCTACACCACAGGAGAAATCACATGGCTGGTTCTGTAAATCTGATCAAGAAGACTGGGAGCACCCAGGCCCCATGGGTGGGCCCGATACTATTATTTTGCTAAATGAACATAGTATCAAACCACCCTCTACGTTTGCATCTCTCTACCTGTAGATTGGCACAGTGCTGTGACCTCATGAGGGAAGTTTCTTTGTGCAGTGGAAGGAGGTTAATACAGAAACTCACAGCTGGTCAAAGTGCAGGGAATAAGTGTTTGTGGAGTGCTCAGTTACAAAAGGGACATCCATGTCACACTTTCTCCCTTCAAGGCTGAGGGAGCTTCATAGAAATGAGATCAGAAGGGCTGTAAAAAAACAGAGGTCAGAGGTCAGGAATGCGGCAGAGAAACAATGTCTTCTGGTCATGATAAGACCACTGAACTCATGAACTCACTATAGTCGTGCTTGCCTGCAAAAATAATCCAGTCGCCAATGCAGCAGGGGCTAGGAAGGGCCTCTCCTAGCTGAGGAGCTGCAGTCCTTTCATTAATGGTTTCTGGGGTGAGGGAGAGTTTGTTTTCTTTAAGGATGTGGCCTCTGGTAGTTCAACCATGATCCAGTGGCTGGTCCCACCTCCACGAGTGTATGGGCAGCCAAAGAGGAGTCAGAGACATAGTTCTCAAAAATTAATAAAACATTATGCAAATGAAGAATGACTAGCCTTGTGAAAGAAAAAAACGAATGATGTGTAGACTTCTCAAACAAATAAAGTAACAAAAGAAATGAAGAGTCATAAAGTCCCAATTGTCCTACCTCCAGGACATCCCAAAGGGGAAGAATCAACACATCAAAGACACACCTGCATCCCTATGTTTATTGAAGTAGGGTTCACAGTTGCCAAGTGACAGAGATAAACCCACTGAGGGATGAGATAAAGAAGTTGTAGCCCAAGCATGTAAGGGAATTCTATTTAGTTCCCAAAATGGGCACTTGTGGCTGAATTCGTCAACGCTGTGTTCCGTTTAAGAAAGCTAAGAAAGAGAAATAAATACTGTATATTCTCACTACTATGCAAAAGATAAAAATGTCTTTGTTCTGGTGTGGAGAGTAGAACAGGGGTAACTGGGGCACGGGGCTGAGGAAGTAGGAGGGGGGTGGGAGATCTGCGGCAAACACTAAACTACAGGAGTCAGCAAGAATGAGTGTGAGTTCGAAGGTCCCGGTGGCCTGATGGGAGTGTGAGCGACTGTAGCTGACAGGTGTGCCGCGTGTGATTCATAAGCAACTAGAAGGGTTGAACACTTCCTAACACAAAGTAATAACTCCCCAAGCAGAGGGAAAGGCCAGTCACTGCCAAATTCATCCTGTCATGCTGAATATATACATTGAAGCATTGCGTGCTCTGCTGTAAGTACAGGTAAGCCTTGTGAGTCAGTTCAAACGATGAAAGGAGTAAGGAAAAACAGACAAACTTAAAATAGTCCCCAAACTTAGAAAATAAAAGGGTGCCCAAGATGTCTGTTGAGCTTTTGTCTTTTCCTGCCTATTGTAATGCTAAGTATGGCCCCCCCAAGACCTGGAGTCTACTTGGGACGCTACCCCTAAGTTAATTCTGATTGGCGGATAAAGATGCCGACAGCCAATAGCTTGGCAGAAGAGACATAGGTGGAGTTGAGGTCTTGCATGCTTGGCAGGGAGAGAGGACCATGAGTAGGAAAGCAGAGAAGCCACCATGAAATAGAAGAAGAACATGTAGGAGGAGAAAAGAGAACTTCCATGGGCTAAAGGCCAAGAGAACAGGGCCCAGAGGGCTGCCCAATTGGAGTTAAGGGCAGCCCACATGGAACATAGCAAATAATAAGTGATCATTTAAGACTATCACAAGGAATGTAGATTCGAACAACATAAAGGGTGGCAGCTGCCCAGCTATTGTGCTGCCTAAGGCATATTAAAAAGATAAAGTCTGTATGTGTGTTTCATCCAGGAACATACATGGTCTAAGGCAGGGAAGCAACCTCCCTCCCCCCACCCCGCACAGAGAATTTTAATATTTTCTATTACAAATGTCAGCTAATAGAAGGGATTTGAGCAAAGAATTGTGTCACCTGCTCAGTGTTACATCTCAGACAAGCTGTCCAGTCTCTTCCCTACAATTGCCAGTGTGCAGGGTAGAAAGTTTAGTGCATCCAGCCTTTGCTGCCCATGTCACACCAGCACAAGGACAGCCCCATCATCTTTGTATTGTAACATTATATTGATTTGATGGCATCTGTGCTCGCTGCTGCAATCTTGTTGTTTCTTTCCTTTATAAAAAGAAATGAAGGCTTCCCACTTATCAGCTGTTTTAAAATCAGAATAGGCTCCTTTTGTTCAGCTAGATAAGGGTAAAAATAAATGTCACTTTCAATGGGTAAGGCTGACACTATAGTAAAATAGCAAGCTGGGTCAAGATGGTCAAATGGCACAAAATTCTAGTGAGAGGGGAAGAATAAATTCAAGATGTCTACTGCACATTTTGATCAGTACAATTAAACTATAGATCATGTCTGTCACTTAAAAAGATTGTTGTTATTGTTTTTTGTTATTGTTGTTTTTGGTAGTGGATTTTTGTTTTTGTTTTGGTTTTGGTTTTGGTTTTGTTCGTTGTTTTGGGGGGGTTGAGGGGGTTGATATTTTGTTTTTGTTTTTGTTTTGTTTTGTTTTGTTTTTTTGAAACAGGGTTTTACCATGTAGCCCTGGCTGTCGGGGAACACTTTACCTAGACCAGACTAGCCCTGAACTTACAAAGAGCCATCCGTGTCTGCCTGCCAAGTACAAAGATTAAAAACCTAGTCACAAAATAGTTTTAAAATTGTATTTTAAATGAAGTAAAACATCTAAAAAAAATCACAAGCATAATACAACCACAATAATGCGCATGGAATCTTCATTGCTCACAAAAAACTCACGAGCCAATCAAGCACGTCACGTGCAACAAAGCACAGGTGGTATGTTGAGCACAGGTGAACAGTCAGCAGCCCTGACTTTGCAGTGAAACTAAAACAGAGGCTCCCAGGTCTCAACTGGCACAGAGCATACTCACTGCCAGAGAAGGTTTCCTCACTTAGAATAGTATGTGTGTGAGGAACTATGGTCTTCTGGATAAATAAAGCATTTTTTCCTTCTGACAACTTTTTAAACATTTCCTACAGTTTTGAAAAGAAAATAAGAGTGACTAGGTGGAGGATGGACACGGGTGACCTCCACAGCACCTCCCCCTTCTCTTCAAACTGTGATGTCTACTTACTTTCCCTATTTGTGGCCGTGGGGAGATAACAAACTTACTGATTAGTTTGAAACCTGTTTCATGGAAGTTAATTTCATGCCTGGTACTGTGATCCTGATCAGAAGCCTGTGGTCAGGGCCACCATATGGCCAGGGTAGAAATTGCTATTGTTCTTTTGCTAAGTGGCCATGCTGTAAAATTACCTTATAAATATTTGTGGTTAACAATTGGATGCCCTGCTGCTCTCAATCTTGGCCAGAAAAACCTTTTTGCAGTGAATAGCAGTCAATGGAGAGGTCCACGATCAGTCAAAGTGTTAAGCATAGAGGCAGGTCCTCAAGCCTAAATAAGTCACCCATAGCAACCCAGCACAAGGCTAAGGGCATATTAGAAGAGGAGAAAGGAATGGTGTAAGACGGGATGATGGGAGGATCGCCGTGAATGGATGTCTTCTGGACATGAAACAGTTGTTAGAGCCACAAAATTACAGCAGCTTGGTTACCTACATAAGACCTATGCAAGATCAAGCCAGTCAGAATCTTGGAAAAGACAGGAAAAAATTATGTCCAGGCCCCACCCCTTACTGGGAACTATTGGCAATTGATAATTTGGGGTGAGTGGGGAGGAGAGTATTTTATTTTATTTTTATTTTTTTTTTACACCTACAAAACAACTCTCATAACTAAGACACAGAGAACATTTTGAAAGAGTGCACATGGAAACTTAAGTTCTAAAGGATCAGGGGTGCTTTCTGTGATATTTTTGTCTCCTAGGATGCCAGAAACTATATCAATAAAGTCTCACCTACAAGACTCCTTAAGCAGGAGATGAACAAGGACAACCTTATATATTTAAAAACGGTTGGGCGAAAATCCCAAAGGACAACAGCTAAACACAAATAAACATGGAGAGCTAAGGGAAGCTGAGAGCTGAGAAAGCAATGTTTTATAGCAAATGGAATACATGATCATCTAATATCAAATGATAAGTCCTAAATTACAAAAAGAATCAATATTATACAGACAGACCAGGGTGTTTTTTTTTTTTTTTTGGATTGCATTTTTTTTTATTTTCTATATTCTATGTTTACATTTCAAAGGCTTTCCCCTTTCCCAGTTCCCACCCACCATAGTTCCCATAGTTCCTCTCCCCCCCTACTATTCCACAATCATTCCCCCTCCCCCCTTGGGTTCTTTACTAAACTGGATGCAATCTTTACATGCCCAGGTTCCTCTCCTTTCTTCTTCTTGGGAATCATTTGACTTGCTATTTGTGTCTTGAGTATTTAGTGCTTCTGGGCTCATTAATATCCACTTATCAGTGATTGCAGTTCATGTGCATTCTTTTGTGATTGGGTTAGCTCACTCAGGATGATATTTTCCAGGTCTAACCATTTACCTACAATTGCATGAATTCATTATTTTTAATTGCTGAGTAGTATTCCATTGTATAAATATACCACATTTTCTGTATCCATTCCTCCTTTGAGGGATATTTGGGCTCCTTCCAATTTCTGGCTATTATAAACAAGGCTGCTATAAACATAGTGGAGCATGTGTCTTTATTGCATGCAGGGGAATCCTCTGGGTATATGCCCAGGAGTGGTATGCCAGGGTCCTCTGGAAGTGACATGCCCAATTTTCTGAGGATCCGCCAAACTGATTTCCAGAGCGGTTTTACCATTTTACAATCCCACCAACAGTGGAGGAGTGTTCCTCTTTCTCCACATCCTCGCCAGCACTTGTTGTCTCTTGAGTTTTTAATCTTAGCCATTCTGACTGGTGTGAGGTGGAATCTCAGGGTTGTTTTGATTTGCATTTCCCTGATGACTAATGATGTTGAACATCTTTTAAGGTGTTTCTCGGCCATCCGAATTTCTTCTGGTGAAAATTCTTTGTTTAGCTCTGTGCCCCATTTTTTGATAGGGTTATTTGGTTCTTTGCGGTCTATCTACTTGAGTTCTTTGTATATATTGGATATTAGCCCTCTGTCAGATGTGGGGTTGGTGAAGATCTTTTCCCACTTTGTTGGTTGCCGTTTTGTCCTTCTGACAGTGTCCTTTGCTTTGCAGAAACTTTGTAATTTTATGAGGTCCCATTTGTCAATTCTTGATCTTAGTGTGTAAGCTATTGGTGTTCTGTTCAGGAACTTTTCCCCTGTGCCCAAGTCCTCCAGGGACTTCCCAAGTTTCTTTTCTAATAGTTTCAGTGTGTCTGGTTTTATGTGGAGGTCCTTGATCCACTTGGAGTTGATCTTAGTGCAAAGAGATAAGAGTGGGTCAATTCGCATTCTTCTGCATGTTGACCTCCAGTTGAACCAGCACCATTTGTTGAAAAGGCTATCTTTATTCCACCAGATGGTTGTGGATCCTTTATCAAAGATCAAGTGACCATAAGTCTGTGGGTTAATTTCTGGGTCTTCAAACCTGTTCCATTGATCTGCTTGCCTGTTGCTATACCAATACCATGCAGTTTTTAACACAATTGCTCTGTAGTACTGCTTGAGGTCAGGGATATTGATTCCCCCAGAAGTCCTTTTATTGTTGAGAATAGTTTTAGCTATCCTGGGTTTTTTGTTGCTCCAGATGAATTTGAGAATTGCTCTTTCTAGATCTATGAAGAATTGAGTTGGGATTTTGATGGGGATTGCATTGAATCTGTATATTGCTTTTGGCAAGATGGCCATTTTTACTATATTGATCCTGCCAATCCAGGAGCAAGAAATATTTTTCCATCTTCTGAGGTCTTCTTCAATTTCTTTCTTCAAGGACTTGAAGTTCCTGTTGTACAGATCTTTCGCTTATTTGGTTAGAGTTACGCCAAGATACTTTATGTTGTTTATGGCTATTGTGAAGGGTGTTATTTCCCTAATTTCTTTCTCAGCCTGCTTGTCCTTTGAGTACAAGAAGGCCACTGACTTGCTTGAGTTAATTTTATAACCTGCCACTTTGCTGAAGTTGTTTATCAGCTGTAGAAGTTCTCTGGTGGAGGTTTTTGGGTCGCTTAGGTAAACTATCATATCGTCTGCAAATAATGATAGTTTCACTTCTTCCTTTCCAATTTGTATGCCTTTGACTTCCTTATGTTGTCTAATTGCTCTTGCTAGAACTTCAAGTACTATATTGAAAAGATATGGAGAGAGAGGGCAGCCTTGTCTAGTCCCTGATTTTAGTGGGAATGCTTCAAGTTTCTCTCCATTTATTTTGATGTTGGCTACTGGTTTTCTGTAGATTGCTTTTACTATGTTTAGGTATGGGCCTTGAATTCCTGCTCTTTCCAAGACTTTTAGCATGAAAGGATGCTGAATTTTGTCGAATGCTTTTTCAGCATCTAATGAGATGACCATGTGGTTTTTTTTCTTTCAGTTTGTTTATGTAGTGGATTACATTGATGGATTTCCGTATATTGAACCATCCCTGCATCCCTGGGATGAAGCCTACTTGATCATGGTGGATGATCGTTTTGATGTGCTCTTGGATTCGGTTAGCAAGAATTTTATTTAGTATTTTTGCATCTATATTCATAAGAGAAATTGGCCTGAAGTTCTCTTTCTTTGTTGGATCTTTTTGTGGTTTAGGTATTAGCGTAATTGTGGCTTCGAAGAATGAGTTGGGCAGAGTCCCTTCTGTCTCTACTTTGTGGAATAGTTTGAAGAGTATTGGTGTTAAGTCTTCTTTGAAGGTCTGGTAGAATTCTGCACTAAAACCATCTGGTCCTGTGCTTTTTTTGGTTGGGAGGCTTTCTATAACCCCTTCTATTTCTTTAGGGGTTATGGGACTATTTAGCTGGTCTACTTGATGCTGATTTAATTTTGGTATTTGATATCTGTCTAGGAAATCGTCCATTTCCTCCAGATTCTCCAGTTGTTTTGAGTATAGACCTTTGTAGTAGGATCTGATGATCTTTTGAATTTCCTCAGTTTCTGTTGTTATGTCTCCCTTTTCATTTCTAATTTTGTTAATTTGTATACTGTCTCTGTGTCCTTTGGTTAGTCTGGCTAAGGGTTTATCTATCTTGTTGATTTTCTCAAAGAACCAGCTCCTGGTCTTGTTGATTCTTTGTATGGTTCTCTTTGTTTCTATTTGATTGATTTCAGCCCTGAGTTTGATGATTTCTTGTCTTCTACTCCTCCTGGGTGAGTTAACTTGTTTTTCTTCCAGGGCTTTAAGGTGTGCTGTTAAGCTGCTAGTGTATGCTCTCTCCAGTTTCTTTTTGGATGCACTTAGAGCTATGAGTTTTCCTCTTAGCACTTCTTTCATTGTGTCCCATAGATTTGGGTAGGTTGTACCTTCATTTTCATTGAATTCTAAAAAGTCTTTGATTTCTTTTTTTATTTCTTCCTTGACCAAGGTGTCATTGAGTATTGTTCAGTTTCCATGTGTATGTGGGCTTTCTGTTGTTTTTGTTGCTATTGAAGACCACTCTTACTCCATGGTGATCTGATAGGAGGCATGGGATTAGCTCGATCTTCTTGTATTTGTTGACATCTGTCTTGTGACCGATTATATGGTCTATTTTGGAGAAGGTACCATGCGGTGCTGAGAAAAAGGTATATTCTTTAGCTTTAGGATGAAATGTTCTATATATATCTGTGAAATCCAATTGGTCCAGAGTTTCAATTAGTTTCACTGTGTCCCTGTTTAGTTTCTGCTTTCCTGATCGGTCCATTGAGGAGAGTGGGGTGTTGAAGTCACCCACAATTATTGTGTTAGGTGTAATGTGTGCTTTAAGCTTTAGTAAGGTTTCTTTTATGAATGAGGGTGCCCTTGCATTTGGAGCATAGATGTTCAGTATTGAGAACTCTTCCTGGTGGATTTTCTTTTTGGCCAGCAAGAAGTGACCTTCTGAGTCTCTTTTGATGATTTTAGGTTGAAAGTCAATTTTATCTGATATTAGAATGGCTACTCCAGCTTGTTTCCTGAGACCATTTGCTTGTAAAATTGTCCTCCAGCCTTTTACTCTAAGGCAGTGTTTGTCTTTAACACTGAGATGTGTTTCCTGTATGCAGCAAAATGTAGGGTCCTGTTTCCGTATCCAGTCTGTTAATCTATGTCTTTTTATTGGGGAATTGAGTCCATTGACGTTAAGAGATATTAAGGAATAGTAATTATTACCTCCAGACATTTTTGAAATTATATTTATTTATCTTATTTATTTTTTATATTCGAGAGGTTATCTTCTTTTGGGTTTGATGAAAGGAGGTTTCTATCTTGCTTCTTCCCGGGTATAGTTTCCGTCCTTTTCTTGGTGTTTTCCCCCTATTATCCTTTGTAGGGCTGGATTTGTGGAGAGATATCTTGCAAATTTGGTTTTGTCATGGAATACCTTGATGTCTCCATCAATGGCAATTGAGAGTTTTGCTGGGTAAATTAGTTTTGGCTGAAGTTTGTTCTCTTAGAGTTTGCATGATATGTGCCCAGGATCTTCTAGCTTTCATGGTCTCAGGTGAGAAGTCTGGTGTTATTCTGATAGGTTTTCCTTTATATGTTACTTGGCCTTTTTCTCTTGCTGCCTTTAGTATTCTTTCTTTGTTTATTACATTTGGAGTTTTGATTATTATGTGACGGGATGTATTTCTGTTCTGGTCCAGTCTGTTTGGGGTTCTATAGGCTTCTTGTATATTCATGGGCATCTCTCTCCTTAGGTTGGGGAAGTTTTCTTCCATAATTTTATAGAAGATATTAGCTGGCCCTTTAACTTGTAAATCTTCACTCTCGTCTATACCTATAATCCTTAGGTTTGGTCTTCTCATAGTGTCTTGGATTTCCTGGATGTTTTGGGTTACCACCTTTTTGCATTTAGTATTTTCTTTGACTGTTGAATCAATGGTTCCTATGGTATCTTCGGCTTCTGAGATTCTGTCTTCTATCTCTTGTATTCTATTGTTGATACTTGCGTCTAAGGCCCCTGATTTTTTCCCCAGGTTTTCTATCTCCAATGTTGTCTCCCTCTGTGATTTCTTAGTTGTTTCTACATCTGTTTTTAGTATCTGGATGGATGTGCTCAGATCTTTTGCTTGCTTGATTGTGTTTTCATGTATTTCTTTAATAGATTTTTGTGCTTCCTCTTTCATAGCTTCTACTTGTTGGCCGACGTTCTTCTGTAGTTCTTTAAGTGACTTTTGTCTTTCTTCCTTATTGTCTTCTTCTCTTTGATCCATCTTCTCCTGCATTTCTTGAAGTGATTTTTGTATTTGCCTCGTAAAGGCTTCTAACTTTTGATCCATTTTCTCCTCTATTTCTTTACGAGATTTTTCTATGTGTTCAGCTACCAGCATCCTGACCAGTGATTTTATATCCAAGTCTTGTTTTTCTGGTGTTTTAGGGTATCCAGGGATTCCTGTTGTTGGAGAACTGGGTTCAGATGCTGTCATGTTGCCTTGATTTTTGTTAGTAACGTTCCTTCGTTTTCCTTTTGCCATCTGGTTATTTCTGGTTTTAGTTGGCCTTGTTGTCACTAGCTGGTGTTTGAATCTCCTGTGAGGCTGGGCTCACCTGTTGTTTCTCTGCTGGTGAATATGTGTGACTGCTGCTTTAAGGGATCATAAGCTGGCTGCCACCCATGCGATTGTAGCCCCTGTTGGAGTCTGTCTACCTGGGCTTCTCTAGCTGTGTCCTGGTTGCAAGGAACTCGGCCTGCTTGGCTCCGAGACCCTAGCAGATCCCCCCGTGAGGGTAGCCCTGGAAGGGGTGTTTACCTGGGCCTTTCCAGCTATGTCCTGGTTGCAATATGGAGGCCCGACGCTACCGCTGGTCCAGGGGCCAGCGAGCTGGTTGCAGAATGCAGCCTAGGTGCTCGCCAGAGGGTGCGGGGATGTCCCTCAGAGCCTGGGCCTTTCCAGCTGTGTCCTGGTTGCAATACGGAGGCCTGCCGCTACCGCTGGTCTAGGGGCCGGCGAGCTGGTTGCAGAATGCAGCCCAGGTGCTTGCCAGAGGGTGCAGGGATGTCCCACAGAGCCTGGGCCTTTCCAGCTGTGTCGTGGTTGCAATATGGAGGTCCGCCGCTACTGCTGGTCCAGGGGCCGGCGAGCTGGTTGCAGAAAGCAGCCTCGGTGCTCGCCAGAGGGCGCGGGGATGTCCCACAGGGCCTAGGCAGAACTCAGCCTGCTTGGCTCCGAGACCCTAGCAGATTCCCCCGTGAGGGCAGGCCTGGAAGGGCTATTTTATTTTATTTTATTTTATTTTATTTTATTTTATTTTAGGACATGATCATTAATAGGATTTCCAAGCTCCAATTGATTCACTACACCCATACACTTATGGGCAGAATTAACTAGAGATAGATAGATAGATAGATAGATAGATAGATAGATGTGTGAGTCTATGTGTGTGTCTATGTGTGTGTGTGTGTGTGTGTGTGTGTGTATGTACATGCATATATATAATAACATGAAGTTGGGGAAAGTATGTGTTGAGAGACACAGCAGGAGTTGGGGTATAATCAGATTTCATTGTACATAAGTATGAAATTTTCAAACATCAAGAAAAATATATCACCTGAAGAACTTCAGATGGCTGAGAAGCACCTTAAGAAATGTTCAACATCATTAGTCATTAGGGAAATGCAAATCAAAACAACCCTGAGATTTCACCTCATGCCAGTCAGAATGGCTAAGATTAAAAACTCAGGAGACAGCAGGTGTTGGTGAATATATGGAGAAAGAGGAACACTTCTCCACTGCTAGTGGGATTGCAAGATGATACAACCACTCTGGAAATCAGTCTGGCGGTTCCTCAGAAAACTGGGCATGACACTTCTGGAGGACCCTGCTATACCACTACCCCTGGGCATATACCCAGAGGATTCCCTGGCATGCAATAAGGACATATGCTCCACTATGTTCATAGCTCATTCACAAAAGAACACACATGGAATGCAGTCACTGATAAGTGGATATTAGCACAGAAGCTCTGAACACCCAATACACAACTCACATGTCAAATCATTCCCAAGAAGAAAGAGGAAGAGGGCCCTGGTCCTGAAAAGGCTTGATGTAGCATTGTAGGGGATTGCCAGGACCGAGAAGTGGGAGGGGGTTGTTTGGGGGACAGGTGGAGGGAAGAGGGCTTATGGGACTTAGGGGGAGGGGGAAACCAGGAAAGGGAAAGTCATTTGGAATGTAAACAAAGAATATAGAAAAAAAGAAAAAGAAACATACAAGCCCATGAGGTCGAAACAATGAATGGCAAGGTAACTACTTCAGTGACAGCATCTTGGGGAGACAGTGAGGGCTTGAAACAGTGTTGGGCTAAGGTTTTGCTGGCCGCTTTTCTCCTATGAACTGAACGAGGAAATAAGGCCAATGACCAGATCTGAGTCCTCCTGGCACATGTGGCTTACAGAGAAGGGGGATGGGTCGATTTATAACATTTTGTATTTCACTTCTTTGGGAATCACTGCCTGCTATCACTACTGTATAGAGATATGTCTTCTCCAAGCTATGTTGGCACTTATCTGACTTTACCATGATGCCTATTTTATAGACAAGGTTAAGGGAGGTTAAGTACTTTGCCTATCAGAACAGACACTAAACTTTTATCATGGTCTAAAAATATTCTCTATCAAGATAAGAAAGTAATTTTTTATTGGAAGTATGTGAGTTTGAGCAATTCTCTCTCTCTCTCTCTCTCTCTCTCTCTCTCTCTCTCTTTCTCTCTCTCCGTGTGTGCGTGTGTATCTGTTTCTCTTTCTCTCTCTCTGTCTCTCTCTTCTCTGACATCTGAAAAACATCGGCAGATAAACTAACCTTAAATAATCATAAGTCCAAACTAAAACAAGTGTGTGTCTGGAGTGGGCACTGGAGAGACATAGACATGAAGGTCAAAAAAATCCCATGTGCTGAGAGTTTGGGTTACACAAACCTCAGTACTCACAATCCTTGGCAGCCTTTCTCAATGCCATTCTTCAAGATTAGGTACACCAGAGTTAGTCCCCCTGCCTTCAGAGGAAAAGGATCTTAAAAGTCCATGCTGTGTAGCTGAACAGCCTCAGGATATTTGGCTAGAGAGAGGATTCTAAGGTCAGTGCTACCTGCCTTGAATCCAATGAGTGACCACCTCCTTCTGCCAACACATGTTGAATTTCTAGGAGGTACAAGGAGCAGATGATGTCTTCCTTATGTTGAATTTAAATAGAACAGTTCATGCCTCCTAAATCCATGAGAAGACAAACACCATGGAAAGGTAGCAAGGCCTGTCCCTCCTGGGTACATCAGCAGACAGAGGGACAATGTGGGACACATAAGCTCTGGGTGAAGATTAAGTCAGATTACTCTGAGTGTCCTTCTGGGAGCCTCTTCAGGACCTCTGATGCGTTCCCTTGTGATTTTGACATTTTGAAGTGAGATTGTAAGACACAGCTTTTAAAAAAATCTTCTAGTCTGGTAGCCTTCTAACTGCAAAGGCTAAAAAACACAACCCTCCAGCCCCCGGGTTATGTATGGTGGCTTCATTTTAAGGTCAACAACTTCATTATTCTGTCTGTGTAGAATGCCAAGGACATTGCGCCTGGCTCTAAGTTATTTTTTCAGAATAAATATAATAAAGTGTTTTCTTCTCAAATGAAATGGCATGCCTTCCAGGGCCACAGAGCCAGGTTCTGTAATGTTTTCCTAACTATGTTAGGAGTAAATTCACTACAAGTTTAACATTCAAGATAGGCTAACCAGTGCCAACTGTTTCATAACTGTAAACTGTTCTAACCTTTGAGATTTAAACAAAATCACCTCCATCACATAGGGCATAAAACTGAAGGATGGAGAAGTCAAATATTTTGGTAGATATCCCGCAGCTGGTAGAGTTACACAGTTGTGTTAATCTCATATCTGACTGAGCCACAAATTCCTAATTAAAGGCAAAGTAACTGTTGACTGATTTTGTGACCTGCCTGATCTATAAGACAACAGCAGCCATGCCTTTGGCTGGAGCTAAGAACTTCATTCAAATAAACTTGGCAAAACCTCAAGAACCAGGTAACCAGCCAACACAATACAACACAATAATGCCTGACACCTACAGAAAGAAGCCTCTCAGAAGGATTCACACAGGTCCTGATAGGGCTGGGAAGATGGCCAGGTCAATAAAGTGCTTGCCTTGAAAATGTGAGAACTGACAGAAAGATCTGGGCATGGTAGAATGCCCCTGTAATCCCAAAGATGGCAATGTGAAAGACATACACAGGAGTTTGCCTGTAAGATTGCAGATCAGTTAGTCTGGCCTACTTGGTAACATGCCAGGCTGGTGAGAGAATCTAGCTGAAACAAAGAGGCAGATGATACCTAATTGGAACAATATATTTGTGTAAAGATTATCCTCATGTTATTCAAATGCTGGTTCCGATACTGGGAGAAAGTTGAGTACAAACAAGACTTTGGTGTTGTTATTTTTTGTGAAGCATCTCCGGTCTCCGTGTTTTGTAAACATTCTTCTTCATGCATTCTGATTGGTCAATAAAGAACTGATCAGCAAATTAGGTAAGCAGAGGAAATAGGAAGGCTGGACTTCTGATCCCGGCCAGGGCTCCCAGGAAGAAAGAATTAAGATAAAGACCACAAGGAGAACAAGGAGAAGAGGTAGAAAGACCACATGGAGAGACTAGGTGGATTTGCCATGGGGTTGCAATGATATAGCAGACATGAGGACGCATGCGGATCAGAGAGAGCCAGGGCAAGACTAGACTGACAAGTGATGGGGCATTTGTCTTGTATTGATAAACTTAGAGAGTTAGAATAGCTCAAACCCTGCCCAGCCTAGGCTGACAGCTTGTTAGTAAACTTAATAGACCTTTGTGTCTATTTGGGCACAATTATTTGGGCGATACAATGGGAACAGATAAGGCTTTTATGCTTAAATTACAATCTAAAATATCTGAGTAATGATACCTGAAGTTGGCCTTTGACCCCCATCTATATGCATGTGCATATGTATCAATGTATGCCTGCAGGAACATATACATACACACACACACACACACACACACACACACACAGAGAGAGAGAGAGAGAGAGAGAGAGAGAGAGAGAGAGAGAGAGACACAGGAAGGTCTCACTGGTTTGAGAGAAATCAGTAGCAGTAGAAGTATAACCACAGCAGTTGTTGTCCATAGTAGACCAGGAAGCCTCTGTGGAAAGGATGCATCCCCTCCTATTCACAGCAGACAAAGGGACCTTAGGCATGGCTGGCTGGCTGCCTGCCTGCCTCCCACATTTCAGTGAGGAAACTGATTTTATTGACTTTGTGTACATCAGGGATGATGATTCTGCCTTCTGTGGGCTAGCAAACTGTCACCTATCCCTGGAGCTGGACATTTTCACTCATTTATTTTTAACTGATTTATTTAATATAGCCCTTTACTATACCCATCAGCAAATCATTATCTGAGAGATTTCTTTCTCTTGTTACAGTATCTTATCTCCTTCCTTATTATTCTGTTCAAATTTGACTTCCCAATGGTCAGTATTCCTCCCACTCCATCAAATGCTGTAGTGTATTTCCTCACAAGTCTGGGGACTCTATAGCCCAGCTATATGCCTTTTTTAATTTTTTACTTCTGGTTTCTGTATATCTGTGTTTGAAGGCTGCTTGTTTACTGCAAATGGGGGGCAGGGGGGAACATTCTCTTTACAGAACAAGCCCAAGCAAGCTAGAGTATTGAGAAAAACACACTTTGATTTACCTTCAAAGAGAAAACTCATGGTTGGATTTTCTAGCCTCTGATTTCATTGATTAACTTGGCATGGCCGATGTGGCCTGCCTCTTTCTACTACTGGATACAAGTCTATATAGTCACAGAAGACTATGTCACTTGCATACTGCTAGGGTCACAGAACGAACACTGAGAGGCACAAGGGTCTAAGTGGACACGGAAGCATGCTGATTCCTAATGGCCTCGGACCTTGGTTTGAAAGCAAGGACAGAGTTGATTTGCAAACAGATAAACAAGCCTTGGCCTGGTACCTCCTGATGTTACCTTTTCCCTGGATCCTACTCTTAGTATTTAATGTCTTGCTTTCTTCTGGGGGGTGGTGCTTAGACATTTCAACCCCTTGCATTTTCCCTTAGAATAGTAAGTTAACTGCTATCCCCACCCACTTTCCAAATGATGAAGCAAATGAAACAGAGGCAGGAGGGTGGGGAGGCCTTACTTACTCTAGAACTCAGCTTAAAAGTGGTGGCCCTGGAGTTTGATCCAAAAACTACTAGTACCCAAACTTAATCCTTTGCACTTACTCAGAAAACCCCTATGACTCTCAACACAACTCCATATATACAGATACAGGCATACATGCACACAGCCGAGCATAGTAAAATACATCTGTGATGGACACTGAGGCAAGATTAGGGGCTCAAGGCCACCGTAAGCTACATTGTGATTTCTAGGCCAGCCTGAGCAACATAATGAGACATTGTCTCCAAATAAAGAGACTAAGCAAACTCTAAGACTAAGAAAGTCTAGAATTAGGATGCCTGAGGTATTCTAATATGCCTGACTACAGATCCAGGGTAGCTCACAGTTAGGTAAGTGTCATGATAGGTATTCCAAAGTGTCACATAGTGTAAAAGATCTTGAAGCGCAAAACACTATTGTTGGGACCTCAGACAGGCTCTGCTCAGGTCTGGAATCACAAATATCCCTGGCTGATGGGGGAAGCTTGGAGCACTGGCTACAAAGACAGTAATTAAATTAGAGAAGTGGAAATAGACAGCCAAGGTCAGAGACAGGAGGCAGGTAATGAAGAAAGCTGAGGAGTTACAGATCAAGGGTGGCTTGAACAGAGGCCCATCTCTGGCTGGTTTTACATTTCTGAGTTGAGCTCTGCCCTGTGTTTAAGAAAGAGACTGTCACTGTCTGGCTATGAATTGCACTGTGTTCAAAGGGTCCTGGAAATGAGGTCACTTGGTATGGTGAAGCATTTAACCAGTATTCCTCAAAGCTAAGGAAGGGGACTTATGGGCTAGATTGTGAAATCCTGTTTCAAAAAATTAAATTTAAAAAAGCCTTGGGAGAGGCAGGGGGACAAGGGCAGGAAGGAAGCAAGCAAGGAAGGAAGAGAGGAAAAGAGTTAACAAATAGGAGCTCCAGATTCAGTTTGATCTACAGATGTTTAAAATTGGACTGAAAATACAGTCCCTAAAATAAAATCCATCTCAGTGGGGCTTGAAAAGACAGCCCGGTTGGGAAAGTGCTTGCCATGCAAGAGCAAGAACCTGAGTTTGATCCCCAGACCCAGTATAAGGCATCCAGGCAGGGAAACTCCAATGGTGGCGAGAAGTACTGGTGGATACCTGGGGCTTTATGACTTGCCAGACTCGCCTGCTTGGTGATCTCCAGATTAGTGAGAGAGCATGATTCAGAAGCAAGGTATGTAGCACCTGACAGATGACCTGCAAGGTTTGCCTCTGGTTTCCATATGCAGGAGCATGCACAAACCAACCACCACTGACAGTAGCAGAAGAATCATCCTCCACCTCCTCCTCATTAGCATCAGAAGGAGGAGGAAGAGAAGGAGGAAGAAGAGGAGAAGGCTGAGCTGCTCTTCATGGTCTTCACTGGCTCTAGTCCAAGATGATCTGTTCTGCTAGGAGTCATTCCTATTAATCCTTTATGACAAGGATGGTCCAATGTGAGTCAACTGTGATGGTTTGCATATGTTCAGCCCAGGGAGTGGCACTTTTAGAAGGTATGGTCCCAGGAAGATCAATGGAATAGAATTGAAGACCCAGAAAAGAACCTATACACGCACGGTCACTTGATCTTTGACAAAGGAGCTAAAAACATCCAGTGGAAAAAAAAGACAGCATTTTTAACAAATGGTGCTGGTCAACTGGGGGTCTGCATGCAGAAAAATGCAAATCAACCCATTCTTATCTCCCTCCTTGTACAAAGCTCAAGTCCAAGTGGATCAAGTATCTATACATAAAACCAGACACCCTGAAGCTTATAGAGAAGAAAGTGGGGATGAATCTTGAACACATGAACACAGGGGGAAAGTTCCTGAACAGAATATCAATGGCTTATGCTCTAAGAACAAGAATTGACAAACGGGACCTCAGAAAACTGCAAAGCTTCTGTAAGGCAAAGGACACGGTCAATAAGACAAAACAGCAACCAACAAATTGGGAAAAAAAATCTTTACTAACCCTACATCCAATAGAGGGCTAATATCCAATGTATACAAAGAACTCAAGAAGTTAGTCTCCAGAGAGCCAAATAACCCTATTTAAAAAATGGAGTACAGAGCTAAACAGTGAATTCTCAACTGAGGAAACTCTAAATGTTCAGTATCCTTAGTTATCAGGGAAATGCAAATCAAAACAACACTGAGATTCTACCTCACACTGGTCAGAATAGCTACGATGAAAAACTCAGGGGACAGCAGATGCTGGAGAGGCTGTGGGGAAAAAGGAATACTTCTCCATTGTTGGTGGGATTGCAAGCTGGTAAATCCACTCTGGAAATCAGTTTGGTGATTCCACAGAAAATTAGACATAGTACTATCTGAGGAGTCAGCTATACCACTCCTGGGCATATACCCAGAAGATGCTCCTACATGTAATAAGGACACATGCTCCACTATGTTCATAGCTGCCTTATTTATAATAGCCAGAAGCTGGAAAGAACCCAGATGTCCTTCAACAGAGGAATGGATACAGAAACTGTGGTATATATACACAATGGAATACTATTCAGCTATTAAAAACAATAAATTCATGAAATTTTTAGGCAAATGGATGGAACTAGAAAGTGTTACCCTAAGCAAGGTAACCCAATCACCAAAGAATGCACATGGTATGCACTCACTAATAAGTGGATGTTAGCCCAAAAGCTCAAAAGAAACAAGTTACAATTCACCCAGCACAGGAAGCTCAAGAAGAAGGAGGACTTAAATGAGGGTACTTTAGTTCCTCTGAGAAAGGGAACAAATTGCTCACAGGATCAATAAGGAAGTGTGGAGCAGAGACTGAAGTAAAGGCCACCCTGATACTGCCCTACCTGGGGATTCATCCTATAAACAGTCACCGAACCCCGGAACTACTATGAACGACAAGAAGTGTATACCAAAAAGAGCATGCCATGGTTGTCTCTGGAGGGGTCCTGCCAGAGCCTTACACATACAGAGGCAGATGCTAGTAGCTAACCATTGGATTGGGCATGAGGTCCCCAGTGGAGGAGTTGGAGGGTGGTCTGGAGGAGCTGAAGGGGTTTACAGCCCCATGGGAAGAACAATGATGTGGCCACCCAGACACCCCAGGACTCCCAGGGACTAAACCATCAACCAAGGGGTACACATGGTTCTAGCCAAAAATGTGGCAGAGGAATTCCTTGTTGGGCATCAGTGAAAGGAGTGGTCCTTGGTCAGGTGAAGGCTCAAGAGAGGCCCCAACAAAGGGAAATCGGAGGGGGAGAGGTAGGAGTGGGTTGGGTGGAAGGGTATATACTTGGAGGCAGGGGTTAAGAGGAGGGGTTGGGGATCTTTGATGAGGGGGTAAACCGGGAAAGGTTTTACCATTGGCAATGTAAATAAAGATGATATTCAATAAATAATAAAAAAGCAGGTATGGCCCTATTGGAGTAGGTATGTCATCATGGGTATGAACTATAAGACTCTTACCCTATCTGCCTAGAAGCCATTATTTTGCTAGCAGACTTCAGATGAAGATATAGAACTCTCAGCTCCTCCTGCACCATTCCTGCTTGGATGCTGCCATGTTCCTGCCTTGGTGATTATGGACTGAACCTCTGAAACTGTAAGACAGCCCCAATTTAAATGTTGTCTTTCTAAGACTTGCCTTGGTTATGGTGTCTCTTCACAGCAATAAAACCCTTCTGAACAAAATGGCTAAGCTGATGCTCTAAAGAAAAGGATAAGAGGGTGGGGTATGGGGAAAGCAGGTGCCTGGCTAACCACACATTTGACCCCATCCTTCCAAAGACATCAAAGCTGAGAGCATCAAAGCTGAGAGCCAGGCTCCCTGCAAACTGGCTAAGAACTCTAGAGTCCTAACAGTTCTTCCAATGTCTAATGTTACAAGTATGAGAAAGGTTGAAATATAATCTAACCATTGATTCATCCCCCTTTTCGACTATTCCCTATACACAGGGATCTCACAGGTAAGAGCTGCCGCCCAGCTAGCTAACAGAAACCCAATATGCAGAAGAGGAGAAAAGATGGTAGGGAGGTAAACCCATGTGAGCAATCCATGTGCACTGAGATCATCAAGCCACCATATGAATGTAAAACCCAGTCTTGGAATGGCCTCAAACAGAGGGCTCTGGCGTGTTCCGGCAGGCTGACGAAGGAGATAAACTCAGGAGTTGTGATTCACATGGCAAGCAGCCACTCATCCTGAAAATAAATCCACTCTGGCTGTTATTTATCCAGCAGTTATCTTTGATTGCTAGATGAATCTGCAGTGCCTAATGTGAGCTCTCCAATTCTTTGATGTCTGATGTCAACCAGGCATTTAATAACTGTCAACAAAGATACTATATTTGAGAGAATACATTCAGTGAAAGGTTAAATTAGGCACAATGACCAGAATTCCCACCTCTCAGGAAGGCATGTTGCAGGAGAGAACCATTGGGAAGATGAAAAGAATTTCAAATGACAACCTCAAGATTTTCCTGCCTGAAATACAAAATCTGAGGTTTTCAGATTAACACTGTGGTCTGGGAGGCTTGTCCTCCTTAGACATGTTCTTGTTAAGACTCTTGCTATACATTTTGCTACCCATAGAGCCTTGCAAAATCATTGTTACCCTGTTTTATCATTTTCTCCTCTATCACACATGTGATGTATTCTACTTGAGTCGGAAGTGCCCAACTCTCAAGCAGCAGGAGACCATGCACTGTTGAGTAGAGCCATGAAGGTAGTCCAACACAAAACCATAAACTTAAAACTTTATGATCTTCTATGACTTTTTATATCATGTGTGTGTGTGTGTGTGTGTGTGTGTGTGTGTGTGTGTGGTGGTTTGTATATGTTCAGCTCAGGGAGTGGCACTATTAGAAGGTGTGGCATTTTGGAGTAGGTGTGTCACTAAGGGTGTGGGCTTTAAGACACTCAGCTGTCTGGAACAGAATCTCCTCAGAGCAGCTTTCAGATGAAGCTATAGAACTCTCAGCTCCTCCTGTACCATGCCTGCCTGGATACTGACATATTCTTGCCTTAATTATAATGGACTGACCCTATGAATCTATAAGCCAGCATCAATTAGATGGTGTCCTTATAAGAGTTGCTTTGGTCATGGTGTCTGTTCACAGCACTAAAACCCTAACTAAAACACACACACACACACACACACACACACACACACACACATATATGTATGTATATATATTTGTCTCTCAAGTATTAATGCTCTAAATAGTGACATCATGTTTTGATATTTGATGTCTAAAGACTAGACATGCCTGGTAGAACAATGAAACAGACTGACCCAGAGCTAGAGTCATAACATGAGAGTCTGAAAAATAGTTTTTTCTTTCACTGTGCATTCAGCATTTCTCTGGATCTAAGACCTCCCATCAGCAGATGGAGCAGTATATATCTTACAGATAGTTGTACTACTAAGTGCTATGACATGTTATAGATATCTCCTGGCAAGGGTCCTCTACTGCCTCCAGGATAGCTGGCTTGTGAAATTTGGCTTAGCAAGGGAAGGGTAATTGCAGTGAGGGAGTTACCCTACAAAATGAACTACTTATTTGATATATTCAAGTCCATGTAGGAAGGCAGGTTCCGGGGATTAAAGAGATGACTCAGCAGTGTAAGAGGTGTTGCTGTTCAGTCATGGGGGCCAGACTTTGGATCCCAGCACCTATAAAAGGTCACTCACAGATACCTTGAAGTTCAGCTCTGGGGACTAATAGCATCTTGTGCCCATCCTGTCTCTGTGCTACCAGCCCTGGAGCTGTGTCTTCAGCTAGATGCCATTCACCTTAAAGAAAGCCAAGGACCTATTCATTGAGGTGCCAACATCAAACCATTTATGAAAATCCAAGAAGAATATCATCAGTTGAGCACAGTGATTAAAACAACAACAACAACAACAACAACAACAACAACAACAACAACAAACACGAAAACCATTAAGAGTTCGTCATTGTATTAGTGGCTCTATGTGTCCAGAGTTGAGCAGTTGTCAATGCCAAAAAGCTCTCAATGCAACCAGATTTTCCATGCTGCCTGGACACAGCATTATGAAAAACACTGAATCATGAAATGAAAGATTTCCCCCAACCTCCTTTCTCCTGTGTCTCCCTCTCCCATTTCCTTCCCTTCTCCTTCCTTCTCCCTGTCCCCCTCCCTCTCCTTTTCCCTCTCCTCCCTCTCCCTCCTTAAATATTTAGTCCCAACCCTGGGGAAGTAGAAGGAAGTTGATTAAGAGTTCAAAGTAACTACTGATTACACAATGAGGTCAATCCTAGACTGGACTGCAAGATGGTCTATCTAATAGACAAACAAATAAACAAATGAACAAACAAATAAATCAACCAAAAAAACATAGCTAATGTTAACAAGATGCAGTAGGTATCAAATGTTGTGCAGAACAGTATTTAATCTCTGATGCTGAGACAGTTGTAGAAAAGCGAGGTACCATGCCCAGTGTTACAGCCACCAAAGCTGTGAATATCAAGCATGTTCCAGCTTTGGGTAAAGTCTCTCAAGAAGATTCTCTGCTCTGTATCCTGTCACTGGCATGGTTCTTCCTACCTATGGGAACACCACTCCTTCCTGAGAGGAGCCATGGGGCTGTTGCCTCTGCTCTGTCTCATGACCACATCAGGAAGACCCTGATGCTTTGTATCACTAAGCTCTCTGGTATGTTTGATAGTTCTTCTTCCACTAGATAGAAACATCCCTGGCCCAGTGGTTAATATTTTTGCTTTCTTAGGGAGTAAGCACTCTATCTAGAAATAGTGATTTTTCTCAAACAGAGTCCTGCTATGCAGGTCATGATGGAACAGAACTCACAAACCTTCTTACTTAGTACTGAGATTGCAGACATGTACCATCATTCCTACTTCTACTATCTTCTTAGACTTTCAAGGAATATATAGTCTCTTATCCAGGGGAAGGAGTGGCCGAAGCTGCCTGCTAACTGAAATTTTTCTCATTATGGTTATCTAAAAAGCCACATTGCTTTAATTTGAGTTGGGCAATCTTCCAAGTAATCTACAAATTGTATTTTATTAAAATGCACCCAAGAAGCAGAGATTAAAGAGAATATAAAGTAGGTTGAGGCTTAAAAACCCTCACAATCTGCCCCTCCCCCCAAAGCCCCACCTGCAAAGGTCCCACAGACCCCCCCCAGAGAGTGCCACCAACTGTGGACCAAGAGCTCAGACACATGAGCTAGGGGAGAGATTATTCATGGAGACTACCATAGCATATATCTTGAAAGATTCTGTTGTTGGGACAATACAAAATTTCAGAAACTTTTTTGTTAAAATTGAATAGACACCAATGAAGAAACTATGCTGATTCCTGCCCCCTATTTTCTGCAGTTTCTGTGTTTCTCTAATTGGCCTCTGAAATTTCCTATATAGTGAAGAGTCTGAGATCTTCCAGGATCCAAATTTGTAGCACATCTGAAATGCTCAGTTTGGCTGTTTCACAAAACCATCTGGACTGATTCAGCCTGAAGCATCTGGTTTGATTGGTCACAGGCCAAGCTAAAAAAAAAAAAAAAAAAAAAAAAAACAAAAAAAAAAAACAACAAAAAAAAAACATACTGGAAAGAGCCACCTTGGAGTCTGGTTATAGATTTTGGCCTTGAAATAGTCACAAATGGTGGGGATACTCCCAAAGTAGCTCTCATGGTAATCTTAGCTCACTACTCAGAAAGTTCTCCTTCACATCTAACCAAACTTTTTCTCCTGTGAGTAACAAAACCATGCCACTTTAATTTGAGTTGGGCGGTCTTTGAGGTCATCTACAAATTGTGCTTATCTCACATGAGATAATGGAAGATTCAGTTACCTGCAGGTTTTATCTGAGAGCTGTCTAGAAAACATCTATTAAAGATGACTCTGACCATCCTCCTCTGAAATAGCTGATTTTGGGGCATAATGAGCAATGTTCTTCTTCAGTGCTGTAAGTTTTAATCTGGAGATTAATAGTGGATGATGTTTGGGCCACCTCGAGTGTGGGTACTTGTTTGTAAAAATGAAGAGACTCAAAAAGTCGACTTATTCCACAGGCACCCTGTGCTATATATTATTTGTTTCCTACTTCACATCCCCAGGGGACTGTCCAGAACATATCTTTGCTCACCTGGCCTCGACTTAGCCAGATTTTTCAACACTCTGCATGAGAAAAGATTCACCTTTCTAGAACTTGAGACCCATAGGAACCCATCCCAGGAGACTAAGAACTTCAAATGAAACATCTCCTTGGAAATCACTCATCCATTGGCCTCCACCCATCTCCAAGTCTCCATTTGATAAAGATACCCTTGCCATATAGGTTTGGTTTTTCCCTTTCCAAAATATGTCTCCAATTCCATGCATCTCTCAAGACCAGGCATTAAAGCCATTCCAATTGGACTTCATTCGTCTTCATTGGTGGTTTGCCAGTAGGTCCTAATCATACTACTTCCAAAATGTCCCCCAACATACCACTCATCACCAAACATATTCAGTTACCCTTCAAAAGGGACTGTTATCTACCCCCAAAGCAGCTACCTTCCCTATAGCCTGCTTTTCCCTCTTAGCGCCTCCTATCTGATGCTACTAAGCACTCCAAACATTCTGAGTCTTACACACTTGGGTCACAGAGAGCTCAAAGCTTTAAGATGTATCTCTGTTGCTCTCTTCACATGCAAGCATTGGAGACACTTGTGAGATTATTTTAAACTAAAGTAGAACTCTGGTGTCCCTGCTGCTTTATAACTTGGTTCCAGAAAATGATATTGCCTCTCCCTCCCAGTGTGGCTTAAATCTGCTAATTATTCCCAAATGTCTTCACAGCTATTTTCCTCTATCCCAGGATTACTCTTGGCATCTGGTTGTTGTCACTTAAACCTCTCAATCCAGCTTGGTCTTGTTTTATGTTTCTGACTTACTGACAAGACCAGGCTAATTGTCTTAACTTCTTTTTTGTTTCACAAGTCTGACTTTTGTTCCTTATAAATTATATGGTATAATTCTGTCTTAAACATGTTGTTTGTGTCTCAGGGCTTATGAACCAAAGTGCAAATTCCCACATATGCTTGCAAAAGCTCACTGTGCCAGCCTTGGCTTCTTAACCTTTTGCCTCTCCTACCATTCTCTCAATGGTCCAGCCAGAGAGAACTTGAAAGACACAAGCTTTTTCTCACTGGAGAAACTTCCACTTGCCCTCCATCTGCCTAAGATCCTTCTTTAAATAATATTACATTTTATTTATGTGTTATGAGGGGAAAATTATCTGCATGCTACAGCATATGTGGATATCAGAGGGAAACGTGCAGAGATCAGATCTCCCCTTCCACTGTGTAGGTTGTGGGGACTACACTCAGGTCTTCAGGATTGGTGGATGGTTTCAACAGATTAGCTATCTTGCTGGCCATACTCACCCAGCTGATTTCTTCATGGTTTTATGGACATAGCTCAAAGATCCGTACTTCTGAAAGGCTTATCACACCTACACAACATACAAAGGTCACCTCTTTAAACACTGAAAGTTCTCTGGCCCTACAGCCATGTCTTCAGGAAGTTCCCTCCAGGGCTGACTCTGGACTCTATACTTTGCCAAGCTACAGCAGGTAAAAAAGGATTTTGGTCACCCATGTTTGAAATGCAATCACCTCTTGGGGGCTGGTAGAAGTTTGTGGAGGAACACTGAATGTGTAATGGAGTCAGGAGATTCCCCGTGATAAAACGAATCTTGCTCCTTGCTCCTGACTGTGAGTACAGGAATGACATCAAGAGCAGCACATAGGGAATGACCACTCAGTTGAGTCTAGTCAACCCACAGAATAAGAAAACCCATAAACCATTGTGTTAAGACTGCACTTTGAATGAGTTATCTCACTTAGGATGATATTTTCCAGTTCCGACCATTTGCCTAAGAATTTCATGAATTCATTGTTTTTAATTGCTGAGTAGTGTTCCATTGTATAAATATACCACATTTTCTGTATCCATTCTTCCTTTGAGGGACATCTGGGTTCTTTCCAGCTTCTAACTATTATAAATAAGGCTGCTATGAACATAGTGGAGCATGTGTCCTTATTACATGCTGGGGAATCCTCTGGGTATATGCCCAGTGGTGGTATAGCAGGGTCCTCTGCAAGTGTCATGCCCAGTTTTCTGAGGAGCCACCAGACTGATTTCCAGAGTGGTTGTACCAACTTGCATTCCTACCAGCAGTGGAGGAGTGTTCCTCTTTCTCCACATCCTCGCCAACACCTGACATCGCCTGAGTTTTTAATCTTAGCCATTCTGACTGGTGTAAGGTGAAATCTCAGGGTTGTTTGATTTGCATTTCCCTAATGACTAATGATGTTGAACATTTCTTAAAGTCCTTCATCCTAAGTGAGGTAACTTATTCACAAAAGAACACACATGGAATGCAGTCACTGATAAGTGAATATTAGCCTAGAATCTCTGAATACCCAAGACACAACTCACATATCAAATCATTCCCAAGAAGAAGGAAGGAGAGGGCCCCGGTCCTGGATAGGCTTGATGTAGCATTGTAGGGGATTACCAGAGAAGTGGGAGGGGGTTGATTGGGGAATGGGCAGAGGGAAGAGGGTTTATGGGACTTATGGGGATGGGGGAACCAGGAAAGGGAAAATCATATGGAATGTAAACAAAGAATATAGAAAATTAAAAAAAAAAGACTGCACTTTGGAAGGTATTGTGCTGCAGTAGGAAACCTCTGTATTTCAATGGTTTTTCAGTGCTTACTAATGTTTAGGTTTGAATATGTTCCCTGATGGTCCACGTGTTGAAAATGTTTGTTTGGTATTGTAACTGTCCTACAGCTTGGTCAAACTGGATACACCTGGAAGGATAGCTCGGGCAGAAAGGAGGATGGACAGGTGAGAGGAATAATGAAGCCAAGACAAAGGTTCTGATCAAGGCCCAATGTTCAATGGATAACTCTGAATTTAAAGGAGGGGATACCCATCCCCGAATATGCCAAGATCTGATCAGGAAAACAGGTTCAGCTGCTCAGTAGGTAGCTGACTGATTGCAGGAAACTGTAGATCTGGAAGAACAATAGACTTCAGCTAGGTCTGAAAGCTCCACTCTAGGTGAGGAGAGCAAGAGACAGTACTAGTCTGGAACTCAAGGCAATCTCCCTGCCTCAGTTCCCTGAGTATTGGCATTAGAGGTATGCTCTGCCACAGCCCATCTTCATGCACTTGAACTATTTGACTCTTAATCTCCAGCACAGCAGTAGAAGGAGCCAGGGCCTAAGAAGATGTGGGCAGGTAACAGGGCTCTGCCTTTTCAGGGAAACTAATCTTGTTATTATGGGAGCTTCCCTGCTGTAGCAGCACATTGTTCATAAAAGGATGAGTTTGAGGTTCCTTTTTGTCCCATACATGTCTTAGTTAGGGTGTGAACAGACACCATGACCAAGGCAACTCTTCAAAGGACAACATTTAATTGGAGCTGACTTACAGGTTCAGAGGTTCAGTCCATTATCACCAAGGCAGGAATATGGTAGCATCCAGGTAGGAATGGTGCAGGAGAAGCTGAGAGTTCTAAATCTTCATCTGAAGGCTGCTAGGAGAAGACTGGCTTCCACTTGGTTAAGAGGATTGTCTCATTGCCCACGCCCAAAGTGACATACTTCCTACTCCAACAAAACCACACCTACTCCAACAAGGCCACACCTCCTAATAGTGCCACTTCCTGGACCAAGCATATTCAAACTACCACAATATGAGCCTACCTTCTCATTATTTTACCCTTTACCTTTTGACCTTCCCTCATGGGATGACTCCTCAAAAAGCTCTCACCAATTGCTAAACATTAATCCTTGGGCCTGCTACCATCTAGAATTGAAAAGAGAATGAGTTCCCCTTCTTTATCAAATAGCCAGTTTGTGGTGTTCTGTTACAGCTGTACAAAATAGAGTGTGGTGATTACCACCCAAAGTAACAGGTCTTTTCATGTCTCTTGCACGTAGCTGGCCATTGTAAGCCTCAGAGAAGACAAATTTGCCACTTGATTAATCAATGCAAGTGTTCAGTGCTATGGCAGTGTGTCACCTCCTAAGAACTTAGTAAAATTTGTATATGAATAGATAGAATGTTTCATGGCATAAGAAGTACAAGGAAAGTGTGTAAAAGACAGGCACTAGAGCACATTCAGAAACATCAGCCAAATCGATGAGCCAGATGTAGTTGAAGACCTGTCTCAGAAGCTAAGGTGGTGGGCAACAGAGTAAAAGACCTTGTGTTGATCTCTAGCTTCTGCATGCCTGTGCGCATACAAGAAATGTCAGGTTCCAGGGCTGGTAAGATGACTCTGTGGCTAAGTGCACATATTAACCTTGGTTAATGAATCAAGTTCTCATCATCCCCTTCAGACAGCTTACAACTGCCTGTAACTCCAGCTGCCGGAGATCTAGGGCCATCTTCTTGACTCTGTGGGCACCTGCACTCACCTGATGCTCACTCACACAGAAACACATACATACACATAAGTAAAATAACAGCCATAATAACAGATGCCCAGCTTCTCTGTCTCTATAGGCTATTTTCTTCCAAAGTCACAGCATCTTCTACAAGTAAATAAAATTATTTCTTCTATGTCAATACAGGCAAGCCTCTGCCAAGCAATTCCGGTAACATGGCTGAGGTTAATAGCTAAAATAAGTAAGGAAGTGCTGCCTCAACAAATCCCTATGTCCAAAGGGCAAAGCTTCCAGTCAGCTGCCTTCTCCCTGCAATGCCTCTCATCTCCAGGGCCTGCACATGCCAAGCCCATAATCCACCCTGCATATTGGTTCACAATGTAGGCACCTCAGTTTTCTCAGTTCAGATTCATTGCCAACCTTAAGCTGAGCACCAGTGGGTACCGAGGAGGTCAGCCAGCCCCAGTACAGGAGATTGGTGCATTCTGTGTCTTCCAAAGACTTCATTTCTCTGTCTTTCAGATCATCTGGCAGCTGGTTAAGAACACTTTGGAGGGCAAAAGATGCAAGAAACTAACTAGGGACAGACTAAAGTAGCAATATGCCCAAACTCTAGGGTGGTGAACCAGTTCATTTATTGGGGTCACCTCACCACGGGAGAGTGGGTGAGGGGTTACTTAGAGAAGCATGGCCTTCTCAAAAGCCAAGTGTCCACCTCAGCATGGGTGAAAACTCAGGGAAGCTGAAACCCTGGAGTGCTCTGCAGGCAGACTTGAAAGCTCTTTCCTTCCTGGGTTCTAAGGTGCCTTGTTTAAACTCCCTGGGTCTTAGGGAGTTTGGGAGCAAAATGCTGCCCTTGGACAAAGAGAAGATAACTTCCTCCATCAAGGCACATTCAGACCTGAATAAATATTTAAAGGGATTGCAAATATAAACAATCCTTTTGTTTAGTAAGTTAGGCTTATAGAATTCCCAAAGGCCATTTTCCTTAGAGTTTTTAGTAACATACTCTTCTTCCACCCTTTCTTACACAGACAGGATGTTAGAAACAGCAGACTCAGCGCCTCTGTTATGTGTGTGTGTGTGTGTGTGTGTGTGTGTGTGTGTGTGTGTGTGCATGCTTGCTGGTTTCTGTAAGAGCAGAAGTGGGAGAGATCGCTGGTTCTGATTGATCCCTTAGGTTATATTGCTGCTGTCAGGAGAATCTAGGCTGACAAAAGTCTCCTCAAGGTCACAAAGTTTTCCAGATGACAGGCGAGTTACCTTTGAGCCCTGGCACCTAACACTTCCATGCTAAAGTCACAGCTTGATTCCACCTAGGTGCTACTTCTCTACCTGGGTGGCAGACAGTGGAGCTACCTTTTATTCTCCAGTGCCTCCGCTGATTTGCAAAAAAGAATGCCTTCTCCCTCCTTTCCAGGCCCACCTCTCTGGGTTCCCTCCTGGTACACATTGGTTGCTGCCTCCACACTGGGTTGCTTAGCAACCGGGCTCTGCAGGCTTCCTAATAGACAAAGGCTTCTCCTTCCTCTCCAACTGCTGCACTAATGCTCATTGTTGACAGGGGAGCAACTCCTGGCTGAGCATATGCTGTAATCTAGAGGCTGGTTCAGGAACTTGGTGCCAAAAGCTATGGGCTTCTCTCCTGAAGTGGTGACATCTGAGAAGCAAAGCAACTCATTACATGGTGCTGTCCTGACCAAGGGACTATCTTGGTCATTTATGGGCAATTATGTTTAAGAAGATAGTGGGATCTGACTCCAGAGAACTGTGTCCATCATCATCCTCTCACCCCACAGACCTCAGAAAGAAGTCTTATAACATTCCCACGCATACAACCACACAGGGTGTGAGAATTTCATACACACCCAAGGGACCCCAGATTTAAGCTGATTCAACCCCAAACTCTTAAATCCATAGAGGAGTTTTACATTGCTGTCTGAATTCTAACACTGGCCGCCATCATACTCAGCCAAACACAGAGTAGCATTGTGTCACAAAAAATTAGGTGACTCACCTCAGGATAGTCAGGGGAAAGGAGACAGTACTCTCACAGCTCTTCAGAGACCTCTGAACCTGGATGCTTCCCATCTCTGAGACAGATACATACATCTTCATGGAGATGGCCTGTGTAGGTGGGACCAGAGAGCATCATTTCTAAATTAACAAATAAGTTGGAGAAATGTAACAACTTATTTTTGGGTCACTGAGTAAAGCTGCAGCACTCTCATCTTTATGAAGGAAGGCAATCAGCCATTAAACACTGCATGATGGATGTCTCCGTGGCTAAGGTAAGATGGGAGATGAATATAGTTAGGAATGCGTGCAAGAAAGTGAACTTTCAATAAACAGTGTTGGCTATGCATTGACTGCCCACTACTGCAATCCTCTGTGTGTGTGTGTGTGTGTGTGTGTGTGTGTATCCCCTGTCTCTCTACGCTCTGTGTATCTATGTGTCTATGTCTGTGTGTGTGTGTGTGTGTGTGTGTGTGTGTGTGTATAATTATGTGTTTGTGTGAGTATATATTCATATGGGGAGTTGTACTGGCTGGTTTTGTGTGTCAACTTGACACAGGCTGGAATTATCATAGGAAAAGGAGCTTCAGTTGGGAAAGTGCCTCCATGAGATCCAGCTGTGGGGCATTTTCTCAGTTAGTGATCAACTGGGGGAGGGCCCCTTGTGGGTGGTGCCATCCCTGGGCTGGCATTCTTGGGTTCTATAAGAGAGCAGGCTGAGCAAGCCAGGGGAAGCAAGCCAGTAAGTAACATCCCTCCATGGCCTCTGCATCAGCTCCTGCTTCTGACCTGCTTGAGTTCCAGTCCTGACTTCCTTTGGTGATGAACAGCTGTGTGGAAGTGTAAGCTCAATAAACCCTTTCCTCCCCAACTTGCTTCTTGGTCATGATGTTTGTGCAGGAATAGAAGCCCTGACTAAGACAGGAGTGCATACATGATGGCCAGAAAACAGTGCCATATGTTCTCCATCCATCTCCAAATGTTTCTTTAAATCAGGGCCTCTTACTAAATCTTCAGCTTGATTTTCCTTACCTAGGCTGGAAGTCAGCACACCTCAGCAAGTCTCTGCCAGCCTCCACTGTTTTTACAGCTCAGAGCCAGGGTGGCCGGTGTATATGGGATACTTGGCTTGTTATGCCGAGTGCTGAGATCTGAACTCGGCTGATCTTCAGGATTATGAAGTGAGCCATTCTCCAGACCCTTTTCTCATCTTCCTGTTGTACAGGGTCTAGCAAGGAGAAGTCATTCTGTAAGCACATGTTAAAGAAAGAGCAAGACTGAAGACGCTCACAAGGAGCCAACATCATCACTAAGACCCTTATTAGCTCTTGCCCCTTTCCCTCTCCCACATAGACTAGTCCAGTATCACCTTACATCACAGATCAAGTTGCTGTCTTTCCCAGAAGAAAAATAAAAGAGATTCACTGTGAAAAGAGAGAAGATACACCCAACTGGAAGATCCCTGTCTTCTGGGCTAGGAAAAGCAGAGAATCCCAGTCAGGCCAGGGATGCCTCTGAATCCTCAATATGTTACCTCCTCCTGCTAGGTATTATTCTGTCCTTGAACACAGTGCCCAATGATACCTTGCTAACTTAGTTCTTGATAGTCAGTGTCAGAACATTAGCAAATGTAACTATTAGGCCTTTCATCTAGTCTCTTTACAGGTAAGTTTGAAATTGTCAGAATATCTATGTCAGATATTCTGTGATTCGTTATTTTAGATACATAATGCAATAATAATTTAAAGCTTTTGATCCAGAGCCTGGGGCAGACAATGTGGCTAAGTCCATGGAGTGCCTGTCCTAGGTTTGAGTCCTACCACTATATAAACCAGGAATAGTAAAATATGCCTGTAATCCCAATCCTAGTACTCAGGAGGAAAAGAAAGGAGGCTCAGAATGTCAAGTTTATTCTCAACTACATAATGAGTTTGGAGCCAACCTAGTCTGCATTAGATCCTATTTCAAAAGCCTGAAATAACATTTTTAATAAGCTCAGATCTGATATACAGGACTCAAAAAATATGAGTTGTTATTTTCAATTGTACTGCTAAACAATCATAATTTGAATAAGCAAATATTCAGTTCAATGGGCATTTTTTTTCAGGATTCTATGATCTTTGGCCAACTACCAATGTATATTTTCAACAAAATCTTGGAAAGAATTTATATCTGAAAAATAAAGACCCAGCATTTTTCAAAATGTATCTCTTTTCTAGGTCTGGACGAAGCAGTGGTCTAGATGTGCCCATGAAGGAGCTGGCAGTTGGTACCCCATCACTTCTTTTCTCCCACCCACCACTGGAAGGAGGAGCCTCTCAGCACATACTGTTCCTGCCCTCCTCACACTGATGGGAACATGCCTAGCTTTCATGCTAGCCTGTGATGGCAGCCTAGATCGTTCTGACACCATCTGTTATCTCAAGCACACAGCACACAGCACACAGTTGCCTGGCTGTCACAACTCCATCTGAAAATGTCGAGAGCCATGATGAATGAGTCTGAGGGAGGCTGTTTACCTCCTCACCATCTACCGCTAGGCACTCAAGGATTGGGGTGTAGTAGTACCACAGGTTTTTCCCACATGGGGATTCTAGGATTAGCCCTACACCACAAGTCTCAGAATTTGGAAGACAGACGCAAGAGATGATTCCAGACAGCCTCAATCCAATAAGCATTTGCTGCCACTCATGGGCAAATATGGAACAAAATATGGAATTGTTGGGGCATCCACGTCAGAGTGTGTCATGAGTCAGACATAAATACACAAAGCTCTTGGTCTCTGAGACCTTAGCTTCCACCAGACACAACATTAAGCCCCTTCTGTACACTGTGGCATTGAATCCTGACTACATCCAACACAAAGAAAGACACTATTGCCATTGGTCAGCATGCTCGTGGACAGCTGAGAAACCTGGGGACAGGGGGTTCAAGTTGATCCTCCCAGCTGCAGGACCAGTACATGGTGATGTCAGTGTGTCCTCGTGGTCTTTGCTTAACTACTTCCTGCCCTGATAGGAAGCATCAGTCACCAGTATTTGTCCTCCTGGCTTCACCATCAATAAGGATTGGTGATCGGGGGGGGGGGGGGAGATAGGATAGCATTTGAAATGTAAATAACAAATATATGTAATTTAAAAATAAAGACAATTTTGTCTGTAGCTCTAGTTCCATTTTGCTGATGTGATCCCCAAATAATGGAAGTTTATAATCAGTAGAGATCATGAAATACTTAAGACATCTTCCTTGCCTTTGTATTTTTGGTGGTCAGAGATCCTCAGGAGTTGTCCGACTTATTGATTTGAGACAAATTCTCTCCCTGGCCTCTTCTTTGTAATTTCCCTTTCTCACTGTAATTCTCTGGTTCAGTTAGGCTGGCTGGCCTGTGACAGCCTCAGGAACCTGACCATCTCTGCTTCCCCAGCTCTGGGATTACAAGCACAAGGTACAAATCCCAGTTTTTCTCATAGGTTCTGAAGATCATAGCCAAGCCCTAATTGAGCAATGATCACTTTACTAACTTAGTCATCTCTCCTGTCTAGATTCCTCACCTTGCATCTCATACTGTAGAGGCTCAGTACATATCACTAGTAGATCCTGCATCAAATGAGATTACTACATGATCTAATTATCTCTCTCCCCAGTCAGGACATGTCCAAAAGGGAAAGAGCTGATACCAACTACTATATCTGGACAACAGCAATAAACAAGGATCATCCTGAAGCTTGCCCTTCATCAGGTCCATTCTTCCTGTCCTTTCCATGACATGAGCTCCCTCTGTAATATATGGTAGAACAGTAAGTATTGAGCCAGGCAAACTGGGACACTAGAACATCAAGCTGCCATCCTACACACAAACCCAGAAACTAGGACTCTCAAAAAGGCAACCTGGATATCACCCTGATTTTGTTTTCCCTTTTATAAACGTGTTTGCAATTTTTCTTCTCCCCACTTCTCAGCAGATGCTACCTGATTTGTGTTCTGGCTAATGTCACCCACGTCAAATGCATTGCCAAATGCAATGAGGTGTGACTGACACCAGGAGAGATGACGAGTGAGTCGAGTGGCAGCTGGTGGCTGTTCCTTCTTGTAGAATTTAAATGAATCAAGGAGCGTCCTGATGGAGTACATCTGAACATGCCCAGAGCCAAATAGAATGTCCTCATCCCAGATATGGAGATGGGAGCAGTCTGAGGTGGTGCTGCCTTCATGACAGCAGCTGCATGGCTCCTGAGCAGACGATGAACCTGGAGAACCTGAGAGGCAGATGAGGGATAGATGCAGAGTTGCACAAAGAAAAGTATCAAAATGAAGAGGATGCCTGATCGCTCATTCCACATTGACTGCTTTCACAGGGACCTAGACAGATGTTTGCCTTATGTGAGACTGTTAATTCATACGAACATGCTCTACTTCTTCCTTAAGCTTAGGCTGGCCTTGAACTCACTGTGTAGCTTAGGATAAATCTGAACACCTGATATTCCTACTTCCACCTCCCTGTTTCTAAAATTATAGGTATATACCACTATATACCACTATATACTGTTTCTAAAATTATAGGTATATATCACATGGTTTACATGGTGCTGGGAGTTGAACTTGTGAATTCATTCATGGCCAGCAAGCACTCTACTAACTGAGCTACACCCTCATTCCATGGGAAACGATTATTTTTGAAGAGAAATTTTATTTCCAAAATCCTTAGGCATGTCATGGGATTCAATGACAAAAGTATAATATGTCTGCTGGACTGGGGAATGGCTGGAGGGCCACTTGAGGACCCCTTCCTCCTGTCTTCCTCTCTTCTAGTTATTTCTTCTTCTTCTTCTTCTTCTTCTTCTTCTTCTTCTTCTTCTCTCTCTCTCTCTCTCTCTCTCTCTCTCTCTCTCTCTCTCTCTCTCCCCCCCTCTCTCAAAATTGTATATTTTTTCCCAATTTCTAATAAAAGATAACCCAGGTTTTACTATCCACAAGGAAAGATTCATTTTCAATTTTCCTTCTCATTTTGATATTTAATGCCTAGATAAAGGCATATACATCTTCTCCAAAACTATAAGTAGATTTGAAGCTTGGATGTCATATATGAGGCCCACTGCTCAAAGAATGGATCAATTCCATTGGAGGGACATGACTTTCAAAGGTACTTATTTGCCTCTATGCCTGCATGCCTGTTTTACACCTTCCACAGTAAAATCTCTATCCCTTTAGTAGTTTTGAGTCTGTAGTAGTGTAGTTTGGTTGGGAAATGGTGCCATAGAGTTGGATATTTTGAACACTTGATCCTGAGTTGGGAGTTGGTGGAACTTTAAGGAAAGATTAGCAAGTGTAGGCTTGCTGGAAGAGGTGCACACCACTGGGGGTGAAGGTTGGCTTTGAGAGTTCAACCTCAGGCTCCTACTCTTCCCTCTCTCTTCCCCTCTTGTAGCGTTCAAGATGAGAGCCCTCTGCTTCCTATTCCTGCCACCACGGTTGCCACTTGCTACCATGCTTCCCTGCCAGGATGGCCTCGCAATCCTCTGGAACCATAAACCCAAATAAACTCTTGCATCTGTTGTTGTCACTCATGGAATTCTATCACAGTAACAGAAGAGAAGTTATGAGAGGGTCTTAAAGGAGACCTCATGTAGAAAACAGAACTATGAAGAGCTTCTCATACATCAAGCACAACCATCACAACTAAGTTTTCCCTGTAGTCAGATGTGAAATGACACTATTTCTGCCCAAATCTTCTGGATTCCCCCTTTTCCCACTGAAACAGTGTAGGTCAGTAGCACAGCCAGAAGCAAGGAAACTTTTTCTACATTGGTAAGCTCACAGGTAAATGACAGGCTAGCTCCTCTCTCTCTCTCTCTCTCTCTCTCTCTCTCTCTCTCTCTCTCTCTCTCTTTCTCTCCAGTTTTGTAGCTAATTCCCTTATTGGCATTATGGAAATGGTGGCTTATAACATTTTATGTCCATAGCCATTATCATGAATAAATCCATGTTGTTTCTGAGTCCCTGGCGTCCTTATTGTGTAGGGTTGTAAAGCAGATATAAAGAACACAGGAAGCATGAATATTAGTGATACTTAAAGATAGTTCTGTCCTGCAATGGGCATTAATATTACTGTTAGTTTTAACAGGTCAGATGTCATTATGAAAGCTGATGGTGAAATGGAGGGTTCCTTTTCTCAGAACTTAATTTAACAAGGAGTTTTATCTAAGAAGAAATTTGTTCCTCTCACTCATGCCTTGCAATAATAATTGATACATAGATTGGGAGCCATTGGGAAGCAAGGAGTCGATAGCATGGTAGATTAGAAAGACCCAGATCATAAAAGAACATTCCAGAAGTTTTTCCATGGTAGACTTCATCATATATCTCTGGCCAGGAAAACACTCCTCTCCCACCCTTGAAAGAAGTGGCTTGCTGGAAAAAGAAGTTATATCTGATCCTGACCTGTAATGGACCCTGTAAAGTAGAGCCTTCCAGCTCTTCTTCATTCGAGGGTCCAATCAATATCTTTCCTGCCTCATGAGAGCTGATGGAGGAGCAAGACACAGCAAAGGGGCCTCAGAAAAGAGTCAAACAACAAGGTTTCAATTGTGTTCTGCCCAGAATCTATCGTAAGTGATTCATGTTGTACCTGGCTGCAGCTGCCTTGCCTGGACTTTGAGAGATGAGGCGCAGTCCCTCTGTGCTGCCTTGGAGGCAATCACAAGGAGGCCCCAGCTCAAAGGGGAGGGTGCATAGCAGAGGCTTGATAACATATGAAAGCTAGGGAGACAAGAAGAAAAGGCTATTGAGGATGGGAAGGGAGGAAGAACTTGCTGAGTTGCCTCTAGCAGGCTGAGTTAAACAAAATGCTGGCTTGATTGTCTTTCATTTAGATTCTCAAGGTGTACATGTGCAAACACAGATGAAAATAGAGAAAATGACATGTTCTTCTGTTAAACACAGCATAAATACACAATCTCAGCATCCTCAGTGCATGATGTGTACACAGGAGTTCGCATACGTAAAAAAGCATGCTCCCACAAATCATAGACGACACGCTCATATAAATGCATGCTCACACATACAAACTCACACACATGCTCCTATACATACATATTTGCAAACCCTCATACATATGTGTTCACACTCACATATACACAAGCTTACACACTCAGGCACACACACACACACACACACACACACACACACACACTCCCACACATACATGCATGCATGCTCACACTCACACCTCCCTCTGTAGATTGTTAGCCATCCACAGTGGCAACATAAGTGTCTCCACACAGCTGTCTAAAACAAGAGCACACAACACTTTTAAGACAGACAAAGGGACAGAGGCAATGCACCTGGAGAGAATGAATCACAAAGACAGAAGGATCTAACCAAATGCCATCAGAAAGGTCAGCATGACCAACTGCAGCTTCAAGAAGCAGCTGGCAATTTCTCTGTACTTCTGTAAATAGAACTAATGATGGGAGAAGGGCAGGTTAATGGCCTAGTGCTCTCATTACCCAGATTGGTGGTGCCTGTTATGGAGAAAATATTCCAGTGATGTGTTTACCAAATGGTCCTATTCAAACAATAACTGAAGGATCAAGATATATATATATATATTCTTCCTACTAAATTCCTTCCTCCAAAATGTACATGCAGATCAACTGGGACACAGACATACAAAGACATGACTGAACATCTGTAACACTCAAGCCCATCTTTCTGAAGTCTCACAACCTAAGAGCTCTGAGTTTTCCAAGCTTTCTGTGCCACCATCCAGAGGAAAAGAAAAGCCAACCATGGATGAGAAGCAGTCACATGCAAAAACTCTTCCACCATCTCGCAACAACCTGACTACAATGCAGGAGAAGCCATGATTGTTGGCTTTAGTAATAAATGGAAGTGACATATCTGTAATTGAACTTACAAGGCCTCCATCCAGAAGACCATGCTGAAAGGGGATTTTATTTTCAAGATGTGATGATTTGAATATAAAATATCTCCCTCCCCATGCGCACAGACTTGTATATTTTGAACACTTGGAACAGGTCGGTAGTGCTGTTTGGGAAGGTTCTAGAACTTTTAGGAGGCAGAGCATCACTGGAAAAAAAAGTGTATCACTGGGGGGTGGGTTAAGGAGGATTATTGTATCGACCCTAATACCAGCTGGATCGCTGTGTGTTTTTTCATACAGATGCAGATGTAATCAGACAGCTTAGTATGCCAGCCCTTTGATGCCAAGGCTAATACATTATATATTCCACTTCTGGAACCATAAGTCAAAACAAAGCTCTATCTCTCATGAATTATCTTGATCGTGGTGTTTTATCATAGCCAGCAAAACTCAGTACTATACAAGTTAAATACAAACTGATAATTACTCTTCGTGACACCCTATGAAAAAAATATTGTTTTATGATACATGGGCTTGACAAGCAGTACAGCAGATGGGGCTCACGGCTAAAGAGAGGGAGTACACACCTGGACAGTATGCATTTACCACATGGACTGGATTGCAGACTATGAATAACCAACCATATACACACCTTGTTGAAATGTGGCGGGTGAAAATTGAAGGAGTTCAAAGACAGTTTTACTAGTTTGGCCATGGGATGGCTTTGGGACATATGAGGACCTGTTAGACAACCTTGTATGGCTAGTCCAGTTCTGTGCCCTGTGTCCAGATCACTGAACTATGGTTTAGGAAATGTTATTTAATTCTGCCTATACCCACACTCATACTACACATACCAGAATCCATTTCTCAAAGTTGTACAGGATCAAAGAAAGTAGATTTCCATGTTGAGAACAATTCAATAGTGAAGGAAAGGCATGGTCAAAATTCAAGGCTTAAATGGAACACTATAGATATGCCTGTTGGATCCATGCAGTGAAATATGCTTATCTTACTGAATGTGGGTGTGTAGACACAGGGTGCTCTGTGCCTCCTTAAATCTTCATGAAAATGTCCACCAGTGAAAGGGTGCACCCAAGGCCACCAGCTATCCTGCAATGGCCAAGAACTGTCACCCCAAGCTGAAAATATCCTATTTACTTTCTTAGCAGCTTCATATTTGTCCTTTTGTGAGTGGAAGGGAAAAACAACTTTCAGTCTGTGTCCTGCGAGCTGGTGGCTGGCGGGAGAAGGCTGTAGAGTCTGGTCATGTAACACCTTGGCAGTCAGGTGGCTTCTTATGAATCACACATTCAAGTGACAGAATTAACCAGCCATGAAGATAGAGTTCACTGGGCAGGAAAAAGAAGGCTGCCAAAAACAAATAAAATGAGCTGAACTATTGATGCCGTCCAAGGCTGTGCTAAACAGAACAGCAGGCATTGCTTCTCCGCTGCTTCAAGAAGACTCAAAGGGGATGAGAAAGGAAGTATCTCTCAGAGTCGAGGGCTATGGAATTAAAACTATTGATTAAGCAGGCATGGATGCACACATCTACAATGACAGCACTTGGGAGGTAGAGTCAGGACAATTAGCAGTTCAGGGCCAGCAAATATGAAGATGGTGTGGGCTACATGAGATTCTAGCTAAAATCCCCAGAATGGATGGATAAATAAATAAATAAATAAATAAACTCCAAAGATGCTCTAGGTCCTGTAGTATCAAATATTCAAGAAGATTTCATTCCTTAGAAATGGAAATAAGTACATCCATCTCATTAATATGCAAATTTACTTTAATCTTTAACAAATAATGAAATTATGTATATACCTCTGCCTCCCGAGTGCTGGGATTACAGGCGTGCGCCACCACCGCCCGGCCTTAAAGAATATTTTAAAAACACATCTTGTTGTGATTTCTTATCAGGAAAATAAAGTGTGCACTGAAAGATGGGGAGCCATTTTTTTTCTGTGATGTAGACGTTGATATACACTGCTGATGGTATATAATTGGTAAATATTTCCCAACTCCTGCTCATTAAAGCAAATTGATTAGACTCAGTGGAACATAAAACAACAGCCATAACAAGAACACTAAACAAACAGATATGAAAGCATACTATTGGCTTTGTTAGGAGAACAAGAAATAGGAAGAGGAACAGGAAGAGGGGGGAGAGGAGGGGAAGGAAGAAGAAAAAGAATGGGAAGAAGGAGGAGGAGAAGGAGGAGGAGGAAGAGAAGTAAGAGAAAGAGGAGGAGGAGAAAAGGAAGAGGAAGGAGGAGGAGGAGGCACTAATGATGACACTATTCCTAGCAGGACTGGAAGTAACAGCAGGATGGTCATAAAGTAAAAATGACCTAAATACAAATACACGCATGCAAATGTCAAAAATATGAATAAAAACAATATTTTTAGTAGCAAAAGCCCAACACCACCAACAAAAAGTACTGAGTTTTTGGGCCAACAGACCACACACAAAGTATTCTAGGCTCCTTAAACTTCGAGAGACCTCTACAGAAAGTACAGGTCATTCCGTGAGAGTAGGCAGGATGATGGCAGGAAACAGAATCATGGCCGTGACTAAAAGAGCTGAAAGGATTTACCCAGAAAGGACTTTGGGGGCAGTGACAATGTTTTTCCAACTACCTAATAGGTCTGCCATATTCAAGGGAATTTAGACTTTTTTCTACCCATCTCATGGGTTCTCCTGGATCCACCCTTTCACATCCCCTCCTCAATTTCATATACTCTTTTAAAAAATAATCTACTAAGTCAAATTTGTGCTGCTTATTATCTCATGAGTATAGGGGCATCCACTGAAGCATAGTCTATCTATCAGGAGCCACACCCCTGAAGAAAATTAACCACTCCTTCCCTAACAGACATCAACTGTCAATAACTCCTCAGGTAAAGGCAGGATCTTCTGAGCCCCTCTGCCATCCCTATTGGAATACTGGCTGCCTTGATCTTGTCCAGAAATGTATAGCTTCTGAATTCAAGAGTGCAACTGTCCTATCCTGACCAGAGGACACAGGTTCATTCCAGTATTCCGTAATCACTGGTTTTTTAACAATCTTTTCCCCTCTATTCAGCAGGAGTCCTTCAGCCTTGTACAGAGATTAACACCAGTGTCCTACTTGTGGCTGGGAAGCCCAGAGACACTTAGTCTCTGTACTTTGACCAGTTGTGAGTTTCTAAGTTGACCGCCATCTACCACATACATTCTCTGCTCTCTGGAAGCCACAGTAATTTGTGGGTATGGAGATGTGCATTTAGGAAGCAGTTTGATGCTATTCCCATTCAGCAATGTGACTTCTTATGTGATTTAGAAGGTCAGAAAAGGACACTTGGAAGTCCTAAAACTTATCCAAAAGTGGGAGAAGGAAAAGGTAGACAAGTAAAGGGCAACTTTGGAGCAATGAGTGGCACTAAATTAAATCTAGGCAAGCAGTAGCACATTTAAAACACTCAAAAGAGCTCTAAAGTCAGGTGGCCAAAAGAGACTTTAAAACTTTATGTATCTGATCAAGCCAGGGTCTTTAATCTTATAAATTATTTTTTCAACTCAATTCAGAACCAATGTGAAAGATACTTGAGGCTGAGCAGGAGAAGAAATTCGGCTAGGAAGACCTGGTAGGTTTTCTTTATAACAGGCTGCAGAATTTTTTATCTTTTTGGAGGGGGGAGGGAAGGAGGGAAGGAGGAAAGGGAGGAAGGGAAGGACGGAGGGATAGAGGAAGGGAGGGAGGGAGGAGAGAGAGAGAGAGAGAGAGAGAGAGAGAGAGAGAGAGAGAGAGAGAGAATATGATGGAGGTAGGAGTGAGGAGTGAGACCTTGGGTGAAGTCTCTACCTTGTTTGCTGTTGTTCCTTCCTGAGCATTCCATGCTAGCTGATCCACAAGCTTGCAAGGATTCTTCTATTTTTGATTCTCATATCACTATAAGAAGACCGTGTCAGCAGTGCATGATTCCACACCAGGCTGTACACAGGTACTGGGAATTTGAACTCAGGTTCTGACTTTTCTTGACAGGTGCTTCACCACTGATGCAGTTCTCCAACCTCCAAGGAATTTTTTAAAATCGAAACTGAGGGAAATGGCATACCTCATGCTTAAGTTAAGCAAGGTGGCTGAGATGAGATGCTATCAGACTCCATCAGGTGGGATTTACTCCTTTTCTATCTTCCTGTGTGAGAACAAAGAATTCCCCATTCTTACAGACTTCTAAACTATAGATCACACTGTTGGCCATTCAGATACTGCATAGTAGCAAATCAGCTATGACTGAGACGAAACCCGATGCTTCTTTGAACTGGAAGGGGTCTTAGAAGCAAACCTGGCGTGTCATTTTTCTCCCTTTGTGAATTCTGCTAAGTCATTATCTTCTGAGAATCAGCCAGCCTGCTTGGGCTGCTGGTGAGGCACCGAATGACCTTACATACCCCTACTGAATGCCTTATTCATAAGGAGAAAAGAATAAAGGCATTTTCATCTGTTCTGTGGCTTCCAGATTAAGACAGAAATAAATAAATCTCTGCATCTTTCTCAACATTTTTCTATCAGATTCCTTTGCTGTAGCAGCAGCTATCACGGCTACACAATATGAAACAATTTCCTAGCTCAGTTGTCACAAGTCAGGGCAGGAGATTGTGTTCAAAATTCAGTTTCCCAGTCCCCATTTGTCTTCCCTGACAAATAAGAACATCACAGAAGAAACTAATAGCATTACAACCACTAAAACGGGGGAAATAAGTTTGACTTTATAAGTAATGCAAATATGATTAAATCAAGAAAGTTTAATTCCTTAAAGACCCAGTAGGACAAGATGAATGCATGAATACATGGATAGGCAAATATCCCACACTATTATATACAGTTGACTTTTCCAAGTGTGAAGCTTACTCAACCACTTTGAGAAACAATGATTGGGTGACTCTCCAGTGATTACCCCAAGAGTGACTACACAGCCCAGCAACCCCACATGTCGGTATACATCTCCAGTGGTTTATACTCAAATATTTGTATTGACATTATTCACAATATTTCAAAAGTGAAGAATAGATAAACTAAAAAAAATAGTATATCCATACAAGGGAAGGCAATTAAGCCATAAAGGGAGTGACTTGTGATACTTAACTGTAACAAGGATGAACTCTAGAAATTACACTACATAAAAGACAGTCATAAAAACCAATGCATTGTATAATTCTATTCATGAGTAATGGGTCCTAGTGTGTCACAGCACTGTGTGAGAATATGGGAGTAAGTAAGATTTTCAGAACCAAAAAAAAAAAAAATCATCCTTGTATACTAAAATATGCTAATGGTGCTCTGGGCTGCATTTAACTGAACCATATACATCTTAGTTTCATTTCCTATTACTGTAATGAAACACTTGGACTAAAGCAACTTAAATGACAAGAGTTATTTTGATTGATTGTTTTTGAACAATTGTTTTTCCACCATCCTGGTGGAAAATTCACAGCAGCAGGCTCTCCTGGCACAGAGTCACATTCTGTCCTTAGAACTGAGTAGAAAATGATAAATTGTAGAGATCAGTTTTACTCTTTCCTTTTCATACAATCCATCATTGCAGCCCAGGGAATGGTGCCACCCTCAGTAGACGGGCCTTCCCATCTCAATTAATATAACCAAGATAGTCCCCTGTAGGAATGCTCAGAGGCCTGTTTTCTAGGTGATTATAGATATCCTCAAGTTGACAACTGAGAATAAATATCATACCCTCACATGTTACATATCCTGGGAATTTTCCTATAACACTGTTGTTCTTAGACTTACAGGCTTGTTCAGTACTGCCTTGACACATGCCTCTTGGTAGCCCGTTTTCTGCTTCATAGCTCTTTTTTAAAGAAAATCCCTAAAAGGCAATTGGAAAAGCTGACTGATAGAAAGAGCCAGGGAAGCAGAAGAAAGTAAGACTGAAAACTATGACAGGGATAGACCACCAGACAGACAAAAGTCATGGGTCATCTGGCTGTCCATTGACTGGATACAGAATCAAAGGCAAGCTGCTGGGCACTCTGCAAAGGACTTTCTTGGTCAGACTAATAGAGATGAAAGGAACCACCCTAAATGTGGGTGGTGCCCTGGTGGTAATGCAGATAGAAGGGAGGAGACAAACGGAGTCTTTGCTTTTGGTTTGCCTGTCCTCACTCTCACTGGGAAGTTCACTTCTTCTGTTACTGCTGCATCCTTTCACTGACATTAGAACCAGCTTCTTTAGGAGTCCAAGAATTCTCTGGGGATCCCCCAATTCTTCATTCAGCTCTAGATCATAACCATGGCGACATTCAGCCTCATAGACTTAACAACTACAGGCTTCTCCAACTCTCGGGTATGTGAAAGTCATTGTTGGACTACCTACATCATATCATGTACATCAATCTCATAGCCCCCCTTTTGATAAACATATATTTAAATATAATATAAATACATATACATGTATATGTATATGTGTGTGTATATATGTGTGTATATATACACACACACATATATATACATATATATATGTATATATATATGTATATATATACTTTTATTTCTGTTCCTCAACAAACACTGACTGTGGTGGTTTGAATATGCTTGGACCAGAGAATGGCACTGTTAGGAGATGTGGGCTTGTTGGAGAAAGTGTGTTACCATGGGGATGGACTCAGAGACCCTCCTCCTAGCTCTCTGGAAGACAGTTTTCTCCTAGCAGTCTTCACAAGTTGTTCTCTCAGCTCCTCCAGTACCATGCCTGCCTAGATGCTGCCATGCTTCCTACCTTGATGATAATGGACTGAACTTCTGAACCTTTAAGCCAGTCCCAATTAACTGTTAACCTTATAAAAGTTGCCTTGGTCACTGTCTGCTCACAGTAACAGAAACCCTAACTAAAATACTGACTTACACAGCAACCATCCTTGATGTTTGTACCTCCATCATTTTCAACAAAACTGCCTGTAAAGATCATAGTCAGGGCTATAAATACAGGGAGTCCACATTTTTCTCAAGGATAACAAAATATCACTTGCTCTGCTTTATCCTTTTTAGGTTTCTCCTTTCACTAGCATTCTAGTTCTAAGAAAGTTAGAATAGAAAGGGAACCTCTAGGATTGTTAGCTCAGGGTTTATCAAACTTGGCTGTGACTCAGCTGTTGAATCTGACAAAGCAGAGGAGGACAGAGTTCAAGACTCTAAGAGGCTCCCACATGCTGTGGATTCTGCTGTGTTATGAACCACAATAGGAACGGCAAAGTTCAACATCTTCACATCTTACATAGAGAAACCTAGGGGTGTGAGATACCAGGAAAACCAAATCAGACAAGCAGTGTTACATGTCAGGAACTCCAGACACTCCCATTTCATCATCCACTCACTGTGTCTTGGTGTGTCCTACATGGATTCCATGTGGTATGTGTGAGACTCCTTGTCTGTTCCTATGTGTGCACATGTTCATATGTAAATACATGTGTATACTTGTGTATACAGGTCAGAAAAAGGCGTTAGGTGTCTTTATCATATCCACCTTATTTTGTGATACAGGATCATTCTCTCTGAACCTATAGCCCACCAATTCACCTAGCCTGACTGGCTAACATGCCCCAAGGATCCTCCTATTTCTATACCCCCACCATAGAGTTTATTTGGTTAATACTGTAGGTGTTCACTAAATTTCCCAGCCTCTACAAGACTGGTAAAGATCCAAACTCAGATTTGAGAACTTTACTCATTAGACTATGTTCCCCAGATCCCAGGTTATTTGTTTAAACCAGCAAATTATTTCATGTAAAATTTACCCCTTTCCTGTTAAATGTTCAAGGATATAAAATATGAGAGGATAAACAGTTCTAGCTTTGTGTGTTAGGGACTTAGTATATTTCTAAATGTCTATCCACTCAGCATTCAGGACACAGGTAGCCTCTGTTTGACCTCCTGCCCTCATCAGCACAAATGCAGACGTGCACAGGTACTTTTATTTAAGTATAATGTGCATAGAGTGAATGAGCTTCAGTAAAAGATTTAAACATTTCAGAGGGGGGAAATTCAATAAAGTTTGAATACACAGTGGCTTCAAACATATTAGTATGGATACATGAGAGAGGGCTTTGTAGCTGAAATACATATGGACTCAATGTAATCTAATATATACCTATGTTAATAAATGCAGAGAACATTTCTAAAGATTAAACTATAAAATTAATAATGTTGAAATGTCACAGTTTAATGCTACATGGGAGTGTATTACCTGTGATAAGGACAACTGGGAGACTTTCATTTCCATACTCTCTTTTAGTTGGATTTTCATTTTTGCCGAATACCTACCACTTTAATTCAGGAGAGTATAACATTTTGGTTCTTCTAAGTCTTTTGTGTAGTGGTTTTCTGCAATATAAAATACTTCATCTTTAAGCGGAGTTCCTTAAGACACTAGGTGTTCTGAAGAGAAGGAAAATATTACATCCTGTAGCAAATTCTTTTAATTCAGGAAGTAAACTCACAGCTTTAGGAAGTCACTGAAACTGACCAACTCCACTAGACTCCTCCCTCCCCAGGTTTATATAAGGAGTAAGGACTGCTGAGAAACATTCTCAGATGACCAGAGCTACATAGAAAGGCTCAGATCAATTGAGCTACCTGGAAAGGACATACTTCACCCTATCAAGTTGCCTGTGGGCTATGCAGTGTACTTCCGGTTTGTAAGCATTTGTGAGCTGTCACTCATAATGGGGTGGGCTCTGATAAGGCTTCTTTGAGTCATTTCTGTTCCTGTTAGTTACCCCCATATGTATATGTATATATATACATATATATATGTATGTATATATATTCATATATATATCACATACACACACAGGGGTGTGTGTGTGTGTGTGTGTGTGTGTGTGTGTGTTACAATGTGGCCCTATTTTTTCACACTATCCCTAGAGAGAGGTGAACAATTGTACAAGGTAAATTTTGAGGACCACACTTTGAAATTTACCGCTTAAAATTAAGAATGTTTCAAGAATTTTATCAAATACCGCAAATGGTAAATTATAATTTCTAAAAATGGCCACAGCAATTTCAATTGGGAATGTCTGTTCAATCCTGTAGCTCCCTGTTAGGACTTGTGGTCTACACCCCTATCCCTTGAACCTGGGAAGATTTTATTATTTCCAATCAAGAAATTAGAGTCAAGTGATCCTCTGTGACTTCTGAGCCTGACTCTCCAAAGAACAAGGCTTCCTCTATTCAGGTTACTTGCTATGGGATGCCCATCACCGTGATATAAAGAAGCCATCACTCAGTACACACAGCACCTCATGGGAGGCTCACTCAGATAGCAGCAGAGGTCAAGAGAGCAGCTTCCTTTTGCCACATCCCATGAGTATAAACAAGCCTTCAGAGGGTTCTGGCTCTAACAACAGATTTCCTTGGTGCACAGATACCAGCAGGGAACCCTGTACCTCTACATCCTCTCTAAATTAATTAGTTAGGTAAACCAGGAGTTTGTAAATAAGGGATTAAAAGAAGGAAAGAAAAGTGATACTTTTTATACCATGACAGAGAATTTAGAAACATTTAATCTGGTGAGACAGAAACTAAGACATCTATGGGATGACCAAAAATACTGGAAAATGGCATTTCTGGACAAAGTAATAAGGATATCTCAGTGTCTAGATGCTTCTGGAACAGTGTATAGGGCAACAAAGTAGAGGAATGACAAAGACTATTTAATAGAAACACTAAAGAAAGAATTACTGGATATAAACCAGACAGGGTTTCTGAGCTGGAAAACAACACCATTCTTCATTCCCAGTCTGTCCAGATGGCAAATGTTGCTAAAATTAATAAATATCATTGGTGCAGAGATCAAACTTGGAGTACTGTCAAGAAAACATGAGCTATTGATAAAATGAAGGGCACGGTATTAAAATCTATTGTTAAGATCTCAAAAAAATTATTTTCTCAAATTTTAAACCTCATTTAGTAATCAATATCTAAGAATGTCCTCCAGGCTCCATTATGCTGGAGACAGAACCTATGGCTTTGCACATGTAAAGCAAGACACCTCTCTTAGAGCCAAATCTCCAGCCCATGAAATGTTGAGAAAAAAATCTCACTGAGCAGTTATACTGGCCTGGGATTCTCAATCCTCCTGTCTTTCAGGGCTGAATGCTTAATTACAGTGGTAAACCACCAAGCCCACTGCCAAAGAAATTCATAAATTTTATTGTCCAGCAGACTCACAAATGTCTAAAATAACTAAGAGCTTGTCTTGAGGTTATTTGTAATTGTAGTTGTTGATTGATGTGTTGATCCTGAACAACTTGCAAGCATTTTTTTCATTTATGTGAGTATGTGTATCCCTACTTGTCTATATGTGTGATGTGTAAATGCACGTGTGTGTGTGTGTGTGTGTGTGTGTGTGGTAGTAGTGGTAGAGGTAGAGGTAGAGGTAGAGGTAGTGGTAGTGAGTAGTAATAGTAGTGGTAGAGGTAGATGAAGAGGTAGAGGTAGAGGTAGTGGTAGTGGTAGTGGTAGTGGTGGTAGTAGTAGTAGTAGTATCCTATGGAGACCAGAAGAGGTCATTAGATCCCTTCCTTGAAACTAGAGTTATAGGATGTTAGGAGCTATCTTATGGATGGTGGGAATTGAACTCTGGTCTTTTGCAAGAGCAAAAATCTGTATTTCCAGCCATTTGATGGCATATGATTTTACTTGTGGCTCATACACATGTACCACTACTAACATTTTTCCTGGAAATAGAAAAATCACTCGGAAGCCAGAATGAAGATCACTAAGAGTCTTCCTTAGTCAGTCATCCTGGAAGCCAATGGAGGAATGACTTTCCTGTACCTAACACAATGGCATCATCCCATAGGACCAGTATCAGTACATCTCATGTTGTCTCTAATGTTATCCTAGGACTGTCCTATCATGATATGATGGGTTAAGTGTAGAAAATGACTATCTCTGGATCTTTGAGACTCAAGAGAAACCACATTGAGAAACTACTCTGACTAGAAGTGCCCTAGGGAGCCCACCCACTCCTAACCCTGTATCTGCTCAAGTGAATGTGACCCTGCACCATAAAAGCCTCAGCCTCTAAGCAGTGGTAGCTTGGTAGGAAATACAGATGGAGATCGTAACATATTTCACAAGCATGGACACAAATATGTACAGATCATGGGATCAAACCCAGAGACTCACTCAAGATAATCAGATGCTCCACAATGGACCCAAATTTCCCAGCCCCAACAAAGAATGTGTGTGTGGAGTGGTCAGTGGATAGTTAGAATACAAAGAAAGGAGGTTCATCATGACATCTCTACACATGTGTTGTCTTACTTAGTTTTAGCTTTCATTTTGACCCAGCTTAGAGTCCCTTAAATTGGGACACTGAAATGAGGGTCAGTCCAAAACAGATTGGCTTATAACAATGACAACAATACAACAAACAAGACATGTCTTGGGGACGTTGTCTTCCCACTCATTGATGTAATAGTGGGGTCTGGCACTCAGTGGACAGTCCCATTCCCTGGGAAGGTGGTCCTGGGTTTTATGGCAAAGCTGTGGAGTCTACGCCAGCCAGGAATGCAATCAGTAGGCTTCCTCCAGGGCTCCTGCTCTGCTTCCTTGATTTAGAGTGAGTTCCTCATACAGAGGTAAGGCTGTGTAGGACAGAAAGCAGACCTTCCTCCACATTCCTGCTGGACTTCCTGGCTTGACTTCCCTCAGTGGTAGACAGTCACTTAGAAGCCTACATTGAAATAAACCTTCCTCCCCAAAGTTGCATTTGGCTAAGAGGTTTGCCACAGCAACAGACAGGAAAGTTGAACCTGAGTCGTTATGCTTGATTGTCACTCCTCCCCTTCCTTGCTGCCCTCTCCATGCTCTGTCCCCATCCCAATGATGTCTTTTTCTTACCCCAGCTAATCTTCTAGTCTGCTAAATCCCCCTTGTTTATATGTTCTAGTACCCTCTTTAGTTCCTACCTCTGTTAAGATTCTTCTACCCTCATGATTTCTTTTCTAGTTTCATACCCTAAAGCATGGGTGCACACACACACACACACACACACACACACACACACACACATATACAAGAACTTTTACAAGCAGTCTCGTATGTAAGAGCAGATACACAGCATTTGTCTTTCTGAGTCTGGCTAATGAAGCCTCCATTTTCCTGAAAATGCCATGGTTTCATATCTCTTTATGGCTACATAAACTTCTACCAGCAACCAAGCATACTGACAGTGATGCTTTTGATGCCTGAGGACAGATCTTCAAAAGGATATACATTCTGCTTCATCTCTCCATGCGGAATGTCTATTCTAAAAGAACCTGCAGCCATCCATGAAGAAGGCCAAAGCAGCCCATGAGAAAAGGGCTCCACAGAAGCAAACTCTTGAAGATAGCCATCTCCAAACACCAGATTTATGAATGAACACACCCACCAGTTCTTTTTGGCTTTCCAGCTTTAAGTCCTCCACTGGAGTCCCTAGACACCCTGGGAACAAGGGCAATTGGTCCCTGATGTACCCTACTAAATTCCTCCCTCACAGAGCTCATGAGCATTATCAGTGTTTGTTGACTGAGTTCTGATACAGTGTGCTTCCCAGTATTACTAAACCTTATACAGAACAGTGCTGGGTGTTTCCATTCACTCTGCAGACCTTCCCACATACCTATCACCTCTTATCACAACAAAAAGGCTATGCAAATAGACATTCACTCTAATTTTAAGAAATTACCCCAGCACTTGGGAGGCAGAGGCAGGTGGATTTCAGAGTTCAAGGCCAGCCTGGTCTACAGAGTGAGTTACAGGACAACCAGGGCTACACAGAGAAACCCTGTCTTGAAAAACAAAAAACAAAAAACAAAACAAAACAAAAAAAACAAAAGAAAGAAAGAAATTACAACAGGAAAATAGTGTACACTTGACACTTCAGTGACAAAATAACTTTCCTCCCTATTTGTTTACTAATTTTTTTGAAACAGGTACCAGAGGTGAATGCAGGGCCTTACCATTGTTAGGCATGAGGTCCACCACTAAGCTACATTCCCAGACCTTTGATTATTTTTGATCTTTAGTTGCTTGATTATGTGGACCCTAAGCCCAGGGTTGGATTTATAGGCAACTCTTGCAGGCACTGGCCTGCGTGCATCTGTTTTACTAGACTTGTGATAAAGATGAGGGATTTGAAATCACAGCCACACATCATCACCAAAGCACCAGTGTTTTGGTTACAAACCTAGTACTATCTGAGAGTTTACATGTATATTCATGAACACTCATGAAACCTGGGTAAGGGAGAAACTGAGTAGCCACTTTACCAAGGAGAACCAAAAGCCCTGAAGATACAAAATATTTTCTGCTTAAAGAGTGAAGGCACTCTTGTTTACCTCCATGCTGTCTGGAGACGCACTGCTTCACTTTCTACGAATGACATCAGGAAGATTGTGGAGGAGATGAACATGTGATTTACATTCAATTCAGCTAGCAGGGGTGTCTGACTGTGCCACTTAAGTTTTGCAAATTTGATACAAGCTAGAGTCATCTGAGCAGAAGAAACCTCAATTGAGAAAATGCCTCCATCAGATTGGCCTAAGTTTATGGGGAATTTTCATTACTAATGATTGATGTGGGAGGGCTCAGCATACCATGAGTGGTGCCACATCTGGAAAAGTGGCCCATGTTGCACAAGAAAGCAAGTAGAGTGAGCCATGAGGCGCAAGCCACTAAATAGTGCTCCTCCCACGGCTTCTATTTCAGTTCCTGCCCTCAGGTTCCTGCCTGGAGTTCCTGTCCTGGCTTCTCTTGATGGTGGATTCTAATTATAAACCAAATAGACCCTTTCCTCCCCAAGTTGCTTTCTGTCATGGATTTTATTACAGCAATAGTAACCAAACTAATGCAAACATTTTTGCCTTTCTGGGCCACACTGGACAAAGTTTTGGTAGTTCACCTGATGCAGAGTGTTTGTACAGCAGGTACAGAGCCCAGGGTTTGATCCATAACACCAAATAAACATAATTCCAACACGCAGGAGTTGAAGGCAGGAGAATGAGAAGTTTACATTCATTCTTGATTATACAGTGAGTTCTAAGCCACTGGGTCTACACAAGACCATCATCTCAAAAACAGAAAAATAAAAATAAAAGTGAATCTATAAGGTATCCAACCAACTGACCAAAAATCTTAAGATCCTACATATGTTTATTTTGTGACACCTTGAGCTATCATGAGTCACATAAGGCTATGGGTCTCTGACACAAGTGTGTCAACACCATGAATATTAGAGATTGCTCAGTTTGTTTACTTTTGCATCCCCAGGGCATTTGGGAAAAGTTCGATAATGTTGTTTCACCAAGGGAATACTTCAAGATGGTCCTTGTGTATTTACTGTAAATATCTAGTTAAGAAATCCAGAACAGCCGGACGGTGGTGGCGCACACCGGTAATCCCTGCACTTGGCACTTGGGAGGCAGAGGCAGGAGGATTTCTGAGTTCAAGGCCAGCCTGGTCTACAGAGTGAGTTCCAGGACAGCCGGAGCTACATAGAGAAACCCTGTCTCGAAAAATAAAAACAAACAAACAAACAAAGAAATCCAGAACAAATAAAATTTCAACTTGAAATCTCAAATTCAATCCCAGAATTATACAGTGGGGAAAATGGCACCCTAGGGTTTTCTATCACCTGTCTGGGGTCACATGTGCCTTTAGTGTCACAGAACACACAGATACCTTTCATTTGAGTGTGTGTGTGTGTGTGTGTGTGTGTGTGTCTGTGTTCTGAGTCTGGGTAGTTCCTTATTCCCACAAGACTATGTGAATTGAAAGACAGAATTTAAAAATATGTCTTCAAAGGAGGACAGGCTGTCCTTAGCATGTCCCTAATTTGAAAATGAGATCCTAGGCAACAGCCTGCGCCAGCTTCCACTCCTGTCCTCTAGGTTGTGACTAAAAGCCTTTAATGACTCTGAGAATTTGTGCCTGAGTTTCTTGTAGTGTATTGGAGATGAGGGAAGCCAAGCAGGATTTCTTAGACATGTAAATACAAAGACCTGGGATTTCCCTTTAATCTCATCTCTCGAAGACTAACGTTTACTGAGCAGTTACACCGCATTATATCTGAGAGGAGGTGCCTAACCACTCAGGCCTTATTCCTCATCTACCACAAGAAAGAAGCAAATGATATAGTACCTGCTCCAGAGATGAAGGAAGGTGGCTACCATTTGCTCAGGTTAGCTAATTAGTAGGGGAACTAGGATCCGAAGCCCAGGTAGGTAAGCCTGACTTTACAGTCTGCTGCTTGGCTACCAACGAGAGGGGCTCAGCACTACAGTGCAGTTGTGTGGCTCTCTGACTCATACAGTCCTCAGGATCTCCACCAGAGACAGAGCCTGGAAATCAGGTCCCACATCTAATCTGATCTCTTTCAACCAGTTCTGCCAAGAGCCCTTCCTGCTACTGGCTCATTCTTCATTTTCTCCTCCATCAATTCATATTGTCTTCCCTATAGTCCATCTTCCAAGTGTTAGCAGGTCACAGGCTCTCTCACACCACCTCCAGGGTGCCCGCTCATGTGTATCCCCCATGTGCTATTGTGAGAAACAGGGCGGGAAACAAGTCAGGCAGACTTCATGTAGCCAGATGGCGTGCGGAAATCTGATCATCAGAGCCAAGATGAAGGTTCAAGGATGGAGGCCAAACCTGCACCATTCCATTCATTTCCTTTCAAAGGTCATTGCCTCTGCTCTAGGCAGATGTCTGGCTGCTTATGAGAGGATATTTACTCCACGCCTACCCGCAGGTGGCTCTGCCAAATCCCACAGCACAACTTCAATTTCTTCCCAGGGCTTTGACTTACTGGTACAGGACCATAGGAATCACAGCCAAGCCTTTACTGGCATTATTCTTATTAAGCATTTATGTCAGCTAATATGTAAGTTTTTCCATGCCAGCAGGGTACTGCCTCAGACCCCAGTCAGGAACCTCTGAAAAAGGCACTGCTCAAACACCCATTCTGCAGATGCTATATCTAAGGTTCAGAAAACCGGATAGATTGTCAAGGACATAGGGATGTGAAGAAATGGAACTGGTGTTAGATTCCAGTTGGCTTGACTCCTTAATCTATATATTTCCCCATTGTGCTATAAAGACTGATAGAGGGGACAGTGAGGATGAGGAAGTATGGGTTAATAATAATAGTTATTTTAAGGGAAACAATGACCAAAAAACATAACCATGGTTACCATCATGCCCAGAGATTTACAATACAACCTTCATAATTGTGACCTTCATAATCTGTGCTCCTTTGAAATCAAATAGCTTTCTGAGAACTAAACTATGAGAAAAGGTACTTAAACTCTCACCAAAAGTCACAATTAAAATCTTTCTTTAAATCTGGGGGAACTGTGACACAGAGAGGGACATTTCCAAGCTTGTGCTTCTAGACAAAGTCAATCTACCAGTCTAACTGCCCACCATAGAGCTAGGATTCCCAGCTACCATAGAGGGCTATCCTTGGTATCACTGAGAAAACCAAATCATACCCTGTTACAATGAGAGGAAGAAGACACTGGGGAGTAGGGGGGCAGAAGTGGCCTTGGGACCAGATAATAATAAGCAAACCATTTATTAGCTGCTTCTTGCCAAAGGAACAAGACATCTACTTTGTTTTGGGTCTAGATTTTTCACTAGGGCAGCTTATTGCATGGCTGGGGAGAGTCACAGTCTAGGAATAAGACAGGTGATAAAAATATTATGCAGGGCTGTATGAGACTAAATGAATCTCCATCTGTCAAATTTTTAAAAATTATTTTTAAAGGGGTGTGTGTGTGTGCGCGCGCGCGTGCGCACATATGTGTGTGTGTGTGTGTGTGTGTGAGAGAGAGAGAGAGAGAGAAAGAGAGAGAGAGAGAGAGAGAGAGAGAGAGAGAGAGAGAGAGGACACTATGGAAGCCAGCAGTGGATGTTGAGTCCCCTAGAGCCAGAGTTACAGGCATTTGGGTGCTATCCAGCATATTTACTTGCAAGTCCCACAAAGCTCCTGAAATTTACAGGATTCACTTGAACACGACCACAAGGTAATATAAACAAGAACAATTATAAGAGAACTTTCCCGCCAGTAAACTGGCTGTAAGTCTTGCAGGCAGCATATATGTTTCCTGCTAGAATGAGCTTTTCAGTGATGCGGCTGCCCTATGTTCCTGTCAGTACCACCTCACACTCCTGTTAGCCTTATCCCAGTAAAGTCACTAAGCTACACTCACGTAATATTTATACACCATAGATTATAAATACAACTGCTAAGATTTACTTAAGTGTTTTCATGAAAACTTTATGTAGCAATAAGGTATGTATGGAAGCCTAGAGTAAAAGAAATTGACTAACACTATACCCATACAGCCAAAGGGAAACAAAAATGCACAATAGCACCTAAGTACTCATAACTAATAAGTACTAATAACTCATCCTTCAAACAGGGAGAGGGAAGAGCAAAAGTGAGTATGGAATTCATGGTACTGCATGCCTATACTCCCAGCACTTAGGATAATGAGTCAGAAGAACCACAAGGAGATATAGAATAAGTTGGGGGCAGTACAGACTACATCTATGTGTTCTCCAGATATGCCCAGATATGCGGTTTGCTTTTCTCATTGCTCTGCTTTCTTCTTACCCAGATTTCTACCTCTTTGCCAGAGAGAAGCCACTGCTTCTCAGAAGCGAAGATACTAAAAGCCATGGCCCTTGACTGCTCTGTACTTCATAAAAGCATTCCCCCAGCTGATCTCTCCATACTCACCTCCCTGTATGCCCAGACACAGGTTCATTTGCCTCCTAGATTCTGACCTAATCTTAGGTGTGGCTGTGTTTTTGTATTGTTCTCACCCTGGTAGTACCTTGCAGGACAGGAAGCCCAAGAAGTGTTTCTTTAAGGCAAGGTTTCATGGAGCATAAACGGTCCTTCAAATTACTATCATTATGTAACTAATGATGACCTTAGCTTTCTAGTCCTCCTGCCTCCACCCCTCAAGGACTGGGATTACAGAATGCACTGTACCTTGTTTATGAGTTGCCGTGGATCTAAGCTAGGGCTTTCTTAGCATATGTTAAACAAGCACTCTCCCCTCTGACTTATAGCTCTGAAAAGTCTGAAAAAAAAAAGTCTGAATCCTGGACACCTCCCCACTGGGAGCTCAGCAGCTTCTCAGCACAAAACAAAACAAAACAAAAAAAAACTTGACTGTAAGTAGTACGGGCTAGGAGGACTTGCCCAGGAGAGAGATGGTTCATTTATATTTTAAATGAACACAACAAGGTACGCTCATGGGCCAGGATGCAGCAAAAATCTGTAAAAGACACCATTCCTTTCCTTTTTTCTCTAAAAAAAGCCCAACCATATAACAACTCTTTCTTTAAATCAATAAACAAATGTATTTCTGCTGCCTAAAGCTGTTACTATCTGTATATCCTTTAAGCCCAAATTCAAGACTCTATCTTCAGCACAAGTCTATAAAACCCAGGAGTTAGCAGAATGAGTGACTCTGGGGATTCTCTTTATGCAAAGAATTCTCAAAGGGACTGATTCAGTCCAATTCCCAGCCTCTCCTTTTCTTCCATGTGAGGAAAGGAGAAATGGGGAAAAGCATTGCAGATACTTCAGGGATGTTCAAAGTGAATTCACAGAGAATTAGCAATTCATTTCAGGTAGCAACTGCCCAGGAGTGGAGTGTGATGCATACAAAAAGAGACAATTTTGAAGCAGATCATCTGAAGATATCAGTAAGGTCAGCAAAAAGCCCTGGACCGGTGGAGGTAAAGACTAGTTCATATATAAGGACCATATATAAGGAGGCAGTGTGGTCCTGAGCAATCTGGTTTGGAGTTAGCAGGTGTCTAGCTGGCCACCTGGCTTGCTGCAGAGTACTGGTCTTGGGTCCTGCATGGAATCCATCTGGAGTCATGCCTACAGAGCCACCAGCACCTTTCTCCAAATGTTTTAGCTGCTCTTCTATACTCCAGTTTCTTTTCTTTTTCACTGTGTATCTCTCTAGCTCAGGCCAGTCTCGAATTCATAATGTAGTTAACAGTGGCCTTGAACTTCTGATCCTCTTACTCCATTTCCTGAGTGCTGAGCTTCAAGGCAGGCATCACCATGCCTGGTTTTATGTACTTCTAGAGATCAAACACAGGGCCTCATGAATGCTAAGCAAGTGCTCGGACCGACTAAGCTACATCAGCATCCGGTATGCCTTGACTTCGGAACTAGTGAGGTAGCTGACAATCACCTCCATGCTCTGTCCTTTCAGCTTGGAACAAAGAATAGATAATGACTGTCAGTGTTGCAGTTCAGGAAGGAACAGATTCTAGGGGCGGGGATCAGTGACACTTGTCAGGAAGTCCTTCTGAAAACTTAAGTGTTCTGCTGTGATGCGAGAGTGACGTAGGTTGGACCATCTCTCTCCACATTTATGAAATGATAGCACTGCTCTGTGGGTCATTGCCATAGACACACATTTTTCTGGGTTCCAGCACTCAGCTTTGTGTATTTTGGATGTTCCTGCTCAGTAACTATAAGTAACTTGAGACAGGGGCAGATTTATTTCCTGTCCTTACATGTGTTTCAAAAAATGCTTATACAGGTATAAAACTGTCAAAGAACAAACTCAGTTAGTAAAAAACAATGGTGGGGCCATCATCTTTCCAGGCCTTCTGTCAATGTTTGTTATATGGACACATCTCTTCATCTCTCTGTGGTATGGACCCAGAGAGAAAGTGCCAGCAAAAAATATTTTAGGAAATAGCAGTCACAAAACTCCTCCAAACTGACTAAAACCATGCATATATTTAAAAAATAGTCTAACTATGGTGAACTCAAAGAAATCTATATCTAGATGCCCCCATGTCTGATTTCTCACCTCCGTCCTTAACAGTGCCTTGGGGTGATGCATACAAAAGTTTTTACATAGATTCAGGTACTCATGGTTGCAGAGAAAGTATTCATACTGATTTAGCCATCTTCCATGCTCTCAGGATGAATCTTGCCACCTCAAGGATATGCATAGCTACTACATCTCAACTTTATTAATGAACAAACCCTACCTTCACTGGACTAATGAAAACTGTGATTCAAAAAGATGAGCATTTCCCTGGGAAGAATAGTTCTATGGCCTGTGGGATTCATAAAGGAATCTCAGACACTGGTTCTACTTGCTGTCAAACATGTAGAATCATGGGCAGGAAGGGCCCAAGGAAGCATCTTCAAAGCTAGGCATTCTGTTCCCTAAAGAAGATGCATACTTCTTTCCTGTGGCCTCAGAACTAAGGAGGAAAATTCTTCTGACATTTACAGCTGGGGTGTTACAGTACTGAACAGTGTGTGGTCATCTGTAATTAGAAATTGAATGTTTTGTTATTTGAGAGTTGTGAAGTATTAGACAGGTAAAATCCACATGCTGTAGTCCATCATGGGTACATCTGCAAACCAAGAGGTCATTATCACTGCCACAGCATAAAACAAAACTCTGGGGAGATGGATCTCTCAAGTCAGGAAACCACTTGCTTGATACATATCTTGACATATGTTAAAACCTCAACACCCAGATAAAAAGCAAAGTATCCTGATGTGTACCTGCAACCCTAGCATTAAGAAGGCAGGGCTAGGAGGATACCTAGAGCTTGCTCAGTTTAGGATAATTAATGATTGCCAATCTCAGGGAAAAACCCTAGATCAAACACTGAAACAGAACTACCAAGAAAAACAGCCAATGTTGGCTTCTCGCTTCCATATTCATGGATGCACCAACACATATGTAAAGATACCACACCTGTGACACCCCAAACAACTCATTCTCCCTTCTAGAAAAACTCAAGATTATCTGCTCAACCATTTGAAGCCTGCCCTGGTTCCCCATCCACACTGAGTTGTCTCTCCTCTTAGAACTCATGAATGCATTGTTTCAGTCCCACACCTCATTTCTCCTGCATTCACATGGACTGGCCTGACTTCCCAAAGAGACAAAGGAAGGTTTGAATCTTTCTCCACTGCGTGTTCAGAAAGCCAGCCTTGCAATGGCTGCAGGATAAATTGTGAGCAAGAATACAGCTAATTTCATATTCTGACTACTCACCAGGCAGGCACACACACATTAGATCCTCAAAACAGCAGGCTGAAGAGGCTGTCTTGCCTATTGTATGTTGTCCTCACCAGGAGCCAGTGTTTCCCTCTTAACCTTGCCTGATAGGATTAGTCTGCCCTATAATGTGACCACATAGGGTCCTGAACTTCTAGCTCTACTTCCTTATAATTAGCAGGTGTCACTTGGTTTTACAATTTTTCTCATCTTCAAATTCCATTCAGGTAGGACTCTGTCTGGTTCACTTCAATATTATTGTTTCCTCTCCTCCTCCTCCTCCTCCTCCTCCTCCTCCTCCTCCTCCTCCTCCTCCTCCTCCTCCTCCTCTTCCTCCTCCTCCTCCTCCTCTTCTCCTCCTCCTCCTCCTCTCCTCCTCTTTTTCCTCCTCCCCCTCCTCCTCGGCCTCTCCCTCTCCTCTTCTTAGTCTTTTTGCTTGCTCTCCCACTCCCTGATCTCTCATTTCTGGGGATGGTTTTGAATTTAAGCCCCCCTGCCCCTCTGCCCACTTGGCAGGATGAAAGAGCTGCGTCACTACACCATGTTCACTCCAGTCTTTTCTACTGCCTTTGCCACATATAAGCATGAGGGAAGCATGTGCAGAAGAGGTGGAGAGGAGAAAAAACGGGTGAAAAAAATGTCAGGCTTGACCCAAAATCAAAACGCTAAGCTCTGAGTTCTTCTGCAGGACAGCAGATGTGGCTGATTGACAGAGCACTTACCCAGTTCATACAGACTCAAAGGTTCTATGCCATACCACAAAAAAATCGAAGCAATCAAAATTTCTGTCTCAGTTCAGAATTTCACATGCATTCAGGGGGTTTCAGTTGGACCTATTCTGAGGAGTAATGTCATGCGCAAACAGAATGTATAGGTCTAAATGACTTCCTTCTGTAAACCAGAGTCTCATGGAACAAGAGATTAAAGGCATGGCTCCTCCAGCAGGTCATCCCACCTGCACTGCACAGAGAACCAACACTGCAGGCTGTTTGTGGTCTGTGCAAAAAAACCACTATGCTTTGGTCTGGGTATCTCTGCCTCAACAGTTCTCTATCTGGGTTTATTTGTCCCTTGAGACAAGCCCTGCTGATCTCCCTAGATGACCTGCTGCCGGCCCATGGTGTTTTCAAGGACAGTTTTAACTGGACTTGATATCAGCTTCACAAGATGACTTGAAGGTTCATCTCTTTTCTTTTTTTTTAGAAATTGAATTTATCTATATTTAGTATATAATTCAAGTTTATAATTTAGAATATATATGCCAGTCATCAGCAAAGCTATTTGACAACAAGTTGCTGAATATGACACAAACAACACAGACGACTAAAGAAAAATACAGATAAAATGGACGTCATCAAAATTCTAAGCATTTAGGCTCTAGGAACAGAACGAGAAAGCAGCCTAGATAATGGTAAAGAACAGTGGCAAGTCAGACAATCAGTAATACAGCTTAAAACTCCCTATTACTCACAATACAACAGAAAACTAGAGTCTCAGCTAAAAGATATCCAAAGGACTGAGAGATTCATCTCTTTTCTAAAGATGATGCCTGACTGCCTTGTTAGTCATTATCGATCCACTGGCTCCCTAAACCTCCCTTTTACATAACACCTTCAAAATCAGTAATTTGAGAGTGGAATTTTCCTTGACCGCCTTCCTTTTCCTTCTCTCTGACTCACAAAATCTCTTTTGAGTCTAAACAGAAAGCGTCCTCCTTCCAGAACACCTGCACAAAACAGTAGCTAGGCTCTTCAAGACTTCAAGAAGTGCAAGCCCTGGTGTGTGTTTTGGAGAAGTAACAAGGATCTTCTTTAAAATCGGTGTGGTCGAAGCCCTCCGTATTGAGCTGGCCTTGAAAAAATGGCACTCACTGGAGAAAGCAAAGATCTGGCTGGCTGGAGTTTTTAATGTAATGAATGCCTTTTTAGAGAAAAAAAATTGCTTTCCTGAGAATAAGACTGGGTTTTCCTGCCTAAACTTTCTTCCAGGTTCTGTTGTGACATCAGGCAACTGATACCACAGCTTTTAACTTGGTCTCCTCATCATTTTAAAGAGGGCTGAGTGAACATCATGTATATTCTTATGTTCACCATAGAAGGGATAGGCTTCCATTCCAGCCATCTCAGACAGTCATGTAAGTTGTCTATGCATTAGTTTTGAGACAAAGCTCCTAGCCCACCAGAAAGGCTCCAGTTGAGGGGTTCCATAGCCATGAGTGTGTATAAGTAATTGTCCTGGCTCAGAAAGATGGAGCTGAAGAAGATGGGAAGAGTATCTTCCAGCTGTGGTGTGCTTCTAATTGAAAATAACTTTTAGCACCAACATTATAAGTCAAACCAAAGTCAAAACCCTAAGTTCTGAGTTCTTCTGCAGGACAGTGATAGAGCACTTATCCAACTCACACAAACCATGTCAAACTACACAAAACCAAAACAAAAATTTCTGTCTCAGTTCAGAATTCCACATGCATTTGGAGGGCAGGGACAATAATGTTGCATAAAGTTGGGTTTGTGGAGTGAGTAAGGCAACTAACAATGTCTTACCATCCCTGCCAGCATCCAAACCAAGCCTCAAAGATACTTGCTGAGTGCACTTTCTATTTTCACCGAAAGGCAACTTTCATGAGTATTGAGAACTGAGAAGAAGACACCCACCAGTAGGTAGGGTGGGATACCTATCTTGTATTTCTGGTTTCCATGTTTGCTGTCCACACTTGTGCCTCTAGAGCTATTGTGCCACGAGCTTACCCACTCTGCAAAATCTTTGTCATCTGGTACCTTGGTTCTGCTCACTGCTTCAGCCCTGGATACATAGGCCAGAGCAGGATTCCTGACAGAAATACAACTGGGAGGGGATAGGATGGAAAAGAAAAGGAGGGAAGTAGGAGGACTTACCTGAGATACATATGACTCAGAAATATATGGTCAAAGTACTGCCAAGAATAAACATGGCTTCTGTGACATCTCAGGAGCAGACATCCCCAGAAACGATGTTGAAACAAAACCCTGGGAATCACGGACAATGTGGAAAGGTTGCCACCTCTTCATGTGAAGGCTTCCAACCCCACCAAGGACACATATGGTTCCCAGCACAGGAGGTCTCTGCCATCCATAAGAGACCTTGACTATGCCTCCGCCACATTTTCAACCGCTCGTCTTCTATTTGATATAACTGAGGAACAATATCAGAAAGATCTTTTTTTCAGACTAAGCAGATAGAGCAGTTGATAAGGTACTTGCCCAGTGTACTGGCTGTTTGTGTGTGTCAACCTGACACAGACTGGAGTTATGACAAAGAAAGGAGTTTCAGTTGGGGAAGTGCCTCCGTGAGATCCATCTGTGGGGCATTTTCTCAATTAGTGATCGAGGGTCCTTTGTGGGTGGTACCATCTCTGGGCTGGTATTCTTGGGTTCTATAAGAGAGCAGGCTGAGCAAGCCAGTAAGAAACATCCCTCCATGGCCTCTGCATTGGCTCCTGCTTCCTGACCTGCTAGAGTTGCAGTCCTGACTTCATCAGAACAGCAGTGTGGAAGTGTAAGCAGAATAAACCCTTTCCTCCCCAACTTGCTTCTTGGTCATGATGTTTGTGCAGGAATAGAAACCCTAAGACACCCAGGAAGAATGAGGTCTTGACTTCAATCCCCCAAGATCCATGTTGTCATGGATCATGTGTGTGTGTGTGTGTGTGTGTGTGTGTGTGTGTGTGTGTGAGAGAGAGAGAGAGAGAGACAGAGAGAGACAGAGAGAGACAGAGAGAGACAGAGAGAGACAGAGACAGACAGAGAGAGAAAGAGAGACAGAGAAAGAGATAATAAAGGAAGGAAGGAAGGAACAAAGGAAAGAAAAGAAGGAAGGAAGGAAGACAGAACTTCTGGATGTATGGAGAATGGTGGCACATACTTAGAGTCCAAACACTGAGGAATGTAGAAACACTCACAGCCCTAGAAATTACTGGCTAGCCAGTTTTGCCTATTTGGTGAGTTCTAAGCAAATCTGTATCAAATAAAGAGTCTGTATCAGATAAAGTGGACAACTCCATAAAAACTATACCCAAGACTGTCCTCTGGCTGCCACATATCTGTGCACATAAGTACAAAATGCACATACATGAACATAATGTTTATATACTCTATAACATAAACAAACAAATAAAAACAATTTTCTCACATGTATGAGTTCTAATCACAAAACATGGACTATATTGCCCCCCTTATTCAGCACTGAGTGCTGTCTGTGTGCTAGCCTGCAGTTGAACTTGATCCTGCTGGAATAAACTTATTTTTCAAAAGCACCAAGTTCCTCTAAATGACATGAGAGTGGTCCATTTTATCCTCTGAATACACATGATTTGAGGTGCTTAAATTAAAAGACGTCAACTGTGCTGGGAAGATTCTTCAACAGTTAAGGGTACTGACTGTATAGAGAATCTAGTTTCCATTCCCAGCACCCATGCAATGGCTAACAACCACCTGTAACTCCAGTTCCAGGGGACGTTATGTCCTCTTCTGGCCTCTGAGAGCACCACACGCAATGACACACAGTCATACACCAATACGTATAAACCAAAAATAAATAAATATTTTTTAATTTAAAATTACAAATTGGAGAAGAAGAAGAACCACCACCACCATAACAACAACTCAAATTTTAGGACAATCAAGTTCTTTCTGCCAAAGGAGGATCACACTGATTCTGTATCCCAGCCACATCTTCCACTTGTTATTGCTAAATATGCCAGGTTCACAATGCTTCCCAATTTGGGTGCCTATTAGAATCTGTGTATAAATATTCACTCCTCCAAATGTCCTATTTGAATAGACAAAATATCCATTTTAGCACTGAGTACATCAATTCGGGGATGGAGGCGTGGGATGCACTGAGAACCAGTGCTGACTCAGGAGTCAGATGGCAGAGGTGTGGATTGAAGCCAACTGTTGGCCATGCGACCTGGGACAAGTCCGTTCCTCTCCCTGGATTGCTTTTTAATCCCCAGTTTGGAAAAAAATGTAGATTCTCTTATTCCTCTCCGTGGGTAACTATATAGGAATCATAGGAGATATGAGTTTGTTTTAACCCTTTCTTGATCCTTGCTCTGAGAGAGAGGAAGGAGATATTGTAAGGGGCAGATACTTGAAGAAGTTAACAAGGTCACTTGGAGATAAGTGAGAAGTTTGGTTCAATCTCGCACTTACCCACGCTTTTTCTCTGAGCTAACTTATCTCCATCATCAAAATTATAGCCTGAGGGGTTAAGGACAATCCGGAAAGTGCCTACAGTCATGAAGACCTCAGTTGAACCCTCTGTAACTCTGTAGAAGCTGCGACTACACTGTATGCCTATAATCTCAGTCCTGAGAAGGTGAAGATAGGAAGATCATTGGAGCTTGATAGCCTGCTAGTCTACAGGAATCTTTTAGCTCCAGGTCCTAGGAGAGACTGTCTTAAAAACTGACATGGAGGTGGCCGGAGCATTGATTAAGGAGGGTAGCAATAATCACTGGCCTTTCAGAGAACCGGAACTCAGGTGGCAGCACTCACACCTGGCAGCTCACCACCACCTGTAACTCCAGGTCCAGGGGATCCAGCACTCTCTTCTGGTCGCCACCAGCACCCACCCATATGTGATGTGTCCATATACAGACACAAAAATAAAAATAAATCCTTTTAGAAATTAAGGGGGAGAGGAATTGTGGAAGACACGCCCCTGTATCCATACACATTCGTGCAGATACATAAAGGAGAGTTAGAGGAAATGATCAACTCGTGCCCCTCCTGTTCCGTTTCTCCATCAATATTTAATATTCGGGCCATTAGGACCTAAGCTGAAGTGTACATGTGCCATTTTCTAAACTGGAGCAGAGGCAGGACTCAGCCAGCATTGTATGGAAGAGACACTATCGCGCAAGTCAGACCACATGTGTGAAAACTAAAAACTGGCAACGAGAGACCAGTGTAAATCTCTTGGTTTGGATGCTTGATTATATAAGATGTTGACATTAAGAGATGATATTAAGGACTCACTAGAATTCTGAGTTATTTTCAGGACTGCTAAGTCAAAGATTACTTCAAAGTAAAAAAAAAAAATACAGTGGAATTTTTTTTCATGGAAATTACCTAGTGCTTGTACGATGTCTCCAGTGCCAGTGGCACAGAAATGAAAGCCCTGAGATTGTAGCTTCGTCGGAACCTGTACCACAAGAAATGCCAGGAGAATTGAATGCAGAATTTTCCAGGACTATAATTTAAGAGATCAACCCACATCACGTAAGGACAGAGATAGCTTTGTGTTGTGGTTTCCTCTGAATTAAAGTTTTCACTGCAGGGGGAGGAGGAAGACCCATGAGACCACAAGTGTCTGGGAATGCTGGAGCTTACAGGATTCAGAGGTTTCCTCCCCACTGTCAAAAAAGCAGTAAAGGGCTGTTGGTAGAGGAGACTTGGACCATAAAATTGGCATAGAGGAGACTCTGCAACCCACAGAACTGCCTGAGAGCTCTGCAGAGTACCAGCTCTCTAGCTTTCAGGAGTCATTACCAGTGTTGGGCATAAGCTGTTGAGTCATTCTGGTCCCTGTAAAGAACTCCAGTAAATGCATTTATTCACCAAGCTAGACTATTGCAATCTTTCATCTGTCATTGGTTCCCCTTCTAGGATGTGTAGATGTTGTATTTGTTGAGCTACCCCAGAAGTTTCACATATAGCAGATGAGAGAGTAAGAAACACTCCACTCTAAACCTTGTCATGAGATTCCATAGGATTCTGGTCCAATTTCCATATGAAATTATACACATGGATAGTGTTTTCCCTTCACAGTACCCATTTAAAACATCCACCAAGTATTTATAGGTCACTATGGCCATTCCCATAGACTGCACAAAAAGAAACATGAAGAAGGTCAGTAGCCAACAACAGAGGTATCTAACCTTTCTGCTGGCGGCCACAACCTCCCCAGTATCTCTGCATGCCCCTTTACTCCTGGCTTCGAAATGGACCCAGGCTGCCATTATTCCCATGTGGACAAGTGCCTGGCCCTGTGGTGAGTTAAACACAGCCACAGAGGAAACACAGCTGTATTGGAAAAACAGAGTCATTGTACTCAGGTCAGCCACAGGGGACATTAGATTTTGAATTTGCTTTACTGAGTGGGAAAGTGGCTACTGTGGTTCCAGTAGCATGCCCTTTTGCTTTGTGGAATAGAAATCCTAACTTCCATCTGCGAAGACTCCGGGGAAAGGAAATAAGGTCTCTGGCTCTAGGCCTTTCATTACTGAGCAGTTTTGAACCAGATGAGACCACAGAATTGCAGGGACTGTGAATCTCCAGAGGCACCATCCAGAAGAAGAAGAAAGCTGGGTTTAAGTCAGTTCTCAGACAGTGAATTTGGAAATGGCATCAACCAGTCTGAGGATGCCCGTTAGCTTTTTGCTTGACTAGCTATCTCTGCTAAGGTTGTCTGCAGGAGTGTATATATGCACACACTAATATACACTCATGGTATACACTTCCCAAGTCAGAGAGAAATGAGTCATGCACTCAAGTAAAATTCTCCATAATACAGTCATATTCAAAACATTCCAACTCTGGTGATTTGACTCCAAGAATCTAAGTATTTGAATTTTTGATAGTACCTATGAAAAAATCTCTTCCATAAAGGAAATAAACAAGAATAAATGACAGTAACATTTTTAAAGTCTTAAAACAGCATCCTCGGTCCCAAGTCCTCATACTATTACTGAGGCTATGGAGCACTCACAAAAAAGGGACCAAGCATGACAGCACTCTGGAAGACCCAACAAGCAGCTGAAAGAGTCAGATGCAGATATTCGCACCCAACCAGTGGACAGAAGCAGCTGACCCCTGTTGTTGGATTAGGGAAGGCTGAAAGAAGCTGAGGAGAAGGGCAATCCTGTAGGAGAACCAGCAGTCTCATTTAATCAGGAACCCCGAGATCTCTCAAACACTGGATCACCAAACAGGCAACATACAGCTGGTGCTGATATGAGGCCCCCAACACACATACAGTAGAGGACTGCTGGGTCTGTGTCCATTCAGAGATGAGTACCTAGCCCTCAAGAGACTGGAGAGCCCAGGGAGTTTAGAGATCAGGTGGTATGAGTGGTGGGGACATCCATGTGGTGACAGGGTGGGTGGGCAGATGTGGGATGTGGAACAGTCAGAGGGTGGATAGGGGGCAGGGGGAAATAAAATATGGAGTGTAAAGCATTAATTAATTAATTAGTCAATTAATTAATCAATTAATAAAAACTGCATCCTTTAGACTAAGGAGACAGGTCAAAATGGTAAAGTGCATGCTGGGTAACCATGAGGGCCCAAGGTCAAAATCCCAGCATCTACAATAAGAGCTGGGTGTAGTACTACACTAGGGAGAAAGAGAGAGGCAGACTTCTAGAGATAAGTGAGCACCAGCACCCTGGCTAGCTGAATTCAATCCCTTTTCGTTAAACTAGGTTAGATAAGCTCCTTTACCCACTGAGCCATCTTGTAGGCCTTTAACATTTTTAAAATCATTGTAATGGGGGCATGAGTGTACCATGGTATATGAGTGAAAGTCCAAGGACAATTTCGTATAGCCAGAATCTTTTCAATGATTAAAGTCATGTTATCAGTTACAGGCACCACAAACATACTCACGCACTAATCCATCTCATAGGCCCTCAACAATTCCTTAGTAACAACAAATTTTCTGTGAAGGACTGACAAAGGGTAGCGGCAGACTGAGGGACACTCGGAAATTCTGATCACCCAACTAGCACTGAAACTGGCACCCTCTTGCCCACCACAATTCCCCAGCCATGAATTCAGCCCAATCCACCTCACAGATGCATTGTAGACCCAGAGATCTAAAACTGACTTCCAGATTCAGTGCAAAGAGGAAGGAGGGAGGGCATGAGGAGGAGCCCATAGCTTTCTTCCCATTCTCTTTCTTTTCTGTGCGTCCCTGGAGTCACATCACAGAATGACATAGACGCTACATCCAAAGCTACTGACCTTGACTCTAGGGAAGAAGGACATATACTCCTCTATGATGAGAGAAGAAAGGAGAGATACTGGCATGTTTGACCCACTGACTTAGTTCTGTATTTTGAAGGTGGATGCTGGCCCTGTGTGAGGGAGGGTATCTTGAGATGGTATTACTTATAGCTGTGATTGAGCTTGAATCTGGTATACATTTGAGAACGGCCTTCAACTTCTGATCTTCCTGACTTTACCTCCTTTCTGCTGTGCCCCAGTTATGACCCATTGAACTGAACCCATGCTTTCATGAATACCAGACAAATGTTGTGGCTTGAACATGAACTGTCTCCCATAGGCACATGGATTTCAACCTATGATAGCCAGCGAATGATGCTGTTTGTGAAGGTATGAAACATACAAGAGCTATAGCCTTTCATTGGAGATAGACTTTTAACTTTGTAGCTTGGCCACACTTTCTATTCTCCCTCTCAGTTCAGTTCCCAAAGTCTACTCACAGTCTTGACAGTTGGAATCATCCTTGAGCACCATGCAGTTGAGCTCAGAGGCTGAGAGGCAACTGAGCAAGGTCCCTTCTAGACTCGTGCTGCCTTTGACAGGGGCTTGAGGCCAGCCTGACACTCAGGAGGCAAGCTAATCACATTTCATCCACACACGGGTCACACACTTGTGCACATACACAAATAAATAAATGCCATAAGAACTTTTAAAAGTATACATTTGAAGGGAAATTATGGAAAACTCCCTAATTGCATGGAAAACATACCCTGCAATTTCAATAATTACAAGAAATCCAATCCAGGATAAGCACATTAAAATTCATCTCAAAATGTATCCTAATCACACCACAGAAAAGTAAACAGAAAGCAAGAGGCAGAATGTAACTGCAGGAAAGCAACACATTATTTGTGGGCAGTAAAACGGTAATGACTTTTCATCTCTCAGCATAATCCAGAGCAGAAAGAGAAGGGAAGAGAAGGAAGGAGAAGGGAAGAGGAGGAAGGAGGGAGAAGGACGGAGGAGGAGGGAGGAGGAGGAAGTACGAGGGAGGAGGAGGGGGGAGGGGGGAGGAGGAATGAGGAATTTGGATTCTGAGCCCAGAAAAACATACTTCAGGAATAAAGCAATATATTCTCAGATAAAAGAAGAACCAGGACCCAGTGGCTCTGAAGCAATTGCTAATGGAAGACCCTAGAAAACAGCACATCATTAAACAAGTACAGTTGGATATCAATAACAAAGAGCAAAAAATGGGATCAATAGAGCATATTAATGCATTTACTGACTTCTAAAAATTTATTTGGCTACTAAACTTAAAATTATATTTTCCACTGAGAAGTCCAGAGGATATAAGTGATATGCAAAAATCTGTAACTTAAATGCTTATTTGGGGAAAGGCCTTGAACATCACTCCTGAAATGGTAAACTATTTTTTCAACACAATATAAAAGTGCTTATTTTACAATCACTACAAAAATAACTACCAAAATGATAAAGCATGAGAAAGTTCAGAACTCAGTAGATGACAAACTGAAAGATTAAAAAAAATTTTAAACAACACCAAAGAGGAAGACTTAGGGAAAAAATGTAGAGAAAACAAAAAACAAAGAATGCGATGGTAGACTTGAATCTAGATGTGCCTATAATTATGTTAAATTTAATGTCCCAATTATGGTCATTAAAACATGAAAATAATCAGAGTAGATAGAAAATAATTAATTCTATCCACAACAAGATTATTTCATATTTAATGATACATAGTCACTAAATAGAATTCAAACAATAAAAATGAAAAAGCAGATATAGCAAGGAACTCCACAGATGTGATTATAGACAAATATGTTAATACACTGAGATGTACAACTTTTCCCTCTGGTTTTCTCTCTTACTATGATAAACACCATGATCAGAACCAAGTTGGATATAAAAGACTTATGTCAGCTTATATTTTATAGTCCATGAAGGGAAACCACAGTAGAAACTCAAGGCAGGAACCTTGAGGCAGGGATAGAAGCAGCACCCATGGAAGAATGCTGCTTATTGGCTTGCTCCTCATAGCTTGTTCATTTGCTTTCTTATACAGCTCAGGACCACCTGCCCAACATTGCCACAGCTCATCAGACTGGACCATTTCATGCCATCATTATTCAAGAAAATGCCTCACAGGCTTACCCACGGGGCAATCTGGTGGAGGAATTCCCCAACAGAGGTTCCCTTTGCCTAGATGATGTTAGTTTCTGTCAAGTTGACCAAAACTAAGCAGCACAAGCTTTGTGGGCAGAAAGCACATGTGACTTGATGGGAAAAGATTTTGTTCTTGAACAATGTTCATAGGCATCTGGACATTTAGGGAGGTAGACTCTTTTTCTGGTTGAGAGTCATTGTATCAATTTTCACAGCTCCTAGCTGATCAGGATGATATTTGCTGAGGTTGCCATGGTGATGAGAACTTCTTAGAACAAGACAGTGAAGTCAGCCCTGTGTACTGCTCACTGCTTCTTTGATTCATGGCAGATTTCACACAAAGCAGGGTGAGGTTTAATAGCACTTCTATCCGAAGCAAACTTTCTCAAAATTAGACTCAGTCCACTCAAACCATCACTCTTCTACAAATTAAATTTGTGTGATATTCCATACCCCAGCATCAACTAAACAAGGACATAGCACTACCAGAAGTGGGCTCTGTCTCAAGAAACAAGTTGGATTTTTTTGTGTATCCATTATTTATATTTTTATTTTTGTCATTTCCCTTCTAGAGACAGAGAGCCTCATTCAAGCCCAGGCTGGTTTCAAATTATCTATGTAAGTAGCCAAGGCTAGATTTAAATTCCTCATCCTGCCTCCACTTTCCTACTGCTGGAATAACAGGTATATGCCACTCACTATGTCCAGCTTGTACAAACAGTGACGTCTCTACTGCTTATTCTTGAGAAGACAGCCATGCACATACAACTACAGTTTCAGGACCCACTTCTAATACTAGTCCCCATTTGGTTTATACCATGCCTAACCCTGCATCTACTAGGAGCAGTGAAGTCTTGACTATCGCAGTGTAAACCAGGGATCTTGGAGCAAATACCTGATGATATTTACCTACCCCTCAAGTCATGAATGTTCTAACAGTGTCTAGAATGGCAGATCCTACCAGAAGATTCTCAGTTTCCATTGCTCAGGTTCATCAAAAGACTCATGATCACAGTTGTGGCCTCATGAGATGAGTTTCTCAAGGAGTAAGAATTAAGACTTCAAGTTACTCTCAGATCCATGGCTGGATAAAAGTTATTTTATAAGCACGCACAAAATATTAATAACAGTATATGCTTTCATTAGAACTCTTAATTGCGCTGGTGGTGCACGCCTTTACTCCCAGTACTTGGGAGGCAGCGGCAGGTGGATTTCTGTGTTCAAGACCAGCCTGGTCTACAAAGTGAGTTCAGAACAGCCAGGGCTACACAGAAAAACCCTGTCTCAAAAAAAACAAAAAAACAAAAACAAAAACAAAAACAAAAACAAAAAAAAAAAAGAAAGAAAAGAACTCTCAAGTGACCAAGTGCATTGCCAATGTATAATACTCATTTTGGGGGATAGAAAGATTCTTTTCTCTGAGCTGTAGATCTCTACAATGGGGTTAAAATATTCATCAGCTATGCTGCAACGAACATTCCTCCTGCCCTTCTTTGTTGGTCTATTTACAGAGACAGGCAGGGGAGAAGAGGGGAATTAGCATTGTTCTAAGGGTTGGTCGCTGCCTTATTATTATTATTATTATTATTATTATTATTATTTACCCATTTATTTTTCCCTTTTTTAATTTTTTTTAATTTTCTATATTTGTTTACATTCCAAAGGCTTTCGCCTTTCCCACTTCCCCCCTCACCATATGTCCCATAAGTCCTCTTCCCACCCACCCACCCCCCCGTCCATTCCCCAATGTTTTAATGAATTAATTTTGTTTGTTTGTTTGTTTGTTTGTTTCAACTCAGGCTCACCAGCTACATGAGCCCCTAGCAAGTGACTCAGCCTGTCCCTGGAAGCTATTAAGGTGGAGTCAACTTCTCTCTTGAAACCAAGTTATAGCACAGGGCCCAATAATTAATATGTCCTTGAGGTGAAACTGTAAAGGTATACAGCTGGCCCTACCAACTGAAAGCAAACTGCTTCTTGTCCTTGTGGACTGAGAAAAAGTCATTTAATGGAGCAATAGCTGTATACCATGTCCCAGGACATGTGTTAATCTGGTCAAGTAAGGATAGCACAGCTGGTACAACAGCCGCAATCAGGGTCAACACTTGATTGAGTTTTTGATAGTCAATTGTCACTCTCCATAATCTATGTGTCTTCTGCACTGACCAGATAAAAGACATAAAGGGATATGTACTGGGAACCACAACCTCTATATCTTACAAGTCCTTGATGTCACTAATTTCTACAGTTCCTCCAGGGATACCATACTGTATTTGACTCACTATTTTCCCTGATAAAGACAACACTTAAGGTTTCCATTTTAGCATTTCCAGTCATAATAGCCTTCACTCCACAGGACAGGAAACCATTATGAGAATTCTGCTAACTTCTAATATATCTATAATAACTCTACAGCTGGGAATGGGAAAGAATTACAGGATGATTTGGGGACGCAACTAGACATAGCATAGGTTGCACTTCAGACAAAACTCCAATAATCACCTTACCTCCATAAGCCTCTAAGTAGAGGACCACAGTGTTTGTCGGGACCTCCCAATATCAGCTTCAATTCAGAACCAGTATCCAACAGACCCTTGAAAAAGGCCATGTCCTGCTGGGGAAGGAATGAAAAGGGATAACAATAAGATATTTTGGCACTTTACCAAGATCCTTCCTCAGAGGAACCTGACTGTCCCTTTATTCAAGGGGTTCTGGTTCTGCATACTAGCTCAAGTCTAGAAATTGTCTCGTGGGCCAAGATAGCCTTTTGCCACCAACCAGTGTTCCTTTTTTCCCATTTGTTTGAGAAAGTTTCCATGTATGCAGATCAAGCAGAAGTCCAGTAGGCTTCTTATCTATTTTATGCCTAGAAAAAAACATGACTGATTAGCCAGGACCAATCGATGGTCCTTACAAATCATGCCACTATAAGATCCACTTTGCCTATGCTGACTGTTACAGGACAGGCCATGATGGATATTGCTTGGTCTATGCTGCCTTTGGCAATTCAGTGCTGCCACCCGGCTCCTGCTATGTTGGGGTCCAATTAAACTCATTGCATTTAATTCATCCAACTGAGCAGCAGTGTCTTCAACCCTAAGGTCTGGCACAAGGAAAGGGGTAACAAAAAAGCACTTCAAATGTTCTGATGCCTCTCTCACCATTTTGCATCTTACAAAAGTAGTGAAGGACATTTCTTCTGAGCCTTCCCATTGTGGAGGATTAGGATTTACATAGCATATCCACTGGGGTGGTTTGAATATGTTGGCCACAATTAGGAGGTATAACTTTGTTGGTGTGGGTGTGGCTTTATTATGGGAAGTGTGTTACTGTGGGGATGGGCTTTGAGACCCTCCTCCTAGCTGACTTCATAACAAGATATAGAACTTTCAGCTCCTTCTCTAGCGCCATGCCTGCCTAGACACTGCCATACTTCCTGCCTTTGATGATAATGAACTGAACCTCTGAGCATGTAAGCCAGCCCCACTTAAATGTTGTTCTTTATAAAAGGTTGCCTTAGTCATGGTGTCTCTTCATAGAAATGGAAACCCACTCTAGCATTACAATTACCCTGAATCTTAAAAATCCCTTCAGCAACACTAAGCCAGGGAATAGTAGGCATCTCCAACTCCTTTTCAGTAGACTACTTTTCTGACAAAATCATCAGCCTACCATTCAAACAAACATTTCACACCTTCTCAACTGTGCAAGCTTCCATATTATACCTAGAATCTCCTTTCAGAGGGCGCATATCAATAAACTCAGCCTGATCCAGTTTTATGTTCTCTCCACTATTATCTCACACCCTTAAATTCTATTTCCACACATATCCCCAGACTTCTGCTTGAATAAATTAGCAAGCACATTAATATCTTTAGAAGAGTAGTACACCTCCTCATAAACTACTCTTTATACCTCCCCTCTAAGAACCTGCTTAATCTAGTTATGGGTCTAAAGGCAACTATTTCTGGGACCTGAGAAAGATCAGTATTGTCTTGCCTGTCATTTCCTTCTGAAAGTGTCACTGATGGTTTAACAGACAATAAAGGATTCATTTCCTCAGTCAAAGGTGAAAAGGGTAATACTTCAGTGGGTAGGAGTGTGAGTATATCTTCTGCTAAGAGGAGAGAGACTACTTCTTTAGGTGAGATAAATCCTTAAGAATCTGAGGGTTAGAAGTTCTCAACTTCCGTAGGACTCTCCCATACATCCCTACCCCAAGTTACAGGATCCCAATTTTTTCCCTTACTTTGACCATTCACACCCTCCATGTCTCATACATGAAATTTTACTGCAATTCAGCCAGCTTTATGATGAGGGCTTTGGTTTGATTTTCTGCATTTTGAGTCCTGTGGTGGCTAGAGAGGATTCTCTTCTGGGGAACACTTAGAAACCTTTAGACTCATTATGTGCATCAGAAGCTGGTCAGCTTTACCACTGTGTTCATTGTCCTGTATCATATTCTGAGATGCTAGAAGCTGGTTTGTTTGAACACAGAGCTCATTCTTTTCCATTGTCAGCTTATTCAGAGACACTATGAGCAACAGATCACCATTGTCATTCTCCTTATTTTTTCACATATTGTCAACGATTTTATACACCAAGTCACCGAATCTGTTGCCTTTCACAATTGGCAAATCAGGATAATCAAATGCATTCTTCTCCTTATGTTTGTAAATTAGTTCAGACCGTGGGTTTTCAGTACTCTCTGAGCTCCCAAGACAGACTTCAGCAACTGGAGAGGCTTCAGAAACTGTAGGTTTTGACAAATCAAAAAGCCTATTACAAATACTTAAAATACTCATCTTTATACTTCTGTTGCTCTGGAACTAAATCTGGCACCAAATCTGTATTACTCAGAGTTCTTTAGATAAAAGAACTTAGAAGTACATGTGAGATTTATTGGAATGGCTGACAGCTTATGGTCCAGCTAGTCCAACAATGGTTTCTTATGAATGGAAGGTCCAAGAAGCCAGTAGTTGTTCAGCCCATGAGACTTTATGTCTCAGCTAGTCTTCATTACATGCTTGAATTCTGAAGTAGATTCTAACGCCAGTGAAGGAGTTAACTTGTTAGCAAGGTGAGAGCAAGCAAAGAGAGGGGGAGATTCCTTTTCTCATGTTCTTATGCAGGCTGTCATCAGAAGGCATGTTTCAGATTGAAGATGGGTCTTCCAGTCTCAAAAGCTAAGGATTAGAAATGGATCTTCCCACTTGAAATGAATTCTTTTTTTTTTTTTTCTCATAGGTGGCTCAGTCGTTTGGCTTTTAGTTAACTCCAGATGTAGTCAAGTTGACACTCAAAAATAGCCATCATAGATATTTTCTTAAAATAATTTAAAACCAAGTGTAAAAGTTAACTAAGAAAATCCAGGTCGTTATATAATGCTGACACAGCCAACTCATCGCAGAAATAATACTTTAATTGCAACTTCATTTAGTAGCTGATAAAAACTGATAAACAAGAAAGGACAAGGTCATGGCTATGGTGATGGTTGGAGAAGTCAAGAGTCTCCCTTCGCCGAGTGACGGCATCAAAAATGCAGATGTCAACATGACCAAACAATTAGAACTCAGATAATTTTAGAACCATTGTCTGACAAAAAAAAAAAAAAAAAAAAAAAAAAAAAAACCCACCTATTCAAGGACATGCAGACCATTCATGAAGATAAACTACATCCCAGGCTATACATAAACCCTATCGACTCTAAAACAATTAAAATTAAAATCACACAAAGCACTTTGTATGGTAATTAGCTCCATTTAAACTACAGAGAGATCATAGATGAATGACCAAACATAAAGAAGTTCGCCCACTTCTAAGTAACCCATCTCACAGAAAGCCTCTAAGTAAGTTAGAAAATCCTGTGTCATAATCAAAACAGAACTTTGATGCTGAAGAATCTATGGGGTTCACCTAGGACAGCAGTATGAGGTAAACAAGGACACTCACTTCCCACACTAGGAGGGCATCAGCCTTCAACCTTAGGGAACTAGAAAGAGTAAACCTGGGCAGCAAGACAGTGAGAGCAGAGAGGGCAGTGGGATATAAGACACAGCTGTAACAGAGAGCTGTAATTGTGAGCTCTCCCAAAGACTGGCTCACAAATAATGAGATAGGGATTGCAGAAGTGACACAGATGCAAGCCCTGAGTTGTTAAATCAGAGACAGCAAAGAGCCCCGTGTATCTAAATCTGGCAACCGAAAAAGACTGACTTGGCCCTCAGGAAACTCACTATCAGATAGATAAAACATGTCACTGAGAAGTTCCACAGCTATGGAAGAAACTAAAGTCACAGTTTGGAATCTTCAGGGGAAAAAAAAAAAAAAAAACAGGTCCAAGTGGCTTCACCAGTGAATTTTACCAAATATTTTTGAGCAAGGTAATATTCACTCTAATGGTATTTCCAGAAAACTGAGGCTGAAGCAACAACTCATATCTTCATGGCCTTGACATCAAGTGCAAACAACGATAGGCAAAGAATCCACAATATTCCTCACAAGATATAAGTCCTTATACCAGACATGGTCACATTCATTTCAACAAGTTTACAAATACAGTGGCACTTCACAGAACATGCAGCAGATTCAACAAGGATGCACAGTAGGGCCAACTGGAATGCATAGTAGGTCCAGTCCAAGTTCATGGGGCCCGATAAGGAATATAGCTTAGAACATTCCAATTATCTATGTAAATTTTTAAGGTTTTTCTTTTATTGTCCTTTTAAATAATTTTTCTTTCATACAACATGTCCTAACTGCACTCTCCTCTCCCTCTACTTCTCCCAGGTCTCCCCCCACCTCCTCTTTCCCTCACATCCACTGCTCTTCCTTTTCCCTCAGAAAAGAGTAGATCTCTTAGGGCTATCAAACAAACATGGCTCAAGAAGATGCAAGAGAAAGAGGCACAACCCTCCTGTCAAAACAGAGCAAGGCAGCCCCACAGGAGGAAAACCCAAAGGGAGTCAAAAGAATCAGAAACACCCTCATACCTGTTGTGAGAGGAGTCATACAAAAACCCCAATCTAAACAATCTTAACGTATATGCAGAGGCCTAAAGCAGACTCCATGACTACCACTTCGGTCTCTGTGAGCCTCTGTGAGCCCTGCTTAGTAGATTCTGTGGAGCATGTTCTCCCAGTGTACTTGACACCTCTGATTCCTACCGTTCTTTCTCCCCTCTTCTGCTGGGCTCCTTGAGCTAGGCCTAAGGTTTGCTGTGGGTCTCTGCATTTGCTCCCATCAGCAGTCAGAGAAAACCTCTCTGATGATGATTAGGCTCACCACCAATCCTTCTATCCCCATCCCCACCTGACCCCAGTCCACTCACAAAATCTATTCTATTTTCCCTTCCCTGGGAGAAAAACACCACCACTAGAGCCTTCCTTGTTACTTCTCTGTGTTTATGGATTTTACTATGATTATTCTTTCCTTAACAGCTGGTTTCTATGTATAAGTTAATTCATATCATGTTTGTCTTTCTGGGTCTGGGTTGCCTTACTCAGGATGATTTTCTCTAGTTCCATCTATGTGCCTGAAAACTGGAAACAACCTGGATGTCCTTCAATTGAAAATTGGATAAAGAAAATGTGGTACATTTACACATTGGAGTATTATTACTCAGCTGTTAAAAATATTTTATTTTTTATTTATGCTCATGTGTGTATTTCTGTCTATAACAAGAGTGTCAGTGGAGGTAAGAAGAGAGCATTGGATCCCATGGGTTATAGCAGCTGTGTAAAGAGTGGATAAAATCTTTGTGGATAAAAGTAATGGAATAAATATGTATTGTCAAAGTTTCCTGAGCTCCTCACAATTAATGATGCAGAGACAACCCACTCATCAGCTTTTGAACAGGTTAAGGAGGTAGCATAGGTGTAAATAGTGGAATATTATACAATAGTGTAAAGCAAAATAAGCACAGGAAACTGTGTCATTGCCACAACAGAAGGTGAACCTAACCAGACACAGAGAGGCAGAGATCAAACAATGTCACTTATAAGTCAGACTCAAAGTAGAGAAAAAATGGCAGTTTCCATAAGCTAAGGACAGGCAGCAAGAGAGAATTTATTCAGTGGATACCAAATATCAGGGAGACATGAGGAGTAAGTTGCAGCATCATGTACAGCATCATGACTGTGTTTGCTGGTAATATATGCCATACTCACAATAACTGAAGGATGGGGGCTGGAGAGATGGCTCAATGGTGAAAAGCATGTACATCTCTTCCAGAGGACCTGACTTTGTTCCCAGCACCCATATTAAGATGCTAGCTTCCATCTATAACTCCAGAGTCATCTGACACCCTCTTCTGGTCACTAGGGGTACTGCACTCACCCTTGCACAGCCCCACCCCCCAACACACAAAAAAGCAAACATAATTAAAACCAAGTTTAAAACAACACAGCTGAGGGCAAAGATTTCACATATCACCACAAAGAAATGAGGTGACTGGCTTATTGTCAGTTGCCTGACAGGATGGCTCAACAATGGCATTTGATATGTTTCAGATAGACTTGGTTTTGAAACCATGTTGTACCATACTACACAAACATATTAATTACAAATTAAAGGAAGCTTGACAAGGAAAGTCAGCATTTTGTAAGGGTAGAATAACAGCAAGGGAAAGGATGTCAGCATGAAAGCCCACCACCTGCTTCTCCTGCTCACCTGCACCCCTTCCCAATGCCCACGCCAAAGTGTACCCAGCCTCTGTTGTACAGTGAGTTGCTTTCACTTATTAACAGACAATTTGCAGCCTCTCCTATGAGAAGAAAGAAAAGCAGCCACATCTGGCTGGGGTGAAAGTGGAGGTGTGTGGGAAGTGCTACAGAGGCGGTGATAAATCAACTGAGTGTTAAGAAACATCATTTTACTGAGAAGAGATGGAAGCAGTCGCTGGCACAACTTCCTGGTTAAACACAGAGAATCATCAGCTTCATTTGACAAAGGTCCAGTTACACTGGTGCCTGGAATAGGGACTGTTTGGATATAAGAGCAAAGAGTTGGGCTGGGCATGAGTCATGAAAAGCTTGAATGCCAAGCAAAGGAATTTATACTCAAATTACATCCTACATACTCATCAATGAAGATTACCTCATAGCCTCTTCCTTGGCCTTATATGGATCCTATGAGAGAAAGATATTGCCACATTAAACTCAAACCCAATGGCTGAACAAGAGATCCCAAGATTCATTGCCACACTGAACTTTTAATATGAGTGTCAGCAAATTAACTTGAGCATCTTTTCCCAAGTACAACATAGATGAAAGCATACCAGGACACACTGACTTCTCTTGCAGATGAGCCGCATCCAGCTCCCAACACCCACTCTGGGTGGTTCACAACTGATGACAATCTGATACCACTCTCTCTGACCCCCAAGGCACTACACACACACACACACACACACACACACACACATCCTTAATAAAATTAAATCTTAAAGAGAAAGAAATCACACCAGCCTCTTTTTTTTAACAAAGACAATCTGACAAATGCAGCTCATAGTTAATATAAAGAAAGATTTTTAAAGCACTATACAATATATTTCCCAAAGTGTAGTCTTTGGGACAGCATCATTAACCCAAACTAAGACTTCATAGAAATCCAGCCTTGATGCCCAGACTTACTAAATCAGAAACACTGAGCTTAAGACTATCAGCGTGCATCTGCTTGGTTATTCCAACACTTGCTACAGTTTTGAAACCTCTGACAGGTGATTATACAAATATCCTCAAGTGCCAATAAACCCTAGCCGTCCGTAGCATAGTTTAGTACAGTCAAACCATAAGAGGCTCACAATGGAAGCCTGTCTTACTACTCCCTGGAAAAATCAGATATTCTTCCTTGACATTTTTCTTTTCATGACCCAGGAGCCATTCAAAGCTCACTTTCCTAGAGGGGTAATTACTTTCAGAAATCCTCAGCACTCCATATCAGAAGGTCCAACAATGGCTTCTATGAAGGAAAGAAAATGAGATAGGGAGCGTTCCCTTTCGGGTTTGTATTTTGATAAGGCAATTTTGTTGGAGAGAACCAATGTCAGCACATTGACCTGCAGTCATGATATATCTGTGCCAATTTACTTGATGAATAAATACTCAGATATCAACGCTTCCAACTATATCCAAATGCTCTTAAGCATTTTAAGTTCTTGCTGCAAACAGAAAAAAAATTTAAGTGGACAAACAATAAAGATGTCACTAGTAGGAGGAGAGAGAATAAATGACTGGAGGTAGTCAGGATGTTTTGCATTCTCGGGACAAAATGAGAAATGGAAATCCATGTCTGTGTAATGTATTTCAACATGAGATGTCTTCTTTTAAAAAGAAATTGAAATGGATTTCCTAGTACTTCCTGTGCCACCACTAAACTGTAACCTTGGCAATTATATTTTAGTCAGATTTTCTCTCATTCTTTTTCATTCTCTCCATCTTCCTTCTCCTTCCTCCTCCCCTCCTCTCAGATACAGATCATATGGATTGTGTGGGGTTTTCCTTTTATTCATTTTTTTAATTTCATATGTCTGTGCACCTGTGTGTGTGTGTGTGTGTGTGCACACGCGCGCGCGTGCGTGCGCGCGCGCGCGTACACGCACACACATGCTATTTTTCCTTGGAGACCAGAAGAGGGCATAAGATGATCTAGGACTGGAATTACTAGTGGTTGGTGATTGTGAGATGCCTGACTTGAGTATTGGAAACTGAATCCAGGTCCTCCATAGAGTGGCACAAACTTATGCACTCAACCCCCAAGTCACATTTCCACACCCAGCATCATGCATCACTATCATCATCAATATCCTTTTCTTTTTTTCTCATTTTATCTTTAGACTAAAAGTTCCCTAAAGGATGGGCCTGTCAAGATGGGCCCGGATTAACATTAAATTTAGGAAGCACTTTTCTTAAGCCCAGCTCCTGTCACTATCCAGGAAAGACTAACAACGGAAGGCCAGTCGGCTGACCAGGCTCCAAGTTTACCTACACACGGGCTGACCACAGGCTTCTCAGTACAGTCCTAGGTTGCTGTTGCCTGCCCTGTAAAAGAATGGCCATCTTTATTATAAAGGCATCCACAGTAGCTAAACTATGAAATTAGCTTTTTGCAACCCATCAGAGAATGTGGGGATCAGATGTGGTACATGGACACAGGGGACTTTTGCTCAGCCACAAAGAAGAATGAAATTCCGCCATTGGCAGGAAAATAGATGGAACTGAAGGTTCATGCTACATGAAATAAGCAAGCCCTACAGAGACAGATACCACAGGTTCTCCTCCTGTGCTTGGAATCTGTGGGCAAAGGAAACAAAATGGATAAGAAACTACAGAAGGAGTAACTAGGGAATAAAATGTTTCCTTGTTTTCGGTTTTTATTTTTAATTTCATATGTCTGTGAGTGGGTCTTCCTTGGGGGCCAAAAGAGGGCATCAGAGCCCCTGAAGCTGGGTTGGCTGGTGGTTGTAGGAGAGAGGGGAGCAAATAAATATGGCAGCGGAAGGGATGGGTACAGAGATAATGCAAGTCCACATACAGATAAATATCATTATGCAGTCTCTTAATTTGCAAAGTTAGTTTGTGTGCTAATTAGGAGAGAGAGAGAGAGAGAGAGAGAGAGAGAGAGAGAGAGAGAGAGAGAGAGAGAGAAAGAGAGAGAAGCAATAAGTTTTGTATGACTTTGAACCAACACTACCTTCCTTGGCCAAAGCCTCGGGTACCCCATACCATAACCCTGTGAGGATTTCACACTATAGGGAGACTATGACAGTTGATTAGAGCCCACCAAAGGCAGGATTCTGCTACCAATGCTATTTTCCTATCAATTATGGGAATCTCTCTCCCTTCTCACCCCCATCACTCCCTTTCTCTCGTCTTTACATTTCTATTATCTTCTCTGCACCTCTGCCCAAAGATGGTAGCTGTCTTCATCTTGTCCTGGAGGGGCATTAGGTAGGCAAAAGTTCATTTGTCTCACTTTATGTCATTTGGCAAGGCTTTTAGTTCTCTGTTTTCATTTTGGGGGGTAGAACTCTCAGCTACTGTTGCCCAGCAAGGTCCTAACCCCATGACTTCAAGAGACCCTCATCCCTCAACTGCTCCCAAGGACTCCTGGGATCATGAGTTTATCTTGTAACCTGACAGGAGGGATATTATGTTCATTCTCTTTAGCTGTGTCATGCTTTAAAAATGAGCTGGGAATATTTCTAAATCAGTCACCTGAATTATAGTTACTCCTCTTCCACGGATGCCCGTGCTTCCCTGAACATAAGCACTAATTAGAGCCAGCTCCAAGGTACACGGTCCCACTCCCCTTCCCTGCTCTCTAAGACACTGGTATCCATCTGTGAACAGGACCCAAAGAGCAGAACTTATCTGTGGAAAGCAGATGGTAGACACTGGACAGGGCCGTGGGGTGGAGAGCTCAGGAAGGAAGGAGTGAGCTACTGACCTTTTCGGACACAATAGATGCAGATTGATGCCTTCAATGTTTTTCCTTCCTAAGTCCTTATTTACTAGAAGTTGTTCTCAGGCCATGATTAGACGCGCTGCTTGCAGTTCCTCCTGGTTAACAAGCCCAGCAATCAGTTCTTAAAAGAATCTGATTGCCACATTGTGAAGGCCTGAATCTTCCAGATGGCTGCTCGCTGATACTTGGGTTCTCTCCAGGTCCAAGCCAGCTCTTCTTGCTCGCCCACAGGAATGTGTGCAAGGCTTGCCCAGCAATACTGGTAGGCACCCTTTGTCTAGCAGTTGCTACAATCTGCAGTCTATGTTTCTTGCCTCCAGTGAACAGCACAGGGGCGTTCTCAGATGTCGACTCCACTGTTCACATACATTCAAGTTTCCTCTGAGCTGTCACCAACCTACTCAATAAGCTATTTCGTATAAGTCAACAACAAGAAAATCATCCTTGTTAGAACCCCAAGAGTCCCAAATGTGGCATCTTTTCTCCTAGTCTGGTGACTGAGAGCATCTTGTGAGTCGTTATTACTGCTTTATTCAAACTACCATCATAATGATTAGAGTGTCAGTGGAGAGAGGAGAGAGAAAAGCCCCTAAAATCTGCTACTGGTGAGGCATAGAGTTGTAGAGGAGAGAACTGTTGTTGGGCTTTTAGTGAAAATCACTGTTTTTCTGGTTTCAACAGGGACAAAAATAATATCAGAAACCACATTGACTGTACTTGTAATGCAATCATGCATCCCATTATCAAACTGCAAATGGACTGGACATCGTCAGCATTCTACCCCAGAACCTCAGATCCACGGGGGTCAATGAGAACCCCATCCCCTTTAGCTTCTTCCACTTTATGATGGCAATTGGCTTCTCCTTTGGGTTTTATAAATCATCTCTTTATTTTAACGTTTCACCAGGGTCTGGAGAGATGGCCCAGAAGCTAGGGACTGCCTACTGCTCTTGCAGAGCACCCAAGTCTGTTCCCAGCACTCACATCAGGTGGCTCACAACTACCGCTAATTCTAATTCCAGAGTATCCAATGATTGCTATCTTCTGGCCTCCATGGGTACCATGCACTCACACACACACACACACACACACACACACACATGCACACAATATAAGTTATATCTCCTTGATTGAGTGTATGTATGAGGACCACACATATATGTGTCCATCATGGCCAGAAGAGAACATTGTATCCCCTGGAACTAGAGTTATAGACAGTTGTGAGCTCTCCCGTGCATGCTGGGAACCAAACCCAGAACCTCTATGAAAGCAACCAGTGTTCTTGAGAGATAAGCAACCTCTGCAGCCCCCAAAAATAAATCTTAAAAAAACAACTTTATTAATTAGTCTATGTACATTATACAAATCAATGAGCTTCACAATGACATTTACAGTCAGAATTATCTCTTTTTTCCCCATTTTTCTTGCCAAAAAAAAGAGCCTGTTTGCAATAGATTTCCAGTTCCAAGCATTACAGAATTGCTTAGTACACCCTCAGACCCTTTCTGTAATACAATCTAAGCTACCCGCCAAGGAATGAAGCTTTGATTCACTCTGAGATCCAACCTAGCAGACACCACCTTTGCACACAGCAGTAAGTCAGGACAGATCCTTAGGTCATGAACTGGATATTAACATCACCTGACATGAATCTGCCACGTGAACACGGTCAAAAGAAAATATCCTTGGATCTGATGTTATTGCCAGGTCACCCCAGAAAGCTCGATTAAAGGTGACTTCTTCCTCTACGATGTGACAAAAGTGAGCAAAATGAGCTTCAAAAATTGTAAATTTCCTTGGTGGAGGAGCACAATTCCTCCACCAAGACACTTTAACCCTCCTCACATACGGAGAATGTAAATTCACTTCACAAATGGACAGGAAGATGATTACTATACAATCCCAGAATTATGGCAGCGGAAAGCTCAGTTATATTCACTTTTGTTGGAGTTAAATGGCATCAATTGCTAATACTCAAAGCCAAGACACAGAAACACTCATCCTTAGCCTGGGGGAGTGGGGGATAAAAGCTCAGCTCCATTTCTTGCAAACTCTGCATCATTAAGCAAAAACTTGTGACACATGATATCCCTTCGCCGAAAATCACACTTTTTCAATGCAAAAATAGAGCAGGTGGTTCAGGGAGATCTGTTATAAACACTGAAAGAGAAAAATAATTGAGTTCTTGTAGTGTCCAGGATTTAGCAAGCACCTAACCTTGATGATATTTATTAACTGTATGGAGGAGACCAGACTCCCAGCACTGGAGAGTTTGCCTGGAACTTGGTGACATTAGAAACAGCACCCCCAGGACCCACCCTGTCACCTGTGTGACACCTCCCATTGTGGTTGTTGCTTTGTATCTTTTGGGCCCTATCTCCTACCCTCCTCCCATTTCTTCTACTTCACCTTACTAGTGATGGTCTTGCAATGAGAGATTGCTTCAGAGTTATTTTGTAAGTTCTTGGAGATTTTTCTGAGCTCCCTCTCTCCACCCCTTTGTTCCTCTGTCTCTGCCTCTGTCTCTGTCTCTGTCTCTGTCTCCATCTCTGTCTGTCTCTTATTGAATTCTAGAAACAACCCAATAGATATTTATTGATGTTTATCTTAATCCCATTTTTCAGAAATGGGAAAGAGGCAGGCAGTGAGTTAATCTCCTGATTTCCATCCTGGCACTTCTCTGATCCTTTTACCCTCATCTCTCCTACAGCAAAGACTCACCAGGTGAGCCAGTGGCAGAGGGCTAATTACCGATGGGCACTGAAGTGGAATGGGGGCCCACTGAGGAGAGCTGGGCGTACAGACAGCTGGATGTCTTTGGAATCCTCCCCAAGGTGCAAGTGGATTCCGGCCAAGGAGTTATTTTATTCATCAGATGCCAGAGGGTTGAATTTTTATGTCAGCTCAGTGCAAGGTTGGCCAGGCCAAAGAAGGCAAATAAAAATTGCATGAAGTTTGGAGTCGGCTGGGGTAGATGGCAGTGTCTCCCTGCTAGCTTGACCTTTGGTACAGCCTCATGAAAGAAAAAGACCAGCCTCAGCAAGGTCTGTGTGCATCCCAGAGAATCTTGTTTGGCATAGGAACAGACAGACCTGCAGTTTGGAGGAAAATTCATGAGGCAACAGAAGCCCGTCAGTCTGAGCATCCATTTTTCTTTCTCCTCTACAAGTCAAAGAGAGAGAAACCTGGTCTTTTCCTTCTCTTCACTCAAGATGTATCTACTGCTTGCTTTACAGCCTGCTGAGAGCTGATCACTGAGAAAGACCTTTCAGCATTGTATACTACAGTCAAAGAGTTTAAGGTATTAAGTACCAATGCCAGGCTGTGACAAATGCCAAGACATGGAAACAGTAAGAAAGAACACACATCTACTTTCTTCACATGTCTCTGTGTGGGCCTGGAGGTATAAGCCATGCATGTCTGCGTACATGTGAGCACAGGAACACAAGTATGCAGACATTTGTGGAAGTTGGAGACTGAAGTCTGGAGTGTCAGAGGCTGATATTGGGAATCTTCCTCAGTTGCTCCCACTGTGGTCAGTGAGGCAGGTTCTCCTAAACTCGCTGATTGGGCTAGGCTGGATAGCCACGCTTGCTCCTTCCTTTCTGCCTTCAGATGGCTGGAATTTCAGGCTGACCGCCTCAGCCACACGAATTTTATATAGGTTCTAAAAACTAAACTCCAGTGTTCATACTGTTTGACAAGTCCTTTTCCATCTGAGCCATTTCCAAACATTGGAAATCACATCAGGTGGGGGCGGGCAGAGAGGCACTCTTGAAAGGCTACAGTGCATCACAGAAGGGCTCTCTGATGCACAACATTACAGACATTCTTGGTGCAGGGAGTTGTAAGAGGATGGGATGGATGGAGTCAAGGAGACATCACAGGCCAGTGTGGATGCTTCAATATCATAAATAACCACCAAGAACTGAGACTTGGCCAGACTAGAGCATCAGGGAGTGTTCCATGGAGGAGCTCCAGAGATACCACAAGCTTCTCCATGGAAACTCCTAGCAAGCCAGCGGGTTGGCAGAATGGGAGGAACCCGGTGGTTGCCAATGTAGTATGGAGTCAGAACACAGCACAATAGAGCCTGCTTTGTAGGGAGTCAGCTTGTGCCAGCCTTGTGTCCCAGCAACGTCACTTCTATGAGCCTCTGAACCACAGTTCACTCAACTCTAGAAGGAAGTGGCACAAGAAGCCTGCGTTTGATGCAAATGCATCAGCGAGCGTCTTCATAGTGTTCAAACTGTAAAGGTTCCCAGTGTTCAAAGAATGCCAATGTAAGGGAGACAGTTGAGAACTGATGGATTGCAGTTATGGGAATAAAAAAAAAAAAGAAGACAAGAAATAGAGGAAATAACTCAATTTAAGTTGAGTTGTTTTACGTGAGAGTGACCGTTTGGGGGAACTGTTTCTTTTGCAAGTGCACAGTTGTACGTCGCTACAGCCAGGGACCAGGGAGAAGAGAGAGAACATGTCAGAAAGCAAGCATTAGCTCTGGTTATGTGGAGCTTCCTAATACGATTGCCCACCACAGTGGGCAGGGATCACCAGCTAAAAGCATTGGGAGGCAGAAATCTTAAGTGGCCTTTGCCATCCGGGGATGTCCGTTACAGTGTTCCATGGGAGCAGGCCTGTGTATATAGAAAACAGGAAAGACTGAGAGAAGAAGTCGGTCAGCCAGTCAGAACTTCACGCTCCACAGAGCTCACCTCGCCACCCGAAACCTTTGAACTATGCTGACCCTTTATTTTCTCCTGTGATGCATCATTTCACCAGAAAAGGCTCTTCTGTCTTTCAGAATGTGTCCAGCATCTGATGGCTTCTGTCACCCCTAACACTACCACTTGGGTCTACACCATGGTTTGCCTTGCAGCAGTTCATGGCAGCTCTGGATCGGTACCCCTTTCTAGTCACACCCCCTGTGTGTGTTGTCTCGACTTCCATACCCTAGCCAATCAGGCAGTCGAAACCATATCTGAATGTGTCGCTCCTTGGCTCTGGTTCCACAGAGACATCTTCCTGCTCACACACGGGAGAGAATACAGTACGCCTCTGTGGCGAGGCATGCTAGCCTAGCCTCCGCCTTGCTCAGACTCCCATGGCTGTGCTGGCAGCTTTGAGTGTTCACAGGCACACCCAACCATCCTCTCAGGGCCACCAGTCACCCTTTTCTCAGGAACCTTTCTGCATCTTACCTTACTTACCTGGGAAAAGTTACCCACTCTGGGCACATAAAGCCTCATCCTCACTTGTCACCTCTCACCTTCTTTTACTTTTAAGCTGTATCTTTTTTTTTTAATTTATGTGAGTGTGCGAGTGTGGGTGTGCACTTACATGTGTGCGCACATGCATGCATGTGCACACATATATATGTAAGCACATGCATATGCCTGAGCCTGCAGTTTCCTGTGGAAAGCAGAAGAGAACGTCCGATCCCTAGGAGCTGGAGTTTCAGGCAGTTGTGAGCTGCTGGGTGGTGAGTGTTTGAAACTGAACTGAGGTCCTGTGCAAGAGCAGCATGCTATGTGCCCATAGCCACTGAGCTGTGGTCCTGCGTGTCACCCACCTGTCCCTTCCTATTACATTCCTTAATTTCCAATATAGTAAATGCATACTTTTCAGTGACCGGTCACACACACACACACACACACACACACACACACACACAAGATTGAAGCTTCCTAGAGACTTTGGTTTGTTCTCTGAGGCTTTTCCAACACAGCCCATATGCTGTGCTGGTGGAGTTAATAAGCACAGTCATCTTTAGGAGTCCAATGTGGTTGTCTATCTCGTTAAACATCTAACTCCAGCCTCTGATTATTAAAGAGCCACCAACCATGTAATACAGAAATCTATTCTAAGATATGGCTGTCCGTGGACTTTACGCCGAAATGGACGCAAAGGAACTGAAATGTTTATTAAGGCACAAATCAATATTGAATGAAAGCCGAGGTGTTAAGCACGTCATAGGTTATTGGGTTTGTCGGCCCTGTGCTGTCTTTTTATTAAAGATAGGAGAGAAAATTTCGTCTCCAGTTAAAAATTTTTTTTAGCTGAAACCAAGAATTCCTAGCTCAAATAACCACCTCATAAATACAAAATCTGTTTACCTTGCTGGAAGCCATGATCAACATTTCAGGCAAAGCAACAGCACTCATCGGCCACCTGGCTTACCTTAAAAGTATACTAATTTTGTGAAATCAGCTACTATTTTAGAAATTTAAATGATATATAGCCAAACATTTTAAATATTTCCTTCATTTTTTGCATTATACGTATGCCTGTGCATGGGCATATGAAGGTGAATGTGAATATCTAAGGAAGGCAGAAGAGGACATCCGATGTCCTGGACCTGTTAGAGATGGCTGTGCACTATGTGAATGCTGGAAACATAACTCTGGTCCTCTGCAAGAGCAGCCAGTGCTCATAACTGCTGATCTATCTCCCTGGCCCAAAAATAGATGAGCATTTTTTTTTACTGCTACAATTGTGTATTTGTGTGTGTGTGTGTGTGTGTGTGTGTGTGTGTGTGTGTGTGTGGGCTCGCGTGCGCGCATGCCTGCTACAGCACACATACAGAGGACAGAGAACCATTTCCGGGAGTCAGCTCTCTCTTGTCATGTCTATCTCAGTGATTAAATTCAGGGTATCAGGGCAGGCAGTAGGAGCTTTTACCTGCTGAGCCATCTCACCAGCCCGAGTCAAACTATTGTGAAATTATTTTATATTTATCATAGGATGACAAGGGAGAACACACAGCTAGCTTGGAATCATGTTTCTACAGATAGTGCTTCCATGAGAATGAGTGTATTTCAGATGTTTAAAAAAGTAAATAGCACAGGAAGAATAAACAATAGCTAAGGTGTTACCTGGCCATAACAAAGGTTAGGAAGCATGTGTGTTGCTGAAATAGAGAAAATACACACACCTGTATCACATGGAAGGCAGAAGAAAGCAATACGGTCAAGAGCTTGCAGTCAGGAGCCAGGATAGAGCTCATTGGTTAAGAACACCTGCTGCTCTTGACGAAAACTAGAGCTCAGTTCCCAGCACCCACATCGGGCAGCTCACAACCATCTCTAACTTCTGCTCCAGGGGGTCTGATGTTCTCCTCTTGCCTCTCCAGGTACCTGCAGTATATGTACATAGACACACTCATAGACAAGAACATGTAAATGAAAAGAAAATTGATTCTTGTTTACAAAGGAGATGCTGAGGTGAGCCTTAGCCACACAGCAAGACGCCGTCTCCAAAGCAAGAGAAGTTGAGCGGAGTCTGACAACAGCCTTTCCAGGAGGCTGCGGTGGTTCTGTGGAGAAGGCGCTCACTATTAACCTTGTTTTTCCTTTCAGATAAAATATTCATAACTCAAAGGTAAGGTTAAATACTTAAGATCTCAGAGCAGGTCCATTACAGAATGGAGAATAAACTCAGGACTCCTCCCATATACCTCACCTAGTCTCTTCTCCGCCTCCAAACCTCCACAAGTCTTCAAGGCTAAGATCAGGATTATAATCTGACAACCCATGGCAGTCAGGCAGTGGTGGACATGTATTTAATCCCAGCACTTGGGAGGCAGAGGCAGGGGGATCTCTGAGTTCAAGTTCAAGGACAGCCTGGTCTAGCAAATAGCTGAGCTCTCTCTCTCTCTCTCTCTCTCTCTCTCTCTCTCTATCTATCTATCTATCTATCTATCTATCTATCTCTCTGAGTGTGTGTGTGTGTTTCTCACAAAGAAAGTCATTTGGCAACTGGAGTTTCATTTAGCTGTGGGTTGGTTTGACAAAGGGGAATTTCCAGAACACACTTGCCTTAGAGACAGAACACTGATACACACACACACACACACACACACACACACACACACACAGTTCAGGAAAACTCAGCTCACACAGAAACCTCAAGGGAGAGACAACAAAAAAGTCAGCTGATGTCTGAGACAATATGCAGCAGCATCCACGGAGGTTTTAATCCACTGGGCCCTATAATTTTGTTCCAAACTTACTATTTAGTAGCATTTCAAAACACTGGACCTGGAAGTAAATCCCCCAAACACCTTCAGTTGTCTAGGTAAAAATGTGCTTTTCTTTATTTGGTGAGGACTGGAAATCATTTCAAAGTCACTTAGTTTCTATTCTAAAGCAGGCAAGCAACCCTCTACCATAGGGGGTAGGAAAGCTTCCAAAGGCAGTGAAATGGACCATGAAGGATTGCGGGAACCGTAGCTAAGCATTTTGACACCTCGTGTTTGATGAGCTGTCAAAAGAGCAGAGTGGAGGATCTCCATCGTGGTCCTTTCATACCCAGGACATGAGCTTTCTGCTTGTTAATTGCAGCTCGTCAAGACAGGCGTTGCTTCTGTGCCTACCACGGCATACTGCCTGCGCTAGCTCTCAAACATAGATTGATCTCCGTGAAGAGCTCAAGACAAAAAATTGTGAAATTGGTAAGCATGCCATTACCCCAACTTTCTACCTCATGGTGTTACATCGGTGTCAGCCCTACTAAAAGTGGGCAGGCAGATTCTTACCATTGCTGCTTAAATATTCATCAAGAACAAGAGAACAATTTGTTTGCCATGCAGGAGTTACAGAACAATCTCGTTCCACACTGGTAAACACCACGATGACATCTCCAAGGAATAGAATTTCACAACAGCTGTGGCCTGGAGAAAAAGCACACACCGCCCCCTTGTGGTCATAAAAGGCCAAGGTAGCCTGTCTGAAGTAAGGAGCGACTCTCCAGGAGCCTTGAGAGAGGGTTCCACTTGGGACAATTGGAATGATTGATGGTGTTGACTTGCGAAGCTGCCCATCCCCCACCCCACACCCGATGAGCCTGCTTATCTGGCAACTGCAGTGACTTTCAACACTAGGCTTGTCTGACGAGAGGATACTTCTGGAACACACAATCCTTATAGACACAATCTCAACATGCTCCCAAATATTTATTATCCTGGGAGCATATCCAATATTCAATAAGTACGTACTGTTTGCCTACCAAGTGTGAATAATTTGTAAGCATAGAAGATGTCTATGGGCAAGTTATTCATAGTCTTTGCCCTCTCATGCTGGTTTGTTATGTCCTGAGAGCTGAGCACATTAACACTGGTGGTACTTATAACCTATGCTCACTCACCTAGGCTCACCAAGGAGTGTCAGGCTTGTGTTTAATCGCCCCTATAAGTTCCAAAAATAAGGAAGAAAAACATGACACCAATATCACTGGGCTGCCCAGCCACAATTATATACTATGTACGTTGAAAGCCTCCCCCCCCCGCCACCCCACCCCACCCCGCCCCGCGCAGACTATGAAGTCAAACCTCACAGTGGAATATTTTAAATACATATTTTAACTAATTATTTGAGAATGTAGTACATTTCAAAACTGTGTTTCAAAGATCATATTCACCCCTTTCTTTTCTTGATTAAAAGACTTATTTGTATTTATGTCCACATGTGTGTCTCTCTGTATGCCCACGCGACTGCCATGTCCTTGGAGGTGAGGAGAAGGCATTGGATTACCCGGTGTGGGAACAGGATGCAGATCTTCTGCAAGATCCCAGCAAGCACTCCTGACTGCTAATCCATCTCTCCAGCTCTCTCCCTTTATTTTTGTGAATATATATTCCCTATGCATGGTTCAGGGTTGCACAAAACACACATACACCCCTACATATAATATACTTTGAGTGTGCAAACCCCTCTCCTCTTTCTCCTCCTGCTACTCCCCTTTTCCCTATAGACAGCTCATTTCTACTTTTGTGTTGTATATGCATGCATGATCTTGTGTATCTATATAAATATTTTGAACCCACAAAGGGGAGAGGCATGCAATGGTTGTATTTATGAGACAGAAAGTTGTAACCCCCACAAGTGGCACCCAGTTTCCACCAATGGCATTCATTCACTCTCTGTGTCTAATGGCACCCCACCGTGCACACACATCACACTTTCTGTATCCATCCTCTATTGCTAGACACCTGGGCTGGTTCTAAGCACTACAGCAGCACTGCGGTCAGTAAGCATGGGTGTGTTGGTGTCTCTGTGATGTGCTGACTTGGAGTCTTTCACAAGCTCTTCCATTATAATGATGACAGAATGGGCCTGTGACCCAGAGCGTGGACATAGGGGTTCAGCATCCAAATGAGCTCCACTCCTATGCTCTAAGCAAAGTGTCTGCCAGGCCTCTGGTTGGCCAGAAGGCTGCGAGCATCCAGAGGCTGAGGAATTACTCCTTCGGCCTCCTCCTCTCCCCTCTGCTTTTCACTGTCATTCTGAAAGTGAGCTTTTATGTTGTGCAGAGCAAAGAGAGCAGCAGGGGCTCCATCTCACTGTGCACTTCCAGGTTCTTCTGAAAGAGTTAGTGCTTTCTAAAGCAGCACATTTCTCTTCCCCTCAGTGGAAGTTTAAATGAAAATGGCCCCATAGGCTTGTAGGAAGTGGCATTTTAGGAGGTGTGGCCTTGTTAGAGTGGGTGTGGTCTTGTTGGAGTGGGTGTGGCCTTGTTGGAGTAGGTGTGGTCTTGTTGGAGGAGATGTTGGGGAGGGGAGGGGAGGCAGGCTTTTGTCTCAGAAGCTCAAGCTAGGCCTAGTACACCAGTCTCTTTCCTACTGCCTGGGGATCAAGGTGTAGAACTCAGATCCCTCTCCAGTTCCGTGTCTGACTGCACACAGCCATGTCTCCCAACATAAAGGTTAAGGCACTACGCCTCTGAAACTGTAAACCAGCTCCAATTAAAAGTTTCCCTTCATAAGTGTTGCCATGCTCACGGAATCTCTTCACAGCAATAGAACTCTAAGACACCCTCCTTTAGCACAGCCTGGGAGCAAGCTTTGAGGCTACATCCACCCCACTGTGCCAGCATTAACGTCTGGAGTAACTGACTTGCGGTCAGGTTCAGGAAATACCAGCAAGAAGCAAATCCTGGAAGATATTAGTCTTTTAACACTATCATAGGCAAGCATCGCCATTCATGTTAATTACTCACACGTATTTGCCCTATGACTGTGCTAGTACTTTTGCCTATGTGGCTTTAAAGAAGCCTGTGGTAACCTTAAATCTCATGAGTACGAAGTGTTTTCTGTCTGGGTCATTTTGGGTACCAGTTCTGAGAAACATATCCACTTGAGTCAGAACACAGAACAGAAGGAAATGCCAGGTTAGTGAGAGTGGCCATCAGTGACTCCAGGTAAGTCTCCCTCCCCCACTTTCCTCCCAGGCGGGAGACGTTATGAATATGAACACACACGAGCCATAGAAACAGCTAACGGGAGATGCGGCCATCTACCTGTCCCTGGGGCCACTTGTTTGTGAGGGCAAATAGGCCGTGACGATCTGATAGGAAGATGAAGACAACAGGGAGCAGAGAGTCCTGCGGCACCGCGGGGAGACGGCCGCCTAGGGTTAGAGTGGCAGGTGCTTCCATGCACACTGGTTTGCACTCGGGTTTGCATTTCTGACCACTTCTTACCTTTCAAAGCACACTGTGTCCATGTGTGCTGAACAAAGCAGCGGAGATAAGAATTCAGTCTGTAGACCTCACCACCCTCAGCTCCTCCAGGTCCCTCTTCTCCCTCTCAACTTCATTACCTTTTCTTCGTTATTTGCTCCATATAAATGGATATTTAGTACAACCTGCTGGGTCCCTTTCCTGTTGCTCATGTGTATGCGTTTAGTGCTGACCACTGATATTGGATAAGCAATCAGGGGACTGGTCCCTAAAGAAAACTGATTCTCCCTCTCTCTTGGCAGCCATTAATTAATTGCCTGTGGCTTTTAATCTAAGGATGGGACCTGGGGAAAATTTCCCATCCCTGCTAGAGGATTAAGTTTGGCCACCACAGAAATCTGCAACCGATCAAAACGCAAATATTGACTGTGGGTGGCCAGTCGCAGTTGACACATCTACAACACAACTCCTATAACTAAAGCACAGAGAACATTGCCTCTGAGAGAAAGGAAAGTCTGTGAGATCCGAAGGATCAGGACAGCGGTCACTGGGGAGTATCTTTTACATATTGCAGGGAAGCTACACCCATAAACTCTCAACAATAAACAAGACCTTTACAGTGACAACACCAGCTGACATTCCATTTGGTGAGAAAACATCTAACACTTTGATAGTCAAACTTAACACCTAAAATCTCCAGGGGAAAAACTCAAAAGGCCATCTTCCCAGGTAACAAATGTAATCCCTTTATATTCAAGAGGAGACACCATGAATAAACACAAAATAACAAGACTACCGTGCAATCGCTGTGTAGTCCCAGAGCAGCTCATATTGACAAGACAGTTTCATTTCACTTTGTGTGTGTGTGTGTGTGTGTGTGTGTGTGTGTGTTAAGGACATAAACTAAGATCTACCGACTGAACACCTTTTAAATGACTTACTGTAAGCACCATAATATAAGGTCTAATTGTAAACTTGTAGGTTTTATATACGTTGGGCTTTGTGTCCTTGAGCCATATCTCCTTATGTGCCCTGATACACCCAGTACTGGAGAACTGCCACTGTGCTTTCTAAAACCAATTTAGATTACTCATCTAAGTGATACCCTGTAGTGTTTGTAGGTATCTGGCTGTTGTTGCTTGCTATCGGGAACAGTGTTATAAATAGTGGGATTTCCTTCCATTTAAAGACTGAACAAACTCTGCCGCTTGAAGCTGGTTTTTCTTATCCATTCAACCTCTCTAGGAGTCCGGGTTACTCCATACCAGCCACAAATCCCTGCCCAAGGTCCTGCTTGAGCTTCCAAGAATGCACGCAGGAGCAGAAGGGGGATGGCAGGTCACCGAGCAGGAGACTCTGTTCTCACTCTTTGGTTCGTCTCTAATGTCTCCTAAAGAAACACATCAATGTTCCCTCACTGAAGATCTTAAAGTGGAAGCAGCAGACATGGCCCAGCAACCTTTAGTACCCACTGCCCCTCCTGAGGACCAGCAGCCAGTGTTTAGTTCCTGTCACCCAAGTCAGAGAGTACACCATCACCCTTAACTCCAGGTTAGGATATCCGATGTCTTCTTCTAGCCTCTGTGGGTGCTGCACTAGAGAGCACCCACATTAAAAAATAAACAAAAATAGATAATAATCTTTTAAGAAAGCAATCTACAGGATTCTCCATCCTCCACACCCTCACCTCCACTTTGTTTGTTTCTAATGATAGCCCTCTGAGCAGGGGGAGCGGAGTTCATCTCTTCTTCTGTTTTGTTAATATTGGTGATGTGAGACTCTTTTCAGATGCCCATCCGCCATTTTTATATCTTGTCAGAAACCTGTATCTCATCCTTTGACCTGCTTTTAGTTTGAGTTCTCTGTGCTTGTTTTCTTTTGACCCCCCCACCCCTCCCATTTCTTTTCCGTTTTGGATATTAACCTTTTCTCATCTATGTTTCCTTCACAGTCTCTCCCCACCCTTGGTTGTTCTTGGTTGTTTTCTTTCACAGGGCTTTTGAAATTGTACCTTGCATGAATTTCTTTGAAAAAAAAATTACTCAGTAACCTCTCAATTTTCTCCCCAGAATATACATTCTCCCTCCCTGCCGGACTGCGCATTGTCTAGGTGTTTTATTCATCGCACCGGCTATGGGCTGTGGTGCATGGTCCCTGCACCCTCTCATTAACCCAATTTTCTTCCCTCTGATCTGCAACAAAACCATGACTAATTTCACTGCCCCGGCTCTGTGGGGAGGTCCTGCATACCTGCCCTGGTTCCCGGGAACAAAAAGGCAATTAATCCACTGGGTGCCATTACTACCATGAAAAGGGAAGCCCTATTGTTCATTATTTTTAGAAGCTGTTAAACTAACCTTTGTGGAAAGGAAATTGGCCTTTGGGTAAAGAAATAAGCTCCGCCCATCCTGCTTTCCACCCACAGCCTGGTTTTAATCATCATGAACTCACACGAGTGTGCATGCATGCATACATGCGCAAACACATATCCACACACACACACACATGTACACAGCAGATATATTTTTTACCTCCACAACTTTAAGTAGCTCTAATTTCTGCAATACTTCTAGGATGCACTGAACAGTTTATCGTCTGTTTAATCACAGAATACATTTAATTAGGTAACCCTCCTGAATAATTTAAAATCATCTTTTTATTAGTATTTTTGGTGTTTGGGCACTTATTACATACAGATGATGTATTTTGATCAAATCCATTATACATTGCCTATCTTTCGACTCCTCCTCTACCACCCCACAGTGTTTCTCTACCAACCTTATATGCTCTTAAAAAAAAAAAAAAGCACTGTGTTTTCTTAGCACTGCCTGAATGTATATGGGTGGATGGCCATCTTCTGAAGCAGAGGTTTCCTCTCAGGGGCTGCAACCCTAGACAAAACCCTCTTCCCCAGCAGCTGAGATTTTGACAGCTGCTGCCATGTTCTCTTTAGAACATCCTTGATTCACACACAATAGAGGTGCTATATCTTGACACTTTATAATTTTCTTGGAGAGTTCTCCTGGGCTTTTTTCTCTTTGTGTTAAGTTTTGCTCCAGACACTAATGCTTTTTAGAATTCTCAGGTTTTCTACGTATCTGCATGTGTTACTTCACCCTCAACCCCATGTAGAGTCTCTGTGACACATAATCAATCAAAACCCCTGAGCGGGTTTGAGCTCCTATGGGTAGTCCCTCAGCTCCTAAGTTCTGAGGAAAACGTCGGGGTGTTTTATCAACATAGTTGCCAATAATTCATCCCAACAACAGGTTGCATCTATTGCCTGGGACTAGCTTGGACTACAGCATGCTCCAGGAAGGTGCTATACCCACTCTGGCCTCACTCGTCATGAGTCTGACAGGTTTCCTCCCATTCCACAAAGAAGCCATGGAAGAAACTGGCTGTCTTGGACTCAGCCCCAGCTGGATCCTTGAATAAAGCTGCTGGATTAACTCAGGTTACAACACAGGACACAGAGCCAGCTGAACCCACAGGCCTCCAGACTCAGGAAAAGCAATGGTTGAGTTCAGCCACAAAGTTTTAACATGATAATATTTCAGGGCTGAATATGTAGACATTGCTTAGAATGCTTACGTGAAGGAATCCCTACCTTCCATCTTCAGAACCACATAAATGAGGCATGCTGGGGCACACTTGAAATCCCTGTACTTAGGAGGTGGGCACAGGAGGATCAGATGGTCAAGGTTGACCCTGGATATATACATATATGGTTTGAGGCCAGCCTGACTCCATGAGACACTATCGAAAGAAATAGTGGTTTATATAAAGGAACTCTGAACATGCTTTATTTGTACAGGGACATGTCACTCCATGAATTGGTACCACAGATTTAATCCTTGACTCTGATATATATTTATAATGGTCCAAATACTATCTTTCTCATTCTCCTGATTAGGACTGTGTTGTGTTTTTTGATCACCGACCAGCTACCCCTTCAGCACATAGTGGAAGCTTCTCTTAGTCCTGGAAAAGGCAACTCCTCTCCCTTGTCTCAGCCCCGCACCTCTACACACTCAGATATCCTGACATGGACTCTGCTGTCACTACTTAGGCTTAGGAGGCCACTCCCACTCGATGATGTTAACTCTTCCTTCCCATCAGTTCAGAGGCTTCTTATTCCAGCAAACTTCCCCTCATTTCTCTCCTTCCTAAGATAATTTCCCAAGTTCATTTGGTACCATCCATATGCACATGGCTGTAGAGCCATCTACTGGAGCGTTTACCACCTACCAGGGACCACACCACTGAAGAAAACTGATTCTCCCTCATCAGGGGCCATCAGCCTGACTTCATCACCCTGACTCAGGAGCCCCTTCTATGGGTCCATCCCGCACAGCAGCCACACCTGTTTCTATGTACTGTGCAACTCGGTTCACACTCATATTCTCTTAGTAGTAATCCTCCAATGAGTCCCTCTTAAAACAAAGGATGTGTTAAGGAAGTCACTCCTCCACTCCATTTGCAGCACACTCCATTTGCAGCATACAGCAGTTAGGATGCTTTTGACTGTCTCTCTGCACAAGACTTAGCAGTTCTTTTCATTATGAACAGAGTCCTCAGGCTGCTCAACGGGCCCCACTCACTACTATTCTGACGACTCTCTGCTCCCATACTCTCTTGTCCTCAGGACCCCAGCCTCCCACTACCTTGTTCCTTGCAGACAGGCTTCTCTCCACTCTGTGGCTTTTCAGTTCTGAGCTCAGCCTGGCACGTTCCATCCCCACCCAATTCCCATGTGACTTGCACCCTACTCCTTCAAGTCTCTGCTCAAAAGGTTCCTTTCTCAGTAAGGTCCCCCTGGAACCATTCGATCTGTGATGACTGATCTTGACTTCAACTCACTCAATTGACAAATGAGGACGAGACTCCAAGTACCTGCCCTGGGGAGTGTCTGTGAGTGCTCTCCCACAGCTGGGCGAGTAACTGATGGGGAAAGGTCCACAGTGTCTGTGGGCAGCACCTATTCAACTGGCTGTTGAATAGAACAAACACAGACAAGAGAGTGGGAGATGGAGGGAGGGAGAGAGGGAGAAGAGGGAGAGAAGGAAGGGGAAGGAGGAGACAGAGACCAGGGAGAACAACAAAGATTGACACGGAGATGCTGAGACAGCGCTGCCAGCAAGTGCAGGCTGCACTCTGTCCCTGTGTCATGCTTACTGCTGCCACGTTTGTAGTCTTTAGACAGACTCCTTCAGCCTTTCAGCACACACTGGCACCAGGAACTCTTCAGGAAACTTCTAGCACTTGTACCTGGACTGAGGCTGAGCCACTCACTGCACTCATAGTTCTGAGGCAACCAGGACAGCTATTAATTTTGTTTCTCTGTCATTATTTAAAATAACCCCCTTCCATGTATCTTTAATCTTCTAATACCACTTTTTATTCCAAAACTATTCAACCTACAGAATAGTCTATGCTCATATTAGTTTTAACATCTACCTCTCCCAGAAGAATATGGCCTTTAGGAAAACAGGGTTGGAGCCAGGCGGTGGTGGTGCACGCCTTTAATCCCAGCAATTGGGAGGCAGAGGCAGGCGGATTTCTGAGTTCGAGGCCAGCCTGGTCTACAAAGTGAGTTCCAGGACAGCCCGAAATACACAAAGAAACCCTGTCTCGACAAAAACAAAAAAAAAAAAAGAAAGAAAGAGAGAGAGAGAGAGAGAGAGAGAGAGAGAGAGAAAGAAAGAAAGAAAGAAAGAAAGAAAGAAAGAAAGAAAAGAAAAACAAAAAAGAAAGAAAAAGAAAAAGAAAGAAAACAGGGTTGGTTATGATTTTAAGGAATCCCTACCTGTCCAGCATCCAGAAGTCTCAATAAATATTGAACACATGGATAAAATACACTGCCTATTGGAACTCGTGAGATGACTCAGTGGGAAAAGTGTTTGCAGATACCCTGACTTCCATCCCCAAGAATCACACGGTGGAATGAGAAACTAAGAAGAATTTGTGTTATCCAATTCATGTCTGTGCTTCACATTCACCTGTTCCAAAACCCTATCTCATAAAGGTTTGGGTTACCTGGTAAATCATTCTAAGATACTTTCTTATTTGACATCTAGACTCTCCAATTCATTCTACCTCCTTATAGCTGTAGCTCCTAATACAGACCTTTTGACAATCTCATTTTCAATCTAGAATCACACAGCTCCCTCTGCCTGCTGTGATCTGAGTATCTGTTTCTGACTTTACACAGCAGCCAAGGATAGTGTAGACTTTTGAAAAGCCATCTAGGATTAACATAGACAGAATGTATTAATTGATGCTGCAGAGATGGATCAGAAGTCTTTGTTCTTCCAGAGGATACAAGTTCAGCTCCCAGACCCGGGGTTGGCTGATTGCCACCACCTGTAACTCCAGCTAGGAGACGTTTGGTGCCTCTCTTCTGGCATCCATAGGCACTACACTTGTGTCACACACACACACACACACACACACACACACACAGAGAGAGAGAGAGAGAGAGAGAGACAGAGACAGAGACAGAGACAGAGAAACAGAGAGATAGAGAGACACACAGAGAGAAACAGAGACAGAGAGACAGAGAAACAGAGAAACAGAGAGAGAGAGAGAGAGAGAGAGAGAGAGAGAGAGACAGAGAGAGACAGAGAGAGACAGAGAGAGACAGAGAGAGAGATGCATAGTGATTAAAATCCTTTAAGAATATGTTGTTTTTGTGAGATGGAGTCGAGCTCCATACAACTATGTTTTCATAAAGTGCTGGTTTTAAAATCTATGAATAAAGTTCCCTGTTTTCTCCCCTTGGGGAAAAAGAAAAGAATATCTTGTCTTGAGGTTGGATGGTAGAGAGAGGTGGTGGCTAAGTTCCTTGGCATATCAAAATAAATTGTATGAGTATATTAGAACATGGTATCATGTTATTTTATCTTTCTACCAAGTCGCACTTGGTATTTGCCTAGGCCCCTGTACGGTCTATTTTTGGGTTATTGGACACAAAAGCAGTGCCAGGGATGGTTTTCATATTGTTTAGTGGATCATAAAACCTCTCTAATCAGAGAGTGGCTGGTTATTCTCACAAGCTCTGTGTCACTATATTACTAGTAGATCTTGGCTATAAAATTCTAACTTCTTGAGTTCTTTGTATATATTGGATAATAGCCTTCTGTCGGATGTGGGGTTGGTGAAGATCTTTTCCAAATTTGTTGGTTGCTGTTTTGTCCTTCTAACAGTGTCTTTTGCCTTACAGAAACTTTGTAATTTTAAGAGGTCCCATTTGTCAATTCTTGATCTTAGAGCATAAGCTTTTGGTATTCTGTTCAGGAACTTTCCCCCTGTGCCAATGTCCTCCAGGATCTTCCTCAGTTTCTTTTCTATTAGTTTCAGTGTGTCTGGTTTTATGTGGAGGTCCGTGATCCACTTGGAGTTGATCCTAGTACAAGGAGATAAGAGTGGGTCAATTCACATTCTTCTGCATGTTGACCTCCAGTTGAACCAGCACTATTTGTTGAAAAGGCTATCTTTTTTCCACTGGATGGTTGTAGCTCCTTTATCAAAGCTCAAGTGACCATAACTCTGTGGGTTCATTTCTGGATCTTCAATTCTATTCCATTGATCTACTTGCCTGTCGCTGTTCCAATACCATGCAGTTTTTAACACAATTGCTCTGTAGTACTGCTTGAGGTTGGGGATATTGATTCCAAAGAACCAAATAACCCTATTAAAAAAATGGGGTACAGAGCTAAACAAAGAATTTTCAACAGAAGAAATTTGCATGGCCGAGAAACACCTTAAGAGATGTTCAACATCATTAGTCATCAGGGAAATGCAAATCAAAACAACCCTGAGATTCCACCTCACACCAGTCAGAATGGCTAAGATTAAAAACTCAAGAGACAACAGGTGCTGGCGAGGATGTGGAGAAAAAGGAACACTCCTACACTGTTGGTGGGATTGCAAGCTGGTACAACTGCTCTGGAAATCAGTCTGGTGGTTCCTCAGAAAATTGGGCATGACACTTCCAGCAGACCCTGTCATACCACTCCTAGGCATATACCCAGAGGATTCCCCTGCATGCAATAAAGACACATGTTCCACTATGTTCATAGCAGCCTTATTTATAATAACCAGAAGCTGGAAAGAACCCAGATGTCCCTCAAAGGAGGAATGGATACAGAAAATGTGGTATATTTATACAATGGAATACTACTCAGCAATTAAAAATAATGAATTCATGCAATTTGTAGGCAAATGGTTAGATCTGGAAAATATCATCCTAAGTGAGTCAACCCAATGACAAAAGAATACACATGAATTGTAATCACTGTTAAGTGGTTATTAATGAGCCCAGAAGCTCTGAATACTCAAGACACAATTGGCTAAGCAAAAGATTCCCAAGAAAAAGGATGGAGAGGACCCTGGTCCGGAAAAGACTAAATCCAGTTTTGTAGGAGAGTACCAGAACAGAGAAATGGTGGGGAGGGGGGGTGATTGGGGAATGGGGGGGGAAGAGGACTTATGGGACATATGGTGAGGGGGGGTACTGGAAAGGGGAAAGCCTTTGTAATGTAAACAAAGAATATAGAAAATAATAAAAAAAATTTAAAAAAAGAAAAAAGAAATAAAAAAAGAGGGAAAATATGTGACAGACAAGAGAAAGGCCAGCATTCTATACACAAAACATAGAAAATATGATATGTATGTAGCCCATAAGGAAATCCAACACATGAGAAGTAGAGATTGGGGTCTCAGGAAATATATGACATGTAGAAGAGTCAAAATTGAGAGCTCTGGTTCATTCAGAAAAAAAAATCTAGAATTATTTTACAGTTCCTGCAATCAAATTGAAATTTGAAGTAGTTAGCAGATTCTTGGGGAAATGCTGTTCTTTTTCTCTGTAGTTTAATGTTCTTGTAACTCAGAGGCTCTGCTCCTTGGAAGTGAACACACAGATAATGGACTCTGAGTGGTCAAGAGAGCCTTTGTCTTCACAGTCCTGAGTTTTTGAAGCAAGATATAACCCAGAAAACATTCTCTGGGGAAGAGCAAAACCAAAACTGAAACTTGTTTGACATATCCTGAAAGAGTTGATAAAACAGGCCTGGTAAAATCCTTGCTAAGAATAAGGTTTGGAAATGTGGGGAATTGTCCTGAATTCCTTGGCAATGGCTCAGTATTGAGGAGCGTTTACTTGAATGCTTACACCAGTCAAAGAGGAAGGCCTCTTGTAGTGGTATTTTTGTCTGTCCTAATTTTTTCTGAATACATTTTAAAAATAGTGTTCATTCTCAGAGCCTGTGTAATATTTACTTCATTTTAAAAAGAAGAGTCATTACGCCATCTTACAAATTATAATGCAGCTGGAGGGAAGGCTCAACCTGTAAGAGGACTACCTCCTCCTCTAGAAGACATAGGTTTGATTCCTAGTCCCAATTCACAGCTCACAATGGTCTGTAACATCAGTCCCAGGGCATCCAATGCCTTCTTTTGACCACTATGGACCTATACACATGGGGCAAACAAACATGCAGGCAAAATACCTACATGCATAATAAACAGGTAGACAGGCAAATAAACAAACACTTTTTTAAAAAGCCCAGCACAGTGATTTACACATTTAGTCTCAGAACTTGGGGATGCAGAGGCAGTATATCTCTGTGAGTTTGAGGCTACCTCATCTACACAGTGAGTTACAGAACAGGCAGACTCTGTCTCAAAAAATAAACAAACAAAAATAATAATACAACCTCTGTACCATAATTTCAGTGACAGAATCAACATATAAAACATTATTACACAGTAATTATGATCATTATGATTCTCTTTATTCCTCTTCTCTTTCCTATCATTTTCAAACCCTTTCATACTCCAAGAGCTTCTAATCTGTATCCATCTTCATAATTTTGTTATTTTAAAATTATGTGAATAAAACATATATCATGTGAAACTTGTGGATTTCCTCTTTTCCTTAGTATAATTATCTGGAGATTTGTGTATGTGCTCTTGTGTTTCCATACATTGTTACTTTTGATGGTTGATAGTACTTGTGGTATTGTTATGTCAGAGTCTGCTTAATCCTTCTTATGATGATAAACATCTTGGTACTGTCTAGTTCTTCAATATTACAAATAAAATTACTATTAATACTTAAGGGAAAAAAGCCATTTTGGGTGTTCAAGAATTAAGTAGTCTATAACATAAAGAGTGTACTCTGGGTAGCCGGAAACTTGGATTTTGTTCTCAGTTCTACTACTGGGATCCCAGTTTTCAAGGATTCTTGGCATTAAAAAAATGTATACCTTTCATCAAGCCTTCTACATTCTGTATTTTAAAAACCCATTTGTGGTATGCAAGAATTAAGTGGTCTACATTATAAAGAGTAGATTGTATTCCTCAATCAGTTTCCATCTTAAACAATGAGGCCAACTCTCATTCCTCAAGGGTTACAAATTCTACGGTTGTTAGTAAAAGAGGTGATGTCTTTGTGGATACAGAATTGAGGCTAGTGCTGCTGACTGGCACATCCCCCCTCTGACAGCATGGTATAGGGCCATATAATGCACTGATTCCATGTGTCAGAAGCAATATGGTTAATGAAAGCTCCTCTCTCAGGATGTAGCATTTTCCACGTGAGCTGTCGAAAGGTGGGTTTACATAATGAAATGTACTGGTGCAGAGCAAAGCCATCTGGAACAGCCTGCTTCCCCTTTGGGCCACGTGCAGCTAGGGAGTCCTTAGGAGAGCACAGAAGAGAGATGTATTCTATCCCGGTGAGCGGGGAGCTATGGGAAGGAGCTAATGCCAATGAACAGGTTGAAATCAGTGGTCTGATTTCGATAGTGGATGGAATGTTGTCTGCTGAATCCTTTTTGGAAGAGGGACCTCCTAGACTCTACTCTGTCTCTATCAGTAAATCATTCCAATCCCAATTATTATCGCCCCTGGGACCAAGGATTAGTTTGTTCAAAACCCCAGATTGGACTCCAAGGCTCAAATCCATAAGCAGTTTTTGAATAGGCATATCAAGCATGTGAGTCCAAACACAGAGCACTGTTCTCCACAGTCCTGAGGTCCAGAGGTTAGGGAGATGAATCAACAGTAACAAACACTTGCTGTTCTCATGAAAGACTGGAGTTCAGTTCCCAACATCTCTGTCAAGTGATTCACAACCTGTAACTCCAGCTTCAGGGCATCCAATGCCTTATTCTGACCTATGTGAGCAAATGTACTTATGTGTACAGATACACATACACTTAACATTTTTAAAATAAAACAATTGGGGGGTCAAGTTCCATTGGTTTTATTCCTTGTCCATCTCCAAATTCCATTCAATCACAAGGCACCTCACTTCTGACACCACTAAGACAAAACCCACACAGAAAAGGATTGAAGGGTCCTGACACTCAGTCCTTTCTGCTACTATGTATTACTTAATCTTAAAGGGGTGGAATGCCTGTAAAAAATATGAATCTAGGGGACTCAAAAGATATCTCAGTAGTTAGAGCATTTGCCACACAAGCGTGAGGACTCAATTTCAAATCTCCAGCACCCATGTCAGTATTACATGAGTACACTAGCTATACCCTCAGCATATGGGAGGCAGGCACAGGGATCCTCAAGTTATGTGGTGAGCTAGACTCACAAAATTAGTGAGCTCTGGGTTGGAGTGAGAGAATTGGCCTCATCGTTTAGATTGAAACTGATTGAGGAAGACGCACTACTCTTTATAATGTAGACTACTTAATTCTTGAACACACCAAGTGCTTTTTAAAAATACAGATGTAGATGGCTTGATGAAAGGTGTGCATTTTTTAATGCCAAGAAATCTGGCCACCATCTCTGCCATCTGGTATCAAACAACATATTCTTAACATTTTTTTCTCCCTGGTGATCTGATAGGAGGCATGGGATTAGCTCGATCTTCTTGTATTTGTTGACATCTGTCTTGTGACCAATTATATGGTCTATTTTGGAGAAGGTACCATGTGGAGCTGAGAAAAAGGTATATTCTTTAGCTTTAGGATGAAATGTTCTATATATATCTGTTAAATCCAGTTGGTCCAGAGTTTCAATTAGTTTCACTGTGTCCCTGTTTAGTTTCTGCTTTCCTGATCTGTCCATTGAGGAGAGTGGAGTGTTGAAGTCACCCACAATTATTGTGTTAGGTGTAATGTGTGCTTTAAGCTTTAGTAAGGTTTCTTTTACGAATGAGGGTGCCCTTGCATTTGGAGCATAGATGTTCAGTATTGAGAGCTCTTCTTGGTGGATTTTCCCTTTGGCCAGCAAGAAGTGACCTTCTGAGTCTCTTTTGATGATTTTAGGTTGGAAGTCAATTTTATCTGATATTAGAATGGCTACTCCAGCTTGTTTCCTGGGACCATTTGCTTGTAAAATTGTCTTCCAGCCTTTTACTCTAAGGCAGTGTTTGTCTTTAACACTGAGATGGGTTTCCTGTATGCAGCAAAATGTAGGGTCCTGTTTCCGTATCCAGTCTGTTAATCTATGTCTTTTTATTGGGGAATTGAGTCCATTGATGTTAAGAGATATTAAGGAATAGTAATTATTTCCTCCAGACATTTTTGAAATTATATTTATTTATTTTATTTATTTTTTTAATATTCGAGAGGTTACCTTCTTTTAGGTTTGATGAGAGGAGGTTTCTATCTTGTTTCTTCCCGGGTGTAGTTTCCGTCCTTGTCTTGGTGTTTTCCCCCTATTATCCTTTGTAGGGCTGGATTTGTGGAAAGATATCGTGCAAATTTGGTTTTGTCATGGAATACCTTGATGTCTCCATCTATGGCGATTGAGAGCTTTGCTGGGTAAAGTAGTTTTGCCTGGAGTTTGTGTTCTCTTAGAGTTTGCATTATATCTGCCCAGGATCTTCTAGCTTTCATGGTCTCAGGTGAGAAGTCTGGTGTTATTCTGATAGGTCTTCCTTTATAAGTTACTTGGCCTTTTTCTCTTGCTGCCTTTAATATTCTTTCTTTGTTTAGTACATTTGGAGTTTTGATTATTATGTGACGGGATGTGTTTCTGTTCTGGTCCAGTCTGTTTGGGGTTCTATAGGCTTCTTGTATATTCATGGGCATCTCTCTCTTTAGGTTGGGGAAGTTTTCTTCCATAATTTTGTAGAAGATATTTGCTGGCCCTTTAACTTGTACGTCTTCATTCTCGTCTATACCTATGATCCTTAGGTTTGGTCTTCTCATTGCGTCCTGGATTTCCTGGATGTTTTGGGTTACAGCCTTTTTGCATTTAGTATTTTCTTTGACTGTTGAATCAATGGTTCCTATGGTATCTTCGGCTTCTGATATTCTGTCTTCTATCTCTTGTATTCTATTGTTGATATTTGCATCTATGGCCCCTGATTTCTTCCCCAGGTTTTCTATCTCCAATGTTGTCTCCCTCTGTGATTTCTTAGTTGTTTCTACTTCTGTTTTTAGTATCTGGATGGATGTGCTCAGATCTTTCGCTTGCTTAATTGTGTTTTCATGTATTTCTTTAATAGATTTTTGTGCTTCCTCTTTCATAGCTTCTACTTGTTGGCCCACGTTCTTCTGTAGTTCTTTAAGTGACTTTTGTCTTTCTTCCTTATTGTCTTCTTCTCTTTGATCCATCTTCTCCTGCATTTCTTGAAGTGATTTTTGTATTTGCCTCGTAAAGGCTTCTAACTTTTGATCCATTTTCTCCTCTATTTCTTTACGAGATTTTTCTATGTGTTCAGCTACCAGCATCCTGACCAGTGATTTTATATCCAAGTCTTGTTTTTCTGGTGTTTTGGGGTATCCAGGGCTTCCTGTTGTTGGCGAACTGGGTTCAGATGCTGTCATGTTGCCTTGATTTCTGTTAGTGACATTCCTTCGTTTACCTTTTGCCATCTGGTTATTTCTGGTGTTAGTTGACCTTGTTGTCACTGGCTGGTGTTTGAATCTCCTGCGAGGCTGGGCTTACCTGTTGTTTCTTTACTGGTGGTTATGCGTGATTGCTGCTCAACGGGATCACGAGCTGGCTGCCACCGGCTGACTTTGTGCCCGGCCTGAGGACTCTGGCAAGTGTGGGGGAGTGCAGCAGAGCCTAGGTAGGCGCTGCTAGGCCTGCCTAGTAGGGAGAGCCTAGCAGATCCCCTCACGTGGTAGCCCCTGATGGAATCTATCTACCTGTGTCTTTCCAGCTGTGTCCTGGTTGCAATATGGAGGCCTGCCGCTATAGCTGGTCCGGGGTCCTGGGGAGCTGGGTGGTTCCGGTTGCCTCAGTGCAAGTCCTAAGCTCACAGGGACCGTGCTGCAGAGCCTAGGTGCCTGGGCCCGCCTCTGGGCGAGAGCTCAGCAGAGCTCCCTGCTCCAGTCCCAGAAGGAGTCCCTACCTGCGCCTTTCCAGCTGTGTCCTGGTTGCAATATGGAGGCCTGCTGCTATCGTTGGTCCGGGGTCCTGGGGAGCTGGGTGGGTCCGGCTGCCTCGGTGCAAGTCCTAAGCTCGCAGGGACGTGCTGCAGAGCCTAGGCGCCTGTGCCCTCCTCTGGGCGGGGGCTTAGCAGCGCTCCCTGCTCTAGTCCCAGACGGGGTCCCTACCTGCGCCTTTCCAGCTGTGTCCTGGTTGCAATATGGAGGCCTGCTGCTGTTGCTGGTCCGGGGTCTACATTCCAAGAGCAGGGTCTTAACAGCTTTTAAAATTAGAACGTGATAAAGGTGACAACTGAAAGATACAGCTACTGGCCCTGGAGCCACTGGCATTGGGTCTTCAGGAGCTCTTGTGTCAGGCTCGCCATCCTTAACTCCCGTGGTTCAATTGCCTGTGCACATAAAGAGGAAACTCCAGTTGAAGATTGACAGCTTTGAAAACGGGCAGGTTATTTTAAGTCACTTTCTTCTTCCTTTTTTTTTTTAACCTCTCTGTAGTTTTGTTCCCTTCAATAGCTTTCAAGAAATAAATCTTTCTCCACTCTGTTAGCTTTTTTCCCCAGGAATAATTGTATGTGAGTGTGTGCATGTGTGTGTGCGTGTGCATGTGTGTGTGTGTGTGTGTGTGTGTGTGTAAATGTGGGTGAGTGGTTTTGAGTGTCTATGTGACTATATACACTGTATACATATGTGTGAAGAGCAGAGAGGGTGGAGGGGGAAAGATAAAGAGTCTTATTTTAATTATTTATAGTTGGTCACTGCTAAGTTCTGCAAGGGCAAGGCCTTGGTCCTTCATATTCATGGCTACACTTACGGGCTATAGCCAACACTTGTACAAATATTGATTAGATTGAAACACACATGAGGAAGAGAAGAACACAAGAAATACACCAAAAGACTGCTCCTAGTGAACACTCACAATCAGTTCAATAACTGGTGTATGGCTGGAATCGGTTGTCTAGATGAATTGAAACCCAAGACAAGCAAAGTTTCCATCACAGTCTTTTCATGTAGTAGTTGATTGACTCTCTGGTCTCTCTAGTCTAGAAGTTCCCTGGTGCCAGGCACTTTTTCTTGTTCTTCATTACTTCCAATCCTGAGAACAAAGCCCACCAATACAAACCAATTTATCCCTTGTCCTACAATTATACGCACCTATGAAAGTGAAATGGCATCACATATAAAACAACGTCTATTTTCTAAGTATCTCATCTATACATTTCCCTTCAGATAACCTCTCCCAATTCCACCCTGTTGATGTTGTGGGAGGAAGTATTACTGCAAAGTCAGGGTCTTTCTCCCACTTCCCAGTACCTTCTGGTTCTTCAGGATGCTCAGTATATCTTCTTCCCATTCCCTTCAGTACTGGAGAAATCATCTTTAATTCTAACAAACAACGGTCACTCTTAAATTAAGCATCTCATGGCTAGATATAGAGTCAAGTCTTTCCTCTCCCAAAGTGACCTGAGTCTTTATCTCAATTCTGAATCATACTTATCACTCAGCTCAAAGCCCTCTCTTTCCTTATAAAGCTCTCTATCACTTGAAGAACTAAGAGAGTTTCAAGCAATTCAGGCTATTGATGTTGCCCTTGGTTACCTCACAGAACTTCAAGATAAGACCATATTGCCGAAGACACTGAACACTTCAAACATAACACTTAGAGGGTTCAAGCTAGAATGATCTGGAAGCCTTCTCCCTGAGGACTAGTTCTCAGTATCTGAAGGCACTATGCAAACTGCCAGGGGAGAATAAAGCAGACATTTCTGGTTTCTTTGGAGACTCAGTTATGTTATGTGATGTTTGCCGAAACCTTTTATGAGAGGATGTTTTGGCTGACACAGACACGTGGGAGGATGTTTTGTTGAGAAAATGCACATGTTTTTCTGGAAGCTGCCAGGAAATGGGCATGTGCCATTTTGCTAGAGTCGACACTTGAGAGAACAGATGATGATTGGAAAGGGTATAAATATAACCCAAAAGACAGTAGATGATGTTGTATGGCATTGGTTCACCTTACCACTCTTTACTGTTCTTCATTTAGGCTTTGCTAACACTAGTCTTCATTGACAACACTGTGGTATTGGTTCACCTTACCTTCTTTGCTGATCATCAATTGTTGTGACTTCATAGAAAGAAATGCACCAAAGAACATCTGGTGGTATTCTGGCAGCTACTTGTCACTTCCACAGACTCGGGTCACTTGGCACAGCCTCATGTTTTTTTCTGAATCAAATTGCATTTGCTGGTTGGTAAATGGTGTTGGCAAGTGGATCGAGCTACTGCTGCTGATTTATATGAACTGAACTGCTGAAATCCTGACAACACAGATTAGGTTTGCTCCAAAGAACTATTTTTAAACAGGTCCACATCTTCCTTTGCCCTAGTATAATTTCTTTTCCACTACCTCTGATGAGTGGTGGGCTAGAAGGGAGATTAAAGCATCTAAGAACCATTATTAAAGTAGGTTTTGAAAAATATAAGCCTACAGGGAAAAAGAAATCAATAGTCCTTCACAGATATGAAGCCCATGCATCACGATAATGTCCAGCTAGCAAGATATCCTGAAGGGTGCAATGGTGGCATTCATATCTTGGGGACAACCAACAACTGTCTGGTTGTACTTAAGACCTACTTGATGGGAAAGAATGAATGCTTGGTACTGCAAACCTAGCCAATTACTTGTGGCTGGCAAAGTGATGGTTCCCAGAGAATCCTAGTGCTCTCATTCTCCTACACCAGTATCATATCTAAAGTGAAATAGCTTTCAACCTAAGAAGGTATGAAATCATTTATTTTACTGTAGTCAAAGAAGCCCAAGTACAGCACTCCTAGCAAGGCTACCCCAAAGCAACTTCCTCACACTTTTACAGCAATATCTGTATTTCTTCCTAGGATACACATTCTGTCTATGCTGTATTGCAGTGACATATATCAAGGCCTTGTGACTCAATGTGAAAGCAGAAAATTGTCTGTCATAGATCTACACAGAATAGACACTCAGCCAGTGGTTTTTCCAGGAATGGAAGGACAGCCTTATGCCTGGACCAGACTTTATAGTCCATATCCTTCCATGATATTTTACGTATGGAATCTGCAGACATGGAATGTCTGACATAGGGAAGTGGGAATCTTTCAGCCTTAGTAAAGCACACAATAGCTACAAATACATATACGTGAGTATACAGGGACTTGATTAAGTGTGATCTAAAAGTCACCAGTGGCTTTTCTACAGCCTGAGTTTAAAGTCTGTTGTCCCATTCTAAAATCAAGACCTTGGGAGGATAGAAATGTCAGGTTCCAGAAATGTGATATCTGTTTAGGCTTGATCAGATGGTAGATTAAGATAAATGTGCTTTAAAACACATGGACTACTGACATCATACCCTGGAAAAAAAGGCCACTGTGAGAAAGGAAGAATGCAGCCATGGTGACAGCTGCCTCACCCAGCACACAGACTCTGTCCTTGCTCTGATGTTTCTTATACTATGTGTAGTATATTCCTAGACCTTCCTGGTAAGGCTACCAAGTCCCAGGCTTGGGCACACAGATCTGAAAGTTGAGGCTTTGACTTCTGAAGAGATATTCATATATACAAGACCCTCTTAAAATATCAAGATGCTTGGGGTATGGATAGAAGAATTTATGAAGGCCTGTATGTGATCCAGTGGAAAGAAGTTGGTCCACTAGGAACTATATCCATTGAACTGATATATCAATGTTTTCTAGTAAGACTCTGGAAACATCTCTATGTGTTGGTGTCCATATGTGCATACTAGGCAATGTGTGTACATGAATATATAGACATATGCACTATATCTATTCAGATGTATATAGATTTAATATGATGTATGGTTTTTTTTAGAATGACCTGTGGGATACAGTTTTTTTTCAAAGAAAAGAAAGTTAGAACTTTCAAGCTATCCTAGCAGCTGAGTTTTACTTTCTATCTAACATGTGACAGGAAGAACTGAGCCCCAAAGTAGCAACGTCATTTTGGGGGAAAATAGAAATCCATTCTGATTCTGGGTGAGTTTTCCTATGGTGAAACTCATGTTCTCAGTCTTGCTTAGATTAGACAGGTCAAAAGGGAGTCCCCCACACACACACACACAGAAGCATACACTCTAACACAGATAAAGAGCATACACAAAGCAGTTCACTATGAAACCACACAAATGTGTGACATCGCTATGGCTGACATCAGCCATAGAGAGCTAAAAAAACCTGCAAAGGTCAAAACAAAGTAGCCTGCCCCTGCCCAAGAGAAACTTGGTGCTTAGACCCTTGTTTCTTCTGTGACTGGGTTGATACTGCAATGAATGAAAAGTCAAGCAAATTGGTAGGACTAAGGTTTGGGGGTTCTCCATGCAGGTCTCTTGAGCTAGAAGAAAAAAGAACCCTAAAGTGACTGGGGCAGAAAATTGCATCAACAGATGGAGTCAGAACAATCAATACAGAGGAATAGGAAGAAAGAAAGAAAGAAAGAAAGAAAGAAAGAGAGAGAGAGAGAGAGAGAGAGAGAGAGGGAGGGAGGGAGGGAGGAAAATGGGTGGCAGCTGGAGAACTGGCTCAGCTGGCTAAGAGCATTTGTTTCTCTTGTAGAGAACTCTAGACCTAGGGTTTGGTTCTCAGCACCAGATCAGGCATCTCACAAAGCATCTATAACTCCAACACCCTCTCCTGGCCTCTGCGAGCACTGCATGCACACGGCACACAGACATACATGAAGATAAATGCCTACACATGTAAAATTAAAATGAAGGGGAAATTTTTAAGTGCTTATTGTTTGTTTGTTTGACAACTGAAACCAGGGAAACAAGAAAACAAAGCAAGCCTATGTGTTGGCGCTAAGAAGGAAAAAAGAAGTGAAAATGTGAATTTATTTTGAGAAGGCGTCCTTAGGTGATCGGTGATGGATGCGTCCTGGCTGGAAACAGCTCTATAGTCATACACAGCCTTGTGAGCTCTGCATGCCAAGGGCTCAATCATGGCGCAGAAGTGAGACTCCAATTTAAAGTGCTGCTTTCCACTTTGTGAGACAAATTACTGGGCTGCAAATCAGTTGTAGTAAACAAGTGGAGAAATCCCCTTCCTTCAGGGAACGACGGATTTCTCTGGGTTCCCCAGAATAAAAATAATTTCTAGAATTGAGAGAAGTAAGTGCACAACAATCACCTTTTATGGAGGCAGTCTGCAGACGCCCGTAGAAGGCCACTATGTCTTCTCGTGAGCAGAAATGACAAGGCCTCCAGAGAACAAATGAAGGACCGGAGCTGTCAGCTCTACACCAATCTCATGCTTAGGAGACATAATTTTAACATAATTTTGCATGAATTGTGGTAACACTGTGTATTTTCTTTATAGGTTTCAGCACAGTAAAGGAAACTAAGAAATAGCTTTGAATATTACCTAGGACAGGCCAGAGGATGTGGTTTCAAATCAGGCTTTTATTTAAAAGAGTAAGAAAAACACCCATTCAGGTCTGTGCACAAAGTAGTCCAATCCTCTGTGCAGGCACACTCGTGAACATATATGTACATACCACGTACACACACACACACACACACACACACACAATTAATCATGGAAGACAGGCTAGAGGTTATTTCCAATTTCAGATACTTGAGGCTGGCTTTATTCCCCTGGAGGTCAGGTAGACACCCTCCCACCACATAGGGTAGTAACAGCTGGGGTCTGAGCACTCAGTCACCCTGTGCTCTCAGATTGCTGCTCTGTTGTCCCACCAGCTTGCCAACCTGTTAGAACTCCTGCATTAGACCATCGTCAACAATTCTGGAAGAATGGAGCTCTTCTCTTGTGGAGCCAGCTCCACAGGTGCTGCCTACAGTAAAACAGTATTCCTGAATGGCTAGGAATAAGCATTTCTAATTTAAAAGAAAAAGACTGTATGGAAAATACTTCTTAAACAAAATTTACACACACACATACACACACACACACACACACACACACACACACACACAGAATAACATGGTTTTACTATGTTAGTGTGTTCCATAGCACACAGAGCAGGGTACACATTACTTTCCAAATACTTACCTATAATTATTATCGTAGTTGATCAGAGTGACCCACAGTGAGAGGATCACCAGGATCCAGCCCTGTTAGCAGTTGATAGCTACTGGGGGAGAGCAGGTCACCTTTATTTGGGAGTGTGGCCATTCATAGATTACTTGTGTCCCAGTGGATGATCCCACACCCGTGTGCATATGGGCAACACTAGATTGACTCATGAGTTAATGCAAGGTGAGGGCATGCAGTTGGGAAGTAGAGGTGACAGGGAGTAGGTCTAGGGTGAGTTGGAGGAGAAGAGGTGGAAGAGGATTTGATCAAAATACATTGAATCCTAGCCGGGCGTGGTGGCATACGCCTGTAATCCCAGCACTTGGGAGGCAGAGGCAGGCGGATTTCTGAGTTTGAGGCCAGCCTGGTTTACAGAGTGAGTTCCAGGACAGCCAGGACTACACAGAGAAACCCTGTCTTAAAAAACAACAACAAAAAAAAAAGGAGTGAAAAAATACATTGAATCCATGTATAATAGTTTTAAAAAAAAGAAACAAGTGACCCAAGAAACAAAACCAAGTGTATCCCATGTAATATGGCAGTCTATAAGCAAAGGCATCACTTAAGAGTTGAAGACTTCAATTCTATTCCATTGATCTACTTGCCTGTTGCTGTACCAATACCATGCAGTTTTTAGCATAATTGCTCTGTAGTACTGCTTGAGGTCAGGGATATTGGTTCCCCCAGAAGTCCTTTTATTGTTGAGAATAGTTTTAGCTACCCTGGGTTTTTTGTTACTCCAGATGAATCTGAGAATTGCTCTTTCTAGATCTATGAAGAATTGATTTGGGATTTTGATGGGGATTGCATTGACCCAGAAATGAACCCACAGACTTATGGTCATTTGATCTTTGATAAAGGAGCTACAACCATCCAGTGGAAAAAAGATAGCCTTTTCAACAAATGGTGCTGATTCAATTTGAGGTCAACATGCAGAAGAATGTGAATTGACCCACTCTTATCTCCTTGTACCAAGATCAACTCCAAGTGGATCAAGGACCTCCACATAAAACCAGACACACTGAAACTAATAGAAAAGAAACTGGGGAAGACCCTGGAGGACATGGGCACAGGGAGAAAGTTTCTGAACAGAACACCAATAGCTTATGCTCTAAGATCAAGAATTGACAAATGGGACCTCTTAAAATTACAAAGTTTCTGTAAGGCAAGGACACTGTCAGAAGGACAAAACAGCAACCAATAAATTGGGAAAAGATCTTCACCAACACCACATCTGACAGAGGGCTGATATCCAATATATACAAAGAACTCAAGAAGTTAGACCCCAAAGAACCAAATAACCCTATCAAAAATGGGGTACAGAGCTAAACAAAGAATTTTCACCAGAAGAAATTCAGATGGCTGAGAAGCACCTTAAGAGATGTTCAACATCATTAGTCATCAGGGAAATGCAAATCAAAACAACCCTGAGATTCCACCTCACACCAGTCAGAATGGCTAAGATTAAAAAACTCAAGGGACAACAGGTGCTGGTGAGAATGTGGAGAAAAAGGAACACTCCTACACTGTTGGTGGGATTGCAAGATGGTACAACCGCTCTGGAAATCAGTCTGGCGGTTCCTCAGAAAATTGGGCATGACACTTCCAGAGGACCCTGTCATACCACTCCTGGGCATATACCCAGCAGATTCCCCTGCATACAATAAAGACACATGCTCCACTATGTTCATAGCAGCCTTATTTATAATAGCCAGAAGTTGGAAGGAGCCCAGATGTCCCTCATAGGAGGAATGGATACAGAAAATGTGTTATATTTATACAATGGAATACTACTCAGCAATTAAAAATAATGAATTCATGCAATTTGTAGGCAAATGGTTGGACCTGGAAAATATCATCCTAAGTAAGTTAACCCAATCACAAAAGAATACACATGAATTGCAATCACTGATAAGTGGATATTAATGAGCCCAAAAGCTCTGAATACTCAAGGCACAATTAGCAAATCAAAAGATTCCCAAGAAGAAGGAAGGAAAGGACCCTGGTCTTGAAAAGACTGGATCCAGTTTTGTAGGAGAGTATCTGAACAGAGAAATGGGGAGGGGGATGATTGGGGAATGGATGGAGGGAAGAGGACTTATGGGACATATGGTAAGGGGGGAACTGGGAAAGGGGAAAGCCTTTAGAATGTAAACAAAAAATATAGAAATTTTTTAAAAAAGAATTAAAAAAAAGAGTTGATGAAGACTGGGCTAAGTGGGTTTTCTCTAATACTGAGACCAAGTTGACCTGCTTGCTTTCTGACTGATAGAGTACTGTGTAATGCTTGGGAAATGCCATTTCAGTTTCCAAAATCTAACGACTGAATCCTTTGAGGCTGGATTTGCATTACTTGGAGTACATATCTCAGGGGTGTTCTCCAACTTCAGGCTAATGTTTGCTTCATTTCTTCCCACCTATTTATCCATCACATTTAAATCTCAGCTGCCACAGAGAGGTCACTGGGTACAGGCTAAAGGTAGAGGGGCCCCTCCAGCCCACTCTACACTGCCACTCCACTTTGCCCATCCTGCCCACTTGATTTCATCTCCCCTTTGAGAAAAACCTCTGCTCATTCTTATTGAAATCTACCAGCCCATTCATACTCATTCCCTCATTCCCGCTAACTCTCTCACTAACTCCACAGCCTTTATCTCACAGCCAGGCAGCAAGATGGAAGTAGAGACCTTGCGAGTATTTAATGTCTCTGTGGTAGTTTTCTGTCACTGGGACAAAATACCAGAGAAAATCAACTTAAAAAGATGAAGAGTTTATTAGGGCTCAGAGATTTTTGTGGTGTAGCTGCCATATTTTTTGGATTGAGTTGAGACAGACCACTTGAGTGTCCAGCAAGCCAGTTGCTTCTAAGAGGCCAGAAAGGAGAAAGAGCCAAGCCGGTGAAGGGCTAAGATACCACTCACCCCTTTAAAACACAGCTCAGTGGCCTCACCTCTCCAGCAGACCCCTCCCTCTGAAAGTTGGAGTCCTTAGGGACAACTTCAACCATAAAGCCTAACACTCTAGTCCGCACATTTGTTAAGTCTTATTTTCAACCCATAGCTGTGGTCTCCATCCCTTGGGAAGTTCCCTGAACAAGCACTCCCTGTTAAGGGAGGCACACTCCATAATGAGTGGGGGGCATAGATTTCCAAGCTGTCACTAGCCCTCAAGCCCCACCCCTGGTAGATCTCTGTGCTCACGAGGATGTTTACCAACTACCTTAAGTCTGAAGGTCACCACTAAATTGCAGTTTGGATCTAATGTTGCAATTCCCCCATGATAACCTGTAACTTTGTTCTTAAGCATGTGCTGTTTCACAGAGCACTGTAGGCAGTACCAATCCAGTTGGCCCCTCAAGACAAGCACATTCTTCCATACCTGTTGGAGAGGGACTTGTAATGGAATTCTAACCAGTCCGCAAAGGGGTGAGAAGAAAGACTAAAACAAAGCCCTAAGCCACAGAGTCTTCTGCTGTCCACACCCCCAAACAAAATAAGTGCCCACAGCTCTAAGTAAATGTGCCCTGCTGTTCCTTGACAGAGACTGCTGCTAGCTCAATAAATTGCTCTCTGCTCCATGACACACGTGAGGAGAAGATACAAATACAGCCAGATGCCACCACAGGCCATGAAGAGGTAGCAAGGGCAGCTACAGAATGTATGCAAGGGGTCCTTGGGGTGGGGAACTGAATGAGCAGAGCGGTTTGGTGATTCATGTTGCATTTCAATCCACATAAACTAGTCATTGCTGGGTGAAATCATTTCTTGAAAGAGAAATTCCAGTGCACATGACACTGTGGACAGGAGAGGTTCCCTGTGACTCTCCATTTAGCTACCATTAGAGTTCTAGCACAGAAGGATGGGACGATTGTAAAGGAAGGAGAGTCAACATTGCTCAGGGAAACCCAGAAAAGGACAGTGAGAACACTGTCATAGCCACACACTATAGACAAAATACTTAGGTTCCTGTTTAAGAGGAACGTGTGATAGGAAAGCATGGTGTTTACATTTGGCCTAGTGAGTGAAACTCACACCAAAGACTCACTGGGTCGCTTTGAATAGTAATGTCATGTTGGGCTGATACCCACTGTTTGTAGTCAGAGATCTTCATCAGAGCTGAGCCAGAAACTTTACAAACATATACACTCCCTCCACCCCTTAACCAAACAGCCTTAGACTAGGCTCTTAACATCTTCCTTGATGGGGACCAGGGTTCACAAGGGTGCTATGCTGTGACATGGGATCTATAGGATACCATTCCTGTACTTAAGTATTGTGTGACTGTATCACTAAGGTCCCTATTGGCTGGAATAAAATATGACTTTCTATAGCAGACATGGCTGTTTGGGCTGACAGTAAGGCTTGCCTAGCCATGAGCTTCTAACAAACCCTGCCCAGATTTATAACTAGAATAGTAAATTGGATGTATATGGAGAGAGAGGAGGGGGAATGGTATACATCAATGCTCTTAAGAATTGAACAGTAAGAGGTCAGGAGCTGGGGTGGCCTCAGTTTTGCCAGTACTGCTTTATAGAACCTTAAAGAGATTCGTGATTTCTCTGGGTCCCATTTTCTTAACCTAGAAAAATGGAGACGATCATAGTTGGTCTTACAATTTTGGGGGAAAGACTTCTTGAAATTCTGCCCTGAAAGTACTTAGCATAATTCCAAGTATCTTGATATAACTAGATCAAAGTTATCATCAACACCATCACAATGTAAGAATTCAGCAAGATTTTATAGAATGTGTGTGTGTGTGTGTGTGTGTGTGTGTGTGTGTATGTGGTAAGTGCAAGACACAGGGAAAATGGAGAGACAGAGAGCATCTATGCTATATAAGTGAGGTATATGCTCACATGACATGTTTTTAAAGATTCACATCCTCCTCTGTCACTGTCTAACTTATTCCCTTGAGATAGTTACTCACCGGACCTAGAGATAGGCTGGTGGCCATGAAACCTTTTGTTTCTTCCTAGTCTCCCCACAGAGCTAGGGTTACAGACATGCACAGCTATACATAGCTTTCCATATGGGTACTGGGGTTTGAACTCATGTCTCTGTGCAAGTAAAGTAAGCAAGCGGTCTTATCCACTGAGCCATCTCCCCAGACCCAGGATTAACTTTTATGCAGCAGCTCTCTCATAAAGTTGGTCAGTGCACAGCAAGCAGGTGCTGCACTGAGCACCGCCCAGGAATCAGGAGACACATCAGTTCCCCATGAATACTCCTGACAGGCCCCATAGTTGGTGAACGCTCAACATGGACCTCAACTTGACTCCTTAGATCCAATTCTCCTCTCAAATGTGTATATACGGCAAACAATGCAACACCTAATAAGTGCCAGCCTTTTCTAAACACTTATTTCTACAGCCCATGAATTAGATCATCTCTTCTCTGAATGAGTTGAGAAAACAGAGGCACACACAACAAGACCCACCAATACGCCCTGGAGTGTGTTCCAACAAGAAGTATGTGCAGCACCGTGGTCCATGTCCACAAGGATTGGCACAGACTCTGGTTGTCACTGCCATGGTTAGGTTCATAAGCCAGCCTCCGACACTGCCTTCTCAGACCAGCTCTTCTTGAGTGTTACTGGGTCTCTTCACCACACAAATGTTTTGGGTGGACCTGCCATTTACCCCGATCCTCCGGCCCTCCTCATATATTCTATCCCACCACACATCTTCTTCTATATCCCGCACTTTCAACTACAGCCTGAGATATCCATCCATATTATTTCAATATTTCCTCCCACAGCGCCATCAGCCTCCCTCCCCGATGCATTTACTCGGTCTATTTCACTTGCAAGCAAGGGGACCAGGTGGCATGTCCTAATTTTGTGCGCCTGTGACTTCACTCACCAGGAGGTGATCTCAAGCTCTGTCTTATATTTTGTTCTCACGATCATCCGCCTACTTTAACATAGCTCAGACATCTTAGAAGAGAGAATGATGAATAGTGTCAGTTTGATAGCGTCCCCCTCACCTCCACCACCCTGCGAGCCCCACCTCCTCCTGCCCTTGCAAAATTAAATAAACTATTTTGTATGCTAGTCTAGAGCGCCATCTGGTGGTTATTCCTTAAACAGTTTACAATTTGTCTGCTTTAGAGCTCATTCTCTGCTCAGCTAATCAGAGGTGAGCTACATACCAATACATCAGAAAGAAGTAGGTGACATCAAATTAACAGAATCCCCTATACACCAAGGAAACCACAAATGCATGAATGCATAGATCCCTGTTCTACGAAGGAAAGATCAAATGTCGGATGAGCCAGGTGCAAAGCTTGCACTGACCACCTATTTCATGCCTGCCTATTAATCCCTAAAGAGTAGGCAAGACTCTTTCTGGCCTCACTTGCCTAATACATTTAATTATGGAAGTAAAGTAAACCTTTAAATCATGCACTCCCATGTCATCCACAAATGAAGATGTAAAATTAACCTTACATTTCTGATGCCAATATGTCAGCATTTCCCATTTAAACACATGTCACAGAAGGGCGGCTGGTCCTCAGCTCTGAGATTTTCATTTAATAATCCACATCTTCTGGGTGGAGCATTGTTGACTGATGTGGATACCTTTGTTCAAACTCTTTGTTTACAAACCAGTGGGGTTTCGTAAGGCTTCCTCAGACCACCTCAGCTTTGGTTAACACACCCGCCCCAACTTCTACCCTCATTCATGCTGGAAACTTTAAATAGAAGTATTGTCCACAAGGGATTGGTCAGAGGCTTCAGAGGCATCCGGAAGAAACAACACAAGCTACTGCCATTGCTCCTGTGGCTGTCCTCCATAACTCAACAGGAAGAATCTATTGCTGACAATACCACATGCTTCCCTTGACCTAACCAGGAAGCTGGATCCCTGCTCAGCAGCTTCCACCACATGGAAAGTGCTACACAGGCTGCTGGGAAAGCAAAGAGCTTGATTGTCTGACCCAAAGCTGGAGTCTGCAAGCAGCACCCACCTGTGAGCCAAGATGCGCCTACTGGGGCAACTTTGATGAGACGCTTTTATGGGATGTGATAGCTGCAATAAATATGGCCCCCAGAGGCTCAGGTGTTTGAGTGCTTGGTCATCAGGGAGGGGCACTGCTTGTGAGGGATTAGTAAGTATGGCCTTGTTGGAGGAAGTGTCATTGGGTGTAGGCTTAGAGGTTTCCAAAAGCCCTACACCAAACCCAGAGTCTCAGTCTCTCTCTCTCTCTCTCTCTCTCTCTCTCTCTCTCTCTCTCTCTCTCTCTCTCTCCTGATACAGAACTCTCAGCTCCTTATTCTATTCAGCACCATGCCTGCCTGCCTGCCACCATGCTTCACATCTTGATGACAATAGACCAAGCCTCAGAAACTCTAAATAAGCCCCAATTAAATACTTTCTTTTAGAAGAGTTGCCATGATTATAGTGTCTCTTCACAACAATAGAACATTGACTAAGATGGGGCAGGAGGCAGCAACCAGTCTCTTGATTACATCTGAAGCCTGCTCATAGGACAGAACTCATACCTAGTAGCACACACACACACATGGTCAAAACCCATGGCTAGAGAAGTTATGGGCCCTATGGAAAGGATCTATTGATGCTGATTTGATACATGGACATGTCAAACTCCCTTCTAAATGCTCGTTTTTATCCACAGATCTGCGCCAAACTCACTTTATTCAGAGAAGTTTATGTGTATAAGTGAGCATTGTGCTGACGATGGGCAGCTGTGACTGCTGAGCTAAAGATGGACCATCTAGATCACTGCAAGCCCCAGGACTCAGGGGACATCACGGAAGACAGGGAGGAAAGCGTGTTAGAGCCAGAAGATGGTGAGTACTGTGAAATGTCACCTCTGGACATGACTTCATGCACTCACATGCTCATGGCAGCTGTAGCTACCTGCACTAAACTGAGCCAGTCAAAGATTCTAAGAAGTCTGGAAGATATCCCAAAGTCCCATCAGTATAAAAGACAGACAGGGGTGCCAGTGGCCAGTGGCCAGTGGTTAGAGGGGTCCTTGTAGACCTTACACTCTCAAGGAGTGGTAGAGTTGACAGAGGGGCCAGAGAGGCCCTTTGTACACTTGAACACTCAAGGTGTGGGAACGGACCATGGCCATAGGGACCTCTGTGTGTGTTTACATTTTAGGCACACTCTATGCTGTTTTAAAATATCTATGGAGTAGATAAGTTTCCTAAAAAGTTCACCTGTCCAAGAGATGGACAGGTCTATGGATTGGTTTTGAGGAAGAGCAATGATGTGTCCTCATTCTTTATGAAAAATCCACCATATGGTAATTTGATGAGTTTGGGGATTCCCAGGAATAGGTTTATCGATCTCTCTGCTAATGACCTTCTGAGTGGTTCAGCATGTCATATCTCTTCCCAGGACAAGACAAAGATGCAATCCCATTCATCTGACCAGTATTTTGAGTCCTGCAGCTATGATCCTTGGCTATAAAGGTGTAAATTCCAAGGGAAGAATCCATCCCCAAGGTCCTCTCATCCTACTGATATGTGACCAGCTACCGAAGTCGGATCAAGGAGGTGTGACATAGGGCAAACACCATAGATGCAGAAAGGACAAACTTGCTTTCTAGTTAAGGCTACCCAATCCAGTTCATTCATAAGCCATATTGACTTCTTCAGTGCAAATAGAATGGCTATTCTGAAGGATGAACTAGTGCTGGGAACATAACTACACAGAACCTCAAAAATGAAGAAAGATGTGGCTTAAGAAAGACAGAAAAGAAAGCACATCCACTGTATCTGTTTGCACTGGCAGAAAAAGTGAGAAAGTATAAATGTTCTACACCAGGAGACAAAGTTCCAACACATGATAGAAAGAAGACTATCAGACTGGAAGGATCCTGACACTCACAGCCCTGAGAGAGAAAGAGGAGCTTCACAAGGCAGACCTGGAATTCATGAAAGAGCCATGGAGAGTGCATGCATGGCATGGGCGGTTTTAAAAAAAAACAGACCAAAATAAATATAATTCAAGAAAATATAAATATGTAGAATGAAGTGGATAATAGGCCATTATATGAATGACTGCTCTTCCAAGAGGAAAGAAAATTTACAACAGAAAATAATATCCAGCTACACGTGGAGAGTGAGTTAGAATGAATGCCGGAGGCTGGTTATCTGGGGCCTCAATAGTTTTTCAATTTCCCAGGAAAATATCATAAAGACGATTATAAATATTATAATTTGGAATAGCATCTGGCAAGCTGCAGAAGAGAGGACTCAGTAGTTGAGGGAGCAAATTGCTCTCCCTGAGGACTGGAGTTTGTTTCTAAGCACTCATAGTGGACAGCACTGGCTGCTGATGATGCAGGGGACCTGGGTTTGAATCTCAGCACCCACATGGCAGCTCATAACCACTTGTATCTCTAGCTTCAAAGGATTCAACGTCCTTTGGTGCCTTTTGTGCAACAACCACACATATGTGGCACACAGAGAGAGAGAGGGATGCATATGCATGAGTAGAAATGAATTGTTTTTTATAAAGAGCATCTTGCATGAATAACAAATTGTTACTGAAACAAAACAGGATAACATTAGTCCCTGGCTTCTCAGTGTTGAGATGTGAGCTTCTATCAGGACTGTGTCTGGTTAGTTTGGAGGGAGAACTATGGACTTATGAAATATGGCATCTCCCAAACAAAACAGGCACATTGATGTATTTGCTTGGCACGCCTCCCCAAACTCTTGATCCATCTACAGATTATCTATATTTCTACAGGATGACAAAGAATAACTCAAAAGAAAAACTTCCCAGACCCAAACCCTGACATTCTCCTGATAATTTCATCCGAGTTTCTTCAAATTACTAAGCACTTGTCACATGAGCACGAGGACCTGATTATATGTCCCTAGAGCCCATGTAGAGCTGGACACAGTAGCGCATATGTTTAACCCTGGCACTTTATGGTGAGATGGGAGGTGGAGATGAGAGAATTCCCCCCAAGTTTGTAGGCCAATTAGCTATGCATATGCAGCAGAAAACAAGAGAGCCTGTAACAAGCACAGTGGAAGGCAAGGATCAATATCTGAAGTTGTCTTCTGACCTCCATATATATGCTGTAGAGTGCACTGCACACACACACACACACACACACACACACACACACTCAGAGAGAAAGAAGTCTTTGTTAAATGCATTTTCTAGTTGGATAAAATAGAAGGCACACTGGGTTCATCACTGACTTTCTCTGGAAAGTTTGGGATTAACGTTGACTCTGCCTAGAGAAACGCCCCTCTGGGATCCCACATGGCTGTAAATGGAGCCTGTGTTATCTTCTTTCTTGCTACTACTACCTCTTCACATTGCTATCATTTTGGCCAGCATAATCAAGACATCTTCTTAAATGTATCTGCTGTCATCTGTCATTCTAATACAACCTACCTCTAGTTGTACACTCTTAGGGTGGTATTTATCATCTAATCCATGATACATGGCAGTGAATAGGATCATAGCAGGAATGCACTGGGATGTGTCACCCAAGCCAGGGCCTACAGTCAGTCATCATACTGAATCTCATATTCAAATAAAAAGAGAAAGATAGACAGACAGACAGGAGTGGGGGATGGGGTGGGCAGGAACTGTGTGGAACCTGTTAGCTAAGCAATAGAAGCAGCCATGGCTGCCCCAGGCAAAGGGTGACAGCAACTGCTGTTGAAAACCTTAAGGACTTGGGTTTAAGCCAGGCCTGGAAGAGTCCCACTTACCAACAGAGTGTGCCTTCCAGGAATCCTGGCTCCAATGTGCCTACACAGCTTCCCTGGAGATTTCTTTTAACCTATTCTCACCTGGCTCTGGTGTTGGGAAGGATAATACCTGTCTGGTCAATGACAACTCAAGAAAAAGGTGCCATCTTTACTTGGTGGCACTTTCTGGAGTCATTTAAAAGTCTCACACACACACACACACAGTATTAGGCAGTGCATCCATAACTTAGGCTTTTTTATGGGAGTTATCTGATTAAATTAAATACTGGGACCTGAAGACATGGCTCAGCAATTTGGATCACTTGCTGCTCTTACAGAGGACCTGAGTTCAGTTCTCAGCCTTACATTAGTTGTTTCACCAGTGAGAAGATAGCAAAAAGGAGAATACGAAGGATTATGGCTCAAGTGTGTTTTATTCCAGATCTTGGTCTAGGAGTTGGGTCACAGACATTTGGTTATATTTACGTACCTTAGTGTAAATTAGGTATTACAGACCAGTTCTGTTTTAAATGCTACATGGTATGTCATTTAAATACTTACGAATCTTTGTGGTCTTCTAAGACATTTCTTGTTCTTTCAGTCACTGTGAGTCAGGAAATCCTTAGACACAAGACTCAGCTTCATGAGTATACTAACAAGTTGTCTGTCTATACTGCTCATGGAGACTTGCTCTTTCTCTGAGCCTGACCTGGTTGGGGCCTCCTGACTTTGGGCTGTGAATGAGAGCCACCATATTTCTTCCATTTTCTTATCTGATTTCTCGTTTCCACATTGAAAGCTGAGTTCAGGGGATTTCTGTTCTTGTTTGGTAACCCAGAGAACTGACAACCAGGCCCTTCCTGAAGAACCCTCAAATGAGATACCCCAGTGTCTTGTAGAAAAGTCCTAAATATATAGACCTGTTAGGTAAAGCCCAAGAAAATCACCTACTGGGTAACCCCGTGCCTGCTAACCCTCAGCACACAGTAAGATCTTCCACTAGGTTTAAGAGTGTTTCTCTTCAATCCAAGATAGCCAAGAGTCCTAAGTCCCCAGAGGAAATGTCTTCAGAATGATCAGGCCCTAAACAGAGACCTGAGATGAGGGAGGCTTCCAGGAGTTAGTGCCTATGACCTTAGCTGAGATGCCTAACAGTTCTTGGAAAGCCAAGACCATGTAGCAAGAATATGCTATGCTTAAAAGTCCCACTGGTATCTCTAAGTAATCTCAAGGCAGCCTGAAGATATCTTCTTATCCATAAGACAAGCAGACAATGTCAAGAGAGGGTGTATTCCTGAAAACCAAACAGTTTATCTATATGAGAGAGTTAAATCTTGGGAAAGTTCAAATAATTACATAAGAGAGAGAGAGAGAGAGAGAGAGAGAGAGAGAGAGAGAGAGAGAGAGAGAGAAGAGGTGTGTGTGTGTGTGTGTGTGTGTGTGTGTGTGTGTGTGTGTGTCCTGGCATTCCAAGTTTAAAAGAAAAGCAATTATGGAAAGATATAAGTAAGTTCAGAGTAGGATAGCAGAGCATTTCCTTCTGAGAATGTCTTAGGATCAAAGAAAATGTAATTACAGATGAAGCAGGCCCATAAAATTCTCAGGAAAAAAATAGTAAAAGGCAGACTCATTCCAGGAAACCCATATACAATGGTATTTCAGGACACCTCTTACAGGGGTATGGGGAACACACTATGAGGGGTTTACGATCAATTCACTGCAAACTGAACTTTAACTCACTCTGCATCAGCTCGCAAGTCGATCCCTCCTGCACTGTGTGTCTCTGTAAAATGGCCCAAACACAGAGTGGCTCAAATATTGCTACTTTCTTCATTTCCTCAGCTCTGCTTCCTCAGGGTGGCCCCCTTTCTCCCCTTCTTATCCCTTTGTTCCATTTTTCTCCCTTCAGTCCTAGTTTCTTCACACAGACCACCTCGGCAGCATCCCACCAAGTCTCTCAGTTCCCCCTGGTCTTTTGCACCAGGAGATCATTTGAATGCATATAAAATCCTGTCAGTCCTGTGACTATAACCTTCTAATCATTTCCATTAATTTTTTATAATAATATGTTTTAAATTTTATTTACTCTATTTATTTTATATGTATGAGTATGTTACTGGTATGTGTATTTTTGTAGCACATGAATGCCTGGTAGGTGCCTACAAAGGCCCGGAAAGAGTGCTACAGCATCTAGAACTGTAGTTGGAAGTGTTTGTGTACCACCATGTGGGTGCTGAGAACTGAATTAGGATCCTCTGCAAAAGCAACAAGAGCTCTTAACGACTGAACCATCTGCCCAGCCTCTGAATAGTATGTTTTAGTCTTTGAAAACTCCACACACTTATATAACATACATTGATCCTATCCATGACTGTTTCCATGCACCTCTATCTATCTATCTATCTATCTATCTATCTACCTACCTACCTATCTATCCATCCATCCATCTCTATCTATCCATGTATCTATCAAATCTATTTATTTATCCATCTATCTCTATCTCATCTATTTAATCTATCCATCCACCCATCCATCTCATCTATGAATGCATTCATCTATCTCTTTGTTATTAAAGCTATCCCTCTCCCCCAAGTCTAACTATCACTGACACCCCAGTGTGTGTACAGGGGTGTCTATTCACTGGGTATGAGCAACCTTCTAGGAAACACATCCCCAAATATTGTAACATAACAGTCATCAGCAGAAAAGCCAGTAGCTTCTCTCTGTTAGGAACAGGGCCTTGGAATAGATGGTAAACAGACAGACAGACAGACAGATGGATAGACGGATGGATAAATAGATAATGCTAAGCAAGTTTAGGACTGGCATTTGAAAAAATAAATGGACTCTGGATACTAGTCCTCCAGTCCCTGGCACTTAGCCTTAGAATGAGCAGGGAAGGTGAACAGAGGTCTCCATTATAAACATGTTTTAAAGGTTGTAATTCCCTAGACCGAAAACAAAACATTTCTCCCTTTTTCTACTGGATGAGTTCTACTTCAGCTCACTGACTCATGGGGAAATGTTTAGATACATTTCAATAAATGCAAGCTCTTACTACAGAGGTGGAGGCAGAGGAGACTGTGAGTACTGATAGAGTATATGTGATATGGAATGTTGTATGTATAAAGAATTTAATCCAACCAAAATTATTCAAGTTCTTACAAAACTTGCTTCTCTCGCTGCTACAACAAAATGTCTGACAAAAATAGCCTAAGAAAAGAAAGGTTTACTCTGAATCACAGTTTGAGAGTCCAGTCCATAATGGTGGAGGAGGCCCTGGCTGTGTGAAGCAGGATCATGAAGTAGCTGATTGTGTTACCTTCATAGAAGCAGAGTGAGATAATGACTAGTACTTGGGTCATTTATTATTACTATTGGTGTTGTTGTTGTTGTTGTTATTATTATTATTATTATTATTATTATTATTATTATTATTTCCATTACTCAAACCCATAGACAGGATGCTGTCCATGTTTGGGACCAATCCCCCTATCTCAGTTAAACCTGTCTATAGTTGCCCTCAGGGTTATACCCAGAGGTGTGCCTCTTGGACGATTATAAATCTTAACAAATTGTCAATCATGATCAGACATCACAGGTCTAGCCCTTATCAATATGAAAGCTAGCCAAATTGCTTCACATTCAGTGTTTTGCCTGTGTGTCTGTGTGCAAATATGTGTATCTGTACTCACACATGTACATGTGAGGGGGGCAAAGGTTGACACCAAATGTCCTCTTTGATTATTCCACTTCAGTTACTGGGTCTCTCAATGAACCCAGAACTCCATGATTTAGCTCTTCAGTTAGCTTTCCCTGGGGATCCCCATTCTCTGCCTCATAAGCACTGGAATTACAAGTACACTGCCATATCTCCTAAATTTTATCTACTGGGTTTCTGAACTTGGGTCCCCACAATTGCAAGGCATGTACTTTATCCACTATCTTAGTTAGGGCTTTACTGCTGTAAACAGACACCATGACCAAGGCAACTCTTATACAGGAAACATTTAACTGGGGCTGGCCTACAGGTTCAGAGGTTCAAGTCATTATCATCAAAGCAGAAGCATTGCAGCATCCAGACAAATGTGGAGCTGGAGGAGCTGAGAGTTCCACTTCTTGTTCCAAAGGCAAATAGGAGAAGACTGGCTCTCACATGGTTAGAAGGAGCGTCTAATTGGCCAATCCCATAGTGACACACTTCCTCCAACAAGGCCACACCTAATAGTGTCACTCCCTAGGCCAAACATATTCAGAATCACCACATCCACTGAGTCACCTGGCAAGAACCTGTGGCCCTTGGCCTGGGATTACAAAGGGAATAGGATGTACTGAGCCAAACTCTAATCAAAGAAGCAGATTCCTTCTGAGTTGTCTTAAATGGCTGAAGTACATTAAGTGTATGTAAGGAACGCTAGCCCCAAGACCTGTATGGCGGAGAAGTGATTCTAACCATGAAGGATCAGGGAAATGTGTGGTATTTTCCTAGAAAATGATACTTAAACAAAGATGAACATGATTTTCTACAGTTTCTGATTATGCAGTGAAAGGCACTAAATTGGCCAGACTTTTTTCTACATCTTGCTGTATAGTAACATAAAGGATTTTTTCAAATGTCTGCATGGTGTTTCATCCCAGGTTGAGTTCTGAGTAGTGCATGTAATTAATTCTCCTTTCCCTGTAGAAGAAGTACAAAATGAACTGGTGTAGCCTATGCTGGGAAGCAATGGGCTCCCAAGAGCAGGAACACACAAGAGCTGAAGGGCTCCTGGGGTGTCAAGCTTGGACAACTTGAGGTTTAGTAGCAGAGTAACAATGTCAATAGACTAAAGCACTTTGACTACAGGACTCAGCTCCATAGACATCCATAGCAGACAGGGTGGGCAAAAGGAATCCTGTTGTAAAAGACTTCCAGGAAAGAGAACTTACCATTTCCAACCCCCAGGCCAAGCCCAAGTCACACATGATGTATGTGGAGAGCTGAGGGTTTGAATATGTTCAGAGCAAAACACTCGGTCTCAAACTTTGTCCCTTCAATAACTTAGCATAATCAGAAAGTATAATTTTTATAATTCAGAGTCCCAAAGGGAAAGTGGGAGTGGGAGAGGGTCAAGAAAGAGTCTTGGTGTTAAAAATCATGCAATGTGTATTTCTAATATATTTTTAAAAAGAGGTTTGGGGACTGGAGAGACATCTTAGTGGTCAAGAGAACATATTGCATTGCAGAGGACCTGAGTTCAGTCCCTGCAACCATGCTGGACAGCTCATGTTTGCCTGTAATTCCATCTCCAGTGGAACTGATGTCCTTTTGTTGTTTCTGAGCACACCTGCACACATGTAACATACACACAGAGAAACATTAACACAGTTGTACCACCTTCCCATGTGGACATACATAAATAATAAATATTTTTACACTCCCAGGAGCCATCAGCTCAATCACACTTACCTAACCAGTAGCTGCAACACCTTCTTGTTCAGTGTAATATGTTGTATGTAGCTCTCTCTCTGTGGGGTTCTACTCAAAAAGTGTTTGACTTAAAACTAATTATGAGGAAAAAGCAGACAGATCCAAAATGATGGGCATGTGACAGATTCACCCACTCTTCAAAGTATGAGCATCACAGAAAGCATAATACAAGTAACAAAACTGTTCTAGATTGTAAGAAACCAAAGGTATGGAACCCCTGATGTCACACATCATTCTTGAGTGGCTCTTAGATTTAAAAGAGACAGTGAGATGTCTTAGAAGGTAAAAGCTCCTGTTGCCTTGACATCCTGAGGTCAATCCTCAGGATACAGGAGGTTGAAGGAAAGAACTGAGGTCTGTAACACTTAAATGTTTTTTAAAGGTATAAATAGTGTGAAAAGATTCATGGGATAATTGTAAAACTTTGACTACTGCGGTACCAGACATTACTGTAGTTCTTGTAATACTAAGGGAAAACCACTCCCATCCTCCAAGGCTGGAAATGTGGCTTAGTGATATAACATTTGCTTAACTTGGGTAAGTGGGCTCAGTCCCCAGAATCACAAAAGGTCTTTACTTTTGGAAATAAAAGCAGATGAATTTGTTAATGGTTATGATGACACAGCTTTGAAACTGGAATACACATGGGAAACAGAGGAGGGAGACTTGTCTATGGAAAGCTCTTCTTTCAACTATTTTTTATTAGATATTTTCTTTATTTACATTGCAAGTGTTATTCCCTTTCCTCATTTCCCCTCCGAAAACCCCCATCCCATCAGCCCTCCCTCTGCTCGCTAACCCACCCACTCCCGCTTCCTTGTCCTGGCATTCCCCTACACTGAGGCAACTAGCCTTCACAGGACCTCTCATTGATGTCCAACAAGGCCATCCTCTGCTACAAATGTGGCTGGAGCCATTGGTCCCTCCATGTGTACTCTCATGGTTGGTGGTTTAGTCCCTAGGAGCTCTGGGGGTACTGGTTGGTTCATATTGTTGTTCCTCCTATAGATCTGCAAACCTCTTCAGCTACTTGGGACCTTTCTCTAACTCCTCCATTTGGGGCCCTGTGCTTAATCCAGTGGTTGGCTGAGAGCACCCCCCTCTGTATTTGTCAGGCACTGGCAGAGCCTCTCTGGAGACAGCTATATCAGGCTCCTGTCAGCAAGCACTTGTTGGGATCCACATTAGGGTCTGGGTTTAGTAACTGTATAGGGGATAGATCCCCAGGTGGGGCAGTCTCTGGATGGTCTTTCCTTCAGTCTTTGCTCCACACTTTGTCTCTGTATCTCATCCCATGGGTATTTTGTTCCCCCTTTTAAGAAGGGCAGAAGTATCCACACTTTGGTCTTCTTTCTTCTTGAGCTTCATGTGGTCTGTGAATTGTATCTTGGGTATTCCGAGCTTCTGGGCTAATATCCACTTATTAGTGAGTGCATACAATGTGTGTTGTTTTGTGATTGTATTACCTCACTCAGGATATTTTCTAGTTCCATCCATTTGCCTAAGAATTTCATGAATTCATTGCTTTCAATAGCTGAGTAGTACTCCATTGTGTAAATATACCACATTTTCTGTATCCATTCATCTGTTGAGGGACATCTAGATTCTTTCCAGCTTCTGGCTATTATAAACAAGGCAGCTATGAATATAGTGAAACATGTGTCCTTGTTTTATGTTGGAGCATCTTCTGGGTGTATGCCCAGGAGTGGTATAGCTGGGTCCTCTGGTAGTATCCAATTTTCTGAGGAACCACCAAACTGATTTCCAGAGTGGTTGTACCAGCTTGCAATCCTACCAGCAATGGAAGAGTGTTCCTCTTTCTCCACATCCTTGCCAGCATCTGCTGTCACCTGAGTTTTTGATCTTAGCCATTCTGACTGTTGTGAGGTGGAATCTCAGGGTTGTTTTGATTTGCATTTCCCTGAGGACTAAGGATGTTGAAAGTTTCTTTAGGTGTTTCTTAGCCATTCTGTATTACTCAGTTGAGAATTCTTTGCTTAGCTCTGTACCCCATTTTTTTTACCCAAAACAGAATTTACTGAAATTTGTTTAAAGAATTAAAACAGTATAAAATGTATAAAATGTACAATAACCAAATAATACTAAAAACAGGATTTACTGAAAATTGTTTAAAGAATTCAAACAGTGTTTGGCAGCCTATAAAATTTCTGTATTACTTCACTAAAAAATTATAAATATATTTATCTTCTCACTTCAAGAAATTAGCAAAACAACTAGCTAAAAAAGATTAAGTGGTATAAAGATGAAACTAAACACACAAAACATAGAAAGATGAAGATGAAAGTTAGGAGAAAAACGCACTAAAAGAAGCTTGGTAAAACTAGTAAGTTTTTACACAGTTTTAGATGACAAAGGAAAAGAAATCTACATTTTAGTCTATTCTAAAAGGTAATACTTCTACACATTTAAGTATTTTGTTGCTGGTTTTTGTTGCTACAGTGCTTTCTTGATGCATATCACTATTCTTATTAAGTTTTTTAAATGTGTTAGAATTTTCTATGTACTGTTGTATGAATGGAGATGATTTCTAAGCTGAATATCTACATATCTTTTATTTTGGTCTTATTAAATTTATCGAAGAAATCATTCAGTATATATACATTTTTTGTTGTTTTTGCTTTAATGAACTAAAGTTCAAATTAAACCGAAACAGTAAAAGCAGAAATTTTTCTCTTTGATCAAATCATGAGGAAAATTGCTCATTCTTTCAATATTATGTGGTATTATATGTTATATATTATACATTATACATTATATATTATATATAATCAAAGTTAGGTATTTTTCATATTAAGTGAAAAGTTTGAGTTTGTTTATTATATCATGAATGACTGTTAAATATAACCAAATACTCTCATTGGCATCTGTTAAGATGGCAGTGTGGTTTCTTCCTTTATTCTTTTAATACAGTTCAATTACATAATTTCCCTTTAAGTGTTAAAAAAAAAGTCTATTTCCAGGATACACCCAACCTGGACATGTTTTATCTGTACATACATAGCTGGCTTATCTTTGCTTATTTTTTGCTAGGAATTTTGATACCAAAATTATGATACAAAATTAAGCTGCTCTAATTAAATAAAATGGAAATATTTTCCACTCATTTCAATACAACCTTACCCAAGAAGCTAGGAGTCTCCTTTTTCTTTCTTCCTTGTGGTGTTATCTCTTTCTCAAACATTTGATGATTTCCCCTAGAGAGGCCATCTGGATGTGGAGTTTTCTTTATGGAAAGGGTTTTAATTTTAATTTTAATTTTTTAAATAGACTTTAAAATATTTATTATTTTATATATTTTATCAGTTTCTCCTCTCTAAGTAATGTGGGTTTCAAAGACTTTCTTCATCCCACCAAACTTATTGTTAGTCAAATGCTCTTATGATCACAAATGTCTATCACTTTTCATTTATTATAAGACTGATTTCTTTTCCTTTGTCATCTAAAACTGACTACCCCATTTTTAATAGGATCATTTGGTTCCCTGGAGTCTAACTTATTGAGTTCCTTGTATATATTGGATATTGGTCCTCTAACAGATGTAGGATTGGTAAAGATCTTTTCCCAATCTGTTGGTTGCTGTTTTGTCCTATTGACAGTATCCTTTGCCTTATAGAATCTTTGCAATTTTATGAGGTCCCATTTGTCAATTCTTGATCTCAGGTCATAAGCTATTGTTAATGTTCTGCTCGGGAAATTTTCCTCTGTGCCGAAGTGCTCAAGGCAGGCTTTTCCCCACTTTTTTTTTCTATTAGTTTCAGTGTGTCTGGTTTTATGTGGAGGTCCTTGATCCACTTAGGCTGAAAACCTAATGATAAAAGGGAAAGAAACTGAACTTTTAAAAAACTAAAGCTTTCATCGCTCAGGAAAAAATAGGGAGACAAGAGTGAAGGAGGGAAGGGAAGTTAGGGAGAAGGAAGGATCCCAGCTTCCGGGGCCTTTATTAGGGTCAGTGCCTCCAGAGCCTCACAGGGAGTTGAGGCAGCAGACATATTTGCATCATCTCTCATCTAGAAATGAAAAAGCAAAAAACACAAACTTTGACCAACACAGCCGGAAAGAGGCAGAGAAGTGGCTCACCATGGACTCATGTCCCTCCCCTGTCTTAAGCCTAAACTGTCATTTGCAGGGTGGGAGTTCAACAAACTTCTTGTGCCCATTGACTTCTGCTTGTGGGAAATGTAATAGATGTCATGTGGCTGGAGAGATGGCTCATTGGCTAAAAGCTCAGTAGTGACACAAAGCCTGTGGGAGAAACCAACCAATGTCTGATTTGCCTTGAGGGCCACTCCAGACTGTGAAAGCCATACCCAACACTGCTCTTTGCAGAGGACTTAAGGTAGGTTCCCTAGTACCTAGCTCTAAGGAATCTGATGTCATTTGCCTCTAAAGGAACACATAAATCAAAGTTAAATCTTCTAAAAAGAATAAATCTTATTTGGTTTTACTCTAGGTTTTTGGGGTGTCTAGTCTTTGGTTCTTACTTACCCAAGCAGTGTTGGATGGGTTCTGTCTCCTGGAGTGGATTTTTAGGCAAATCAGAAATTGTTTGATTACTCACAGGCTTTGTGCCACCATCACCCTAGCATAATTTGTACACAATGCCCCACTGTAGATCAGAGGGTTTGTGGGTGTTTTGGTGTTTATATTTCTCTTTTGGTAGCATGCTGAGTACTTCTCTGTACTGGAGACACTGGAACATAGGAGTGAAGGTTCTATGTAAGCACTAGCTCCACCTCTCCAAGTTCAATGAGTTGTGTGGGTGTGGTCTTCAGTAATGGGGTGAGATGTCTCTCTGTCAGTTTTTGAAGAATAACCTATTGTCTTGGCAACACCTTAGGATGGTTGGGGATTTCCATGGGACCCTTTTAGCTAATAACTCAATTGGATAATAACCGAGTTTTCATCAATCAGTCCTTTGATGGCAAAAGATGGCCAGTTGGGACTCTGTCTCATTATTTGGGGAATTCATTAGAATCACATCCATATCTTGTAGGACACTTCCACCACACTGGGTTTCCATACCACCCCTCAAATGCCCCTCAATTCCAGCTAACTCTTCCCACATTCTCTCCATCAAATCCATTATCCCACCTCCTCCCCACCTGATCCCCCTGTTCCCATCTCCCTAGCCCTCAGTCCATTAATAAAATCTATTCTATCTCCCCCTCCCAGGAAGACCTATGTGTGACCCCAAATCCCATCCTCTAACCTAACCTGTCTGTGTCTATGGATTATAGCTTGGTTATCATTTATTTAATGGCTGGTATCAAACTTAAGCGAGTGCATACCATTTTCATCTTTCTGAGTCTTGGTTACCTCACGCAGGATGATTTTTTCTAGTTCCATACATTTGCCTACAAATTTCATGATGTCATTTAAAAAAAAACAGATGAGTAACACTCTGAGTGTAAATGCACCACATTTTCATTATCCATTCTCTTCTTGAGGGCCATGTAGGTTGTTCCCAGCTATTATGAAGAGAGCAGCAATGAAAATGGTTGAGTAAGTGTCACTGTGGTAGGATGGAGTGTCCTTTGGGTATATGCCCAGGAGTAGCATAGCTGAGTCTTGAGGTAGACTCATGCCCATCTTTCTGAGAAACCACCATACTGATTTTCATAGTGGATGTACAAGTTTTCACTCCCCCCAAGAAATGGGTGAGTGTTCCTCCTATTCCACATCTTTTCTAGCATAAGCTGTCAAATGTGTTATTGATTTCTTTGTGATTGATTGTGTTATGCCATTTTGACAGGTGTTAAGATGGAATCTCAAAGTAGTTTTGATTTGCATTTCCCTGATGGCTAAGGATATTGAACAATTCATTGAAGTATTTCTCAGCCATATAACTAAGTAGTGGTGGTCTAGATATAACCAAATGCTACTGCCATTAAAAAAATAACAAAATGACTCCTGGTGATGTTCTGCTAAACTTATAGACCAATGCCTTATTCCGCCATTGTCAGAGAAGTTTTCTCCTGAAGCAGATGAGGGCTAATACAGAGACTCACAGCCAGATGTTACACAGATAGACAGGCTTCGGAACACACAGATCTAAATGGGATGTCTCTATCAAATCCCTTCCCTCAGTGTTCAGGGACCCCCATGGAAGAAGAGGCCAAAAGAGTATAGGAGACAGAGGGGATGGAGCACACCAGAAGAAGAAGACTCTCTAAATCAACTGAGCAAAGCCATACGAACTCACAGGGTCAACATGAGTCTGCACCAGGTTGTGTGTGTGTGTGTGTGTGTGTGTGTGTGTGTGTGTGCGTGTGCGTGTGCGTGTGCGTGTGCGTGTGCGTGTGCGTGTGTGTGTGTGTGTGTGTGTGTGTGTGTGTGTTGGTGATGCATGTGCATATATGTGTATTCATCTGTTGGTGAGGCTGATATTTGCTATTCTGCATGGCTCTCACCCCTAAAGTCTCTCACTGAACTGAACACAGGTCTCAGTTCAGACACTGAGAATCCCCCTGTCACCACATCACAGGACTGAGCTTACAGAACAGCACTGCCCCAGCACTGAACCTCACTTTCACTTGGGCACTAAGGATCCTAACTCATGTCCCCACCTTTGCAACACAGGATTCTGAGCCACCTCTGGAGCCCCCAAATTTCATTTTGCTTTTATAGAGAGACAATGTCCTCCTGTTTTACCACAGGGCATGAAAGTCTAAGCTTTGTATGTGGCTTCAGGTGGCCTATGTTCACATCATTACATCACGTGAGCCCAAATGCAGCACTGTGATTCCCTGGGCTGCACGCACTCACATTTCCCTGAACGCTAACACCCTACAAACCACAATTTTCAGAAAGCCTTTTAGTTCTGCCAGAGCTATTTGCTAACTCAGAATTTATCTCGACTGTTGCTCAGGGTTGAGCCAGACTTCTGTTTTGTACCTAGGTTAATTACCCACTAACGCTTCCTTTCCTCTTATAGAGGTTTCATGAAACCAACTCACTGCTTGTAGATGAAGTTAATCCAAGGTCCACTAGATGGCGACATTCCCACTCAGCTTCAATATCTTAAGGCCCTTCTCCCGTCATTTCCAGCCTGCAGAGCACACACACAGGGTCTCAGCCTCTGGCTCTGCAGATTCCATGGCTGAGCAACCTCTCTGAAAAAATCAGTGCTGCCTGTGCATTTTTCAAAGCTATAATCCACACATATACAGACCCCTATAGTAAGATACAGTTGCATCAGAATTACGACCAGTCAGTCCAACAAGGCTGGAAAGATGGAGGAGTAGTGAATAGAGCATATTGCTCTTGCAGAGGACCCATACCAGATGGGTCAGAAGTGCTTGTAATTCCAGCTCCAGATGATCCGCTCCACTGCCCTTCAAGAGCACCTGTACTCAAATGCACATACCCATACTCAGATGCACATACAGTCACACAATTAATACAACAATTCTTTAAATTTTTTGCATAAAAACATTAAAGTATAATCACAATTGTGAAAAGGGGTATTATATGTATATTTACTACTTCTTACTCTATATTTATCCAATTTTGATTCCCAGTGACCAGATGGGGAATCCAAAAGACAACAACTGTCCTCCCCCAGTAGCTGCACACATCAAGAAGATGGAAAACTAGCAGTGCCACAGGTCCCAGGTTTTCCTTAGCTTGAGAAGTTGAGCTGAAAGTCTCTGGCACTATAAAGAAAGAGAGCACATGATGACCCTATTCCTGTATTGATTAGCACTGTATTACTAGCACAAAACACCCGAGGCAATTAACTTCCCAAAAGTTCATTGAAAGGTTTAGGTACAAATTCTGGTCCCATTAGTCTGGTGCTTTGGATGAGAGTTGCACACCATGGTGGGAGCATGTGCTAGACACTGGTCACAGCACAAGGAGGGTGACAGACAAGGTCCCATCATCTTTTCAAGGTACCCAGGATGCCTGAAGATGTCCCCACGTCATTATCTCTTCAAAGCCCACAGCATCTTCCAACAGTGAGATGCTAGGTACCAAATTCTTAAGGCCCTGACATTTAGGAAACATGGAATACCTTCATTACAGTTGCCACTTTCTGATAGAGTACATAAAGTTGAAACTGTTTAGACCATGGCTTCATTTTGGATAAAATGGTGATGACAGGGTTGCCTGATAGACACGGGTTTTAATACTGAACAATATGAGCAATACTCAAAATAGTGGCTGGGTGCGGAACTCAAGTCTTCGTGCTTGCACAGCAAGCACTCTATACACAGGGCTATCTCCCCAGCCCTAATCATCTATGTTTTGCAGTTCTGGTGATTAAAACCAAGGTCTCATGAATAGTGACATTATCCTTTCTGTAAAGTACATGTGTGTGCACATATATATACATGTGTACTATTTAAACAGGGTCTCATATCCTACCTGCTGGACTCTGACTCACTGTACAGCTAAGACTTTTATCTTTCTGTCTCCACCTCCCAAGTGCTGGGACTAAGACACATATCACTCCAGCTACATTTTGCTGTTAAGGGCAGCTGGCCTAGCAGCTGGTGAAACAGTTCTGGGCTAAACAGTTCTCCGACATCCAGATCTCATCTGAACCCAACACCTCTACAAGACCAGCATAATTGTGAGTATACCTATACATACAAATGGACTGGGGGAATCATATAACTCACGGGGTCATACAGCTTTGAGAGATAGAATGTAAATTCCAACACAGGCTTCCCAACTACACAGCTGTGCTTTTAATTGATAGATGTAACTAAATTTAACATAACAATCTCATGAGGAAGAGAAAAGATGGTTTGTCCCCTGACAATGTGTCACCAGACAATGTCTGATATCTATGGCTGAGACACCCCTTGCTTTGGTAACCTGTCTACCCCATGCTCTAGACTAATGCATTTGAAAAGTGCCTTCATTACAACCCTCTTTTGTCTTTCAAAACTGGAGAACATGAAACTATCTCCACATTGGAACTTGGCATTTTAGAACAAACTATATCCATGTTTCCAAACCATGGTCACACATATTGGACTCAGGAACAAAACGTCATATCTTCATCTTAAGGGGAGATCTTTTCTCCAGTTGAGAAGGCCAGGATCTTGTACAAATGACCACAACTTCTCTGCCTCACTGCTCATCACAGGACTGAAGGAAAGAGCTCACCACGCCTGCTCCCAGCCTCGTTCCTTCCTCCAGAAGCCTGCTCTCCATCTGTGTTGTGCCCATTCCTCGTATTAATCCTCCTATTAATCCCAAGAGATGCAGCTTGCAACTGCTTAAAACTCTGAGGAATCCACTGACAGCCATCTTCACAACAGGAAGGAGAAAGGAAAGTTGGCAGGAAGGAGGGTCTTCAAGGAAATTATATATTGACATTGTTCGAAGAATTTCTCATTGCAAGGGTGACCATCTTCTCCATCCTAGGAAATGCAACCTTTGAGGTTTGAAACAAGTAGGGTTACAATACTGAGAGTAGCCTTGAACATCCCATTCCTCCTTCCCTGGGCTGTTGTTTAGTGAGTAGCTCCACTCTAGATCCAGTCAGTAGCTCAGGACAGCCTTTATGGTGCTGAAACTCTTCTGGAAGAGCTTGACCTCTGTTCAGGAACAATCCAGACTCATATATATCGATGGCCATCATTCAAGGAAGATGCTGAGCATGAGCACAGTGTATAAAGAAGCAAGACAGGATTGACCAGGGGAGAGGAAAGGTGGTTAGAAATGGCACCACGGAATTATCACTTGAAGTGAGTCGGTACTTTTTACCCAAAGCCATTCTCATTGGTTGAAGAGAGTGCCATTGACGACTGTGATGGTCAGTTTCAACTGACAACCTAGCACAGTCTAGAATCGCCTGAGAAGAGAATCTCCATGAAGGACCATCTAGACCAAGATGGCCTGAGGACATGTCTGGAGATTTTCTTCATTGTTGTGACAAAACCCAGTCTGAGAGTGGGGTGCACCACTCCCTGGGGTTGGGCACTGGACTGTTCAAGAGTAGAGAATGAGAGCCGAGCACCAAGTGTGTGTGTGTGTGTGTGTGTGTGTGTGTGTGTGTTTCTCTCCACTCTACTCTGGGTGTGACGTGATCACTCACTTCAAGTTTCTGCTGCTTTGACTTCCCCACAATGATGGACAGTGGCCTGAAACAGAAAGGTTAGAAAAAAAAAACAGTCATTTTCTTGGGTTGCAGAAGTTGCTGATCTCTTACTCTTTGACAGGACCCATTTGTTCAAGACCATATGAGTGTTCTATGAGGAAGAGGAAAGAGAAAAACATGGTTGCCAATTTAAGGTTAACATTGGATTAGATATCAACTCTTCTTACTCATAAACCAGTTAAAACAATCAGTGTACTACGATGTGCTGACAGTCTCTAAAATGCATCTTTGTTGAGTCTGCATCCCACTTATTTGCCTATAAAACACTCCCTCTTGCATTCTTACAGAGCATCCTATTAGAGCATTAACCCATGAGAAGTCCTCTTTTGGGTCTGGCATATGAAAAGTGTCTCATATTAATAGATCAAACAAATATGTCAGTTTCTGACCATCTGTCATATGGTCTCCATACAAGCCACTGCCTACCATCTTCAGGAGAGTGATGGTACTGGGGGGTGGGGGTGGGGTAGATCCTTGTTGTCTTTACTGCAGTCTTTACCCCCCTTCCTTTTGTTCTATGCCACATAATTTCTCCTTGCACACAATTAGCCTGTTCTACCACAAGGAACTCAGAACTTCGTATCTCAGGCTTGCACCACTCTGTCCACGCAGTATATGGCTAACTTGTCCTTTCCCTTCAGATCCTCTGTTCCAATGTCATCTCGAAAATTATTTTTCCTGATCCAATTTCTACTATGTGTCTATTTTTTTTCCAAATGCAATAGTCTCTGAAATTACTTTTTGAGCATTTGCCATCTTTCTATCGTATAAAAGCCCTGATTATATTATTTATCATTGGAATCTAGGGGTCTAGGACAATTGACAGCACACAGTACTATTCAATGAGTGCTTAATGAGTAAGTGGATGAATACAGTGGGGAATCTCTCTCTGCCTTTCACTATCCTCAGAACCTGGGCATCTTGCCTGAGCTGACCGGGACTGCTGAACCTTATAGGAAGTAAAATTATGTGCACTGACATAAAGGGCTATTTTAGTAATCATTTATCATGCATACTCAAATACATTATGCTGATATAATGTATTATGTATGTAAACATACAGGGCTATTATAGTAATCGCTTATTGGGTGTGAAGCAATTAGGTAAGAAAGGCTAAGTGAAGTTCTGGCAAATACCAAAATATTTCTCTTCTCAACAAAATGGTGTTAATTATTTTTGTGATAATTCATTTCAAGAATTACCCCAAACTGTTACTTTATACATAAATCAAGAAGGGCACAGCTGACAGAGCACAAACACTTCTCATCAGTAGATGCGGCTTGCTCTGTGAAGCCACCTCTCAGCCTTCAGCCTTGCTTTTCTGTTCTTGTAAACTGAACTGAGATGTAGCTAAGGTCCATGACTACCCTTCATTCCCTGATCCCTGGAGTCAAAGGCTCGTGACCAAAGCAGGAATGCAGTGCCAGTCACCCCTGGAAACTTGCTGTGTGTTTCTGATCTCCTGGGAAACATGTTCCATCCACACCAGGTGCACCCCAGAAGTGGAGGGGCGTGCAGGCTAACGCAGAGTGCACTCATGCTCAGTTCTAGGGGTCTCTGGGCACCCAGAACTGACAGTTTTGACTGTAGCTCTAGCTGATAGAACACTCAGTGAGATACATGCACAAAATGTGCGGAAGTGTAAGAATGCCGGTGCTGAGGGAAACCTGGAGCATATGCCAGAGAAAAAATCCTAGTCCTGGATCGAGGATGGGTGAGGGAGTTCTCGCTGGCATAGGAAGGACACTCTTCTTAAGTAAATCTAAGATCCTAGAAAAGGAACAATTGTTCTGGCTCAAAGAGGCTTAGCGAAATGGCCATTGGTAAGTGAAGAAACTATTTCAGAGGTAGATGTCAGACTTGAAAAACTGGATCATGGAGTCAAAGGGCTTAGAAAGTGACCACCCCAGACTGTTTCTAATATTAGAATAGGAATTAGAAAACCAACCTATGGGGTATATTACTCAGAAAATCTCAGAGAACCTTCTGTCAGGTGAAAAATGAGCCACCGAGGGTCACCAGCATCCTGCACAGATCATGAGTGTCTCTATAGTTGACTGTCAGTGGCAGAAACATTGGTATGTCTGGGTTATCTAGAAGCAGTGGGAGATGAGAGCCAAGAGCATTAGCCAAGTCTGGGCACCAGGTGGCAGCACTGGACTGTGGAAAGTCAAGCTGGCCTAATTACCCAGTCACTGCTCAGGTACCAGTGTTCTAGCTGCAGTAACACATGGTATCTGAGCCAATTGAGCATCCCAGTGGGAAATCACACTTCCTGTTCCTAGGTCAGAGCTTCTCAGGCCCCCAGAAATCCCTATCAACATCTCCTTGCATGCTAAGAGCTGGGTAAAAAGACTCTGTTCCTCTAAGAGGAACAGGCATAGGTAAATTAAGGCAGATAGCCCAAGACCTGAAGAGCCACTGTGGCTCTCCTATTCAGGGTGAAGGTTTGATGGTAAATTTGAGTCTTATTTCAGGCTTCTTTACCTAGTGTCTCCCCTAGCTCTACAGACCAACGGGTGTTCCCATGTATGAACAGAAAGGGCATGCTCAGCCATAATCACAACCTTCCCATAGACTCCTCAACTTAATTGGTGAGACAGCACAGTAGGAAGGTCGCTAGCAGTCACCCTCAGCCCCTCCCATACCCACTAAAGTATTTTGCCAACAAGAGGGCAACAGCAGAGCTCAGTGCAAGCCTCAGGAGCCCAGAACTCCGTCTCCATCAGGGCCCTCACAGAATCTACCCGATGGGCCACAAGAGGAGAGCAAGAGGTCTCAGACAGTGTGGAGAGAGTAACTGAAATGTCAATTGTTGCCCAGCTGCCTTGGTATCGAGTCTCTTGGCTGTGACAAAATACTCCAATGAAAGTAACTTGGGGAGAGAAGGTTTGTTTTGCTCAGTTCCATGTCACAGCCCATTTCTATGAGGGATAAAAAGGACAATGGCTTGAAATGGTTACGAAGGTCCCAGTAGGGAATATTTTTTTTTTTTACCTTTGCACTCACAACCCGTCTACCTGAAACAAATAACACAAATGTAAATATTTTAAGCTTCCGAGATAAGCACATCAGCTCTAGTCATACTATAAAGCCATTTGGCTTAATAAATGTGATCACTTATAACTTAAGCAACATATCTCGTGGTGAAGGGAGGAAAAAAAAACGTAAACAACACTTCATAAGTGGCTGGATAGAGGAAAAGTCAGTCAGGGGACCTGACCCTTACTGTTCTTGTCCTCTGGCTAATGAGGTCTGTCCACTCAACATTTGCTCTTTAAGTCTGCTCCTGTGACAGAGTCTAATATTGCCTCTAGAAGTCATCTCTCTTTATCTCACTTCTAGTAGTGGGGGCTCTTGAGAGCTTCCTGTTTTGTGAGCACACAGGTCGAGGTGGCATTTCCTATCTTCTTTTTTAGCTGGTGAGGCACCTGAACCAGATCAGAAGTGATGGACAAGCTTCTAAGTGTGTCCGTGGAGACTGGGCTACTTTACACAGATGATATGTGCCTTTCATTCGGCAGGCCAGAAGCGAGGATGATGGAGGCCCCAGGAGCCTGTGCTGAAGACACAGAACAGTGCTGTCAGCTTCTCAGCTCTGCCTTGAACTCCGCATGCAGCAGGAAGTGGTACTGGACGCTTTTGCCCCTAAATAAGGCATTTTGCCCAATCCCAGATTTCAATGAAATACAATGCGTATTTCATGTGTATGCATGGGTGTGGTGTATGTGCATATGCAGTGCACATGTAGTATGCATGTGTAGGAATCTTTGCATGTATATGGAGGTGAGACATTGATGACAGGTGTCGTCCTCAGTCGCTCTTTATGTATTTGGGGAAAGTCTCTCGCTGGAACCCCGGGCTCACCAGTGTCATTAGTTTAGCTAGAACTTGCTTTGGAAAGTCTCTGCCTCTACCTCCCCAGAGCTGGGATCATAGGTGTTTATATATTAGGTAAATGCTAGGGATCTAAGCTCCAGGACTCATGCAAATGCCATCCCTACTGAGCCAGGTCCTCAGCCCAGACCCTGACTTTGAGATTCATTTAGAGAGTGATGCCTCCTTGGAGACAGTGATAGAGAGAAACAAGGACATGCAATTGGGGAAAGAGGGGAAGCAGACACGGCAGGGGAGCTCTTGCCATCTTTTACCAAGAACCTGGTGTGTGGAAACAGTCACGTTTGCCTCCGCATACAGCAAAGACATAAAGGGGAACAGGTTTGCAGAAGCACAAGAGGAGCAAATTTTAATACCACAGAAGAAAGTGATGTATCACCCACAGAGATTCTGGAATATTCTGAGATGTATCGGATATCTTGCCATGAGAGGGCAATAGTGAGTTTCCTGAGCTGAGAATAAGCAGCAAAACTGTACAAGAAAGATAGCCTGATTCTCTTTACTCCCTATAATACATTTCTTTCCATCTACGAACCAAGTAGATATCTTTGCAAAGGGGGGTTATTCTCAGTTTTATTTAGTGTCATTCCAAACGGTAGGAGAGAAAATACACAGGAAAGTCTTCCAGAAGAGACTCTGGCTGACCCTATTTGGCAGGATATTGAAGCAGGTTTATTTATTATCCAGGGAAGAGGATAGGCACACTAAAAAGCCCTGCAGGACCATGATTCTGAAATATTAATTTCCCTCCAGCAACATCTAAGCCTGATACTTAATGAAAAATGATGGCTAATACAGAATGCTAGCCTAGCCAGTCCCCACTCTACACAGGCCAGATGGCAATTTGACAGTAATCTGCGCAGGCCACGGGGGTAATCTCTGCTCATTCAGTATTTGCCACTCCACATCTGGAGTTCAGAACTTTCTGGCATCCTAGCTGGATGTAGACTCTAAAGTTCTGCCAAACTTGTTTCCCCAGTAAGAGTCACTCAGTCAGAGCTAAGGAGAGGGGGCTATGGGACCTTTACAAAGCCACATCTGAAGGGTGAGGGGACCATGGTACCTCCTGACCTCTAGATCATTCCCTTCCTCCCTCCAGGATCAGATCGTATCTAAAATCCTCAATTTAAGATAACACACTCCTTATACAACCTGAACAAGCCTAAAGCTACTGAAGTCTCAGGATGTAGAAGCCAGAACATGCCTGGGGGATTCTGAACTCAAAGCTTCATGTTCGACAGAGGCAATACAGTCTTGAGAACAGTAAAATGAATTTTCCCTTGTAGCAACAGAGCCATGAATGCACGGATCAGGGCCTTTCTTGTTATAAGTCTTTTTTGTTTTGTTTTGTTTTTTAAATAATGGCCTTTGCTGTGACCTTTTCTATGTGTGGTCTTACTGGCCATCCCCTCCCATTCTCTCTTAGCTACCTCTCCCTCTCTAAAATCCCTTTCCCTAAAGAATCCCCTTTCTACTGTGTGTGTGTGTGTGTGTGTGTGTGTGTGTGTGTGTGTATGTGTGTGTGTGGTATGTGAGTCTAGATGCTACTACTGATTGAATGCATGCTATGCTTGTCTTTCTGAGAATGGCTAAATTTTAACACGATCACCTCTTTCGTCAGCATACCTGAAACTGACACAATTCCATGTCTTTGTGGTCAAATGATGCCTCATTGTGCATTGCCTTAGTTGCTTTCCTAGATGCTGTGACAAAGAGCAACTTAACGGGGAAGGGTTTACTTTAGCTTACTCACTTGTTCAAAGTGACATAGACAGCCTTGATGAACGGCATAGCACCAAGAGCCTAAAGCAAGTGGTCATATCTGCACTGTATCCAGTCTGACACAAGGAGCTATAACACCCAGCCCACCCCCTGAGCTAAGGTAACAGTCTTGTTTTAACACAGCCCAGGACACCAGCCCATGGAATGATACTGTCCACATGTAGGGTAGGTCTCCCATCTCGATTAACCGGACCTAGAAACCCTTTCACAAACATGTCACCTTGGTGATCCTAGATCCTGTCAAGCTGTGAATCAGCACAAGCCATCACAAGCCCACACCTTGTCAAGTTGCAATGTAGACACCTTCCTTTAAAGTCATAATCTGTCATAGCTGCATGGACTCATTTTCTTTAACTATCGGTCTATAATGGGTTCCTATTAAGGCTGCTAAACTCTACCTGTTCTACTTAACATGTGAACAGGAGACAATTCATAGGCAGCCAAAGGATGACCCCTTGTTGGGCACTTTGAGTGGTACTTATACTACATCAGATTGGTGACATCTGTCCTACCTCATGAATTCAGGTAGATTCCAGGAAGCCACTTTCTAGGCCTCACACTTGCTTCCTCACAAGTGGTCACTGCTGGGCTTTGATTTCGGTTTAAAATAACTAAAGAAGGAAAGTAGATTTAAATGCTTATTCTTTGCCTAGCCTTTTAACCAGTGCCTTCTTATTGGAGGAAAGGGGTTTTGATTAGTGTGTTCAACTGTATTCACAGAACATGATCTCTTCATGTTACATAGAAAACGGAATGGGTGGGGGAGATATACCAGATAAATGATGTTTTATTCCCCAGGATCTGCAGAGTCACCACTGCTGCTGCTAAGTTTGGACTTTGTCCCTAATTATGTGATCCCTATTTTGACAGACCGTTTAAGGAACCATGTTGCAGTTTTAACAATTCTATCTGCCCTTGGTCTTGTTAGTGTGCTATTTAGCCATATCTACAGCATGGGCATAACATTCAGCCTCACCAAGATAGTACAAAGTGCATCATTATCCTTGGTCATCACCGTTGAAATGTCCTGACTTATGGTCCTGGAATTGTAGAACTTTGTAGGTTCAAGCTGATCATAATTCTATTTCCTCTTTTTCTCTTCCCCTCCTCCTTCCCTCATTTTCTTCTCTCCCCATTCCTCTTCCTATCTTCCTTTTCCCTTTCTTCTTCCTCCTCCATTCACCCCTTTTCCTCCACCTGCACCTCCTTTCCTCCCTTTCTCCCTCTTCCTCCTCCTCCTTCTCCATCTTCATTCTTTTATTCTCGTGGATGGAATTAAGCACAATCAGGCTCAATCAGACACAGTTTTAAGACTCTAGAACACTTTGAAGAGTCTCTTTTGTTGACATGCTGTCAGCATAACACCCAGTCCCAACAGGGCACTGAGGAAGCTTAGGTTCAGGACACATTTTCTACCAGTGCAATCATGGTTTATGAGAGCCCCACTGTGTCACAGAGCTTTGGCTTTAGATAAGCCAGTACAGACACATTTCCGTCTTGGGAATGCAGGCAATTATATCCACAATACCAAAAGATGCCTTTCAAACCAGCAGCATTGTTAGTATAATTATTTAGTCAACAAAAAGAACTCTTCAAAGTCCTAGGCTTTCATAACCGGATATTATTAAATATGAATCCCAAAAGGACAAGTTCATAGAAGAAGGAACAAAGTGTCCTATTAAAAATAGTAATTTGCTGACAGATTCAGCACACACATGATGCACAGCTTGTGAGCCAATCTGCCTTCACCATTAGCGAGATCTTCGGTGAAAAGTTTAGAAATATTCTTTTCATAACTTGGAAAATATTAAAATGGAGCATCCTTTTCTATTGCTCCAAACTAAAAGTAGTTCTATCCAATTGCCTTTAATTCCTATAAAGTTAAGCTTAAGATTCCAGCAAAATGGAGTGAAGTCTTCTCCCTTGTCCTATCTTCTCCAAGGAAAGAGTTCAGCTAAGAGGCATGGGGAGTCAAAGACGTTTATTATCAAAGCACAGCATATATCCCCAAGGAGAAGTCAGACTGTGCTGCTCTAAGGGGAGGGATAACAACACAGTGTGTGTGCACTGTAGAATTTTATGAATAAGGGTGGTGGTGGATTCCTCGGGGTAAGATGAGCCTTTCCCCTCACATATCAGGGCAGGGGATTTCATCTCCCTCTTAGAGTTGCTTCTTCCCATGATTGTCTAAAAAGCACACAGGAAAGAAGGTCAAAATCATGATGCAAATGATATGGTAGTGAAGCCAAGATTTTTGAGGACATGGGAGCTTTATTAGTAGGTATGTAATGATTAGGAGCATACTCTCAGGGGTGGGGGGTGAGGGGGAGTCCCTGATCCAGCAAGCAGAACTCAATGTTGACCTCGAGAATTTTGAACTATAAAGGGGCATTTGACTCTAAGAAGACACAGCTCCAAGCTACACCTGCAGTTTCCTTCCTTCCCTTGTGTCTTACTTTCCTCCTTGACTAACCAGGACACACAGATGCCAAGATGAAGTTGCAGGGCTAGGGACAAGGCTCAGTGGGTAAAAGTACTTGTCATGCAAACATGAAGTTCTAGATTGAATCATCTATATGAAAGTTGGATGTATTCTAACACAGACATCCGTGATCCCTGCATTCTTACTAGAAGAGAGGGAGAGACAAAGAGGACCACAGTAAGCCTGGCATATACACCGAAAACAAGCAAGGAGAAACAGCTGACACTGTCCTCCATTCTCCAAAAACAGGATGTAAAACAGACATGCTTGCATTTACATGTATGAACTCTTGGATGCACAAACATGAATGTATATATAATGCACACACACACACACACACACACACACACACCTTCCACATTCCTACACATGAATACACAAATACACACACATACACACACACTCACAGGATGAAGCTGCAGTTTTCTTTTATTACTTCATCTCTAACTTCTTGCCTAACTGGTTTCATTCTGCTTGAGGAATATGGACTCATAATGTAATAAAGGCCTACAGCTATCTGGGAAGAGCTATCTCTTTCTTTAGAAAGTTCTTTTGATTAAGGAAAGAGGCAGAGCCCATGTCTTAGGTAGGTTTCTATTGCTGTGATAAAGACCACAACCAAAAACAACTTGGGGAGAATGGAGTTTATTTAAGCTTACAACTCTCAGGTCACATTATCACTAAAGTGAGTAGGGGCAGGGTTCTGTATGTAGGAGCTGAAGCAGTGGCCAGGGAGGAGCACTGCTTACTGGCTTGCTCTTCCTGGTTTGTTCAGCCTGCTTTCTTATATGTCCCAGGACCTCCTGTCTAAGGGTGTCACCAGCCACAGTGGCTGCTCACATCAATCCGCACTCCAGACAATGCCTTGTAGGCTTGCCTACAGGCCAAGCCTATGGAGACATTTTCTCAGTTGAGATTCCCTTTTTTAGATGACTCCAGCTTGTGTCAAGTTGACATAAAAACTAACCACCACACACAATCTATGAACCCAGCATCCTTGCTCTGTATGTTGGTGGATGAACCAGGGCTGTTGAGCTGAGGAAGGGAGCCTGTTGGTATGAATAGCTACTAATCATATTGGCTATAATTCACCACAGAAATTATGTCTTACTTCATCTAAATGGGATGTGATTACAGTCTTGTCTAGAAGGGACGAGCTAGTATTTTAACTGTAGAACCACTTGAAGACGAATGCTGAGTTCTGAGAGAGACTCACTGGATGAGCCCACACATGGCTACTTCAGTCTATTTACTCCTTTGTTTTCTAAGCCCCATGAGCAGCTTAGGTGCCGAAGACAGAAAACTCACCAGAAACTCTCATATCCTGCTTGATGGAACCATAAAGGCTTACCCAAGGGACATTAACATAAGGGACAGAAGGTTCCAGTGTCCTAAGCCACTCTCATCCTCAGCAGAGGCAGTTGAGACATCTATGTGTGGCATTGTTATGATGAAGCAACTCTCAGAAGTTCTGTCTTCTCCATGACCACATCTGTAGATCTGAAATATATTTAGATATAGAGATAGATCTTTTTCTAGATGCCACTTTGCCACCTCTGCTCTCTACACTTCCCTTTTTCTTGCTGCTGCCCACACTCACTTGTTTACTATCCCACGAGCATCTTTATTTCTCCACTTTGGTGGGGTTGGGCACCTGAAAACTGCCACATGTTCTTCCAGTTTACCAGAGACTCCTGTACAAACATGGCTTTGTGTGTGCAGGTCATGAGTAGGACGTTACAATGCCATCCTAGAGCATCTAGGGAGAGATAGGGAGTTCTGTCATGCGCTTAGATGGGAGTCTCACTGCTCCAGTAAAAGTCGGCTGGGCTCAGACCATCTGCCTTCTCTGTAGTAGAGAGCTAGAAGTTGTAAACTGTAGTCCCAACACAAGTATTGGCCCATAGTTCAGAATGACTGAAGTCTAGGGAGCAGGTATTTCATGAGAGTCAAAGTCCTGGGACATAGCCTGATATTAGGTTATTCAATTGTATGTTTCAGTCTCCTCCTCTAGAGACCATCTCCCCAACCCAATGTAAAACTACCATAGTAAGGGGACTTTGTCTGACATTCTTCAGAGTACATAAAACTCCATTTTAAGGTAAGACCAAATTGTCCTTAATTTCATTCCACATAGAAATTGACCCAACGCAAACAGTATTAAAGTTAAAGGAAATCTGCATACAGGAATTGATCAGCTCAACAGGGTTCAATTGACAGCTTCTAGTTTAATAGTCATTGTCTCTAAAAGCCATAAAGGTCTGAGTGCAGGGACCTTCTTCCATTTGTCCATATCCCGGTAAGAGACAGCTTTGAGGATGGTGCTAAAGTTTAAATTCCCATTCGAGGATTGGCCCTGTTTGTCACTCAGCTTGTGTTTCTGCCAAGCTGAGTTACAAAGGAAGAGAGACTGGGCTGTGATCATTGCACTCCCGTGTGTGTGTGTGTGTGTGTGTGTGTGTGTGTGTGTGTGTGTATTTGTGTGTACACATACGCACATGCATCCCTGTGTATGTGTGGGTACAAGTGTGTTAGAAAGAAAGAGACGGGATTGTGTGCGTGTATTTGGATGTGTCTGCCCATGTATGTTTATGTTCAGGCATGTGTGTGTGTGTATGTGTGTGTGTGTGTATGATGTGTCCCTTGTTAAGGGAGTAAGGACTGAATTTGGCTGAGTCTTTGAAGATGTAGGCAATAGGGCGAATCTAAGAGATAAAGTTTATTCTCCAAAAAAAGACAGGAAGCATACAAGGAAAGAAGGGACTTGCAGCCTTCTCAAGTCGTGTCCTATAAGGGGCACACCTCTTACTACAGAGCGCAGATTAAGCAGGCCTTATCACACACACTATTCTAGACAGACTATGAAGATGGGACCAGGATCAGATATAGTGTGAGAAGTGGGTATCCTTTTGGATCGTGTGACTATCAATAAAAGCAAATCAATGGTGTGAACAAGCTTCCTGGTATTTGGTAGAGAATGAAGCTGCGTGGATGTGCACGGTGGCTATAGCAACATAGTGTTACCAGGTGTCTGACTCAGTGTGGGATGAGGTAAGGCTGAGTTTAACTGTCTGGGGTCTTGGATGTGGTACAGAGAGGACTTGATCTTTTGTGTCCCACCCTCCCTTATCTGAATACTCAAGGCTTTCACATGAGCAAGTGTAATGATATACATGTATTAAAATGATATACATGTACAAAAATTGATTAAAGCCCCTTACTCTATAGACTAGCTAAAAATATTTTAAAACCTCAAAATGTCCACATATGGAGAGAACATTTTAAATAACCAATGGTATTTTAGAAATAGATGATTATTATAGAAACAATAAAAGCCAAAGGAGTTCATAGCAATAAATAGCTGTGAAATGTGAAGAGAAAAATGAGAATAAAACCAACAGTCTACAATTCTAAGAATTGTAGACTGTTCACCAAACCCAAGGCATCATGATTACAAAGAAAGCCACACGTAGGAACATCAACGTCCACCTTCTGGGAATCAGAGAGGGACATACTATTCTGAAAGCAGAAAAACAAAGCAATGCTATGCTACCTCTAGCGCTGGAGTTATCTAATTCATCACCAGAAGCAAAAGAGGTTGGAGGCCTGGAAACAGCAAACAGCTCAAAGGAAAAGAATTCTAGGCAGAACACCACACCCAGTGAAAACAGCCATTGGATGGAAGGAAAGAGAGGGATGCTGCTTCAAGTTAAGTAGAACTGTGGTGATTTACAGCCAGCAGATCAGCTTCCTGGGAGTCTCTAAAGTGTCACGATCAGACTGAGGAAGATGTTTGAGAGGCTGACAGTCAGGACTCCAGAAACAAATGCAGAGCTTTGTAAATTTACAGATATGGGTAAATGATGAAAACCTAGAGATTGCCTCTGCTGTTAGAGACATGCTGAATTAATTATAGGATGCCTGTAACACTTGAGTGCTGCCCTCAGTGTCCTGTCCTAGGTAGTAAAGAAACTGTGACATTGACATTCCTAGTATTTGACAAGAACTGGTAAGCCATGAAGTAGATTACAGTAAGCTTAAAATGCATATGGGATGACTACCAAAACTATGTCCATGGCAGACGGCCTGAACTAGTGACAACAGAAGAACAAAATCAGTTCAGCTTACAACTAATGGATCAGCAGGACATTAAGCAAAAATGGGCTGAGTGTTCCCATTAAAGGTCAAAGATTATCAGACTGACTATTGAAAGTAAAAGCAATTATGTTGTGTCTATATTCAATGCCATTTAAAGACAATGGCAAACTAAAATAAAAGGAGGGATGCTGAGAACCCCAACCATTATGCTATAAAAACACAAACCAGAGTTACTATATGGACACAAACAAAATTAGATTTAAGTCAAGGAATACAAAAATTAACGATAAATGTATTGTTGTGATAGAACTGTTTTTTTTCCTGCAAGATAAACTATAAATGCATGCATCTGTTTTAAAAGCTTTTAAAATATACCAGGCAAAACAGAAAGGCCTGTGGGAAAAATAGACCAATAGACAACACCTGTCAGCAACTTTTATGGACTTTTCTGTGTAACTCACAGGACAACCAAATAAAAGCGTCAGGAAGAGAACAGAACACGAACTTGGTAGTTGCTCCCACCCAGCTAACACTGATAGCCCTCTGCAGCCGACCACTGCGAGATGCACATTCTTTTCAGGTGTAAGAGAGAGAAAGTTCAAGTTCACCAAAAAATTCGAAAGGGGCCAATAATGCAAATGTAACTTTTAAACATTCCCCAGCATATTAAGATGGCTCAGTGGGAGAGGAGGATTGCCACTAAGCTAGTGGCCTGAGTTCAGTCCCTGGGACCCATGTGGTAGAAAGACAGAAATCAAGTTGTCAATCAAACTTCCATGTCCATATCTGCAACACACACACACACACACACACACACACACACAAATAAGTAGATGTACTTTTATTAAGTTTTAAAATTTTTTTCTATATCAGTGAATGTATGATCAGACCAGAATGGAATAGAACTAAAACCCAACAGCTTATTGTTTAAAAGCTCACTATATCTGGGGAAACAGGACACAGAGAAATAGCCCAGGAGTTCAAAAGCTCAAAGAAACCACAGAGAAATGAAAATACATCCATAGTGAAATGGGATGAAGACAGTCAAACAGTAGCTAGTGAGAAGCACACCATCTGAAATCACTATATCAAACTTTATATGTATATGTATGTGTGTGTGTGTGTATATATATGTTATATTTTGTGGTATTAGATCCAGCCTAAGAAACAATGAGAATATAAACAAATTAAACCTATCACACACACACACACACACACACACACACACACACACACATGAATACAAAGGGTCAGATATAAATGGAACAGAAAAACAAATAACAGTTTAGAAAACAAAATACAAGTTTGGTTTTAATGTGTTTGTTCTATAACAGGGTCTCATATAGACCAGGCTGACCTCACAATAGTTGTATAGCTGAGGCTGGCTTTGAACTCCTGCTCCTCATGCCTCTGCTTCCCAAGTGGTGAGATTATCAACATGTGCCACCTTGCCTGGTTTCACAGCAGAATTTTAAAAGATGAATGGAAGTGACCCACCTCTTCTCAAATGTTATTATTTATGTACGTCCAGGCAGCACTTAATAGGATTAGTGAATCATTAAAAATAAAGAAAACAGGAAAGGTCATGAAGTTGGGAGGGGGACATGTTAGAGGGACCTACAGAGGATTATAGGGAAGAAACCTCTAGTAAACATGATCATATTTCATTGTATACACACGAGAAATCTTCAAGTAATATTTGCAAATATTATTAAAGTTTTTCTTTTTTTAAAAGACTGACATGACACATCCCATGGAGCGGATCCTGTGGAAAGGAGCTGTGGGGTCTCTGGGAGGTGAGACCAGCTACTCATTGACAGTGGAGCCTTGGCCTTACAACAGGCATTCTACCAAGCCTGTGCTTAGAAGTCTGCATCCCTCTGATGCCTGCTGAGAAGGCATTCCTGGAACTCACCCAAGCTCCAACCTACTGAAGAAGGCAGCATTGGAAGCACTCTCCCAGGCCTTCAAAATGTGACTTGTCACTTGTCACAGTGCATTAAAAAGTGAATACACACAGCAGAGACAACCCAGCTTGATTGAGCCTCTCTACTCTGTACTCAACTAGTTATGTCTAAACACTGCTCCTGTAGTTGAGGTATTTTGGTCCTCATTCTACAGCCCTACTTTAAAGCACTGTATTTCTAGGCCTTTGGTGCAGATCTCTTTATATACACTTTGACAAAAATTGTTGGTTTAAGCCTGTGTTCTTCCATCATAATGGTAGAAACAGGATCTTAGATTTCAGTGTTTTCTTTCTAATTGTCTCACAGGAGGTTTTTTGTTTTTGTTTTTGTTTTTGTTTTGTAGTTGGTTTTTTTGTTGTTGTTGTTATGTGTCAGTTGGCATCATTTTACTTCCTTGGAGGGGGCAGCTACTATTTCAAAGTATATTTCCTTATGTTTCTGTGTCACCAAAAAGATACTGATAGGTTACAGGATTTCAGCATCCTTTGCAGTCCGGGAAGATGCATACTCAAGGCAGCACATAAATTCATACAGAAGTTTCTAAACTCAGTAGAATAAATATCCTAGTTCCTGGACTTCAGCTTCAAATGCCACCACAATTCTATAACATTCAATTTTTTTCTCAAAATAGAACAATGAAGGTAACCAGAAATTTCCCTAATGGCAGAGACAGACACACACACACTGACACAGACACAGACACACACACACACACACACACACACACACACACACACACACTTGGAGGGAGAGGGACGGGGAGGGGAATGGGAGGAGGAGGTATATGGGAGGGAGAGGAGATGGGAAGAGGGAGAGCGAGTCTCATTTAGAGGCAGTTGACATTTCACAAAGCATTGTCAGTATGCCAGGAAACCAGCAGAATCATGAAACATATTGGCTTCAATTAAAAGGCTCAATAATCCAGAACACTAAGGGAGAAGAGACCCTCAGAAGGTGGAGGATAAGGGAGAGTATCAGTCTCTGATTCTCTGACTTTTTTTTTGAATTTATTTTTTATTGAATATCATCTTCATTGCCAATGGTAAGACCTTTCCCGATTTCCCTCCTCCCCAAAGCCCCCCAACCCCTCCTCCCATCCCCTGCCACCACATATATGCCCCTCCACCCAACACACTCCAACCTCCCCACCCCTTGGTTTCCCTTTGTTGGGGCCTCTATTGAGCCTTTACCTGACCAAGGAACACTCCTCCCACTGATGTCCAACAAGGCCTTCCCTTCCACATTTTTGGCTAGAACTATGTGTACCCCTTGGTTGATGGTTCAGTCCCTGGGAGTCTTGGGGCATCTGGGTGGCCGAAATCACTGTTCTTCCCATGGGGCTATAAATCCCTTCAGCTCCTCTGGACCACCCTCCAGCTCCTCCATTGGGGACCCCATGCCCAGTCCAATAGTTGGTTGCTAGCTTCTGCCACTGTATTTGCAGGGCCCCTCCAGAAACAACCATGGCATGCTCCTTTTAGTATATGCTTCTTGTGGTAGTGTCGGGGTTTGCTAACTGTTTACTGGATGAATTCCCAGGTAGGGCAGTCTCTGGGTGGCCTTTACTTCAGTCTCTGCTCCACACTTTGTCTCCCTTATGGCTCCTGTGAGTATTTTGTTCCCTTTCTCAGAGGAACCAAGGCACCCTCACTTAAGTCATCCTTCTTCTTGAGTTTCCTGTGCTGGGTGAAGGGAATGTGATCAAATCTGCCTTCACTCCACATAGGGCACTAACCATACACCAATGAAAACACGCCACCGATATGTACTGGGGTTATAGGAGCAGGGGTGTGGTGGAGCCTGTAGGATGTGTGATGCAGACCACTGAAGGAGAAATGTTTTCCTATAGGTTCATGTGTTTATATATTTGATCTGAGGTTGGTGCTCTATTTGGAGAGGTTGTGAGACCTTTACGAAGTGGACTCTTGATAGAAGAAGTATACCACTGGGGGTAGACTTTTAGGATTTAGACCCTCTCCCCCTTCCTTTCCTTCCCCCTCTCTTCACTCCCTCCCTGCCCCTGCTTCTTGTGAGTGGATTAAGTGCCATCAGCCAGGAAGCTGCCACAATGCTTTCCCCTGTCTATTGTCCTGCCTCCCTCATCAGGATGACCTCTACCCTTCCTAAAATATAGCCTCTCTGGCTTCAGTTGCTTTGCTCAAGGCATTTTATCACAATAGTAATGTAACCAATCCAATGAAGGGGGAGGGCGTACTTCTAGACTGACTCAAAGGAAGCCGAGCCATTGAAAAGCCCACCCCACTCAGGCTGAGTCCCTGCGGCTCTCTGGTACCCAACTGGCAGGTGGTTACACTAGTGCTTGTTTCACCTGGTTGGTTGTGGGTGGATCGAACCTTGTTACTTTCCACACTTCCCAAGCCTTCTAAATTTAGTTGTTTCTTGAATTTTAGGAGCCTCCCTCTAGGAGGGAATGTTGCAAATCTGAGGAAATAGCACAGAACATGGAAAAAACAAAGATATTATCCAATGACCACCCTCCCCTAGCCTCACCCTCGCTGTGCTTTGAAGTCCCTGTGCTGTAGCATCCAGTGTCACTGCCTGCACAAGCCCCACCCATACTGGGCTATGGATGTGAGAATCAAAGGCATCAGATGAGCTCAGAGAAAGCATGTACTTTGGGGTTAGCACTGTTCTGTCTTCCAGGGCTGCTTGGAAGATGCCCCAAGGGAGGCCAGGCTTACACTGGCTTGTCAATAATAAACCCAGCTATCTCCAAATGAACTAGAAGTTCGAACCATGAGCACTGAGATTAGCTGGACTTTCTGATCATTCTTTAGGCATGTCTCCACATAGAATATCTTGATCATTGAGAACAGAAGGAAAGTGGAGGCTGTCTCTAAACTAAACATCTAGAAAATGAAGACTTGAGAGTTCAAGTCAATCTGATATAGAGAAATTTGTTGGTGTAGTGTACATTTAAACACTGGACACAAATCCCTATTCAATTACATGTTTCCAAATGGTTCCTCTAACAGTAAAAGTCCAAGTCCTTAAGTCTCTCCAACCCTTACCCTTAGAAAGTTTTATTTGGACAGTGACATATGTATTTGATTTCAACAGAAGGGGCTGAGGCAGAAATGAGAAAATTTTGTCTCACATATATCATGACAATTACATCTCTAACTGGGCCATGCAATTGTTCTGCCCTGAGACCTGGAGGGACCAAACGATCTTCAAAGGTCCCAGGTACATAAATACCGACATCTTTACAGATGCATTTCGGCTCCGCTGAACATGACCAGGGTTTGTGTGGCGTGGTGCGGGCAGTCTGAATTGATGCATTCCTTTTCAGGTGACATTATTACACCATGCTTATGCCTCAGAGGTTTACCGGAGACCGCAGTAGCTGCAGCAACTTAAAGTGAGGAAGCAGGAGGGAGCCATCCAATAACATAACGGGCGGGGGAAATTAATCTAAATGTTAATGCTCCAACATCTCAGACTCCTTTGGGCTTGAATTTGAAAGAATTGTAGCAGGGCACAATATCAGAAAGGATGTCTGAACCAAGGGCACCCTGAGGAGGTAGTGGGGATCTCTCACAATGGAATAGAATCCAATTAGAACCCAACCAGAAACACACACACACACACACACACACACACACACACACACACACACTCCTGGTACCCGAGTCCATACTTCAGCAGGTATCCCTTGACTACAGCTGTAGTCATGAGCAAATCTATTCGTCCATTGAAACAATGATCTTCTGGACATTGCAAGTCACTGGAAGGTTAAATAAATTTTAAAATGCACGGCTTTAATAGGATTTTTATCATCTGTAATCGGGTACTACCCCTCCCTTCCACCATTTTGTATTTCCAAAAAAAATATGCATGTGTCATAGTGAGGTTTTCTGTTGCTGTGATAAAACAAAGTGAGCAAAAGCAAGTTGGGGAGGAAAGGGCTTCCGGCAGCTTACACTCCCACATCACAGTCCATCCCACTAAGAGAAGCCAGGGAAGGAATGCAAGCGGAACCCTGGAGGAAGTAACTGACACAGATGCCATGGAGGAGGCTACCTACTGCCTTGCTCTGCACAGCTTTCATTTACAGGCTAAGTGGCTCCCCATACCTAATAAGCCAGTTAATGAATTAATAGTGATAGGTGGAGAGTGGAGATTTATTCTAATAGTTTCAACATGCTTATGACTGATCATCAGGATATGCCCTCCTTCAAACACCTCCCACCCACCCCATGCCCCACCCCCATGTGCTGTTTACAAACTCACCCAGATCTCAGAACTAAGAGACAGTGCTAGTGACTTCCCTGGGTGGCTTCTGCTTCTCCTTCTACTCCACAAGGAAAGACACTGTTCTCTTTGTGCCTCTTGTGGCAGTACAAATGTAATCCCATGTGTGGGCGTAAGGGCACAGCAATGCACATGCACATGTGTGTCAAAACCAGAGGTTGGCATCAGGTGTCACTGTCTACCTCATGTTAAGGCGGGACCTCTCACTTGAAGCAAGAACTAGCCAATTAGGCTGATCTGGCTAGCCAGCTTGCCCCATGGAACAATTCAAGTAGCAGAGACGCTCCTAAATGGAGACTCATTCCAGAAGAAATCTTTAGCCTGGCCTTAGCACAAAGAATGACAGCTTTCTATGAGCACTATCAATGACCATAAAACTGGTGACTTAACATAGAAAAGTTATTACAGATGATTACACCCAAAGTCAAAATGGTTCTCACCAGGCACCAAGGCGTTTCTTGAGGCTCCAAATTGGAAGCTCTTGCAGGTGTCTCGTGGTGATTCGTGGCCACAAGTCCTCTGCTTAATCCTGCCTGAGACTCCATGTCCCTGGTCACGTGCCTTATCACAGCTTTTCCCAGCCACAGTCAGAAAGATTTTTATCTTTTAGGACTCAGGGAATTAGATCAGGCATATTTACATAGTCCAATAAGCTGCCCGGCCTAGGTTCCTAAACTGACTCAGCTGAAAGACTGAGCCCGGTAACATATTTACTACTTTGGATGAAAGGATGTGAGAGCACAATTCTGCTGCCACATGGAATGCCCATATTTTTCTTGTCCAAGACCAACCCAGTAGCATGATGTACTCCACATGCCAAGCATCACCAAACATAAACATGATCATCTCCTTGGAGTTCCCTAAGTCTAGACCAGAGGAAAGAAAAGAAACCCATCTTCCGCAAAGGCTTTTTTTTTTTTAAATCAAAGCTATCTTTTCTCTGTTTTATGTATGGCACAATCCCTTCATAGAATAATGTTTCTTGTTATTCTTATGTAATATGTCTATGAAATGTATATAAGAGATGCATTTTACAGGTATACATACACAATTAAAGCTAGAACAGAGGCTAGGTGGATCAAGTTAGGAATATTTAGGTAGAATAATATTACAAATATTTTTGCATGTATGCGTGTGTGTGCTGATACACACACACACACATACATGCATGTGCGCAAGTATACATGCACATGCATGAGCATGTATGGAAGCCAGAAGTTCATGTTAGGTCTCTCCCTCTGCTGCTCTCCACATTACATATCGAGACAAGGTCTCTCACTTATACTGAGCTGGCCTAATTTGCCTAATATGGCTAACCAGCTTGCTATAGGAGTCCCCTGCCTCTGCACCCCCAAGTGCTGGGATTACAGGTGGGCTCTTAAGCACATCGGCATTTACATAGGTGCTGGGGGTCCAAACTGAAGCCCTCACTCCCTTTTTTTTGGCAGAAGCCTTATCAACAGAGCCATCTCCCTAGCCCAATATCAAGGATTTTGACGCAGCAGCTTGACGGATAGAAATACTTAGCTGCACACAAATTAAATTTGTCATGTACACTTCACTTCAAATCAGTCTTACAGGAGATGTGAAGTTGATCACTCAGGAAAATGCATGTCCTTAAACAGCTAAGTAACATGATACGGCTTTTTAAAAAATGAACTGATAACTCAAGTTCCTGAGGGCAGAAATGTCAGGTCCACAAGGCACACAGCCCTTCCCATTCCTGGGCACTGTCACCAGTGTAATGAAGGAAAGTCATGATCTCTTTAACTAGAGGCGAAAACACGCTGGAATCTTGCACCCTCCCCTCTGCAAACCCCTCTGCACAAAGATCCTTTCCATGCTGGAAGGGAGAGGGCAGCTGTTCCCTGTACCCCTTAGGAGGTTCCCACTTCCTTCTTCAAACCACTAGGTCATCTACCCCTCTCCATCCTCCTATCAAAATAACTGAATATCTTTATCTCAGAAAATGCCACCAGGCACAGTAATCTTTCTAATTAAACATAGTATTCAGAGTACGTGTAGTTATTCCTATATGGTACACCCATGACTTTAGTGCAAGCCCTTCAGGATGTCTAACCAATGTATCCAAGAGCCTACTAAATATTCAATCCCACAAGAATCATCTTTACTGTGATTGCAATCTATACATCCATATCCGTGTCTATATCTGTCTATCACTTTAGCTTTATCTGGAGGGAGGGCAGGGGGTACTCACGATTGAGCCTCTAGAGATTTAAAGTGAAAATTGTCTGACGTTGTTGTATAGGTTTTTCCCCCATGTTGAAATATTTCCAGTCTAGAGGAAAAGCTGTTAAGATGATAAAAGTGAGTAAACTGGAAAATCTCAAGACTTTAGTCCCTCGCTCCAAAGGGGTGGGCTGGGGAGTAGCGCTTTTCAGCATCCATTCTGAGAATCAAGGTGACATAGAATTTTAAGGCAGTAAAGAAGAGAGGGAAAGGAAAATATACGCATTTGAGACCTGGACTCCTACAAGAACAGAGGCAGGGGCATAGCACCAATGAGACCTTTCTGAATAAGTGGAAAATGAGCTGTTTCCCTCAGGCACCAGGAAGTCAGCTGAGCTCTGGCTCTTTCTCTCCATAGTGACGCTCTCGTTTTCTTCACGTGTAAACGTTGTACAATCCTTAGAACAGGAATTAAGTGTCTAGCTGAGACCAGCCTTCAAAACTCACAGCAGGCTTCCTGCTCCACTGAGAACACAGGATATAGTCCTACTGTCCTGTCCTACAGCCATTCAGGGAAGATCTCTTTGTGACCCAAGAGCTCTGTGGATCAGCTTCCATCGTGAGCCTGGCTCGCACAGATCTTGTAAGTGGCTGCTGTCTCTGCAGCCTCTCTACTCTACCTCTCCATGCACAGATACAGGAGGCACAGCTACAGTAGACCTTTCTGTAAAAGTTATGATTAGAATGTGCCTGCATCGCTTTGTTCTGAGCATACGAGAAATTGCTACTCGAAGCAATTTAAAGAACAAAAGAAGTCAGAGCCTTGCTGATGCCTGGCTTTAAACCTCATCTAATCTGCTTTTAATCTTTATAGGTTTGAAACTCCAGGTTGTGAAGCCTTTAACACTCTGTGTTCTCCATGGATTCCTTTTCTTCCTGGGTACAGTCTCTGAGAGGCAAATAGCTTGAGTATCATAAAGGCAGAGCAGATCACAGCCTCAGCTGCCTTCTCCTCCTCCTGGGCATTAGGCTACACCATTGAATGGCTCTATCCAGCACATTTGAAACCACTCTTAGTTTGCATATTGACATTTATGAATGGTCTGTCTCTTTTCTTGAAGATGGGAGATAACCACCAATTTAGGAAGCACCCTGCTTGACAGTTAAATATTCTTTACACCAACTAGTGTTAGTAATGACTAACACTAAGTAGACATTTCCATCCCTTTAAGTTTCTGACTTTCCACTAATTTTTCCATTAAATAAATACCACAGGGTTTGGGAAATGGATATCTCCTCAGTAGATTTAAGGGAATGTATTGATGTCTTGTATTTTTATTGGAATAGCATGATAACAACATTGGTATCTTCAGCTAACAGCACAGAGGCACACTCTGCAGAGTGTGCTATAGAATGCAGTAAGTAGCCTTAACTGGATTCACCTTCCTGTAGTTAGGGACAAACTGTGAATGTCTACTCCCCCAATGGCTTTGGAGACTTGCTTCTGCAGGAATAGCAACTCTGGGGATACACAGCAAAAGACAAAGGGAAAGGTTTTTACTGTGCTCTGCCAAGTAAGGCATTTAGGGTGGGATGATTCCTTGAAGAAGCAGGTTTGCTTAAAAAGTTTGATTCCAAGTCTTTTCATCCATACAGTCTGGGCAATATCAGCAGTAGGTTCTTCTTTGCCCATTTTCCCAAATATCTCTGTTGAGCATCTTCCCTCATGCTAACAAGTGACCAGGGTGGTAGTTCACAGCAGGGAAGTCAATTGCAAAAACATCAATAATCTGGAGGGAGGGAGGGAGGGAGGGAGGGAGAGAGAGAGAGAGAGAGAGAGAGAGAGAGAGAGAGAGAACAAGAACCCCTCCCTCTGTCTCTCTGTCTCTTCTAGCCCAGGAATGGATGATGTCTTTTACTTTTCCAAGATGAGTGAATTCCAAGTTTCATAGACTTCTGTTCACCTGCCAGCCACAATGCAAGTGGGACAGAGATACCAGCCTCCTTATACACAGTAGCATACTGGTCTGCAGGAACAGATCACTGCCTGAGTACTCAGACTCCCCTGTCTCTTTTCATCAGCTAAGTTCAATTTTCTAACGATCTCTCTGATTGCGTGAGCTGTTCATTCCCGATATCCTATCCACACTTACAACTTTCAAGCCCCTCCTATTCTGACACTCTATTTAATTAACTCTTGCTTCTTTTTTCATCAACCTCAGTTTCTTTAGAGCCTACTGGCTCTGGGGCCAGCCCCTCTCTGGTTTTCTCTACCTAGGCCCTCTCCAACATTGCTGCAGAGATCTCTAGGTCTTCTGGCAAGGCCGAAAAGCATGCCATGTGCATTGCTATTTTTTGGTTCAAAGTTGAAAATAATTCCCCAGAGGAGTTGACAAGAACCTAACTTCTTTTATATGATATAGGCTAATTGGATGAGTCCTCAGACTTTAAATCTAATTGCAGGCATTTTTCAGTTCCAAAATCTCACATCCTGCTCCTTGGTTATTTTATTCTTCAACCACAGCCAAAAAAAAAAAAAAAAGGACGTTTTATAAATTGATTTCATGGGATAATTAGATTAGAGGTATCTCCATTAGTGAGAAATGGAAGCCATCATAATTGAATGCAACTCAAGTTGTGTGTGTGTGTGTGTGTGTTTCATTACTGAGTTTCCATTCACCCTTAGAAGCCAGGTGTCTGATCTTCATAGGTCTGTGATGTTGGTCAATCCTCTCATCTCTTGATTCCTCTAAGTCCTGAGCCAACACCAGGAATTCCACTATCCAATGGAATTCAATCCTCTTGTCAGTGGGCCCTGAGAACAGCACCTACTATTCTTTCTGCATGACCTGGAGATGCTGCTGGGTGTTTAATACTCAGCTACCATGCATCCAGCCTCCAAGCATCCACCTCCAGGATACAAAGGCTCCATCAAAGGCACTGTTAAACCCTTGAATCACCAAAGCTGTCTGATATCTTCCCATCTTCCCTGCACTGACAGAAGATGTTGCCAATCAATCAACATCAACAAGCAACAGCCTTAGGTAAGGTAATCCCACTTCCTCCAAGGCTCCCCGCTGTTCAAACAGTCATGGGGCAAAGTTGGTGTGTGCTTCCGGATGTAAGGTAGTTCAGAAACAAATAAGTCTCTGACTAGCTCACCTTCACAAGAAAGTTGCCATCATCCCTGTCCTACATCAAATCTTACTAGTTATCCAAATCTGAAGGGCACACATGATTATTAAAAGGTCCTAATGCCCTTTTACTGAACAAATCCCACTACAGATTCAGTCTGTTCCCAGTGGCTTGGACCCTCACTTCCACTCGCTTGCCCCAAGATGGAAGGCTTTGCAAGCTCTCTGCTCAAAAGGGCCCAAGACAGAATGGGCCTCTGGTCTCCCAGAGCTCAGGAGAGGGAACTGCCTAAAGTTCTGTGTCACTCTCAGTTTGTGTATCCTCTACATCCTGACTATAAGGAGGAAGTAGAACTGTGAACTTCCTGATGATTCACAGGGAGGAGGAGGCCTGCGGTTCCACAGAGTGAATCACAGGAGACTGTAGAATGGCTTTCAAACCACTCTGTCTAGAAGAATCTCCTAGGAGCAGGTAAACCAGATTTGAATATCAACTCTAGGCGGGGAAGGTTTACCCATTTCAAGGAAGACTTCTATCCCCAAGGCGATGGTCTCCTGGCTGCATGGTTGATACCACGTTGACAAAGAAGTATAAGGAAGCAAAGTCTCCCTGGTGGAGAGAACTACTGAACATGCAAGGCTTCTAAATATCTGTCATATGCAAGCAAAAATTTGAGGATTTTGTTCCAGGATAGTTCATAGAGTCTGGATGGTGTCTTAGTTTGCATTTTAACAGCTACCAGGTGATACCCGTGTTTCTAGCTCCAGGGCTATGCTTTAGGGCCAAAACTCCAGAGTGCTTTCTCTCCCATGCTTCATGTCCTCTGAGCCCACCCAGCAGATGCTGTTTGAAACATCTGGGTTGGGGTTCAAACATCTGTTTTACAAGTTTTAAGTATTTCTTATGAATGAGATGACCGAGATCTCATGCTTAAGCTCTCGGGACCAGAGTTCAGATACTCTGGGAAGAGCTTAGAATCTTTTGGAATTGTACCCCAAATCGGGGCCGCAGCTGAGAGAAGAAGACACTGTATCTGTACTGTGTTCACTTGCTGGTCTGTGAATAGGAAGGAAGGCAGGAGAAAGAGACAGGAATGCCTGAGGTAAACAGGGAGTGACTTCAGGCAGACAGGGCTTTCTCAGAGGCTCACATAGGAGACACAGTACAACAGGAGATTTATGATGTAAGGGCCAATAGGAAGGTCTTCCAAAATGAACACTTTCTTTTCTCTGTAGATCAATGAACTTAAAGCTCAATGAGAGACAGAGGCAAAAAGAGAGAAATATACACATACCACTGAGAAAAACATTTGTATCGATTGGTGTTGGATGTAGATTCATAAGAAGACATTCTGAATCTTTCACTATGGGAATGGAGTTCATGACTGTCAAAGAATGAATATTGATTTGCTGCACTAAAATGTCTTTGGGTTAGAGTTGAGCTGACTCACATGCAACATAACAATCGAAGAGGAGATGGGAGAGAGCCAGAGAAAACCGAGTTTTCCCTGTGTAACCCGATTTACTTATAAAGACATACCCTGAACCTCTGTAGACCCAGAAGCCAGGATGGGGATGGGGGTGGGACACCATGTATAAACCCATCACTGTGCTGGATGCTTTGCTGACATTATCTGATTTAAAACAACTCCCGGCATGGCAGGTGTTATTGCTTTCATTTTTCAGAGAAAGCCAGCAGATCTTGGAGAGTTTAAGCATGCTTTCATTTCACGTGGCTAACAAGACGGAAATCCAGTGCCCTCCACAGTCTCTACCTATCCTTGATGATTATTCTGATTAATGGTATATCACTTTATCCACTCTCATGGCTCAGTTCCCTGTGGAACTGAGGGAAGAAGAGAAGACACCATAACCCCAGGAGCCTCCTAATTACATTCAGTCCCCCAGCTTTGCTCTGGGGCCATCTGCTCCCAGCAGAAGCATATGCTAGGTCTTCAGAAAATGTAAACATGATCAAGTGACAGAGACACCTATTCTCCTTTCCCCAGCCCCTACCTACCTCATACCTAAAGTGCTCCAAGGGCTAAGTATCCTAAGTGAATAGAGTACTTGCCAGAGGCAAGCACGAGAACCTAAACTTAGATCTTCAGGTCCTATACAGAGTCAGATATGATTACAGGCTTCTATGATAACAGCATTCCTTCCTACCGCAAAAATGTAAACCAGACAGGAGTATCTCTGCAAGCTCATAGGCCAGCAAGCCTGGCATATGCAGGCCAAGGTGGTTCTGTGACCTCCACACTCACACCATGGCATACATGTTTCTGCATAGACACATACACACATACATATACACACACATACATACATACACTCATACACATATACACTTATATAAATAAAAGCATACATACACCACACACATACATTCATATATCCTATATATGCACACACATATACTCACAGATACACACACATGGGATAATGGGGTATTCAGTTATAGTAACAATAAAACTTATTAGAATAAGTTAATCGTACTACTACTACTACTACTACTACTACTACTACTACTATGAACTAGGTAGTATTTGTAAAGAACTTCTCTGGAGTTGCCTGCTTCAGAGGGATGATATATTTGCTCTATATTAAATAGCCTAGCATAGTAAATGGTTGTATTATTCTTTAATTAAGATAAGTTTAAATGAGGCATAAAAACTCACTTGCCAAGGTAGAGAAAAGTCTAAAAAGCATTCTCACTTTGGAGTGCCTCCCTGAGGTTACAGGATTGACTAAAGTTCTGAGAATAGAGTAAGTTAATTTACATGGTACCAGGGAAAAGACAGGTCTCCAGTTCTCCATCCTTTACAGCTACCATGAAATTGTTCATTGATTCATTTAACAGTCTGGTTGAATCCAAAGGGGTTTTAATAAGTTTAAAAAAAATGGCCAGACCCAAATAGCTATGATTGTATGATTTCATTCATTGGGACAGCCTATAAAAGATAACATTGTAACAATTGAGAACACAGTAGGTAGGTCTTCCCAGGTAGGAACAAAGTAGATTGGAAAAGCAAAGCAAAGCGTACATTGATATAGAATTCACCAATGTACTATTTCTGTCTTGAAATAGTTGGATATTATTGTCCTATTTTAATTTGATCTAAATGACTATTTTTCAGGACTATTTTTTCATCCTAAGTTTAGGATGATAAGTGTTAACATTCTGTCTAAACTCCACCCCACAGTTACTTGGCCACAGCCAGGTAGGCCTGACCCACTATTAAAAGGGGCTTCTTGCCCCTCCTCCCTCTCTTACTCCTGCTTTCTGCTTGCTTCTCTCTTGCCCTCTTGGGCTCTTCCCTCCCCCCTCTTTCCACTTGGTCATGGCCAGCCTCTACTTCTCTACTCTCATCCTCTCTCTGCCTTTCTCTGCCTCTACTACCCTCTTAACTCCTCTCCCCATGCCCTGAATAAACTCTATTCTATACTATACTGGCTGGTCCCTCAGGGGGAAGGGGTGCCTTGGCATGGACCTGCCTAGGCACTACCTTCCCCCACAGCCCCATAGAACATATCTTAGATATCTTTCTCTTTGTATAAACTCATCAATAAGAGCATCTGATAAGGTGTCAGAGGGAGGGACAAACAATTCCTTGGATCTGTTGAGAACTATAGAATCACAGTCATGTCACAGAGAAGATCACTAGCAGAAGAGCTACAAAATATTCAAAAAGCAATGAGAATTCTGGAGAACCCAAGATGAAATAGAAGCTGTGAAAAGGAATCTAACATCTGTAAATGTCTGACATAATTGCTTTCTAGAGAACAGGTAAGAGGAGATGACCCAAGACACACTGCAAATGGTGTTTAGATGAGATTCAAAGAGGAGAGAGGAGGAAATGACAGAGGGGTTATACTTCAGTTGTTAAAGCTTTTTATCATGGGGTCACAGGTCAGCAATTCTGCAGCTGCTTTGTGAGGAGACTGAGGTGAGTCAGATCAGTAAATAGATGGTTTCAAGACTCAGTCTTCTAAGCACTGAAGGCTCCAGTAGGTTGAGCATTGGAAGCATCAATATCTATCTATGTAAGCATAGATGTGTTACAATGTAGAATCTTAAATGTAGAATCCCAAATGCAATCAGAGATATGCAAACCTAGAAGCAATGGCACATAACTGTCAATGTGTGGGTTATCATACACACACATGGTTGGATAAGAAAGACCACCATAGACTCATGTATTTGAATGCTGTGGCCCATAGAGAATGACACTATTAAAAGATGTGGCTTTGTTGGAGTAGGTGTGGCCTTATTGGAAGAAATGTTTCACTGTAGGGGCAGGTTTGGAGGTCTCAAATGTTCAAGCTATGCCCAGTGTGGTACACAGTCTCCTTCTGATGCCTGCAGAACCGGATGATGTTTCTCCAGAACCATGTCTGGCTGTATGTCACTATGCTTTCACTTTGATGATAATGAACTAAACCTCTTTAGCCAGCTTCAACGAAATGTTGTCCTTTATAAGAGTTGCCATAGCCATGGCGTCTTTTCACATCAATAAAACCCTAACCAAGATATCTTTCTTCTAGAATCTAGAAGCTTTTTGCTGGAAGAACCCCAAAGCAATGCCTCTCCAGAACCAAGGATCACTTCCAGAGCCCAGGTCTTGATTTCAGAATACTATTCTATGATTAATAATAATAATAATACAAAAATAACCTGGGCTCCATTGGGACATGCCTGGCCCTAGGACTCTGGCAGAAAAAGCTCAAGTTAATTGGAGAGCTCAAGGGATTATGGGGGAAGTTAGGAAGTTTCTGAAGAGAACTGAGTGGGAGGTAGCTGAGGAGTGTAAGGGATAAACCAGTAGAGCTTCCAGCGACCAAGGCTGAGTAACCTAAGCAAGCACATAACAGTGGTCCCATTACAGACTGAGGACTAAACACAACTGAGAACACCCAAACATATTTATTTTAACAAGTGGCTAGATAAATAAATACATAGATAGAAAATCAAAATGTAAAATAATTTTGGAGATATGCAGAACACCCTCCCATGCGCAGGGCTAAGGAATTGGTTCCTACAGGTAGGAGAAGAGAACAATAGTGACTCAACCAGGTTATCAAGATTCTCATTAGTGGGTGGCACTGTGTGATAAGGCCATTTCCTCCCTGCCGTCATTCACAACACTGATAGCTCTTGATTCATCCATACAAGGTCACTTTAAGGAACATTTTACGAAAGCCTAGCCAGTACTTCTCAAAATTCACTGTCATGAAAACCTGAAAGGGCTGAGTGGTGGAAACTGGAGGTGTCACAATTTAAGTGATGCACCTAGATCATTACTGGATCAGAAATGTCACTAATGGAAAGACTGGAGCAATTCCATGGGTGGTTTGGTTAATAAAGTGGGAGAGAGGGAAAAAGAGGCTTATACACTTCAGGAAAACAGAGTTCTCAAAGGCCTTTGGACCATGCTGACGGCTGCCTCACACTTCCTGTTCATGCCTATCTGATCTATTCAAAGGCAGATGCTTTCTTTGCTCAATGGCACACACACACAAGGTTTATAGTGGTCATCAGACACCCCTACACTTGCTCAGATGTACCCTCTGCTGAGATGCCACCTATAAGATGGTACTGAGCAATACGACATAGTGGCTCAACTTTGACACATGCTCCCACAATGCCACCATCCCATCCCCAGGGGAACTAAACCCCTTTCCCTTGAGTTTAGTCAGTTGTACTCTTGGTTGTCCAATTTCCATCCCAACCCTGAACACTGGAAAGTTCTTTCGAAACTTGACACAAAGAAAGAGGAAACCCCAAGGCTTCCAATAGAGCTCACCTGCTTATACTGTTTCTTGGGTTTCTTCATCTATCTACTGTAGCAGGAGGATCCTCATGGAATAAAATTTCAAGATACTGGCTTGACACTCTTTCTGACCTACCTCACTGCTGTACATCATGGCATACTTGTTTCTGTCTCACACTGTGGTTTCCTTCAACGAAAGAATGATGTCTTGTTTTTCCTCATGAATGCAGGACCTGGTAAGAGACATGGACTTGGTTAGCCTGATATGTAAATGTGATCCTGAGGGCCCCAGAACATCAGCTGTCCTGTCTGGCTCTGGCGACAGAGCCACATAGGAGAGAAACACCTGGAAGATACTGAGAGTCACTCATCCCCATTTGAATTTGTAAGTCCCCTGAAATTGTTCATGGAGCAGACTTGAGTCACAGATGTCCTCCTGATTAGCAGTGTGCGTGTGCGTGTGTGTGTGTGTGTGTGTGTGTGTGTGTGCACGTGTGTGTGTGTGTGTGTGTGTGTGTGTGTGTGTGCAGTGACTCCCCCCTGAGGCTGCTTAGATCAGATCATGGGGCTCTGTATCCTTTCTTTATGGACAACCATCATCCCCCACAGTCAATTTCTGCTCAACATCCCTGCACAAGGCTTCCCTGGCTGCTTCCTAGACCCATTTCAATAACGTTTTGCTAAGCGTTTTCTCCCTTGAGAAGGAAACTGTGTGAAATTGTTATGGGTAAGGAGGTGGGGAGGATCAAAGGGGAGCTCTGACAGGGGAAAAGTATGATCAGAATATATATTTCATGAAAACATTCTTCCTGCTGAAAAAACAAAACGGAGTTCTTTCCCTGGAAACCTCGAATGCCTGAACTGGAGCTTCCTGCAGGTTTTCTTGCACTGATGGCTAAGGGTTCTCACCGGAGCGGGGTTGCAGTATAAACCGAAGAGCTGCTAATCTCTGTGCAGACAGCAGCTAAGGCATTCAAGTCGAACAGTACGCTTAATGTAATTTAGTGTGTTTGGCCAGTATGTCAGTTTACCCCTGGGTTAACAGGGAAATATGAGAAAGGAAGCTAATTGTTCCATTGCTGCTGTCGTGTGATGGGCCAGTGGCCCCAAGCAGTCACTGTTCTTATTAGATGGGTTCTGCTGGGCAAACGCTGTCTCCTCGTTGCTTAGGTTCCACTTATTTCTGCTCAGTAAACATGTTTACCAGACATGTGGCCTTGCTGTTAGACCCTCACATTAGAAAAACAGTTACAGGAGGAAAGGCTGTGATGGGTGAAAGGGAGCTTCACGCCTTAGAGCCATCCTTAGGAAAGAGTGGAAAGGCAGGACAGCCATGTGAAGTGCATCCTGGAGCCTTGCATTACAGCTTTGGTGGGCTGACAGGGCATCCTCAAGCCAGAGTCGGCACCATGGATGGCTCCTGCCTCTCACTGCAAAGGGCCAACTTTGGTGTCCCTGCTGGGCATCCCTACTTGCAAGACCACCAAGCAAGCATAAACTAATTGCAAATGATAGCATATTGAACCTGGTATGAAGTCTCCAGTGTCCCCATTACCGATCTGAAGGCCATGCATCTGTCATGGGCCCTGTTTCTTGACAGTCCTGTATTTTTCTACAGTTGATAGCAGCCTATTAGTTTGTGTATTATCTTCTCCATCGCCAACCTCTTTTTACAAATTTAACACTGTTACACTGTAGATACCTGCATGAGACTGAATAGACTCAGTCCAGGACTCGTCATGGACAAGGGAGGGGCTCGTGAAGTTCACCCTTCTCTGAAGAGTTATTGATGGTTTGTGGTTGCTAGGAGACTGGAAGTTATTTTCTTCAGTTGTGTGGCCATTGGTTAGTTACCCAGGGCTCCAACCCATACTAAGCCACCTTGAGTAAATGGAAAAAACATAGAGAGATGGGAGGGAGGGCTAATTGGGAAGAAGGAGTTTCAGTGAGGGTAGTGAAGAGAGAGTACGTAAGGGAGTAAATATGGTCACAAGGCATTGTATATATGCAGGTAAATGTCAAAAAAGGATTTGATATGAAATATGATTTTTAAATGAGAAAACAGAATTTAAGAATGTTGAAGGGATCTGTGTGACCTTGTACAAGTTTCTCTCTTCATGTGTATCCCCTGACACACACTCCTTTAGATAGGACCTTATGTAGCCAAGGCTAGCCTCAAATTTACCCTGTATCCAAGTATGGTCTTAGACTCCTGATCCCCCTGTCTGTGTCTCCTCATGGCTGGAGTCATAGGCATGCAATGGCATGTTTGGCTTATGAGGCGCTGGGAACTGAACCCAGGGCATCACTTACATTAGACATATGCTCTATCAACCGAGACACATCCCCAGCTCCTCTGTATGACCCATTCTAATGGGCCAGCCTCTACACAAAAACCAATCAGCTTTATTAAAACAGAATTAAAATCTATCAACTCAAGATTTTCTCTCCCCCTGTTCATGCCTCATGAGGCCATCCTTTAAGCTACCCTTCTCCTGTACTTGACTGCATTTGCAAGGCAGAATATATGTATGTAGTCTACACGTAAGAGGTGGGAGGCTCACAGCAGCATCAGTGACATGGTGTTTCACATTCAGTTTGCAAACAGGGCATTTGGCTCATCTCATGGAACAGTGCCAGCGCTCCCCCCACCCCAGGCTATTACCACCTTCCTATTCTAGATGGAGAAACAGAACCTAAAAACTAAGGAGAACAAAAAGTAAAGCAGGCCGATTAGGAAGCCCACGCAAACGCGCTGGATGGATGGGACATTTGGTCCACATAGACTTGGGTATGGCTCCCCAGAGCCCCAGCTGAGTCAGCGCAGTGATTCTTGATAATATCAGAAAATGAGTTTGAGAGAAAAAAAATCTGCTTTCTAAACCCATTTCTGTTTCAAGTTTTTTTTTTTTTTTTAACTTTCTCGATTCCAGCTTTCTAACAGGAGTCTTCGTATATCTTCGTACATGACTCTAATTCTCTGAGCATGCCAGCTTGGGGCTGAGCACCTTTGCCCTGATCTTTAACAGGCATGTCTCCTGACTGGAAGGTTCTGGTGTCAGAGTTTCCTTGATTTCTTTCTGTGAAGTTGGATTTCTCGTTTTCAGAGTACCGACTTTATTAGTAGTTGCGGTTTAAATAAAAGCAGCGATTTGTTCCAAGCTGAACCCTTCTGTCTGTTCCCTTTTCTGTTGCCTTTCTTTAGAAATGTACTCTCAATTAAAACCACCGTCCATCTATTATATGACCACTTATTACAGTTATTTGTTGACTCTACCTGCTTATCTGTGGGGCATACTGTTTGTTTCCCATAGCATTGCTTGTAGATAATTATCCTACTTGGAGTTTGCTGATGACCTGCCCATGTAGCGTCCTTATGGCTGGTACTTACAAAAGATGGGGAACCTCTTCATATGAGCTTCATGAGAACCGGGGCATGAACTGTACCAGGAAAGGGAGGGAGAAGAATAGCTTTAACTTAAAGGAGAGGCTGAGAGGTTCTAGGGTAAGAAAAGGTAGTGGAGCCAAGGATGGGCCACTCGACCTAGGTCCCATGGTCCCACGTGGCCATGTTTGTACAGGACTGTTCTTTTATGGTGTTTGAAGAGTCTACCAAGTGCTACCAAGAAGCAAAGAACAGTTAGGACATCAGATCTCTGTTGCAACTGCCTGGGCTGTGTGAATGCACATATATGTGTGTCAATATGTATGCATGAGCATGTGTGAGTGTGTACATGTGTGTGTGACTAGGTGGCATATGTGACTATGTGTGGTATATGTGTGTGCGTGTGTTGTGTGAGTGTGTGGTGTGCTTGCATGTACGCCTGTGTATGTGTATTGTGTATGTGAGTGTGTGGCATGTAAGTATGTATGTGTGTGTGTATATGAGTGAAGTGTGTATGAGTGGTATGTGTGAGTGGTGTGTGCATGTGTGTATGTGTGTATGTGTGGTGGGTATGTGTTTGTGTGGTATGTAAATGTGTGTGCTTATGGTGTGTGTGTGTGTGTGTGTGTGTGTGTGTGTGTGAGTGGTTCATGGTATGTATGCGAGTAGGTGGTGGGTGCGTATATAAGTGGTGTATGTGTGTGAGTGATGTGTGTGTGAGTGGTATATGTGTGTCAGTGGTGTGTGTGTGTATATGTGTGTGTGAGGGGTGTCTGATGTATATGTGTGTGATGGGTGTGTGTATGTGTGTGAGTGGTGTATGCGTGTGAGTGGTATGAGCATGTGTGTTTGTGTATGTGTGTATATACTTCAGGTGTGCCATAGAACATGGCATGCATGGGGTGCAGACCAGAGAGCACAAAGAGCAGCATGTCCAAGGAATCCCCCAAAGTCAGATACACAGTGTTTCTATTCAATCTCACAGTGTCTCTTCCACTCTGGTTCCCTTGATCTGCTACCAAGCAACAAGCTTTTCAATACATCCTCCTCTGGATTCAGGACTGTATCTACAGAATTCCTAGAATACTTTGATCCCAAAATCAGGTGAGCAGATGGCCAGCATATTAAAAATGCTGCCACTGCTGCCTGTGGGCGCAGTTACTTTTGGGTATTTCACTTGTATTCTAAACAACATTGTTTCAAAACCACTCCTGGAGGTCGCCCCTCCCACCCACACTTGAGAAAGTCTGAGGCCAGAGAGCTTTAATCTAGTCCTGATGAAATAAACAGAGTCTGAGCTAAAAATCCAGGGCTCAGCATAACCATTTCCATTTTATATTTCACTCTTAAACCCCCTGAAAGTATCTGTAAAAGCATCAGGGGTTCTCCTGGGGCCCCTCGGGTAGAATATGCTGTGTAGAGCTAATGGCAGATCTCAGGAGTTAGATAAGGAGCATCTTCACAGAGGCAGCTTTGTAACAAACCTATTTGAATTTGTGCATAAACAAAGTGCAGCACAGACTCCCAGACTGTTCCTCAGAAACTGCAGTATCATGCTGTATCCTATTTTTACAAGGACGCAGTCTAAATGGAGAATAAGTTCCAAAGAGCTGCAGAGAGCAGACTGCAGTAATTTCAGCCTAGGTGAGATGGGGAGGGGAAAACCGCCTCTGAGATGGCTCATAAATCCAGGTTATTTTATAGGCCTCCTGCTTCTATTCCTGCACCCATCCATAGAGAAACCTAATTTGTTTTGTGAAAATTGGAAAAACAAAACAGTACAGAATGCGAAAGTAGGCCTCAAAGACACAGCCATAGTCAGACTATCCAGGCAAAACCATTCCCTGGGCTGTCACAGTCTGTCTACTCAAAGGATACAGCACAAAACTCAGGCAAATTCTGGAGTGAGCTGTTCCCTAAGGGCACATGGGGGAGGGGTGAAATGGTCACTGGAGAGATAGATAGCCCAGCAGTTAAGACCACGGGATGCTATTACAGAGAACCTGAGTTTGGTGCCCAGAATCCATGTGATAGGTCATAAATGCCTGTAATTTCAGCTCTGGGAAGAATCTAACACCTTCTTCTGGCCTCAATGGGCATTAAACACACCCTATACACACATAAATAAAAGTAAATTAAAAAAAAAAAAGAAGGTAGACCAGGGCTGGGCCAAACCACAGTGGTCATAACCTATGTACTTACCGCTGTGACATCTAGCTGGTCTAACCTCACCTGAGCCAGCGACTCCTCATCCCTCTACTAAGATTCAGAAAATTATTTACCCCAAGCTTTCTGCCATAGCTCTGAAGCATAAAGATACAGAAGAGGCCATCCATGTACAAAATCAGGAATGATTACAGAACTCTATTCAAAGGATGATAAGGAACAGGCTCACTGCTCTGTCTGTGCAAACCAGACACTTCCATCATCAATGTACCGGACTTGCATTATCCCAAACACTGGGCTAACTTCATCTTCCTGTCTGTGACCCACAGAGTGCTTTTTTCCATTGTTCATCAAGGTATGACGAGCTTCCTGCCTGAATCCCCATCCGGTCATTACACACACTCAACAGCATTACAGGGTTTCCTTAAAAGGTTGGTGAGTCAGGTCTAAAATGAAGGACAGATTTTCCAGTCAAATGGCTGCTTGCCTTTACCTAGGTGTTCTTTTGCTAGTTCAGTATGGTCAAAGGCTCCTGCAGAGGTAGTTTTATAAAAGATAGTTTTTAAGTGCAGAACAATAAACTCCGGGGTAGTTAGAGAAGGGCAGTACGTTTTCTGAAAACTGCACCTTTATAATAGCATCTGAATTATTTAGTGGTTCTTTAGTACCTTAGAGGACCATTTGGGAAAGTGGAAGCCATGAGGGTCTGCCGTTAGAGGTTCTGAATCTGAAGGCTTTGAGAAGACCCAGGAAATGGCATCTTCATCATTTACTGTAGGAGGATCCCGTGCAAAGCCCAATGGTGTGCTGTGCTTGTTGGTAACACAGCTGAAGATCATGGGGATAAAGAGTTTCAGTTGAATAAGCTTCTGGAGCAGGTTGGCCTGTTGGCATATACGTGGGGAAATGATTGCTGGAAAGACTCTAGCATCAGTGCCTGGTCTCCCGCTCTGGACTATATAAGAGTAGAGCTGGCTGATGAACAAGCAAGGGTGGGATTATTCTCTTTGCTCTTGGCTATGGATCTGAAACCTTGGTACCTTGGTGCCTTGGTACTTGGGTTCTTGCCTTGAATTCTCCTCAGTGATGCACCAGAACCTTGAACTAGGTGTTGAGCAGAGCCCTTCCTCCTATGTTGCTTGCTATCAGATTACTTTTTATTACAGCAACAAAATGAAGCCAAAATATATGCTTGTCCAATAATGACTGTTTCAGCTAATTGTCACTTGCCAGGTCATCCTCGAGAGCTAGAGACAGGCAAGTAGTCCTCAGAGACTTGGTGTCCACTTAGTATCTTATATGTCATGAAGAGCCAGGTCTGAAAACCAAGTCCTTGATTCCCCAAAGCCATTTGCAATGTCTGGTGAATGATGGATCAGGAAAGCATGATCACAGAGACGAGCATAACTCAAGTCAAAATGCTCTGTGTGTGTGTGTGTGTGTGTGTGTGTGTGTGTGTCTGTCTGTCTGTCTGTCTGTCTGTCTCTGTGTCTATGTGTGTGCATGTGTGGGGTTGTGTGAATTTGTGTGTATGTGTTGTGCATGTTCATGCATGCAGATCTGAAATAAGAATCAAGAGAAAACATTTGTAAGAAGAAACAGAAAAGATGCTTTTCTTATTACCTCAATGCCCAGTGGTTAAAGCCCAGACTTTCCAAAGGGTTCTAAAGACTCTGATTCCCTAATACCCATCTCTAACCTGGCCACTTAAGGGATGATGAGTTCCCCCTACTCACAAATCTAAAAGAAGTGAAGAAGATTATCTGGGTATTGATGCTAGCCCGCTCCCTTCTGCAGTCTTCTTGATCACTGGCTCGCTCCCATTTTGCTGTGGGATTACAGTTACAAACAAGAGGACACAGGTCTCCAATACGTCATTGAACCAGCAGTTCACAAACTGGAGTTGGACTCTGGATTCTGATACTGAGTCTCATATCTATCAGAGATTTAATGTGTGGAAAATTGTCCAGTGTCCTTACACTCTGCAAAAAGAGGGATTTGACAAAATTTCCTCAAGGGGCCTCTCCGGGATGGTTTCTGAAGATCTGTGCGACAGTGAGCACTGGGTATATGTAAAGACTCTGAGTCAGACTGGGTTTATGAGAGAAACCAAGAGTATATTGCCAGACCGATGGCATAGGCCTTTCATCTCAGCTACTTGGAAGACTAATACACAAGGACTGTCTGGGTTAGATAGAGATTTCATGGACACAGTTGGCAATGTGTTCTCAAAAGCAAAGGGGAAGTCATTGCTAGAGATATAGCTTGGTGTATAAAGTTTCCTTGCAATATGTAAGGCCTTAATTTCAATCTCTGGTACAAACCAAAAATAAAGTCACAAAACCCACTTCACCTCTCTGGCTCATCACAGCAAAAGCATCCACCTTGTCAGCTCCAATCCATTTGCCACAAGAAACCTGATTGATTTTTTTTTCAAAATGAAAATCAATCATAGTCTCATACACTCATATACTCTTTCTGTCTCTATCCCTGCCTCTGTTTCTCTGTCTCTCTGTTTCTCCCCCATCCCTTGTCTTCCTTTTAAATCTACAATGCAAGTCCCCAAATGTCCTAGTTACCTGTCAACTCGACACAGCCTAGAGTCATCTGAAAGCAAAACCTTAACTGAGGAATTGCTCAAGTCTGGCTTGTGTTTGAGCATGATTATAGTGAGCTGTCTTCACTATTACTTAGTGCAGGAAGGTCAGGACTACCGCAGACAGTACCAACCATAAGCGGGTAGTCCTTGGCTGTTATAAGAAAGTTAATTGAGCATGGGCGTACAAGCCAGAGAACAAGCCAGCGAGCAGCATCTTCCATGGTATCTTTGTGTCCCTGCCCTGTCTTCCCTCAGTGTTGGACTGTGATCTGGAAATATAATCCAAATAAACCATTTCTTCCCCTAAACTTCATCTGGTGTTTGTCACAGCAACAGAATAAAACCAGAACAGTAAGTGACCTAGAAGCAAGAGTCCATATATGTTTTCTGGTCTTTTTCTCTCTCTGATGCCAAGCATGTTATAAGAATGTTCATAATTATTGATGGAACCAACAAAAAAGTGAGTGAATGAATGAATGAATGAATGAGTGAATGAATGAATGAACAAATGACTTGGTGGAGAGGCTGAATCACAAAGGAAATTTAAGGAACAAAGGCTGCAAAGGGACAAGGTGACACAGAGATGCTGGGCAAGGCTTCATGAACCCTACAAGGAGAACCAGCAAGCCAGCTTTGAACACAGGGAGCATCTGCATTGCTCTGCTCTGAGAGCACGATGGAAGCATGAAGTGGCGAGGGGAGAGCCACAGGCTGGGCAGCCTGCGCTTTCAAGAGCAGCTTCAGCCTCTGAGCTGAAGGCAAGGACTCAGCATAACGGAGACAAGACCTCAATGAAGAAACTACTGTCTCCATGGCCAAGACACTTTTGCGAAAGATCAAAAGCCAAGTCTGCTTGCACAGACATTTTTCAAGGCAGAAATTTCCTTCTGCTCCTATGATTTCATGTCCCTACTCTCCTCTGCCCAGTCATCCTTCCAAGCTCATCTGACTGCTGAGAGCAGGCAGTAAGAACCAGGTTTAGAGCCTATCCGATCAAGAGCGTGGTGAGCTTCGCTTATCACCCCCGCTGCCAGACAAGATGTTAGGTTCTGAGGGGGCAAGCCAGCGACACAAACCTAAATTAATCAGGACATAGATGCCTTTACCTAGTCCTTGGTAAGTGCCCTGCCTGCAGCTGAGAGCATGGGGTGAATCTGCAAGCTATGAGACTTGGGGCTTGCTCATCAGTCCTTATATCCCTCCCTCTTCTCTTTTGTGAAATAAGGACCCTGACAGTGTTCCCTCACACACAGGATGGGATGTAGGAACACTGGTAAGGTCCTCAGGACAGTTCTTGGTTCATAAAAAGTGTAATATCACAGTTAGGCACTGCTGGTGGGAGAGGGGTAGCATTATTATCATGACTGCTTTTCATTTCATTTTTTTCTTTTTTCTCATTTTAGGTTTTCGCAGTGTTACAGAATGAACCGAGGTCTCTGTGCTTCAGCTACACTCCCAGCTTGTAAAAATATATGTATTTTGAGTCAGGATCTTTTAAGTTGATCAGGCTGAACTCAAACCGCTCTGGAACACAAGCAGGCCTTGAACTTATGCTTTCTTGTCTTGTCTTCCCAAGCAGCTAGGATGACAAGCCTCTATGACCAAGCTCAGCCGAAATCTCTTTTTAAAACAGGGATTTATATTTCTCCCAGAGCTTACCTGATTAGTTCAAAATTACATATTCATTAAGTAGCTTGTAGATAACAGAATTCAAAGCACCCTGCCCCCCCAATTCTTTTTAACAGTGAAAAAGATTTTGTTGTCCCAAGTACTCTGACTAGCAGAACTGTAAAGAGAGTTAGGAGCTGGAAGAAGGAACGAGTGAATAGATGAGCGAATGAATGAATGCCCAGCTCCAAGTCTGCTCTAATGACATCTTTGTTAGCTGACTGCAGAACCATCACATCGTCACTCAGCCTCAGCTGCTTTGATGTGTGTACATGAAGACCACCAAGACTGTGAGCATGTGAGCTGTTAGCTTGTCCTTGGAAATGCATCCTGCAGAAGAATCAGGCCAAAACAAACAAAACCAACCAAACAAACAAAAAAACCCTCTTTGGTGTCATTTGCTGCTATAAGAGATAAAAGTTGAAGAAATAAAATCACTGTCTGGTGACGTGTAGGATCAATATGTCTCCTCTCTGTACAGTAGCTGATATCCAGGAATCCAGTAGTTGTTTATTCAGTCCATGGGGTTAGATATCCCAGCAGTCCTAGTCTGGTGCCAGGCATATGGAGGATTCCTGAAGAGCAGCTGGTCTTCAGTTTCCAATCTAATTTTGAAGAAGTCAAATTTAATATTGACTGCAGCAGCAAGTAGATGGACTTGCTATCAAGAGTAAATGCAAGCAGGTAAAAAGGAAAGCTTTCCTTCTTCCATGTCCCTTATATGAGTGGCCACCCCCCCATAAGGTGTGGTCCAGATTTAGGGTGAATTTTTCACCTCAAATAATCTGATTAAAAATATCCTTCAGAGCAGGGTCTAGAAGCTTGGCTCCAGTTAATTCTAGATGTAGTCAAGTTGACAAAAGACAACCCAGGACTCTGGTCCTCACCTCCCACTTTGAGGTGGGGTCTCTCATGCTCATTGCAGTACCCATCAAGCTAACTAGCCAATGAACTTCTTGGAGTCTCTTAGAGCCTGGAGCACTGAGATTAAAGATGCTGCTGCATTCTGCTTTATGTGGGTTCTAAGCATCCAAACTCAGGTTCTCACATACGTGAGGCAAGTTCTCTGTACACAGAGCCTATTCTCTAGCTGCTATAAAAAGTGTTTAATGCAATGTATAACACAGTGCTTTGGTGTACAGGTATGAAGTCTTCAGGCAGATTCCTTCCTAAGTAGAGCATACATTTTGTAGGGAATGTGATTTAACTTAGCATCGAATGCTAGTTAAGATACCAAAGATAATTCAGGGTGCCGTGAGTCCCTAAAACAGGCTACAGTCCAGGTTAGGGTAAAGGGATGCTTGATCTAAAATCTGGAATAAGTAAATAGGTGCACAGACATTAGACAGACTGAGAAGTAGACGACGCGGTTAGGAAGCGTGTCCAAAAATATACGTCATCTTAGTATGGAGAAACAAGCATACTATAGTCTGCCAATCAATGTGAAAAATAAAAAGCAAATCAAGACCCTATAGAGCTCGAGGTAAGGGTGAGGGTGGCAAGCATGCAGCTGACCCTGCTGTCAGAGACCATCCAGGGCTGGGGCAGAGATTTTATGTTGGGACATTACACACCAGAGGGAGAGAAGAAAGGAGTTCCTGCTGCTCTACAGAGGACTAATATGAGATGAAGACCGAAGCTTGCCCTCTGCAGCCCCAAGCTCCCATATCTCTAGTTGGAAGCAGGGGAATAATATCTCCCAGCTTGAACTCTCATGTCACACAAGAAAGGGAGCATGAGTCTGCAGTCGTCAGCTCTCCAAGGGCCCAGCTGGGTCTTTCCAGCCTTATTCTTTTTCAATTGTTCCTGCCTCCCACACCAGCCTCCTTCTTCTTCCCCATGCCTTTCTGCATCCTCATCCTATGGCACAAATAACCTGGAAAACTGTGTAACAGCAATGACCTTTGAACGCCTCCTACCCCCACCTTCTGATGACTGCGATAACAGGAGTGTGCCAGTATGCCTGGTTTTATGCCATGCTGGGAATCAGACTCAGAGCTTTTGGCACATGCTAGACAGACATATTAGTAACTGATCTATATCCTGGGCTGTGAAGCTGCATTGTAACATTTCCCTAGCTCTGAAAGTTGCTACTGTTTAAATATTATCATTCAGTGTGGACAAAGTATCAAGAAGCAGGCTGCTGGCCACAGAGCCCAGCAAGTACTCTTACCAATGAGGTCATCTCCTCGGCTCTTACTTTTATTTCATTCATTTATATTTTAATACATTTCTAGATCATGGGTAACATGACTTGAGTCACACGTGTCTAGCCAATTTCCATCAGATCATGAATTTTAATTTAGAAGTTGTACTTTCCAAGGGTTTTGGTCTATGATCTCCTGAGTGCTCATGCCTTTCTTAGCAATGGCAGGCATCTCCGCCAGACCCACGTGGTTCTCACACTATGTGCTTTTACTCAAAATGACATGTAGTTCTTCTTAGTGGGAGACTGTTCTGATTACTGGGTTAAACTGTTGTTTTTAGTATTCATGAAGACATTTTTGAGTCTAGCTTCCTTATCTTCACATTCATGACCAGCAATTGAGGCTTATTATTTATTCTCAGACAAAGCTCTTCCAAAGGTGGCTGGGCCCTGTGCCTTGGTTGAATTTTGATTTCATGAATTTCAGCTTACCTTGTATTCTGAAGCTCTGACCTCTTGTATACTGTGGTCATGTGAGTTTCAATCTCTGGTGTGTAACAACATAAACCTCTCTAGAGCATGACCTCTTGTGGTCCAAACACTCCATGTCTCTAGATCAAAGCTGCATCCCAGTAAGTACTGGATGACTGCATGTAGCTGTGGGGTTTATTCAACTACTAAGGCACTCACAAATGCTGGGATAACACCCATAAGCCATATTCGGATGGTCTGAGGTCTCTGTGACCTCATCAGCCACTCTCCAAGATGAGCACCATTATGGCCAGGAAGTTGAAACTAAGAGATTTGAAACAGATCATCAGCTATGGAGGTGAGATTTAAGCATGGGAAGTCTAAACTCAGAGCTCAGATACCTGGTCTTGATACTACTCTGTCAAAAGTAGCTCTGGATTAAGAATGAATTCATGAACACTTAAACAGAAAAGAATAAGGTCTCCAATGAAGAGAGAAGACTAGAGACAAGAGGGTCTGTGTTAAATCCTAAATGCAAGGCACTTAAGGATCTTGAATTTTGCACCATTTGTAGGTACACAACTTCTATCAGGAGTATATCTGTTTTGTGGATGTGTGTGTGTGTGTGTGTGTGTGTGTGTGTGTGCTGTTAATTCTTCCTTGGTTTCTCCAAAGCTGAGATGAAGATAATATAGCCAACTCCAAGATAGCTTTTCTATCTTTATATTCCCTCTAGGCAACATTGCCTCAAGGTTCAAAGCCAAAGTTAGAGACAAAGGCCTCTCAGGATTTTCCTAAATGTACTGTGTTTTCTAACTGAAACATGGAAAGGGTTAAACAATCTTATTTTTTCTGTCTCATATTGTAGCTATGCCCATATCCTAGATATTCAATATATGATTGTATATTGTTCTTGCCATGTGTGTGTATGTATATATATATATATATACATATATATATATATATATATGTGTGTGTGTGTGTGTGTGTGAGAGAGAGAGAGAGAGAGAGAGAGAGAGAGAGAGAGAGAGAGAGAGATAACATAATGAAATGCTGATGACGAAGAGAATCTCTTTGGCCCAACTCTGTGGTTCTAACAAGTTGATGTGTTTACTGAATCTATTGTTTTATTATCCTGGTGATTGGGTCAGGAAAGGAAGGGGAAGAGAAGGAAGGAGAAGAAAGAGAAGGAAGAGGGAGGACCTGCAGCTAGACACTACAATATTTTTATCCTAGCATGTAAGGAAAAATGGTCTAAGGATGTTGTCCAATCTCTGGATTGTTAACTCTAGGGTGAACCCTGGAGAAAATGGGTCTAAGGAGGACCTGAGAGTTCCTTCTAAAGGATGGGCATTCTCTCCATGTTATTGAAAGGTTGGTGAGAAAGACCATAAACTTAGGTGCCAACTTTTGAAACATTTAAACACAATCCTCCTTAGTTACAGTGAGTGATAAGATAGAAAAATGGTAAGAAGATTAGAGAGAAACTGAACTTTTTCCTACAGAGGCCTAGAGTTCTTCTGCCTTGACCAGTGCTGTTCATTCCTATACTTCAGGGACAGTGGAAACAGTTATAGTCCTTCCTATACAGCAGAGGTAGATGGTGATATCAGTTCAATCATGGGAAGTCACCTCATTAAATAAACTGGAATAGAAAAAGACTAGTAAGAGTCTTCTATGGGGCGGTGGTGGCACACGCCTTTAATCCCAGCACTTGGGAGGCAGAGGCAGGCAGATTTCTGAGTTCGAGGCTAGCCTGGTCTACAAAGTGAGTTCCAGGACAGTCAGGGCTACACAAAGAAATCCTGTCTCAAAAAAACAAAAACAAAGCAAAACATCTGGAGATATAGAACAAGGGTCTGGAAGTAAGCATGAACCATAGGTCCTCACAGGCACGGTCAAGGCCACTGTGAGTCCTCACTGTGCTGCCACCAACTTCCAGCTTGCCACTGTTAACGATTGTCACCCCATGTAATCATCCGTCTGTCTCTACTGCATCACAATTTCCACAGATATGCCAGAGCATTTACCTAACACGGCTAGCAGGTGCTCATTAACCAGGAAGCAGAACGAAGATTATCTGACCTCATTAAATATCTCAGGAAAAACAAGCCCTGCTGTCCACTGATGGAGAGAGATATAAATATCAAAAGTGACCAAAAAATATCCAAACATATGTATAAGCACATAGCCATTGAGCCATCTGTCCCTCACCAGAATGTGTGGCCCCAGCAGAGCAGGGTCTGTCCAGCTCAACGATTAGTGAATTCTCAAATCCCAGCCCAAGAACAAACCCAAAAGATAAATAGCTAACACACAAATAAACAAGTGTTGGGGGCTGGAGAGATTGCTCAGAGGATAAGAGCACTGAGTGTTCTTATAGAGCACCAAGTTCTGTTCCCAGCACACTCATGATAGCTCACAATTATCTGTAAATCCAGTTCCATGGCATCCAAAGTCCTTATGAATTCTACAGGTACTTGCATATATGCAGTGAACATATACACACATTCAGGCACACACATTATTTATATAAAATATATTTTTAAAGTATTTCTGAAAAAAGTGTTTGTGATGGAGATTCTAGGATGTAAATGTAAGATAATTTTAGAATTTATAGGGGAGTACATTTTCTACAGAGAGAAAATAACACAGAGAGGCGGGAAGAAGATAAGCATCCAGTCTTACAGGAGAGGGAACAGAGAAACTAGGCTTAAGGACCTAAGAAGCATAGTGACAGACAATATTAATACATAAAAGAGGATAAGATCATTGAGGACCTTCTAGGTCTACAAGAATAGTGATATCAAGGGAGATTAGCAGTACCCAGTGTCCCCTTTCCTTGATTGCTTCCTTAAGGAATTACTGAGATCCAATGAGCTCCACAGGTCTTGGATACATTGTAACATCTGTGTAAAGCTGTGAAACCATCATCCTGTCAGATACAATCAACACAATGAGCATATCCTTCCCCTGGTTGCACCATTATCCTCCCTATTCTAATTCTCCCTTCTCACCCCATCTCAGAGCACTTAGCTGGCTGTCTTTGTCTACTGTATCTCCTAAAATTATCTGTATACATGTGTCATATGTATCTGTGTATGTGTGTGTATCTATCTATTTATCTATCTACATCTATATGTATGTATCTATATATACATATATGTATATTCATATATATGTATGTGTATATGTATATACATCATATACATATATGCATACATATACATAAGCAGGCAGGCACTTAGTCTTTATTGACTTCCTTTACTTGGCACTGTTATTCTGAGATGTATCCTCTCCAGGGTGTATCAGTAATTGATTTCATTTTGTTGCAGAGTCATAATGTGACTCTATGGACACAACTCCACTTCTTCTTCCATTCAACATGCACAGAAATTTGGACTGTTTCCAGTTACAAAGAGAGAGGTGGTTGTGTGCAAAAGCCCAGGAGCAGCATGGTTGTAGCAAGGTATACAGTTTCCTAAGATATTGACAAGCATTTCATTAGTTGTTTTTTTTTTTTTTGACTTTTCAAGCCCATCAGCTGTGTCTGAGAGTTCCAGCTGCCTGCTCAGCTTCACAGGGACTTGGTTTAGGAGAAAGTTGGCTGTTGGTTCTGATGGACAAGAATTGGAATCTCCCAGTGGTTCTGATTCATGTTGCCCTGAGGAGCAAGGGTGTTAAGCATTTTCTCATTTGCATATTCTCTACCCATATTTGACTTCATGAAGCATCTGTTCTAAAATTTCAGTTTCATCCCCTCTTCTTATAGAGGTGGAGTCTCGTGTACCCTAGAATTGCCTTGAAACTTGTATGTTTGTAAAGATGACCTTGAACTCTTTTCACCTCCACCTGTGGAGTGGATGCGGACATGGACCACCATGTCAGGTTTATGCGGTGCTAGGGATGGAAGGCAGTGTTTGTGCGTGCTAAGCAAGCACTCTACCAACTGAGTTGCGTCCCAGCCCTGTTACTGCCATTTTGAGAGGAAGAAGAATTCCAAGGACCATTCATTAGTGTTTAAGAGAAAAATTCCAACACGGGCAGGTTGTAACCCCAAATAGGCACTGGGAGGAGGGAGAAGAGGAGAGAAGACGATGCCTTTTGAGTCAGGGTCAGCAGTGGAGGTCTGCAAGCAGCTGAAGGAGGGTGGGCGGAGAGAGAGATCTTTAGAGCAAACAGTGAGAGCATCCAGGAACATGGTCAGGATTTATATCCCTGTCCAAATAAGAAATGTATTTTTTTAAAGGTAAACGAAGAAGTTATACTTTTGAGTTAGACCTCAGAAAAGCTGACTGGCTTATCCGTGAGAGCTCTGAGCAATTGCCTGCTTGCGTGTGTCTGTGTGTTTCACTGTATGCAAGTGTGTGTTTCAGCTGTTGGCTGCAGAGACGGTCTCTTGAATCCTTGATGCAAGCCCATTCTCTGCAGCAGCAGGAGCAACGACTGTAAGCACAGAGTTAAAATATAGCTCTCACTGGGTATTAGCTCTGCACTGTTTACATTGGTTATGTCCATCTCTCTGTACTCTTTGGGAGATCATAATTGCCCAACTTTACAGACGAGAAATTAAGAGATTAAATAACATGATTAAGTGATCCCAAGTAGTAAGGGGGATTTCACTCCCAAACTGTGCTTTTAAGCCTCTGTTCCAAAGGCTCGGGTAAATCAGCCCTAAGTGTAAGTTCTCCAAGAAAAAGCAAAGCAAAGTGGTTTTACTGCCAGAGAAAAAGCCTTGTTCATAAATGCATTTCCATATATGGAAGGCATCTCAGAAGGCTTGGGAGAGTTTGACCTGAGTCTCTGTGACATGTTGGCACACCCAACTTGGCTCTTAAATGGAACTGGGGATGAGGTTAACTATAGCTCCCCCCATGTCTAACATCCCTCCCTTAGCTAAGTATTAAGTATTACCATACAAATCTACTACCAATCCACTGCCAGTGTGAAAGATGTCAGCTTAAGAGAGGACAAATTAACAACAAATGAGAGCAAAGGCACTTTAAAATCTGTTGCAATGACTGGTCCAAATGCATGGGATAAGTAACTATTGGTGCTTAGCCCTAATCAATACATCTACAACACAAACCCTACTCCAAAGGCTCAGGGAACATCACAGAGGTAGATGTGCAAGAGCCAGAGGGCCAGGACATTTGCTGGGAAATAGTGTCAACTAGGAATGACCGGGAAGCTGCACCCATGAAATCTCAGCAATGTGGTTGCCTAAAGAAGACCTGCATAATGATAACATGAGTTGACATCTCAAAGTGGATAAGACCATTGCCCAAGGCTCTATCCCTACATAAAGAGTTACAGGAAACCAATGGGTGGTAAGACAGGGAGAATGAGTTTCCTTCAGGTATGAACCCTCTTGATAGTTTGTCTAGTCCCAAGTGGTCAACCCTAAATGCATACACCTATAAGCAATACTAAAATGGACCTAGTAGGCAGGTTTTCTCTCTCTCTCTTTCTCTCTCTCTCTCTCTCTCTCTCTCTCTCTCTCTCTCTCTCTCTCTCTCTCTCTCTCTCTCTCTCTCTCTCTCTCTCTCGTGTGTGTGTGTGTGTGTGTGTGTGTGTGTGTGATGGTAATAATTATAGAAAAAGAAGTTATGAATTTGACAGAGAAGGGGAACAGGAGATATGGGGAAGGAAGAGGAAGGGATAGGTGATATAAATATAAAAATAAATTCATGTTTGAAATTGTCAAAAAAAAGTAAGAAAACTATATAAAACATTTTGCTGTGGAGGAACAAAAGTTGATACCAGAGTACTGTCTGGAAACAGCTTTGGCAAGAACTCATCCAGAGCCTCCTGCAAGAGTGACTTTTGACTCACTTTGCCTTCTTACAGTCGTCCAGAGAACTTCTGGTCTTATAATAATAGCTTATTATTCTGTCATATTTTTTGGGGTTACAGGATGTTTTTTTTTATCAAGTATCTCATTCAATTCTCCTAACAGCGGCAGCCAGATGTGACTATCCCCACTTCACATATAAAAAAAAAAATGAACAGAGAGGTAAATGGCTTCTTCCGCTGCTTCCCCCGGCTGCTAAATGGCAGAAATGGGAACTGAAATTAGGCCTTATAACTCATGATCCAACAATTTCCCACAATCCCCATGGCATCTGGCTCCAAGGAGCACAGAATCCTGTCGGAAAGATGTGTGTGTGCCTGAGACTAGGGTAATGTACTTGTTAAGAGCAAAGATGAAGGGTGAAGATAAACAAAAATGGTGTTTAAGAAGGATGGCACCTTGGGCCGTCCTTGGCACAAATGGGGTTGCAGAATGGTTGTATGTTGTTAACCATGCACACCCCTGGCATCCTTATTCCCAACCTTGACCCTAATCATACCAGGGAGTCCAAGCCCCCCAACCCCTGTTCCCTGTACTATGCGCCATAACTCAGCAACACTGACATTACTTTTCAGGTAGAAACCTCAGGCAGAATCTCAACCTTTCCATTCCCCAACATACACAAATACAAAGGACCCATTCCATCTGCACATTCACAGGATCCCAAAGAGATTCCCATATGCATTCCAGCCTAGGAGCCCTGCACAAGACCACCAGCTATCATCCAGATGAACGCTGTGCATCTGTGTATGTGAGGATCAAACAGTCTCTTTCTGACTCTATAAAGGCCCGTGGTAGAGCCTAGGAGCAGTGAGATGGTATGGAGGATAAAGGTGCTTGCTACCAAGCCTCATGACCTAAAGTCAAGCCCTGGGACCCAACTGGTAGAAGGAAAGAACTGACTCCTACAAGTGATCCTACACACACACACACACACACACACACACACACAGAGAGAGAGAGAGAGAGAGAGAGAGAGAGAGAGAGAGAGAGAGAGAGACATGCACACATGCACACTATACGAATAAATAAATGAATGTTTTAAAGTGCAATGATAACTCTATCCTTGTCTTCTACAAAACCTCCTTTTCCTTCAAACTTCCTTCCATTTTCTTTAGCAGTTTTTGTTACTAGGAAAACAGTCATCCTCCTCATCCTGCTCCCTTCCTGGCCCCACCAAGGCTGTTTTGTCCTCTGCCTCCTACAGAACATAGGGGAGGAGGGTGGCAAGTGGTCTCCTCACTCCTTGGTCTTTCAGTCATTATGTCCCAACCTCTATCCTTTGTGAAGCACATGTGAAGCACATGCTACCAGCCTTAGCCACCCACTGTTCTCTTCTTCATCTGTCAAAGACCTAAGCCCCAAGTTCACAGTCTCATCACCTTCACCTATTTTCACATTCACCCTGGTCACTATGCTGTTTCCCTTGCTCTTTAGTATGCTGATACACTTAACTCCATTATAGAAGCTTCACAGCTTCTATAACCTTAGCTAGCTCAACCCATCACCTGCATTTGCCTTTAGTCAGGGCCATCCAGTTGAACCTTTGATATCTCTGATAACTGGATTGCCATTTCAGATATCTGGGCTTGCTTTCTGGTGTTGCTGTTCCTATTGTTTTGAGATTTCATGTAGACCAAGCTGGCACTGAATTTGCTATATAACCAAGAGTCACTTTGGATCATAAGTCAAACAAACCTTTCCTCCTCTAAATTGCTTTTCGCTGGGCATTTTACCAAAGCAACATATATGAATTAGGACAATTCTTATTCAATTTTTAACCCTCCCTGGGTTCATCTTCTTCATCATCACCACACCAAGATACTGCTTACAGGTCGCCGGCAAATCTCAGCTACCAGAAACTCCAATCCTGTCTGCATTTTCCCCTTTCTTCCTTTCTGGTCCCTCTAAAGCCCCAGGAATCCTTCTTGGTCTTGTCTTCCCTTCACTTGTAACTATCCTTAATGATCCCAAGTAAAGTATTTATGCCTATCAATTTAGTATGTTCCTTATCCAAGGGAAATGCAAACTTGCTAACAGACTCATTAAAAACTACGAAAGCAAGCAATCCAAAAGAACGAGACTCCCTGGGGTGATGTTCTGCATGTCATTACAAACTGACTTGCTGTTTATTAGCTCTGAGGATACAAAGAGAACCATATCCTCTCCCAGGCCCTCTGTGTCTCCAGGAGCAAAAAGAGAAGCTTAGAGATAAAAAGCAAAGAAATCCCAGTGTGTAACCGACCAGCAGTCATGGGCAAACTGGGTTTAACCTGAAAGGGAGGCTGGAATTAAGGTAGGGGGGGCAAGAGAAGAATGGAGCCAAGACAAAAGTTCTGATCAAGGCTCAAAGTTTATTTTTCAGATCTGCGTTTGTATAGGTAAAGACCCATCCTTTTTTCAGCTGGGTTCTTATTTCAAAACAAGTTTCAGCAGGCGGTCTTGTTTTTGCAAGAATACTGTGGATGTGGTAAACAGGTGGTTTCACTCCAGGTGGGCTAGGCAACTGTGGCAAAACAAGGTCTGATTAGGACACCCCAGTGGCCATCTGAGAGAAAACTTTGGAATCCCTGAGAGTGGGATGTACTTTTCAGTTGCAAGTTGAGGACAGAACCAGGTATTTGAGGCAAAGAACTGGCTGCACTGGAAAAAATATTCTTTGACCTCTTAGATATTAACAGCACCGGTGGTCATCAATATGGCACATCACTGGATGTGGCAAAGTAGCTCTGCTTTGTTATCTTATGTGATAGCCATTCTTACACAGCCTAAAGAAATTACAGTGCCTGTGACTTGACCTCTTCTGGTTCCTGTTCCTCCTTAGTCTATTCATGTTGGCCTTTTGGGGTAGGTCTTAAGGACCACAGTCCAAACTTATACCTTGTAGACAAAGACACAGAAGTTGGCAGAGCTAATGCGGACTGTATTGGAATTCTAGAATTTTCACCCAACCTATGAAATAGAGAGAATAGTGCACACTGCCTGGTGAGCATGAGGCAGGAATATTCGAGGCTTTGCGTGGCTGATTCACTCCTGAAATTTGGTTTATTTGTTTGTGTTGCTGGGAATTGAACCCAGGCCCTCACTCATGCTAAACAATGCACTTTACCCTTGAGCCACATCTTCAGACCACTGTTAATGCTTTGTACTATTCTGGTCTCCAAGATGTAGAAAGTTGTTTGAGAATATTCCTATCATTATCATCCAGACCACGTCATATTTAAATCCTGGCTTATGAGGCTTGGTCAGTATATTACTGCCACCAGTGTGAAGATCTGAGTTCAAGTGCCCAGCACCTACCTAAAAAGCCAAGTATAATGGTGACTGCCTGCCTGAAATCCTAGTGCTGGGGAGACAGAGACAGCAGGCTTCCTGGAGTTCACCAGACAGCAATCTGAATGGATGAGTTCCAGGTTCTGTGAGAGGCTCTGCTTCAAAGAAATAGTAAGGTGGAGGCAGGGATGGAGAGATGGCTCAGCAATTAAGAACACCTGCTGCTCTTGCAGAGGATCTAGGTTCAATTCCCAGCACTTCTTTTGTGGTTCACAACAACCCATTACTCCAATTATGGGGCCTCTTTTACCCTCTTCTGACCTCCTCAGATACACATGGTACACATACTAAATATGTACAACACTCATACACAAAAAATAAAAATAAAAACATAAAATGGAGAGTGACTGGAGGACATACCCCCAAAGTCAACCCTTTGTCCTTTTACACGCACACACACACACACACACACACACACACATAAATACACACATACCTGGTGTGAATGAATGAATGAATGAATGAAGTGAATAAATCCAAGCCTTGGTTCTACAGTCTATCCTTTCACCCATTTATCCATACTCCCTCTTTCCTCTGTCACTAAACTCAAGGTAATAAATATTTTTAAAAAAATCCATACATATCAAACACTTCCACTATCTCCAAAGTTCTAAAGTTGGCTGTAAATGTAGACTTTCCTGGCAGAGCTGAGCTATGTGTCATCTGGAATGAAGGGAGAAATTTTGAGATGCTACACGAGGAAATTCTGGCAGACCCACAAAGACTGGCAGATGGCAAACACCACAAAGACATTATTCTTGTCTTTTCTGCTCTCACAAGCATCCATGACTCCTAGGCCACTCCAAAGGCACCCACAGTACAGCAGGGGACAGGATGTTTGTTTATATGTCAGACAAGCTGAAGCTGGTTTTCCCTCGGAGCTTGTACATTTTCTAACACGAATATGAATTAGTGGATATATACAGCCCAGTGCACAGTGGGCATTGCCAAGTGCCAGCAACTGTCTAGGTTGATGGATGAAAGGCAAATGAACCCTATAAGTTAGATAATATTCCAAGTGCAAAGGATATTTTTCGGGTCATCTATTCAAATCTCTTCCTCTTAAAAATAAAAGAAAACAGTCCAAAATGGCCATTGAAGGAACTCAGGTTTACACTGTGAGCTAGACACACACCTAAGACTAGAACTCAGACCTTCTGATGTCTGATGGTCAATCCATTGTTGTCCAGGTATAAGCTTTAGTTACTGGGTTTTACATACAAAACTGAATGTACAGCTCAAGCAACCAGAGGAAAAATATATTTTAAAAAAAGTAAAAAGGAAGGAAGAAATGAAGGATGAAAGAAAGAAAGGAAAAAGGCAGGAAGAGAGGACAATTATAATTGAGATGAAGCCTGTTCTCCCAGAGGAAGGCTGCTCTCCCATTTAAAGTGTCAATGATCAGAAGGACAGGCAATGATGTAGAGCATCTTCATGCCCAAAGAGAGAATAAATCAGAGCCTTACTTGTTTCTTCATTTGTCTCTCATTTTATTGGGTGCTTAGACGCCAATTGTGGTGAAGAGTACCAAAGGTATGGCCACAAATAAAATAGTCCCAACATTCATGAAACTTGCATCCATACAGACAGAGGAGTGAAATAAAGTATGTCGAGGGAACAAAAGAGAATATTTTCCAAATGTGTGTGCCTTGGGGTTGCCATGACGGCAGTAGAGTGTACAGGGGAAGGAGCACCTCTGAACAATGACTAGGTCCAGAATGGAAAGGACTGTTTGGGGAGTACCCTGGGTAGAGGACCCGAGGCTGAAGAAGCTACATATGCAAAAGCCTGAGGTAGGAAAAGAACAGGCTGATTACACTCATCTCATTCAGTCATGGAAGAGCCTGCATATACTATGGGCATATAAACTTTTCCTGGGAGACCATCTATCACCCCCCCAAAGGACACCAATGATTGAGAAAGAAAGGATTTTACTCCAATCTAGCTCAGTGAACCAATGGGTTTCATTAGAGATAGCTATATGAGCATGGATTACCTAGGAGTGACTATACCATTGAAGAAAATGACTCACCCAGTAATTGATAATGGTCTACAGATCCTGAAGGGTAAGGTTTTGTGACACCTGCTGCCCTAACAAGTGTTAACTGACTTTGGGGGAATGGTAGACCCTCCCTTCTTGTGCAGGTGCCCTGAGAGCAATCTCAGCTGACAACCACTCAAGAGAGCAATGCCCATGCCATGCCCAGAGGAAAGAATTCAACCCCAGTTGCTGCTTGGGGACCAGTTCCATTATTCTATCACCCCTTGTCTAAAGAGCTTACTAAGGACAGATATAATAAGAGGGATCCTGGCTCCCGCCACTGATTCTTTCTGTTCAACCATGGCCACTAACAGGTGGGAAAGAGAAGGATAGAAATGGGACACAGGGATGTGACCTCATAGGCCCAGGTAGACCTTGATCATTACTGACTCTCTGATCCCTTCCTTCCTTCTTCTTGCAGCAAATGGGTCTGCTGCTAGTCACAGATGAGGCAAGAAATCAAAGTTAAACAAATCTCATTCTTTCTTGGGAAAATTTAACTCATAAGCAGAAATTCAAAGAAAAAATCTAGTTAGCACTGAGCTCAGAGGACAGAGACCTAAGGTCACTGAATGCAGTCTCTGGCTGGGTGTCAGCGCCATCCTGGCTCCTCTTCCCTAAACTCTTCCATCCTAGGGCTCTCCCCATTCCTGTTCTGGCATGCTATAACTAAATAAGCCATGTTTGCTCACACAATGGCTTCAGCAGCAGTATGGATGTCTTCCATCATAAACAATTAACTAATGCAATCTACACAATGAAATTAACAGGCACAGATCAGATTTTTCTTACCAAAATACATCATCTTTCCAAATTGTCATATATTCACAATTACAGTTGAGAGGTCATAACCAAGGGAGGATTTAAATAATATTAAATGGTTGCAACTATACAATCAATGTCTTAAAAGCAAAAAAAGAAGCTAAAATTAGGGATGGGGAAATGCCTCAGATCTTAAAGCTCTTGCTGTTCCTGGTGAGGACCCAAGTTCAGTTCCCAGCATCTACATCTGGTCATTCATAATTGCCTATAAGTCCAGCTCCAGAGGATCTGATATCCTCTTCTGGCCTCTAGAGACACCTGGACACATGTGTATACACACACACACACACACACACACACACACACACAAATAGATAGATAGATAGATAGATAGATAGATAGATAGATAGATAGATAAATAAAGCAAAATTTGATCATGTTAATTGTGGTGGTTTGATTAGGAACGGCTCTCATAGACTCATATTTTTGAATGTTTGGCCATTAAGGAGTGGTGCTTTTTAACAGGGACTAAGAGGTGTGACCTTTTTAAGGTAGGTGTGTTCTTATGGGAAAGAGCATGTCACTGGGGGTGGGCCTTGGGGTTTAAAATGCTCTAGCCAGACCAAGTGGCTCTCTTCTTCCTACTGCCTGGGGATTCTGATGTAGAACTCTCAGCTTCTCCAGCACCATGTCTGCCAGCATGCTTCTCACCATAAAGATAATGAACTAAGCCTCTGAAGCAGTGAACAAGTCCCAATTAAATGTTTGCCTTTATAAGAGCTTGCTGTGATTGTGGGATATCTTCATAGCAATAGAACACTGGCTGAGACACCAGTAAATAATTACAGGCAAAATAATTGAATAAATAACTTTCATTCAAAATTTTACGGAAAACAAAAGGCAATATCACAGTTATGAATTACAGCAAATCATTTGCTCAATTTCTAGCATGTTCCAGTGAACTTGCTCTTAGTCAAGTTATTCCAATACTGGATCAACTTCTTTCAACTTTTGGTATCCAATAAATAACATCAAAAGACTATTTATTAGATACTTACTGTATAATGAACACTACAATGAACTATATCTGTTACCATTTGCTCATAACAATCTCAATGAGGTAGAAGCTGCTAATCCTGATTACCTTACTGACAAGGAACGCTATCATGTACAGTTGATCTATTGATTCCTGTCTCAATATGGAAGCAGAACATGGCCACAGGAAGAATCCTGAGCACATACAGCATGAGTCTAGAAGCCTGATGTTGACAATGAGAGACTATGAAAGGTTGGGACTCTGCAGGGGACTGCCTGTGATCTGCCTGTGAAGTTTACAGATCTTTGGATCAAGAGGACACCCATGTGGATCTGCTGAGAGAGATCCTGCTTTTTGCCATTACACAGACTGCTATGATATCTAACTTGGAACCAAGACTGGGTAGAAATTACAAGGTGTCTCCAGTGATGCAGAGAAAGGCATTCTGCCGGGAAGGATAATGAGCCAACTAGCATGTGCCCAAGAAAGTAGACTGCTTAGTCATCAATTGTGTTTAACAAAAGTTTTGGTTTGGGAGGTGGTTCCTCTGACCTTCTTTAGGATTATGACTTCTAACTTGACCTGACCTGCGAAATGTGAATGGAATTACAATTTGTCATTTTCAAGCACAAAATGTCAGAGGTCCTTCTGATCATTTTGCTTAGGAATCATATAACACTGGATGAAGCCTGCCCCCAGTATAAGAACAAGATAGAGTAAAAACACCAGACAATTCTCAGTGGGTCTGTAGCATAAACAAGGAATAAGTCTTTGTTTATTTTAATTTCCTAATGTTTAAACACTGCTGTTTGGAATTGTATATTAGTCAGGATTCTCTATAGCAGTGGCACTCAACCTTCCTAATGCTGCTACCTTTTAATACAGTTTCTTGTATTGTGGTGACCACCAACTACAAAATTAAATTTTTGTTGCTTCATAAATATAACTTTGCTACTGTTATGAATGTCAGTGTAAATGTCTATGTTTTCTGATGATCTTAAGTGACCCCTGTGAAAAGGTCTTTTGACCCCAAGAGGGGTCATGATCCATGGATTGAGAACCACTGCTCTAGAGGTACAGGACTGATAGACTGTGTGTGCATGTGTGAGAGTTAGTGTGTGTAAATATAAAGGATATTTAGCTAGTCCAACAATAGCTATATACCAATGGACAGTCTAAGAATCCAGTAGTTGTTCAGCCCACACAACTAAATCTCTCAGCTTGTCTTCAATATATGCCACCATCCTGAGGAAGTAGGCTCTAATGCTAGTGAAGTGCAAAGAGCACTTCCTTCGTCCATGTCCTTTATACAGGCTGTCAGCAGAAGGTGTGGCCAAGAATGGAGGTAGATATTTCTATACCAAAAAAAACAGATTAGAGCTGGGTCTTTCCACTTCAAAAGATTTACAGCTGTACCCAGCCACTTTAGTTTTAGTTAATTCTAAATGTAGTTAGGTTGACAACCACAAATAGCCATCACAGAACATAGCCTAACCCAAATAGCTGATACACTATGTGACAAGGGACATATCCCCCCTGGTCTCATAGGTTCTTGTGCTTCATTTTCTTCCCCTGTATTGACAGGGATACGGGATGATAACCTCACAGACACTGCTGCATAGGGTACAAAGTTGGTTCACATGAGTCACAGTAACAGCTGAGAAGAGGTTCTCAATAAATAGAGCTACAGCTATTTTGTAGGTTTGGTAGATGCCACTTCCTGGCTCCCTGGCTTCAGTCTACAAAAGCAGAGCCCTGTGCAGGCTCAGACTCAAATCTGTTGCCTGCCTTTGGATCCCATTCCTCTAAGTGGGATGGATGCCTTGTCTGTCCTCAGTGGGAGAGGATGTGCCACCCTCCAGACACTTGATGTACCAGTGAGGAGGGATACCTGGGGAAGGGGGGCTCCACTCTCTCAGAGGAGATGGGGAGGGGATGGGGAAGGGACTGTGTGAGGGAGGTACTGGAAGAAGGGAGTTCAAAAATCCAAAGGTAAAATGAATATATAAATAAATTAGTGAAAAAAGATTAAAAAAAAGAATTCTCACAGCAACGAATGCTGGTTGCTCAGTTCAGTTTCTCCTTCTTATTTTTCTAATTCATCTGACCTCACTCCCACTCTTTCTTATCTCTCACTTTTTACGTTTTATACAAGATCCCATCCTAGGGAATGGTGCCACTCATAGTGGGCAGGGCTTCTCACCTTTAATGTGATCAAGATAATCCCCTCAGGCATGCCACAGACACACCTCCCAGGTGATTCTAGATCTCATCAACTTGACAGTTGAGATTAAGTCCCATGGGTCCTGAGAGGACATTAAGCCCCTCATTCTATCATTATTGCATAGCTAGATGTGGGTCTGGACTCTGGGGTTCTGGAAACCTGACCATATACTTTCTTATCAGCTCTACCATAAGTCTATTGAAACTCAGAAGTCTGAGGCCAAGGCAGATGTCCTGTAATTTCCAGAAAGTCTTATGTGAAGATGGAGGGTGGAGTCCTAGAAACTGTCTGTGCAGCCGTTTGATTCATAGAGCAGCAAACAACAAGAGGCCATGTCTCAAACATGGTGGAAGTTGAGTGACACCCATGATTATTCTGTGATTTCAAGATATGCTTCTGTGGCATATGCATACCCACAACCACACAGGTGAATATGCATGTACATGCACATATCACACACACACACACACACACACACACACACACACACACACACAGAGAGAGAGAGAGAGAGAGAGAGAGAGAGAGAGAGAGAGAGAGGAGAGAAGGGGAAATCATTTTCATGCCAACCACTCCAAGCACTTTCCCAATGTGAAAATCATAATTGACTTGTTTGGTTTTTGAGAAAGAAGTCCAAACTTAGTACTTTGTTATGAAACCCAGGGTGGCCTCAGATATAACAGCCCTTTTTGACCTCAATACAAGTAAACATATTTGGATTATTCAATTCTCATGACTATTATCCTATTACATATCATATTATTCAATTTTACTTTAAAATACTGTATACCTTTAAATAACTCATTCTGAATATTTTTGTAGTGCCAGCAATCAGACCTGGGACTCCCTCCTTACCAGGAAAGGTCTCTGATGCTGAGCCACTCTTTAGACCTATATTGAATGCTTTTCCCAGGAACTACTTATCCTTATGGCAATTCTTCAAGGTACTGCAGCTATTTTATTTATTTTACAAATAGGGTAACTGAGACTTATGGGAACTAAATACAACTCTGTCTTTTGTTCTTTGAAAATTGAATAACCGTAAGTGTATCTTGCTCATATCCACCACACTCTCCTCTCTTCCAACTCCCCCAACAGCATCTCCATCCTAAATCTATGTCCTCCTTTTTAAATTGCTTTTAAAAATCCAATTAGTTTGTTTTAATCCATTTAATGCTGCCTATATGCACATGGGGGTGGGTTTGTAGGTTAGGGCATCAGCAGACTACCAGTGGACACACTCCTAAAAAAAAAAAACTATGGGACATCTACATCCCTTCTCCCAGCAGCACCAACTGCCAACAGCTCCTCAGCTTGGGCTGGAGATCCAGGCCACTCCCCTTTCCCTGCTGTAATGTTAGCTAGCTACACCTTGTACAGGTCTTGTACAGGTATCTACAGCAGCTGCGAATTCATGCCAAGTCCAGGAGACAGTATCTCACAGCTTTCCTCCTCATCCTCTGGTTCTTACATTCTTTCCATCTCTCCTTCATGAAGTTCCTTGAGCTCAGAGAGGGAATAGAGATGTTTCGTGGACAGCCAAACATTCACAGTTGCTTCTCTGCACTTTGCTCAGCTATGGGTCTCTGTATTAACAACCACGACCCTCTGAAATGAGAAGCTTCTCAGAGAAGGTGGAAAGCAGCACAAATATAAAGATATAAGCACACTTATTTAGGACGAAGTTTGACAATATCCCCAATTAGAAAAACATCAATAGCTTTTCTTCTAGAGCCTATGATTCATAGTAATGTGGATGCACTATGTTTTCAGTAGCCAGTAGAAGACAAATACAATATTCAAAGCCCACACTCATACTAGGCATCCTCAATTCATGTCTTTATCCTATTCCATTCCCTTGAAATGATGGTAGGAAGTACTATTTGATGGGACCTACCTGGCCATAACTAATATTTTTCAATATTTAATATAACGCTCTATGAATTAAGAAGTACCACCCCATCTTAGTTAGTTTTCTACTGCTGTGATAAAACACCACCAACAGAGCAACTTATAGAAGAATGAGTTCATGTGGTCCTTTCTGTTTCAGAAGATGAGTCCACAATCATCATAGTGGGGAACAAGACAGCAAGCAGTCATGGTCCTGACATGGAACAGTAGCTGAGAGTTTACATGTCGAGACAACAACCATGAGGCAGAGAGAGCTAACTGGGAATCGCATAGGCTTTTGAAATCTCAAAGCCCACCCTTACTGACACACCTCCTCCAGCAAAGCCAAACCTTCAAATCCTTTCCAAATAGTTCTACCAACTGGGAACTAAGTAATCAAAGATAAGAGCTATAGGGACCATTTTCATTCAAATCACTACATTTCTTTAACCATGAATTTAACATCTGTCACTCTCTACCTTTATAGTTTTAAAGATCTTTACATTTCAGTGAGAATGCTTTTCATCTTGAATTCTCTTATATTTCCTTAAAGTTCATTAATATGTCAACATCAAAACACTTTGAGATTGTGTTATATGCTCCCTCATGTTCATATGTTCATGTAAGCATTTGTGTGTATATGAGCATGCTCATGTTAGCATATGTGAATATGTGTGTGTGTGTGTGTGTGTGTGTGTGTGTGTGTGTGTGTGAATGTAGACTGGAGGACAACATTGGCTGTCATTTCTCAGGTACCATCTACATTGTTTTTGGAAACTGGGTCTCTTGCTGGCCTAGAAATTTCCAGGTATCTAGGCTGACTGGCCAGTGAGTCCCAGTAATCTGTCTCTGCTCCAACCCAGATCTAGGATGATATGCATGGGACACTATGCCCAGATTCTCTAAAAGTCTTCATGTGTATGTATATGTGCATGTGTACAAGGTATGTGAGAGTAGCAGCACCCATAGGGTAGTCACAGGGCAATCGCAGATATTTGTTCTTTCCTTCCACACTGTTTGTAGCAAGGTCTCTTTGCTCTAGGCCACACTCGTGCCAGGCTATCTGGTTCATGAGCTTCAGAAGAGTCTGTTCTTTTCCATCTTGCCTTAGGAGCACTGAGGTCACAAATGCAGGCCATTTTGTAAAGTTTTATATGAGTTCAGGTTCACTTTCTGAGACATGTGCTTTATCCACTGAAATATTACAAGGCAAGTATTTGACCAACTCAGCCACTCTCCCAGCTCTCAAAGAATACTCCAGTTATGGCTCTGGAGTGATCATATGCTAGGAGCTTCCCTTCCCTCTCCCAACTAATCAGCAAGATCCCAGGTAGTGGCAACCGCTTTACCTGTGAGAGTTATCACAGCACAGGGAAGGCTCTCTTCACTGGTACTTGCTAAGCAGGCAGTGTGGGAACAAATCTTCATAATTTTTAATGGTGTTGCTAAGCAGGCAGTGTGGGAGCAAGTTCTCATCATTTTTAATGCTGTTGATGCTGGAAACTGAACTTAGGTTCTCTGGAAGAGCAGCTAGTACTCTCAGCCATTGATCATTTCCCCAGGACCCATCTCCTTCAGTCTCACAAGCAGTACCAGGTGCCACTATCGCAAAATTATCTCTAAATCTAAATGTAACTCTTACTTCACTGCTACTGCAGTGATGTCAGCCACTCTTATCTCTTCCTATCTTCATCCTCCTGGGCATTCCTATTCAAAACGCTCCAAAGAAATCTCTCTGTGTTTGAATAGATCCAAAGTCTACTGAATGTCAGGAAGAGACAAACTCTATCACAGTCTCCATGCTCACATATCCCGAGAGTCAGATAATTATGGTACATTAACAGTGGGGAACAATTCCAGAGGAGATGTGAACAAAATTCTACTCACACCAGCCAGGGAACCAACTACAGAAACCACCTGCATTCAACTTGGTGAATGTCTGAGTTTCACTGGGGTTACTTACAGGAGCAGAAATTACTCAAAGACATCTGCATCACCAAAGCGCACAGTGACAGTTCACAAAAGCTGGAAACCTGGAGCATACTACAGGCAGCTCATCTCATCTAAGATTGTCTCCCAGCTGTCTCAGCATCATGTGCATTCTTGAATAGGGAAGAGTCTGGTAAATCTGGTCAGTTTCAGGGACTTCCTGAAACTTTCCAGTTGTTTATTTCCTGAGCTTAATGAGTTTCTTTAGCATGGGATGTTTCACCTCCTCTTAGAACATCCTGTATCCTAAAATGCTCTCATGCAGGATGGGAAGTTTAATCTCAGAGGAACTTGCTGCGCAACATTAACCTAAGTTCTCACTACCTTGTCACCACTCGTCAGCTCCATATTCTTCTGAAGCTTGTTCTTGCCATAAGACCATTTACTGGTTAAATCCTTCCCTAAGCCTTTTAGATCTTGGTCTCAAAGGCATATGCTGAAATAAGACTTCTTTGAGTTCCTTTGCAAGATATTTATCAACTTTTTTATGGAAAGATTATAATTTACTAATTTGCTTGTACATTTTTAGACACCCTAACAGAAAAAAACAAAAACAAAAAACTAAGTGGAGCACAGGTGGCCTTTGGCTGTGAAGGGTCATCTTGACTGGCAACTTGTTTGAGTTTCAGGACTGAATAAAAAAGGAAAAATATGAACTGAACATCAGCATTCATCTCTCTGCTTTCTGACTGTGGCTGCAGTGTGACCAACTCCTCCAGTTCCTGTGACCATCCTCGCCACTGCGGACTGTTGAAACCTTTCTTAAACTGTGAGTGAGAGTAAGTCCTTCTGATTCTACCTTTTCACTTTTTAAATATTGCATTTATTTTTTTGTTTGTTTCTGGTTTGGCTCATCTGCTTGTACAGGCATGTACGTACGTATGTACATACATGTGTGTGTGTGTGTGTGTGTGTGTGTGTGTGTTTGAGGGATTGAACTCAGGTGGCCAGACTTTGTGGGAAGCTTTGGTCCTGAGTGATCTCACCAGCCTCATAAGTCCTTCATGTAAGTTGCTTCCATTGGGTGTTGCATAAAGAACAATAAGAATAACAGGTTTATGTTTCCACAAAGTCTAGGACAGCACAGCACATCCATAGAAGTTAATGCTAATCAAAACAAAATAAATAAATGTGGGGGGGGGAGGAAAGATAGAGATAAAGGAGTAGGAGAGAAGGGAGAAAGAAACAGATAGAGACAGAGACAGGCAGAGAGGGAGAGAGTCCGACAGACAATCAGGAGAATGGAGAGGAAGAGACAGGAGAGAGACAGCAAGAGGCAGAAAGACGAAGAGGGAGGGAGCGAGAGAGCTCTGAGAGTTCAATTTTCTTAATTTCTAATGATCTGGTCCTGAAGCCCACTTGCTTTCTGAGCTGCTGAGAGAGATTGTTAAGCAAAGCTAAAACCTAAAAGCTGATTTTCAGTCACTGAGATCCCTAAAATCATATGCCTCATGCTTTTCCCAGAGAGCCCTGATTGCCCAAAGGAACAATATAATCGGAGAAATTGATCTTCCACTCTTTGACAGGACATGAAGCGACCAGAGAGCAATGGAGCCGGGCTCAGCACTCAGGTCCCTCAGCCCTTCCTGTGTTTCTCCCCAGAGCTCCACAACTCTGAGGCTGGCCAGGCTGGGAGTATTCACCCCTCAGGTGGCTGACAGGCAGCTCCCCCAGTGTGAGCTGATTCACTGTGGCTGCTTCCAAGTCACAGGGAGGTCCCTCCTCTCTTGCTCCCAGAACACAAAGCCCGCACACCAACCTGCCCAGCTCTCCCACGGTGCAGTTTAACACACTCATTGGCCTACAGCGTGCCGGGGGCGGGGCTTGAGTGGTCCTCAAAAGGCATTAACAGGGTGAGAGAGCCCCAGAGGCTGATGCTATCCTTTCACTCTCTCAGACCTTCTTCTTCCGGGAGCTTCTGCTTTCAGACTCCTGGCTCAGCTTCGGACAGAGCCCCAAGAGCAAGGGATACCTGTGGTCGTGGATTTTAAGCTCAGTAATGGGAAAACTTGAAAATGCTTCCTGGATCCACGATCCTCTCATGAAGTACTTGAACAGCACAGAAGAGTACTTGGCCCACCTGTGTGGACCCAAGCGCAGTGACCTATCCCTTCCCGTGTCTGTGGCTTATGCGCTGATCTTCGTGGTGGGGGTGATGGGCAATCTTCTAGTGTGCCTGGTGATTGTCCGACATCAGACTTTGAAGACGCCCACCAACTACTATCTCTTCAGCTTGGCGGTCTCAGACCTGCTGGTCCTGCTCTTGGGGATGCCTCTGGAGGTCTATGAGATGTGGCACAATTACCCCTTCCTGTTTGGGCCGGTGGGATGCTACTTCAAGACAGCCCTCTTCGAGACTGTGTGCTTTGCCTCCATTCTCAGTGTCACCACGGTTAGCATTGAGCGCTACGTGGCCATCATCCATCCGTTCCGAGCCAAGCTGGAGAGCACCCGGCGACGGGCCCTCAGGATCCTCAGCCTAGTCTGGAGCTTCTCGGTGGTCTTTGCTTTGCCCAACACCAGCATCCATGGCATCAAGTTCCAGCACTTTCCCAACGGGTCCTCCGTGCCTGGCTCTGCCACCTGCACAGTCACCAAGCCCATGTGGGTGTATAACTTCATCATCCAAGCCACCTCCTTCCTCTTCTACATACTCCCGATGACCCTCATCAGTGTCCTGTACTATCTCATGGGGCTCAGGGTGAGTATCGAGGGGCTGGCTTAGGACAGCATCCCAACTTTCTTGCCCATTCTGAATTCAAAGAAAGACTTAGCATGGCAGAAAGACTGAATCAGGGAGGGGCACAGAAGATAAGCGTTAAGTGGGAAATTAAGCAAGAGTTTGAATGTATGGAAAATAGTTGCATATAAAAATTCTACACATGTACTCAAAATGTATCTCACAGGCAAAATCAGCTTGGTCTCCTTTTGAACAGGTCGGAATTGCTGCCAATTAAACATAGTAAAGCCACAACCCTGTTACTTTCTTTACCTGGTGTTCTTTAGTCTTTCCATACTTGTCCACCTGTGTTTCTAAGAAGGTATGAGACAGCTTCCTAGGGCTATCAATGTAGATACAACAACTCGTGGGAGAATCTGACTCCAGGGGCTTGAGGAGAAGCCCCACTTTGAATGCACACATGTGGATCCAGGCTTAGGGGATCACATTCTGGGAGAATGCTTCCACACCCTGTTGACTCTTTGCTGCCCCTGCTCCACTTCACTGCCTGTGTTCAAGTTTTTCTCTGAACCAACCTGTCTGGAGGATATCGTAAACTCTTCCTGCTTTATAATCTGAGACAGATATACAGCAGTGAAGGCAAATATTTCTTTGTGACTGCCTTGACCTTTGATTGAAAGAGCAAGTTAAACTCTGTGTGTGTATGTGTGTGTATGTGTGTACATATATATATGTATATGTATATGTGTGTGTGTGTGTGTGTGTGTGTGTGTGCCTTGAAACCAGTTTTATAGCAGGTAAAGATTGAGGGATATAAAAGTAAACAGAACTCATAAGTTAGCGCAGTAGAGGTGTGATTAAGAGATTTGTGAGTTTCTGGGGAAATCACTCTGTTTCCCGTGCACCTTACAATTAGAAGCCCCTTCTCTAGGCTTGTGGCGATAATTTTTTTTCATTTTCTCTGCTTCTAAATTACTTGAGAGAATCTGGGGGTTTTGGGGGGTTGGTTTTTTTTTGTATGTTTGTTTTGTTTTGTTTTGTTTTGTTTTGTTTTTGAGAAATGTAGGCGTGAATCTGTATACTTCCAGCTGTATGCTGTACCCAAATTCATAGGTGTGAGTCCTCACAATGGCAGTTTTGTATTCACTTAAGGAAGCGGTTCGGGCAGTAAACTGTTACTGGCTTATTTAGCCTCTCGGGTCCTCGGCTGACGTATGCCTTTAGGCAAGCCACACACAATTCTGCTGGAATTGCTTTCCCATTTGGACAATGAAAAGGTCACATCACATCATTTCCAAGGCTTCTTCCTGCTCTAACAGTCGGTGGTTCTTTTTAAAAAGGACAAGGGACTGTGAAGGAGATAGAGACGAGCTATAAATGAAAGAAATAAGCACACATATCCTAGCGGATCCCCTGGCGCGGCGGCTCCAGAGGCAGAGTCCCACTCCAGCCCATCTCTGAGAAAGGCAGTTACCAACAAAGAGGATCTTTCTTACTATTTACTGGCCCTAAAATGAGTAGCCAGGCCCGAGTAGGAAGAGCGTATATGAATGTCACAGACATGTACAAACAGGAATGAATCTGACCAGGCAGAGAGCGGAGGCATTTTTCCTAAGACCTGTGTCACTTTATCCAGCTCAGTATCAGAGCTACAGAATGTCGAATGTATCTAACCCAGAGGAAAAGACTTCCTTCCATACATTTCCAAATAACACACATTCCATAAGATCTCCGTACCCCCACACCCCAACTGTAGCAATATATTATTGTTCAATGTTAAACAATTGTTTGTCTTGTATGAGTTTGGGGGAAATGCCTAAGTTTAACAGCAAGCATAGATTCCTATAAGGTCTTTCTTTAAGTTTCATTTTGTTCCACTCACATGAATCCACCAGTGTCTGTGTCCCAAGCTGGAGGCAGCTTGGATAATAGCCATCCTGCTTTGTGTGAGTAATGCAATTGATGACAGCCTGTTTCAGAAGAGATGAAGTAGATGTGGGTGGACCAGAGGGTTACTAAGAAAGGAGATATCTGACATGTCACTCTGAAAATTTAAACGTCTTACACCAGCAATCTGGCGAAGCAAGTCCCTTCACTGCCACGGGCACCACAACCTTTGGACTCCTTTCCCTGAGAGGTTCCTGGCACCCACCACCAAGCTTCCTTTGCCTCTTTGCCTCTAGTCTACCCTGTCAGTCAGGCTTCAAGCACCCTTTCTGGGGCAGCACCTCTAGAAGCCCTAGGTGTCCTGCCTCTGGTGTAGATGCCATGGCTTCTAGTAATTTCCTTCTATTGCAATTTATAATTCTGTGTAGACCCGTTAGTTCATTGATTTCTCCCAAACCAAACTAAGCACAGTCAGGGAATTACCTGGGCTTTGGCTTCTCTACATTTCACATAAAAGACTTGGAAACATGGCCTTCAAGGTCCACGATTTAAAGAGACCTAAACCCTAATGGTATTTGAGTTATTGGGTCTTCTGAGAAGTGTAGAGGTGTTGTTGAATCTGGTTGCCACTATCTTCGGAAAGTAGCCAGAGGAAGACACAGGACAAAAGAAGCCTGTGCGTGTTCAAAGCTGAATACTCACTGATGCCCCCTCATTCCAGGACATAAATTTCCATAGAGGAGCTCTTCAGGCTTAGAACACCATGGAGATGGAAAGTGGGTGCTCCAAGAGTAGCTTGCCATCCATCCAAAAGGAAATACTGGCAAAGTCTAGCCTAATCCATGTCTTCCACACTAGACTTTGTGTTGATAAGGGCACATGTGTGAACTGCATAAAAGTCAGCAGTGCCAGACAGGCTATGAATAAGCAATATATGGATGTATGGATGTATAATAAATGAATGGATGATGGATGGATGGATAGATGGACTGGATGTAGAGAGATAAATGCACAGAGAGGCATATGATAAATCAAAGGAAGGAAGGAAGGAAGGAAGGAAGGAAGGAAGGAAGGAAGGAAGGAAGAAGGAAGGAAGGACAAGATGTACAGAGAGACATGATGACTGAATGGATGGATGGGTGGGTGGGGGTGGGTGGGTGGATGGATGGATGGATGGATGGATGGATGGATGACCTGACAGAAAAACTGAAAGACAGACAGACAAATAGGTATAGATCAGAACAATGTGTATCTACACATTTATTCACATATGCATGCATACATACTCAGGCATAAACATGGGGATGTACATGTGCACATACACACACAAACACACACACACACATACATACACACTTAAAAAATGACTGGAGGAGGGAGAGTTTATTTCAGTTTAAAGTACAGAGTTAAGGAGATGGCTCAGAAGTTAAAGAACACTCCACCGCCCACTATTCTTTCAGGAAACCTAGGCTCAATTCCCAGCACCCATAAGGCTGTCTATAATTCTAGTTCCAAAGGATTTAATGCCTTTCTTTTTCGTTTTTGGACACCAGTTAGGCACGCAATCATACCCACAATATAAAATAAATAAAAGAAAAAAGTTAAAGGTTATATCCATCATCAAAGAAATTTGAGGCAGAACTGAAGCAGAAACCATAGACTCTGCTTATTTGCTTACTTCTCATAGCTACCAATTTTATACAGCTGAGGCATACCTGCCAAGGCAGGGCACCACATACAGTGGGCTGAACAGCCCTCCCACATCAATTAGCAATTAGGAAAATGCTTCCCCAGGGCTCGAGAGATGGCTCAGTGATCAAGGGCACTGGTGTTTTGCTTTTTTTTTTTTTCCAGAGGTTCAGGTTCAATTCCCAGCACCCACATGGCAGATTATAACTGTCTATAACTCCAGTTCCAGGAGAACCAATGCCCACTTTCTGCTTGTACAGGCATCAGGCACATACATTCAGGCAAAACATCCATACACTTTTTTTTAATTAAAGGGAAGGAAGAAGCCTTAAGGCCCAGTCTGATCTGAGCAATTCTTCCATTGAGGTTCCCTCTTCCTAGGTGACATGAGGTTTTGCCCAGTTGACAGCTGAAATGAAGGCTAACATCTGTCAAGTAAACACAGCTGAGTTAGAAGAAGGTGATTTTCCCAGAAGAGGTTCAGTAATCCTCATAAGGGAAATACAAATAGTTGTGAATTTATACCAGGTCTTTTGAGGGGATGTGGAATGATAATCAGAATCATGAGAATGCCAGTAATCTACCATGCATGGAGTGCCACATGCCCATCACCTTAAGAACACTTTAGTGCCCTCACCACCACAACTTCTTATTTGTACATCACTGCAGGAATCCCTCAGTTCTTTCCAGGTTCCAGATCTATCTAAAGGGTCAAATCTCACATTCTCAAAACAAACTTTATGTAGAGGTCACCGCTAAGTCCAAGAGACAGGCAGACATGTTAGCCATACAGGTGGATACCTAGGGCTGAGGTATTCCTGTGGACTGTCTGATTTTAAGGAGCTTGTGTACTTTGAAGACATAAAATATAGATTTATGGAGCTGTGGAGGTGACCACTCGACAATGGTCCACTCTCCAAGTTTTCTCCAACTTTAAAGACTTTCTCTAAAGTGTCCCCTTGGGATAACTTGCAGCCCAGACAGCTCACTGCTCCTCACCAAAGCCTGTTCATCCTCACACACAGTCACACCCTTCTCACATACCTTGAACTTGAAAATGTCTCTGTATGACACAGTGGGCTGCTTCTAGTAGAGCTTGAGACTGTGTAGGACAATTCGAGTTTTCCTTCTACTTAATAACCTGTGACCCGTCAAGCTCCCTGTCACCACCGTGAAGGAGTCTCAGTGTGACTGGTGGCACATGAAGGGGTGCTTAAACCTGAAGTCCTCAAGGTAGATATAACTCTCAGAGAAGGTTCATCCAGGGAAATATATAAATTTGTCAAACACATGGCTTCTTTTCTGGTTTTTGTTTTGTTTTGTTTTGTTTTTTGTTGTTGTTGTTCTCTTTCTAGGGAGCTTAAAACCCACTCACAGTAGTACTGGGAGGGATTTTCTCATGGTGTCACACAAGCAACCGCTCTAGTTTCTACCTCAGACACAGTGAAGAAGGGGTCCCTTCCATTCCGAGGAGTACAGAGAGTGATACTCCCTTGGCTCCAGTTACCTAACTATGGAACTGAGTGTTGGAACAGTCCAATCACCTACATTATTTAGTGACAGGACCAGTAGTGGATTTGGGGCTAATCTTCCCTGTCATCTTGATTGGGTTTGGAATCAACTAAAAGACACAACTCTGGGCAAGGTTATGAGGACATTTCCAGAGAGGCGTAACTAAGGGAGGAAGACCCACCCTGAATGATGGCAGCACCATTTCATGGGCTGGGGTTCCAGACTGAATAAAAAAGGGGAAAGAAAGCAGTGAGTTTAGCACAGCATCAGTCTCCTTCTGTTTCTTGGCTGGGATGCAATGTGCCCATCTGTTTCATGTCCCCGCCTCTGTGACTCCCTCTCTGTCTCCTTAATAGACTCTCCTCAAACTATGTGTCAAACACTTCCTCCCCTAAGTTGTGCCTTGCTCCGTATTTTTGTCATAGCAACAAGAAACATAACTGACACTCCCACCAAACTACCAAGTAAATGTGGGGAAGGAATAACAGTCTAAGAGAGAGTTGGGGTGATGTTGGTAAGCAAGCAAGGGTGGAAAGCCAGAGGATTAAACAGCGTTCACTGGGCTCACTTCGAGGGGTGTGATGGTCACAGGTTATCAGAGTTCCTTTCATCTGGTGTGACATCACCACAGTCAAAAAAAAAGTAGATCTAAGGGATAAAGATCCACCACCAAATGGAAAGCAGGGCTCTCCAGTGCATGTGGGCCTAGGAGGAAGAGGAGGACAATGGCTAGAGCTGCTGCTTCTTCAGAAGTAGGTGGGCCTTAAACAGGCTGGTAGAGATGGCATATAGTGTCATGTTCTCATTCCAAACTTAACATTACTACAAGAATTACCATCTATGTCAATTAAGATAGCTATCTATCATTCAAATTCTGAAGGATGTGCAGGAGAATCAGAAAAACAACATGTCCTGGATTATGCTGGTCAGTATAGTGTCGGGGAATTTGCTGAGAAGGGGCTGGAAGTGTATGATTCAAAGAAATGTGACACCCCTTTCCACTGATATGATGGGAATGCAAATGTCAAGATTTGGAAAAGTGATGCACAAACCCCTGGAAAATAGCTCATGACCACACTCAAGATGCCATGAGGCCCACAGAGCCGTGCTTTGAATAAGAATGCCCTCCATAGGCCTATATAGTTGCATACCTAGTCCCCAGTTGATGTACTGTTTGGAAGGATTAGAAGGCCTTTGTGGTTTCAAATGCCCACACCAGGTCCAGTGTCTCTTTCCCTCTGCCTACTGCCTCTGGGTCAGGATATAAAGCTCTCAGCTACTGCTCTAGCACTATGCAGTCTTGCTTTCTGCCATGCTTCACCGTGATGATCCTAGATAACCCTCTGAAACTATAAGCAAGCCCCCAATTAAATGCTTTCTTTTGCAAGAGTTGTCTTAGTCATGGTATCTTTTCACAGCAATAGAACAGTGCCTGAGACACACAGCAAGGATCCCAACACTCACTTGATCATAATATTTTGTTTTCTAGAACTTCCTATGACATAGCATAGGGTCTTGATTCTGATGATGTATCTAACAAAAGGAAAAGGAATGAATAAGTGAATGGAAAGGCCTAACGTGTTGTTGCTTTTGTTGTTAATTTCAAGATTTACTGTGTATGTGTGTGCATGCACAGATGTGTAATATTTCCTAACATGCTACAGAATTAGAACTTCACGGAATTGCTCGCTGAACACTTAGTTTTGGTTTTACTGGATCCTGCCCACAACCCTGCCCAGAGAACCTCAATTGAATTCTGCCTCCAGGGAAGTGTTTACATTTTTTAAAACATTTCTTTAAGTGCTATTTATATACCTCCAACGTTTCTGGTGGGGAAAGCCGTCTTTTCTTCCTAATCCCTCTTTCATTTACTTCTCTTTCAGCTGAAGAGAGATGAATCTCTTGAAGCAGACAAAGTGACCATGAATATTCACAGGCCCTCCAGAAAATCAGTCACCAAGATGCTGTGTAAGCTGCGCGCTTTGTTTAATGTTTGTTCAGTTTTGTTTATAAGAGCCGAGGTTTTTGTCTTTGGCCCTGATGTAATGGTGCTGGCTAAAATGGTCTTCTTGGCTTCCAGAAACTTCTATGACCTGCCTGTTTTGTTTCATCTTTGATTTTGGGCATTCAAAGCCTTTTACTAGGTTACAGTTGCTGAGGTGCCTTCCAAATACTATGAAATAAATCACATTTGCATGCTGAGCCTGAGCCCCACTCTTTCTGTAAGATGAGGAAGGGATGGTTTCTAAACTTATATGTGCTCCAGCATTCTTTAAGCATGGGGAACAGGTCATGGTGTGTCCTGCACTCACAAGTGCACATGTACACACGTGTACACACACACACACACACACACACACACACACATGTAAAAAGAGAGAGAGAGAGAGAGAGAGAGAGAGAGAGAGAGAGAGAGAGAGTGTGTGTGTGTTTTATAACTCACTTCAGGAGATGATAAACTCCCAATGGCCACATAGACTCTGTGGATGCTTGTATTCCAGATTAAGAACAATTAGTCATGAGTTCTCCTGAGAAAACATGAGTTCTCCTGAGTAAATCATTCTACCCAGGACAGTGTATCAAAACATCATCTTGTTTAAAAACAAAACAGTAAAAATAGTCTTTTTATTAGAAGTGCACATACTTACAAAAGACAAACTGTTTTAAGAAGTCCAGGTGACGAACATCCTCTCTCACAAGGATGCTAGAGAAGTAAATGGACCCCTGGGCTGGGCAGATAGATCAGTGGTTAAAGCACTTGCCATGCAAGCAGGAGGACTAGGGGTTTTCATCCCCAGAACCCATGTAAATACTAGTGGGAGTGACCACCCTTTTATAGCTCCCTTCTTGGGAGGCAGAAACAGAGGCTTTACAGAGCAAGCTGGCTCTGGAGACAGGCCATATCAGTAAGCTCTGGGTTTGATTGGAAGACCCTGACTGACTCAACTTTAGGCCTATGCACACACAGACATTGGCACACATACACATTCAAACACGCATGCACACACATACGCACACACCTCCATATATGCATTACAAAGGGACACCTGGAAATGAGGGCCAAGCAAACAGCGCCTGTCCTCCAGGAGAGACGCTGATGGGGTATGTGCCACTTAATAAACCTTCCAAATCACAAGCTACCTTTAAAAAGAAAGAAATCCTCAGGCTCATGTGAACATGACTCATGGAAACTGGGCCCTCGGTGGACAAAAACCAGAAGTTTCCCAAGTTGGTCTTTTGCCTCTAGTAATCATTTTCTTTGAGGTTTTTCAGCCCCAGGTGGCTCTTGTTGTCAGGAGATAGGGAGTCTTCAATATTTCTCCCCTTCTCCCTTTGATCATGATATTTGCAGTGTTTGCTGGTGTTAGCATCTCAGTAGCAGGCCTGGAATGTAGTCCCTTGCATGTGCAAGGCCCTCTGTCCAGTTCTTAGCATGTCATATACAGAAAAATAGATCTGGGTTCTGTGCAAAGCCCGTCTGGGCAACCTAACAGAACCCTGTCTCAAAAAGTAAAAAGAAGACTAGGCCATAGCTCAGTAGTGGAGTACCTGCCTGATATATGTGTGGAGTTCCAGCACTATTTTAAAAAAAAAAGCAAAAAAGTAATAATGACAAAATGTAAACCGTTTACCTTCATTGTAATCAGGAACGATGACCAGATATGGGTGGTTGGAAGACATTTTATTGAGAGATAAACCAAAAGACTATGCCGGTTGTTTTTTGAAGCATACTACAGGGGCAGAGAGCATCCTCTAAAAGTTAACTCCAAAAGGAAACAAAGGTACCAGCTTTCATGAAGATCTGGAATGTGGTCATGGGGAGAGTTGCAACATAAAGACCATGTACCCATCCCTCATCCTCAGCCGGCGTCAGCTCACGCCTGCTCTCCCGTCACCTCAGGCTCGCTTCGCCTCCTCCATCTCTGTTAGATCACTCAGATACAAACCTCAAGCAGCCTGTCACAGGAAAGGATTTGACAACTTCTTAAAGAGGAAAAAAAATGCTTGCTTAGCTTTGTAGAGTTTCAATGTCCCAAGGAGACATGATTGGCACACCTATCCCTTCCCTGGGGCTGAAGGCGAGAAGCAGGGCATTCTGTGCACTTCTGACTCAGGAAGACGGGCTCTTCCTCCCAGAACCCACACTGTGATTACAGTTGTTTTGTGTGTCTCACCTGGCTCATCCCAGAATCAAAAGGATCAAAGAAACTCCTGATGAGTTCTAGTTTTGTGTTAACAGCTTTGCACTGCTTTGACAAGACAAAGGGAAGAAGGCTGGGGACGGGGATGGCTTGGTAAAGTGCTTGCCGAACAAACTCATGTTTGATCTCCAGCATCTGTATAATAAAAAGCTGAGCATGTTGGGTGGTGTGTGCTTGTAATCCAGCATCCCAAAGCTGGGTGGGTGGACACAGGTGGATCCCTGGGGTTTGCTAGTCAGCAGTCTAGTGGAATTGGTGAATTGAAGGAAAAAGTGAGAGACTGTCTCAAAACAAAGTAGACAGGCCTCCTGAGGAATGATCCTTAAAGTTGATCTCGATGCCCCACACCCCAACACAGACACACAAGACACACACAAAACCCAGACACAACACACAAGACATACTGCATATATAAGACACAGCACACACACGCACAACACATATATAACACACAAGACATACTACAAATACAAGACACAAAACACACACAAGACATATATAACAAAGAAAAGATTTATCTTGGCTCACAGCATCAGTTAATCTTTGGGCCTATTGTGAGGAAGAGGGAGAGAAGCAGGGGAGAAGAGCGGGTAGGGGCAGGGGGGAATTCTTAACAACAAGGACATTAAGTTGGAATGGGGGTATGTTGGAGAACATGGAAGGAGTTGGAGAGGGAGAAGGAGGAGTAAACATGATGATATTTGATTACGTGCATTTATGAAAAATTCAAAAATAGAAAACTTGCAAGGAAAAATAGAAGTATATATTTTAAACGAAAACTCAGGCAATTGTATAGGAAATTGGTCCTATCTCCATACAACTAATTCTTATATCCAAATATTCTTTTGGGATCTCCTTGGCCTCTAGCAGTCGGAAGGCTGGGCAAGCATTGCATGCTTCCCTGGCCCACTCCATCATGCCCTCTCCCACCTCCTTTTCCAGTTGTCTTGGTCCTCGTGTTTGCCATCTGCTGGACCCCCTTCCATGTGGACCGGCTCTTCTTCAGCTTCGTGGATGAGTGGACTGAGTCCCTGGCTGCTGTGTTCAACCTCCTCCACGTGGTCTCAGGTAATGGCCTGCTGTGTTTGGTGACCCCACTAAAGCAGCTCTCCCTTCACTCTGTCCCGAGGCCTCACTACATAAGCAGCACTAGGGATCTGGGGATCTGGGGATCTGGGGATCTGGCCTTCTGTGATGGAAATAGCAGGCACTGAATTGTATTCAAAGATGGGTGATTTGTATTGAAAGATTAAAAATGTTTAGAGGTTACTTTAAGGACAACCCCAACTCTACATGTGATGATTACAATAGGGAACCCTCAGGGAATCCCTTGCCACTAAAGACATGCACAGAGGAAATGGTTTTCCCAAAGGCATGAGGCTATGAAAACGGTGAAAATTCTAAGCTATTCAATTTTAGATTCAGGGGCTTTTCCTCCAAAATAGAGAAGTTATGGTGTTAGCGTCAGGGCACTTCCACAGGCTTCTGTTGTCACTGGCTTATTCTGTGTGGCTCTGGGTTATCCGGAACACAACCAGAGAGCAAAGGTAAGATGCATGTATGTAACTTAGGAACATCACAGTCCAGGCAAAAGGAAGGAGAGAGGAACAGATAGAAAGGAGAGAAAGCTCACACACCAGATGTTCCTGTAGAATGCAGCCATTTCTGCCTCTGAGCATTTGCACCCAAATACACTTTCTCTTCATCAACTTGTCTCCTACCCATGTCGAGGTCCAGCCGGTGTCAGTCACCTCTGCTGAGTCCCTTAGGACCACAGCAGTCTCTGTCATGACTGAATAACTGCTGTAGACAGGCAGTTGGTATCATAATGCTTCTAGTAGATATCTCTGTGTGTCCCTGTTACTAGCTTTGCCAAGAATCCTGCCTTTGGGTTATATTCTTCCAATTGGAGAAAATTTATGGAGTGCTTGGGGGAGGGGGGAGTCTAAATCCCTTATCTTTCAATGTGCTTTGAAGTTCCCATAATGTCCTAGTAAGCATTCAATCAGTGTCTGAATGAACAGACATGTCTCCTCATCCCAGAGAGGGCACTGAACATAGACACAAAAATAGGGATTCCATCCAAGTGGAGTTTGTTGAAGCAATGAGTCACTAGAGTTACTAACAGGAACGTGAGAAACTTACAGACAGCTGTAACACTGAAATATATATATATATATATATATATATATATATATATAATATATGAAATATATATATATATTAGTAATGGTTAACTGTCTATAGATCCTTGGGAAGGGACTCAGCCTCATGACCCTCTCCCCAAACAACTGTTAACTGTCTGTAAATCTTTGAGGAAAGGCAGGCAAGCCCTTCCCCTGTAATGCGAAGAGAATGGGAACACCCTTGTGTAGTCTCCACTGGGTAATTGCAGCTGGCCTATGACCATGACTGAGTCATCCTGGAAACTATTGTTTCTCAGCACTCCCCTTCAGCCAGAATACTCAAACTCCATTTTCCAGAAGAAGGAGCTGAAGAGTGTTTATCTAAGGGCCCAGAACAGAAGAGGGTCATGATCCTAACCTCCCTTAAGCTTCAGTGGTGTCTTAGAGAAACAAAACAGAAGGTGCCGGTAAATGAGTGTACAGGAGCTGGAGAGACAGCTCTGGGGTTAAGAGCACAGGCTGCTCCAACAGAGGACCCAACTTCAGGTCCCAGCCCCTGTGTCGGCATCAGGTTTCTCTCATGCCTGTAACTCCAGTGCTAGAGGATCAGACACCTTCTTTTAGCCTCTGTGGGAACTGGTACTCCTGATGTTCCTGTGTGCACATACACACACACACACACACACACACACACACACACTTAATTAAACAAATAAATCTCTAAAGAAAAAAGTGCATGTATAACAAGCAAAGAAAAGGCAATATGCAAGCCGTCTGGAGGACAAAATAACTGGTAAAAAAAAATACTCAGCGGAAGCACTATGGGGAAGCATGAGTGGGTAGGAAAGGGGCGTGCACCAGAGCAGTTGGGGGTTGCCCTCTCCCAGACATTTTCAGCAAAATGAAAAATCTCACCAGGGACAGTGTGGACTGACTTACCCATCCTCACCACAGCTACTGCTCCAAATTATAGCTTTAACTAAAAATCCAGTGAGGAAACACGCCCTTCTTTCTCTGATACTTGACCATCTAGCATCAGTGCCATTACTCAGTGCAATGGAAAAGCCACAACTCTTTCATCGCTCTATGTTTGGGTCCTGAGTGCACGGGGAGTTCTCCCCACAGCATTTCAAATTCTCAGTGAGTGTCCTATACATCCCACTGCTTCCAGGAGAGGCGATCACGGGGTCCCCAGGCCTTGGTTAAATATTTACATTTTTCCTACCTTCTCCTATCCCTCATTTGCAGGTGTCTTCTTCTATCTGAGCTCCGCAGTCAACCCCATTATCTATAACCTCCTGTCTCGGCGCTTCCAGGCGGCCTTTCGGAATGTGCTCTCTCCTTCCTGCAAATGGTGCCGTCCCCAGCATCGCCCACAGGGACCTCCAGCCCAGAAGATCATCTTCTTGACAGAATGCCACCTTGTGGAGCTGACAGAGGATGCAGGTCCCCAGTTCCCTTGTCAGTCATCCATCCACAACACCCACCTTACCACTGTCCCCTCTGCTGGAGAGGTACCATGAAAGGAGTGGTCAGAAGGCCACTTCGTAAAGTCTGGATTCTGTGGTTGACACCCCTCTATGTGCCAGCACTGCTAGGAGGGACAATGTCACCTCTGGCTCCTTGCATGACATTAGAGAGGTAATAAGGCTCTTAGATTCCACGTATTCTTTACTTTGGGTCCCAGTGCAGACCTTACACTCCATCTTTCTGTATTGTGAGTTTTTATAACTGTGATTACAATGGGCCATGGGAGTTGCACCTAAAGATGCTCTCATGATGGGTGGGTTTAGCCTAGTAAAGGTGTTGTAGAGTAGCTAAGCAGCACAATACAGCTATCCCAACCTCCAAACCCAGGATGCAGGAGAAACTACTGGATGGTACTCCAGCAGCTGGCTCAGAACTGCTCAGAAACCCCATCCCTCCAATAGTTAGGACTTTTACAAGTTTGTTGTCAAATGAGCGATGGCTTGAAATCAGTCCTAGTAGAAATATTTATGCTACAGAAATTAACAAGCTCTCTAAATCAGGGCTAAATAATTTTTATCCCCTGGAGAGCTGGCCCATGAGCAGGTTGAGAGCTCTTAATGAGCTGGTGCTGTGCCAGCTTGCCGCAATGCATGTGACTTGTTTTTAGAACAAATGCTGGTAATGCTGTAATTATGGACTACTTAGAGTTGTGGTTAACTCGGAAAAAAATTATGCTATGGACTAGATTTTTTTTTTAAACCTAGAGTCCCTACACAAAAATAGGCGAAATACTGCTAATTAAGCCAATGGAAGCAGCATCAGCATTTATAATTAACCTGGGGTGGAAGGAATATTTTTGGATGTCATCCATTAACATTAATGCAGAAAACAGCAATGGACTGGGTGTTATTTTCCCTCTCACGTCTGTATTTGCAGAGCCCACAGGAAGTGTTGTCAAAACAGATGACTTTTCTATATTAATCTCCAGTTAGCTGCAGATTTATTTTCTTCTTAACATATAGAAATGTGGTATAGGACTGGAGGGATGACACAGTGGACAAAGGCACTGGCCACCAAGCCTGAAGATCTGAATTCCATGCCTGGAACTCATATGGTAGAAGGAGAAAGAACTGACTTCCTCAAGATGCCCTTTGACCTCCAAACATGCACCACGGCATATGCCGTCCCACACCCCAGCACTCACCACAATAAATAAGTTCATATTAAAAAAAATAAAGAAATACGTTATAAATCCACAGTGTGGAAGCTAACGACGGTAATATCTTCTAGAAACCTAGGAAATCAAAATCACAGAGCAGCCTTTCAGGGCCCCCCTTTCCTTTCCCACCCTCAATGGACGCCTGAATGCTCCATGGAGTCTGTTTGTGACACTCTACCTGTGTCATTATAGAAGTACTTTCAAGGCAATGTCGGTGTTTGAATGCTTTGACTAATTTACATATGGGATAGACATTGTAGAATTATACCTAAATGACCTACCCTGGATTTCACTGCTAGTGAAATGCATTCTCTGGGCAAGGCAGACTATTAACTTAGGGAGTTAGAACGATGGACAAGTCTGGCAAAGAAAGCCAGAGTCCAGGACGAAGAGAAGCAAAGCTGGAGAGACGAGTAATGTCTCATGGGCAAAGACATGTGTGCGTAAGCCTGCTGATCTGAGCTCCTTGGCTAGGGAAGAGATCCAACACCTGAAGTTGTTCTCTGACCTCTGTATAGTCACCATGGCCTGTGTAGCAATGCCTCCTCACACATAATAATAAAATTATTGCTTTAAAGAAAAGCAATTCGCCCTTCCAAACACATTCAGTGTCTTCTATGAAACGACATGGATGCATAGAATTCTGTGAGTAAAAAGCCATTTTGAACATAGATCTTAAAAGGCTTCATAGAACACGCTTATTTGTATATTTTCATAGCATAAAGATATCTCTTATCAACACTGTCGGTTTGTTTTATAAATGCTGAAAAATTCAGATCCTGACCTTGACCACCAATTCCTCAGTAATAAAATGGAATAAAGGTTGTCCTGTGCGCATTCCTGGGTTTTCTTCCCTCACTGATTCTTCCATCTTAGTGAGAGGTAAATAATTGCTGTTGGCCCTCCCCCTTCCAGTTGACAGCAAAGAGCTTAGTCTTCCTTCTCCTGGGAAAATTATACAAGCCATCTCCAAGTCTATGAGGTCATCAGAGTCCTGGAATCTCACTCAGAAACCCACAGGGGCTGGAAAGGTTCCCCATCTGACCTTGCCACCTACAGCAGCCTCTTTCTTTTTTTTTTCTTTTTTTATATATAAATTCTTTATATATATATATATATATATATATATATATATATATATATATATATATAAATTCTTTTTTATTGGATATATTCTATATTTACAATTCATTTCCCTTTTTCTGGTTCCCCACCCACAAAGGTCCCACATGCCCTTTTCCCTCCCCCTGCTCCCTCACCCACTCCCTCCCACCTCCCTGTTCTTGTACTCCCCCACAATGATGCTTTGGTCCATTCTAGCACCAGTGTCCACTCCTTTCTTCTTGTCAGATATCACTTGGTATGTGATTTATGTCTTTGGTGTTCCAAGATTCTAGGCTAATATCCACTTATCAGTGACTGCATACCATGGGTATTCTTTTGAGACTGGGTCACCTCACTTAGAATGACGTTCTCCAGCTCCGTCCATTTCTCTAAGAATTTCATGAATTCATTGTTTCTAATGGCTGAATAGTACTCCATTGTGTATATATACCACATTTTTTTGTATCCATTCCTCTGTTGAGGGACATCTGGGTTCTTTTCAGCTTCTGGCCATTATATATAAGGCTTCTATGAACATAGTGGAGCATGTATCCTTATTGCATGCTTGGGAATCTTCTGGGTATATTCCCAGGAGTGGTATGGTTGGGTCCTCCAGAAGTATCACGTCCAGTTTTCTGAGGAACCGCCATACTGATTTCCAGAGTAGCAGCCTCTTTCTTACACTCCTATAAATAATGCTAAGTGCCTACTGAGGGCCTGTGTGGGAGTCCATAAACACACTCCCCATCGGTCAGTCCAGATTCCAGAAGGGTGGTTGTCATTTCTCCTAAAAAAGCCTATAGACCTCAGAAATTGCCAGACTACTGGGTGTCACTAAGAAGGATGGTCAAGAATAGGCCTACCCTATACACCTACTTACCAGTGCACTTTCCTCAGAACCCTTCACTCACACCTCCTGCTCATTCCCTACCTCCTCCCCCACTCCTCTACCTCCTCACTACTCCACCTCCTCCCTACTCCTCCACCTCTCTCCTCCTCACTCCTCCACCTCCTCTCCACTCTTCCACCTCCTCCTCACTCCCCACCTCCTCTCCACTCCTCCTCTACCTCTTCCCTACTCCTCCACCTCTTCCCCACTCCCCATCTCCTCCTCCCTCTCTTGCATCCTAAGAGTCACAGATTCCTTCCTGGGAATTTACTCCCTTCCTTCTGAAGCTTAGAAAAGAGGAGCCAGTGGTCCTGCCCCAGACCAGGGGCTTCCCTGTGAAGCCTTCCCCTTTCTTCTGAAACCTTTAAGAGGAGACCTCCACTCTGCCTCAGGGGCCTTACCTCTCCTCAGGTACCACACTATGCTACTGTCTGTCTGTCTGTCTGTCTGTCTGCCCATAGTGTTAACAACTCTTTTAATAAATCTCTTAGCCAAAATGATACTCCCCTTCAATCCCAAACATGAAGCCTTCTAGAACCAACCTGTCAGTAGACACTGTGGCCCCAGGAGACCTACTTCTCTTGGTAAGCAAGTGACCAGGAGCATGGAAATCCACTTTCCAAGAGTCTGTGGCCCCATCAAGCTTGTCACATGTGCCAACATCCCATGAAGTCTAGATTTTAGAAAACACTAGCCTTTCCCCAACCCTGAGTACTGCTTAATTGTCTCACGAGAATAAAGAGAATTTTGAGTAACAACTAACAGCTTTGTGACCATTAGACACATCCTGTAACACATACAGAATATTATTATATTAGCTTCCAGCCAAAGGAAGGGCTGACATCACTGTTAGAGACACCACAATGTGCCCTGCTTCGCTTTAACCACTTGATGTCTTCATGTCTCCTGACCCCACAGCTCTGTCTGTGTCCTGGGCCAGGGTCACTCACACTTGACATCACAGTAAATCTGCCCTCCTCCCCTATAAAGGGAGAGCTGTGATTTTGTGCTGTGTGCCAGTTAAAGAAACAAGTAATACTGAAAAGCAGAGAAAGGAGTGTGCCCACATGAAGGCATGGGATACAATCCCATGGGCCCCAACACCATCTCTGTGGATTATGCAGGAGGTTTAGGTATGAACAGAGGACAGGAGGCATGCATAAATAAGTAGTCCTGTCAAATGTCAGTGCATCATCATCTGTGCTCCAAATTCCCCAAATTCCCCGAATTCCCTGACAGTAGTTAGTTGCCAGAACTGGATGAACTATTTTCCAAGAAGAAGAGCTCCCACTCTGGCTGCACCAGACTGTTTCATCTTCCCCTTTCTGGGGAAGTTCCCATTTCTTGGAGTCGAATGTTTCAAAAGTCTGATAGGCCAAAGGGGGACTGGGGGTGTTTCTTTAAAGAACATCACCCTGCCTGCCGGGATCGGGCCACCTCAGGGCAGTACTTAGAAACACTGAAATAACATCTATAGAAAACAAAAAACAAAAAAGCCCTAAACATAGAAATAAATAAATAAATAAACAAACAAACAAACAAACAAACAGCAACATATTACTCAGGGGTAAAAGGTTTTCACGGCACTTCACTGTGTTGCTGGGATTTTAGGGAATGTTCTGGTTGTACAGCAGCTTCCTCCAGGACTGAGTGCAGGGGCTCATGGGACTCAGGAAGTAAACAGGCTTCACATGTCTCAAAAGGGTTTTTAAGAGGCTCCACACCAGCATTACAGACATAGTAAACATCTGCAGAGGAGGGGGACTTTGACCAGCCCGATGAGTGCAGTAGTGACAAGCTTCCCAGGCCTGCCCAGCCACCTACAAGCTAAGCTTCCAGGGGTCCCAGCTGTGCAGGAGTGGGCTGTGGGTGAGCACCTGCCTTTGAGTTGCTCAAGTTCCTGTAAGTAACCCCTCCCCCACACTTCCATAGTAACCTCAGGAAACTCATTGGCTCACTAAAACAGATGCTGTTCAAATGCTGATCTTGGCCTGTTGTGGATCCCCTAGGGTTGTGGGGGAGAACACACAGGTTCACACCACCCCAGGAAAATCTCACACAGCACTACCTCTTCAGGGGAGTAGTCAAATAAACAATGTAAATAAGCAATATTGGCACAAAATCACAGCCTTCACCCCAAAACGGGGAAGAGTTTACTCTGGGGCCAAATGTGAGTGACCGTGGTGACCCAGGAGCAGATTTAGCACCACCACCACCCCCAAAATCCATGTTCCAACATGGAAACAGTTTAATGAAGTTTTTACAGTATCAGAAAAAGGGACGTCATACATCAAGGTACTTTTTTCAAGCACATTGGTGGAAATGGACATGAAGTCCATTGCTAAGCAAAGCAGGAAAATCTCTGCTGGCTCCTTGGGTCTATCACATGACAGCCTTAGCTTTCTGGTTGGTGGGAAACAAGGGTCCACTAAATTGATATGTTAGCAAAAGAATCACCTCAGGACCCCCAAGACCAAGTTCTCAGCAAAGAGGAGACTATTTGTTGCAGAGGGACGGAAGACAAGGAATAAAAGACAAAGACAGGAGACAGAGGACAGAAAAAGAGGGAGAAGGGGAACAGGGGAATGGAACAAGAGAGGGGGAGGAGGGGTATTTATCCCCTGGGGATAAGGACTGTCTCTAGATAGAGGGGAGACAGATAGACTGGCAGACATAGGAAAATGGCAGTTTATACAAGGAAAAAAAAGAGAAACCTTGTATTAGAATGAGGTGTTTAATTTTAGTTGGGCATGTTAATTAGGTGAGCCAAACAAGGTTTTTGATTGCTGGTCTTTAATATGTTGATAGCTGGACTTTTATAATCAGCCTTGGGAGGAGAAAGAGACCAAATAAGGGAATAGACCTTGATGGCTAGCTTTAGGAATATAATCTAATGCTTTTTGGCAAGGCAGAGGGGATAGGAGAGCTGTGTTGGCCATGCTCACACTATGAAGCCAGAGTCCCTTCATAATGCATTTCCCAAAGGTTTCACCTGATCATAACAAGGATGTTAAATCAGATGTAGACATGGGAACGGTATGGCTAAATCTGAATTGGGCTCTGGACCTGCACCATTCCAACCTCCCCACAATCTTTGAAGTTCTGATCAGTTACTGGACCTGGTAGAAGGTTCAGCTGGGTGTGCAACTCCTTTCTAGAAACCTTTGTTCACTGCAACATCCTAGGAAGTTTGTCAGGCTTTAAAAAAAATCATTATTCATTCACAATTCAGATAAACAAACTCTGTAAGATTCCATCGCCCACTATTAGGGCTCGTGAATAATGAAGGCGCAGACATGTGTTACAGATTGCTTCTCTGGTACATGAAAGATTAATCAATATTATGACAGGGCAGTCAACAAAATGAGGAGCCTAGACTGCTTAGAATGGCTAAGCATATTAATTGTGTTTGAAGGCCTTCAGCCTCTGCCAGCTGGGAAACTGTGATTTGTCTCTTCAGAGTCAGATGGTGAGGCTAAGGACAAAGATCATGTGGTCATTCCTGCCTGGACATCAAGATCAAAAATGAAGGAGGAGTGTGTGTGTGTGTGTGTGTGTGTGTGTGTGTGTGTACACTCACATGTAGAATGCACATGCGCACGTTACAAGTTGATGGTGGGTGAATTCATCAATCCCCCATGTTACTTTTTGAGGCAGTATCTCTCATCAAACATGGAGTCACTGATGGTTTAGACAAGAACTCTTTAACTTATTCATATATCAGAAATGTTGATTTGAACTTCTTCCAATGACCATGCTAAAAGTTTTTGAAATATTAGCTAATTTAACCTTCTCAACAACTCTAAGAGATGGATACAGGTTTGACCCTCTCCCCTAAGAGAAAACACACCGAAGCAGAGAGGTTTCATGATTTTCCTCAGGGGCAACAGCCAGGACTACCAAAGAAGGGATGAGAACAAGGGAAGATTGTGAAAAGTTTCAGTTCTGAGGCTCAGCGGGGCACACTGAGGCAGGATGTCCTTTGGGGTGACAAGTTTATTAGAAGAGTTGCTGATGTCAAGGACAGATAGCAACATCTCTAAGGAGAGTTCAGACCCTAACACCATTGACAGACAGACTGCATACCTGGGACTCCAGTGAGTCTTCAGGCCCAAGAATCAGGGTGGAAGTCCTTTTTTATGGGGTTCACACCATACTGTTGATTAGTCCATAGAATAGGTCTGCAGCTGTCCTTGACTGCTAGGCAGTGCTGTAGTTTTGAGGAAAGAGGGATGCAGAGGAGGATGTGGAGATAATAAGAAGGAGGAGGAACACATCTAGCTGAGGAGTATCCATTATAACCACACATCGTCTCTTGCCTTAGAGTCTAGTAGGCTGGGTGTGTAAAACTTCTTGGGGTAATGTGAGTGGCCTTTGCCATTACCCGGGAATCTGGGTACCTGAAGACTGATGTCATGAGATTTATAGACAGGCTCTGGGTAGAGGACTTGGATTCCATTCACAGCAGCTATAAGGAAGAACTGCTGAAAGTGGGTGTGGCCTGACTAGCCTGTAGCTAACAAATTAGAACCTAAGAGATTGGGAATCAAGTCCTCCAGATTTAAGCTACAAATCTATCCTGCCTACCTAAAGTGCAAAGAAGGAAGTTGGCTGATACTGAATATAAGGATGAGTGGCAGATGGATACTGGGGCTGGCTCCTCCCAAAGCTCATTGCCTTTGAGTAAAGGAAGACTACCTACAGCCTAGTAATTAGGGGATAGAACCCATTCAAATTAGCATAATTCTTTTCATTAATGAGAATCTCATTAGTAAGTTTCCTTTCTCATTTGAGGAGCTTCAGAATCTCTTTGTATTCCCTGTACACATGCTAATTATTGATAGCAAAAAGATAAAGCCTTAAAGCAGGCATAGGTAATAGATGGCTCACACTGAAATTCAAAGTCACCCAATTGAAAAAAGTCTGAATTTATTTTCAGTGTAGGCCATGAAATTCCTACCTACTGGAGCAATAAGTACACAATTGTATAAAAGAAAAACTGCAATGAGCTGTGGTTGTAATAAGGAGAGAATGAGCTCAAGCCCAAGTATGGCCCAGACAGATGAGATTTATAGCCAGCATCAGGGTGGGGGAAGGGACATGAAAGTGCTAAGAATAGTGATGTTTCAGAGCAGGGACACACAATTGGACAGAGGCTGAAGGAAAGAAGTTTGCATGGTGTCAAGTACAGAAGGGAATCTTTAAGCACCTCAGTAGGATTCTTTGCTCTAACTAGGCTTAGCAGGTAGAGGTAAGACTAAGAAGGTGCCTCGCCAACACAAACATACCAAGGTACTGGAGAAATTTGGTACAGGGCCCAGAGATTGTCTGAGGCTAGACCAGGAGTTGAGGAGGGCACACCTGGGACCCATGACAGAAAACATTGCCAAGATTCAAAGTACCAGGTCCTGGAACATGACACTGAAAAACTTGTAGCTTTTCTAAAATTCTCCTCTCTATCATATTTGTTTCTTCTAGAAGTTTCACATTTCCACCTCCTAAATCTCAGGATTTCTATCAGGTAAAGATCCTTGAACAAGCACAATAGATATGATGGACAGGTGAATAGATGATCCACAGAAGAATGGATGGTTGGATGGATAGATGATAGATAGATAGATAGATAGATAGATAGATAATTGGTATATATGTAGATAGATGATAAGTGATAGAGATGATAGATAAGAAAGATGACTGAAAGAATTAATGTATTAAAGAGATATAGATGATGGATGAATAAATTGATGATAAATGATTGATTGATTGATTGATTGATTAAGTAGATGACAGATCAATGATTGGAATGATATATTAAATAGATGAGACACCGATGATAGGTGGATAACTAGAAAGGTAAATTATAGATAGATAGATAGATAGATAGATAGATAGATAGATAGCAGACCCATAGATATAAATTTAGGAAATGTCTCATATGGCTATTGAGGCTGAAAAGTCTCAAGATATGTAATCTATAAGCTGAAAACCCAGAAAGTTAAATACAAATTCTAATCTGACTCTGAAGGCTGGAGAATCAGTAACACACATGCCAGAGGCTTACAAATTTCTAATCAAGAGTTCTAGTCTAAGTCCTTTTCAAAATTAAACTTAATTCTAAGACTTCAGCTTATAATGAGTTAAATCCCAATAAACCCATCAGAAATTGAAAATACCTTATGCATCTAACCTGTCATGCATCATTAACCATGTAATGGTTAATCTTGACTGTCAATTTGATCAATCAAACTAACTAACCCATCTCAGTGTCCTCTTGACCTACCTGCCTTGTGGAAAAAAAAAATTGCCTGCCTGCCTTTGCTCTTCAGTGGTAAGTGCATCTACTCTATGGCCACTACCACCTGGTTTCGTTAGCCTTCTAACCTGGATTGAAGAACACTGGCATCTCTCCAGGAATTTTCTGGCCTTCAGTACCAGATGAGGATCACTGAGGTGTCCAGCCTTGTAGACCAAGCTGCTCCCTGGTTCGCAGCTTTTGCTATTGTGAAATGTGTTTACTAAATCTCTTTCAGACTATAGACTCATTCTCTGGGCTCTGCTAGTCTAGAGAACCCTGACTAATAAAATAATCTAGGAACACAGAGCACCCTAGCCCATGGGTAGTGTGCTGTGTGGTCACATGACTGACAGGAGCTGAAGAAGAAACTTCACTGCTGAAAAAAGAAACTTAGCAAATATCACTGCCTCAAAATGAGATCAGAATCATAGTCTCATTTCTGAGGAACTATATACCAAGTTTGTGCCAGCGAGTGAAACGTTGAAAAAGTCAGACCATTCACACATGTAAGTTATGAGCTTTTGCATATTATGTTATTAAATTTGTGATAAGAAAATTGATATATTACATAAAAAGCAATCATATTTTATATTTTTAATTAAATACAAATATCCTTGGATCCATGTTCCTCAAAACTTAAAACATACCGCTTTTTTACAGAGCTATGGACCAAACACAAGTTCATGAACACGCTAGGCAAGGTTTCTAGGCAAGGGAGTGGTTATCCCCCTACCCCAAAACAGGTTTCCTTGATTTCTGGCATCGAATGGGTAGAAGCCTGAAGTGCCGCTCAGCACTGTGTGTTCAATAACTCCTGAGGCATCATCCCTTCCCCAAAATGAAGTTATCCGACCCCACACAACTTGAATGAAGAGAGTTGGACCTGTTAGACTAGAATTTGATTGTTTGCTGAAGAGAATAGAAGCTGGAGGGAAAATAAATAAATAAATAAATAAATAAATAAATAAAATTAATTTATTAAATAACCTACCTGACTTGTAGTGTTGTTGACACAAAGATCAAGACTTGGGGCTCCCATGATGCTCCCAAGGCCCTGCAGCTGGTTGATGAAGAGTGGAGGGTGAGAGGCGTGTCTCTTGACCTCCAGTGCAAGGTGCTGGTTACTTGACTGCAAAGCAGAAGTCTGATGAGCTGGTGAACACTCCTTAGCAATGATTTCAAGTGAGGACTCATTTAGAGTTGTGTCTCTAAATTATATATCTGTCTTAATAGTAGCCATACTTTATACACAGCGCAGTGAGTCTACTTGTTGGCAATCAGATCCCCACGTAGCGTCTGAGTATGGCTTATATACCAACCTGCTTCTAACAAACAGAACTTAGCAGAAGTAGTGGGAGATCATTGTATGATTAAATTAACAAAGGACCATGTTCTACTATTCTAAGCATGCCACCCATTCCTCTCCTCCTCTCACGTCCTTCCCTCCCTCCCTCTCTTTCTTTCTTTCTGAGAGTTTCATACAATATATTTTGATTACATTCTTTCCTCTCCTACAATCCATCCCAGGACCTCCCCAATCCCACTTCAAGTTCTTTCTTTTGCTTAAAAAAAAAACAAAAAACAAAATCAAAATAAACAAACAAGTAAATAAAGTAAATAAAGCCACACACAACACACACACACACACACACACACACACACACACACACACACACACACACAGAGTCTAGTCTGTGTTAGCCACCTGCTCCTTAGCATGGGGCCAGCTCTGAAGTGTGGTTGATATACAAATTCAAAAAAAATCTTAATTTCCTTCTCCCTGAATCTATCAATTACAAATAATATTTTTGGTTAGGAGTGGGACTTTGGGCCTATTTCTCCTTCTCTGTGTTGGGATTTTGTTTGGTTTGAACCTCTACAGGCCTTGTACTTGCTGTCACCGTCTCTGTGAGGTCACACGTGCGTCCATCCTGCTGTGTCTGAAAAACCATTTCCTTGGAATTGACCATCACCCGTAACTCTTAAAATCCACATAGACCCTGAGCCTTGAGAGTGGGAGTGTGATAGAGACATCCCATTTAGGGCTATGTCTTTCTTTTTTCCTATTTCCCCCCACCCCCAGACATTTTGTTCTAGACAAGCACAAGCTTGTCAGTAGATCCCTGCCATCCCGGCTCCAGCCAAGTCCTACAGAGACTGCAGTCTTTGACCATAGAGAGACCCCGAGGCAGGCCAGGGTGTCCTGCTATGCCATACATGATACAGAAACTGTGAAATGATAGTGCAGTTTTGTTGTTATTTTGGGATATGTGTGTGTTTACTGTACGAACACATGTGTGCAGGGAGTGGCTTACAGCTACACAAACACACACAGAGGGCAGTGGAGAACATCAGATGACCTGACCTGCAATTCCCCAACTTGTTCCTTTGAGACAGGGATTCTCACTGAGCCTGGATCTAGGCTAGTGGTGACTCTCCTGTCTCAGCTCCATCTCCCACAATGCCAAGGTTATAGGCATCCACAAGGCCACTTCCATTTTTTATGGGTGCTGAGGTCCTCTAAGCATCCAAGTTTAGTCCTCTAAGCTATCAGCGCAAGTACTGTGACCTATGAACCAGCTCTTCAGTAAACTTCTGCAGAGTGCACAGCTGCTAAGTGTTGGTGTAATTCATTATCTTACTATCGCTAATGTAAAGATGCCATAATCCTGAAGTCGTTTGAGAAAAGCAATTCAAGCATTAGCATAATTCAGTCATTAATACCTTCATCACCTAGGAACTTCCATACCATCTTGAGACTCTTACTGAATTCAGTTTAACATAATTGGACCATCGGTATTGACTGAACTCCAAATGTCATCCAGCCTGAACTAGTCTGGCTGTACTTTCTTCTGAGAAGACAACATTTTGCAGCATTTTAACTCTCTGAGACCCGCAGTCAGAAGAAAACAAGGAAATGAAGTCTGGACCCTCACGATTCTTACTGTATTTGTTTACATTCTGAAAGAGCAGTCACGCACAAAGTGAAAGAAAGAGCTCGTCCAGTAGGTTCTGCTTTACTCACCTCCAAGGCACTCGCAGAGAAACTGAAGGCTCCCTAGAGACGCTGAAAAGATGCTTTACTACCCCCAAGTGGACACACGAGTAATATTCTTCCAGAGATGAAATGTTAAAGTGGCAACGCCATCCAAACAAAGCAGATGCAATGGGCTGCACTGATGGTACATCAGACAGGGGATCTTGGAGCTGGAGGGACCTAAAGACTCTGGACCAATGTCAAGAAGTCTGTTCCACAGCACGCCATTTCAGCCCAGAGAACCAGCTGTTCTTCAAACAGTTGCCTTTGAGCTGTTCTTGGAAGTCTTATCTTGTCATCCAGTGCTGTCTACAAATATTGTAAGATCTCCTATGTTCTCTACACCAATTACTTACTTATTCATTCATTTAGTTATTTTGGCAGCAGAGTCTTAACTATGCAGCCAACGTTGGCCTCAATTTTGCTATTCTCCTGCCTCAGGTTTCAAGTTGTAGGTACATGCTGCTGTACCTGGATCTCATCTATACTGCTATTAACTTTGTTTGTTATTTTTCAAAACAGGTTGTGTGACTTCCTAAACATTGCTTTTGAATAACCAGAGAGCTGACTTGCATAGCTGAATCCTCCACATTCACCCTACAAATCATTTCTCTCACGAATTTATTGAAACACAAAGAGTTCCATGGCCCCTAAGCCTCTCAAAGCCTCCCAGCCATGCCTCCTGCTCAGTTTCCCACAGATTCACACTAAGATTCTAGCAATCAGTGTTACCCAGTGTTCCAACAGAGTGGCATCTACAATATGTTGGTCACATTTCATAGCTATCGTATTATGTAATCCTGGGTCACAGGTTGAACAACTCCTTGTCTGTGTTGGGGCCTCTATGGAGGACATTATTTCTAATTTCAGCATCGAGGTCAGGCTGCATTTCTATGAAGGTCTCCCCCAAGCTCTCTCTGCAGAATGGGGCAGCACAACAGACAGCAAAGGGATCCTTTTGTGTTTCCGAGCTGTGATCTGGATCTTAATCATCCACAAGGGGCTTGTCCTCAACTGACGGTGCTATTGGGATGTGGTAGAAACCTTACAAGTGATGCAGAGTTGAAGGACTGGGTCACAGGGTGTTTGCCCTTAAAGAAAGAATAGGGATTCCTTACCTCTTTCTCTCACTCCGAGCTTTCCAGCAATTATAAACTTGGCCACACCACACTCTCTCCATCAGAATGTAGCTTCGCCACAGATCCAAAGTAATGGGGTCAAACATCCATGGGCCAAAACCTCCAAAATCCTGAGCAGATGAAATCTTTCCTCCTCAGCTGTTTTGCTGAGGGACTTGCCACCTTGCAGGGGAGAGCTGACAGATGCGAGCAGCTAGTGACAAGGCCCGTGTTTCTCAGGTTCTGATCATGGGGCTGAGGTCCAGCTTTGTGAGTGGTTGGGAGTTGTTTCAACAGCACAGGCTCTGAACAAGCTGGAACCTGTTGGGTGAGTATATAGTTGGGTGAGTGTGAATTATGGTTGGGAGTTGCAAGGCAAACCTTATGCACACTCAAAACTGAGGACTATGGCTTAGACCAAAATATTGCTAAGTTGTAAGAAAAACTAAAAAAGGATATTGAAGTCAGACAAGTCAGGAGTCATCTGCTGGTTATAGGGCAAGACTCTGCTGAGCCATCCTGACACCAAGCTAGGACACTTGTGTCCTCACTTTTTAACCATACCTGTAATTAGCAAAGAAAGATGAATTGAGGAGCAGATGCTTCCAGGTTTTTGAGTCTTGAATGGACTAACATGATTCCATGTAATCACTGCCCATTAGAAGCCTAGCCATGACCTACTAAGTAAAGGTGCTGCCACAGGAATCTCAAGACCTGAATTCAATCTCCAGAATGCACATAACGATGGGTAGATACAACTGACCTTGAAAGGTTGTTCTCTAACCTCCATTTTCATGCTATGGAGCATGTGCCCCAATATCATCAATAATATATTTAAAGCACAATCACAGCACTAATCCTCTTGCAGATGCCATCTTAGAGCTATTGCTTCTGTGCAGATGCGGCTGTTTCTGTATAGATTTGACCACCCCCTTCCCTTTCTATCTCCACTAGAAACACAAGATAGACTAGGGCTGTTCTACTGACCTGACATACTGACCTTCAATTCTCCCCTGTAACTTCCTTTATCCAGGCCTGACATAAACAACTCCAAGATTTGAATCAGGAGCCACATAGGATCCTCTTCTGGGTCTTACAAGTTGTGTTACAGTGTGATCTTTGTCAGGGAGGCCTACCATGGAGTGGGCGATAGGGTTTTTCAATGCCATCTCTAGGCTTGCTGTAAGATTGTGACCTCCTACTTGCCATCTTATGCCTTTACAGTCTCGTCCTTAAATCTAGAAATCTAGAAAGCACACCAAATCACCCTTTCTGGACTTGTGGCTTACACTGTTTTTTTTGTTTGTTTGTTTTGTTTTGTTTTGTTTTGTTTTGTTTTGTTTTTTTAAGTCTCCAGTCATCGAGAGCCTCATGGAGAGCAGAGGTAATGAGTGTCATTTAATGAGAAGCTTCCCATCTCCATGTTTCATGGCTCCACTGAGGAAATATTGTGGAAAACATTTGTGTACATTTAAAGTCAGGAAACATGCTCTGCAAGATCCAGTGGTAGATATTTCAGGCTTTTAATAAACCCACGCACAAACAGTATCATTCAATCCCCTGCTGTAGTGGGAAAGCAGGCATCAGAAAGCACTTTATTAAAAGGGTTGAGGTGGTAGGTTAGAGGACAATGGCATACTCCAGCCTTGCTGTGACCTTTGAAGAAAAATTTCCAGGACCCAGAGACTCTGAGTGTTGGAATGGGATGAGGGGATTAGAAAATGTACTTAGCCATGGCTCACAAAGCACCCATCAGTGGTCTGGTAGAAGGGACAGAGGTGTAGGATGAAGTTGTCACAGAAGCTTCTGCTGTGGCAGAGGACCTGGGTTAGAGTCCCAGCACCCACACTGTGGCTCACAACCATCTGTTCCTTTACTTCCAGGGGATCTGACTCTTCCTTTGGCCTCTGCATGTGCTAGGCATGCATGTTGTGCACATACATACATTCAGATAACTGGTCTGATAGAAACACAGACAAACATACGGACACACACACACACACACACACACACGTGCACGCAGACACACAGACACACCCAACCACTTTAACAAAAGATGAAAAAAATCCACTTAACTCTATTTTTTCCTCTTCTTCAAGTAAACCAGGACCTCCAGAATCAACCAGAACCAATTTTCAGCCCTCTTTTTGTTCGACCTCTTAGCATTATTGTTTTATTTAACCCCTCTACTACTGAAGAACTTTCTCTTGGCTCCCTAGACACTATTCTCACCTTCTAGATGGTACTCCAACACCTCTGACTGCTCTAAGCTTTCCCTCTTTCTTCCCCATCTCTCTCCTACCAAAGAGCTTCTTAAATGGCTTCATTGATTCTACTTCCCAAAACCCATCTACATACAGAAGACAACAGCCACAGCTGACTTGTATCAAAATTCCTTAATAAGTCCAAAAATCTACAAATATTGCATCAACACATTTAGAACAAAAGCAAACCAACTGCTTGGCTTACACCCGCCCCATATAACACAGTCCCAACCACGTCCTTCCCTCTATGCCCCTCCACTCCCCACTGGCTGCTCCTGCTTCCTCTAGATCAATCCCACTCACAGCTTTTATGCCTGTCACGAAAAGTGGCTGGCATGAGATGCCTGAAGCGTTAGTGTTTTCGTGCTACACAGATGCCCATGCAAACATCACAGCTCAGCAAAGCTTCTCACAACCACCCCTTTTAAAAGAATTAAGCCCTTTCTCTGCAGGCCCCTCCCCTCTCCTGGTTTTCCTTTTCTGGTGACTACTAATAGCACCTTAATGATGCATTCCTGTGTTTTTTATTCTCTCTTCCCCAGTATAAAGCAAAGCTCTCTTCCCCAGACCATTCTCTTGAACAAAGATGTCTAGTCAATGCTCACTGCACAGGCTGCATGCTGCTCACAAGGCACGATTTGTGCTGTTAGGACTCCAAAGGCTTAATGTGAGCTACAAGATACCACACATGTAACTACGAAGGTAGAAGGCAGATCAACTGGCCTGAATGAGGGCCAGGTAGAGTTTAATGAGTGCATAGCTGGGTTTTAAACTACCTTCAACAAGGGGAAGGATTTGTAGAGCAGGTAGCATCAGAGATTGCATGGTGTTTTCTCAGAAAGAAGAATGGGCCACTTGAGAAATGCTGGAGAGTTAAGAAAGTATGTATGCTCAACCATTTGTTTAATGACTATCTATTGATTTTCTATTATAAGCCTGCTAGGTATTATTTTAAATGCTATGAATAAGACAGGCATGAATAAGACAGGGAAGACTAATAATTGCACTTTCAAAAAGTCTACCTTCTCGTGGGCAGAGGCCCATGATAAGCAAACAAGTGGAGAAAGATTGGGAGGTTGGCAGGGGAGAGGGCTTAGTGGGTAAAATGGTTGCAGCACAAGCCTGGGGGCCCAAGTTCAGATAACCAGCACTTACACGAAAGCGGAGCATGGTTGTGTATCTTTGCATCAGGGGTAGGCAAATCCCCGGGGACTTGCTGGCTTAGTCTATTCAAAATGGTAAGCTCCAGTTCAGTGAGGATCTCTATCTAAAAGTTAAAAGATAAGGCAGAGAGGCAATTGAGGAAGAACACTCACGCCCACCACTGGCTTCCATGTGCATCTACAAAGACAGACATGCCTGCTCACATTGGTACACACATGCACACACCACATACAAACACACACACACACACACACACACACACACACACACACACACACACAGAAGAAATAAGCAAAAAGCAATGTTAATTTCAGCTCATGAACTGGGTTACAATGACAATCAGGGAATGGGTTGGAGAAGGGCGAGAGGCACAGCCTAGATATATGTGGTGAGATAATTCTCACAGGGAAGTCCTGGGATCTGAGAAGATAAGACACACTGAACCTACACACAAATGAAGGAAAATGACATCAAGCCAAGGGCACATCAAGGGCAGCCTCCCCTTTGGTACAGGGATGCGATTAGTCATTACCAACCCCTGTTCGCTGATGGTTTCTGGTCCTCCACCTGCAAAGCACGTGCAGGAAAGTATGCTATTGTTATCGCATCCTTGTGGTTAATTCTGGCCTCTAAATGTAGTGGAAGGAATGTGTGCTGCCTAATTACTAACCTAAGATCTGGCAGTGTTTGGATTCCCACTAGAATAGCAAGCCACCACCATTATAATGCAGGAATGCTAGCTGCTTTGTGCTTCCGAGTCTCAAATGAATTAAAAAGCAGAGTTTCTGTGATCTGCAATAGGAAAAAAATAACACTTGGGTCCATTTATTTACTTTGTGATTGTTATCTAGGAATGGAACTATTAGTCGATCTTTCTACGGGATCATATCATTTAGATTCTCAGAAAGTAATGCACTGGCTGTGCGCATGTGCACATGTGCGTGTGTGTACACACACACATACACACATACACACACACCACAACTTCCTATCTTTTTTTAATAGTCACCCCTGTAAGTCTGGAGGACTGTAGCATTGTGATCTTGGCTTCTCTAATGACTAAGGAACACATGATTTTATGAATACTGAGGCAGGAGATGGGGGAGGGGCTGCAAGAAGATATGACAGAGGCTTTCTTCCCAAGGTCCATATAAGTGAGGTATTGTGACACACAAGTGTGAGGCAAGGACCCTGGGAGAGACCAAGCAGATGCCAGGAGATGATCAGCTGGAAGAGAGAGGGAAAATCAGTGTTCTTTAAGGGTGTGATGTCAGGGAGGTCAATCATGCTTCACTGGGTGGCTCCCATACCTTAGTATCTGAATAGCACACATTAGGCTTGAGATTTAAAACAAAGGAACAGAAAAGTTGGGTGGGTTGATGGGGAATGGAGTGGATCTGGATCTGGAAGCAGCCGGGCGGTGGGTGAAAATTCACTGTGTGAAATGATTTAAAAACTAGTACAAATAAAAATGACCACCACCAACAAAATCCTGCACAGGGACAACCTCTGTCTCCTCCTAGTACTCATCAGATAAGTGATCCCACCACACGGAGTTTGTGCTGAGTCCTCTCAGCAGGCCAATTCCCCAAACAAGTGATCTTAACACACAGGGTTTGTGGTTAGTTCTTTCAGTGGGCCAGTCCCTCACCTCCTCTTCTTTGTGTTTCTGATATGATTTGTTTTAGCTCCTGGATGAAAATATAAAGTATTGATAAACATCAAGCCAATTTATTAATTACCCCATGTATAAAACTTAGGTCAAAGGAAAGGAAGAGTTAGGTCTGTCCCTCTCACCTGGCTGCACTGCCATTGCCCATAAGCAAGCTGTGGCCTCACTGAGCAGCCTCCGTGGATTCTGAGAAACACCCGAGTTTAGATTGTTTATTGACATTTGAAGTTGTCGAGGAAGCTTGCTTTCCCAGTCCTTCCCTTAGTGGCTCATACCTCAGAGGCACATTCTCAAAAATGCTCACCTGGTCCATAGACCCATCTTTCAATCAGTGCCTTTGTAGGTATCTCTAAGACCAGTTCCTGATGCCAACCCTGTCACCAACTCTTGGTGCCATCCTGGGGAGGTCATCATCCCTGGATTCAATGCAAACCTAAGGTCTTGAGAAGGATCTGCTGGAATTTTCAAACTTAGGTTGATCAACTTGAGAGGGAAGGTACACTGGCTTCACATGACCAAATACCAAATATTACTCACTTCTGATTCTGGCATTCAGAAGTTTAAAATCCAGTTATTTTCGTGACCATGCTCCCTTCCAAAGGCTTCTAGGAAGAGCCCTCCTAACTTCCTCTGCACCCCTCATCCCACATATCCTTCAGTTTGTGGTGCATAACGCTTTTTGCTAGTGTCTTCACCATGCTTTCTTTTCTCCTGAATTTCTCGTTTTCTTCTTAGAAGGACATTTGTCCCAGAATCCTCCAGATACTTCAATATGAGCTCACGTTAAGATCCTTAATTATAACCAAAAAAAGCCTTTTCCCCCAAATAAGGTCAATTTCAAAGTTACCAAGTGTTAACTTGGATTTACTATGGTGAGAGCTGTGGTTGGGTCCCCTTCCAAAAGCTCCTTCATAAAACTCTTCATGCTGCTAACCAGGCTCTTTGAATAGAGGGACAAGCCTCTCAACAGGACTAACTACTGGTTACAACCAAGCGATTGAACATAAACCAAGAGAGGGCGTAGAGATGATAGAGATAGACATGGTAATACCTTGTCATGCCTATGGACCATTAAGCCCAGGGTGTCAGGGAATTCTCCAACAACCTTTCAGAGAAGCTTGGACAAACTGATGGACCTTCAGAAGAAAAGCAGCATTTAATTAGGGGCAAATTGTATTAACTGCTTGGAGAAAGTTAGGGTTTCTTATTATCACAGTGCTAATCAAATGAATAGAAACAAAGCAGCCCTGTTTCAGGCATGTGAAAAGGGGGGCAGGAAAATGAGTCCTAAGGGCAACAGACACCTGGGGAGCGTCCTTGGCATAGATTTTCAGCTCATTGCTACATAGACTCTCAGCAAGTGTTACCCCCTCAGTGTTTATTAGATGTGGCGAATAGACATCAGAGAAATGGGCTAGCAAGACTTATGACATTATCCCTCTACTAAATTGTATAATGTTACATTATCTGAATGAGGAGAAAATTACATTATATATTATATAGAATCACCATTAATCACTGACTATAAGCGGGATGAAAAACCACCCATCCACCATGAAAGTGCTGAGACCATTTAAGCCAGACGATGTCTGCTTTGTGCTTCAATGAGCTTTTACAGCAACTGTCAAAACAACCAAGATATACTTGGGGATGTGACCAAAATACTTTTGCAGGCACTAAATAAAGATGTGGTTTTTCATCCAGACATTGATTCTAATTAAATTGTTAACATAGTAAGACACCTGGTCAAACACAGGACATGATCTCTAGGGATTTAAGGATTTAGGAAAAATTGGGCTATTAAAATCAACTAAGTTTGGAAATTGTAGAAGAATGGATGTCCGTCTTAGGTTTTTGTAAGCCATGTTAGTGTACTCTTGGCTTTGAGAATCCCATAATAGAAGCACATTTGTGCAAACCATTTTAGATTAAAACAATGTGATTCTAGAATTAAATGGAAAGGCAAAAGACAAGAGTTCCTAATAGAGTGTTGAAGAAGGATTCAGGGGTGAGGTGTGTGTCCCTGAGGTGGGAGACCTTGTCTAGCATGTGCAAAGACCCTTGGTTTTATCTCCTGAACTAACTAACTGTGGTGGTTTGAATGAGAATGGCCCTCATAGACTCATATATTTGAATGTTCAATTCCTATTTGGTGGAATGGTTTTAGGAAGGATTAGGAGGTCTGGTTGGAATAGGTGTGTCACTGGGAGTGAGCTTTGAGATTTTAATAGTCCATGCCAGGCCCGTTCTCTCTCTCTTTTTATCCCTCCCTCCCTCCCTTCCCCTCTCCCCTTCCCTTCTCCTTAGACCTTTTCCCCTTTCCCTTGCCTGCTGCCTGCAGATCACGATGCAAAACTCTCAGCTACTTCTCTAGCACCCTGCCTGTCTGTGTGCTGCCATGCTCCCCCATCAAGATGAGAATGGACCAGCCCTCCAAAACTCTAAGCCAGTCCCCAGTTAAATGCTTTTTTAATGAGAATTGCCTTGATCATGGTATCTACTCAAAGCAGTACTGAGACATTAAGTAAATAAATTAACTAACTAGCAAATAAACCTAATGAAGATGTGTAAAGAAAAGCTCACAATACTCAATTACAAGACTATTTACAAATCTGTGACAATCAAGTTAGGATGGAATCGATGAAATAATGAGATAGAGTCATTGGAATGGAATTCATAAACACACACTCACACATACCTACACACGGAAACACACACACACTTATACACATACAAACATGCTTATACACACACACATATACACAGTCATCTGATTTAAGCCAAAGCAAAACCACAATTCAATGGAGAAAGTATAATATTTTTAACTAATGGTACCAGAAGAATCAACCACAAATAACAGACAAAAACTCAACCTCAAAAAAAATAAATACAAGTATACATGTTTTGTGAGTAGAATCTTCATCAAAGAAGACATGAGATTACAAGAAAATGTTCAACTCTACATGGCCTTGAAGATATGTAAACTCAATCAGATGCTATGATATGCCTATCACAAAGACTAGAATGTAAAAGAAACAACAACAGTTAAAATACACATTACCACACTGATTTCTGGCAAAGAAAAGAAGCAATGGAACCCTTATCCATTGTTGGTGGGAAGACAGTTTGGAAACTTCTTACAAAACTAAGTATAGTCATCACACAATCAAGAAATCTCACTCCTGATTGGAAATTTTATGGCCACAAAAAACATTTTCTTGACAATCTCAAAAACAAAGCAATCAAGATCCCCTTTAGTAGAGAAATTAAGTGTGGTATGCCCACAGTTAAATACTGTTAAATACTACACACTTAAAAACAGTTTAAAACTGTTAAAAATTACACAGCTATAAATAGGACTATGCTATTAATCCTTGTAAACACCTATGAGTTTTAAGCACATGTTGCTAACTGAAAGAAGCCATTCTTGACAGAATATAGCTCAGGAGATGGCTCAGTGAATAAGTACTTTCTGTACAAACATGAAGATCTGAATTAGGTCACTCAGTATAGTGACCAACACTCACAAATTAACTCACAAATACTATACAAGTATGCTCACACAGACATAAACAAAATACATGTATTATATAGAGACTAATAGGATTATAATAAGACTGTGTGATAGATTTTGTATGATGTACAGAAGGATTAACATAACAGATGTGAGTCTGCTAGTCCCCAGAAAAGACCTACTAGCAATACTATTCTTTGGCTAGTATCTAAAATTTTGGATTTTATACATGTTTTCTTCATACCAAGTGCTGTTAAGCTTGCCCCACTATGCCAAATTTTGTTTGTAAGCCTTTTAGAGATTGTTGCTCATTGCCCCCTTCTGGAAATCTGATACACTCCAAGCAATGGATGGCTGTGGCCAGCCTCCAATAGGAATCCTAGGTGTGAGTGCCCAATGATTTCCCCAAAACACAGTTCACACATTGTCATGACTCAGAGTTGAGTAAAGTTAAGTTAAATTAACCTTCAAAGTCTAGCCCTGGTTCCATTTGGACTCTGCCCCCCAACTCCCTTTCATCTGGAAGACTTTGTTTTACATTTCCTGTTTGCAATGATTTATAACCATGAAACAACAGTAGTCTGAATCTCAAGAGATCATCTCTCAACTGGGGACAATTGAGGACAGACTTGGAGATTCCAAAATAAATTACATTACAGAATGGTAAGCATAGACTGGTCGGCATGTTAGCTATTTCAAGGAATTTGGGCAGAGGGTCCAAGTTAACCTGGTGTGGGGTGTGGAATCATAGTATATGAATGTATAACACTATGCATTTGTCAAAATCTGTAGCATTTACCAATAGTACAGGTGAAGAATCTTCATGTGTACAAATTATTTAGAACATAGTTGAAGAAGTGAAATAATTCCTGGGGGGTGTGGATTGTGGGAAAGAATATAACTATAGCACTCATGCATGATGACATCCAGCTTAGACAATGAAACCCAGTTCCCACTGTCCATCATCCTAATAGAGTGAGGTCAACCACACGCTCAGTAGCTTCAGAGTTGGCTTGTAAAGCACGGAGGAAAGACTACCAGCTGGAACACACTGTTTATGCAGCTCCTTTGGCCTTTCTAAAAAGCTCCACTAGATTCCTCAATGATCTCCTTCACTGAATCACAATCTCCACACCTGGCTCACCCAAAGCCTTGTGTGCTGGTAAGTTTTCACTGACAACCTCACACAAACTAGAGACATCTGGGATGAGGGAACTTCAGCTGAAGAATCACCATATTAGACTGCTTTGTGACTGTGTCTGTGACTGTGAAGATCATATACATGGATATGAGGACCCAGCCCACTATGTGCTGCACAGTCCTCAGGCAGGCTGACCTGAGCTGCATCAAGAAGCCTGCTGAGCAAGCCCTTATGCACCATCCCTCCATGGTCTCTACTTGAGTCCCTGCTCTGACTTCCTTTAATGGTGTCCTTTCCTCCCGCAAGTTACTTTTGGTTGTGTTTGTCACAGAAAAAAACAAAAAAACAAAAACAAAAACAAAACCCCAACAACCCTGAAGCAGTACATTTCTGCCTTCTTTACATGACTTCTTTGGTTTCCTCTATTTCTAACTATGATCTGTGGCCTTATTGCTATCCCTGTATCCTCCGTGGCTTGCAAAAGCTTTCCGGGAAAAACAAAAAACAAAAAACAAAAAAACAGACCAAAAACCTCATGCCTAAGTCTATCCCATTCAGCCCTTATTGGTGAAGCCCCACGTGTTTGACAATTCTGAACATGGTCAGTGACAATGTGTCTTTAAAAGTTAACAAATAAATAAAGAGGAGCCCTCCTCCCTGAGCAGCCTGCAGCCTGGCCCCTGGTGATACAACCAAAGCCATGTTCTTAAGAGGGCTCTTGCCTCTCCTTCCTCGTCCTCCAGCTTCCTCTCTGACTTTTCTTCCCTCTTTTCCTCTATCTGCCTCTCCTCTCCTTTCCCTTCTCATCACCCCCGCACCCGCCACTCCTCTTTCTCCCCTCCCCCTCTCTCTGCCTCTTCCATCTCCCCTACTGCTTTTTTTCCCTCCTCTTCCCCTCAAATATAAAAAACTAAGGCAGAAATTAATGAGACTAATGTCTACCAGCAGCCTTCACTATGCAGTGTCACCTCCATAAAGGTCTTCATTCAATCCGCAAATCTGTTCTCAGAAGTTACCTCTATTATTCCCTCTCCTAGACCAACCCTGCTCCTCCTCCCCCCTCCCAGACTTATACTGCTCCTCCTCCCTACCCTGTTCCTTCTTCCTCCTCCCAGACCTACCCTGGCCTTCCTCCTCCACAGCCTCTGCCTCTGACTGGTACTTTTCCATGATCAGAACACTTCTGTAATAATGAACTTCCTTGACGCTAAGACTGGTGGTAACTGGACTCATTAGCACCACATCTTTAGTTTATTTGTCTGGATGTGAAAAGTAAATCTGTTTCCTAGCAACCTGTCCTCTTGATTCCTCCATCTTCCTTACTCATTATCCTGTCCATGATCAAGTACAAATTAACCAAATTACGGGTAGAGTTTAGGCCTCCTAGAAACGGAAGGGACACTTAAACACATTTGTTTGTTCTCTTGGCAGGAAGTGGCTCTTCAGACTGCTGCTTACTGGGGACAAAGCAGGAGGGATAGAAGTAGCCACCAGTCTCAATGTGTCTACAGATATGGGAGCCAGTTATCCCAGCATGACCACTTAAGTGACATCTTTAGCCATTTCATGGAGAACCAATGTTAGCCTCAAATGGAGCCATACTTTCAACTAATGTTCCCCCAGACAATTGTCTGCAAAACCATAGGTCATTTGTGATGGGTTTACATTTTGTTCTTTTGAGTCCTGTGCCATAGCCTCCACCCTTTGACATTCTAACAGCCACAGGACTGTTCAAACTGACCTGCTGAGCGTCTTTTGGAGAGGCATAAAGCATTTTTCTATGCACCAATACAGAGGAACTCATCCAGCCCAGCTCTACCAGGGCTCCCCAAGACCAAGGCTTTCCAATCATAAATAATCTGTACTGGGTCTGAAGTGGTGCTGCTCTGGGTAAAGCATTTTTCATGCAGACATGAGGGATTGAATTTGATTCTAGCACCCACCTCAATAGCCAGGTGTAGTGGGTTTGCTTGTAGTTCCAATAGTGAGGAGACAGAGACAATAGATCCTTAGTTCTCACTGGCCAGTCAGCCTAAGTTAAATCCATTAACCCTAGGTCTCAGGGAGAGATCTGTCTCAAAAAAAATTCAAGTTGTATAGCTCTTTAGTAATGGCACTCAACGTTGACTTCTGACCTCCATGTATATGTGTATGTGTGCAGACATGCATGTACTCATGAAGTAAATAAAACATCTATATTAATGCTATTTTTCAAAACATAGCCCTTTCATGGGTTTCTACCTATAACTTTCTAACCAAAGTGCCTTCAGAACTGTGTGCAGGTACCAAGGTGACATAAAGTATTATTTCACTCCTGTGTATTTGTTCATTCATTTATTTGACGGAAATCTTTAAGCACCTGTCATGTGCCAGGCACTCTATAGACACTGAAGGCTCCATAGAAAACAAGTTTATATCTTAATTCTAGGCTGTATGAATGGCCCTCCTCTTTTAGCCCTGCAGAGAGATTATATGCCTCTGCCTAATTAATAGATTTGGCTTTGCCAGTGGCATATGAACTGCACCCTTGTGTACCATGTTGAGGTAGAGGCTTTAGAACCAGGGTTTGCTTTGTCATAGTGTGCCACCATCTTGCCTCAGTAAGCATTCAGTGCCCTGGAGTTTGGAAAGTCTTCAGTGGAGTCCCCAAAAGATACAAAATGGGTATTCAACTCCAAAGGCAGACAAATTTCTCATTGCCTCATATCTTCTCTGATTGACAGAACACAGTTGCTATGGACAACCTGACTCAAAATGCAGTCGTTTAGTGTTTCTGTTCAAGTGAGGTGGTAGCAACCATCTGGCCTGAGCTCCTATGTTCACATGAAGACAATACTTATTTCCTTAATGTAGAAAAGAGATGTAATGATCTTCATAACCAGAAGAAGAAACAGGAGGTCAAAGCAAAGAACCCATCACTGGAAGTCAGGAGGCCCAGGTCCTTGTTGCCCTAGGGTGGTTTAATATGTGGTATGTGGAAGTCACCTTGGACCATAGAAGTCAGACATTTCAGAAACTGACATAATGTCACATTCACCCCATGATCTTTTTGTGGAGAATTGCCCATGTGGGTTACTAGGTTTGTATAGATGCTGATAACAGCTCCTGTATGATTGTTATGCATGTCCCAGAATCCCTGCCCTGCTACCCAGTCATCTGTATTCATGTTATGAAAAGTTGGAATTCTGTTTTGAACTAAAGTTTATTTGACTGGGGCCTGTGTCATAGTTTAAGATCTGCTTAGAAGAAATCACAGAATATGGACCTATGATACCTCTGTGATGCAGAGTAATGCCACCAATAAAAGAAGGAAGGGACTCTCAATGGTGCATCATTTTGAGATACTGGCAAGTCTCAAAATCCTTCTCAGGACAATTCCGAAATGCACTATCACCCATAATATCCCTATTGGAGGAGTTAATCAAGTTTCATGGGATTCAGTATGTGATCCACTCCAGGACATAGCCAACTACAGAAACTCACACCAAAAAATGCCATCAGCCAAAGGAAAGCTATCCCCAAAGTAACTGGCAAATCACATTGCCTTTGGAGTGTGAACAAAGAAAAGGAAAGCAGATGTCTGTGGTGGACTCTAGTGAATGTGTAACCTAACAGGGCACATAGACTCAAGATGGAGTCAGGCTGGTCATTCTCTGCCCTATGCTTACTCAGTGTCATCTTAGGAAGTTTCTCTAGAGAAGTATCAATCTGTATTTTTAATGCAGCCCAAAAGACAAAACCAGACAGATGTAGATATTTACTCCAGGGACCTTCTGAGCAAAGCACATTCCTCCCTGAAGTAAAGAACATGGGGGAACAGGGAGAGCTTTATTCTCACTAAATGCCCTTGTATCATTTCTAAATTCTCCTTCTTCTGAAACAGCTGGAGGGAGTTTGGATTAAGATCCACCTTCACTGAATTCCTCTAAGTGGTGAACACTGGTCTCTTGGGTGTGACCAGTTGGAAGTCTCACCAGCATGGGTTATATTCCTCCACCAGCCTGTGCCATGAAGACACCCCTGTTTGGGTCTGGAGAGATGTCTCAGTGGCAAAGTGCACTTGTTGCTCTAGCATAGGACCTGTGTTCAGTTCCCAGATCCCCCATAGCAACTCACAACTGTCTGAAGCTTCAATTTCATAGGGACCAATGGCAGCTTCTGACCTCCTCAGGCACCAGGCACACCTATGGTGCACAGATACACATGTGAGCAAAACAACTCATGCACATAAACTAAAAGACCAATTTCAAAGGAGAAAAAAGTGACTACCAACAGTCCTCACTGTCGAGTTGGTTCTAACAAATACAATATTTCTGTGAGATTCTTTGCTCATCTTTACCTTCTCCTGTATTGTATCAATTTCACTTGAAAATTAACATCTAATTAGAATTAGCTTCATTGCTCTCTAGGTACTCTGGAAAATGTCCTCAAAAAAATCAACCTGCATCTATTTGACAAAGTATTAAATGGAGAAACTAAATATTAAAATCTATCCCATTATTGTAATTGAGACATTCCTTACAAATCTAGCTGTGTCCCAGTGTAAGGAAGTTTGTATTGAAAAAATATGTCAACTTGTAATAAACCTTGAAGGTATATGTGTTTCCAAAGCAATAGTTCTAATCCAGAGCCCCCTTCTTCTTTCGGGTAGTAATCTATTTCAGAGAAGCCACTGGGGAGACACGAGATGATATGGCCTTGGAGGAACTATCAGTTCCCGGAATCTGAGGCTCCTTCTCAGACTGCTATGGTTTTAGCTGGTACTCATCACATTCAAACACTCTAGACAGCTGCTTAAGAAGTGATCACAGAGTCCCTCTTTCTGAGAATCATCCTGTGAGTTGACCCTGTAGTTGTCCTGTTCTTACAACAAGCAATCTCAATTCAGAAGCCCCCCTCTTTTCCATGTTGCAATACACCAATTCCTATTTTCCCCACCACACAGTTTGTCTGGTTTGATATTATCCTGGAGAAAGGGAAACTAAACTATTCAAAAGGGTCACAGAATTCTTCTAAATAACACACTCTACCCAGTACCTACCTGCACCTTACTTCTCTAGCAGCACTTGTGAAACTTGGTCTTAAAAGACTGACAACAAATGCTGAGTGCATTGATTTACACCACCTCTGGTATTAAAGGATGGTTAAAGTCAGAGCCATATCACAATTGTTTATATTTTTGTTAATTTTCTATGCCCAAGATCTGTAACTAGTCAATCTTAGGCTGATTGATTATAACACACAACTATGGGTGTGGCCCATTTTCCTAGGTTCAAAGCCCAGACACTAGCTATTATTATTCATGCACAACATAGATATCTTAAGTTTTAATGTCTCAGCTTTAGAACAGAATGAAAAGTGGTGACACGGGGCTGTGATCCCAGTGCTTGGGAGGCAGAGGCTGGTGAGGCAGGAATTCAAGATCATCCTCAACTACAAGGAGAGTTTGGATTGGTCTGGGTTACATAATAGTCTATCTAAACAATAACAACTAAAGCAAAGTTAGGTGATGTGGCCTGGAACTAAAATGCCAATATTGGTTGTGGTAAGGATAGAGATGGGGTGGATAGGCAAATCCCCTGAGCTTACCAATTAACAGACCCTGTCTCAAACTTTACATCAATACACAAATACTCTTATACACAGGTACATTCACACATATGCATATAAACCTCCCACAACAAAGGAATTAGAACACAATTAACCTTGCAAAATCCTATGAGTTACACAATCCTTGTATGGTGGTAATCTTGGGTTGATTTGACAAGGCCAGGGAAGGGTAAATCCTTGCTCTCTGCCTAAGTCTGTGAGAAGATTCTAGATGAAGCACTTGTGTCTACAGAACAAGTTAAGCAGATTTCTGTCTCTGGTACAGGTGTACCTCATCCCTGTGGTTGAAAGCACAAACAGAGGAAAGAGACAAACCATCCTACAGATGCTATGGGTCACCTAGCATCCTCAGCCTGGGAGCTGGAGTATTGCTTTCAGGACCCAAACTGACAGCCTTGCTCCTGGATGCCAAGCCTTCCCACTCGGGCCAGAGCTCTGTATCCAGGTTTCTGGGTCTCTAGTGTGCCAGCCACAGATCTCAAGTCTTCTGTGCCTCTATAGTCATGGGAAATGGACTTTGGGATAGATCTCAACTTATGGTCTATTTTCTTTCTCTGCTTCTATCTTTGTGGTGTATGAGTTCTGTATTCATGCATGCATTTATGTCACCAGACCATGAAGATGTGGGGATGTGGTGGGAACCACAAAAATCCAAAAGAAGAAGTTGGGATTGCCACATACTGGGCTCTACACAGAACTCACACAGATACAGTGACATGCAAGCATTGCACGTCATAGCCTCCAAGCACTGTGTAGCCTCATTCTCTCACCATTTCTCCATACTGAGGCATTGTCTCTCTTCATAGCATTACTCAGATATATTAGTCAGACCTATAATGGTTGTATATACCTTTCCTTGCCATCACTTCCTGTGAAGATTAGCATAAATTGTCAGCCTTAAAAAACCTAGAAAGACCTGGGAAGAGTTTCAGTAAAGAATTGTCTACATTGGCTAGACCTGTGAGCATGTTTATGAAGTATTTTCTTATTAAGTTAATTTATGTTGTTTAGACACCACCCATTGTGGGTGGCACCATTCCTTAGGCAGAGGGTCCTAAATTTAGGAGTAGAAAACCCTAGCCAATCACAAGGAAACAGATGCATATATATGCATTCTTTTCTCTATGCTCTTGACTGAAGATGCGCTTTGCCGGTTCAAAGTTCTTTCCTTGACTTCTCTACCAAGATATACTATAATCTGGAACTGTAAATTGAAATGAACTCTTTTGCACAAAAGTTACTTTTTTCCATGTATTTTTATCACAACAACAGAAATAAGAGCCCCTCTCAATAATCGAGTATAGTAATGATCCAGTGGCCTCGTCATTATGTTGGTGTCCTAGTGGTGGCTCAAAGCTTAGGGCAAGATGAATGTAGGTTATAATGTCAAGGCTATGCTATTTTATGCGTGAGCTTTGAGCATTCATGGATATCAACATCCAAGAACCAACTCCTGGTGGAGACTAAAGGACAGGACTACACACACACACACACACATACACACACACACACACACACACACACACACACAGAGTCAGTCTCTCAAAAGCACACCACTGTTGTAGGTTTCCACACCCTGTAGATGACCCATCATGAATGTCAATTGCACTCTAATATGCTGGCACTTCTGGCCGTCCTTGGAGGAGCATGCAGGAGTCATGTGCTGGTCTAAAAAGCCCAGGAGCCTCTCTGAAGCAAAAGGCAGAGAAGTTAGATAGCCTGACTGGGCTCAGGAACAAAGCTTTGGCCTGGAGAATGGGGATCTACAATCAGTTCACTGAACAGATAAGAAAGGTAGTGCTTGAGAAGTGTCTGTTTCCAGTTTAACAGAAATACTTATTTCTTTTGTGCATTCACAGGCCAGAGTCTCTCTTTTTCCTTTAATTTCCTGGACAGAATTAATTTGCATGGTCAATTCACTCCTTGTAAGGCTTAAATTTATCTGGTTGGAACTAGCCTGTGGCTGATTTGCTGAGCAACGAGAAGCCCTACCTTGTCTCCATGTGGACTAAAGCTACTACAGCCTGTGGCAAAGTTACTAAAGCAGCACAGAGTCAAGGCTGGACCCAAGGATGCTCAGAGAGCATCCTCTCACTGATGGAACAAGAGCATGCTGTCCTTCTGGGGGCTACAATAGCCTGGCCTGATGCCTGTGTTCCTGGAGCTCCCCAGGGCTTTCTCACCTCCATAGCTGATACTGTTGAATGCTACCCACACCCTAAAGGTCTAAGAAGCAAACCATCATCAGAGGCAAGAAAACTCATCACACTTAGCACTGTTTTATTTCATTGCGTGTTAAGTGTCAAAACACTAGAAATTACATAAGATATAAACATAAATTCTGGACAGAATTAATTTGCCTGCAAATTAATTCTGTCCAGAACTATGTTATATTTCTGTTCCATGAAATCATATGGAATTTTAAAGATTTATTTTTATTTCTGCATATGTGTATCTTAGTGTTTCTGTTGCTGTGATAAAACACCATGACCAGGGATGGAGAGATGGCTCGGTGGTTAAGAGCACTTGACTGCTCTTCCGGAGGTCCTGAGTTCAATTCTCAGCAATTACATGGTGGCTCACAACCATCCGTAATGGGATCTAATGCCCTCTTCTGGTGTGTCTGAAGAGAGCAACAGTGGACTCACAGACATAAAATAAATACATCTTTTAAAAAAAAATGTTTAATAAAAACACACCATGACCAAAAGCAACTTGGGGAGGAAAGTGTTTCTTTCAGCTTGCAACTCTCAGGTCACACTCCATCACCGAGGAAAATCAAGACAAGGGACTCAAGGCAGGAACCTGGAGGGAGGAAATGAGCAGGTGCCATGGAAGAATGCTGCGTACTGACTTGCTCTCTTGTGCTCTCCAAAGCTCAGCTTGCTTTCTTATACAACCCAGGGTCACCTGCTCAGGGGTGGCACCACCCACAGGGAGACAGACCTCCCACATCAATTGTCAATCAAGAAAACACACCACGGTTTGCCCACAGGCTAATCTAGTGGGAACATTGTCTCAGCTGATATTCATTTTTCCAAAATGACTCGAACTTGTGATGAATTGATATAAAACTAGCTAGCACAACGCATGTAAAGTTCACATGTGTTCAGTGCCCCCAGAAGCCAGAAGAGGGTGCCTGATCCCCTAGAGCTGGAGTCACCAGACAAGGGCAAGGTACTGGGAAGTGAACTACGATCCTCTGTAAGTGCAGCAAGAGCTTTTAACCATAGAGCCATCTCTCCAGCTTCAAAATTATCTGAAATTTAATCACTCAGAGCAAGGAATAATGAAAATCCTTTTAATGGTATGCACATAGGCCCATTAGTATTATATAAAAAAATACTTCAGAGAGAGCTCCTCTCTGTTTAACCTACCTACCAGCCAGTCCCACACTGTCCCCTTTCTAGAAAGGAATAAAAACCCAGGGCTGTTTTCAACTGTGTTCCACTCACCCTGTGCCAGGCCCCTTAGCAAGTGTGTAATATCTATGATGTCATTTAGTGCGAACAGTAGAGCTCTGAAAGCAACCCACGTATATGAGTGAGGAAGGAGAGGGTCAGAGTTGAAGCAGCTCCTCCATAGCCGAAAGGTCTGGGTTGCAAGTCATATCTCCCTTAACCACCACTCCTCTGGGTTTACCGGAGAGGAGACATCAGGATAAAGTGCTTATCTGCATAATTTAGCCACACTCTGCTGGCTCCCCCTCCAAAAGCCAAGCACATCCAACAGGCTTCAGAAATCTGCTCCTGCAAGCTATCCACCTTGATGGGGACAATGCCAAGCCAGTGATGCCTAAAGCTGAGACCAAAGGCCACTATCTGCAGAGGCATGTGATGTCCTTGTCCAAACCCAGACAGCGTAGCACATGTAGAACAAATAAATATTTAGACATAGCCAAGAATTCGGTAGTCAGATACAAGGTGGTGTGGCTGAGCCTCAGAATATGGGAAATAAAATGAGCTGCACGAAAGGGGTAAAGAGTTCATTTTCCACCTGGGTGGATGGTCCAGAACAGCGAGAGCCATGAGGGTAAACATCAAAGGATCAGGAGGAGGGAGAAAGGGGGAGGTTCTGCCTCCTAACCGGTCCACAACCTCCCCAAACAGCACCACCTACTGGGGACTCCCGTGTCCAAACATCTGAGCCTAAGGTGGGCTTTGCTTATTCAAGCTACTATGATGCAGTTGGCGCTAGAACACACTGAAGCTCGAACCATATTTTCTTCCATCCCTCAGCACAGCTACCATGAAACATCCCAAAGAACTTCCAAAGTCAAGTTCTTTCTTTCCGGAGCTCGTTTGAAGAAAACAAATCTCCCAAACAGATTTTATGGCTAAGCCAGCACCAAGAGCCTTGAGATGGCACCTGTCACTCAGCTGGGGCCAAGGTCTTCAGTCAGCAAGGCATGTAGAAGGTTTGCCTTGTCATCAGCACATCTGTCCAACCTGGTGTCCAAGCTGCGGAAATGAGCGCAGTAAACAGAGGGCAGGGGAAGTGCATGACGAGCGGGACCAACCTGTAGGATTGCAGAGCCAGCACGTGCGGCTCTGATTTCCAGCAGACGGAAGTCAATGGGCTAAAAACTTAGGGTTCGATGCAGTCGTTTAGTCATGAGCATTCCTTCTGAGGCAAATTAATTCCTTTGTGGCTGTCTTGTAGCTCCCAAGAGTCAATACTCTCTTGGCAAGAGGTCTGGGATGGGGAGGGGGGGCGGGGAGGAGGAGCCTGTGGCTTCCAACGAAGGTTTGGTTACCACATCTTCCCAATGTTTTAATCCTTTTAGAGGCATTCTTGGCCCACGGCCCTCAGTAGGTTGGCTTTGCTTCAGTAAATTAGTCTCTGTATGAGGCAGGAAGACACAACTCAAAACTGCCTGTGGTACCCAAGATTGGGCAGGGTCTCCCCATGGTCAGTGCTGTATCTCAAATTACTTGTATGTGCTGTGGAATTATCTCTTTTCAGGTGCTATGTAAAAAAATTCATTTAAAATTTCAATTAAAAATTCATTATCTGCCCCTCATAGGTAGGAATTATTTTGCCTCTGGCGTGGTCACGGAAAAGTTAAGGGGTCATATATCCTTGGCTTCACACACTGTCTTGTGCAGCCTGTTTTAATGTCTCCACAATGCCCAGAGTTTGGGGCTTTATTATTTTGTTGTTCTGAACCAATGCCGCATAATATTGACTGGGTATCTGGGCACTTAGAACTGCCCTTAGCTTAATTGTTAAGACCCACCCCAAAGCCAAGATTCATAGCCCAATTGCGTTTGCAATCTTCAGCCACTAGGGGATGCTGGTGAGCTGCAGAAAGCTGGAAGGATGCCCACGGGTCTGGTTTTAAAATTGCATTCTTACTTAAAGGGCTTCCTGGATGCTACAAAACGCAGCTCGGGGCCTTTTTGCAGGGAAGGCTGGTTCACCTTCTATAAAGGTGTTAACCTCGTTTTTTTCCTGAGGTTGGAGCTAGTGTTAACCAGCTCTGAGTGAGTCAATGAGCCAGCCGCCTGATGGGGAAGGGTGGAGGAGGGTAAGAGGTCTTGGAGTACCAGTATTAGCAAAATCCCGGGAGATACTCCAAGTGGAGAATTTCGAAACACGAAATGACCAGAATCTCTCTAAATGTCATAAGCACTGTAACTTTTAAAGACCGCTGCTAAATGCAGATATCCAGGAAGATGCTGCCTCAAGCCACCGTTAGATAAGAAAAGACATCTTGTAACAAAGAAAAAGAATGTAGCACTGGAACCCTCTGATCTGGGCTTGGCTTTTCAGGTTTTGCTCCTTAGCTGGGAAGCTGGGAAGCCTTAGTCAACGGTGACGCTTGCTGAACCTCCGCGTCTTTTAAAACACTCGCACCATAGGACACCCTGTGTGTTTCAATGAGCTAATTTATGCGAACTTTTACACACGCAGAAAGTACCCGTGGTGGTTTGAATGGAAATGGTCCCCCACAGGCTTATCTGTTTGACTGCCTGCTCACTAGGAAGTGGTGCTACTTGAGAGGGATTAGGAAGTATGTCCTTGTTGGAGTAGATGTGGCCTTGCTGAAAGGAGTGGTGGGGGAGAGGGGGTTGGGGTCTCAGTAGCCAAGCAAGACCCAACGGCTCTCTCTCCTTCCACGTACTTGGGGATCCTGATGTAGAGAACTCTCCAGCTCTTTATGTCTGCCTGCCTGCTGCTTGCTTCCTGTCTGCTGATAGTAGACTAAACTCCTGAACCTGTAGGCCAGACCCCATGCTTTCCCGTATAGGAGTTGTCCTGGTCATGCTGTCTCTTCACAGCAACAGAAAACTAAGATAGTGTCAGTGATTTCTATTAGATGCCTTTCTTCTGCTGCTGGTTAGAAACAGAAAATGAAGCCCGGGTGCTGGGCCCCATGCCTGTAAGCCCCATAGGCTTACATGCCTAAGTAGGTGTGGGGGAAAGAGAATCGTGAGTTTTGGGGTTTTTGTTTGTTTTGTTTTTTTTAAATGCCAATCATGCATTTTTAATCTTACCCAAATCTCTGAGAAAGTGAACGTATTCAGCCCCATTCACTCCAGCCCAAGGGTTTTTATTTGTTTCTCATTAAGGATGGTTGTGAGCCACCATGTGGTTGCTGGGATTTGCACTCATGATCTCCGGAAGAGCACTCAGTGCTCTTAACTGCTTAAGCCAGTCCATGCTACATAGTGAGCTCTGGCCAGCCTGGGCTAAGCAGCAAGATCCTGCCTCAGACTTCCCCACTCCCTCAAGACATAAAAGCTGAACTCAAGATCTGATAAGGAGATGTGATCCCTGTGGTTTTAAAGGCAGTAGAAACAAAACAGGTGCTTGGAAGGAAGGGAAAGTGAAAACAGATACTTTGTGTTCACTGTTTAGTACTGGTTTAAAAAAAATAAAATAAAAGCCCCAATTGATGTGGAGTCTTTTCCTATTCAAAGAACTATACCCAAGGCTATATGAATTCGGTGTTACAAAATTCAGCTCAGTGTTATAACCCAGATGCTAAAAAAACAAGTTCCCCAGAGGAAGAACACTGAAAGCAAAATAGGGTTGTAACAAATTTAACTGATCAGGAGAGAGGTCTGCCAACTGTGGATCTCCCAGTGTAAGGACCCAGCAGATCCCAGCCCAACAGAGGCAGGATGGCTTGGGAGGACTGTGTAGTCTGCTCTGAAGCGGGGTCAAGGGATATTGGATGGACGCTCTTTGGGAAAAGAAGGAGGCATGGTGTCTTATGACTGTTCAGGTAGTTTGGGCCAGAGCCACTGGTTTCTATTTAGGACAAGAACGTTGAAGGAGTATCAGCAGATATTGGAGAATCTGTATAGCTTCTCATAGTTTGTGTGTGTGTGTGTGTGTTAAGCTCACACTTGCATGTACACATGAAAGCCAGTTGATACTATCATGTTTTGAGACAGGGTCTCTTGGGTGAATCTGAAGTTTACTATGTTGACTCTTACTTAAAAGATGATCACATTTGGGCAGTGGTGGCACATGCCTTTAATCCCAGCACTTGGGAGGCAGAAGCAGGTGGATTTCTGAGGTCAAGGCCAGCCTGGTCTACAGGGTGAGTTCCAGGACAGCCAGGGCCACACAGAAAAACCATGTCTCGAAAACACACACACACACACACACACACACACACACACACACACGATGATTGTTTTCTTAAAAAAAATGATAACAAGTATTCCTTTCTTTTCTTGCATGTATGTAGTTGTGGATGCATAAATGTATATGTACATGTGTATGTGGACGACAGAGGTTGACAACAGATATCTTCGTCTATCTCTCTCTCTAGTTTATTTGCGGAGGTGGGCTCTCTCACTGAACTCCAGAGCTTAAAATTTGGCTAGTTTACCTGGCCAACTTGCCTATTTCCACCTCCGAGTACAGTGCTGGGATTAAGACAAGTCCACACACCCATCCAGCTTTCATGTGGGTTCTCAGGGTATGAACTCTTGTCTTCAAGCTTGTTTGGCAAGTGCTTTATCCACTGAGTCAAGTACCACTATGACCCTTCTTCCCAATAAAATTGAAATATTCATTTTCTCTCATATATAGGATATACATACACACACACACATGCATATATGTTGAGAACTACAATAACAACTGTCCTGGAGATTTACCCTGGAGAGGGTTAATCTGTTTACTTTTAAGAGTATGGCTCCAGGAGAGTCAACCATGCTCCAGTGGAAGACCACCTATCCAAGAAAATGTGGCCAGCACAAATTAGACTTAACAGATTAAAAAGAAGACATAAAGTTGGATGGTTGCGTGGGCAGGAAGAGGGTGGATCTGGGAGAAAGTGGGGGCGGGGGGGTGAGTGTAATGAAAATGCAGTGGATGAAATTCCAGTTCAACTACTTTGAAAGATTAAAGAGGACATATAAATGTTTCTATCTAAAATGTACATATAAGATGTTTTATTCTCAGAGAATAGACTTATTCCCAATATGATTAGTGCTGTCAACTTGACAGAATCTAGAATCACCTCAGAGATGAGGCTCTGAGCCTGCCTGAGAAGGGTTACCCTGATTAGATTAGTTGATATAGGAAGTCCCGTCTTAACTGTGGCTGGACCCATTCCTGGACGAGGATCCTAGACTGTGTGGGGGACCTGGGAGGGCAGTAAGCAGCAGTAAGAATGTGTCCACTGCACTTGTCTTCTGACTCTGCATGCTCTGTGGCCAGCTGCTTCAGTCTCCCGCTGCTGTAACTTCCATGCCGTGATGGACTCTACCCTTGAAATGTGAGCCAGAATAAACCCATTAAGTTGATGTTGCCAGAGTATTTTATCCTATCAGCAGCAAAGGAAACTTAGGTATCCTGCTAAAGCTACCCTTGGTCATGCTTCACCAAACTAATTAATGTCCGTCCCTGTCTGACTCCCTGGAGTGTCACCTGTCTGGACTCATTTTTTCTCATTCTTTCTACATACAAGGGGTTTTCCTTACCTCTCCTTGTTGCTTCCAACCCTCATTAGCTAAACCAGCTTTCTATATCCATGAGCAAGTCCTATCAGCAAGAATCAAAATAATTGGGTCTATAATTTTAAGTCTGCCTTGACTGGGCTGCAGTGTTGTTTGAGGGAGCTCCTTTATTATCCGACCTCCTAATGATTACAATTCCACAGACTCTATTCTACACACTGATGCATAGCCAAAGCCGCCTCTCAGTTCAGAGTAATCATCATAGTAGGGAAGAGAAGAGCTGACACTGTGTCTCTATCATGGGCCCATATGCAATCTTCTGAATGTAGAACAAGCTAAAATGCAGAAGGTCATGGAGATAAAACACTGCTCCTAGAAGCAGGCAGCAAGTCTAATAGGTGGGACATCATGGTCTCTCTCAAGTCACCCTGGCTCATAGTTGCTGTACAAGGGTCTTAGTGAAGTCCCTTAAACCTTGCCTTGATCAGCTGCAAAATGAGAGTAGAGGTGATAACACCTGAATAGGAATGCCTCCTAGACCATCCAGCTCTGACCAACATAAACTTAGTAGGGCTTGTGTTTGCCATCAGGATGCTCTGAATAGGAAGTGGGCTAATTTCAGAGCTGGCGAAGAAGCCAACTCTTGCTTGAGCTCAGATTTCCCCTGGAGCACGAAAGAACAAAGTGAATCTCTCATTGAAAGACAGAGAACAGCCCTATGAGAAGATGCAGAATAGAACAATTCCACCCCGGGGAAACAGATTTTAGCAAGTCTAGCTATTAGAAGAAATGCACAGAACAATCTGGGTCCCAGAGAGAAGATGCTAAGAAAGATGCTTGGCATGCTACAGACCTCTACAGCTGTGAGCTCTCTGCCCTCAGCTGACAGGGGACCCTCTAGTAGTCAGACCCGCCATATTCTTATAGGTCACGTCCTAAGTTTGTGACACTGCTTGTGTCCTCAGACTCTAGCAGGCACCACCATCCATTATCCGTTCAGAAAGGCAAGGGAAACGTCCCCCAAAGAGTATCATTAGGCAGAGGACAGAGAGCCATTTAGGCCAAATGAGTTGCACCCAACTGTTCACTGCATTCGTTAAGGTACTCACTGTCCTCATTGCGGGGCCAGAAAAGCAATAAGAAAGCAAGCAGTCAGGAAAATGAATCAGAACCCAGAGAATTGTAATAAAATGTTATTAGAAGGCAAGGCAGACTGTGAGGCAGACAGAGCGCAGCCTCTGGGGGACTGGTTTCTGTTGGAACTGGATGACTCTGGTCTCGCCCAGGCAAAACGCCTGCCTGCCCCTCTGACTCCTGAGCTCTGCTGCAAGGACTCACTGATCCACAACAGGCCTCCATACCCCCCTCTTCCCCCCAGCTTGCCCTTAGTGACCCCTTTACCCTCTGATCCAGGACCTCCCACTCGAGGTATGTCTCTGGGACTTGATGCTTAGACAAGAACTCAGTATTAATAACCAAAGAATCAAACTATTTCCCTGCTGTCAACTCACTGGAGAATCAGGTCACATCTACTTTCTTCCCTCGACCTTACTTTTTCCATCTGTAATACAGGAAGTTTGAATTAATTCTATCAAATCTATTACTTTCGTACCAGTATTTAGTTCCCAAAAGAGCACACAAACTGCATCATTTCAATAAAATGTTTTCTGTTCTGTTTGTTTCTTGTGTGGGTCTTGAAGATGGCCCCATAGCCAGAGCTGGCTCAAACTCAGAATCCTTCTGCCTACGCCTCCCTGATGCTGATATGTGCCATGCATCTGGCTAATTAAAGGGTTTAATACTAAAAGAATTAATCACCTGGCACTGATGGAGAGGTGCGGGGCAGTAGACCGTGCCACCAGACAGGAAACTTGGTAAGGTCTAGCAGATTCAGAAACCTGGGCAATTTTCATAATTGAGAATAATAGGCATTTAAATCTATTCCCGACCAGGTTCCTGTCATGGAACACATGACCACAGCACCCCAAGGAGAGGACTTTGCTAATCAGTCACATAGGGGCAACAATCTAAATCCTTCCACACGCAGATGAGGCATCCCTAACATTTCAGACAAAGCCAATAGAAAGCATCTACCTTTAGACCCCACCCCACCCCAAAATGTATATAAGACCTATCCACAAGGAATAAAGTGCACAAGTTATTTCACCAAAGACCATCTGCGAGTATCTGCCTTATAGAGCTGTAACACCTTGGAGAAGAGAATTCTCTGCCAAAGCTTTCCTCGCTGGAAGCTGCTGGAGCCTATCACAATCACTTCCTGCTCTGCGGTCCCAATCTTGGCTCCTATGAGCCTGCTGCATCCTGCTCCACTGTGTCCCACTGACTCTGTGAAAGAGGTCCAGCAGCCCTCCTTGCTCTGGCTTTGACTTCTGCTCCTCTTCCCCCTCCGAAGGGCTGCAACTCTTTGATGGCTCTGGCCAAGCCAGAGTCCTGCAGATCCCATGGATAGCACCTGGCATGCAGACAGGCAGACAGGAGAGATTCACTTTTTTCTTTATTGTTCCAGGGAAGATTTAAACTCAAGCAAGAGTCAACTTTGCTGTCTCTCATTATCTGAGACGAATCTGCTTCCATTGGAGTTCCCTGTATATCTTTACACTTGGCTCAGACTCAACCCCATGTCCCTGGGCAAGTCTAGTACATTTGTATAGGATCTTGTTCTTACAAAAGCATGTCTCATCCATTATCAGGAAGCCAGACTGAGAAAACTTAATTGAATTACTAAATACATGCATCAATTAAATGATAGCCAAGACTCAGGCTCCAATCTTCCCCCTACTGTTCCAAATGCTACAGGGTCCTGAGATATCACCAAGGACATTCCAAAACAAACGCTCTAACCATCCAAGATGGTGACAGAGTGATACTACTTAAATATCATTCATGAAGGCTAAGGAGATGGATCAGGGGATCACAGCCTTCCAAAGGACCGGTCATTGTTTGCTTCTCTGTGGCTGTGATAAAACATTGGACCAAAAGCAACCTAGGGAGAAAAGGAATTATTATACTTTATAGATTATACTCCATCACAGAAAGAAGTCAAGGCCGGAACTCAAGATAGTAGCCTGAAGCAGAAACTGCAGCAGAGACTCAGGAGCGATGTAGCTTACTGGTTTATTCCCCGACTCATGCTCAGCCAGCTTTCTTATACAATCCAGGCCTACCAGCCCTGAGGTGGTCCAGTGGCTGGACCCTCCTACATCAATTACCAATCAAGAAAGTGCACTACGTGCCAACAGCCAATATAATGGAGACAACTCTTCAGCTGAGATCCTTTTTCCAGATGATTTTAGTTTATACCGAGTTGACAAATGAAACTTCAGCTATGACATTATGACTTCTCTTCCTCTGGCACAGTTGTGACAAATAGACAGGTACACATATACATAAAAGTCATCAGGGAATATTGATAGACAAAATGAAATTCACTAATGGATAAAATTATAGGAAAACCAAGCTCCGAGTGAGGAAAGAAGAGAAACAAAGGATTTTTTTTTTTGTTTTGTTTTATCAAAGAAGGTGGCACAAGCCACAGTGGATTATGGGAAACACTACATGTGCAGCTTTGACATTTTACAAATATTTGACAATATTTTTAAAAGAGCAGCATAAGAATTTTCTCCCTTCTGTTAGTTTTCATATTTCTGTTTTTATTAATATTCCATATTTTATAGTTAAAAATTTTTCTCTACCACAACATGGAAATAAATTGTCTATGTCAGCATTTCCTCTTCCCAGCTGGGTCCCGGGTTGGTAATGTTTTCTCCCGTAAAACCATAATCCCATAAAATTTAAGGTTATTAAGTTGCAGGTGAATAATTCATGAGGTAATTATAAAACATTTATGACAGAATGTTATGAGATTCTAAATAAAAGAAAACATTTGGGGTCGCCAAGTTGACAAACTTTGGCTGTGCCTAGCTTTCCCTGGAGGGACTCAGGTGGACATGTTATCCTTTTTTGCTGCTTGGGACTTCCAAGAATGGCTAAAGTTCTGACAAGATGTCACCGTCAAAAATACTTCAATGGCTCAGCCATTCGGTGTCACGATCCACAAGACATAGTAAGGGTGAGAAGCATAGAGTCTGCTGGGAACATACTGAACACCTAGCTCTATAATATTCACTGTACAGGCAAAAGGCTCCAAGCTTTGCAGTGATGCTCTGAGCTTGCTACTCTTTCTCAGCTTCTTTTATACAAAGTAATAAACCAAGAGACAAGGAGGTTAGGATCTTGCCAAAGATCAAATATCCAGGATAGAGCAGAGCCTGCTCTCCAACACAAGCAGCCTGGCTCCCAGTCTCAACACTCAATCACCATGGTTGAGCTAGTCAAGACAGTAGTTGCAGAATGTGGAATTTTGCATTGTTAATGTGTTGTGAGCTCATGATCTGTCCTGTTGCCCTGTTCACGGATTTGTGAATGTGTGATGATGGCAGTGTGTGTGTGTGTGTGTGTGTGTGTGTGTATGTGTGTGTGTGTGTGTGTGTGTGTGTACATATGCCTGTGCACACACATAAAGAGGCCAGTGCCAGAGGAGGATGAGGGGTATCTCCCATACCTCTCCATCTTATTGCATTGGAAAAAGGTGTCTTAATTACCTTTTTCTTGCTGTGATAAAATACCACAACTGAGGCAATTTATAAAAGAAAGCTTGTAGTTGGGCTTATGGTTCTGGAGAATTAGAATCCATGGTGGCAGAGGGAAGGCATGGCAGAAGGCAGAGCTTAGAGCTTGCATCTCCACATTTTGAACAACAGCCAGAAGCTGCAGAGCATACTGAGGCTGAAAAGTCCACCCCCAGGGGTATACGTCATCCAACAAGACCACACCTCCTAATCCTTCCCTAACACTTCCACCAACTGCAGACCAAGCTTTCAAACCAGAGGGCCTATGTGGCCCATTCTCATTCAGATGCATACAGGGTTTCTCACAGAATAGAAAGCCTGCTGTTCCAGTCAGACTTGCTGGCCACCAAGCTCCCAGGAATCATTTGCCCCAATCTTCCAGCAGTGAGATTACAAGACCAAGCAGCCATGTTCAACTTTTTTATGTAAATGCTTGAGGATTTGAACTTGGGTCTTACTCACTGAGTCATCACCCCAGTCCTCTATCTTGTCCCATAAAAGCCATTTTCACATGCATCATTCCACCTCACAGACCTATGCAGTATTGTTGTTGGGTGTTATTGTACAGGTGTTATATGTCTTCCTGTTAACAGATGAGTAAACTGGAGGACCAAAGAAGTCAAATGGGCCAGACAAGCTAGTTGGTATAAGCTTCACCACCAGCACATAAGAGCAGGATGCAGATGATGAAGCCTAACAGGACTGGAAGGGTGTGTTCTTGCTCTCCATCCCAATGCAGCATTTCTGAAGACAGACCTCAGCCCCACCACAGGTACTCTTGGAGTACTCATGTGTACTCATGGCTACGCAGCTTCCACTTCAATCAGTACAAAACACCATCCAGAGATGGAAAAATTTGAGAACTTTTCGCATCCCGAGTCACTGTTGGACTTAGTGGATAGCTGTTTTATCTACAAGGCAAAAATATATTCTTATGAATCCCCAGTACATGGCGCATCTTCAGTATAGGATCTTCTCCTTATTCTAGAAACATCCTACTTTGTAGGTGATGCATTTGCGAATTCTAACCCTTCTTAGTCACCGTCCAGGAAGTACCCCACTTTGTTGCTACCCACCAAGCAAAGGAGAACCCTGCTTTAAGGACACATTAAGTGATTTTTATTGAAAAAAGTTGTATGCAATATATTCTTATCATGCTCTTCCTCTCCCCCAAGCTCTCCCAGAGCCTCCCTACTCCCCCCTCCCCATCCACTTAAATACATGTCTTTACGTTTTTTCCTCTTTCTCTTTAGAAAACAAATAGGGGGAAAAACAAAACAGAAACAAAAACATAATAAACGCACACATATAAACAACCTCCCCACAAAACACTAAATAAGAAATTATACTATACAATCTGAAGACCAATAAGACAAAATAAGTTCAAACAAAGCACCATGAGACATTGTCTACAAAAATACCACTGGGGTTATTTCATTGATTACTTAGTGCTGGACAAGAGCTCTACCCTTGAGTAGAGTTACCCAGTTAGCTACCCAGTGAGACCCCATTGTAGAAAACTATTTTCCTTTGTAAAAATAAATCATTTGCAGATAACTTCTTGGTGAGGGGTAAGAACCCATGTCCACTCCCCCTCTCGGTGTTGGGACCCCAGCTAGCTTGATCCTAATAAGGCCCTATTGTTGAAGGCTACACATAAGATTTTGTGGTTAGTCACCTTTGTCTTCCTTAAGGGAGTAGAAAGACAGCTCAGAATAAAGTACTTGCCCAGAAGCCTGAGGCCCAACTCTTGATACCTAAACCCTATGCAGTCATCGTGGTTACCAGTAATCTTACCCTCGGACAGAGGCTCATGGGCTCCCTCAAGCAAGTTGGTGATCTAGACCACTTAGACTCAGAGCTCTGGATGTATCCAGAGATTCTGTCTCAACAAATAATGATGATAGCAAATACCCAATGTCAACTTAGAGCTTCTACACTCTGACACATGCATATTTACCTGAACATTTGTGTGCACTCATATATGTACAAACATGAGTAACACATGCCCTAGATTAAATCTGGCTGAAACCCCCTTAACTGTTGTCCATGGCATTGCCACTCCATCCCAAAACTTCTTCATGACTCCTTCCTTCTCTGAATATTCCATTCCATACAACAGGGTGACCAGATCATGCAAAACTCACATTCTTAAATGCCAGCTCATTTGTCAGCATTTGTGCTCCAAGGCTGAGCACCAGTATGGCCTGAGAGTTCTCAGTATGTTCCAAGGAGATGGAGAGACATGTCCACCAGGGGGCAGGATGAGTTGTCCTCTCTCTGAAGCTGGTTCAGTTCTATCAGATTTTTTATGGGCTGCAGCTGTGTTAACAGAGGCCAGTCTGACAATTGCCTTCCTGCTAAAGCAATTAGCCCATGAGTAGAAACCCCTTTGGGGTCTAATGGCCCTTTAACGGGGTCTGAAACTATCTGCATATTAGATATTTACATTACAATTCATAACAGTAGCAACAAAATTAGTTTTATGGTTGGGAGTCACCACAACATGAGAAGCTGTATTAAGGGGTCACAGCATTAGGAAAGCTGAGATTCACCATGCTAGAGTAATAGGTGGTCTGTTCTTTAGAATTGGGAAAGATCAAAGAGACATCAAATTTAAATCGTCTCCTCTGATAGGATCCCAATCTCTACTGAAGTCAGACTTAAACCCAGTCTCAGATCCTAAGCTCTTTGCCACCACCTTAGAGTCTTAAGGAACATCACAACCTGGTGCCTCATTTAGAGTGGACAAGAGTGGGGCCAACTGTCTCAGAATTGGTCAGAACAAGGAGGAACCTGAGCTTTCTAGGCAATGCTTTAAATAAAGGAGCATAGGAGGTGGCAGTTCTGTGTTTGTTTGTGTGTGTGTGTGTGTGTGTGTGTGTGTGTGTGTGTGTGTGTGGGGGGTACATTTAGTGATGCTTCAACAACGAGACCCACATTATATGACTGCATCTCCCTCCCTGTGCAGCAGGCTCTGAGCAGCAGACCCTGGATCTAGTTTTGCCCAATCCATCACTGTCATGTTTCCCCAGATACATTTACTTCTCTAGGTCACCCCTGCTTCCATATATAAAGACACCAGGGAGCAAACTTTCAACTCAAGGAAGAAACAAAGGATATCTAAACACACCCTTACATCTCCCCATCAATGACCTTGGCCTGAGAATTTCATCTAGTGATCCAGTGATGGTGAATGCCTATAATCCTAACACTCAGTGGGCTCAGGAATTAGAGGCAGGAGAATCTGGAATTCAAAGCCATCCTTGGTTATATGGTGAAACCTAGGCCATCCTCAGCTACATGATCACCCATGCTGAAGGCCCAGTGATGAGCTGCCTTTAAATAGCTATATCACCACTCGGCTTCCACTATTCTATAAGGAACATTCATTTTCCAATATTCTTCAAGTAGAATTATCTGTTCTCTGCAGACGGCAACCTTTTATCATAGATGTTCATGTATTTACCACAGTATGCTTAGCTATAGGGATGGGTCATCCTCAGATCTGGGCAGCACCATACCTCATGCTTAAGGGCCAAACAGTTTCATAAGCAGAAAAGATGAACAGGTGGCAGGGGAAGATAACCTGACAAGGCCTAGGACAGTTGTCTCTCCACTTGTCTCAAAGGATATTCCTTTATCCAGATTATGTGCGGCTGATACTTTATAAAGTCTTCATGTATGTAGGTGCATATGTGTATGGGGGCAGGGTATACATGCATATGTGTAGAGTGCAGAGAAAAGCCCTCAATGTTTTTCATGAGGCTCATTCCACCTTCTGTCTCTACCCTACCAGCCATCAATTTATACATGTATAGCATTGTGCCTGGCTTTCTTTTTTTTTAATTTAATTTAATTTAATTTAATTTAATTTAATTTTATTTGTAATTAAAGTTAAAAATACAAAGCTAGTGTGGCTCAGGTCTAAAATTCCAGCATTTGGAGGCAGAGGAAAGAAAAGTACCAAATTTAAAGACTAGACTGTTGCTACACAGCAAGTACTGCTTCAGCCTAGACTATGAGTGAGACAGTGCATACCACCACCACCACCACCACCTCCTCCTCCACCTCCCGTATCTCAAACAACAAAAGTTAAAACACATACACACAATGCTAACTCAGTGACCCAAATACACTTTTAGCCTGTGTATATTAACATAAAGTTAAGGTTAGGTTATAGATTCACACAAAAGAATGACCTTGAAAAGAGGTCACAGGATCAATCAACATATCTAAGGAAAGCATGCTCTAAAACTTTGGCTATAAATGTGGACAAGTAGGTTGGTAAGTCCCAAGTGGCACAGGTACCTCTGAAAGAAGGCTGACTTCCTACCACAGGGGAGACAGCCCAGACATGTGTCTGTATGCTGAATAAACAGATGACCCTGTTTCCATTGCATACGCGATGTTTACTGAGTTTCTAAAACACCCTGCACATTCATATTTTAGAGATGACTTCAAAACCAATGCTGTCACTGTCCCAAAGGATTCTTCACTAACACACACGCCCAATACAAACCCCAAAGCTACTCCTGCCCCTGGCAAGCAACACTAAATGCTACAATTAGTCTGTAGTATGCCTGGCTTTCTTGTCTGGGTGCTGGGATTGAACTCTGATCTTCGTGCATATATGCTGAACACTTTAAAGATTAAGCTACCTTCTCAGTCTTTGTACTTTTGCCTGCAAGATGTACCCCCTTCTTAGTCTGAAGGCTGGGAAAATATCTTAAATTATTCATGCTGAAATCAGTTCTAATTTAGTTGGTCATGACCCGCCTGGGGGTAATGGAGTTAGATAAGACAGGGACTCACTGAAACCTCCCTGGCTGTCACCATCAGGACAGACTACAGACAAAAGGCTCAAAGCTTCTTTCAACCAGTCCCAGTGTCCCTGTTACACTCCTCTGGGTGGGCTAGCCTCATGTAGCAACTGGTAGTGTTCTAGCTCAATTTGGGCAGTTGCCAGATGTAATACGCAGGGTCTGGACCAGTGAGCTTATCCCAGCGAGGGCTGGGGGTGGCCTGGAAGTTAAACTTGAGTTAAAGAAAGCCATTTGTAGTCTGAAGCCTGAACCCTGAGGAAGGAGGGCTTGATTCTCCAGACAGCAACCCTGTTTCTCTTGGAAACAGCAAAACTTTAACTGAAATCCATATGGTGACACTTCCATCCCTAGAAGAAACCTGGGGAGTTAGGGTTTCCCAAATGGTGAGCTAATGTCACTATGAGAACTTCCTTCTTCATACTAGCTCAGTGACTAGGGATACCACGGAATGCCTTCGTTCCTCCTACTGTACCTAATCCAGGGTCAGAGGGTGGAATGACACATTAGCCTAGAAATCCCAGCACACCCTTACCTCATTTGCTTCTGATTTTCAATTACTCTAGTATAATGTACTTAAAATCTGTCTTTTATTTTGAAAGATAAACACAGCAGCTTGGTAATTTCATTGCTGTGTCAATTTACAAAGAAAATTCTATTTAAACTCAGTGACTGGCCCACTGCCACCAACTCAGCTAGTGGCAAGCTGCCGTCTAAAGGGACAAGGAACTGCCAGCCGCGCCTCTCGGGTGAGTGACGGAACTGGCAGGGATCCTCGCTTCCTCTCTTTAACTGTCTCCTGGGATGCTTCTGAGTTTTCAGAACTAAAACCAAAGATTGATTTGCGTCTTATTTTATCCCAGCTGGTTTGTGTATGGCTGGCATTAGATAGGCATGATGTGTGGGGTGATGTTTTCCAACCTCTGCGTCATGTGATCCTCCTAAGTACCCTCTGACAAGGCTTCTGTTACAACCCACCCCCATTGGATGGTTGAGAGAATTGAAATTGGAGGGAAGTTAGCAACAGAAACAAATTCCCATGTGATAACCCAGACACAGTTCTACAGTTTTCTGTCAACACCCAACGAAGTTAACTGTAATGAAACCTGACTTTACTCTATTTTCCTGTCCTGTGCTCATCTGACAACTGTCCAAGGTGAGCTATAACACTAGGTGAGGTGCAACATAGAAACTCAATAAATGTGCGTTAAAGAAGTTATTAATTAAAACCACCCCTAGTGTCCCCACTTCACCTCTAAGACTCAAGGTTCATGGCAGACGAGAGGGTCAAAAGAGTGTATGAGCTGAGGATATGGAGGGCAGGTGTACATTGGTGTGTTCTGGATATGACATGGCCATCACGCACATAAGGGCACATAAGCTGCAGTAGCAGCTGTGGTAACCTGCCCAAGATCAAGCTGCTTAAAATTCCAGCATGGCCAGAGGAGGGTGTTCCAAGGCTCGCCCCTATCTGAGACGCTATTGGCAGTTGATGGATACTAGGAAAGGTGGCCTAAAGTAGATTGTCCATATCCCAGGGGATGGTTCCACATCTGTGTGTATTTGGGCAGCACTGATTAGACTCAGAGGGTTATGTGACAAGAAAAGGATATGAAGTTGGGAAAGAGATGTGGGAGGGGGAAACCTAGAGTGAGTCAGGGGAGGGGTTCGGACTTGATCAAGAAGCACTCTATACACGTGTGGAATTTCCTAAGAATAAGTATTATTTTAAAAGAAATTAATGATTGAATGGCCTCACATTGATTCTGTGGCCAGAGTCTGATCCATACTAGAGCCACAACTAAGTCCTGATCCAGATCATATATTTAGTTCAAAGTCAGCATGCTGTAAACTGCCTCCTTTGACTCTAGTCAGAAGCCAGCTCTGCCCTACCCTCATACACAGCTGGCCCAGAGAGCCTGGAGAGCTGAAAACCCTGTTCCAACTCTCCTACTCCACTAGGCCTACCCGCTGCTGCAGGAACTCCATCTCTGCTCCTACAGGAAGTCTGGTCCACCACCTCCAGCAGGAGCCCTATCCCTGTACCTCCTTACACAGTGGCTCCTGTTCCTACACCCACATCCACACTGTCATCATCACTTTGTGGATGATGTACCTCTCTCCAAAGCAGTTTCCTCTACTCAACACTATCCAACCTTCTTCTCCATAGATGCTCATTTAGCTACTTGCCGCTGGTCTAAGTACTGTCTTAGTCAGGGTTTCTATTCCTGCACAAAACAAAAAACAAGCTGGGGAGGAAAGGGTTTATTTAGCTTACACTTCCACATTGCTGTTCATCACCAAAGGAAGTCAGGACTGGAACTTAAGCAGGTCAGGAAGCAGGAGCTGATGCAGAAGCCATGGAGGGATATTACTTACTGGCTTGCTCAACTTGCTTTCTTATAGAAACCAGGACTACGGGCCCAGGGATGGCACCACCCACAAGGGGCCCTCCCCACTTGATCACTAATTGAGAAAATGCCCCACAGCTGAATCTCATGGAGGCATTTCCTCAAGGGAGGCTCCTTTCTCTGTGATAACTCCAGCTTGTGTCAAGTGGACACACAAAACTGGCCAGTACATTTGACCCCTTGTCAACTTGACATGCAAACACATCACTATTAAGCCTCAACCCTTACTTTCTTATTGACCCCCAAGATCTAATTAACTTTAAAAGTTCCACAGTCTTTACAAATTGTTATATATTAAAATTCCAATCCCTTTAAAATATCCAATCTATTTTCAAATTCAGTCTTTTTACAGTGCAAAGTCTCTTAACTGTGGGCTCCAGTAAAATACTTTCTTCCTTCAAGAGGAAAATTATCAGGGCACAGTCACAATCAAAAGCAAAATCAAACTCTAACCTCCCAATGTTTGGGATCCACTCATAACCTTCTGGGTTTCTCCAAGGGCTTGGGTCACTTCTCTAGCCCTGCCCTTTGTAGCACACACCTTGTCTTCTAGGCTCCAGCTACCTGTACTCCACTGCTGCTACTGCTGCTGTTGCTGCTGCTGCTGGTGGTGGTGGTGGTGGTTATCCCATGGCATCTCCAAAACACTGCTGTCTTCTACTGTAACTAGGCTTCACCAATAGCCTCTCATAGGCTTTCTTCATGGTGCCAAGCCTTACCTCCTTTGCATGACCCCTTCAGTCCTGGGCCATCAATTACAACTGAACCTGCACCTTCACCAATAGCCTCCCATGGCCTCTCACAGCTGCTCTTCATGATCCCTTCATGTCTTCAAAACCAGTACTACCTGGGTAACTCTTACACATTACCAAGTCCAGCCACAGCATGAGGTACAACCTTAGCTAACTCTGGAACACAGCCTCTGTTTTGCTCTTTGAAAACACTCCCCAGAAGATTTCTCCTCAATGATGCTGGTCTCTTCTTAGTCACCACTAACGTCTTAGCTCCAGCTAACTGGCATCAATAATCCCAGTAATGCAAAGGTTTCACTTTAGTAGTTCTGGTATCTTGTTAGTCACAGCTGATTCTTCAGTCCCAGCTAACCAAAACCACAGACTCTTCACAATCAAAACAGCAATGACCCTGATAAGAGTCTTCAATCTTCCCTCTGAAATTTCACAAGCCAGGCCTCCATTGTTTACACTGGTCTCAACATTATCTGCTAAGCTCTCACAGAACATCCCATAGAGCTCTTAACACCCAATGGTTCTTCTAGTCCAAAGTTCCAAAGTTCTTCCACAGTCCTCCCCAAAACATGATCAGGCTATCACAGGAATACCCCACTTCAATACCTGTTCCTCCTTACACAGGGGCTCTTGTTCCTACACCCATGTTCCTACACTGTCGTCATCTCTTTGTGGATGATGCACCTCTCCTCCAAATCAGTTTCCTCTACTCAACACTTTATCCAGCCTTCTTCTCTATTGATGATCATTTAGTCACTTGCTACTGGTCTAAGTACTGACTATCTCCTCTGCACCACATATGCCAAACAACAGGGATGCATCTATTCATCTATTTCAAGAAAAAGGTGAACCTCAGAATCCAGGGCACCACCTGCCTCATGTCCATGAACATCTGTCACTGTCTGTATGGACTGTGCCTTCATCATAGTCACTGCCATTTGCCTAAGCCAGGAATCAGAAGCTCGTATTGTTCAAATACTATCAAATAGGCACTAGCTGCTGAATTACAGCTAAGAAAATATAGATATGTGCCTCACTTTAGGTATAAGGTTGAATGATGTCACCATATCTTTCAAATGGAAAATATTGTTGGAAATGTAGCTCATGTATAGACAAAGCCCAAGAGTAACATAATCACTGGTTGGTGTTGATCTCACCACTTATATTCTTTTTATACTACACACAGGTAGATAAATAATAGGTAGATGATAGATAGATAGATAGATAGATAGATAGATAGCAGGAAGAAAGGCAAACATGCAGACAGCTGAAAGGATGGACAGATATATATATATATATATATATATATATATATATAGGTTAGATGACTGATATATAATATATGGATACATATAGATATAGGGTAAGATGATAGGTAGACAGATAGATAGATAGACAGACAGACAGACACGTAATGAGGCTGATTCAGCTCAGTGGTAAGGTACTTACTTGCCATACACAAGGCCCTGTGTTCAATACCTAGCACTGCAAATAAACAAATAGTATCTGTGTGACACACATCATGCATATATAATTGACATTTATCTAATCTAAGTGAAGTTCTGAGTCAATTAGAAGGTAGAAGTGATTTCCACAAAGCTTGATGACCTGATTTTGATACCCAGAACCCACAAGGTAGAAGGCAAGAACTGACTCATACAAGTCACCTTCTGATCTACCCAGGCACACTGTGGTGTGACATGTGCATGCACACAAATAATCACAGACATGTATGATTTTTTAAGTTCTATTTTTTCAAATTCTAAATTTGTAGGAACAGAACAAGACATTTTGTTCTGTATGCAAGTTATTACTGCCCCATTGGCTATGATTAGAAATAGATACAGACTATTATACAGAAATTCCCACACAAGCAAATATTTTTAAATTAAGACCTAATGAGTAAATCATACTGGGGCTACAGTAGCAAGAAGAAAGGCAGTGGATTATTTATATTTACATTGTTCAATTAGTATGTCAAATGTTTGCCAATGTCCTCCTGCCCAGCACTAGACTGTGGTTTGAAAGCCAATTCCATTCTCCGTCAGGCACTTTGATTTGGTTCCACACGCTGGATCTAGAGGAAGGAACAGGAGCTGAAGAGATTTAGCTTATTGTTCTTGGTCCCTGCATAGAGCTAGTGCTAAAGAGAGCAGTCTGCTTCCCAGTCACTCTTCTCTGAGTGGCCAAGGTACACCTTGGAAACATGGGGCAGGAGAATCTGTAGCAGGGACTCAAATTCAGGGTCACTAGATAGAGTCAGAGAAGAGTAAGACTCTGCCCTGTAAGAAACCAAACCACCCAGAGTCACTTTGTCATGGGATTAAGCAAAGCTCAGAGGAGTGGGGTTACCATTGGTTCAACACAGAAAAAGAACCCCCATTAGTGATGACATAGTCTTGGTTTTCTCTTCCTGTCTGAGCCCCTGACTCTCCTGTACTCCCACTACTTTTAGAGATAGCCTCTCTGTGACCACACTGTTCCCACCAGGATGTCCAGAGGCTGGCTGGAGCAATGATCCCAACTTTACTGCATCCTGAGATCTACTGGAGATTTCAAACAGCATTGTAGCCTGGTCTAACCTCAGTTATTATGAAAATGTATGTAGGGTGAGGCCTCTAGCTTCAGACAAGCAGTCAGTGCTTCCCAGGTAACTCTACTGCACAGCAAAGGATTAAAATCACAACTAGCCCAGAAGTTTCCTTTGACTTCTTTCTGACCTAATAGTCCACTGTTTTACCCTGGGCCACAGCTTTTTCCAAACCCCAGTATGATGAAAAAACGTCCAAGAGGCTAGGGGTTGTCTATCTGTCTGTCTGTCTGCCTGTCTGTCTGTCTGTCTGTTTTTGTAATGTATTTGTGGACTGCAGCTCTAAAGAGTCCATTTTTCAGGTGGGGCCAGAGACTCCAAATCTTAAGCCCCTGAACTGTCACAGTGTACTGTGGACCATGCTAATCACTCCGTTTACCAGCAGCAATCCCTGTGCCTTATCCTCAACATAATCACCAAACAGCTTTCAGCCTCCAAGCTCACAGTGAGGAGGGGTGTTCCAAAGGCAGAGCTGCCCAACCACTAGAACCAGGCTCATCCCTGGGCTGACAGATGGCAGAGGGAGGGCCCCTTCCGGAAAAATCCTAGCGCCGCTGCAGTATGCCTCTGCAGAGGCAGAGACAGGTTAAGATTGATAGTCCCCCATGCTGCAGAGCTCCATCAGCCCAGCACCTCGTGACATCAGCAGTGATGCCACTGGCCATTATCAAGTCACCCTGGAGCACTGAAGATTGATTTCCAACCACAGAAATAACACCTACCATCTCTAGGTATGTGGGCAGGGAACCAACTACAAACCTAACTGTAATTTAGCATTCATTTGCATTTTTAAATTAGTTAGGCTGTGGACCGTTGCAAAGCAATGACAGAGAATTTTATAATAATTAGCCTTGTGGGATAGGGGGAGGAGAGGCAGGAAATGGCTACATCACCATTTCATTGGAAGAAGAAGGAGAATCCGGCACCTTGGGTCACCAGATCAGATGCCAAGCTCCTGGTCCCCACTGACCTTGTGGACCATGGCAACTTTCCCCAGGTCTTGGCTGAACATTCAGGTCCATCTTTTCCCTGTATCCCCGCACAGCACATGCAGCATCTCCTCATGTTGGCTAGATGCCGCCATAGTCCCTTTGCTTTGCTTTCTTTAGGGCTGAATTCAGCTCATCTCTGTACAAATGCTCACCCAGGTTGTGTCAACACCGGGATGCGTTCGCTAAAAATAACTGACATTGATAGAGCTCTCGCCCATCTGCTAACACACTCCCATCCATTACAGTAAATGAGACTCCTACTCATATCGGAGGAGGAGCCTGGGCAGGATGGATCCAGGCTCTGTATCTTAGAGATGAAGAAACTGAGGCAGAAGGATAGTCTAGGACTTGCTGAAAATCACGCAGCTAGCAAACAGCTATGCTGGGATTGGAATGGATATCTCATCCCCCAAATCTCTACTCAGTTGTTGCCGTTGCAGAACATGCAGTAAAGGGCGTGAGGTTTGTCACAGCATAGCTGAAAGGATTCAGGGCAACTGTGGGACATACCACCCTCTTCTGAGCACTTTGCCTAAGGAGGGGGACACTCAGAAAAGGAAACAAAATTTAAGCAAAGGTTCTAGGACAGCACTATGAAATCTGCTAATGGCCATCTTCAAATAGCTGAAGGTTTTTGTGGCAACAGGAGGTAAGTTTTTATGGCTTGGTCACCTAGGATTTATGAGGTGCTAAGATTTGTATGTAAAATGTACCCCACAGGTTTGAACAGCCAGTGCCCAGCTGGTGGTGCTGTTAGGAAAGACTGTGGAGTTGTTAGATGGTAGAGTCTCAACAAAGGAAGAGGAAGTGGGTTATTGGGGGTGGGGCAGGAGGATCGACAACCCAGCCCCATTTCCAGTCTGTATTTTCCTTTTTCTGGCCATTAGAAGATGTTAAGTATCTCAGCTACATGATCCTGCTGCCGTGAATTCAGTCATGCCTTCCCTTCCACACTGGTCTGTATCCTCATAAACCAAAAGGCAAAATAAATTCTTTCTCAAGTTGCTTCTTCTCAGAACAGAGTAGGTACAAGGAGATACATTTCAGGTTGATAGAGGTGAGGGAGTCTGTACAGTTAAGAGCTGTAAAATTATACCACCCACACCCAAATCTCAGCCTAGTTACTAATGGGCTGACACAGGCCAAGCTTGTGATTGTGAATACCCATCTATAACACAAGAAACAATGATGGTTGCTGTGATGGTTTGTATATGCTCGTCCCAGGGAGTGTCACTATCAGAAGGTGCGGCCTTGTTGGAAGAAGTGTATCACTGTGGAGATGGGCTTGGAGATCTTCCTCCTAGATGCCTGAGGATGCTCAGCCTGCTCCTGGCTTCCTTAGGATAAAGATGTAGAACCCTCAGCTACTCCTATACCATGCCGGCCTGGATGCTGCCATGCTTCTGCCTTTATGAGAATGGACTGAACCTCTGAACCTGTAAGTCAGCCCTGATTAAATGCTGTCATTTATAAGACTTGCCTTGATCATGGTGTCTTTTCTCAGCAGTAAAATCCTAACTAAGTTACTATATACAATTGTCAGTACTGTCAAATAAGCTGATAAAAAGCTAATGAATATTCAACATATAATGAATAGATATGATAGTCTATGACTTGTACAATTATGTCTTATACACCCAAGGAGAAGTATACTTACATCACCCAACAATCTAGTAAGTCCAGGTATTATCTGGATCCTTGATAAAGAGTTGAAGAATTCTTAATTGGAATAGGAAAGATCTACAGTAGTTCTTTCTAGCACCAAGTTTGGAGAGATAGCTCAGGGGTCTGGGTCTGGCAGCACAACCACCTGAAACTCCAACTCTAGAGGATCCAAGACCATCTTCTAGTCTCTGAGAGCTCTCCATACACGTGTACGTGGGAGTGGGGGTGCATGGACATGAGCACACACACACACACACACACACACACACACACAGCAAACACACACACAAACACACACACAAACACATGCAAATGGCTACTAGTGAATTAGTTCTTTTCAAATCAAGAAGACTCATGTTGGGTGGGTTGACACATGTCCAAACTGAGGGGAAGCTGACTACATCCTGTGAGCTCATAAACACTGGATTTGTTCTCACTGGGATAGAGAAGACGAAGGGGTACTATAAGGATGGCTGGGAAGAGACGGCAAAGTAAAGCTGGCACTTTAATACACACACGACTGGGTGTTCACATGCTCCCAAAGAACCAGTAGATGAACTCCATGAATTAGCAAATAAATTAAACAAAGTTACAAGATGTAATAAAAGCCCACGAGGTTTGGTTATGGTTTCATGTACAAATAACATTTGAAATGAAAATTTTAAATTTACAAGTGTCTAGGATTTATAATCTAGAAAAACTCCCCAGCTCCTAGGAACAAATGCTGAAATATAAAACATCAATGAACCTTATTCTAAAACTATAAAATAAGATTGATGAAACAGAAATAATCTAATTAAATAAAAGTAAGTGTACACAGGTTAGACATACTGATCTACATATCATTATAACATAACTCCATCCCAGATGGATTTACAAGTTCTATATAATTTGTTATATTTCATCATATGATTTTTATGCCAAATGAAAATCTAATCCTAAACTGTATCCAGAATCTTAAAACACTGCCAACTACTTGAGAAGATCATTCAGCTCCAGAGTTTTAGACTCGACTAGATATCCTCACAATAATGCCACTTATACTCTGGGGTACCAACAGCTGTCTAACTGGTAAGGCCCACTAAAAAGGAGAGAAACCATGCCTGGTACTAGAGACCTAGCAAACTGCCCACGACTAGTAAAAACATTCTGGAGGAGAACCTACGACTGCCATTTCCCTGAACTAGTATAACTCCTCATGTAGTCTAAATACTTACTCTCATACCCACAGCTAAGTGTAGCTCTCACCCTTCATCAAAGAAGTGTCTTTATGCTGTAGAGGGAGACCATGACAGAAATTCATAGTTGGTCAAAAACGCAGAGAACAGACCATGAGGTGCCCAGTCCCATTAGATTCATCTACAACACAACTCCTTCACCTAGGGCTCAGAAAACATTGTGAAAGAGGAGGAAACAAAAAGGTTATAAGAGCCAGACCACCAGGACATATCCTGGGTGATAGTGACTTTTATCTATGACAGGGAAGCTACCCCTATGAAATGTCAACAATTGGTCAGCTAAACAGGATCTGAACAAGGAAAACACCAATTGACATGCCATCACTGATGAGAGCAATCTCACAAGGTCCACCCTTCAAGCTACAGCCACCTCATGGCTGCTGAAAGAGGGAGAATCACTCTTTCTCAAGGATGAGTTCCCTAACAGGTGATCCACTACCAGGTAGCCAGACCTAAAAACACCTACACACAAGCAACACTAAAGAGACTTAGCAAGTTTGATTTACATGTGTGGCTACACATAATAATATTAATTTTATAAACAAAATAATAGTAAAATATGAAATCAAAAGGAAGGCTTAGAAGGGAGAACAGGAGAGGAGGGACATGACACTAGGGGATTGAAGGTAATCAAAACATGTGTGCAAGGATGAAATGTCATGACAACACCCATTATTTTTTAATAACTAATCATATGGCGGGGAGGTCATAACAGCAGGAGTTTGAGGGAACTTGTCATATTACCTCAGAGTCCAGGATGGAGAACTCAACTTACTCTCTGCTTTTCTTTCAGTCCAGGGCCAAAGACCTGAAATGGTACCTTTCACATGCAGGGTGGGGTCTTTCTACCATAATCAACACATTTAAGAATATCTCTCACAGGTAGGTCCACAGGCCAGTCTGATCCAGATGACCCCTCACTGAGACACTCTTCCCAAACGATTGTCCATTGTGTCAAGTCGCTGATCGAAACTAACCATCCCAGGGTCTCATGTAACTTGGGCTGACCTGGACACACCTCTATAACCAATCATGACCTTGAACTCCTCATCCTCTAGCCCCCACTTCCCAAGTGCTGGGATCCCTGGCATATACCACCACGCCTTGCTCAAAACACATAAAAAAGGTGTTGATCACAGCACAATTCACTGGCAGCTGGAGACAGAAGGCATCCAAATGCCAAATACAGAATTGTGGACATGTGTCCTCAGCATGGAATATAGCCATGAGGATGTATAATTGACAATTGCATGTGAGATCAAGAGACAGATTCCATAGATCCCTCATTAAGCAGAAGACAAAGGCAAAAGACATTTACTTTGTATTGATATTGAAGTCAACAAGAAATTAAAGTACTGGACATTGTGAGAAATCAAGGCAGGATTCATTCATTCATTCATTCATTAAGCAGAAGACAAAGGCAAAAGACATTTACTTTGTATTGATATTGAAGTCAACAAGAAATTAAAGTACTGGACATTGTGAGAAATCAAGGCAGGAAGGAGAATGGGGCGGGATTCTGAACACTGGGAAAAGAACATTCTGCCTTGATCCAGTGCTGACTGTACAAACTGCACAAACACACTGCGGCACGTGCAGAAGAGGGGCTCCTTCCTATGCGACTACTTTGTAATCACTGTGGTAAAATACCTTCAACAAGGACATTAGAGGAGGGAGAATTGACCTCATCTCTCAGTTTGAGGGTATATAGTTCATCATGGTCGGGGAGACACAGCGCCAACAGTCTGCTCTGCTTGCATCTGAGAGCTTCAAGAGCAGAGGCAAGATAGGAAGTATGTTCAGGCTGCAAGCCCCACCCCCATCCCAACAACCTATTAGTTCCAGCTCCACCTCATCTCCTAAAAGTTCCACAATCTCTTCCCAAAACAGCACCATCAGTTGGGGATCAAGTGTTGAAACACATGAGCTTGTGAGAAGAAAGGTCACATCCAACCTATAACAAGTACTCTTAACTGATTTCGAAAAGTAAAATGACAACTAAAGAATTATGAGTAAAAACACTGTCTCCTTCCTGTGCCATGGGATACTTGAAGGAAAGCAGGGATAGATAAGAATTCACTGGTTTCCAAATGATACGGGCCTTAAATGCCAGCAACAGATGCCCAAGTGCCTTACCCTGAGTCAGGCTTTTGTAAACTTGAAAGGGCCAGACTATATGCATTTCCAGTTTTGCAGGCCATTCGTTCTCAACTACACCCACTCCGCTCCAACTTTGTGAAAATTAGCCAAGCCCATACACAGATAGATGTGTGTGGCTGTGCACCACTGAAACTGTATTTACAAAACCATGAGGTGGGCCAGACTGCCTACACCTGCTGTAGATAATAAGAAATATAGGGTGTTTCTAGACACTAGAGGATGCAGTTTAAGGTGTGTTTCAGGAGAGTCATTCTGGGACAATACTAAATAGAGCGTTGGAGAGGGCACAGCATCCATGCAAAGAGACATAACTGGGGCAGAACACACTGATGGTGCAGAGTTGGGGAAGAGGACACAGGGAGCCTCAGGAACACTCCCTTGCCTTGTTACTGATTCCTCCCTCACTGTCAAGGATGGGCTTGGGTAGAAGACATGAATTCCTCCTCTACCTCTTTACACCCTGGATCCAACACACATGCACAGACACACACACACATGCACACATGCACACACACACACACACACACACACACACACACATGCACATAGAGGGGGACAGAGACAGACAGAGAGAGACAGAGAGAGGAGATGAGAGGAAACAGACAGAGACAGACAGACAGACAGACAGACAGACAGACAGAGAGGCACACACATGATTGCTCAAAGTCTAGCAAACTGCTTTGTCTCAGAGACATGTGGGCTTAATATTGCTTCTGGGATGTCTGTCTGGCCTTCTCCTTGTGTAGACCTGCTTTGGCCTCCAGCTGAGCTACCACTCCTGAGCTCCGTTCAGTAAGTAGATGGGCCAGTTGGATGGGTGTTCCATTTCCATCTAGGGCTTTCTCTGCTCCTTTCTTTTTAGGTCTTAAATTCCATAGTGTTGAACCGGCAGATGCCTCAGCACTTACAGAAAATAGAATATCTGGGCTTCCCTACTTCCCAGGAGACTGCTCCTGGTCTCAATAAGAGAAAATAGACACCTAGCCCAGCCCTGCCTCCTATAGATGTTTAAAATCAAAACTCAGCTAACATAATGTTATTTTTACATGCATTTTTTTTTTTGTTTCTGAGAAGCTCTAGGGAGTCAGGTTAACCCACGGAAAGCAAGTTTTATGTGATCGTGGGCCTCTAGCCATATGCACTCACAACACAGTTACCGTACACACACAGACACACACACACACACACACACACACACACACCCCGACGTCCCTGGTCTTACTGCTAAGATCACTTCAATTATTGGGTAACTGAGCCTGTGATCAGTTTTTGCCAACTTGACACAAACTGAACTCATCTGGAAGGCGGGAAGCACAACTTAGAAGCCTCCTACATCAGACTGGCCCACATATAAGTGTGTCAGTCATTTTCTTGATTAATGGTTGATGGGAGTGGGCAGTCCACTGTGAGCGGGGCAGCCCCTCGGTAGGTTGTTCTGAACTGTATAACAAAGGTAGGCCAGTGAGCCAGGGAAAGCAAGCCAGGGAACAGTACTCTACCGTCTCTGCTTCAGTTCCTTCCTCCAGGTTCCCGCCTTGACTTCCTACCTTGGTTTCCCTCAGTGATGGACTGTTCCCTGGAATTACAAGATGAAATAAACCCTTTCATCCTCAGGTTGCTTTTGGTTGTGGTATTTATCACAGCAACAGAAACCTAAGGACCACAGAGCCCTACCAGCAAACAATTTGGCCTAAAATGCTGAATGGTCAGCAAACTAGATTGAGCCAATACATTCTCTGCTTTCCTTTGTCCCTTGGGCTGTTGCCATCCCCCACCCCACCTAATACATGTCTGATCCAAATGCACGAACACAGATGGACATATGACAGAGGAGAGAGCACGAGTCATCTTGGCCACCAAACAGAGACACTGAGTGGAGATTCTCCTAGCTCAGGCAAGGGAAGAAATAAAGGCCCAGACATTCCGCTCTGAGCCATTTCCTCTTCCTGTCCTCCCGCCTCCCCCTCCCCCCAGGAACACATCCTTCCCTAGTTAATCATTCCACCTGCATCTGAAGACATCACCTCCTGAGCACGGACCAGCGGCCTCATTACGGAAGCACAGCCTGCAGCCAGGTGGATTTCCCTACAGGCCCCTGGACCTTTCCATTTTATTGCCGTGTCACTCCTCATTGTAACACGTATTAATCACGAAGATACATTTTTTTTTCCCTCTCAGACTGCAGATTTAAGTGGTCCCTTTCCAAGTACTTGGTAAAGGTTGGTTCAGGGAAGGGAGAACAGGAATGATTAAATTTGTAAGCTTGGGTCTCTAGTCCCTATTTATATATGCACAAAAGAAGAGGCTGCTGGGGTCAGATTTCAAAAACATGTCAGAGGCACTTTCCTTTTATGGCTTGGAGGTGGCGATGCATACAGGATGAGGTCTGGACTTCAGATCTCTGGTTTCAAGCCTGGATCTGCTACCAGCTAGCTGTATAACCAATAGACTCACCTTTCTGGTTCTTAGAGTCTTTATACAGTGGGAAGACTTCCTCCCTACAGGGCTCTGGCATTTAAGCAGTGATGAACCAGGCTGGAGGTTGAGGACAGCCCTATTCTAGCTTATTTCCTTTGCTTTATAAAACACAACTTTGGGAATAAGGGGTTTTTTAGGCTTACAAGTCAAGATTACAGTCCGTCATTATGAAGAAGTCAAGGAAGGAACTTTAAAGGACTGGCCACATCACATCCTCAGAGAGAAGTGAATGCATGTATGTTTTCTTGCTTGCTTGCATGCTTGCGCCAAGCTCAATTTCTCCACTCTTACATAGTTTAGCACTCCCTGCCTAGGGACTGGTGCCACCCACAGTGGGCCAGATCTTTTCCTCATCAAGTGACAATCAACATCGTCCCTCACAGACATGTCCACAGGCCAACCTGATCTAGACAATTCCTCAACTGAAGCTTTCTTTTCCAGTGACTCCAGGTTGTGGAAGGTTGGCATTCCAACTAACCAGCATACCGTACCTACCAAAGCCACGTGGACTACGAGGAGGGTGGCTGTACAGAGAATGTCTAGATGATTCCCATGATGATTTGACCAGCTAAGGAAAGACACTTTTTCCTAAGGAGGAATGACCACTGTGGGGTTTCATCTTCCAGCTAGTGGGAAAGGAAAACATTCAAGACTTGGCCTGTAAAGCATGTAACAGCTTTGAGCATGTTACGGTTTGAATATGATATGTCCTTCACTGGCTTCTGTGATTTACAACTTGGTCCCTAACTGGAATCTTTCAGAGGTGGAACCTTGCTGGAGGAAATAGCCATTAGGAGGCATGTGGTAGGGTCTGAAAGCCCCACCCTGCTTCCAGACTGCTATCTGCTTTCTGGCTACAGAAGCTGTATGACCAGCTGCTTCGTGTACCTGTTATCATTGCTTTCCTGACATAAGGGACTGTATTTTTTCTGAAACCATGAGCTAATAGATACTTCTACCCTCAGCACGTTTCTTGTCAAGTATTTAGTCACAGGAATGAGAGAAAGCAAGTAATAGGTTGACCTGTGTGGTTTTTTTTTTTTTTTTATTTCATCCTCCTAAGGCCAGGCTCTCTGTGTGGCCCTAATCTTTGAACTTCTAGGGAGAGGCTTTATTAGGACCTTTTCCAGAACTATAAACAAGGTCTCAAAAGGCCAAGGTATCCATAGTCCTGTAAGTAAGGAATAAAGCTAGAGTTTGCCCTTCTTTGTGGCTCTCAAGTCTGACCATGTTGTACTTATGGGATGGAGAACTGAGATGCTCTCAGCCTCTGATGGCTGCTTCTGGAATCCCTGGGGCTAAGATATACAGTTTCCTCTGTCTTTCCTAGTCTGGGACAAAGGGCAGGGAATAAGAGACAAAGATAGGGAATAAAGGATGACAGGAGGGGGAAATGGAACAAGGAAGAGAGGGGGAAGGAGTGTTTGTCCTGAAATGGGGGACAAAGAACAACCTCTGGATAGACAGGAGACAGACATGGCCCATAGGCAAATGGTGGTTTATAAAGGTAAAAAAGAAATCCCAGTATTAGGATGAGGTGTTAAATTTTAGCTGGACATGTTAATTGGGTGAGCTAAAGGGGGCTAAAAGCTGGACTTCAATGTTTTGATAGCTGAATCTTGGTAGTCAGCCTCAGGAACTGTCCAAATAAGGGAATAGACCTTGAAAGCTAACTTAAGAGTGTAATCTTATGCCTTTTAGCAAGGCAGAGGGAATGGGGGAGAAGGGTAAGGCCTGCCAGAGCCATCTTTGCCATGCTAGGGCTGGCTAGAGCTCCTTCAAAGACTATGAAGGCCAAGAAGGAAGGTCAAAAAGAGGAATCTGAAGCTAGTACCCTTCCTTCAATACAGTGTTCACTCCCTGGCTGCTTACACTAAGATTCTCCCAAAATGTTATTCATGGAAGAAAACTAATGTGATTTTTTTTTTTTTTTTTGAAACTGGAGGAGAGGAGATGCAATCATGTTCCAATCTGCTCCAGTGCAGCTCCTTGGTAAGGTGATATATTTCATAATGGAAATCGGGTGAGTAGAAAAAAATGGCTAAAACCTACCTCAAAAGGCAGGCCGGGATCCTTGCCTTCCTGTAAAGGGTATTTTTTTTTCTGTCTGCTTCTTTGCTGTATGAATACAGACTTCTTCAAGGTTCCTTTTGCTCAAGTCTGATCTGTCAAATCTCTGATTTGTATCTAGTTCTCATTGGTTTAGAAATTGGATTGGATCAGAAATCATGCCTCTCATCTTAGCCTACTAAGTAATAATTTGATTAATTTATACACTCTGTGTGTGTGTGTGTGTGTGTGTGTGCGCGCGCGCGCGCGCGCGCATGTGTCTATACATGTACATAGCTCTGAGTGTATTAGCTTTCTGCTACTGTGTCAAAATGCCTGAAGAGGAAAGCCTCTAATTAAGACACAATTACTTGGATGCCCAGCTTCAGAGGATCCAGTCTGTGGTCACCAGGCTCCATTGCCTTTGGGCATATGATAGTACAGGACATGGTGGTGGGGAGCATGGTGTAGAGAAAAGATGCTGGCCTCAGGGCTTCTGGAAAGCAGAGAAAAAGGAAGAAGAGAAAAGATCAGGCATGAACTCGTCTTTCAAGGATATATTCCAAATGACAAACTTCTTATAACCAGGTCCCATACTTTAAAGTTCCCAACACATAAAACAATGAATCTACCAAGGAACCAGTCCACCGATGAGAGGTGTCATGATCCAATCACTGCTAAAGATTCCACCCCTAAATACTGATGCTCTAGGAACCCATCTTTTGGCATAGGGACGAAGCAGGTTATTTGAGATCCAAACTATGTATAACACATATATGCACAGGTATATGTATACGCATTCCTAGTTCAGGGCAAAAGAAACTAATACACTTCATTAGTTATTTTTCTATTGCTATGATGAAATACCTGGCAAAAGCAATTTAGTAAAGGAAGTATTTATTTTGGTTCGTGGTTTGAGGTTATAATGCAACCTGACTAGGACAACATGGTGGTTGGGGCACGAGGCAGCAGGTCACAGTGTGATCACAGCCAGGAGGAAGAGCAAAGAATGCTGGCTGGTCTTTTCATCTTTTCTTTCTCCTCTGTATTCAGTCCTGGACTCCGGCCTATATAACCATGTTGCCCACATTCAGAGAGAGCCCTCCCTTCCTCAGCTAAACCTTCTGAAAGTACACACATGGGTTCACTCAGTGGTGTGACTCTGAGGTGATTCTAAATCCAATCAAACCGATGATCAACGTCACCCATCACATGCAGTGGCTACCAGAACACTGGGTGGTGAGAGCCTGTGAAGGTCTATTCAAGAACAAGAACGAGTTCTGTGCTTGATTGCTAATGTCTGCTAGCACCACAGGACAGGAGGCAGCAGAATGTGTGCTGAGTATCTGATGACTAACAGAGCAAGATTATGACGGAAAATAAAAAGCACATTCTAACACAGCTGGTAAGGGAGATGAAGAGAAAATGCTAGACAATTAGCACATTCTTGTCATCAGACAAGACCCTTAGCTGTGTCCTTCCTTAGATTATCTCTGTTTCCCTATAGTATCTGTGACTTTTCCCCATTTTTTATTAGATATATTCTTTATTTACATTTCAAATGTCCTCTTTCCTGGTTCCCCACCCCTGAAAGTGTCATAACCCATCTCCCTTCTCCCTGTTCCCCAATCAACCCTCTGCAGCTTCCCTGTCCTGGTATTCCCCTATGCTGTGGCATCAAGCCTTCCCAGGATCAGGGGCCTCTCCTCCCTTTGATGTCCAGCAAGCCCATCCTCTGCTGCCTATGTGTCTGGAGCCATGGGTAACTCCATGTGTACTCTTTGGTTGATGGTTTTGTCCCTGGGAGCTCTGGGAGTACTGGGTGGCTCATATTGTTGTTCCTCCTATGGCGCTGCAAATCCCTTCAGCTCCTTGGGCCCTTTCTCTAGCTCCTCCATTGGGGACCTGGTGCTCTCTGTTCAATGGCTGGCTGAGAGTGGCCCCCTCTGTATTTGTTATGCACTAACTAGCAGGGCCTCCCAGGTGATAACTATATCCAGCTCTGGTCAGCAAGCACTTGTAGGCATCCATGATAGTGTCTGGGGTTTGTAGCTGTATATGGGATCCCTAGGTGGGGCAGTCTCTGGATGGTCTTTCCCTCAGACTCTGCTCCATACTTTTTCTTTGTATCTTCTCCTGTGGGTATTTTGTTCCCCCTTCTAAGAAGGGCCAGAATATCTACACTTTGTTCTTCCTTCTTGAGATTCATTTGATATGTGAATTGTGTCTTGGGTATTCCAAGCTTCTGGGCTAATATCCACTTCTACCTCACACCAGTCAGAATGGCTAAGATCAAAAACTCAGGAGACAGCAGGTGCTGGAGAGAATGTAGAGAAAGAGGAACACTCCTCCACTGCTGGTGGGATTGTAAGCTGGTACAACCACTCTGGAAATCAGTTTGGTGGTTCCTCAGAAAATTGGGCATAATACTACCGGAGGACTCTGCTATACCACTCCTGGGCATATACCCAGAGGATTCTCCAGTATGTAATAAGGATATATGCTCCACAATGTTCATAGCAGCCTTATTTATAATAGCCAGAAGCTGGAAAGAACCCAGGTATCCCTCGACAGAAGAATGGATACAGAAAATGTATACTTACACAATGGAATACTACTCAGCTATTAAAAACAATGAATTCATGAAATTCTTCGAAATGGGTGGAACTGAAAAATATCATCCTGAGTGAGATAACCCAATCACAAAAGAATACACATGGTATCTGTGAATCTTAATAAGTGTCAACTTGATAGGATCTAGAATCACTAAAAAATACACCTTTGGGTACAGAAAGATTATCCAGGTTATGTTAGCCTCTGGTCATCCTCATGAGGAATTATCTTGATTAGGTTAATCTAGTGGGAAGAACTGCCCACTGTGGGTGACATCATCCTCTAGCCTAGGATTCCAGACTGTATAAAGAAAAGAAACTGAGCAGAAGCCAAGCATTAATTCCTTTCTTTCAGATGTAATGTGTCTTAGTCAGGGTTTCTATTCCTGCACAAACATCCTGACCAAGAAGCAAGTTGGGAAGGAAAGGGTTTATTCAGCAGGAGCTGATGCAGAGGCCAAAGAGGGATGTTTCTTACTGGCTTGCTTCCCCTGGCTTACTCAGCCTGCTCTCTTATAGAACAAGAATACCAGCCCAGAGGTGGTACCACCCACCAGGGGCCCTTCCACCTTAATCACTAGTTGAGAAAATGCCTTACAACTGGATCTCATGGAGGCACTTCCCCAACTGAAGCTCCTTTCTCTGTGATAGCATCAGCCTGTGTCAAGTTGACACACAAAACCAGCCAGTACATAATGAGACCAGCTACTTTGCACTTCCCAGGAATGACCCCTCCTAAGATGGACTTCAATGGAACTGTGAACTTAAAAGAAAACCTTTCTTTGTAAGTGGCTTTTGTCAGGGTTATTTTCTCAAAGCAACAGGAAAAGTGACTTAAGATAGCATCAACTAACTTTCTTGCCCTGTTCTGCCTATTCCTGTTCTCTGATCCTTCAGGGCTTTGGGAACATCAACAACTAAGAAAGGAAAGTGACTTTTACTTCTTCGTCTGTTAGCTTGACATTTCTTAGCACACACCTTAATTGTCTACCGGTATCTTAATTATTCCCCAGCATGGTGATTCTCAAACTTGCTGCACATTATAATCATCCGGGGAGCTTTCAGAGTGGCCAATGCCCAGCTCACATCCTAATTAAACAGAAAGGCTAGGGATGAGAGCCAGGACCGGGGATTTTAAAGATGCTTAGATGATTATGCTGGGTAGCTAACTTAGGAACCAGTGAGCTAATATCTCCACAAATGGGAGTAGAGCAAGAGCCCAGGAACATGGAAATACTTCAAGGGACCTGCCAGAACCCAAGTTTTTTGTTTATAACTCTGTGGAGGGCTCACCCATTTCTGGCAGAGCTGAGGAAAGGTTTCCATGTAAATACATCTAAAGCACCATTAGTACCCATTAAAGTAGCATGTACTTAGAAGAAAATCACTGGCTTATAAGAGGGGGTAGAGATTGCCAAATTATTATTAGTAACGTATTTCCAAGAAAAAGTATATTAACAACTCTAGAGAGCCTCAAGAATAGCAAGTAAGTCTGTATTTAGAATCCTGGCCTATCACCAGGAGTGATGGCCCACACTTATAATCTCCAGGAGGTAGAAACAGGAAGAAAATCAATTAAAGCTTATCCTTGGCTGTATAATGAATTCAAGTCCTCATGGGCTACAAGAGACCCTGCCTCAAAAAAACAAAACTGAGATCATGGGCTGTAAAGGTGTAGGCAAACACAGCTGCATCTCATCCAACCATTGACACTAATAACTGAGAAACTTGGACTCAGACAGAGAACACTTATGGCCAGCTCATTAAGTTCAAAGGAAGAACTGCATATGAGATCCTTCCGCTTGTGCTCCCTGTTGACTTCAGAGTCCCTCAATGTAACTCTACCCTTTCTGTGTGACATGCCATGTCTAAGGTGACACTAGCTGCTTCCACACCCCAGCCAGACCTAAGCTGTCACATCCTCTCAGCTCTCCTACTCCCCTTCTCCCCTAAGCCAAAACATCAGCACACTTCAATATCTGCCTGCAAAATAGACCTTGGCTCTTTGCCACATTTGAAACTTAGCTTAAAGATTTCTTCACTTTTGCCACTGACACCTAAGTTGGGTTTCTTCCTACTGCATCTCATACTTACGTTTTTAGTTCCCTAACGTTTAGTACCATTTGAACAATTTTGCGTATGTGTTGTTTTTTGATTTTCCCCTGAATTGTTAATACAAATCCCATGATGGGAAGAAGATAAAATAAAAGCATTAGCCATTGTAATGTTGACCCTGGAATCTAGTACACTGGTTCGGTAAAGAATTCTAGAAGGAAGAAGAGAAGGAAAAAGAGGAAAAAGAAGAAAAGAAGGAAAAGAAAATGAGAAGAGAGGAGAAAAAGTGAGGTTTAAAAAAAATGAGAACGGCCTTTGTTGTCTTCCTGAGGCTTCATAACAAGGCTAGATCAAAGGTAAAGGCAGAATTTGCACCTAGGCAGCACTGGTATCCAGGCAACAGTGGTACCTAGGCCTCCTAATGGATATGCTAATCATGGTCAGTCATGCTATGCCAGCTCCGAGAGGAATTAAGGGCATTTTGGCCCCTTCCCCAGGACAATTTGTTGTCCCCATGGAGACAGTCTCCTGGCATGACAAAAACTAACTCTGTCTTGCTCCAGATACAATGACCAGTTTCAACAGCACTGGCCACAGCTCAGGCTGCAGAAAGCTGCAGGTTCAAAATGGATGCGGACTTTCTCCTGAGTCATTTCTAGCTCTTCCACCTCTTGGTCCCTCCCCCTGCAACTCAAGCCATTTGTCTGTCAAATATGGATACAAAGTTTGTTTTGTTACCAGAGTAACAGCAGGGAATGAGGAAGGCTGTGTGTGGTAAGAAGATGCAAAGATCTCATGGTATGGTCTGTGCCCACCAGAACAATTCATAACACTACTGCTGGGAGCAGACAAGAAGCCATTCCCCTTTGCCCTGCTCTCTGCCCCACCATGCTGAATTAGTTACTTTCCTCACTGCTGAAACAAAATACCTGACAAATGCAGCTTAAGGAAGGAGGCATTTTATTTCGCTCACAGCTCAAGGGTACACAGTCCATCTCAGAGAGGAAGGCATGATAGCAGCAATTCATATGAGACAGCCAGTGTCGTTGTGTCAAGTCAGGAGGCAGAGAGCCATGAGGGGTGATGTTTACTTATATTCTCCTTTAAAACAAAGATTGTGTTTTAATTTGTGTGTATGCACATATGCATGTGCATGTGCACACATGTGCAGTGCAAGAGGAGGCCAAAGAGGACGCTGGAATCCCTTGAGGTGTTTATGAGCTGCCTGACATAAGCACTGGGAACCAAAGTCTACTCCTGTGCAAGAGCACTATGGGCTCTTACCCTGGAGCCCATCCCTCCAGCCCTCCATTCTTTTCATTCAGACCAGATCCCAAGCCATGGAATGGCGCCATCTATAGTTAGGGTTAGTCTTTCCACCTCAACTAATAACAATATAGAAACTCCCTCACAGACATGCCCAGAGCTTTGTCTTCTGGGTGAATCTGGGTCTTGTAGAGTTGCTGATCAGTATTATCAATCACACTTGCCCAGTGTCTTCTTTGTATAACAATAATGGTGGAGAAGGGAGAGCAGGGAGAAGATAGTCACCACCCACCTTCAGTATGTCAGACTCTTTACAGAGTATAATTCAGCACTTCATTCTTCCTTTAAGAAGTCTCTTAATTCCCATTATAGACATGAAAACCAAGGCTGGGGGTGGGTCAGATAAACTCTATTCGGCACAGTAAGTCACTAGTGAGATGGGATTCAGATACAGGCTCCCTGGCCCCAGAGCTCCTGTAGTTCAGATCAAGCCATACTCTTTTCCTGGTGTGGTGGTTTGAATAAGAATTTCCCCCCATAGACTGAGATATCTGACTACTTGGTCCCCATTGGTGGCACTGTTTGGGCGGGTGGTGAAGCCTGGCGTGAGGAAGTACATCACTGGGTTGGGCTCTCAGAGTTCCCAGTCACACCCAGCCTCCAGGCTGCTCACTCTGCCTCCCTCTCAGCTTCCTGCCCTGGCCCATGCCTGCCTCTTGCTGCCGTTTCTCCCCACGATGATTGTCCTCCGGAATGTCGAGCCAAAATAAGCTGCTCCTCCTGCCGGTTGCTTTTGGCCCTGGTGTTTTATCACAGCCATGAAAAGCAGCTAAGACACTTGGGTTAGTGGAAAATATATTTGGATATTTGTCTGTCTGCCCACAGTGCAATTGAACAGGACTGTTCATACACGGTTCTTTTTAATTCTGATAAAAGGTCCATGACAGAACAGACACCATTTGAACTCTCTTAGGGTGTGCATTATCATGGCATTAACACATCCGCCATTACTGTCTGGGACAAGAAGCTCAGAGTTTACCCGAAAGGATCCCATAGTCTCCGTTAAGAAATCACTTCGCAGCATCGCAAACCCACTGCCAGTTCCTAGTCATCACCAACCCTCTTGCCCTCTCTATCGGTTTATAAAACAATCTTAGGTCCTTCTAGCGTGGAGTGGGGAGGTGGATCAGTCAGTAAAGCACCTGTGGATTAATGGCCTTCTAACAACCTAGGCTGCATGGCAAGCTCCAGGCCAGTGAGAGACCGGATCTTAGAAAATAAGGTGGATGATTTCTGAGGAGTGACCTAAGGCTGACCTCTGATTTACATGAACATGCTTACATATGTACACACACACACACACACACACACACACACACATACACACACACACACACACACACACACACACACACACCACTTTACTTACTGTACTAGGACAAGATTCTTTCCAGTCACTGCTTTGAAGACTGCAGCTCTCCTTTTGCTGAGTTCCAGCTTAGCATTTCCACCTGTCTCCCTAGGGAGCCACCTGCTAACTGCCTAATTGAAAGGCACAGAGCTGGGGAGCAGGAAGCTCTCTCCCCAGGGGCGCCATGGCACCAGAGACTGAAGACCCACAGGAATGTTAATGCCTACCAGAAGCTGCCCAGATCTCTGCTAGCAAGTCAGACTTTTCAGGACCATGGGTGTGTGGTACTTTAGGGACACTGAGCCCCATGTGGGGCAGGATAGCTGTGCGGTAGAAAAGGCTTTGAGGACTGGGAGACTTAGCGCAGGTGGAAACTGGGCTCTTTGTGTTTTAACTCAGTTGAGAATGGATCAGAAAGGGAAACAGCAGGTAGAGGGGCAGGTCTGTGCTGCTCACGGAGAGAAGGGTAGCAAGATTGGTGTCCCTTCAGAATTCCTTGAGGAAAAAAATGGCAGCAATATGAATTCTGTGCTAATGAGTTTCTGGAAGTTTCTGTCTCTGAGAAAGATGAATAGGAATTATCCCTCTTAGAGTACACTTTCCCTCTCCAGATGTGGTGTCCTCTCAGAGGCTGGAAGTGACAGGAAGGCTTTTCTCCCTTTGCAGCTTCCTTAGCACCATCAGAGATGCTGAGAGCTTGTTCTCTGGAAGGAAGAGGCTTTTGTTAAGTTCCAACCCAACTCCTCTAACTCTGAAGTGTGTGGTATCTTCAGCAATATGGTCTTCTTGCCTTGAAGCTCAAAAGGCAGCCAAGGGCCCCAGCAGCAGCCTGTTTTGTTTTGAAGGTCTTTGGACTTCTGTGACCAACAACTGAAAGAGAGGTTTCCCATGTCTAAAACACTGGGTGATGGGGGGGGCGGGTTGTTGGTCTGTGTCTCTTGTAGGAAGCATTATCATCCCAAGTGATGTAACTTTATTTAAACTATACAAGCACAACGCAACACATACACAATTCTAGATAAATGCACAATTTTATATATACATATATATGTGTATATACTTGTTTATACACACATACATATGTATGGTTTTTTTCCCTATGGATTTTTCAAATATTCTTTAGTGTTACTTATCCTTCCTCCCACTGATTTACCGCCCCCTCAGTTAAAGTTCTCCTATTTTTCTGTTTCCCCCTTCATAGCTCCTGTCTCCTGCTCCCCATGTAGCAGGTCCTGCCATGGTCCCTGTTTATAGTCCCAGTTTCTGTAGTTCCTACAGGGTATATGCTCACACACAAGTTATGTATTCATATCAAAAGATTCGGAGCTAGGACCCACAAGTAGGGGGAAATGTGGTGTTTGTTTTTCTGAGTCTAGATTCCTTCACACAGTATATTTGCTAGCTCTTACTAGCAAATTTCTATCACTTACTTGCAAATTTTATGATTTTATTTTTCTTGGCAATGGGATAGAATTCCACTGTACATATGAGCCATATATTCATCATCCATTGTCAGTTGAAGAATAGGTTGCTTCTGTTTCCTAGCCATTGTGGGTAGAACAACAAGAACATGAGTGAGCGAGAGTCTATAGAGTAGGGTGTCAAGTTTCTGGAGCATATACCAAGGGGTGTTCTAGCTGTGTCATATAGCAATCAATAATCCTACCTAGCTGTAAAGTCTGCAGACCACAGCAACGACCAACCCAGCAAGGTATACCCAATTGTGCAATAATGGCACTTATGTCTTGGGAATAACTAACAGCCATTTAATTGGACTTAAGATCCACTTAAGAAGAGAAAATTCATGCCCAGTGTTGGAAACCTAGTTACCTACGAGGGGCTGGTGAAGATGTCTTGGACCATAGAGGAGAACTACTGCCACCTTTTCAAACCAGCCTAATTCCTAACCACAGTCTACTTAACCTCATGCACACAGATAAATGTTGCTCTCACCTCTCATCAAAGAAGTTTCTTTTTGCAACAGGTGAAAAACCATCATAGGAATCAAAGTGTGAAGTTGGGGGGGAGGGAGGGTGCCTAGCCCCAATAGATACATCTATAGCACAACTCCTACAACTATGGCTAGGGGACATTGTAGAGCACTGCTCAGGGGGCATGAAAAGTGTCTGAGACAGAGGACCAGGACATAGGCTGAGTGATAGTGCCTTCTGTATACAACAAGAAAGGGGAACCCCTGAAATTTCAACAACGTAGTTGCCAGAACAAGACCTGCCCTAGGACAACTCCAGTTGATATGCCAGTGTGGAGAGAAAAACTATCAGGAGGCCACACCCTAGGTAAAGACCTATCAGTATCTTTAGAGAGGGATGAGGCCTTAATGGGTTATCTAATTCAAGTGCTAAATACTTATGCATAGGAGCAACACTTGATGAATTCAACATATGTACGTATGTGTATATGTGTGTGTATATATACATATGTATATATGTATATACATATATATATACACATATATGTATGTGTATATGTGTGTGTACATAAATATATTATAAATACATCAATGATAAAGAAGATGAGGTAATTTTGAAAGGGAGTCAAGGGGACATAGGAGGAGTTAGAGAGAGAGAGGATTGATGGAAATGATATAAATATGGTACTCATGTATACAATTCTTTTTAAAAATTAATAAAATTAGAGTAAAGGTGAAAGGGAGATGAGTTGGGGTTAAGAACAGAAAGTCAGGAAACTAGAAGTAGAGGAAAGACTCTGGTCTCTACTCCCAAGTCCACACTGCCTGCCGGGAGGGAGGGCAAAGTGAGGCTTCTACAAGCCACAGCCGCTGCTGTCTGCCTGAACTATAGCCCCAGCCTGCCCATGGGATGGGCACAAAACAGGAGGCTAAGGCAAAGCGCAACTCCCCATGGTCAAGAGTATAAAGTCAACCAGCCTGAAGCACTAAGCACACAGGCTCTCAGAGGGTCTTCTACTCAGACCGCCCAAGCTTTCACTTCAAATCAGAACACTGAGGAGCAAAGACATTCAGGATTTCACAGCTGTCACAGGGGGAGTTCATGGCAGACTCGGACATAACAGCTACTTTCTCAGGAGCTCGGCTACCCTCTCCAGTGCTCAGGCTGGTATTCTTTTTTTTTCTTTTCTTTCCCTTTCTTTTCTTTCTTTCTTTTTTTTATTAAGGGGATGGTCTAGAGCCTTGAAACAATTGTCAAGTGTGAGAATCTTAAAAATTAAGACTAAAACGCTTCTGAGATCAAGTAAATCAATGGAAAAAATGAGATTTGATTCGAACAAAATTGATTTTTACATTATCTTTTCTCACATACCCTTACTGTATATAAATCAAGAGAAACCCGTGGTGGTAGTACTGTGTCTAATGTTCCCATAATTCCAAGGTAGCTACCATGACAAGCAATTGTGAAGTGAATACATTAATTTTGTCCTTGAATGGAAGCAATAGGAGGCGTAGTATTCGTTGAGCAGGGGCCCTAATTAACAGATCTGGTACCTGGAGGTTTATGGAAGCTTATATGAAGGAGTAAGGTCACAGCCCTGGCAGATAGAGAGCTCACAACAAGGGGGAGGGGACCCTGGTTTCAACCCAACCATACTCCTAATTCTGATCCGTTAACCGCAAGTCCCTGCACGTTCATGAAAACATCTGTGTTAAGACTACAGATGTGAAGCCGGGCAGTGGTGGCGCACACGTTTAATCCCAGCACTTGGGAGTCAGAGGCAGGCGGATTTCTAAGTTCGAGGCCAGCCTGGTCTACAGAGTGAGTTTCCGGACAGCCAGGGCTACACAGAGTAACCCTGTCTCGGAAAAACAAACAAACAAACAAACAAACAAAGACTACAGATGTGATCTCCTCACCTTGGCTCATTCCCTGTCCTCTCTTTCTTCATAGCCACATACCAGACAAGTCACCATTTCCTCAAAATTCTTTCTTTATCCCACCTGCCCTTTCTGCATAAATTTTAACAGGGAACATTTTATATCACTGTCACTAATGGAAAAATAGCCTTCCTTCCATTAGCCAAATGCCACTGTAAACACACGCGTAGTTAGTTAAATGTTTAACAGGAGTGTTTGATGGGCTGGAAAGATGGCTTAATGGTTAAGAGCTTGTACTAACTGGCCTCGCAGAGGTCCTGACCCGAGTCTGGCTCCCAGCACCATCACCAGGGGACTCCCAATCACCTTAACTCTAACTCCAAGGGGGTCCAATTCCTCTTGGCCTTCTGGGGCTTTTGCATTCATTCACATCAGATCCTATGTTTGGAGGGTCAGCACGTCACCGACTGAATTGCTTCCCTGCCTCTCCCCCTCCTGTCTTCAGGGGGTTCAGGCAGCTGCTGTAGCAAGGAAGGTTGTAGAATCAAGAGAAAGCCTGTGCAAAGCTTAAGAGCCAGTTGGTGATCATGGAATTCTGGTATCAGATTTGAAATGATCTCTACAATCAAAGAGGGTATAGCCCTAGGAGTGAAGAGACTTGCCTGGTCTGCCCCAGCTAGTTATTATCTGAGTCTGGGGTCAAAGCTCATGCCTGCACATGCTGATTATATAACATTCCCGTGCAAAGGAGTAGTTTATGAAAGGCAGAAACCACAAACCTGAACTTCTGGTGACAAGGTTTCCATCCGTTGGCATAGCATGACTTGAATTCCTGGGACCTCAGTCATCATTCCTTCCTCCCTAAAGCCCTTCCTACAGTGCTGGAGCCTTATAGCCCCCTGTGCATGCAGAGATGTGAGACCGAGTACACATGGGTCCTGGCAGTACAGCCCTGGCACTGGGGTTGCTGGATTCCCTAAAAACAGGAGAGGGAAAGGCTGGGGAGGTAACGTAGTCAACGATGCGCTTACTGTACACACACAAGGAGCTGAGTTCGAGTCCTAAGACACATTAAAAGCAAGCTGGTATGAACATGCAATCCTATCCCCCGGGAGGTGGAGATGGGCAGATTCCTGGGGCTCCCTGGCTTCTTTACTGAGTACCAATGAGAGATGCTTTCTCAGAAGCACAAGTTGGATGACACCTGAGGAGTAATACCTGAAGGTGACCCCCCACCTCCATATACATCACACACACACACACACACACACACACACACACGCACACGCACACGCACACGCACACGCACACGCACACAAGAGCAATGCCTGCAAAGGTGCACAAAATAGAGCACAGGAGAGCATCACCAGGGGTATGTTCTATCATTCATCTGGAACAAGCTTGGATTGGCTCCTTCAGGGCACCTGAAAGGGAGGGAGCCTCTCAGAGGTGGGTCGGAAGGGCTGTATCCTGACCCTGCTTGCAGCGTCTTCATTTTCCTCTCTCCGGCTACTTCCTGATTGCTCACACAGTATAACCCGCTACCTCATGCTTCCAGCACTGCCCCAGTCACAAGCTCTTCCTGAGACCACACCTTCTGCACTGCAGTCTGTTCTCAAACCATAGGCAAGACGATATAAAGCCTTCCTTCATTAAGTTGGGTTTATTTTGCCACAGTGACTGGAAATGAAGAACACAGTGGCCAACTGTCTTCCAGTGAACTCACCCAAGCCCAGGTTGCCCTGGGAATAGCTGCTGCATGGTGAAGCTTTTGCTGGGCCAGAACCCTGACACCCTGGAGCAAGAACACAAGTCCTAGCAGCCTTCATTCCAGTCCCTACAGCTTCCCACTGACCTGGCTTTCTAGTTTATGTGCGTGTCCCCTCCTCTGAAATACAGCTCGAACATCCTCAGCCACACTCTCCTTTCTCCACACTGCCCCACATCCCAGCTTCCTTCAGGTCTGACAGAGACCTCCCTGGCCATTTCCAGCCCAGACACAAAGCAAAAGGACTCCAGGGAGACACAGGGAGTGTGTGAGAGCCAGAGCTACTGTCTGTATCCAAGTCATTGGGGAAAGCATTTCAAACAGTGGGCTGGAGGGGGGTGGGGGGGTGGGGGAAGATGCTCTGGCTTTAAGGAAGCCAGAAAAAAAAAAAACATGAAAAACCTCAAGCTCTAAGGACAGCTGCAGTCTTCTCTGCTCTCGCTCAGCATGGGAAAGTTTGCCAGATTGCGGGAACCTTGCAGCCAGTCCTGTGCTGCCCAGCACCTGTGTTCTAAAGGATCACAGTTCATTACTGTGCCCATCTTCATTGGCGTGGCCAATCTTTATTCAGACTCCAGAACTTTCTCCACAGAACACATCTTTGTAAATTCCAAAGTTAGCAAAGGATTTTCTCAAGTCGGTTTAGCAAGAATCTCCCTTCCATCGATATCTGATCAGGTTCCTTCCTCTCCCTGTCCCCAAGGTGAACCTGGTACCCTGGTCCATCTCCAGCTTAGCAAAAAACCTTCCCACCCTTAAGATTTTGCCTTAGTCACTTTCCATCCAGAAATCCCACCTTGCTCCTTGGCTATAAATTCCTACTTACCCAGCATAGGCCCCACCTTGTCTACCCAATTCAAAACCCACCTACCCTGCCTACCGTGAAAACACTGAGTAGACTTTTCTCCACCATACTTGTTTAATAAGCATGATGGAAAAACTATCTCCTTTGGAAACTATAAAAACCCATGGATTTTTCCAGGGAGGTGAACCAAATAGATTTCTCCCCAGCATCTGGGCTGCCCGAACGAACCTTAAAGTAAGGAGCGAGAAGGGGACACGCTGGGAGAGGAGAGTGACCTTGATGACAGATGAGAACAGGTATCTTTTGAAGCTAGGGATTAGCACAACTCAAAACTGCAAGATGCTTTGACTTCAAAGGAAAGGTAGAGAGCAAGTTCCAGGGAAGGTGTTGGGGGGGATTTTGATCTAGGAACCTGAGACGCCAGTGCTTCATGCTAGCCTCCTGTGTGACTAAGATCAAAGCCTTGTTTTGGGTTCCCCATCTGTGGAGTCGGGGGTCCCCCGGCACTACAGCGCACCCCTCCAGATTTGCAGTTCTCTGCTGAGCTGCAATTTACATCCTGGACTGGTTGTCCTTGCTCCTCCAGAGAGAATGTGCCAAGCCAGCCAGCAATATGCCACGGGAGCTGGTGCAGCGTGATTTACAGCCAGGCTGCCTCCATCCCGTCGGAACGTTCGGAATGAGTTCACCATGCACGATCTTAGTGTCATCATTATTGGCCTCGTGGGAGACATTTATTTCTTCCCTGCCCTTCAAATCTCAGCACAAGGTGAAAAGCTCTCCGGCTCTCACCACTTTCCCTTTGTCATGCAAGATCTGCATCTCAGAACTCAGGGGCACATGCATAACAAGGGTTGAGTTCAGACAAAGCAGATATGCCCAGTCCCAGACACAGTACCAGTGCAACCCATCTCCTTCCCTCCACACGTCTACTGTGAGCCTGCCGTGCACCCCTCCTGCTCCTCTAGGTTCACCTTGGGCTCCCTCTGCCTGGAAAACCTTCCAGCCCCAGCTAATATCTACTTTCTTCTCTGCTTCACACTTTTTCTAGTGACAGCTTCTTCCCTGAGACTTCCCTAATGAGCTCCTGTAACCAATTGTCCCTCCCTGTTCTCTGCCCCAGGATGAGGCACCTGCACTTCGTGCCCTTCTCTACCGGTCTTGATTTAAAACCAGGGGTGTGTGCATCCCCCTGTCAGCTGAGCACAGCGAGCTCACTGGGGATAGCATCTTTGTCTTGCCTTCCAGCTCCCTCGTGTACGTTCCTGCCCCCCCCCAACCCAGAGTTTTCTCAACTGCAGAAAAGCGAGCACACAAGATCCAGATGACAAATTCATAAGGCAACGGCTGCTTTCAGCTAATATTTTGGAGATATTTTGTTTGCTATAGTATCAACAGTCTGTCCGGCTCAATCCCACTTCTAGACCATCATTCTTTTGTTTGTTTTGTTTTGTTTTGTTTTGTTTTTGAGACAGGGTTTCTCTGTGTAGCTCTGGCTGTCCTGGAACTCACTCTGTAGACCAGGCTGGCCTCGAACTCAGAAATCCTCCTGCCTCTGCCTCTGCCTCCCAAGTGCTGGGATTAAAGGCGTGTGCCACCACTGCCCAGCTAGACTGGCATTCTTAATGTTTGTATCGTAATTGGTGACTTGACCCTGAGTTACAATATCCTCTATCCTCAGATGCTTAATACTCATTTCACACACAGTAAAAGGAAGGGGAGCCTCAGAGAGGAGCATCCTGCCAGAGCAGGGCAGGCTTGTTGGCATAGAATGGCAGCCAGAGACAAAGGTCAGGTGGAAAATGAGGACTACTCAGGCATCATGGCTTCTGTACTTCTGTAGCAAGTACCTTCATTCAGGTACAAGGTGGGAAGACAAAGCCTGGGGTCTTCGGGATCACACGAAGAAAAGCAAGGCCCTAACTGATCCAAAATGCTTATAAACAACAAGATTTTTTCTTTTATATAATTGGGATATACATCATCTCAGATGTGGATAATGAAGCTAAGACAGGCAATCTATCTTAAGTGGTAGAGACTTTAAAAGTGCCAGTTAGTTGTATTTAAAATTATTTCTAGAACTAGGATAAATGGATTGTGGAAGAAACAAGCTTTCATGAGCACCAGAACACACACACACACACACACACACACACACACACACACTTATGACAGGGATGCTGAGTCAGAGACCAAAGTTGGAAGCATATGGCCTAAGGGCTACGCAGTAGTTTGTTTTCATCTCCATGTTAGTCTCTGATCCACTCTAGCTTCTGGATGGTTTGATTTCAGTGGGCCCACAGGGGTGGGGGGTGGGGGGATGGTTATGATGACAAAGCCTCAATTGTCACTGCTAATGGAGGTGCCACCACCTCCCCCATTGGCATTGACAAGATGGCTGGTCACTGATTTCATGCTTGACAATTAGCAACTTTGGGTACACATAATTTCATCCAAATTCTGTCAGCCCTCAGTTAAGCCTAAGGAGAAAGCATTGCTTCATGGCCTCCATTTAGCAAACCAGGAAACAGAGACAAAACTCTTCCCAAGTTATACAGCCACACAGATAGCAGCAAGGTGGGATTTTATCTCTGTAGGGCCCATCCCCCTAACAACACCCTTTGGGGAGTCAACATTACAGAGGCAACATCAGACTGTATTTTCAATTGGGTCCCCCAATGCGGCAAAGAGAGAAGTAAAGTTCTAGAAGCTACCTAGAATGCAGGCTGAGCTGACCACCCATGCATAATGCACACAGGCACAGCACCCGTGCCACACTACTGCGATAGAAAATGTGAGGGCTGACGTGCACCCTGTTTTGCCTTGCCTGGGGAAGTAGATACATTGCGCCTGACCCTGAGTTAAAGGCAAAGCCATGTGGACAGGCTCTGGAATCAGTTCTGTGTATTCTAGCATCTCAGCTGTGTCTACTGTCCAGGCTGTCTTGACTTCCATCTACTACCTTGCAGTAAACAGCAGGTAAAGTGTCCCTGACAAAAATTCAAGCACAACGCAAATTCCAAATTTGCCAAGGTTCTTCTTCAAGCCAAGAGGTTTTAAGCCATGGGCCAAATAAAGAGAGAAAATGTATCCACAAAGAACATGACAGAGACCTAAGAAATCTTTTATTTCTCCTCTAAGGGCCCGGGAAATGAAAGAAAAAATATGGTCCCCCAAATGGCTTGTCTGACATTGCATGCAGGGTAGCTTGCTTCCTAATCAGGAGAGGTACACAGCCACTCACTGACAGAATGCTGCTCTGAACATCACCATAACACCCTGGAAATAAATAAGCAGACCCCACTCTCCTCTTCAGGCCTTCAAAGTGAGGGCTGCTATCTGAAGAAACACCATCAGTTGTGAGAAATGCTCCCTAAATCACAATCATGCCCACACTTAACTTTTCTAGGTGTCAATAAATTTTTATTAAAAGATAAAAACTATCTTTACAAAAAAGCCACTCTGCTGGCTTTGCGATAAAGTGCCGGGGAGCCCTGATTTCCCGAGTGGGTTCAAACCATGAATCTGCCAGAGGGGCCTTTTAGTTTGACACTGGGCTCCTTCGGGAGACACCAGAAAAAGCATCTTGAAGGTTCTACTGCCTCTTGCCATGTGACCTCTGGGACATCCTTGCCCTGAAGAGCTCACCTTACCCCTGCAGGGGAATATCAGCAGGAAAGGATATGGGCTGGAGCAAATGGGACCCCTTGAAGCAGAGCCGAGAGCTGCGTTCTAAACAGTGGAGGAGGTACAGTGGAAACCGCTGGAAACCAATGTAGTTAAACATAAGCTATTTCTAGCTTCCCTTCATGGTATTAACCCCACACTGACTCCACAAGGCAACAAGCAGCAAATCCAGCTTGCTCAGGCTTTTTGCAAACTCTCTCTCTCTCTATATATATATATATATATACACACATATACATATATATGTATATATATATATACATATATATATGTATATATGCAAGATAAAACCTTCATTTCTTTCCACTTGATTTTTATGATAGTAAGAAAGTGGGCCACACTTGTGAAAATATTTAAGAGTAATACAAGTTTGCTGGAAGGTCTATCATAGTTTTTTAACGACTCTTCAGTGCCCCATGGTTACCCTGTCTCCAGGTTGTTATGAGAAATCCATTTATTTTATGGAAAACAATCTTATTAAATTGATTATATATGTACAAAAATATATGGAGATCAAAGGACACTGCAATGAATCAGTTCTGTCCTCCCACCATGTGGATGCGGGGGATTAAACTCAGGTCGTCAGGCTTGGCAGCAAGCACCTACGTACACTGAGCCATCTTGCTGGCCCTGAGAAATTGGTTATTTGCTTTTAACTCAACACTTTTCCAACTTAAGTCACAGAACCATTCATTATCTTTCCTAATTGGAAACTTTTACTTTACAGCTACTTTGCATTTGTTTTGCATATAATGCTAGTGCTTATTACCCTGTCATCAGAATCATCAACAAAAACACTGAAGTGCAGGCTGTGCACTGGGGCAGAGGCAAGCTTCAACAGGGTGTGTTTCACAAAAGTAGTCAACACGTGGTGAATATTTTCTTACAAAGACCATTTCACTCCCCGAAACACCTTTGAAATAGCATGGCTTAGGGCCACTCCTTTCCTCACCCGCTTTCACCCCTTTAGCTTTTGACACATGTTTCCATGAAAACCTTAGTTTAAAATTACAAGCTGATTTCATTGCCATAGCCAACACTCCGCGGACCACCCTTCCACCCTGGTTTCTTTCCAGCACCCATGTACTGTGTGTTCTGGTCACTCGTCTGTCCATTTCGTCTCCTCCCCTGTCTCCATCATAAGAGAGCCTGCCTGGAGACAGAACAGTCTGCCTGTTTCATTCTCTGTTTATCACCAGCACCAAGCCCTGCGCTGGGCTGCAACGGCGAGCTTTGCCGGTCTCAAAACATGTGTAGAATGAGTGAGTGAATGATGACGCAATGCCCACCAGCGTCTCAGCGCTCAGACAGAATGTAGCTGGCAGGACTGGGCTGGTGGTGCTCTGCCTCATTTAGGGGAGACCAGCAGATTCATTCTATCACGGTTTGGCTAGGGGCTGCCTGGAGCACTCTGTGGAAAGCATAGGATTATGGGACTCGGGGATAAACTAGATTAGTAATGTCTGCCCTGGAGCATCAAAAGTGCTTCCAGGAACAATGGATGTTTGATTTAGGATAAATCTTTATTTATTTACGGCTTTCAGATGGAGATCTCACTCTGCAGGCCAGGCTGGACTTTAACTTGCGCCAATTCCCCTGTATTAGCTTCTCAAGTGGTGGGATTACAAGCATGAGCTAGTATGCCCAGTTTAAGTATTTAATATCATAAATCTTGTTCCTATCATACAAGTAAAACTAAATGAGTCTTTATGGAGCATATCTTAGCACTTGGGAGGTGGAGACAAGAGGATTAAGAGTTATCAGTCTCAGTTACATAGTGAATTTAAAGCTAGCCTGGACCACATAGGACTGCGTCTCCAAAACAAAACAATGATAAAAAACATAAAGAACCCCAAGCCCACAGCCTTAGCATTTGTAGAAAAAAGGGGCAAACCAGGGATTTGAGTAAATTAAACAGAAAAGGTAAGAAAAGAAGCCTTTGTGTAGCACTGTAGAAGAGTGACCCACTTCCTGTCATGACACCAGTGAAGTGACTCCACATAGTCTCCATTTCTGGACAAGCTCCTGCCTCAGATCATCGGTCATCCTGAGGCCAGCCTTCACTTCCTGACTCAGCACTCCGTAAGGCAAGCCTTCATCTGCCTTTCAAGATCACTTCAGAGCCTCCTTCCCTGGAAGACTCCCTTAGAACCAGACAGGCTCAGTTCTCAAGCTGCTTCAGAAAACGGCTTCTGACCACACCTGCCATCAGACAGGTACCAAAGACAGCACCTTCAGTTGACACATACCAATCTAAACTCTCCAAATCCATTTTCTAGTAGATTCCAACAAAGCTTTTCCCAAGCAAAGCAGTCACAATTTAAGGTAATGAAAATTATAGAGCCCAGCCAGGAGCTTCCCAGGTGCTTGGCGCCTCCATCACTCTGACGCTGAGTTAAATCTGACGTATGGTATGCGCTCCTATAGAGTAATCATCCTGGTGTTGCCAGCCTGGGTCTCACCCGGGGCTGGAGAGATCTAACAGACAAACCATGGCTGTCTCGGCCTCCTGCCCACTTGCTTGAAACCCTCCCCTAGCAAGGCTGGAGGAGAGATCTTCATTAGAGCCATCATTCCTGAGGCTGCAGAGCTCTGTGCAAATGACAGAAATTGCTCAGCAAACACGAGGGTCACCAGGCAGTCTAGATAAATAGACACACGCCAAGGTTTCCATGACCCAGAAAGCCCTAAGAAAATATGGTTTTACATAGCAAAGAGAGAAAAAATGATATCCTCCATCTAAAATAGCTGATGAGTATTTTTCCCCTTCACTTGGGCAAAGTAATAGTTTGAGGATGAGCAGGGAATTGGGCTCTTTATAATTCCCTAAGGAGTCATTTGTGGGAGAAGCATGAGCCACGGAGAAGAGTGGACTGAATGGGAGGCTCTAGCACAGAGGAACCAGGCCAGGCAGGAGGAAGCACATCCAGAGCTATTTTTAGTAGTGTTCTGCGTCTGGTGATGAAGTCAGTCTCTGACACACAGGGCTGCGTGTTCTTGAGCATGGGTCCCCTTGCCTAGTTGACCCATTCCTTCCTGCTGGCCAGCCTTCCACTCCACAGTGTGTGATAATTCTTTAGTAAGCTCATGCACCTCACCCTTATGCCCCTACCTTTACACTGTGATGCAACATGCTCTAGGCTCTCCTTGAGCCCCCTACATCCTGCCACTAACACATCTTTCTGGTCTGGTTCTCATCTTCCCGCCACAGCTGTGGAATCTCAAGACAGTTTTCTGCTTTCCTCACAAACCCTTCCCTGCTCTGCGTACCATGGTTTGGTGTCCGGTCAGCAGCAATTTTAACTATTACATACTAAATAAAGTTGTGTGCCCCGCATTGACTGAAACTGTTGTGTGAGAATTCCACTTTAGCCCATCTTTGTGAATGATGGTGCCCACGGAGTGTACCTAGGGTCCTTGGCAACCAACACCAAAAGTTCAGTTTGACTAAGTCAAGGCCAAGTGCAGATGACACATTGTACCTACAACCCAAATGACTGCTCAGTCTGAGATATAGAGTTCCTGAAAGATGCCAGAGTGAGCAAGAAGTCATGACAAGGCACGATGACGAATGGTGCCTTCTTGCTTCTTCATATGTGTGAGGGATTGCCAAGAAGAAAAACGCAGAACTCTCTACCACTCAACTCATCAAATCCCATGGCCGCCTTACTGCCTTAGGCAGCCCTCCCATCCCTGGAAGGAATAAATCCACTTCCAAGGTGGTGGAGAAGAGTTGAGTTCTATGAACTCCAGTTTGACAGTCAGGATCTTCTTACCCTTTATTTCTTACTATACACACTAACAACTTTTAATTCAGTTATTTGATTTTTCTGATGTTGGAGGTTTTTAGATCCTATTATTTTCTATGTCCATAGACAAGACTTTACAAGTGTTCTCTCCTCTTCTGTAGGCTCTCTCTTCCCTGATAATTGTTTTCTTTGCTGAGTCAAAGCTTTTTGGTCTGATGTATCCAAGCCCTTTTTATAGCTGGTATTAAACTATTCATGAATAAAACCCTCAGGAGCTAAACACCTCCCATTAAACCCATTTCCCAACAGTTTGCATAAGGACTGAGTTCCCAATGCATGCCTTTTTGGAGACTATAAATCCATAGTGCACTCCTTTGTAATTGTAATTCCACCACTAACATGCAGTAATTAAAGTGACAAGACCTAGAGAACATTTCAGCAAACATTTAACCTGTTCAATAACTTAACCAAGGAAGGCGGAGGTTCAGAGATATACTGCCAAACTCACAGTGACTGTTAGTTTTAATCATCAGCTCAACACAACTTAGAATCATCTGCAACTAGCCTCAATGAGGGACTGGGTTGGCCTGTAGGTATGTATGTAAGGGGATTCAGCCCACTGTGGGCAGCACCATTCCCAAGGCTGGAAGTCCTGGACTGGACTGAATGTATAAGAGTAAAGAAATGGAACTGAGCACAAGCACACAAGTAAAAAGTGAGCATGTATATACATGGTCTCTCTCTCTCTCTCTCTCTCTCTCTCTCTCTCTCTCTCTCTCTCTCTCTCCTGCCACTGTTACTTCCCTGCTATGATAAACACTAATCTGGAACTGTAAATTTTCTCCCCCAAATTGCAGAATATCCTATCAGAGCAGCAGAAATGAAACTAAAATACTCATGAATTCAATGCATCATAGCATTTCAAAGTAACTTCTACAGAATGTTAACAGGTATTGGTGAAAGGGGCTGGTAAACCAAGTGTGCCTTAGAGACACTGATTAAACCAAACATTTTTACTACAAGACTTCTCAGAACATTTAATAAGCTTAGCAATCTCTTTCCTGAATCAGAGAGAGAGAGAGAGAGAGAGAGAGAGAGAGAGAGAGAGAGAGAGAGAGAGAGAGAGAGAGAGAATTTTCTCAAATACCATAAGATTGTTTCTCAAAAACCGGGTAACTGGTGTCTGTGGTGTCTGCGGATCCTTCCTGGTACACATGCCTTCTGCTGCCTGGATGAGCTGAGTTTGTCTTGTGTAGACATGAACTCTTTCTACCTAACTTACAACCCCTGTATGGCCCATACATCCTGGTTTATCCTATTTCCTTTGTCTCATCATTTCCTGTAGCTAGGGAAGCATACATTCATTTAGTAGGCAAGTACTATGTGATCCCCTAGCAGGGAAAGTTATTAAAAAAAAAGAGTGAGGGCTGGAGAGATGGCTCAGCAGTTAATAGCACAAAGTTCTCTCATGGAGGACAACACCCACACTGAGCAGCTCACAACTGCATGTAACTCCAGCTCCAGGGGATCTGACACTCTCTTTGGCCTTCAGGAGCATGTAAACACATCTATAGACACACACACACACACACACACACACACACACACACACACTTTAAAACAAAATAAATCTTAAAATAAGAAAGGCGCCAACCTTCATTTGCTGTGGCTTCCCAGTGTGACGATGACCAACCAACTCATTCCCTTTCATCACAGCTAGAACCATTCTTACCAGCAGGCCTTTGTCACGGTAGACCCTCAATTGTGAGTCAAAAGAAATCCTGGCTTTCTCCATAAGTAAAGTCATGATACTGAGTGCAAACCTTGACTTTGTTACTATCTGTGTATGTGTGTGTGTGCACATGTACACACACACACACACACACACACACACACACATGCCCATGGAGATGTTTTGGACACCCTGGAGCTGGAGTTACAGGCAGTTGTAAGCACCTGTCATGGGTACTGGGAACCAAACTTAGGTCTTCTGCAAGAACAGAGCTTGTACTTTATCACTGAGCTGTCTTCCCTCAACACATACCCCATTTATAATAGCTTATATAGTGATAAAACATAATGCAAATAGGGTTTTTTCCTCCTTGCTTTCTAAATGAAGAGACACAGTCAAATGATTCCTTTCTAATAACTATATATAATCAATGTCATGGCCAAAGCTTCTTTGCTCTCCCTTGGCATGGTCAGAAACAACCTACCAAGTGGAGGGCTTACCTGGAGTCAAACTTCTCTGTTATGGATCTGTGTCCTTCCCTCGGGGTCTTCCACACACCTTCCTGTGCCCTTATATATGGAGGTAGAGTTAGGAACCCGTCGTCTTCCCAAGCATCTTCACTGCACTTAGACAGATTAGGCAACTACCAGCCTTCACCCACATAAGGTGTGTGTGGACCACAAGTTCCCATTTCTTGCCCAGTGCTCTCTCCTGGGCACCTGCAGATATGGATGGAGAACAAAGCCTTATTCCCAGCTGCTACAATAATCACCAAAGCCACCACCCTTCAGAGAGCAACATAAATTCCTATCAGGTCCACACTCTGTCACCATGTGTGTCAGAGCTGACTGCCCGTTCTGCCACAGCCAATCCATGCCACTTTGGTCATGATGGAACAGCCTCGGGGAAAATCGTTGGCTCATTCAGCTTTGCCTCTGCTGCAAGCAAAACCTGCCAGACCTCATTCACCTCTTCTCCTCTCTCCTCTCCTCTCTCCTGTCCGTGGCTTTCAGACAGCCTTCCCAGGGGAGTACCGTGTCTCCAGTGGTTGGACTCTGCATGCATATAGAAATGCTATCTACATAATTTATCACTCCCAACATTTCCTTCTCTTTTCTAAAGGAGTATGGATTGCTATCTGTATCAGGGGAGCCAGGCAGAGTTTTACATATTGAATATACTTTTGCATAAACATGTCATTTGCCAATCACTAAGCAAACTCTATTCTTTAACACCTCCATGCTATTGCTAAGGCTTGTTCCCTGATTTAAAAGGACCTTCTCTCCTAACTTCCTTCTGATACTCACTCACCAAAAAAGGACCTTTCATTACTTCAGTTTTCCTGTGAGAACACAATGTCTAGGAGGTATGTGTGGAATGCCCTGTCCCAGGCTAGAATGATATGTGTTCCAGGCTTAGACACTTAGAACTTCTATTGCTACTGTCATAAAATTTGGTTCAGGAATATACTGATGGCCTATTGAAGTTGATAACAATCAGCAATAACTTCTGCCAACAGTGTCTTTTTCATATGGAGGTCTCGTGTACAGAAACTTTCCCTGTCCCAGTGAACATGATACAACAAGTGGAAAGGAAGAGATTCCAGAGAAGTGAGCATATTGTTCATGACATTGTTTCATCTTCAGAATCCAGCAATGTTTGCAACTCGCACAATCCAGTAGCTTTTCAGATCTGTGGTGTGAAAGACGGTAGCATCAGTGGTGGTGGTGGTGGTGGTGGTGGTGGTGGTGGTGGTGGTGGTGATGATGACAGTGGGTGATGGTGATGATAGTGATGGTCTTGGTGATTACGGCAATGGTGATGATGGTGATAGTGGGTGATGGTGATTGTGGCAATGGTAATGCTGGTGATGGTGAGTGATAGTAATGTCCCTAGTAGAGCTGCCCTATGACATGGAACCTGGCTTTTCTCAGAGTGACAGCTGAGAGAAAGCATGGAGGGAGCCCGTGTAATTTATGTTTTTTTTAATGAGATGTTTTCTTTATTTACATTTCAAATCTTATCCCTTTTCCTCGTTTCCCCTCCAAAAACCTCCTATCCCATCCCTCTTCCCCCTGCTCACCAACCCTCCCACTCTGGCTTCCTTGTTCTGGCATTCCCCTACACTGGGGCATCAAGCCTTCACAGGACCAAGGGCCTCTCCTCTCATTAATGTCCAACAAGGCCATTCTCTGCTGCATATGCGGCTGGAGCCATGGGTCCCTCCATGTGTACTCTTTGGTTGGTGGTTTAATCTCTGGGAGCTCTGGGGGTACTAGTTGGTTCATATTGTTGTTCCTCTCTTGGAACTGCAAACCCCTTCAGCTCCTTGGGTCCTTTCTCTTGCTGCCAGGAGCCTGATAATTTGTGTTTTAATGCCAGACATCCTACACTTAAAAAAAGAGAGCTGGTGATATGCACTATCTTGGAAAGGAAAAGTCTTGAGATAATTTGAAGATCCTGTTTCAAACTGTAAGAATGTTGTCCACTACAGTCAACAACCACAAGAAAATCCCTTCCAATTCCCCTACAAATGGATCTTAATCCTGATCATAGCAGCCTGATTGTTTTTCTCTTCAAACACAACAAACCGTGGAGCAGATCTCTTTGCTCTCAGAAACTTAAAACCATATCTACAGCCACCTCCATCTAGGATAAAATATTCCTCGGCACATGATTTATGTAGTATCTTCATCTCTAAATTTTCTGCCCTTGTCTCTAGTTTTCTTTTGACATTATTGCTTATTTTGAAATCTACTTCTCTTTGCTATAAGCTTTGCATGCTAATGAGCTGCCTTTGGACCTTTTTTTTTTTTTAAGGACAAGTTATGTTCTAAACAAAATAAAGAAATAAGTAAGTATAAGCATACAAATGTATATATATGCATTGAAAATAAGTCTCTTGATTTGCTGTCTATATCCCCAGAGTCAATGCAACAAATCTTTTAAGAGAATCCAGGTCATTGTACCTGAAGGAGCCTGTGGTAAGGAGACATTCAATGACACTGAGAACACCCATGGATACCCATTTCCCCGCAGCAGTGTGTCATGCTCAGTCACTAAGCATTGCACTACTTCCTTTATTTAACCCTCAGGACATCCTCCAGAGTAGGTACCACCATGATCCCCACTTGCTCAATAAGGATTATAAGGGTAGAAAATTGAAACCACGATCAACTTCCAGAAAGCACTTGAAGAACCAAGATACTATCCCCACAGCAAAGATGCAGGTTGCTGTTGCTGATAACGATGAAGCTGGTGCTTACGCTGATGTTCTGGGCAAATGGAAAAGTATGTTGCAATACATTATCAGAGAGACAACCTAGAGGCATCTACCACTTTCACCAAGTTAACCAAGAAGATGTCAACTCAAACAGGGATGGAACAAGCCAAGGTGACTGGTAATATTATGAACTACACAGCCAGTGAACACGATAAGAGAAACTGCATTTGTATGTTTCTTCTGTCTTGTTAGTCTCTCCAATGTGATATCAAGACATGAGGACAATTATCTTATGTTGTCTGAAAACAATACTTAACAAATAGGTGCTTGTTATAGTCAATTAATTAATTCAACTAAGTAATTAAAGGAATAGTCCCTTATAGATAGGGTGGGGGGCAAAATATGTAAAGATAGAGGAATAAGGGAAGGAAAGAAAGAGATGGGGGAAAATGAGATGTTTTTGAAGGTCACTAGGGAGGAAAAGGGGGATTCTCTTAAGACCCTCCTTGCTCTACTTTCCCTCTCTAAGCCACCTCAAGCTAATGGAATTTAGTGAGTTTTGGTCCCAGACTGAGACACCAGATAAACTGTGTTTGCAAGTGAAAAGGCTCAATGCACATTAAAATGTCAACTCTCAGGTGTGCTTTGTGGGTACTACCTCCCTGGTGGGCATTGGCATTGGACTAGAAAGTAATTTTGACTAGGTATCCATTAGAATCTCTAACAAGTGATATGCCCCAAACTATAAATATCAGCTCTATTGGTGGAGACGAGATCAATAGATTAGAGCTGGCCACTTTCAAAAGGAGCAAAGAGTGGTGAATGAATGTAAATGAGCGGAGGAAACATAAACATGAGGCAGGCATCCACCGTCCGATCTGTCTGCTGTGGGGTCAGGATGTGGAGAACATAGAAGGCTCTGCTGAGGTGTTGATGGATTGGAGGATATTGACTGGGGCATGATGCCAGCACATCAAAAGACAGTGAGAGTAGTCAGCATGATCAATGGCAGGGCCCACTGCACACCCTAAGAAGTGAGTCTCTAGAGCATCCTATGTAGGAGAATTCAGAGGTCCCTCTGAGTTCAAAAAAAGAGTGCTACCATCAGTTAGTAATGTCTGCCATGAACACACAGAAGGATCACAGGAAGACACAATACATGATTATAGCATGACTGACAGCTTTGCAATCCTATCATTAGCAGTACCCTTCCCAGCACCCTCTTCTCACCAGCCCCTGTCATTTACCATGTCCTGTTATTCCTGGGATATATATGGGAACTTTCACAATTTCCTAAGACAGTGGTTGCGTCATGGTTTCTTTTAGATAAAACATTGCATCCTGCATGGAAATCCATTAAGCTCAGGTTATAAACAACTCAATAGCTTCAGGAAGTTCCTGAAGCTGGCCAGATTCAGTAGGCCCCCTCCTTACCCAAGTATCTTTAAGCAGTAAGGATGGAGAAACACTTTTAAATAAGCTCAGTTGCCTAGAGAACTCTCAAACAAGTTACTTAGATAAGGCTTAGCTGCCTGGAAGTAGCTCAGACCACCTACAACCAACTAACTGAGTGAACCGGAAGAGATGCTGTCCCGCATGCCAAAGCTGCCTACAGGCTCTGCAGTGTGTTCCGGGTTTTCAGCTTTCATGAGCTGTCACCTATTTGGAGGGTGGGCCTTGGGTCATTTCTGTTTCTGGAAGCAACATCAATGAATGTGGTATCACTGCTTTGGTCTGTCATTTCCCTATCTGCCATGAGTAGGTGTTTGCTCACATCTCTTCAGATATAGTATCACACAACAATAATGAAGTAATTCAAAATGTTTGTCTATCACAAACACGCCTGAGTCATCTGCTGCTCATTCCCTATGTCCCCTGTGCTGTGGACATAAGTGCCCAGCCTTGGAATGACCTGCACCGGGAATGCCGTGAGGAAGCCAGTTAGTCCCATGCAAATGTTTCCTTAATAGACAGAGAACCACACCACACCCTCTGAATCTGCTGTGTAAGACTGAACTGTCTCTAAATAGAACATGGCTTCGGGTTTTTCCATGGGGGACCTGCATCAGCAATTCCGTTAAGTAAGCCACCGGGCAAAAGCGACTTTCTCTCCAGCATTCTTCACCCCTAGAAAAGTCACAGCTATGCAAAGAGAAGCGGCTTAAGGAGATGGGAGTCACAGACCCCAGCCATATCTCTCAGGCTCAAAGTTGCTCTCCAGCCAGTGGTCTTGGTACCCTGGACTGTGAGTGTTCTGTCTGCCTCCCCACCACCCCTCATGGTGCTCCAAGCTTTTTCAGCAGGGACAACTCAGTTTTCCTGAGCTGAAAGTCACTCCCTCCATGTAGTGTCTAAAGCCTAGCACCCCATTAGCATTACATCCTAGTGATCTTTCTCAGCCATCTACCCCTTAGGAGTAAAAGCAACAGGCTGCAGCTGAGGAGAGCTTGGTATGTTCTGAGCACTTTGCTAAGCATCAACACAAGTCATTTCACTAAGAAACAAGAAGCCCATGGGGTCATGTTCTCATTTTCCAATTCAGAGATGGGCGCAGAGTGCAAGAGTCACCTACATAACACAGTAACACAGACCCGGAAGCTAATTAAGCAGTGGAGACAAGTTCAAAACTGAGCCCTGGCTGCTCTTTCAGAGAATTTGATTTTGGATCCCAACATCCACATGGTGGTTCATAACTTAAGCTCCATGGAGTCTGACACCTTCTTCTCACCTACTCTGGCACCAGGTACTGCACATACAAACATGCATACACACACATATATACACACATAAACACATATACACATACATGCATATATACATACTTGAAAGAAAAATACTCATATACATAAACCAAAATAATTTTAAAAACTAAAGAACAAACAAACAAGCAAGCAAGCAACAGATACAGGCCATGGCTGGCTTCATGGTTTAAGGTGCAACTCAGAATGAAGTTTAAATTCAGAAGTTCAAGGAGTGAGCCCCAGTACTGTGCAAGCCAAGTAAGGTGTTAAGTTTGTGACCCCAGCAGTTGGGAGATGGAGGCAGGAAGATCAGAAGTTTAGGGTCATCCTCAGCTACAGTTAGCTCAAGGCTACCCTGTCATTTAAAAAAAAAAGTTCTGGGGATTCATCCTAGATACAGTCACCAAACTCCAACACTATTGTGGATGCTAAAAAAGGCTTGCTGAAAGGAGCCTGATATAGCTGTCTCCTGAGAGGCCCTGCCAGAGCCTTACAAATACAGAGAGTTGGAATCTCTTGGCCAACCATTGCACTGAGTGTGGGGTCCCCAATGGAGGAGTTAGAGAAAAGACTGAAGGAGCTGAAGGGGTTTGCAACCCCATAGGAAGAATAACAATACCAACCAACCAGACAGCCCCAGAGCTTCCAGGGACTAAGCCACCAACCAAGGAGTATACATGGCTCTGGCTGCATATGTAGCAGAGGACAGACTTGTCAGTCACCAATGGGAGGAGAGGTCCTTGGACCTATGAAGGTTTGATAGATGCCCTAGTATAGGGGAATCAAGGGCAGGGAGGGTGAAGGAACACCCTCATAGGAGCAGGGGGAGGGGGCACAGGAGAAAGGTTTTCCAGAAGAGGGGAAAACCAGGTAAGGGGATAATGCTTAAAATGTAAATAAATTAAAATAAACAACAACAAACAATAGTCTGTAACTCCAGTTCCAGGAGATCTCCTGTCTTCTTCTGGCCTTCATGGGTACTGCACACACATGGTTTATAAGCATACATGCAAGTGAATACCCATTAACATAAAATAAATATTTATTATATGTTGTTTAAAAAAAAGTTCAAGGGAAAGGGGCCAGGCAATGTCATCTGAACTATAGCTACACTACCTGCACCCTGATTCCATCATAAGAAAACAGAAAATAACAGTTCTGACCTCAGCAGGTTGCCACAAATGAAATCTCATTCCATCAAGATTGTGCATAAGAAAACATTCTCTGGGCTGGAGAGATGGTTCAGTGGCTAAGAGTGCCTGCTGTTCTTACAAAGGACCAATGTTTGGTTCCTAGCATGCATGTTGGGCCATAAATACCTCCAGCTCCATGGGGTATGAATTTCTTCTTCTCGACTCTATAGGCACATGTGTACACAAACACACATCCATACACACAAATAAAAATAAGAATCTTTAAAGTATTCTTTTTAAAAAGAGAAACCTTTCAACTCCGAAGTACAGTCCTTCCATATCTACCCACAGCACCTTCCTTTATAAACCTTTGAGAGATTAAAAAAAAATGCTTAGCCCAAACCAAGCAATCCAAACTGGTATGTTGAGGAGCCAGGGCATGACCCTGTGGTGTAGCTAACCCTTAGAAGAGTCATGTCAGGCAGGTGCTGTTTCCCTGTCTGATAGCTCAGAGATACACAGTGGGCATCCTAAGTCACACAACAAATAAATACAGCTGGTGTTTGTGCAGAGTTCAGTTGCTGTCCCTGATACTATCTCCATGGAGGGCATGTTCTTTCATCTATAAACACTGCCCTCCCCCCCTGCCCCACCCCACCAGCTCACAATCAGTGAACCCCGGACAATGCATCAAAACTGACCTCCACACCGCCCCAGTCAAGATTCCATACTCCTGTCTGTCCTAAGTCCATTATTCTTTGAAAAAATCCACAAGGGACGGGCACATCAGCAAAGGAAAGAAGGGCATAGAGACTCCCGTCTCTTTATCGGCCTTCGCCATGCTTGTAACTTCAGGCCATGAGGGACGAGAGCCGTAAGCAATCCTTACAGCATCATCTCAGATAACACACACACACACACACACACACACACACTCACTCACAGGGTCCAGTCCCAGGAGCGAGTGCTTCCCTGCGGTGTGGGTTTTCTTATTGTTTTGTCTGGGAGATTCGGTGAAAGCAGATGTGATAAACTTAGAATCCCTGCAAATTCATGTCTGGTTCACAGATCTCAAGGAGAAGCCCAGGAGACATTATACTCCCTTGCAGAGAAAGGAAGCTAAACCCTGCCAAAGAGAAGTTGAGATTGTGCAGCTGGGCAGGGGGTGGGGAGGGGGACAGGAGGATGAGCCTCTCCATGGGGCCAAAAGGCTGGTCCTGTTGAAGAGCTCCATATGCAGAACCCTGAGGAGGGAAACACCATAGGGAGGCAGAGTCTCTGTCAGCGTAAGAGATGCCCCAGCATACCATACTTCAGTGACAGCAGAGTGCTCATGCTGTGGACAGAGTGAGAGGTTGGGGCCCTGAGCAGGAAGGCCACAGAACATATCTACACATCTACAAGGATGAGATGCCCAGATGACATCCTGTTCTATCCAAAACCAAGATTCTGGTGTCAGTGGTATAGTCCAGTTACCACAGTCACAGACTGTGGAGCCAGAGATGGATCTCCGTGGTAGGGGCCCTGTCTCCCAGGCTCAAGCCCTGACTTCCACACTCTGCTGGTTTCAATGAGTAGTGTCCCCTATAAGCTCATGCACTGAGCACTTGGTCCCAGTTGGTAAAGATGTTTGGGGAGATTATGGATGCTTTAGGAGACAGAGCCGTGCTGAAGGAAGTATATCATTGGGGGCGGGCTTTGAGTATTCATAGCCCCTCTCGCTTCTTTCAACCCCAACCCCTACTACCCTCGGCATCCCGTGTGTGGATGAAGTGTGACCAGCCAGCCTCCTATACCTGCCAGCTTCCTGCTCCCATGCCTCCCAGCTATGATGGGCTCTATCCCTATGGACCTGTAGACCAAAGTCTTCTTTCCTCAAGTTACTTTGTACAGAATGTTTTATCACAGGAACAACAACAACAACAACAACAAAGCAATGAATACAAACACAATAAATGAATAAATATATCAATAGTAAATTTCCCCAGAGCCACCAACTTTCTCAACATATACAACTTTTTAGCTGTGTAACCTACATAGGTACTTAGCTTCTCGGGGTCTCAGATTCCCCTGTGAAACAGCAGTCACAAAGGAGTACTCCTGTGGAACTGGTGTGCGATGGCCAACGAATGCAAGAGGATTTTTCACATCGTAGGTGTTCAGTAAGAATGTATTAAGCAGTGACCTTCCAGTATACTAAGATGGCCAAACATGTATAAGACAGACAGGTCCCCATTCCTACGAATAAATCAATAGCTATGATTTTAGATACGCTAAGACCCTTCAGAAATAGCAGTACACTCAAAACATGAAGGTGTCTTTGAGAAAAGAACAAGGGAACAGCACACAAGGAAGGCTTGTGACAGAGGGGGACTATCTCTGGTTTGAGCTGGCCGAATCTAGAGAAGAAGCTAGTCATGCTGAGTGAGGGGCACCCGTCAGAAAGGATTAGAAACACAGAAGCCCGAGGCAGATCAAGGTCTGGTATGTTAGAACAGAAGAAGAAAAAAGTTCTGCCTGTGGGGCTTGAAGCAGAATAGGGGAGAGAGGAGAAAAGGACATCAATGAGAGCAGAGGTAGAGACAAGCTTCCCCACACAGGACCCTAAAGGTCATCACCTGAAGCTGGATTTATCCTGAGATTCTTTGGAAGCCACTGCCAGTTTTTAGCAGGGCAAGATGTTGTATAATTTACACTTCAAAGAGATCCTATCCTTAATGTATAAAAGGCTAAGTACCAGAACTTTCTTGAGCAATTTGTCCTTTGTCTATCCGGCAGAGGCCTCTAAGGTCCTAAAAAGCTCACAGATACAAGATCAAGGAGTGAGGGCCCCTGGGCAGGCAGGGGGCTACCCCCAGCTGGCCGGCCGCACCAGTGCTACAGTTACAGGACTTTGTTGGACTGAGCCAATGAGATGGAAGAAGGCAGTCTGCAATTTGATGGGCAAGTGTACTCTTCACTTTACGCCTGGAAAGAGACAGGGCAGGAAGGGGAGAGGGAAAAGTTAAGGAGGCAGATGTGGGGGCTGGGAATGAACCCCACAAAGACTCTCTAGTCCACTCAGTGCCTTAAACAGAGTAGTCAGTTGCTGGTGAATTTTAGATGTGTAGTATGGCTCAGTTAAGGACCGGCTACCTCCATCACTCCTGAGGGTACTGTTTATGAAAGAACATGCAGATGAGAACTGGGCAAGTCTGAACACCTTTAGATGGTCCTCTCCATCTCTACTGTCTCTCTTCACCATCCAGATATAAAGTGAATAGCATTTTTCTCCATCAGAACCTGACTGCCTTTCTACATCCTTGGTAGATAAGCAAGACTGACTTCTAAAACCCTAGATAACAAGCAATAAGGCACGGGCTGCTGAGTGCCAGGCAGCATCAGGCAACGGCTCCCCATGGGTGTAGCCTTCACCACATGCAGGTCCTCCTGAAGCACAGTTTGGACATCTGGTGTGTATCTGGGTTCACAGTCACTTATTCGTACACACTGACTAAGAACCTACTTGTACCGGGCCCCGCTCCAAGGACTTGCAGGTTTGCGGTGAACCAAACAGACAAGGCCTTGTTCTTTTCTCAATACATTAGTCAACAACCATGTACAAGACAGAGCATGTCCCCAGTCTCCTGGCAAACAAGGGAGATGCTGATAAGGGCTCGTGCAATTCAATGCGGTGTCTTTGAAGAAAGGGCAAGGGGCCATAAAGTAGGGCAGGCATAGACTCCACCAACCTGTTAGGGAGGGAAGAGAAGCATGCGAAGGATGCCAGATATGTTGATAAGTGCTACAGTGGAAGCAAAAGCAGGGAAGAGTAGAGCCTGGTAGAGAGAGTGCTCAAGAGAGGATCAGGTTTTCAGTGCCTCAGCCGGCAAGTGCTAGGATCCACATTTTAAAACACCCAGACATAGTAGTATGCTCAGGAAACCAATACTGGGGAAATGGAGACAGAAGGACCCTGGAGCTTGATGGCTGGTCAGCCTCGCCTACACTTTGGTGGCAGCAGCCTCCAAATTGAAACATTTTTACTTTAGAGGGAGGCTCCCGCAAACCCAGGAAGTCCTGAAAACGTATAAATTTACAAGTCTCAGGAAGTCCCTAAAACGTATACAATTTATAACCACCACTCCCCACCCAGACCCAAATTATAGGAAGAGTAAAGAGTGCTGGAGGGAGGGGGGCTCTCCACGCTGTGGAGCTGCCTGCAAGTTGCTCACTTGAGTGAGACTGCTGCTTGTGAGCTGTCACTCTCTCTGGGGGAGGGGGAAGCTACTCAGCGATGCAGAGCGGCCTTTGAGTTACCCACGTTCTTGTAAGTGACTCTTCACGCGAATGTCTGTAAGGAATCCCAAGAAAGTCGTTGCTTTGCCATGTTGGTTGATTGTGGTGGTATCCATGTTGATTTGTTTTGTCTTGTCATTGAGCCCTATCTTGGATAATTAGACATTTGCTTACTTACTTTCCCCCAGGGGAGAAAAAAAAATTCACACAACATATATAATCCCTGACCACTTTGTCTTGACCTCTCTCTTTCTTCCTACCCCCTTCCCCCATCGCTTTCCTTCCCACTGGAATGATGAGCTAAAAGAAACCCTTCCTTCCTTAAGTTGTTCATGCCAAGAATTCACAGCCTCCACCTGAGATGTTCAAACACTGCTCTCTTGTATCCAGATGGCAGGTGCTAACATACAGATAGTAAATGAAGTTTGGGGCAGGGATAAGAGATTCTTAGAAATGACAAGTATGCAACCAGAGAGTAGGCTTAGCAGTTAAGGACACAGTTTGCTCTTCCAGCCAACCTGGGTTCAATTCCTAGTACCTGCACATAAGCAGTTCACAGCCATCTTTGACTCCAGTTCCCTCTTTGGATTTCCACAGACACTAAGCACACATGTGACAAAGGCATGCATATAGATTGCTTTTAAATGACAAGAGCCACCCTGTAAAATGTGTTTATGGCCCAGACTACTTTCATTTTCCTAATTTCCCTTGTTACATTGTCCAAGGTGGTTTTTAGAATTCAAGCCTTTAAACCTATCAGACAGGAAGTCTTGGTTTGGAAACCTGCAGAAACTCACTTCTTGGCTCTGGAGTACTTTTTCCAGTTTTACCTGTCCCTCGCTGCTCTGACGTGGCCTGACTGTCCAGATGGGGGCTGAGTGCATTACATCTGAAGGAAGACACCTGCCCTTTGATGACACAGCCATAGAAATTTGACTGGGAAACTGACCTTCAGAGACTCCATTTTCCTACTGGTGCTGTAGAGAGGTGTTCTCCAGGGAGCCAAGAGGGTAATTGCTTCTGCCTCTGCTTTGGAGGGTGCTGACTTCCATACAATGCCAGCCTTACCTGCAGGTTTAATTTAGCTCTTTTGTCTGCGTCAAACTCCCTGGAAACCATCCTTTATATGGTGCCAAGCACATCACACTGCCGGACACGTCTGGCTGAATTTAGACTTGCCCTTTCCACTGAAGACCCTGAGACATTGCAACTGTCTGGTCAGGTCTTCTATCCCTTGGGAAAAGGATGTGGGTGATCAGATTCTGCCACTGGGTGTCAGCAGTGTTTTGTCCTCTTTATAGAAAATAGGCTATTTGCTTGGCTAGGGAGTTGTCTGCACAGTAGGTCTGAGCTCCCATGTGAAGACAGCTACTTCTGACATGTTGGGCACACCGCATCAGCCCAGATTCCAAGCCTGGCTGACTCCTATCCTGCATCACTACAACTGCCCATCCGCCCTTTAATTCTTTATCTCTCAAATCTATCTTTTTTTTTCATGATGCTATAATCAGGGCTCATTTGGAGACTAATAACCTCCCCTGTTACTAGAGGCTTGCAAGCAAAAGCTAAACAAACACCTGGCAGGAATGTTTGTGGAGAAAATACATATAAATAAACACCTTATAGGTATAAACCTAAGCATACATTGTCTTTGTGTCTGTGTGTATGAGTGTGTGTTTTTTAAATATATAGCTGACTGTAACTAAGACCCTATGTAGTACCTCTTTAGATCAGGGGTCCCTGAGAGTTTCTCAAACACAAATGGAGCTATTGCTGCTTCCTGGCTGAGGAAACTTCAGTGACTCCCTACTGTCCATAACAGAAGAGTCTCAGCTATGCAGTTTGGCAAGAAGCACTGTATGCACCTGGCTAATCCCAGGCCATCCAGCCCAACTGTCAGGAACATCGCCTTCAATATGAAAAAATCTTCGAAAATCAAATCCAACCCTCCACCACACTTTCTCTGTAGCTTCATAAACCTGAGCTCCCCCAATACACACACACATGAACATGCATGCATGCACACACACACACACACACACACACACACACACATACACACACACATTTTTCTGCCAGTGCAGCCTCCTTCAAGAGCTTTCTGCAGGGAGCTGGTATGGAGTCCCTCCCACCAGCCTCTGCTTAGCCTGAGCTCTGCCCTTCCTGCAGGCACCTGAGCCTATTAGTCAATGAAGTTTCAACTGGATTGAGCTCTCCATGATGAGTCTCATGCCTGGCAGCTTTGTATCCCTGGCTCATGTCATGTATCAGGCAGATTGTTGATAATTCTCAATTTTTTTTCTGAAGCTGCCGTAATGGGGCCACAGGGTTATTGTGATAATTTTGCTGAGTCTGCAGTATCCCTTGCATGCTTTTCCTATTTGCCTTGCCAGTGGCCCAGGCAGTCACACAGGCTCAGTGTGTCCCAGACTTACAGCTTATCATCTCCTCTATCTGATGCTTCTTACTGTACTTAGGCACTTAATGTTTATAAACTTAAGCCAGGGTGTGCAGTGTAAGTCTAGAAAAGCTTCAGGATACCCATCTCATGTGATGGGCAGGAAAGAGAAAAGCTCCATGAGAGAGACTCCCAGGGGAAGTGACATCCTCAGGTATAGGGACAGCTCTCCTGATTTCTGTACTGTAAGCAGGGATGAGTTGCCCTCCTCTGAACCCCACAGGACATCACAGCATGCTAGGTGTGATTTATCATTCATTTATCTGTCCTTTTAACCCTTCATCTCTTTGAGACAGTGACCCATCCATCTTTGCACCAACCTCAGCGGCAGCAATAGTAGTAGACATGTGCTGATATGTGCTTGGTTGATGTCATGGATGGATAAGTGACAGGTCATAAGAGGAAAAAGATAGATAGATAGATAGATAGATAGATAGATAGATAGAAGGAAAGAAAGAAATGAATGGATGGATAGACAGACAGATACATAGACATAGACATAGGCATAGACATAGACATAGATATATCAACTTGGCTACAGAAGGGATAAACATTTTCTTCTGTGGTATAGCCACTGGTAAGGTGCCCATGTTCCTGTAAATATCCCCTAACTCATGATTCTGCAAGCAGCCCCAGTGAAACTCACTCAGTTACCAAAAAACAATAAAAAAGACATGAAAATTCCAGAAACTGGACTAGTTGAGAAGAAGAAAGGGGTCAGTGGAAGCAGGGGATAGGCAGAGAGTATAATAGGGGTAAATATTATCAGAATACATTATATGAGTCTATGAAAATGTTATATGAAACTCACTATTATATACAGTTAATGTATGGTCATAGAAGATAGAACAATATTTAACTCAAGCCCGCTTATGTAGACTTCTAATCATGTGGTTCTCAACTTGGACATCCCACAACTCATCTCTAGTAGCTTTAAGACCAACACTTCTATGACCAGCTTCCTTGGGATACTCAACAGGAGTGAGTTGAGTCCCAGCCATCAGTAAGCACACTTGCCAAGGGATTCTGAAGTCTGTGGCTCAGGCCTAGTTCTCAAGGAACCCAAGACTCATTCACCCAAGTATCATGCTGCTTTTACACCTCATGGCTTCTGTTTCTTTCTCACTTGTCTCCTCTTTACAGATGGGTCAACTTACTTGGATAATCTGCAAAAACCAAACCAACCAACCAACAACAACGACCATAAACAAACAAAAAAACCACCCCGTGATTTGTAAAATTCCACAAGAAAATGTCACTTGGTGGTTACACGACTGTCCTGCTAGTCACCGTAGCTCACTCAGTGCAATCACCAACTCTAAGAACACGGTGTCTCTCCTAGGTCCAATCTATACATGGAGCAGTGGAGGTATGAAGAGGCGGACTGACACCGTTAAAACACTAGGTTGAGATATGGCAGTTTGAACGAAAAATGTAGAATAGTCTTGCATTTGAACACTTGACTTCCTGTTGGTGGAGCTGTCTGGAGAGATTTAGGAGGTGTGGCCTTGCTTAGGAAGTATGTTGTTGGAATCGGGGACTTTGATAGTAAAAATGATCTCTCTACTTTGTGCTTGTAGTTTAAGATATATGTTCTTGCCTTCTGAGCCAGCTACTATGCCTCCCCTTGCTGCTGTACCTATCACCATAAGGAACCTAACCATCTGGAACTGTAAGCTCAAATAAATTCTTTCTTTAATAAGGTGCCTTGGCCATGACATTTTATCACACACACACACACACACACACACACACACACACACACAATATTAATTAAAATAAAACAAGCTTCACAGCCCCAGGCCATATGTGGAGGCCATGTCTCTAAGAACTACATATACAACCAGGCTAAGAAGAAACATTGGTCAGCCCAAAGCAGAATGAACCTCACTATATACAAAGATCTTCATAAATGTGAAGACATAGCCATGACAGAAGACTCAGTCTCAGATTCAAATCCCTGCTTTTCACAACCACCAAAGGATACCATAAACAAGCACAGTTGACTGTGTACAGCCTCTGTCTTGAGTACTTTGCACACAACTCACTAAATTCCCATCATACCCAAGGATAAATGTTATTAACACCACCATTTATTTACAGGAGTGACTGAGGAACAAAGATGTTGAGAAACTTGTCCACAGCCACATAGCTGAGAGGATTAGAATTAAGATTTCTGACACCCTCCCTTCCTCCCTCCCAGCCTTCCTCTGAGCCTCCTCTCTCAATCACCCTCCCGGCCCACCCCAACTATTGTCCTAGCATCTTTCCCAGCTTTGCTTCTAGCCTTCCCTACTACCATGCCAGGTTCACTCCCATCCTCCCCTATCAACTGCAAGCCTCTCCCAACCATCCTCCCAGCCCCACTTCCAGCTGCTCCTCTAGCCATCCTGCTGTGCACTGACCGACAGGTGTTCTTAGGCAAATCACATCCTTTCCTTTGGTTTCAGTCTCCAATACAAATGAGTCTCAAGGTTTCTTCAAGTCTGATACTTTTCAGTGATTTTATTTAAAAATATTTTATTTTTAAAAAATGTAGATTCAGGGGTAAATAGATGACTCAGCCGTTCAAAGCATATATTTCTCTTGCCAAGGACCCAAATTCAGTTCCAGATACCCATGTGAACTGAAGAATCTGACAGTAGCTACCTTTGTTAAAACCAGAGTTGAGACTGGTTGGTTGGTTGTTTTCTTAAAGCTTAGTGAGTATGTTTTTCTGTTTGGCTGATGAGTGTTTCTTTGAGGTTTGCATGTTCTCTCTCTCTCTCTCTCTCTCTCTCTCTCTCTCTCTCTCTCTCTGTGTGTGTGTGTGTGTGCGTGTCTGTGTGTGTGTCTGCAGCTCACAACCACCTTATAACTCCAAGCCTCCAAGGATCTGAGCTTCTTCTGCAAGCAACTACATCCATGAGCACAAATCCACACTCAAATGCCTATACACATAATCAAAAAAGAATTAAAGTATGTTTTTTACTATAGATTTTATATATATATATATCCACTTGAGCCATATCACTAGCCAATAAAAATATTTATATTAAATGATTAAATATTTGGTGAAAGATCTTCCTGTGAATGCTACAGTCTGAGAGTGGGCCAACATACAGGGACTTCCTGAGTGGTTTCCAAGACATGCTACAGTCAGAGATTTTTTCCCAGCTCACCATTCTTCAGTAACCCTTTGGTGATCCAGCTCCCCAGAAACATACACTGTGACAAGCCAACTCAAACAAAAGTCTCAGCACAGCCAAGGAAGATGGCGTATACCCTCTCCCTGCTAAACATAAGCTTTGTGACTTAGGGGAAGCTGCTAATGTCTTTGATCCTTGAGTTTCCTCACGAGTAAAATGGGTCGGCAGTCATATTTCTCTCACCAAGATGCACAAGGCTGAGGCAAGATAGTCAAAACAGATATGGCTAGAACCCACACTGAGAGAACTAATAACACCCTCCAATGCTGTAACGCTTTTGATTCCACAGCAATGGGCAACTCACTGGCTTCCAGGATATTCGTGAGGAAGATGATCCTTCAGGGGCACCTTCTCCTTACTGACGTGTTTCTAGCACCTGGATAGATGTCTTTATCTATTTACTTAGGAAACATGGGTGGACCTGAAGCTAGGTTTACCATCAAGCACTAAGTTACTTAATACTGAGGACACTAACTGTAATAATTAACAATGCCAGCGATAGTGAGTGAATATACCATTCTTCAAAGAGGATCTCTTTTAAAGCTTCATAATAGCTCATGGAGTTGTCTACTATCTGATCTGTCCCTGTCTGGTGAACTCATACCCATGAGCTACATCAAATGCTGGGAACAGAGTTCAGCCCGTGCAACCTGACTCTGGCACTCACAGCATATCAAAGCCATATTCAGGCTGTGGAATGCAATACCATAAACACCCATCAGTGAGCATCCTTCACCCTTCAGGAATCAAATCTTATTGCTTCATCCTGAGTGAAATGCACACAGCTAGCGCTTGAGGGGCCTTGATGCCTTGACACCCATCACACACTGTCCCGGAGCTTCCGGGACAAATGATGTCTTGATGTGGGGACTCAGCACAAAGGTGCAGAAGATGGGTTGCTGGTTACCATGTCAGCTGAAGGACAATATATTCTAATGCAGATGCAATGAGCTGGAACGGTGGTACTTCTCCAAGAGTCTTAACTAGGCTAGCATGACCTCCGGAGGGGCCAGAATTCTAACAGCAAAATTAGAATAGAAAGGCTTATGGAGATTTCTATGCTAATCAGCCATATTTTACTGGAACAGTTCTGTTCAGCAGCCTGGCCATTTGCCAACTTCAGGCAGGGCATCATGTGGTCAGAGGGTGACAGAAAACGATGACTCAGAAAGGGGTGGGGAGGCCACATTAAGGCGATGGTGCTCCGAAGGTGGCAGAGAACTAGAAATAACGTGGGGGCCCCAAGGAAATGATTCCCCAGCCGAGGGTGAGTGCAGACCCTTGCTACGCTGTAGTCTGCATTCAGCTGCAGTAAAAATCCTGTCTCGGAGTTAGTAAGAGCCACAGACCCCTGGGACCAGAACACTGATTTAAAAGAGAGAAAAATAAGAAAAAGGCATTGTCCAATGAGAGGATTTTTTTCTTATGTATTTTTCTTCTCATTTGGCTCAGAGACTCTTCCTTCCTGAAGGGAAAAGGACAGCAGCGTTTTTCCTTGACCTAGCCCCACACAAAATCTTTATCATTCTGTTGCTTTGGAATTAAGGGAGTTGACGGAAGTGGAGACAGAGCTGAGCAGATACAGAACTCCAAGCAGAGAAAACCCAACTCCCAAATCTGTGTGTCTATAAGAGGCAGTCACAATTAAATAAGGATACGAAGAGATGAAGACATCCTACCGTGCCCCTTGGTATTAGTGATGCCATCTGAACAGATTTTAATGGTTTTCAAAAGATTGCTTGGCGCCTCCCCAAAAATACTGAATCATAACCACAAGGGGAGACAGAGGAGAGCGAAGTCATCTACACATTTAAACAAGCCTTCCAGATGATCTTCATGCAGGACCAGTATGGACTGACTGTAGTCCTTCACCCACCCACACAGAAAGAAAGCATCAGTGCTCACAAGGCTCATAGATGCCCTATATTCATCTGCTAAATGCTAAACCAGGAGCTCAGCTTGTAGGCACGTAGCTGTTATCTTCCCTGACATTGACCCCAGACAACATTCCAATAATTAATATTCACCTAGCACCTAATGTATACCAGGAACTCTTACATATATTATCGTGTTCCAGTCAAAAGTTAATGTCACTGAAACATTTTGAAAATTCAGCATATGGATTGGTTAGTCGAAGTCAGAGTTTCTTAATGACAGCATTAAACATAATTGGATCGCAGGATTCTCTTACACCTCAGCTTAGATGGGAATGGAAAACAAATTTGGTCTGTAGCAGAATTTCTGTTCATTTGCAGCCATCATCTGAATGTGAAAAAGAAATGATCAAATAGCTCAGCAGATAAAAGTGTTGGTTGAGTTCAATCCCCACAACCTGGATTGTAGGAGAGGACCATTTCTACAGGAAATGAACTAAATGATCAATAGAATTTAATTTCAATCTGCTGTTACCTAAACAGTCACTTTAAGGGGTGTCCAGGTAGTGTTCATCTTGAATAAAAATATATACTTTAAAATGTTTTCATATGATCTCTTGTGTCTAGCCAAAATGGACTGAGGGAATAGGAAAGGAGAAGAGAGGTGAAAGTTGTTCAGAAGCGTTGATGAAATGTGGTGGATACAGGGATCTCATCACACTGGCTCTGCTCCAAGGACTATCCCTTCCACCCCTCTGCACTGCTTAGCCTTCAGACTATCATGGAAGAATGGGAGTTGGCATGATACCTGCTGGCATCGGTCCTTTATATCACCTTGATCAGAGTCTTGTGGCCCTGGGCTCTGTCCCTCACTGCCGATAACACAGACTCTTCTAAAATGTGAGGAATCTGAAGTCTCTCCACCCATTGAATCTGAGCTGCAGTTTCCACCGAAGTGCCAATTCGCACCAAGTACTTCTCAGCCAGACACCACACAGGACCAGCAGATTCATCTCCTACTCCCAGCTGGCAGTGCAGCCAATCAACTTCCACCCTGTCCCACTTCCTCTAATGAGCCTCCCACATCCTGTGCTAAAACCAAGCAAGGATGAGAAAATTATGACCCTGTCTGTTGTGCTCTCCAGTTCTCTTCCCCCAACTAATTCCCACAGTCTTTGAAGATAAAATGGGACGGATCCTCCAGGTGGCCTTGCTAGGGAGATCTCAGATAAAGCATGGCTTCATGTGCTGACCAGGCAGCCAAAGGGGTTGGCCCCTTTGATGTGGTGGCAGTGAAGAAGAACTACAGTTGGTCCTGTCACCTTCCACCTCTCAGAACTGTCTTATCATAGTCTACCAACCATAATCATTCTATCTCATTCCTCCAATCAGAATCATCCTGTCACATTCCACATGTCAGAACAGGTCTATCATAGTCCACCTCTCAGAAGCCCCATCTCTCCAACCATCCTTCTGACCTTACTTTACAATCCTAACTCTAGTCCAGACAGGATCATGTGGCATATAATGCAATGCAGTAGTGTCCAGTGATATCATCTCATATATCTGTCATCTCTGTGTCTCTTCTCTCAATGAGTGTGGACAGTTTCTAGAAGCTGTCAGAAAGCAGAGATTGCTTTGGAAAACACTACCCTGTGGCAGCTAGGACAAAGTATTCTTTCCTAGTTCTCTCCTCTCTCTCTCTCTCTCTCTCTCTCTCTCTCTCTCTCTCTCTCTCTGATAGAGCCTTACTATATGGCCCTGGCTGATGTTGGACCCATGATTTTCTTGCCAGAAGTTCCAGAGTACTCGATGTATAGACATGTGCCACTAGACTTGGCTAAGATAATAGAATTTGAAGGTAGATGACTCAGGTTCAAATCCTGCCTCTGAGTATCTGAACGTGTCACTCAACTTCTCTGGGCTTTGGTTCCCCCACTCTTCATCTATTAAATGACGATAATATGGCTACCTACAGGTGTTTGTGAAGAGGAAATAATGCATCCATCGAAGCATTCAGAATAACACGAGGTACACCTATGCTTAACATCTTCAACTAATTTCACCATCCATGCAATCTTTTTTATTTTTAATTTTAAGCCTTATTGTTAATGTGTTTGTGTACATGTGCATGTGTGCATGTATGATTATGTGCACATGAGTGCAGATATCCATGGAGTCCAGAAAAGAACATTCAATTCCCTGGAGTTGGAGTTACAAGTAGTTGTAACTCCTGGATGTGGGTGTTGGGAACTGAATTTTGATTCTCTGAATGAGCAACAGTATTAAGCCCTCAGCCATCTCACTGGCCTTCATGTTTGTCTTGAATCAATTTCTTTTCATTAGTTGTAGTTTTTTAAATAACATTTTATTTAAGGTAATAACTCTGAGATGCAAAGCTGAAAGTTTTAACATTGAAATTCTTCAAAAATTGAAATTCTTTAAATAAATGAGTCTATAACAATCTAGAAAGCAACTTTAGTCACCGAAATAAACACTACATCTTTCAGGAAAAAAAAAAGTGAGATGTCAGCCCTTAGCATATTCTTTATCTCTGTGTTACCTGAAGAATATTTTCTTGACCTTCCTGTCTTTAGCCATTATTCTTTTGTTATAATGAACCTGAATGTGTGTGGTTAAAAGCAATGCTAGAGTTAAATGGAGTAACTGCTAATGCCAGAAAGTAAGTAAGAATGTTTGCAGCTGGGTGTGGTGTAGCCATGGTGAACAGATAAGGAAGGAAAGGCGAGGCTTTAGGAAAACAACAGTCAGTCTTGGCTGGCTCTGACTGGTTTCCAGTTCCAGAAAGCCCCATGTTCAACCCTCTGAAAAACACATACAAGACCCAGGTACCCTTCACATCTGATTCCTCTATTCCAGGAATCAGAGTACCCAGACTATCCTGTGGTCAAGGAGCTGGCTATGAGGTAACCAAGGAAACTGCAGTTACATCTTGGTAGCTGTGATAGGAGTCAGCTCCCCATAGTCAATAAAGATAAGATGCAGTGTGTGATGAACTTCAAGATGGTCATGCAAATATAAAAACAAAGACAATGTGATATAATTCACAGCCAACAGACCCAGCCAAGGTGAGTGGCTAGCCGACAACATCAAGGCTGAGGGTTTGCAGACCTAGCCAAGTCCCAAGAAAGAACGAGCAGAGGACTGGGATACACGACTGCCCTCCCTGATTAGAAGAGCAATATGTGAATAGTGCATGATTTTCTGGGTTGGGTCAGGAGGAAATGCATGAATAATGCAGGCCTCCATTGACTCAGTGCATGATGTGCCCTGGAAACTAGCCAATCTTAATAAAAATTATCCCAATCTTTGTCCAGTTTCTGCCTAAGTGCTTTAAAAGGCCTCCAGACAGGCATCCATTGGAAACTTCTTGGAGTCTCCTCCTCCTCCTACAAGTCTTGGTCTTTCCTGCTCTTTCCACAATAAAGCTTGCTTTCACTTTGCTCTCTCCACTGGGTCCCTGTCTAGCTATCAGGGATGTGAGACAATGACATTGGGAACCACTTCTGGTTGACTTTTGATGACCTTCGATTGTTCATCCCCTTTGTCTTGAGTCAAGCTCAGTAGAATAAGAAAGACTCCATTACCCTCAATGATGTGCATCATTTTGGTAAGCTGGTAAGCCAAGGAATTTGTTAAGCCATATTAACTGCGCATGTTAACTGTATTCACTGTGATGTCACATGATGACATACATGAATCATATGCACATGTTTCCTCCCCTGTCAGTACCTTTCTCAGTCCCTAGTACACACTATTTATGTACTATTTGACTTTTTCTAATTTCCACATATTTAAGGGAATGCAAGACATTGGTATGTTTCTGTCTGGCTTGTTTCACTTAACATGATGATTTTGCTTTACACTCACTTTTCTGCAAATGATAATAACTTATTTTTCTATGATTGAGGAATATACACATACATACAGTACACATGACAAATTGCTTTGTTATTCAGGCACTGATGGATGCCCAAACTGATTCTTTCATAGCCATTACAATTAGCACAGTGGTGAACATGATCAGGCAGTTATTGCTTCTATGTGATGACTCCATTTCCTTTGGTAACCAGAAGTGGCATGGTTGGGTCTCAATATCATTTTATGCTGAGGTTTTATGTTTGTTTGTTTGCTTGCTTGCTTGCTTGCTTGCTTGCTTGCTTGCTTGCTTGCTTGCTTGCTTGTTACTTGTTGGCATTCTGGAGATCACACATAAGGTCTCAGGCATTCCAGGCAAGTGCTCTGCCATTGAGACTCAGCCTCAGGCCTAGTCTTAGAGTTCAAAATAACATCCATATTGTTTTTCATGCTGGCTATGTTAATTTGCATTCCCTAATCTACATCCTCATCAATGGTGCGTTGTTTTTCAGTTCTATCCATTTTCTTGGACATGGCATGATTATTTTCTTTATTGCTAATACACAATTGTGAGATATACTACAGTTGATCTGTTTTTTGGAAAAGTACTTACAATCATTATGTTAAACAAAATAAACAACTCTCCAGAAAGAAAAACATTTTATGTTTTCTCTTACATATGAGATATTAAAATCCTATTAAAATTTTCAAAAGAGGACATGAAATTTTGAAGGGGACACAAAGGGAAAGTGTCTTGGAGGAATTGGAATGGGGAAAGGATGATACATATACAATCATGATACCATGAAGCCATGCAGCCATGGTGTGTATTATGTAACTATATCTTTTCCTTAGGACATGAGTGACCATTCTATTTCTATCACAGAGTGGAAATAACCTGGACCCAGAGTCATTGAAAACAAAGGATCAGAATGACAGTCTTAGACCTCACTCTATAGTAATAGTGATGACTCTGTTAATAGTCCCTAGAACAAAGAAGAGGGTAGACCTACAGACCATCTCCTGTGATCTCAGCTGATCCTCTCTCTAGGTTGCAAACTACATGTGATCTTGGAAGATGTTGGACCACACAGGTGGTGGAAGGTTAAACAAGATGGCATGATACAGTTTCTATGACATCATGGCACATGATGGGGTACAACTTTTTAGTGATGTAGTTGCCTTTGAATCAACCACACTCTTGCAAGTAATCCCCCAACCTTGCTCCTGCAATAAACCCAACTTAAATTCATTGGCCCACCATGATCCATTTGGGTGGAAAAGTTCCTTTGGTCTGTCATTGGTAACCTATCTGAAGTGAATATCTATACATCTGTTCACATCAAAGGATATCTGGTAAAATTTTCTGGGAAACAATATTAAGACATGCAATACTGCCTCATTTATACCCAAATCTTTCAGTCTAATGCATCTGTAATGGAGCTAACATCTTCATATCCTCATATCCATTATTCTGAGTTTTATCTCTCTCTCTTAATTGGTTTGGAGTTTAGGGGAAAACATAGGTGATATATATATATATATATATATATATATATATATATATATTAGGTGATATATATATTCCCTAATATATATATACATATACATATGTATATATGTATATATATATATGTGTATATATATATTTATTTATTTATTTATTTATTCCCTAAAAAATCCCAAAATCCCATACCCATCATGCTCCGAGAAGACTAAAGTGGCTCTGGGGTGGGGGTTGGCTATTCTATTTAGCAATAATCAACAGTGAAAGTCAGAGAAGAAACTCACATGGTCCCCACTTATCTATAACCTCAGATACAAGAATCATAAAGCATAAAGCTGGCTTAAGGGCATTGCTCAGAGCCATCTTTTGTTGAGTGTTTGTTGAGTGGTCTAGCTAAATCTCTGACACTTTCTTTGTGGATTCTTTTTGTTGTTGTTGTTCTTTAGGGGAGGGGAGGAGAGTGTCACCTTGTGTGTCCCCAGAACTTTTTAAAAAAGAAAATGGGGAAATCTAAAAGGTTGACCAGACATCTATTCTATTTTGGTTCTCCAAATCTCCAGCAGCCTGATGCTGTCTGAGCTGAGAGAAATGGGGCTATTTCAGAGAACAGCAGAATGCCAGTGGCAAGGGCTTCCACGTGTCTATTTCTGGATGTCCCCTGATGCTGTGTCATTGGGAGAGCTGTGACATCACACTTTTCCCAAAGCTTGACATTACAGTGACTCATAAGAAGTGTCAGCTGTAGCTGCCAGCCTCACTTACTACACGTAGACAATGGAATCACACAAAATGGTTTGTAATGGAGTTGGGTGGTGACAGGAAGGTAAAACATCAGGACTAGAAGTGACCTAAGTTGTCCTCTAGCAAACTTATGGGTCTTTGCTAGTTTTTCTGTAACTGGGATCCAGACCCTGCTGGTCCATCTCCAAGGACAGTGTGTTCATGACCTCCCTCAGCAACTGGATACAGATTGTTTATATCACAGTGATAGAATATTTAGGCACAAGATTTTTAACAGGTCATGTCATAGGATGCCTAGAAGGAGGTGATACTGCTGTTGGCTTTTGGCACAAGACAAGTAAGGACTAAGGACTTCAAGTATTTACATCTTGTCAGACGTCTATGATGATTTTATTCCTTGAGTCAAGCATCTTTCCCCTTGATAACGTTAGGACCATAGCAAAGAAACAGTGTTCTCCTGGTTCATCAAGTTGGAAAACCTTCATCTGAGACCCAGAAACTTGTCCTCAGATTCAGTGATCAGAACAGGATTATGTGTCCATCCCTCAACTGTTTACATACACTGCCATTTCACTGTGAATTATGCCTTGGGGCTGGGAACACTGCTGTCCAAATAAATAACAGCGAAGAAGAATGAAAAATGGCCACTAGGTCTGGGCAGTCAGCCATGTCACCACAGCAGCCTGAACTCAAAGATTTTTATAATACTGAGTTCGATATTTCGTTCTTCTCACCCTTTTGCTGTGGTGCTGAGGGTCAAACCCAGGACCCTTTACATCCTAGGCAAGTGTTCTATCACTAAGCTACCTCCACAGTCCTTGTTATTTTAAGAAAATGTCTCACCATGTAGATCAAGCTGAGCACAAACTCACAATCCTCCTGCCTTAGCCTTCTGAGTTAAAGGTTTGTGTCACCATGACATCCAGTGGCTACGCTTCTAAATGTGTTTCCTCAGCTAGCAATACCAGAGATACTCTGATGACCACAGAGAAGCTCATTCCCATAAAGCAACTTATAACACCTTCAAACTGACCATCCTGTAAAAACATACAGTCTCCTTAGCTTTGTGATACAGTGAGCTCTGGAAGTGGGTGGTTTGGACCCAGTGCCCTGCTCTGTTATTTCCTGCCTGAGTAACTTGGGAAAGTCTCTTCAACCTTTGCACCAGCCTCCTCATCTCCACCATGAACAAAATAGTTGCTTACCTCTCAGGCTATGGTAAGGATTAAGAACATACTGAAAACACTTACAGAAAAGTGACTGTCATGTGGCTGGTATATTGAGTTGTCTATTATTATATAAGAATGTAAAACTATGGAGTTGTTTGCCTCTGTCAATATTAAATGCATCTGTCACAAAGCAAACAATTACATCTAGACCTCAGCATTGTATTCTTGATCTGATACCAGCCTGTATTTCTATAGTTGATCAAAAAGACAGAGAGAGAGAGAGAGAGAGAGAGAGAGAGAGAGAGAGAGAGAGAGAGAAACAGTCAAAAGGCTGAGCGTTAACTCTATTTCATGGCATATCTATCTAGACTGAAGGTAAGTCTGTCTATCACTCCAGGAAGCAGAAGAGCAGAGCATAAGCCCAGCTGGACAGATCAGCAGACCTTACATCACCTGTTAACTTTATCATCTTTTTCACTATTTGTAGCTACCCCATGAAGTGACCTGCTCCACGAACCCCTATCAACTGTGTTCTCACAGGGCAGAGTCAGTGGCTGAATTCTGTCCACCCAAAATTCATATGCTGAAATCCTAATGCCCAGGATCTCAGATTCTGACCATGTTTAAAGACAAGGTCTTCAAAAGTTGATTAAGTTAAATGAGTTTGTTTGGTACCAGCCTGGATCCAGCCTGTCTTTGTCTTAATAAGCATACCTTTGGATGGAATGAGACAGCAGGAGGCTGGGAATGTAACTCAGCACAGTGGTAACAATCCTTGCTCATTGTGAGGGCCTGGGGCAAGGGGATCAGAAATGCGCATAAAGAGGACAGACCCAACAAGGACACTACCATGAGAAGGCAGTGCCCACAAGCCAAGGAGAGAAGCCTCAGAACAAAATCAACTCTGATGATTGGGCTTGGCTCCAATTTCAAGAGCTTTGAAAAAAAATCCATGCAACACAAAGTGGCCTGTCTGTGGTGTGTTATGTTATAGAAATCCCAGGAAGCTAGTAGATGGGGCCTGAAGGATTCCTGTTGCTTGAGGTTAAGAGCCCAGTTAAAAATGAACAGATTCCTTCTCCACTGACCATCCACTACCTTCTCTGCCACCTCTACTATCATCTCATCATCTCTACCATCAACTCCAGCATGATTTCTACTACCACCTCTTCCAATCCCTCTCTACCTACCCTTCTTCATCTTCTCCACTCATCCTCCACTATCATCTCCATCACCTCCATCACCTCCTTCATTACCAACTCCAGTGCCTGCTCCACCACCTCCTCCAGGACCTCCTCTATCACATCCTCCATCAACTCCTCCATCACCTCCTCCACTACCTCCTTCACCACCTCTTTTACCTCCTCCTCCATCACTTCCATTAGCACCTCTTCTACCAACCCTCTGCCGTCACATACCTCACTCTCCTCTTGTCTACCTCTATACATCCACAGCAATTGTAACAGTCATTTTTCAGCATGACTACCCTGATTTGCCCATCACAACCCACACCAGAAACTTGCTGCTACCAGGAAATCAACAACAGAATCCTTTAGGGGGTTGGTTAGTTAAAGGGCACAGTCCTTGTCCCAATTTCTGGGACTTCTAACCCACCTTCCCTGGTGCTGCTATTAATAAACACTTGTTAGAGCCATGGTTGTCTTTCAACAGGACCTGACATGGGGAGTTGCAGATGTTTTTTGTTGCTGTTTTTGTTGTTTTGTTTTGTTTGTTTGTTTTTTTCTGGCCTTTGGTTTTCTCTTCAGTCCAGCCAGGAACATAAAGCCTAAGGTTATTCTAATGTCTATAACTTCTCTAACTGGAAGCAATTCTATTTAGAAATAGAGCATGGTATCTGGCTGGTATTTATTGAATTTCAAATTCCACACTGTGATGAAGACAGTGCCCTCTGTAGTCAGGAAGAGTGCAAGCAGGTAACTTAGAGGGAAACACATCAACCAGACAGACACATGAACTGACCTGACCCAGGAGACATGGTAATATCTTGTAAATAGCCAGTCCCTCTGCACTAATAGCATCAGGTAGCTGCTTCAAGGCCTCCTGCTCCAGGGAGTCTGTCCAGACAGAAATGGTCCAATTTGGAAGCAAGTGTCCAACACAAGAAAGTATACAAAGCTGGGGCTGCCTGGGATGGTTGGCCTCTGAGAATGAAGGCAGAATGGATGGTATGGGTTGAACTAGGTGTCTTAAAGGTAACTCAGTTGACCCATCTGGCCATACAAATATTGTCTCTGAGCCCCAGCCTCCCCTATGACCAGGGCACACTTAAGCACTGTACACATGTCCATACGCAATGGGTAGAAAGGAAGAGAGACGGAGTGCACATAAAACAATGAGAAAGAGGAGATAGGGGATTTAAGAGAGTTAGGGAGTTATCTGTGAGAACCACCAATCTCCTCACCTCAGACAAAGCAGTTATCACAGGCCTGAATCAGCTTTGGGTCAATCTTAGTCTTACTCCAACTCTGACTATACCATATAATTTTCAATCATGTTGTATTTTTTACCATAAAAGCAAGAATATATTTTTCCTTTGCACATAAAATAAATAAAAGGTGTACAAATGGAATCATTAAATATAGAGGAAGATGCATATACATTAAAAGCAACACTAAATGGATTCAGTTGTGGGTGTGTATGTGTGTGTGTACATATCATATATATGTAACAAAAATAATTAAAGAAGAGGCCATGAATTTTAGAAGGAGAAGAGGAGACTTGGCAAGAGTTGGAGAAAACTAGCAATGGATAAAAGTAATAGAAATGTATGAAATTCTCCAAAAATTTAATTTAAAAATATACAGTACGTTACAAAATATAAAACACAGAAGGATTGCATGCTCTAAGGGAGGACTACTACTGAAGCATGCTAAAATCCAGGCTTCTTTATCCATTTCTCATTAATGTATTCCTTTTTTTCTGCATCCAGTCAATGAGTGTGTCCCAGGCTCCATGATGAACACTGAATAAGACAAACCAGTTTCTCCCTGACTGGAGCTCCCAGGCCAGCAGGACAAAAGAAATAAAACAGAAATAAGTGGTTATGTAGTTCTAGCTTTCTAAATCAAATGGAGGAGTCAGGCATGCATTGTTGCTATTTAAATGTCTTCAGAAAGGGCAGTTAGATGGGTGGGAGATGTCTGACCCTAGTAGTCAGCTAGAAGGAAGGCTTTCTGATCCCTTCTCCCAGCCATGCTAAAATTTTGAGTGTCTTGATACTGTGATAGCTGATGTAGGATAGAAAGTCAGTTTCATCAGGGACATAGCCATATAAGGTTACCCATACGTTTATTGACTATGGTCATGTCCACAATGGCAGCACTAATGGGACTCAGTGGTAGTGTAGAACATAAACTCGGGAGGGAGATGGGGGTTGCACTGGAGAGAAGTTGCAAGAGAAGGTGTGGGGTGGATAAGGTTAGGCTACATTGTATAGAAGTAAAGAATTCTCAAAGAATACATCTGGAATTTATTTTTAAAAGGAAATGCCTGGTGGTTGTACATGTTTTACAGGGAATGAGACCAAGGTCTCCTGCATTCTGAGTTGCTGTCTGCTAAGGTGGGTGTGTGATGCTCCCAATCAAATCAGTTCTAACTCATTAGATTTCTGTATGCCTATCGCAAGATGGCTCAGCTATACTCTCAGGTTTCACTGTGATGTCTGTGTGTTTATTGTACTATAAAGTATATATCTGTAGTCCTCCCTACAAAAGCTATGTATACAGAACTCATTATGAAACGAACTTAGGGAAACAGACACAAGCACCACAGTGAACTTCTGGAAAGGAGCCCACACTGGGAAAGAATTTCTCCTTCCAGAACCTGGTAGAATGCATCACTCCAATGTCAAGACCATCTCGGCGTTGGCAGCCTGCAAAGTCTCCTCCCCCAGCCAAGAGTATATTTCACTAGCATGCAAGCGGGAGTGACAGAATGGGGTTAGGACAGAAGGAATGATGTGGCTTTTTTTTCTCCTTTTAAAATTCCAGTCTGAAGTATGGCAGAGGAGAAGAAGGTTAGGAGTCAATGGTGGGTGCTCTGGGATGAAGCAAGCAGAAGATGCTTCTTCCTGTGAAGATGTGGGGGTCGCTGGGAGCACAGGGGCTCGGGGACTAGAGGAAGGTACTCCATCAGAAAGCCCAAGGCTGGGGATATAGCTCAGTGGCAGAGAACTTGTCTAGCATATTTGATGACCTAGGTTCAATTCCCAGAAAAAAAAAAGAGGAAGAAGAGGAGATAATAGAAAACTGAAAATGTAATCAAAGGAAGATTACTTGTCTAGCATGTACAGAACCTTAGGTTTAATACCCATTAATGCTTTTAATACTTCACAAAGAAGGAAGAGAAGGGGGGAGAGGAAAATGAGAGAAGGAAAGAGTAGTAGAGGAAGAGGCAGGAGAGGAAGAAGAGGAGGGGAAGAAAGAGAGGAAGTTGCTGCTCAGATTACAGATCAATTCTTACAGTAAAGTTTTCATCTCTTCTTGGTCCAGTCAGGACATTTCTCTAGAAGTCACCCAAGGAAAGTGGAGACAACTGCTTCCTCCAACAACATGGAGTGTATGAATACGAAGATGCACATTGTAGAAAAACAGCGATTGAAGATAATTACCTCTGTCCCTGCTAGCAAACTAAAACTTTTATTTCAAGTCCCACCTTCAGTAAATCACCTCATACCAGGAACAAGCTGTTGACTCTAGGAACTGCTGTAGCACTATATGCAGTAGTCCTTTGTAACCCATAAGGGTTTACCATGGCTATAGTAATTAATTTAAATTTAATTATGATTACGATCATAATAATTATCATAACTTAATTAATTTTTTCCCTTGCCTGTTTGAGACACAGTCTCAGTTTGTAACCCAGGCTGGCTTCCTGAGTTAATTATTCTGGTCTTAGTGGTTGGATGAGTACATGAATAATTAGAGAAACAGATGACCGCACATTTCAAAAGTCACAAGAATTCTCTCCAGATAAAGAAATTAATTTCCAAGATTCATAAGGAACTAAATAATATCTTCATTTTTTTAAAAAAGTAGACCAAGGATTTCCACTGACATTTCACTTACGAAGATGTAATAACCACCAAAGGGAATATAAAAAGGTGTTCAACACAGCTGATCATCAGGAAAACGAATGTGAAAAATCCTAAAAGGATAGGACTACTTTATACCTCCAATAAAGGGCATTATTTAAAATGAAAACTAGAATTAACTAGTGACCATGAGCGTAGGATAAACAGTGAGTCCTGGGCCTTGGAGGGAATGCAAAAGATCAGAGCCACTGTGAAAAACTTGAGTTTCTTAGAAACATAAAAACAGAACAATAATAATTTGTTAAAATGATGTCTCAAACTGCCCTTAAAATTCTTATCTTTATACTCATAAATTAGTGCAACTCTCAGTCCTCATCGGAGAAGTTTGTTTCTGCAGAGGACAGAGGTTAATGCAGAAACTCACAACTGCTCAAAGTCTAGAGAGTAAGTGTCAGCAGAGTGCTCAGCTAGCATGGGACTTCTGTGTTGAAACTACTTTCCACAAAGCCCAGGGACCATTGTAAAAGTTGAGAGGACTGAGGCTAGGGAGGACTGAAGTTAGGGAGGACTGAGGTTAGGGAGGACTGTGGCTAGGGAAGACTGGAACAAAACAGTATTTTCTGGTCATTACATGACCAGTGCTCTCAGGAGTTCGCAATCACTTCTTGCACAAGATCTGCACAATATCAAACCAATCAGCATTCTAAATGAGGAGTTCCTAGTAGCCAATGGCTTTCAAAGAGGGAGAGTTGGCTATATGTAAGAGTGTGGCCTCTGGCAGGTCAACCACATCCCAGGGAATGACTCCGACTCCATACCAAGAAGAATATAGATAGCAAAATCAGACTTGCTGTGTCATCGATTTTTTTTTATTTTTTATTTTATTTTATTTTATTTTATTTTATTTTATTTTATTTTATTTATTTTATTTTATTTGGTTTTTTGAGACAGGGTTTCTCTGTGCAGCCCTGGCTTTCCTGGAACTCACTTTGTAGACCAGGCTGGCCTCAAACTCAGAAATCCACCTTCCTCTGCCTCCCAAGTGCTGGGATTAAAGGCGTGCGCCAAAGAACAAAAGTTGGTAAGGAGTTGGGAGGTGGGAGGTAGATCTGAGAGGAGTTAGGGAGAGAGGATCAGTGAAGCAGATATTATCAAAATACATTGTATTCATACATGAAATCCCCAGAGAATTTGTTGTATTTTTAATATTTAAAAATAGAGCTACTTACTATATTGGACTACCAATCTCACCTCTGAATATTTAGCCAATAGAATTAAAACTAAGAGTATCAGAAGGCTATCTTACTCTCATATACATTGCAATATTACCATCAATAACCAAGAAGGGGAAGGAACACTGAGGAAGACAGATGTCCATTGCTGGAGGAATGGATAAAGAAAATATGGTATATACATCCAATGAAATAATATTCAACAGTAAACAGCAGGGAGTCTGGACGTGTTCTGTAATGGGCTGAGCTTTGCGGATACTGTGTTAGGTGAAATGAGGCAATCTAAGGACAACAAATAAGACATGATTCCATTCCTTTGTGCCATCTAAAACACTAAACTCTCTGGAATAAGAGCCAAAAATGCCATAGGGGTGGAGTTCTGCCCAGAAGACATTAATCCAAGCACGAGTTGTAAAGAGCTGATGTACAGTGTTGAGCCTCTGGGTATAGATGCTGTGCTTCTCATTTAAGGTGTCACAAAGGGGGTTGGAAAGATGGCTCAGCAGTGAAGGACACTTGCATCTGTCTCTCCCAAGGTAACAAAGTGCAGTTTCCCCGCACCCACACAGGGAGGCTCACAACAGTCTCCAAGTTTCAGCTCCAGGGAATCTGACTCCTTGTGGATATTGCACATTCCTCTGCACAGACACAGACAAGTACACTTGATTAAGAATAAAAGAAACCTTTAAAATACTGTGTTCAGAGGGTAGAGTCCTTGTTGTACAGATTTTACCATAACAATGAAGTGTTTTTAAAACAGCTCCACCATACCGTTGCCCTAGTTTTTTTGAGATCAATTACTCAAGCTTTTTTCTGTCTTTTGTTCAGCACAATGCCTATCTTTGGAGATTTAAAGAAAACAAGCTCCTTTTAAGGAACAATCTAGAACCACATATTGCAGCTGCCTTGCTTTGGAACCAACAATCGTAAGGCATCTGCATCAAGGGGCGGAACATAGAAATAGGCAAAGTTGTCTTTAAGTTTACAAATGAGAGACCTGGGAAGCAGAGGTAACCAAGGTCTAACCAATGTCCCACTGCGAGTTGGTATGCCAAGAAGAAGCTGAGCTCCCAACCTTGAACCATTGTCCAGCTTGGGGATGCTGCTCAAAGCCAGGTTGTAAATCAACCCACCTGGGAATACAAATGAGGCATGCCCAAGACCCAGTAGAGCAACTGAATGTAGGACTTGCGGGAGTGAACCCGTGATACACATGTGTGCTTTTATATGCCAAGGACAGGACAATCATGGGTGTTGTTCCACAGCTGTCTTCCATATTATTATTATTATTATTATTATTATTATTATTAATTTTCTTGAGGCAGGGTCTCTCAAGCCCGGAGATCATCCTGAAGTGGGGTAACAACCACACAGTACAATGGCCAGCTTTTTACACAGGTGCCGAGAATCAAACTCAGGCCCTCATACTTGTCTAACTAGTATTGGGAGCATCCCCTTGTCTAGCATGGCCTGTCCAGTAGACATCAAAAGATGTGTTGACCTGGCTGACATGAGCTCAAACTGTTCTCAATGACATCTACCCAAGGATGGAAGTATTTCATTCTTTAAACAGCTGGATAGTGGTGATACTCACCAATAGTTAGCCCCTGTTCCCAATGAAACATTTGTAGATGCCTTATCTCTGAGGACTTCCTTTATCCACACAGCCTCAAGTCAGACTCCCAGCTTCCCTCAGGTTTGGAGGAGTGAGTCATCACTTCCCATCTCAGGTTTGCCTCACAAAATCAAAGTCAAGATCCATTACAGGTACCCAAAGTGGTCCCTGTAAGGGCTTGCCTTTGCCATTGTTTGGAAAGGTCTGCATAGAGGTGGTCATGATAATTATTTCTGTTAATTTAATAATCACAAAAATCTCTGCTCATATTGAAGGAACAGAAGAAGAAGAAGAAGAAGAGGAGGAGGAGGAGGAGGAGGAGGAGGAGGAGGAGGAGGAGGAGGAGGAGGAGGAGGAGGAGGAGGAGGAGGAGAAGAAGAAGAAGAAGAAGAAGAAGAAGAAGAAGAAGAAGAAGAAGAAGAAGAAGAAGAAGAAGAAGCCTGTAGGTTAAATTCACAGTACCAAATATAAATAAAAACTCATTTTGCTTTGTTTTGTTTTGTGGTGCCACATATTATGTCCACAGTCCCTTCTGCATATTAAGCTGTCTTTCCACCATGTTCATGCTGGGCAAAAGCTAGTAGCCACGGTATAGTAAGTAGGGTTGCTGGGAGTTATGTTTGGACCCCTGGGTCCCAGAGGCTCGGACGCTTTTCACCACCAGTTCACAGTCAGCCTGAACAAATCACCTAGTTTCTCAAGTTCTCCTTCTGGCTATGAAGGACTAAGATTGAGATGTGCCTTTGCTGTAATTCTGATATATAATAGCCCAATAAGCTTTTCCCACTAACCCTCTGGAAAAGGCTTTGGGATCGAACTTGTTCCCAAGTCTGAGATCTGGAATGGGGTGGGGAAGAAAGACAGGGTTAGGAGTGTCATGTATTGTAAGATATAGATGGCATTTCTCAGCACCCCCCTATTCTAGTAAGGCAGGTCTGTGCTCAATAATTAAAGCTATAAACATTTCTAGAGGAAAACATGGATATGAGCCTTGGATGAGCTCAATCACTCTAAGCTGTCAGGTGGGACAGACACCAGAGTTCAGGTCAGCTGAGGGTTTGCTGCCAAATAAGTTGGTTTGTTTTGTTTTTCCTTCATAAAAGCAAAAACTTTCCATTTCAGAGCTTTGTGGATTTATGCAACTGTGACGCTAGAGCCTCTGTCACAGGAAAATTAACTGCTTTCTTTGTGCCTCCACTTTCTTGCTTTGTAAGATGTGCAGAGGTATCCTTACTTCACATAAGCTGTGTGTGGTTTGGGTTAAGTAAACAAATGCATAGTCATCAGTCCAACTACTGAACTGCTGAAGGTAAACTCCAGAAACAGTCAAGTGCTGGATGTTTATCCTTTTGTCTTTCCCACAGCCAGCATCCCATAATTCTAAATAGTCAAGTTATATTTAAAGACTAAGTTTATCAGTGGGAAAGATTGAAGTATGCTCAATCCTTTGCAAGCAATTGCCTTGTGAATTTTAAAGAATCAAGTTCTTTTTACTAGAGCCCATAATAGAAAGCTGAGCATCCCCATATGGAGAGGTCAAAAAAGATTTCAAACAAGAATTGAGGATTAAGGTAACTCTAAAAGCGAGCAGGATTTGGACCCATCAAAGGAAGGAAAGGATGTCCATTAAGGAGTAGGAAGAGGGTTAATTCTAGAAACAAGTCAATCTGATCTCCAAAATGGCTTCAGAATTTTGGAGCCATGTGGTACACAGACTAACCACTTAACCCCTTCAGGTTAAAATAGCAGTGATATTAATATCTACCTTTCAAGATCAGGGGCAGTGAGATGGCTCAGCAGGTAAAGGCGCTTGCATGTATGCATTTGTGTACACACACACACACACACACACACACACAAACACACACACAAATAAAAGTAAGTCAAATTTACTGGGAGCCTGAGAAATTGTGCACATAAAGCACTCAGAATAATTGTGAGCAAGTTCTCAAGACATCAGCCATCAGACTCCATTGGAGAAAAACAAACCCATTAGAGGCTGGCATTAAGAGTATTCCTCCCTCAGCCCTCATTATCCACCCAGACACAGATTTACACACTGAGTTTCTGAGCATCCTACGGCCAAGGCTAACAACAAATCACCTCTCTTCTTTGACAAGGGATTGCTGCTTTGGGCATTGACAAGATGGATGCTACCCACCAGCATTTTAAATGCTAAGACTGCATTCTCAGAAATTATGGTGAATTATCTTAGAGTTCACTTTACTTCGTGTTTTCTGTGTCAAATGAAGAGTTATAGAACAAAGAGATTGGTCATCCACCTTGGGTAAGGCTGAGAAGAAAAGTCATAACTGAATGAAACCAGTTGTGTGTTCCTTTGAAATCCAAGCAGGGATTGGGGAGTGGGGTCTTTCTCAGGTGCATTTGGTTCTTGGTATTTTCTACAAAAAGCATCATTTGAAGATGCTTTCTAACACCGCCAGCAATAAATTTAATACTTTTGTTATATAATTTTCTGCTCCTTGGTATTCACCATCTTTTTTTTCTTCCTATCCTCTTATTCCTATCCTTCTCCAGGGCCACTTTCTCTCACACATACACAGAGGATACCCCCATCCCCTGGAGGTCTGTAAGAAGCAGAGTGCTTAAGCTTGAAAGTATACAGCACTCTCCCCTTCCCCATTTGCATGAGTATTCCCTCTATTCCTTAGAGTAAAATAAGCAAAGTTGCCCATGCTATTATTATCAAGAGGCACCAAACACGGGGAGCATTACTGGTGCCTAATAAATAATATCCCTTAACAAGGTGATAGAGCAGGGGTGTGCCCAGCCTGCAGCCTGAATGAGGCAGGTGACTGACATAGAGCTTAGCAGGAAACCATATAACAATGCAATGGCCCAAGATGCCAATGCACGCATCGCATCTTTTATAGCAATGAAGGTATTGCATCCTTTACAGTGGGTGTTTCTAAAGAGTCAGAAAGCACAGAGGCCATGTTGATAACCTGTAGCCAGCACCTCTCCCCAAGAGCCCAGATGGACTTTTGTTAAATTTAACATGACAGGGCAAATTTCACAATAGTGCTATTGTTTGCACACTTAGTCTTCATTGCCTTCTGCTGATAATCTTTGTGCTGGTCTGAATTATAATTATGTCAGTACAGCCCACTTAGCACAGTGCCATTCCCATGTGAGAGGCTCTATATTGACAATGTAACATGTTTTGCTGATTTAACACTTGCTATTACCTTGTTTTGGTGATATTATCATGCCCATTGTTCAGATGAAAAAAGCAAGGAAGCACAATATGAATGCAATTTCCTCCAGCCACCTACATGACAATTCATCATTCAGACTTAAATTATAACTTAAGTCACAGCTTTGGCATTGTAAAATGCATCCATTGGGGGCTGGAAGAGGAGCTCAGTCATGGAGTGCTCGCCCATCATGCTCGTAGCCCTATACTGCATCCATCATAAGGCAAAATTGATGAGAAAGTTTAAAATTTTAAAGCAAAATGATTTTTGTAAAGGAAAAGTTTAGCAAACCAGTTCATGCTTAACCTATTCAGAAGTAATGAATATTTATTTGTTTTGTTTTGCTTTGTTTTGTTTGCTTTTGCAAGAAGGTTTCACTCAGTAGCCCAGGCTAGCCTCAAACTTGTAATCTTCCTGCCTCAGTCTTCCAACTGTTAGGAGTACAGACATATACCACTGTGCCTGTCCAGAAGTAATGTTTTAAGAAAGCTTAAAGGAAACAGTCCAAAATATTGCCATATTGCCTCACAAAATTGGAAGGACTCACATATCTTAAATTGTATTCTATTTTACTTTCTCTTCCATCTTCTGTTTAAATAAAATTAACTAAGAATCCCTAACATGGAACACATAGGCACATTTTTGAGTGTAATACAAAGTGACAAGTCCCTGTGCCTCCAGGTTTAGGGTAGTCTTCTGCTTTGGTGTGAAATGACACTAACGTAGAGAGGGGAACATGTTGGGATATGCCATACTGCCTTTGATACACATCAATATATCCCCATCTATACCCCATCTGGAGCAGCCAGCCTCAGACAGATGAACTCTGATGGTGAGGACAGGGCCGATCTGAGATTTCCCCTGATGTATGGAACATGATTCCTTCTCTAAACCAGGAGAATGCTTAACAGATCCAGTATTGGCCTGGGACCAAAACCTTCAAGAGCTACAGATCATAAGTTCAGATTCTGAGAACCCAATTCTTCCCACCCTAAGAGACAATGGCTATCAGTCCCAAGAACAATGTGTACTCCATCTCTAATTCCTTTAAGATATGCCGTGGTCCTCCTTGTGCAACACAGTTTGAATAGCTTCTATTATTTTTAAGATTTATTTATTATTTTCTCTAAGTACACTGTAGCTGTCTTCAGACACACCAGAAAAAGGATGGCATCAGATCTCATTATAGATGGTTGTGAGCCACCATGTGGTTGCTGGGATTTGAACTCAGGGCCTTTAGAAGAGCAGTCAGTACTCTTAACCACTGAGCCATCTCTCCAGCCCTTGATTAGCTTCTTGCTGATTTTGACCCAATGTATAATAGTTTTCTGCTGATGCCGTCCCATTTCTCCTCACAAACAGTATATAAGATCCTATATTTCTTAATAAACTTGCTTGGCATAAGCCACCAGGTTACACAAGACCTCCTGGCCCCAGCTTCCTATATTTTTTATCATCTCATCTCCTGGACCTCCTACTTAGGACCCTGCTACTGATGAACAGTATCCTGGTCCAGGTCATTCTATACTTCCTTTTGTTTGTTTGTGTTTTGTTTTGTTTTGTTTTTCGAGACAGGGTATCTCTGTGTAGCCCTGGCCATCCTGGAACTCACTCTGCAGACCAGGCTGGCCTCGAACTCAGAAATCCGCCTGCCTCTGCCTCCCAAGTGCTGGGATTACAGGCGTGCGCCACCACCGCCTGGCTCATTCTATACTTCCTTACTCTAATATTTCTAAGTCTAGTATGCTAATGGGTCCTTTCCAATTCTCCAAGCTTCCATATCCACAGTAACTGTAGATAAGAAAGCTGCTGCTTATTCACCGAGGCAGTCTGATGTATCTTTTCTACTATTCAGAAGAGGAGAACAGCCCAGAAAAAAAGTGACATAGGGATTTAAAAATTATTTTTTTATAATTATTAAATTATAATAATAATTTTAAAGCATTATTATATTGTGCATATTCATTATACCTGCAACTACATTACATAAGGAATTTTCACACAAGCATATTGTACATTAAACATATTCTTACAGTCTTCTCTTCCATTTCCATCCTATCCCCTTTAGGGCCTTGATATGAAGGGAACTTTTTGCCTAGTAGAAAGATTTGGAAAGTGGGGTGCAGAATTAAGATATCTGGTTTGTCTCATTTCAGATCTGCCACCATACAAATATCATTCCTTACTATGGGCCTAAACTTTTGTGCAGGAAGAGTATAAGTGGCTTTGTGAGTGACTGCTTGGATGAATGACACCTTGTAGTGGCTTTGGCTGCAAGCTTCAAAATCTCAGTCAACCAAAGTGCTTCTCTGACAAATAGAGCTTCAGCACCGCGGACAGCGACAGCTCAATGGAAGGGAAAGAATATGGAATGGATTTGTTTGTAGCAGGCTTTTACCTGAAGAGGCAGCTACGACTCCGTGAATTCATATTCAAGAGGTCAAAATGGAAATGTCATAAAATACCAGCACTAGGATAGACTATGGGGGTTGTCTAGTAGAATTCCAGAGCCTGAGCATTTCCAGGGAAGATATGGAGTTCTTTAATCTATTAAGAATGTCTTCCAGGTTTACTGACAGGGGACCTGGCAGTCACTGGGGTCTTTGTGGTCCACTGAGATGATACAAACAACAGGGGGGAAGGCAAGCCTCTAATTACCCTGTGAGCATATGCCCAAGGAAGCTGTTTCAGCCTTGCTTTTGATCTGGCCTAGTTTAGAAGATGAATCAGCAGCTTTCCACAGACTATGAAAAAAAAAAGCAACTCTAATTTAAACCCTTCTCCAGCCATACCTCTCCCTGTTCCATGACCCTGGCTCCTTGGACCAAGGAGTCCTTACAGGAACCCGACTCAAGAGAATCTGCACCTCAAATTTCCAGTCTTTTTCCTTGGCCCTCATTTCTTGATGAACAATCAATTGTAATCAATTAAAATTGGAAGCTGGAAGCTAGATTGCAGGGAGAGAGAGAGTTTATGAGTGCAAGGAGAGGATGAAGTGACAGGGACCTGCCATGGGGGAGTGATGTCATCACTCTTTTAAGACTTTCAAGTCACTACTGATGAGTTGTGAAACAGCTTTAAGATAAATATCACTGGTCCTGAGAAGGCTTAATGCCCCAATATAGGGGAATGTCAGGACAGGGAAGCAGGAGTGGGTGGATTGGTGAGCAGGGGGAGGGGGGATGGGTTAGGGGATTTTCGGGGGAGAAACCAGGAAAAGGGACAACATTTGAAATATAAATAAAGGATATATCTAATAAAAAAAGAAAAATAAATAAATAAAAGAATATCAGCCAGCTTGTGATTATGCTGTTACTAAATTTAGTTATGGTGAAAAACTTAAGGGATATCAAATATAAATCTGGTAAGGGTTTTGTTGTTTGTTTGTTTGTTTTTAGTTTTTTGAAAAGGGGAATAAAAGACAATTTTTTTCTGGAGTCAAACATAAACGACAGAGCTTGGGAACACAGATTCAGGTTGCCCCAAATACAACATTCCAATATGGCAACTGTCTCAGGAAGCTTTTATAGTAACAGGACAAAAGGAAGTCATAAATCAACACACTTTTTAAAATACTTCAGTTGACTATATCAGCAGTGCCATTTATAGAAAAGAGGAGAAATCTCTGTTAAGGACCTCAAATGCTCTCTGATGGCCTTTCAGTAGGTGCAAGCTCAGAGTCTGAGCATTCCAAAAAGTATGGTGAATTCTAACTTTAAGTAGGAAAGAGGGCTACTGTACTCAAGATAACTTAGCTCCTCCTTGTGTTCTTGGACACATATACACATGTATTTGTTTATTCACTGAGCAGATTATGTTTGGCATACTCTACTGTGGTACCCCCTGGGGATATGTAAAGATCCAGGTTCTGACCTCCAGATGCCACAGGCCACAAGCAGAGATGAATGTGTAAATACAGTAAAATGTGAGATCGGTGATTGTTTTTTCCTTACCCTCTACATCCAGTTTGCTCTGATAGAGTAAATAATAATAATAATAATAATAAGAAGAAGAAGAAGAAGAAGAAGAGATAAATAAATAAATAAATAAATAAATAAATAAATAAAACATGCATCATGGATGCTAGGGAGGTGGTTCACTTGGGTAAAGTGTCTTCTTATCAAGCATGAGGACCTGAGTTTGGATACCCAAAGCCCAAGTGAAAAATCTGGGTGTATTGATTCATGTCTGGACTTCCACACAATGTGATGGAAGACAGAGACAGGAGGATCCCTAGGAGCTGTGGGTCAGCTACCCTGGCCTATATGGTGAAGCTCTGAGCCAATGACAGCTGTTCCCTCAGACAAAAGGTAGAAGATGCCCAAGGACCGGCATCCGAGACAGTCCTCTAACCTCCACACATGTGCTTATACTTGCAGACACAGAGAACACACATATGAACACAAGATATGCTCACCAAGAAAGAGAGAAAGAGAGAAAGAAAGAAAGAAAGAAAGAAGGAAGGAAGGAAGGAAGGAAGGAAGGAAGGAAGGAAAGGAAGGAAGGAAGGAAGGAAGGAAGGAAAGAAAGAAAGAAAGAAAGAAAGAAAGAAAGAAAAGAAAGAAGGAAGGAAGGAAGGAAGGAAGGAAAGAAAGAAAGAAAGAAAGAAAGAAAGGAAGGAAGGAAGGAAGGAAGGAAGGAAGGAAGAAAGAAAGAAAGAAAGAAAGAAAGAAAGAAAGAAAGAAAAAGAAAGAAAGCTAAAGAGATGGTTCTGTCCACATGCATTATTATAAACACTAGCCCATGTGGTCTCTCTCTGGACCACAGGTTGGAAGCATGTATGAGAGCATCTGAGCTACTATCTTTCCCACACTGTAATTCATTGGTGAGAAATATCAAGAATGAGCTACTGATCTAAACACAAAACAAACAAAGAGAACAATAAAAACCTTGCCACTGTCCTATTTAAAATGAGCATTTTTCTGACACACGTAGAACTGAATGAGATGAAATGTCCTGCACAATTTCATCCCGTCGACTTCACCCCTGTCCTTCCTCATGATCACTAGGCTGTATCCACACTGGCCTCCTTTGAGCTCCTGTCATCTGAACTATTTGTGTGACTCTCCCTTCATGTGACTTCAGCATGTGTGTCACACTCTCCAGGTGCCCTGTACCTCTGCACACTCCCTCACCGTAAGGTTCTCTCCCACATTGTTTGGTTGGGTTTTCTCATGGAGCTCACCTAATGCCTCATTTATCTGGGGACTAACTTTGTTACCACTCCATCATTTGCACTACTTAATGTGGAAGGAAATCCATAATGAAGAGGCCAGAATTTGAGCCAGTTCCTATTGGGAACTTTTCAAAAAGCATAGTCCAGAAACCTCAAGTGGGCAGGCACCCTGAGCACTGTGACCTGACACCACAGAACTGCAGATCTAAGCTTTTTGACCAGGACTGACCTCTCACCATCCAGGACTCTCCTTATTTGTATAATCTGATCTGCACAGATTGATTTGCATGGCCCTTATCTGCATGACAGGGTCTGCATAAATGGGAATAATATGTGCAATGGATTGTGCTGACTCCAGGACTGCACACCGGGACTGTGTGCCTCCAGAAGGTATGAATCACATTCCTAGAAAAATGCACACAAAGAATCTCACTCTAATGGAAAAATTATGTCTCACATACAGACAAACTGACAGACACACATACATATACTCAACATCTCCTTATATCACATTGGACAACACCCTAGTTATTCTCTAGAATGGCACCCCTATCTGTCTGTCTGGATGTCTGGCTGGCTGGCTGGCTGGCTGGCTGTCTATTAATTCCTTCCCAAGGCCATAGTATGAGGTTATTACACTTATAGTATGCTTAGGTGAGAATAGAGGATGTCTGACCTGTGTCATCTCCAATGGCAATTTGTATATAATGCCATTTTTTTCAATGAAGTTTTTAGGAAAGGTTGTTTATCCCAAACAGTGTATGAGAAACACAAAAAGCATATCATAGCCTGTGTCACTTACCCAAGATGTCAGGTCATTGAAATATCTTTCTCATGGCAGGTTCAAGGAAACAACTATAATTTATTGATTGTGTGTGTGTGTGTGTGTGTGTGTGTGTGTGTGTGTGTGCAGGGAAGGGGAGCAGTGAGTAGGATGTGTTCCATTGTATGCATGAAGGTAGAGATCAGAGGTTGCTGCTCCAAAGTAAGTTCTCTCCTGCTACCTTGTGGGATACAGGGATAGAACTCAGATCATCAGATCTGCACACAAATGACTTCATCCTCCTAGCCATCTTGCCAGTACAATTTTTATTTATTTTTAAATTTTTTTATTTGCATATATAACGTATATGATACCAATAACACATAGGTCAGGAGAAAATAAATACAATTCATAAATAGTCTTGGAACATCATAAAAAGTGTCAATATATGCTCAAATTATTTACTTTTAGAGATGTGTTACTGTGACTAGATGCTTATAGACATATGTGGATAGATGTGAGTATATTCAGTCAAAAGGAAAATGCTTATACATGTAGATGAGCTTATTTCTATTAAAATCCCTTGAAAACAACCACTATCCAAGAGAAGGCTTTTCCCTAGCTCTGATGCCTGCAGTGCTATTGTTCAAGGATCCAAATCAGGAAGAAATCCCTCTCTTAAGATTAAAAGTTACCTGCAGTAGGAACCATGAAAATGATTCTTGCCTTTAAACAAAGCTTCTGTGTTTAAAAGCATGGACAAACTCATCTCCTCCTTCATCCTCACAGAGACAATTTCTCCTCAAACTTCATAAAGACAATCTTTCCCATTTAGTAGGGACTCTCAGCAATTAAACTCTTTTGCAACACGAGGCAGCTAATTTTAACCCATCTAAGATCAAATTCTGTCTCTCTGGACTCAAAGAAGAGACAAGAATCTAGAACATTAGACTGTACATTTGTTTAAATTTTATGGCATATAGTTTAGGCTGGCCTCCAACCTACTAAGTAGCTGAGGACAAGCTTGAACTTCTGATCTTCATGCCTACACCTCCCACATGCTGGGATGGAACTCAGCACTTTATGAATGCTTCACATTCTACAAACTGGGAGTATTCCCCTTTGATGCTTCAAAGATCATACGACTCTATTGGAAAGGGAACCCAGGGAAGAGTCCATCCTATACTCCACACAGATACACAGTTAGGGAGAAAACTTGCCCAACTTTGGGCAAAGAGTTTCCAGTAAACATTTCTCCAGAACCTCTTGCTGTTCCATCCTCCACCTTAAGCTATTCCTTCTCATCCATCACCAGACTCAGATCAAATTTCCAACTTATTAATCTTTTGGAGTAGTGCTGTCTCAGCAAGAAGCCGTCAAGGTGACTGCAAAAAACCCAGGAGAGAACAAAGAAAATTTGGAGATGGGCAATGAGACAGAGAACCAGGGGAGCTCAAGTTGGATGCTGCAGCAGAGAACCACACAGAGAGGCTGGCAGGAAACAGTCTAGGAGAGAAAGGAAAATACAGGTACTCAGCCACTCAAAACCATGATCCATCAAACCCCAGTGCTGTTCACCAAACTACTACAGGACAATCCCAAATATAAGACTTGACATTGGGCCATTCATTTTCAAACTATGGCACATAGATGCCAATAAATTCAATAAATTCAGAAACCCTTTTAGCTAAAGTTCAGCTAAAACTACCTTTCAAGTCTATGCTTGAGTGTGATTGGGGCTGCCTGATATCCAATCATAAATCAGGTAGTATGCTCTTGATTTGAACTATCTGGACCTTCCTGTTCCTAGATGCCAGAGTCTGGGAGATCAGCAATAATGAGCCTGAGAACATTAGCTTGATTCCATTTGGACCAGCTTGCCTGTTGTGATCTTTGATTAGGTACTTAGTCCCTAATGGAGTACTCCCTTGGCCCTGGGCATTTCCACACCAATGTCTGTTCCCAGTCAGAGCCAGATTAGAAACAAGACAAACCCAAGTACAGAATTATTACTAATCCCAGCAACTGGTGAGCCTTAACCCTAGGCAGAGTAAGGGTTATAGTTCACTCACCCAACCAGTGTTGAAGTATCTATTATAGGCAAGCTTCTCTACTGAACTAGGGATGTTGTACTTGGCAAACTATTCCTGGGATAAGAATATCAAGAGTAAATCTATTACAATTTTGCATTTACTATGGTGACTTAACCTCAAGTTTAAATTCACTCCACTCTTTCCTAAATATTAGCTTATAACCTCCAGGTTTGGGCTAAACCTCAATCCTACCCACAGCTGGATCCAGGCTGGAAGAGTCTATGTGCCAACTAAAAACCTGGAGGAACAATAGAAAGATTCTTAAAACCAATTCAAGCAACACTAGGGATTGCCTGAGAAACTGCAGGAGTCATCATTCTGTGTGTGGCAACATGGAAGACAAATTAATAAATGCCCCCCATCAAGATGGAGACAGACAAAAAGGCATACTTAGAGACAGCCCAGTGCATTGGTACTGCTCAAGAGTGCACAGTGAGATCTACTGTGCACACATCAATCATTAAGAGAGTGGAGGAAAAAAAATGGAGGCAGAACACAGATCCTGTAGGCAACTATGAGATTCTACAGAAAGCAATAGGATCTAGAGAAATGCTTGAAAAACTTCCCAGAAGGAGATGGAGGCCCAGAAGGGAATAAAAGGTGAAAGGTCAAAATATATGGAAAGATAACGGAGATTTCATATACAAGCCTGTCAGACTTGGAGAATTAGAATCTCAAGGCCAGGTGATGGGGACCAGAGAGACAGCTCAGTGGCTTGCTGCCAAGCTGATGACTTGAATTCTGCCCCTGGATCCCTCACAGTAGAAGCCGTGAACTGACTCCCAAAAGTTGTCATCCGACCTTCTGACCTCCACTGGTGTACTCTGGCCTACATGCATACCTGCCCACCTACGCATGTAAAATAAATGTGTGATAAATGTAAAATACACATTTTTAAAAGAGATCTGATAAGTGGCTTTGGATCAATGAATTCTCTGGAGATAGCTAGAAGACCGAGAAGAGAATGGGGCTGGCTATTTAATGGCCAGACTTCACCACCAAGCAGAAGGTCCTCTGAGCAGGAGAGTTTGTGTTCACGTTCAATTCAGTTTGGAAATGTTAATTAAGGCTCAGCTGCGAGGGGTTCATTCATTTGTGTGTACTCAGAGCTTAGTCTTAATCCCTTACTAATACTCTGTGTGGGAGGAACAAGAGCATGGGGGACGTGAAAGAGGAGAAAGGCCAGAGAAAAGGCTTCGCTAACCACTCCTACTCATGAATGTGGCAATGAGGTCAGAGAATGTGGGGAACTTCCTAGAAATAGATCTTACCAAGGTACTCTCAACTAATAAAATAAGACAAACCTATAATACTACCTTCTGTTTGTGACTCACTGAAACCGTGAGAGAATTTATTCCCTGGGGAGATTTAAATAATGAGTTTCCCCCTTTCTCTAAGGTTCTAATGACAAGCCAAAGTATAATTTCATCAAAGTTCACCCAGGGAAGCCATCGAGTTTATTCAGCTTACTTATAGATGTGCATGAGGGGTTATAGGCAGGAGCATGGGTGACCCCAAAGCAGACCCCCAGAAGGTCTGCACCAGCATGGATGATGTCACCCCACAATGGTCACAGAAATAGAAGTCCCTCTGTGAGCCTTCTCCAATCTATATACTTCCCTATATAGGCCATCCATGCAATTGGGGCAGAATTACATACAAATAACAGGCTGGGAGGAGAGGCTTGAATTTCAGATGATGGTCCAATGACCTTCCCAGGTCCTCTTTCTATGAGGGAACCCCAACAGTCAGCAAGCCCATCTGTGATCTTTTGTAATCAGGCACAGCTGACCCAATGAATGAGGAGGCTCATCTGCTCAGACGACCACATGCTATCACAGGAAGTCACCTTTCTAGCCTCTAGTCTTCCCTCTTCAGGGAATTCAGACTACAGGGTTGAGAGATAATGTGGAGTTAGGTTGCAAGGGCTGGCTTCTTAGCCATTGAATTAAATCTCAGAGGAAGGATTTCTTCTCCGGGTTCTTTAAACTCCAGGAACATAGACCTGGCCATTGTATTCCAGTCCCACCTGGCTTTGCACTAGGCAAGATACAGGGAAAAGGATCAAGGAGAAGAACTAATTCACAGCAATTGAGGTTAATCCCACTCAAAGCCTCAGCCCATGTTAGCAGCTAATCCAGCTAGAGCAGCTTTCATGGGGAGCTCTGATAAAGCCTTTAGCCTCCGCAACTCCACATTCATGAGGAGTGTCGGTCAATATCTCAAGAGATCAGAAGCCTGTCAGGTTTGACAAGCATGTCATCCCAAACCATGTTGCCCACCACCACCACCATCCCAGGGCAGAGCTTCCCAGACATGCCCAAGCTAGCATCAAATCTCACCTACCAGGTCTTTATCGTTTTAAACCAATCAATGCTGCTCTTGGAATTGTAAATCTCCCCAAAGTCATTTTGAGAGTGTGTGATTAAATTAGCATTCCCAATGAGACTATAGAATCTATAAAAGTTGGAATTGGGTATTAGGTCCTTATTTATCATCACACATAGTGCCGAGGTGGAGCATGACATAGTGTGGGAATTAGAAAAGGTTCTGTGTGTGTGTGTGTGTGTGTGTGTGTGTGTGTGTGTGTGGTGTGAATACATATGTGCATGTATGTACATGTGTCTATGTATCCGTGTGTGTTTGCATGTGTTTTTGTATAGGTAGGTGCATGTATGTATATATGCCTATGGAGGCCAGAGGTTAACATCAGGCATCTCCCTCAATTTCTCTCCCAATTATTTTTTGAGACAAAAGGTCTTACTAAACTTGGAGGTCACTGATTCAACTAGACTGGCTGGCAAGCAAACCCAGGATCCTCCTCTCTTCAGCTCCTGTCCCCACCACCCCAGGTTGGTTCTGCCATGCTGTACTTTTTATGTAGGTTCCAGGCATTGAACACGGTTCCTATCATTTGCACAGCAAGCATTTTACTGGCTGAGCAAGCTCCTGCTCTCTTATTGGTTTATTAATAACATCAACTCTTAGATACCAGGCTCAGTGGGTCCTCTAATCATATGAGAGTTGAGTGTTGGTTTCTCTGCTGTCTTCTTGGTTACCATGAGGCTGCTTCCTTAGCTTCCTGATAGTCTATCTTCCAGATGGATTTTAAATTCTTCCTAATTCCATATTGGTCCTGGGCAAAACTACATAGACCATGTTCAACTCCACTTTTGTAATGCCATATTTCTATTAGGGAATTCTCCATTTTAACTATCTTTCTAAGAATAACCCAGCAACCTTAATTGCATTCTAATACCATGCCAGCAACACATCAACAGTCTATTTTCAGAACTTTTGTCATCCAAAAGAAGCTGCCACACTCATAGGCTATATACAACCCATTCTCCTGCCTCCCCACCCTGGTAACTTCTTATCTGGTTCAGATCTCTATAATTTTCATAACCTAGGTATTTCATATAAGTGGGATAATAGCCATGCCAATGGGTTTAAAATGATATCTCACTTTTCAATTTTTATTTTCCTAATGATTCATAATATTGGATAACTTTGTTTATGCTTCTTAGCCATTTCTTCATTTTTCTCACATTTGTGTTTATTAAAGTCTTTTACATACTTTTTAATTTGCCTTGTTATTTTAAAATTGATTGTGAGAAGTTTTTTATATATTCTGTATAGTAACCCATTATCAGATACATGATTTGTGAATATTTTCTTTCATTGTGTGGATTGGCTTCCTAGTCTAATATTTATTTTTTAACTTTTAATTCATAAATACAAATACATATAAATATACACACAAATTTATAAATATAAATGGCATACAGTGTGCCCCAAATCCTAAACTCATTTCTATATGTCTCCTTTCCCATGGAACCCATCATCCCAATGTAGTCACACTAGACCTGGATTTGGAGAATGCCTTTTGTCCTTCTCACAACATCAGATCCAATAGCCTCTCTTGTCTATCATCACCAGCACCATCACTACCATCACCATCTTCATCACTACCACTACCACCGTCAGCACCACCATCACCATTACCACCATCACCATCTCCATCACCACAATTACCACCATCATCACTACCACCATCACTACCATCACCATCTTCATCAGCACCATTACCACCATCATCACCATCAAATGTAGCTTTAATCTTTTATTATCAGTTTGTGATATGCTAGATTCTTTGAATAAAACTTTAGCTACAACTTTTCTCTTCTTTTTTCATATCAAATCTTAAAATTTTGCTGCACTCATTCCACTTAAGGTCAAAGAAACAAACTCAAGCTAGTAACATAGTGAAGGCCATTCATAGACTGATAACTTTCTCTTCCCATTGATGTTTACTTATATTTTCTTTGTGAGAGGAATGCATGAGCTTATATAAACTAAAATTTGAAATGATTTTCCTCTAACCAGGTTCTCTGTGTCAGACATTCCTCAAATGAACTACTGCTAAGGATGGAAACTTCAGGCAAGAGATGTGTTTTTTTTTCAAAGTTGTTAGGACCTGAAAAATTATTTCCATAAGCAAAAGAAATCTTCACACAAGTATACTGACTACTTCACAGGTAAAGAAAAGAAAGGACCTTCCACCCATTCACCTCATCTGCTTCCCAAAATCCTTGAGCAAGGGAGGAAGTTTGCAAAGCCCTCCAGGCTCAGCGTAGAAACCAAGGTTTCACTCTTACAGACTAACCATAAATGCACATACTGAATGCCAACCTTCAATGGGATGGTATTTGGAAATGAAACCATTAGAGGTGGTTAGGACTTGATAAATCATTAGTCCTAGATCTTCATCAAATGGAATTGATGTCTCCATAAAATAAGGGGGGGCAGTGAAGTGGCCCTATTCCCCATCTCTCTTCTCCCTCCCATTCAGGACATTTTTTTATAAATAGATATAAAACACTGCCCCACACATAGGTCACCAGAGCTGCCCCATTTTCTCAGTATACATTATACCTCTAATGAGATGACAAAAGATTCAACATAGCCCATAAGTAGGCCAAGTAGGTACCAAGTCTACAAGCTAACACATAGGCCAGCTACAGGATGTTTTCTTCTTTAGCACACTAAATTTGAGATCATGTGCTGTTTTATTTGCTGCCCTGAATAGCATCCCTATAATTTTCAGTCCTGTAGATGTATGGCAGCCAGTTTGATAGTTTGAAGTTGTCTTGTGTGCTGCTGACAAGCTGCAAGCTTGAGGCCATCCACTGAATTCTCTTCACCTCATTTCTTCCACCAGGAACACAGTGGGACTTACACCTGCTAATTATGATTTTTTGTTATGCAGAAATACAAGGACATGGAATGAAAAGAAACTTTAATTCCAGTAATAACAAATGCACATAAATTGGGCTAACCCAGGCCCAGATCATAATTACAATCCAGATATTAAATACTTTATGACACATGGTATTTTCAGACACTTGGCACTGAGAGTCATCCAAGCCAGACACCCTGGAAACACTGTCCATCCTATCCGTGAGGGAAGGAAGCTATGTGAGGTGAGGTTTGTGTTTGTTTTGCTGTTTTTCTAAGTGTAGCTTCGCTTGTCCACATGAAGTAATATGGATATAATCCAGAGACAGTGCTGCTGGTGTGTGGGCTAAGACGATCTAAGGATTTCAGTGCTAGCAGAGTGGGAAACACCTGACAAAGGAAATTCAAGAAAGAGAGAAGCTACCTGGATAATACCAAAAACTTGAAAATGTATCCCTCTTAAGTATTTGGTCAGCTCTTGAATGGGACATGTAAAAAAGCCATTCCACGAACCCCTGGGGAAAGCTGATGGTTTGAAATTAAATTAATCCTTTCATTCCTTTGTTTGTGGAGAGACAAGTTCTCTGTAGCCCAGGCTGGCCTTAAACTCACTATACAGCCAAGGATGGCCTTTAACTATTAATCTTCCTTCATCTACTTCCCAAGTGCTGGGATTATAGATGTGCACAGACAGGCATTAGGCTCTGAACTTGGAGCTTCTTGCATGATAGACAAGTACTCTATCAACTGACCTATATATCCAGGCCTGAACTTAAAAGACAATAATTAAGGCTCAATCTCATCACATTGGAAAGCTTGATAATCATCATGAACATACCATTATTACTCTAGAAGACCATGTTACAACTTGAGATGTAACCAGCCTTTAGCCCCTGGGCTGTATATAGCCAAGGATAGATCTATGAACGTAGCCCAACATAAAATAATAATCTTATATAAAATGCTGTGAGATTCTTTTTAAAAAATGAACAAAGAAACAACCCCCAAACCCTCAATGACACATTTATCAAGCATGAACTTTTCAGGTGACATTGTATCACAAGGTCAAAGGCTTGAGTACACCCTGACCATAGTAGAAACCTGCTCTTCATACAGGGAAAGATGAGCACTCGACAACTTAGTTGGCTGTGGAGCAAGCCCTGGGGGAAGAAGTGATAACAACACAGACGATCTACAACATGGCATCCATGATACCAGCACTACGATGGTCAAAGAAAGATGGCAAGGAGACTCCATAACAGCCCTAATACTGTCAGCAAACAAGCTCTCCAATGCAACCACTATCTCTGAATTAAAAAACATAAAGGGAAAGAACTGTGCAGAAAGAGGGGTTTTACAGAAAAAAAAGTAAATGAGCCAATAGGCAACTCCAGAAAGACGGCTGTCATATGAAGTATGGAAAATTAATTAGATGGGACTAATGGTGGATGAAAATCATGTGCAGAAAGACAAACAGACTTGAGGGAGATGACAAAAAAAGATTGTGTCTGAAGGAGAGAAGGATGTTGGAAAGAAATATGCAGAATCCCTGGTAACCTGTGGGACCAAGCACCCCAACACCTCAATACTCCAGAGTAATCAAGAACCCCAGCACTTTGATGCCCCATGGGAATCAGACAGCTCAGCACCTCAGTGCCCCAGGGTAATTAAGCACCCCGACACTGTAGTGACTCTTACGAGTCTGTCAGTTCAACACCTTAGTGACCATGGGAATCATGCAGCCCAGCACCTCAATGTCTCAGAGTAATCAAGCACCCCAGCACTTTTGCATTTTAGAGCCTTGTACAGAGATGAGAGGAAAACAATAGGAAAATGTAATGGAAAAAAATGACTGGAAATGGTTCAAAGGTGGTAGAGAAGTCACTTCAGGGATATAAAAATCACAGCAGAACCCCGAACAGCATGAACATAAAGAAAAGCATGCATCAGAGTCCAACTGCTCGAATCAAGAGACAAGTCTTAACAGCAGCCAGGGAGAGTATGCGCAAGGCAAGCGGGGACACTAAATGATTGGTGGCTGCTTCTCTGCCAGAGAAAACAGATGCAGCAGCCTATGGGGTGACACCAGGTGTCAAGGACATAGCACTACTCATTCACAGTTCTTCAATCGATGAAAATACACTTTGAAACAAAGATAAAATACAAATGGTATTTAAATGCACATAAGTAAAAGGATAATTGGCAGCAAAGAAGGAAGATGAATAGCAGAGGAAGTTGCCTGTTTTTTGTTGTTGTTGGGTTTTTTGTTTTGTTTTGTTTTGTTTTTGTTTTAATCTTGGAGACATCAAAACCATGATTCTGTAAAAAGCACCCTGGAAGTGCTAGACTGGAGAGAAGGTAGGATGTTTTCTTCTGATTTCTTCAGAAGAAAACTCCCAAACTACCAACAAATTTAAAAGTCTTCTGGAAGCCAACATGTCTTGAGCAAGGCAAAGGTCTTGCAAGCACCATGAGATGTGTGATTCATAACAGGAAAGGTTTATAAATCCTACCATTAATACTTAAAAGTTGACAGCATCCACTGACTTCACTCCCGGACAGAAGCAGACAGGCAGCACCAGGTTCACAGAGATATCCTGAGTTTGACATCACTCAGGACACAGCCTACCAGGCTTCTGCCTGCACCCAGGGCCTGGGCAGCTCTGCAAGCCATCTGTGTGCCAGCTCTATCCTGGGCAGTTTGCCCTGCAGAGTGATCAGCACTTGGAGGGGGCTCCCAGGCAGACCAGACAGGCAACACCTGGTACACAGAGACAACCCGAGTATAACATTGCTTTGGACAATGCACAACAGGGCTCCAACGGTACCCAAAAGTAGGGCAGCACATCAGCAATCTGTGCCAGGGAAAACCCAGTAATCCAGTGGTTCAGAAATAGGCTTACAGGCTCACAGGAGGTTCAAGCACCAGCCAGTGACAACACGACCAAATAACGCCAGAGATAACCAGATGGCAAAAGGCAAACGTAGGAATGTTACTAACAGAAATCAAAACAATATGGCAGCATCTGAACCCAATTCTCCAACAAAAACAAGTCCTGGATACCCCAACACACCAGAAAAACGTGATTTGGATTTAAAATCACTTATCATGATGCTATTAGAGGATTACAAGAAAGACATTGATAAATCTCTTAAAGAAATGCAGGAGAACATGAAGAAGGTAGAAGCCCTTACAAAGGAAACACAAAAGTCACTTAAAGAAATTGAGGAGAATATGGATCAACAGATAGAAGCCAATGAAGAGGAAATGCAAAAATCACTTAAACAAAAGCAGGAGAAATTGGGTCAAAAGGCAGAAGTCATGTAAGAGGAAACACAAAAATATCTTAAAGAAATACAGGAAAACACAAACAAGTGAAGGAACTGAGCAAAACCAACCAGGATTTAACAGGATAAAACAGAAGTAAGAAATCACAAAGGGAGACAGCTTTGGAGATAGAAAACCTTGAGAAGAAAGCAGGGGCCATAAATGCAAATATCAACAATAGAATGCAAGAGACAGAAGAAAGAATCTCAGATGCCAAAGATACCATAGAAACCGCTGACTCAACAGTCAAAGAAAATGCAAAATGCAAAAACCTTGTAACCCAAAACATCCAGGAAATCCAGGACACAATGAGAAGATCAAACCTAAGGATTATAGGTATAGGTGAGAGTGAAGATTTACAACTTAAAGGGCCAGCAAATATCTTCAACAAAATTATGGAAGAAAATTTCCCTAACCTAAAGAGAGAGATGCCCATGAATATACAAGAAGCCTACAGAACTCCAGACTGGACCAGAACAGAAATATCTCCTGTCACATAATAATCAAACCACCAAATGTACTAAACAAAGAAAGAATATTAAAAGCAGTTGGAGAAAAAGGCCAAGTAACATATAAAGGAAGACCTATCAGAATTACACCAGACTTCTCACCAGAGACCATGAAAGCTAGAGGATCCTGGGCGGATCTCATACAGACTCTAAGAGAACACAAATGCCAGCCAAGACTACTATACCCAGCAAAATTCTCAATCACCATAGATGGAGAAATCAAGATATTCCATGATAAAACCAAATTTACACACTATCTTTCCACAAACCCAGCCCTACAAAGGATAATAGGTGGAAAACACCAATACAAGGAGGGAAACTATACCCTGGAAAAAGCAAGATATTAACCTTCTTCCATCAAACCCAAAAGAAGATAACCACTCAAATATAAAAGTGACATAAAAATAACAGGAAGTAATAATCACTATTCCTTAATATCTCTTAGCATCAATGGATTCAATTCCCCAATAGAAAGACATAGACTAACAGACTAGATATGAAAACAGGACCCTACATTTTGCTGCATACAGGAAACACACCTCAGTGTCAAAAACAAACACTACCTCAGAGTAAAAGGCTGGAAAACAATTTTACAAGCAAACAGTCCCAGGAAACAAGCCAGAGTAGCCATCCTAATATCAGATAAAATTGACTTTCAACCTAAAGTCATCAAAAGAGACACGGAAAGACACTTCTTACTGGTCAAAGAAAAAGTCCACCAAGAAGAACTCTCAATTCTGAACATCTATGCTCCAAATGCAAGGGCACCCTCATTCATAAAAGAAACTTTACTAAAGCTCAAAGCACACATGGCACCTAACACAATAATTGTGGGTGACTTCAACTGTCCACTCTTCTCAATGGACCAATCAGGAAAACAGAAATTAAACAGGGACACAGTGAAACTAATTGAAGCTTTGAACCAATTGGATTTAACATATATATATATATATATATATATATATATATATATGTATATATATATATATATATATAACATTTCATCCTAAAGCAAAAAAAATATACCTTTTTCTCAGCACCTCATGGCACCTTCTCCAAAATCTACCATATAATTGGTCACAAGACAGACCTCAACAAATTTTATACAAAAATGCCAAATGTGAGCACCACATCCATGCATTGAGTGTTTGTATCCCTCCCAAATTCATATGCGATTTAAATTTATACTATGACTTTCTTTGAGGGAGATTGAAAATGGAATTGTGAGGGCTAATGACATGTGAGGTCCCCAGAATGCAATTGGTGCTCTTAGAAAGTACCAGAGAGAACACTCTCTCCTTCTTCTCACCATGTAGGGATACAATGAGAAGTTAGCATTTGAAACTGAAGAGAAAGGGGCTGGAGAGATGGTTCAGCGGTTAAGAGCACTGACTGCTCTTACAAAGGTCCTGAGTTCAAATCCCAGCAACCACATGATGACCTACAATCATTTGTACAGCTACAGTATACTCATATACATAAAATAAATAAATAAATCTTTTTTTAAAAAAAGAAAGAAACTGGAAAGAAAGATCTGACCAGAAGCCAATTGTACCGGCCACTTAAGCTCATACTTCCAGTTGTGGAACAGTAAACAATCAGTCAACTAAATGCCATTTAGTCCAGGACCCCAGCCTGTGGTCTATAATAAATATGCAATAATACAGGAAGGGAACCTACAACCACATCTTGAACACAATAAAGCTGTTTAAGGAGGATACATCATCAAATTCCTTTGGGTCCCCTGCAACTCATACAAGGAACAAATGCGAACCCTCCTAGAATGGTTCTCTGGCCTCTATACTCATAGTCAGTCTGTGTCACACACAGTATTGATGCTTAAGGGAACGGATGTAAACAAACGTTTCTGTGAACCACTGCAGCTTCCACTGGACCATTTGCAAGGCTGATTGACTGATTAGAATGTCAGGGAGGTCAAGAGGTTGGAATGTTACCAGTTTAGAGCCAGCACACCTTGGGGCGTGTTAAGCCTCCTTAATAGCCATGTATGGTCCCCTTATGTATATGACCCAACATCATTGTGACAAGTAAAAGCAAATCCTTTGGAATATAAAAGAGATAAAATCAAATCAACAGCAACAACAACTAAAGTCCTTAGTTTCCATCAACTAGAAAGCTAAAAATATCCCAGAGCCTGTCTGATGCCTAGAACGGAGTCTTCTCTGTTTTGCTGTCACCTTCCTACCTGATATCTCTACTGATGCATTTGAAAACCCTCTTGATTTATGACTTCCATTGTTCTGGTCCTATAAAAAAACTTGATATAACAGTTACTAGCTTAGAATAAAGAATTTAGGCTAACCTAAATCTGTATTCCTGAGCGCACTGTCATTTATACTTGACTCAAAAGAAAAAAACCCCAAAGAACAAAAAACAAAACTAAAAACAAACAAATAAGCCTAACTCTTAACCTCTTAGTAAGAGTTACAGTTTTGTGTTAACAGCTGAGTGAAAGAATAAGAGAATGGGCTCAATTAGTGAAAGCTTACTTCTACTTGACGCATAAGGCCCCAGCCCTCCCCTTTCCCTCTTGAAACAGTCACCTCTTCATCTTATATTCTCACAGTGGAACAGAAATTACCACCTCAAAAGGCTAGGTATTTTTTAATTACTTATTTATTTACATCCCAAATGTTGCCTCCCTTCCAATCACCCCTCCCAGAATTCTTTATCCCATCTCCCCTCCCTTTTGCCTTGGAGAGGGTGCCCTCCCAGGGAAATCCTCCTTCCCTGAGGCATCAAGTCTCTACAGGATTAGGTGCATCCTCTTCCACTGAGGTCAGACTCAGACAAGGCAGCCCTCTGCTACATATGTGCCAAGGGGCCTCAGACCAGCCCCAGTATGCTTTTTGGTTAGTGGTTTAGTCTCTGAGAGCTCCTAAGGGGTCCAGGTTAGTTGACACTGTTGGTCTTTCTATGAGACTGCCATCTCCTTAAGCTCCCTCAATCCTTCCACTAACTCTTCCACAGGGCTCCTCAACCTCAGTCAAATGGTTGGCTATAAATATCTACATCTGTCTACATCTCAATCAGTTGCTGGTAGAGTCGCTCAGAGGACAACCATGCTAGGCTCCTGTCTGCAAGTACAACGTAGTAATCAGTAATAGTGTCAGGGTTTGGTGCCTGCCCATGGGATGGATCCAAAGTCGGGCTAGTCACTAGACAACCTTTCTTTCAGTCTCTGCTCCATTTTTGTCCCTGAATTTCTTTTAGACAGGAACAATTCTGTGTCAAAATTTTTGAAAGTAGGCCTCCACTGGGGGGGAGGGGTCCTGTCTATCTACTTGAGGTGGTCTCTTCAGGTTCCATCTCCCTACTGTTGGGCATTTTGACTAAGGTCACCCCCATTGAGTCCTGGGAGCCTCTTACTTCCCAGGTCTCTGGGACTCTCTAGAGGTTCCCCCTAAACCACAACTCCCGGCAATGGCATATTTCCATTTATTCCAATAAAGGCCAGATATTTTATTGCTTATACTAAGAATGCTGTCTTTCTCTTAGGTGCTTCAGGCCTACCACAGGACCTTACTTTGCAATAACAAAAATAACAGCTTGTCTTCTGCATGGTGGGGGTGTGGCCAGTCACTGTGAAACAGTGTGGGATGGAGGAACCTACCTCCAGTGCAAGTCTGAAGTGAAAATCAAGAAACTCTCCAATCAAGGCAAATAGCATCCCAACATCGACATTTAAGAATCCGGCCAGCATTCTGTGGCCCATGAGGGTGAACCCTAGAAAGCTTAATGGATATTTTTCTCAAAGGGCTGAACCCTAGGGTTAAATCTTGAGCTTCTCCAAACAACAGCTTATTTTTAAGGGATGTTTTTGTTGGGTCTTAAACAATCCAGAAACCAAGGCCTCCTACGCAGGAATAACAGATGAATCCTCCTGACGGCATGCCCAGAAGGCTGCTTTTCCATCAAGGAAACATGAAGTCTCGCCTCTGGTAATAAAGTAGCCTCAAGGATTACAGCCTGCCTTTTCCCTGAGTGAGAGCAGATGTCTGAGAGCAAGGATGCACTTAGCCAGCTGTGACAACTACCTGGCCCGGACCGGAAACCATAAAATGGGAGGCAAAAGTTGAGATTTTTATCTATGTGTCATCCTTTATTTAATTTCCTTTCTGTATTCATACTTATCAAAAGCACATTTGTGGGCCGAGGAGAAGGCTCACTCAATAAATAAGTTCAAGGACTTGACTCTAATTCCCAGAACTAGCATAGAAGCCAGCCTCGCTGGCACACCTACTATGAAAGGAGAGACAAGTGTGTACCCGGGGCTCAGAGACCAGCCAGTCTAGCATAATGGCAGGAATGTGCCAGTCAGGGAGAGATTATCTCAAAAATAAAGAATTCTTCAGAATACTCAAGACTGTGCTCTGGTTTCCACACACATGCCCTTTCACTCATATCTGTGTGTGTATTCACATGCCCATGCACACTACATGCATAAACACATATAGAGAGGGGGAGGAAGGGAGGGAGAGATGAGGGGTGGAGGGAAGAGCCAGCAGTACATTTTCCTGAGAGAAGCCATTTCTTTACTACACAACAAGCATCACACACTATGCCTGGTACCTGTAACTTTTATTCATTAACGTTCATAGGAACTTTGCAAAGAAATATTTTACTTCCCTTTTAATTTCTTTGAGTCTTTGAAACTCAGAGATGGGATGCATCCAGGTCAAGGTCACATAGTTAATTTTAGTGGTGGGGGACTAATCAAAATTTCTTAAAAGTCACAGAGGGGCAATTTCTACACGCCCCGGACAAAAGCTTCAGACAGGTCCTCGCAGCATTAATTCTTCCATTTCATTTATTTTCTATGTCCTGTCTATGTACTTGTGCCTTAATATGCACCTTTGTTCATAGAATAATACTGAATATTATTCATAGGATGTTTTTTATAAGTCAGTTCATTTGTATTGAAATAAGTTTGGGAATAAAATTTAATTGAAGTTTTAAATTAAAAAAAAATCCTTTGGTCACTTAATGAGTTGAAAATGAAGTCAAGTGCTCACATGTTTGTAATTTGAGCACTTAGGAGGAAGAGGCAGGAAGATCTGGAGTCCAAGATCATCCTCAGAGCCATACTGCGTTCAAGGCCAGCCTGGGCGACAGGAGATTACAAAACACACACACACACACACACACACACACACACACACACACACACTAGTATCCTTTTTATATGTGGAAAAAAATACACCATAAAGCAAAAAGGGTGCCACTAAGTTCAGCCTGGGCTCTGTTACCTGCCAAGTGCTTGAGTCTACAGCCAAGACACTTTTCTAAAGTTGGAAATGAACAAGGTCTGGAGGGTCAGGGTCAAGTTGGTCAGAATCCAACAGAGCTGCCTCCAGATGCAACAGGGAAGACAGGAGCAGCAGGGTCCCCTCAGGGTCAGCACTACCTACTTCCACATTTAGGTGACAGCAAAGCTCCCTTCAGCTCCACCATGAATGGTGGGTCACATGTCCTCAAAGCGTCATGAAACAGAAGACACCCCCACCCCAGCCTACTGCTTTCCCATCCTGGGTGCCACGGGAGGTGGGAGATTCTCATCCTTGCCAGCTCTCCGTCACCAACCAGCAGCAAGATTGGAGGCAAATCATAGAAACATTTTGAACACTGGGGACCCCCACTATTAACAAAATCATTAACTACACAGGGTGGTATGCCCCTGCAAACCCAGAACACTGAGGCAGGAGGATCACATGATCACAAAACTAAAGAAAGCCTAGATTATTCTGTAAGAGCCTGTCTCAAAAAAAGGGGGGAGGGAAGAAAATAAGAGAATAGCGGGAAGGCAAGGGTGGCCATAGGAGAAGAAAACAGAAAGAAGAGGGGGAAGAGGAGGTAGAGAGGAGGAAGGGGAAGGAGAAAGACGAAAGAGGCGAAGGAAGGGCAGATGGAAGAGGTTTTCTTCATTTTATTCCATAATTTCTCCCCTATCTAAAACTCTGAATTTTACCTTATCTTGAATATTTACATATTTTCTCCAAATATTACTGTTTGAAAATTGAAACAAGCCTCTATTGTCCCCGTATTTGTCTCCAATATGGCACAAATACAATCTCAGACTCTAAGATTTACAAACATAGCGGCTGATTATCCTATCGACCTACCCACATTTCTTCCTTGTATCCATCATTTCGTTCAAATTTAATATCGAGGAGTATAAAGCCCGGCAGAGCCATTCCAGCCAGGCTCTGGCCCACGGAATGGACCATGTTGGGCAGTCTGACTCCGTCTTTGTTTCTAGACTTGGATAAATATTTTCAGCCTCTCCTATTTTTGAGCTCCTGCCGGAATAAGATGATCTCAGAGATGAGGAAACGTTTGAAAGAATGCGAATGCTTCCCCAAGTCCAGCCTGTTTGAAGATCTCTGCTGCTGTCAAGTGATATCAGAGATCTGAAAGCAGTTCCAGAGTGTGATGTAACTTGTCAGCTGACCTTGGGCACCTCGGTCTGTCTTGGCCTGTTGCCTCATTGGAATGATAACCCCATTTAGAGCCCTTTCATCACCAAAATTAGACACTTTTGAGATTGATTTATTGTCAGCTACAATTACCCTTACCCACCACACATCAGACAAGACCACAGAAAAGGAGATAAAAAGAACCAGAACCAAAGGGGAGGAACACTGGGACCCAGTGAGAGTTCTGGGTTTGTGTGTCAGCTGTGCCATGTGCAAGGTCTGTTCCTCTGAGTAACTGTCTGATGTGGCATTTCCTCCTCTGTAATGTCTCCCTTGAGGACTATCTAGTCCATGTGCCTCTGAGACTTGGAACTCACTGTCAAGATCTGACCAATGAGCAGGCTCCTTTACCCCTAACAATCACTGACTCCAGGTTAGTCACTCCAACAAAATGGTCCAGTGAATCCAATCTTCTTGGTTCCGGTGGAACCATGAAGATGTCTTTGTGCCCAACGGCACTGACCACCACAGAGATGATGTAAGCCTGAGGCCACTGGTGGTTGACTGTCCCCTACTCAGGAAGGGGCTTCTTGAGACTGAAATCTCCTCAGAAGAAGGCAGGAATGATGGAAACCGCTGACAGACTCATCCAGGTGTGTCTAGATGCAGCCCCATTGGTGACAATACCCAATGTCACAGGAGCCAGCTGCGTTTCTCTCTCCTGCCCCTGAAGAACTTCTCGCTGATATACAAAAACTATGAACTTGCCCATATAGAATTCAGGAACAATGAAGGTGCCTGCCTTCATTGCCACTGTAGCAATGCTGGAGGAGGTCACAATAACTGCAGGGCTGTTGGACCCTGGGGTCCCTTTAAAACAAAGCAAGTTCTTTCTGTGCCTTCTAACTATTGAGCATTGCATGAAGTTTGCTTTGAAGGCAATTTTCAAGGATGGTTGACCTCGGAGTTCCCTGAAGACCCCTTTCTGGAATCCAAAAGAACTATCTCAGCCTTACCTGTCCTAGAATAAAGGACAAACTCAAAGGCCAAAAAAAAAAAAAAAATGTGAGTTGAGGAGGAGGGACCCATAGGCGGCTGGAGAGACTCTTTAAAACCGTGATGATCAGAGTTCATATCCCAGCGCCCATATAAAACCTGGACAGGGCACTTGACACCCTCCTCAGGCTTCTCTGTGTATATTGCAGCACACACATACAACACACATTGGAGTGGGTTTGGTCTACTGTTGTTTATATTCTAATGTAAGACACTGAGGGACCCCCTCCCCACCCCAGTTGATTCTGAATGGTAAATAAGGTGTTGGCAGCCAATGGCTGGGCAGGGCAGGCAGAGGCAGGACTTTTAGGATTCCAGGCCTTGGGACCTGCAGAAGGAGAAAGGGGAGGAGCTCCACCATGCTGGGGAAGGTGGAGAAGGGGAGAGATGCCATGCCTAAGAGGAGTACAGGACAACTCCGAGAAGCAGGGTGGCTCTGTGAAGGAGCCTGGAGAGTGTGGCCCAGCTGGGCAGCCTCTAGAGCAGACAAGATAGAGCACAGAACTTAGTAAACAGTCACTTAAGATTAACCACACAGAGATTAGATAAAGGTCCAACTATTGAACTGTGTAAGACATATTAAAATTAAAAATGGTGTGTGTGTCTTTCATTCAAAAACATAAAACATTTAGGCAGGTAGCAAGCTGAGAAAATTTATTAATTAGTCATTTAACTCAATAACACATACATATATACAACACACACACACACACACACACACACACACTTACACACTAAGTAAATTAATCAAAAAGGACAGCACAACCAAATCCCAGTTGCTGGACCACCATGAAATTTTGATATGTTTTAATGAGCTCTATGGCACTTGCTATATTAGTTAAGATTTTCATTGCTATGACCAAATAATTGACAATAAGCAACTTAAGGTGGGGGGAATTTATTTGGGCTCATAGTTGGATGTGACACAATCCATCATGTCAGAGAAGTTAAGATGGCTGGAGTGGAGGTCGCTGGTCACATTCTGTCCTCGGTCAGGAACAGAGAGCAATCAAGGCAGATGCTTAGCTTGTTCCATACTCTTCATTCAGCTGAGGACCACAGGCCATGGGCTGGTGCTGTCTATACCTAGGGTGCTTTAAGATTTTCTCAAAGCACCTTTGAGCCAGGTAAGCTACATTCACCAGATAAATTTTTCCCTCCTGAGTCCACAGCGACTCTAAATAGGTCTGATCTGTATGCTATTACAGGGTAAGCTTAATGTGCATGTGCACACATGTGGCAGTCAGGGTACAGGACCAGAGCTGTCAGTTAGAATCTTTTTTGAAGGTTGAAAATATCTGATCTACCATGAAAACACCATGTCAGAATATGTATATATGTGAGTATATATGTATATGTATGTGCGGGGTGTGTCTCTCTCTCTCTCTCTGTGTGTGTGTGTGTGTGTGTGTGTGTGTGTGTGTGTGTACACATCAGTCGCTATCCCATATTTTTCTCATTCAATGATAACAGGTCAATTTCCCCCTTTGTGTTTCTTACTTTCCTTCTAAAGAGAAAAAAATACTACATTACTACTGATATTTACTGTGCTCAGCCAACAGAGAAACAAAATGTTCACGGCCTGTTAAACCAGTGTTAACCCTCTGAACACTCCATTTTGGCTCTGTTGTGTTTGGAGGGGCTCACATGCTCCTACCAAGGCAGGAGGCCACTGCCTCTAGCTTCACAGAATCCATCCCCTCCTCTCCAATTCACTGCATGCAACTGACATCCAAGCAACTGGTTCATTCATTGACTCAATCATTCATCCACCCACCCACCCATTTATTCATTCATTTATTCATTCATTCATTCTCTCATTCATTTGTCAGATAAGAGTATGTAAAACCTGAAACTGCTCAGTCTCAGAAAATAAAAGGCCACTCTACCCTCAAGTTCACAGCTAATTTGGGAAGCAGTTATTCATTTCTTGATGATACATACTTTCTTCAGTTCATTTGCATGAGACCAGTGGTCTCATTTGATCTTTGTGATTGAGACAGTTTTTCTCTTTAATAAATAAGGTCACTTAGGATAGAGAAGATCAAGCCAGAGCAAAAGTAAGGTATCAAACAGATCAAACTACCAAAATCAAAAGGGTGGAGACCCCAGGATAAAATAGTACAAAGGTCCAGAATTTAAAATATACCAGAATTCCTTGTTAGTGATGGAAGAGAAAGAAGCAGGCAGTAGTAGGGAAAGCCAGGCCTGATGGGTCTCTCCCCATGTTAGCACAAGGCCAGTGGTTGCTGCCATTGTTCTTAATAATACACATTTTACATGAGGTCATAATCTTGTGACCACACCAGGCTCTTTTTGTGCTGAGGAGTTTTCTAAGATCTGGGTTTTATTTTCTTCTGTCTCATTCCTATTCATACTGATCCTGTCCTTTTCCCAATTAGTTTCTCTTCTACTTTACAGATTTTTAAAATGATATTTGTATTTATTCTTTGACATTTTCATACATGTATATTATATATTGAACACATTTACTCCTCACTCATTCCCAAACCCCTTAGGTTTCTCTCTCACACCTCCCTACCAACTTTAGGCCATCTGTTTGTTTGTTTGTTTGTTTATTTATTTATTTATTTAGCTTAATGTGTCCAGCTTAGTGTTGTCCATATGTAGATGGGTATGGATAAATCCACTGAGGCATAGGTCATCTCCCCAAGGCCATGTACCCCCCAAAAATGACTCTCTCTTCCCAAGCAGCCACTAACTACTGATATCTCTTCAGCTAGGGGCCTACAAAACCCCTCCTGGACTCCATTCTGACATTGTTAACTGGCCTGATCTTGTGCAAAAACCCATACATACTGTAACTTTATGTGTGTAAGAACTATGTCATGGATATAGAATATTTTAGCACTGACTCTCAGGCAGTCCTAAACAAAGGACTAAGATGGCAGGTCACCCTTCCCAGCTTAAGAATCATGTGTATCCTCTCACATTCTGTCCCAGAGACAAAGCAGAAGTCAAATTGGCCCCACCTAACACAGGAGAAGAACTTTTGGGAAAGCTAAGAGCCTGTTATACAAGGTTGGGCCAACTTGACCTAACTCCAGAAGATCACGAAGTGCGTCCTAACTGTGCCTCATGCTGATGCAAACACTTGAAAGGTAAAATTTAACTTCTCTCTGCTAAATCAATCTTAAATCATTTGGTGACACTTTAATGTGTTGGATCTTTTATGGAGAAATGATTGGAGTTCGCCTCATCCAGCATGGCACATTTTGCCCTGTAGGTAGCAGGCTTTGAAGCGTGTGAGAGGGAGATATGCTGTTTAGACTTGACTCTATGTTGCTTAAGTTTAACTGTCAACTTGACATAACCTTGAATCACTTGAGAAAAGACTCTCAAATGAGGAATTGTCTAGGTCAGGTTGGCCTGTGGGAGTGTCTGGGAAGGACAGATGTAAAAAGACCCAGACCATCATGGGTGGCATCATTTCCTGAGCTGGTCCCTGGACTGTGAAAAAAGTGAAGAAAGCTTGCTGAGAACTGACCAGCAGACCTAAGAAAGGAAGCAGACATCATGGGGTACATTCATCTCTGCTCTTGACTATAGCCATAATGCTTAAAGTTCTTGCTTTAATTTCCTATCAGTGATGGACTGTAACTTGAAAATGTACACTAAATAAGCCCTTTCTCTACACATCCCCATCCTTACTATGCAATGTAACTTCCACATACAACTCAATGAAAAAAATTGGTTTATATTTAAAAAGCCTTTTGGAAGAATGAGTGTGTGGTCAGACCCCTCCTACTCCAAAAAGATGTTTGGGCCCAGCAGAGCATGCTATGACTGGAGCACCCTCAGGCTATGATTAAACATAAATGTACATACATTTAAAGGTTCCAGTACTACTATGGAAATTGCACCTTAAACCAACTAGTACATTGTCCATAAGCATTATCCTCTTAAGTCTGAGCTATATCCATCACATGGTATCCCCACCCCCTCTCCACTCCCTAATCATGGGTCCCTGTTCTATTTTCATCAGAGTCTATAACTTCCTGCCCCTTCCCTGTGTACAGCCCTTGCTTGTGCTTCTGTTGTCAGTCCCTGTCTTCCAGAATGTGCCATATGCTCTCTAGGATTTTATATTTCAAGAGAGAAAAGCAAGCCAAGTGTGGTGGTCCAGGAAGTAGTTGAGAAAATTTGTTACCATTTGACTTGAAAAGAAAATGATTAAGAAAAGTGCTCTATACCTGTAGACCTGTGTCAATCAGTGAAGATGACTCCAATTTTATGTTAGAAGAATGTAGAAGTACCCTAACCACTTGCAAACAATACTTGAGAGCTATGATTTCATCTTAAGAACGGGAAGAGAGCCTTAACCTCTAGAAATGCCTCCTCTGAAAAGGCTTCTTTGAGAAGGAAGGAGGGCTCTCTGAGACAGGTCATTGGTTATAGGGCAAGATAACTACCAAGAATAAAGGATAATTATGTAACAAAAGAGCAACTGGCTGTCTCAGACCATTGTCTTTCTATTGCCCACCTGATCTCTCGGCAGCTGTGTGACCCATGCAAGATCAGCCCCGTTAATGTTCTATCACAGAAGGAGGAGGAATTGCAATGCCCCACCCATCCCTCCCTGAGGGTCTCTGAGGGGCTAATGGTTGCTAAGAGGTGGGACAGACATTTTCTTCAGTAGTCTAGCTGTTCGGAAGTTGTCTGTGCTTTTTTGTAGCTAAGTATGTTCAGGGACTCCAGTGGCTTCTTACTCTTCACTTCCCAAGTTTGCTTTGTTCCTTCATTCTCTTCCCTATGCTTAAAGAAAAAGCAATGGGAATGAATATGGCTTCAATATCACTAAGCTTCTGCAATGCTAGGGGTGGGTGGAGCTGAGAAAAGTACAAAAATCAATTTGAGGCACTTGGTTTTAGAGCAGGTGGAGAAACCCCACTTTCTTCTAGCCAAATGGTAACATGTTTTCCCAACCCCCTTCTGGACCACTACCCCTGGCTTGCTGTAACTTTTGAGGTACAAAATTCTGGACAAAGTTTAGTCACATTTTGTGTGTAGTCCCACGTTTTTCTCTTCCGTGCATGGTAACCCTGGAGAGTTACAGATCTCTGTAAGCATCAGCTTCATCGTCTCCAAAAATAAAGAGGCGGCCAGGGGACGCCCCAGGCTTGAGAGCAGGAATGGAGAATGAGACAGTTTACACACAGAAGCTCTCATTATTATGTTAATGTGATTATTGCCAGGATCATGGTTCCATCTATAAAACCACAGGGGACTGAGGATAATGTAATCAGAGAAAGAAAATTGATCAGGAGACATAGATTCTCCTTCATTTATTTTATTTTATTATTATTTTATTTTATTTTATTACTGCATAACCTTAGGGGGCCACTGAGTTTCTTGTGTTTGGACAAACAGACTGACATAAAACTTTTTTCCTTGTTGCTTTATTACTTTTTAGGAAGAGTTGCTAGATTCAAGTGAAATCACAATTAACATGTGTTTCATGCAAATAACAATAAACTTCATATTTGAGAAGAGATGTCTGGTGTAAGACCCTGACAAGACAGGAAAGCCTCTCTTAGCTGACAATCAACTTTCAGTTTAAGTATCCCAGTGACCACAGCAGATCCATGGTTGGAAGACAAATAAACCACACTCTGCTTTAAACCCTCTTTTTAATAAAAGGCCAAGGCTGGTGGAATGTTCTAATCAAGCCCTTAGAGGCTGTTCTGTGCAAAGACTCACCATTCCTTCATGTAGTTTGGGGAGCATGGTGGTCAAGCTGAGTGGGACCTTCTCTTTTATATGACTGTCCCATACATGATGGGAAAACCATAGCCCTTAACTCTGTGGTGGTTTGAAAGAGAACACCAACCCCCATAGACTCATATATTTAAATGTTTGATTGCCAGTTGGTGTAATGGTTTAGGAAGGATTCGGTGTGGCATTGTTGAAAGAAGTATGTCACTGAGAATGTGGTTTGAGGCCTCAAAAGTTTACACCAGGCCCAGTCTCACTCACTCTCTGTCTGCAACTTTTGGATCAGATGCAAGTTTCAGCTACTGTTCCAGCCTCAGGCCTACCTGATTGCTACCATGCCCCCCACCAATAATCATGGAATCACCTTCTGAAACTGTAAGCAAGCCCCAGTGAACCACTTTTTTCATGAGTTGCCTTGGTCATGGTGTCTCTTCACAGCAATAGAACAGTAACTAAGACAATCTCCTACCCACCAAACATCAGCCACTCTTCTTTCCTTGCTTTATGACCAGACCAACTAGATTCGAAATGTCCCTGCCAGGAAGGGCAATAGTGCCCAGGTAAAGATCCCCTTCTGGAAAGAGACACAGAAATGGTCTAGAATCACTTCGGGGCTTAGGGTGGCTTATAGAAGCATCCTGGTCCATCATCCTCCATCTCCCATCTGACTGTAATCCGTTCTCAGGTACCATGAACAAGCACAAGTCTATGCACCAAAGAAACACAGAAAGGGCACAAAAGGCAATGCTCTGTCCTTTGGGACATTAGCATTGTAAAACAGTGTCCTCCAAGCACAGCATGCCTGCTGTCCTCTTGAATTCTCAACAGCTGTCATCAACACATAAGATCTGCATATGATTGGGCCTGTTAGTGTTCCATCACAGAATGGGAGGGACTTGTGAAGCTCCAGACCCACTCCTAAGGACCAATTGGAAGTTAGTGGTTGCTAAGGGTGTGTGGAGAGAGAGAGAGAGAGAAAGAGAGAGAGAGAGAGAGAGAGAGAGAGAGGAGAGAGAGATTTGCTTCAGTGTTGTTCCCAATTATAAATTGTAAGATGAAATGAGATACTGGAGAGATGGCTCAGTCAGTCAAGGGCTTGCTGGATAAGCATGAAGACTTGGACTCTTGGACTTGATTCCCAGCACCCAGTGAAATGCCAGGAATGTGCTTTATCATCTAAACACTGAGGGAGAGGATATATAAGCAGATTGCTTTGGTTTTTCTAGCCAGCCAGTAGAGTCTACTGTGAACTTCAGACCAATGAAAGATCCTGACTTAAAAAAAAAACATGAAAGACACTGGAAGAATGACAATTAAGGCTGACCTCTAGCCTCCAAACATACATAGATCTACATACACATGCAAGCACATCCAGGATCGAGTAGGCATGCACATGCACACACACACACACAAACAGAAAATAAAATGAGTTAACACAGGGCCTAGAATGGATGCCACATGCTAACTGCTTGATGCTGTGAAGCAATGGCTATCTGTACTCATAGGCTTGATATCCCCCTTACACCACAGCATCCTCTAATGGCATGATATGAACCAAGCGTGCACCACATCTGTCCTCTATAATATACACATCCATGAAACATACCAGGTGGCAAGAGAGAAGGTATAAAGAAGAGAAGGTCGCCAGAAGGAAAGATAAAAGATGGGCACAAATGGAAGTGGATTTTACATTTTCCAAAGCATCTGACATCAAATTCCTTATTAGAAACTTAGAGAGCTAAAGTATAAGACATGCCAATCCCATTTCACAGATGGGAATAGCAAGCCCAACAGTACTTGGTTCTTCCCAGAGAGTGACTGAGCTTGCCCCACACACTGGATACCAAAAGCACAGGACATTCTTGTCCTCAACATGCTGGTAACAGAAGTGATTAGCGGCATCACTCTGTATAAAACTGCACGTGCATCAGCACTTCACAATTAGAGTCAAATGAGACTTCAAAATGGCATCCAGTTACCAGGCATGGTGGCACGCACGTTTATTATCCTAGCACTCTGGAAGCAGAGGCATGTGTATCTCTGTGAGTTCTAGGGCACCCAGGGCAGCATGGTGAAAACCCTATCTCCAAAAAAGAAAGAGAGAAAGAGACAAAGAAAGAGAGAGAAAGAGAGAGGGAGGGAAGAAGGGAAGGAGGTAGGGAGAAAAGGAAGGAAATAAGGAAGGAAGGAAGGAAGGAAGGAAGGAAGGAAGGAAGGAAGGAAATAAGGAAGGAAGGAAGGAAGGAAGGAAGGAAGGGAGGGAGGGAGGGAGGGAGGGAGGGAGAGAAGGGAGGTAAAGGAAGAGGGGGAAGAGGGGAGGAGGAAGAGGAGGAGGAAGAAGAGGAAGGAGAAGAAGGAGAAGGAGGAGAAGGAGAAGGAGAAGGAGAAGGAGAAGGAGAAGGAGAAGGAGAAGGAGAAGAAGAAGAAGAAGAAGAAGAAGAAGAAGAAGAAGAAGAAGAAGAAGAAGAAGAAGAAGAAGGAAGAAGAAGAAGAAGAAGAAGAAGAAGAAGAAGAAGAAGAAGAAGAAGAAGAAGAAGAAGAAGAAGAAGAAGAAGACCACATCTGGTTAAAGTGATCAAAATGATCTCCTGCTGTCTAGGGAAGGAGATGGGCTTGTAGGAACTTGGCAGCATCTCAGACTCGCTCAGATGTGTTGACATTTCCTCCATCCCTATACAAAGGCTCCTCCGGGGACAAGTATATACATTCCTGCAGGATTACTTGTTTGCTTGGACTTTCTATGATCAATATCCACTAAAAGGGAGGGAAAATATCCATCATCTAACAAACATCTGGATGGTGTTCAGAAACAGGCAGAACTGTTTCCTGGGCCAATTTCTACTCTAGGCATAATCAGTGACTCACTGTGACCTTGAATGAGCATAGGTGACCTCTATCCTTCTAAGAAAGCATCTACTCCTGAGGATCCAGCATGTCACAAGCCACATCACTGACAAAATGTTTCCCGCTGCCACAGTCTGAGATGGAACATCTCTCCAGATGGACCCCTATCTAGCCTGCCTCCTACCTTCTGATTTAGACAGACCTACCACTCAGGTTGAAGCCACAGACTAGGATATGAGACCATGGCCTGGCCCCGCCACTGGATTTAAATTCTTCTGACTTCCCGTCCCACAACTAACAAACACCAGAGCGTGACTGGAGAGCGACATGCATCAAGATATCCATTGCACAGTCTCATGATTGTGTCTCAGCTAGCACTGCTAGAGGACAGAAAATGCCAAGAATGCTCTGGAACATCCAAACAAACAGCGGATATATGACACAGAACACAGTATCACGCCAATGAGAGCCAATGTCAGAGTACAACGAAGAGGTTGGAAGCTGGAGAAACTCAGCAGTTAGGAACGCTGCTCTTCCGGTTTACCAGAAACCACATAACGTGGCTCACAATTATCTGTAACTCCAACTCCAGGAGACCCAATGCCTTCTTTTAGACTCTGTGGGTACCTACACATATGATATATATTCCCACAGACATTCATACACAAAAATGAAATGTTTTAAAGAGATGAAATTATTTGGCTTGTTCTTTTCTCTGTGTGTACAGTAACTACACTGAACAGAACATTATAAACCAATACTTGCTGGATGCCTGCCGCATCAGTCACTGTTAGTTGCCAGGCAAACAGCTTTGAAAGAACCCAGTGTTGTTCCTTGTTCTTACAGTCACAGAGCTTCTTGCACATAATTATGGAGATAGTGCCAGGCTATAAGCTGTGAAGTTCACTGGTTAGGGGAGTTTATGTCAGGGGACAAATCAAACCCAGAAGAATCAAGGAAAGCTTCCCTGAGGACATGGTACTTAAGCTGACCCCAAGAAATAAGCTAGAGTAAGGAAAATTCCTAGTCAGTGTGTGTGGGACCCTCAAAGTACAAGGAAGTATGGGATACTTGAAGGTACAAAGCAAACGCTATTGGGTAGTGAACAGCACGTAAGATAATAGTAAGATAATAGGTAAGATATAAGGAGAGGCAGAATTCTACATGGTTGAATAGGGAGGAAAACTGGGCTTTAATCTAGACTGCATCCTCTCAGGGAACGTAGGATCAGTTGTCCATCCATACAGAAATACTTTGTAGAGCTAACAGCTGGAGTCAGCTCAAGGCTTCTTTCTGGGACTATAGTTAAGCTGTCTAGGGACAGAACACAGAATGGTTTCCAAGAAGCCCCCACTATCTTTCTTAAAGCCAAAAGAAAACAAAATATTCATCACAAATAGCTCAGCTTAGGATGAGGCTTTATTCATGGGAAATTGGCAATGTGGGTCACATCATCCACCAGCCTCAGACCCAATTGGTCAAATGGGTTTCTTCTGATGCTTCTGCATCCATTCCCTAGTTGACTTTAGAATCTTAGAGAGACAATGATCCCTATATAAGTGTGTGTGCATGCATGCGGATTGCTTATTATACATATTGACAAACACCCTTTTTTGTTTATTGCTTTCGTAGACAAAGTTTTATTCTGTAGCCCACGTGAGCCTAGAAACCCACTATGTAGCCTAGGCTAGTCTTAAACTCACAGCAACCTTCTTGTCTCTGAGTGATCAGGTCACAGGTATGATCACTGTTACCCATATTGTAGACAGTTTTAGTAAGAGTCTGATCCAGTAGGCCTTAGCTATTTTATTTGTCAAAACAAAGACACTGTGGAAACAAAGCCCAAATTTTTCATCTGCTTGTCAATATTCTTCTGTTCTTTGAAGAACAGAGGAAATTCTAAGCAAAAATTTCAGGAGAGAACAGAGATGTAACCCGAGACTTCAGTCAGTGTTTAGAAGGTGGATGTGATGGGCCTATCCTACTGTATGTGACAGGCAGTGCTAGAGACTGACAGCCTACAGGTGTGTGGTGGCTCAGCCCAGTGGTGGCTCACTGCACACATGCAGTCACCAAGCCCTTGCAATGCAGTAGATAAAAACTGAAATGCGCAAAATATGTGGAAGATGTCAAGGACCCAATGTAGTTCATTAAAAACTACACATACAAGTCATACAAGTCAGAGCCTGGATACACCGGGAGAGGCAAAAGTATGAAGGTGCCCTTGCCAGCTTATTCTCTCTCTCTCTCTCTCTCTCTCTCTCTCTCTCTCTCTCTCTCTCTCTCTCTCTCTCTCTCATATATGTATTCATATACATGTATATGGGAGTGTTTTTGTATCTGTGTGTTTGTGTGTAGGCCAGATTGATATCTGTATTATGTAGCTGCTGCCTCTAAATTTCACCATGTCATCCTGGAGGGGAGATGGATAAAACTCTCAAAGCAAATGAGCATGACGATGCTTCAGGAGCTCCTGACACTTGCAAGGCCCTTCCCCCACAGATACATAAGTAGTAACAGCTGCAGAGGAGTGGAGAACCTCAACCTGCTGAGCTGCCTGCAAGTCCTGCAGGAAGTTCTAGACATACAGCTTTCATTGAGTTGTCACCAGCACAAGGGTGGGCTTCCAATGGAGCAGCTGCCTTGTGTCACCGTGTTCCTAGAAGTAGCCCTGATAACTCACTGGTTTACCAACCAGTGGTCTCGAGGGCAGTCACTTCTCCTGTCTGTTGTCAGTGACTTATCTAAGGTAAAGAGACATTTAGTCCGTCTCCCCAAGATAACTCAACAGAACATTTCAGGGTCTGCCTCAATGACTCTCCAGTTTTGGCTTTTGAGACAGGGTGTCTCATTGAAGCTGGGGCTCACTAACCCAGCTAGACTAGATAGCCAGCAAGTCATATAGGTTCTCTTTCTGCCTCTCCAGGCCAGGAGGTCAGATGTACATAGCTTTTACATAGATGTTGGGAATCCAAATTCAGATAGACATGCTGGAATGGCATGCACTTTGCCAACTAAACCATCTCCCCAACTCCTATACATTGCATTTTTAATGAGTCCTCTAGAAAATGTAAAGGTTCCTATAAGGCTGTCTTAGTTAGGGTTTCCATTGCTGTGAAGAGACACCATGACCAAGGCAATTCTTATAAAGGACAACACTTCACTGGGGCTGACTTACATATTCAGAGGTTCAGTCCATTATCATCAAGGCAGGAGGCATGGCCACATGCAGGAGGGCATGGTGCTGGAGCAGCTGAGAGTTCTACATCTTGATAGGAAGGCAGTCAAGAGAAGACTGTTTCCAGGCAGCTAGGAAGAGAAGTTTTAGGCCCATCCCTCCCCATAGTGGCACACTTCCTTTAACAAGGCCACACCTCTTAACAGAGCCACTCCCTGAGCCAAGCACATTCAAACCACCACAGATCCTGTGTTGTATCTCTAGTGGACAGCACTGAGCCAAAGTCACCCTCCCTTTCTGCAGGTAGAAAGGTTGAGAGCTCTGTTCAGAGTAAAATCAGAACAAGGGCATTAGTGGCACTAATGGTAGGACCCTCTGTATGTGAAGGAGAACCTTGTGGAAGCTAAGTACCCAAACTAGGATCAAGGTCTCTCTCTCGCTTACCAGGTAAGCCATGGCAAGGGTCTCTGCTTGCTGTGGGTCAGTTTCCCCCTTTGCTACAGAGGGGCCTGGCTGAGATGGGAGCTGGGTCCTCACACTTCATGCTCTCTGGTCCTCTGCCCAGTCACCTCAAGGCAGGCCATCACTCAGACTGCAAGGGATGAGAGGCTAATTTCTATCTGTGTCTCCAGAGAAGGAGCCTGGGAGGAACCCAATGGCTGACACATGTCAGAGTGTCACAATATTGATGATGTTCCCAAGAACACCGAGGCTGCCTGCCGCCACAGCTGACTGAAGCGTGAGTGCTTGCTGAGCCAACTCTGTCAGTCTTGATTTTTACCACTGAGGTTTGCTTTGACAGAGATGCTTCTGCAGAAGAAAGGGGGATATATTTACTGACCATTTACTCTGTACCCAAGACTGGGCAAAGTTCTCTGCTGGGAGTTAAAAATCCTACACAGAGTGTCTTGGAGTGTAACTTTAAGGAGGAATTTATAGAGATGCTCAAGTCAAAATGACCCCACTGGACAGCAGCAATCACTTTTTTGCACTAGATCAAACCAGTCAACATTCCAGCATGGATGGGGAAAGGTGTCACAAGACACTACCTGGAGCTGAAGAGCTATCGACTGTTGTTGGATGCTGCCAGAGACAGACAGAGAGTCAGTTTTATACAAGTTTATGATGACTAGTGGATTTCCCATGCTCCAGTGAATGGCCCTAACCCCATGTTCATATGGGCATTAAATAGGTTATATTGAAAAAAAAAAAAAGAGTGAGAGACAACCTGGAGTTCAGAGTGTGATGTAGTGGGGGGTTGTCTGGGAGGAGCAGGAGTCATAAAGGATGACAATCAAAATATATTTTTTAAAGAAAAAGAAAATGATGTTACCTGAATAAGAAAGGACACACACAATAAGCCTGGTGTTCTCAGGAGAGGACAGTTAGAATTAGTGAGAAGTAGCCACAGAAGGGAGCTGATGTAAACACGCCCATGAAAAGACAGTTGCATGCCTTCTGGGAAGTATGTATAAGCTGAGCAATGCCGGTGATTTCTGGAAGCAGGACAATCTAAGAGAGGCAAGGAGAACACCTAGTAGAGCAGTGGTTCTCAACCTATGGCTCATGACCCCTTTGGGGGTCAAATGACCCTTTCTCCAGGGTCATAGATAATTATGATTCAAAATAGTAGCAAAATTAGTTATGAAGTAGCAACAGGATAACACTGTGGTTGTGTGACCCCACAATATGAAGAAACGTATTAAAGGGTTGCAGCATTGGGAAGGTTGAGAACCGCTGCTCTAGAGCCATCAGACAGCCTAGCCCTGCGAGTGTCTTGTAATGTGCAGCCTCCAGAACTAATGTGATGTATGTGCCTTGCTTTAAGAAGCTCGGGGGCTGGGAGGTGACTCGGTGGCTAAACTGCCTTCCACGCAACCAGGAGGAGCTGAGTTTGATCTCTAGAACCCACATAAAATGTCCACCATAGTAAGGTGTGGCTGTAATCCCAGAGCTGTGGAGGCAGAAATGGGGAGAATCATTGTTACCCACTGGCCAGCCATTCTAATCTCGTTGATGAACCCCAAGTTTGGTGAGATACTCTGACACAAAAACTAAGGTGGGAAGAGCTTAAGGAAGATACCCAAAATCAACCTCTGAGCTACCCCTGTATACATGTATGTGCACATGTACATGGACACATATGCTCACACACATCCAAACCAATCCCGCCTTGTTTAGGATGCTTGATGCTAGATGACATCATTTCAGCCTATCTGCTCTGTGTGGTGAGCCATCCTGTTATTTTCTACTTTGCTGGTGGGTAAAGAGAGTAAAGGTCAAGTTTGTACTCTAGGATGATCAGGTTCACCTCCCACCAATGTCAGAATCACAGCTTTCTCAGCCCCGCCCTCCCTATGTTTAAGCTCACTGATGGCTTGCTACAGCTTATGTCCAGTGAGGCTGGGGAGTGTTAAAATCATAACTAGACACATAGATGACACAAGGGATATGTTTATTAAAGTCATTTATCAGCATATATTAACTATACATTAAAGTATATTTCATTACGGCATTTTCATACTTGGATGTTAATGTGTTTGATCATATTCAAACCCTATTTCCCTCTCATGAGAGCCCGCATGACCTGCTAATCTCCAAGTGGTTGATGGCTGGAGGTAAAGAGGTAAATTTGTCTTAATTAGCATAGTGTGGGGAGTAGAGACAGTCCCAGGTGGATGCATGTTGTTGATGTGGGCACGGCCATGTCAAAGGCCAAAGCTTCAGGCCCTCCTGAAAAATGGCAAAGCCTCCCTCCTGGTCTGAGTGGGGGATACATGGACCATGTACAGAAAGTGTTCACTGTAGCTTCCCCTCAACAGATGTTTACAGCTTACAGACTGCTCCCCTATAGAGAGTGCTCCTGCCAAGATTAGCTAGGTCTGCCTCCTTGTTCAGCTATATATTAAATACTCTGCACCTCCATGGGTGGGAAGTTTCAGGCTTGCCTATCAGAGAGCCCTGTTCACCCAATCTCTGCTTTTCTCTGTCCGTTCATCTGTCATTTCTTTCGTTGCTAGCTGGCCAAGTCAGATCCCTCTTGCAAGGCCATGCAAGGATGGACACTACTGGTCCACTGCCCATGTTTCTGTAAACAACACCTCACTCATGTTCCTATAAGAAACCCTACTGGGACCCATTGAGTCACACAACAACAAAAGATTGAAGACACAAACTGGGGGACATAGAAATCTCAAACCCTACACTGCTCTCAGTATCTGTCAAGTGAAGAACACACCAACCCTCAAAGAAGAGGAGTCCTGTCCAAAGCTATGAAACTTCAGGGCAGTGTGAGCTCATGACTGCAAGTGCAGCCAACCACAGGGCAGGATGCGCTGTGGTGTAACGCAGTGGGCTCTCTCCCCTTCAATTCAGTCCTCAGAGTGTCCCTGGCTCACCTTCTTCACCCAAGGTTTGTTCTCTCCCCTCTTCTCACTCGTCAGTGACTGCCATCAAGGGTGTGAAAGGCTTGGGCGAGTGGTTGCACACTTTCACACTTGTACCATTTTGTGTGTCTTGTCATGAATCAGTGGAGATTCCTGCATGACTGTGGGTGTTGGAGTAGAACGGGAGCAAGCTGAGCTGATGGCTGTATGGCTGATTTATAGAACATGCTGAATAAGCCTCCGTGGCTAATTTGATAGTTTCACTGAGATGGCGGGGAATGAGCTGGAGACAGAGGCTGATAAGAAATGCCTGGAAGATTGTCTCTCTATTTTACTCTGTAAAACAGATGGCAATGTTCTCTCCAACAGTGAAGACAAGGCAGTGAGATCAGGGAGTTGAGGACTTTGAGGACGATAGTATGGGACAAAAAGTTTGCCAGAATAATGAGAGACTCAGGACAGAGAGAAAGAGCATCCAGAAATGCATGGTAGACAGAGGTTGAAAGGTTAGTAATCAGGCAGTTTGGAAGTGGAGAGAAATAGGTAACCAGATGTGGCATCTCTCTCTTTAGTTCCAGGACAGCTCACCAGCATGGAGACTACATCCATACAATGGGGCTCAGACTCAAGAACCCAGGTGTCACCTCCTCTACTTACAAACTATCCTCAACACTTTTGTCTCTGCTTACACTGATGGAAGTACTCCTTAACTCATCCACATCAGACCAAGAGCATTCTGGAAGGGGATCACCCTCCTAGCACCTTCTATGCAGTCTCCCCATGTGAACCAGAAGGCACAGTGGATAAGAGCTTGAGTTCTGACATCAGACAGCTTGGGTTCCAACCCCAGATCAACCCCTCATAACTGGCCGAACCAGTAAGCCACCAAGGATCTATCAGCCACAGACTCTGTATCTACAGACCAGAGATTCCACTTAATAAAATGGCTCTAGGGTTCAGATAAAATAGCCCCAGTCCTCACTTGCCATAACAGATAATCGGGTAAATTCATTATAGCAATGATTTTTAGATCAGAATGCAAGGTAATTGTTTGGGTTCTGCCTTAACTCAAGAGAGTAAAAATTTAGTGGAGGGGCCCAGAGAGAAGGCAGTAAGAACATGAGCCACAGTGAGCTGGAGGCTGGTCCCCCTACCCCCACTCCCACCCAGTGGTGCCTGAGGAGAGGCTGCTTGCCAGGGCCTTTGGGTCTAGAAATCTCCAACGTAATTGAGAAATATGTTCTTCATGCATTCCTAATTGGAGCACGGCAGATGGCAGCGGTGTTTGTTTAATGAAATATGTCCATTCGATTAAGCTTGGGCATTGGGGATTTAGAGCTTCAATGCAATTTTCGTTGCTACCCCTCCTTCTGGGAGACAAGGGTAGTTTCAGGGATTTTAACGAACTTGGATCAAAGGTTGGAGAATGAACAATGGTAGTGGAGTATAGAAACCTAAAGTTGAGCTTGTGAGTCTATGGCTTTACCTAGTGTCCCTTGTGATGAGTGTCCATTGTGGTTTCTCTTGGGTGAGTCTGGGCTTAGGTGGGGCAGAGGGTAAATTACTCAGGTGACTGATGAACAAACCAGTCCAGAGCGATCAGAACCCTCACCAGGCTGCAAAGTGGATGTTTCTTCTATGTCTTGTTCTGTCTCTTTCCAAAATGCCCTTCTGCATGGAACTTGAGGTGATGGGTTTGTGCAAGTGTGAGGTTCTGAGCTCAGATTCAGAATACCCCAATTCAAATCATGTCAGTGTGGTACATGCCTGTAACCCCAGTGGCCAGGAAGAGAGAGACAGAAGGATTCTAGGAGTTTATTGGTCAGCCAGTCTGGCTAATCAGTGAGTGCCAGGTTCAGTAAGTGACCCTGCCTTAGAAATTAAGATGAGCAACAATAGAGAGATCTCAGTGTCTACTTCTGATATTGACACATGCACACATACCCACGTGTGTGTGGACACACATACACAAAGTAAAAGTCCTTTCATTGTCCTTTCAGAAAGGAGAGGGTGACTTGCCATTGCTTTTTCCCAGGTGTGGTCTGCAGCCTGCACTTGTTTCTCCTTGAGAGATAAGTTCAACCACAGAGTCAAGGAGTAAACTAAGACCCTTCATGAACATCCTGAGCATCTATCCTCATCTCCATCTCTAATGCTAATTTTACCTAAAATTCAGCCACACGGCAGAAACCCACTGTGATGTCTATTCCTGGCTGTCAACTTGACTACATCTGAAATGAACTACAATCCAGAAATAGAGGGCACTCTTTTGATCCAGATCTTGAGACATAGTGGCGATAAACACTTAGGCCCAGGCAACATAGTACATGCTTTTAATCCCAGGAGACTGAGGCAAGCAGATCTCCTATGACCTGCTAATCTTCAAGTGGTTCATGGCTGGAGGTAAGGAAGTAAATTTGCCTTCATTAGCATAGTGTGGAGAGGCAGAGGCAGTCCCAGGTGAATGTGTGTTGTTGATGTGGGAACAGCCATGTCAAAGGCCAAAGCTGCAGGTCCAGACTAATACACCCACTCGCCATTCTTTAAAAATAACCTTTAATGCTGGTGTTCTGCACTGTATGGGGAAGACTTTCCCCTTCTAAACAAGACTGCCGATAGTTGGGTCTCTCTTTTAAAGTATGATTGACTCACAGATTTCCCATGTCTCCAATCTAAAACACATATGGAAGCATAAAAGAGCCAATCCAAGTAGAAATAGCAATGTTAAAAGTATCACAACAATTATCTTCAAATTATACTGCAGAGCCATAGTGAGACAGACATGCAGATCTGTGAAATTAGAACACGAGGCCCAGCAATAATCTCGTGGAACTATAACCATGTAATTTTCAATGAAAGTGCCAAAGGTGTATGATGGATAAAGAAGAGCCCCTTTATCAAGTGATAGTAGGGAAGTTCCACACATTGAAGGATGAAACACTGTACCAAAAAACCAACTCAAAATAATTCAGAGGCCATAGACATTTGAATCTGCCAGAGAGAGCACAGGAGAAGCTACGCCATACATGCACGAGCAATGACGTTCTGAATCCAACCCTAGTAGCTGAGGAAAAAGCAGAAAGAACTGACAGATGGAGAGACATGCAATTACACAGACAAGAGAGTCACAAAGCGGTGAATGACGGTCTATAAAACAGCAGAAAATCTGTGCAGCTGCTCATGTGGCATGGTATTAATATTTAGAATATAGAAAAAACACAAAATATCAAACACCAAAATAACTAGTTCCACCAATAAATGGTTAAAGTGAATCAAACAAATACTCATTAAAAGAAGAAACATGAATTACCAGTGAGTATCTCAAAATTGCTTAGCAATTTTAGCTACTGGGATATGCAGATATAGAGGTAAAAAAAATCAAATTATAAGGGGCTGAGAATGTGGCTCAGAACTTAGGAGGGCTTGTTGCTCTTGCAAAGGACCCAGGTTTGATTCCCAACCCCACACCAGGAGTCTCATAACTGCCTATATCTCCAGTTCTAGGGTACCCAACAGTATCTTCTGGCTTCTTCATTCCTGAGTACTTTTTGCAATGATGCACATATAGACATGCATGCACACACATACAGGCATAAATAGACATAAATAATTAAAAATAAGTCTCATATTTAAAAATAAAATAAAATCCTACAGTGAGATTCCATATCACCTATTCAGAAATGCTGCCATAAAAAAAAGGACCAGACAAATGGGTGGAGCTGGAGAACATCATCCTAAGTGAGGTAACCCAGTCTCAAAGAACACTCATGGTATGCACTCACTGATAAGTGGATATTAGCCTAGACTCTTGGAATATCCAAGACACAATCCACATATCAAATGATGTCCATGAAGAAGGAAGGAGTGGTCCCTGGTTCTGGAAAGGCTCAGTGCATCAGTGTAGGGGAATACTAGAACAGGGAAGTGGGAAGGGGTGGATGGGGGAACAGGGGGAGGGAAAAGGGCATGTGGGACTTTTGGGGAGTGGGGAGCCAGGAAAGGGGAAATCATTTGAAATGTAAATAAAGAATATATCAAATAAAAAAAGGACCAAAAATGACAAATATTAATGAAGATACAGGGAAGGGCCCTTTGCACATAGCTAGTGGGAATGCACATTTGAGAAACCATAATGGAAACTAGTGTGCCAGTTCCTTCAAAGACTAAAAATAGAACTACCTTATGACCCAGCTATATTCCACTCCTGGGAATATACCAGAAAGAATTGGTAGTGGCACACATAGAAACACCTGCGTATGTGTTGATTATAGCACTGTTCACTATAGCCACATTGTGGTACTGTTCATAAACAGACTACTGCATAAAGGAAACAATGTGGGGTGGGGCTGGGAAGATGGCTGCATAGTTATGAGAGCTAGCTGCTCTTCAGTTCCCAACACCTTGTTCAGGCTCACTACTGTCTGTAACTCCAGTTCCAGGGCATCCAATAGGCTCTCTGGACTATGCAGTTACCTGCACATACATGTGCATACCCGTATATAGATATACACACAAACACATATACACACACAGAGAGCACATTTTTTTTTAAAAAGGCAATGAAATGGAGTTTTACTCAACCATAAAGGGGATCATGGGCTGGAGAGATGGCTTAGTGGTTAAGAGCACTGACTGCTTTTGTGAAGGTCCTGAGTTCAAATCCCAGCAACCACCTGGTGGTTCACAACCATCTGTAATGAGATATGATGCACTCTTCTAAGGAGTCTGAAGACAGCTACAGTGTACTCACATATAATAAGTAAATAATTAAAAAAGAGGATTCTAGTGTGCCTTCTTCCCCCCCCCCCAGGAAAATAGAAATAGTGATCATCAATCATCACATTAAGAGAGAAAGCCAGGCTCAGACAGACACCAGGTTGGTTGGTTGGTTGTTTCTCATTTTGTAAAGAATACTTGAACATATAAAGAGAACTATTTGAGAAGAGGCAGTATATCATAGGAGAGATGGGGGAGAGGGCAGCATGTGATCTGTACACATATCTATGGGGAAGTGTCACAGTAAGATGCTGATACGGTATAATTGACATTTGCTAATTGAAGTACCATTACAGCGCCTGGAGAGATGGCTCAGCAGTCAAGAGCACTTGCTGCTCTTTCAGAAGACTCAGTCCCTAGTACTCACAATCACCAGCTCTGGGCACCCTCTTCTGGCCTCTTCAGGCACTGCACTCTCATGCATACATAGACACATACAATTTTTAAATAAATAAAATGACAGACCCCACTAAAAATATGTCATATATCATAATTCCATCCATTATAAATATACAATTTAGTTGCATTTACACTTGTAGAATAAAATTTATGATTTACGTTTTAGAGCTATCTATCATCCTCCTGTTTAGTGTGAAAACAATTTGAAGAACACAATTTTTTTTAAACTTTTTGAAACAAGGTCTTATGTAGTCCAGGTTGGCCTCAAACTCATTATGTAGGAAAGGATGACCTTGAACCCTTGATCCTCCCACCTTCCCTCTTCCTGGACTGCTGGGATGACAGATGTGTACCACTGAAGCCAGGTAATACAATAGTAAGGACTGAATCCAGGGCATTGTGAGTGGCAGGTAAGCACTCTACAAATTGAGCCATGCCCCTGCCCCTGTCTGTCAATCACAGAACACTCGGTATCCAGAAATAAATAATGGCTGGATAAACAATAGATAAATGAAAGATAAAAACTAATGTCAGTCCCACAAAATGCTGAAATTGTCTTATCAACTAGAGCAGCCTGAGGGTGACGCTTGCATTTCCTTCCACACTCTCCATTCACATTTTGACGTTTCACCTACTTTATCCGTGTGGCTGTTATGAAGGATTTACTCTGCCAAGATAAATAAGACCTTAAACCATTCAAGGAGCCAAAGAACTGGTGCTGGGCATGTATGGATAACTCTGGCATATCTAGAAACAGATTTCCCCAAAATGAAGCTAAGCTTTCCCCAAACACTTCAGATCCCTACAACCGATTCTCCAAAATGTGCTCATGTGGAAGCCTTCTCTTCAGCTGTTGTATTCATTTTCCCTAAGGAATCATTTTTTGGGGGTGGGCAGAATGGAAGAAGGCCTGTGCTCCAGCCATAATTATGCCAACAGCTACACGACCCAGGGTGGTTCCCTGTGTGTCTCTGAGCTGGACTTGTCTGTTATCTGTCCCTGATCTGACTTGGAGAGGCAGAGGTTCCCAGAAAGCTAAATAAAGCATGTGAGAAGTACGTGCGTCTTGGATTCTTGTCCTGCTGCTATGATAAATACTCAGATATTGGCCCACTGTTCAAGGGTATGGTCCACTGCAGCGGGGATATGAAGGCAGCAGGAGCTTAAAGCGGGGGCTCACACTGCATCCACAGTCAGAAAGCAGAGAGCGATGACTGCATGCCAGCATTCAGCTTTTATTCTCTCCATCTCTACAGTCTAGGGAATGACGTCACCCACTGTGACGTGTCTTCCCATGTCCATTGAGACAACCAAGACCAACCTCCACTTGTCCAGCAGCTCTTCTCCCACGTAAGTCTAGATTCTGTCGCATTGTAAAGCAGCCACACTAAGCAAATGCGATATGTTTTAATTGGCTATCATTCTCTCTTATTTACATCAACTATCTCATTTGTTTAAAGGAACTTTTGTCATGAAGAAACTGGTGGTGTTATCTTCAATTGGACATTGAGTATATGGTGCCTTCATGAACAATGCCAGCATACCTAACCTAAAGAGATCTCTGCTCTTTCTCAATGCCTACTCTTAGTTTACACATAAGTACAATTTTTTCATTTCTCAAACCATAGCATATTAAAAATGAAAGTGAAAAGAGAAGGGCAGGAGATGTTAAAACTCATTCCACTTGCAATCCCTTCTACCAAAAGCAAAACAAAACAAAACCAAAAGAAACAACAAAAAATCCTTTTGTGCAACTATAATAACTAAATACTTTTAAAAATCCTAAATATGCGACTAAATACCTAAATACTTTTAGGTAATGGGTACCACAACAGGCTAAAGTTTACTCTAGTTTTCTTTCTGTTGCTGTGACAAAACACTCTGACTAAAAGTATCTTAGCAGAGGAAATATTTATTTGACTTATACTTCCAGGTCACAGTTCATCATGGCAGGAAGTAAGGGCAGAAACTCAAGGAAGAGCTTGAGACAGAAACAGTGGTTGCTGGCTGCTTCTGTGGCTTACTCTCTGGCTCATGCTCAGTTAGTTTCTTACACAGCCCAGGCCCACCTGCTCACAGTCAAGATGGCTCCCCATAGTCATGCCCCTATGCCAAGCTAATCTGGGCAATCCCTCAATCTCTGTGTTCCTATCAAATGACCTTAGGTTGTGTCAAGTTGATAGTCAAAGCTTACTAGAACAAAAATAAAGCATTTGCTAGTAAAAAATCATAAATAAATATATTCTAAACCAATTATTTGGCATATATATAACTTTAACGTTTTATTAAGGACCAAAACAAATTTGAATATTAGTGAGATGACTGCATTTGTTTATGTTTACACAAAGAATAAATCCTAGCTAAATATTGGTACTACAGAATATGACACATCTTCAATTTTTTTAGAGTTCATTGGTATTATGATCATTGATTACTACATGGTATAAGACAGAACCATCTTCAGGGCTGTTTTAGAAATTATTGGAAATTCTGCATTAATGCCAAGTCAAAACTTAATGATTTTTTTAATTTGAATCAGCAACTCAAAGAACTATTTTTTTAAATCAAAGCATCTAACACAATATCATCTAGTAGAAAACTGATTTGACACATTGGGAAGAATAGCAGAAAATACTAAGAACTTCTGTTTTCTGTAATTAAGTTATTTAAAGACCAGAACACTTTTTGTGTGTGATGACAACATTGTAATTCATAATACAGAATAGTCTTGAGTCAAAGCCAATGTGTTTCTGGCAGAGTACACTGATGTTCTGTGGGACAGCTTCCCCTACAATGGAGAGTGTGTGCGCTGAGTGTTCAAAATACAGACACAACACAAGCAAAAGCACCAAGTAATGGCTCTGCTCATTACTCTTTAGATTTTGAATTTGTGAGTCCTTGCATTCTCAGAAATGTTTCCTAAAGTCTTGTGCAATATCTGCACACCATCATACAAGCCCATGAGCCACAACCCACAGTTTAGAACTGAGGAGGTTGGCCTGGGATGATGGTCAACTTTATCACAATATAAAAACACTTGGGACTGAGTCTCTGTGAGAGATTGCCTAGGTTAGCTTGGCCTGTGACCGTGTCTATGGGAATTGTTTTTGGTGATGGTAACTGATGGGGGAAGACCTGTCCACTGTGGGTAGCGCTGTTTTCCTGGGCAGGGATTCTAGATTGTACGAGAATGGAGAATATAAGCTAAGCATTGCTATTGTTATCTGTTCTGGACTGTAGGTGTGATGTGAACTCACAGCCTCTGCATAGTCAAGTACTATTTTCATTTGAAGCCACCGCTGTGTCTCTGAAGCCTGAGAGAATACCCAGCACAAGATCATATGTGCCATTGCTACATTAATAAGTGCCAGGGCAGTACCCTACCTATAATATGGGCACGATAATGTGACACTCTGCAAAAGTCAACATAATTTTTATTTCTTCACTGGGCAACAATGATAAGAGAATATAGAGAACTCTGAATGTTCTTTTTCCTTTTAATAATTATTATTTCGTGATTTTACATTTTTCTTTCATTTTATTAGGCCTTTGAGAATTAGTTGCAATCCATATATCCATCATATCCACACCACAATTCCTCCCAGACCTACCCCTGACTTCTCTATCCATCTAACTCTGTGTCCTCTTCTTGTTTTCCTTCTTAAACCAATGAAAATCTGATTCCCATGAACAAATAATTATGGTGGCAAGACAGGAAGTCAGCTGTTTAATCTACTGAGTGAGAAGCACAGTTCAGGCTCACTCCCGAGAGCTGTCCATGTTCTCACCCAGGGCAAAGTGCTTGTTGTGACAGGAGAACTGGAGCCTGAAGACGGCAACCAGGTTTACTAAATTAAACAAGCTCTATTTACAGATGCTCGAAGAAAAGAGTTGATTCACCGCTAATAAGAGTTAAAATCCAAATGGACAATTTTCCTCTGCCCCCAAACACTTAGTCCCCCAGCAAAATTGTTCACAGCACACTTTCTGAGTCCCGGGAGATGGCTCCAGCTCAATTAAACCTGATTTTGTCCCTGGGATCTGAAGTGAGCTATGAAATTAAGAGAATTGACTCTGTCAGGCTTCATGTTTCCTCCCTTTTCCACCCAAGAAATTAACTCCTCATCAGACTGACAAATAGACATTGCACCTGGTTGTCATTGCTATAAATGTGTGTCCCTCCATAATCACCCTTCTTAATTATCCAGGGATGCTCGAGGACAGAGACAGTAATGCTGTTAATTCCTTGCCTAATGGAGTAACTGCTACATGGTAGATGCCATTTATCAAGGGGAAGACTATGGACAGAGCGACAGATAATTGTAATTATAATCACAATAGTGGTGGCAGAAATCATTAGTGGGTCTAAGACATGGGTGGGTGATGCATTGACCAGTGCTTATGCACCCAATGTAACCAACATAGTGATTTTCACACTGAAGACAGGAAAACAGATTCGGTGCCTACCACACACCACCACATAGTATGTCCTGATATATCACGGACCCCCGCAGACACTGTGAATTCCACAGGTAAAGCGAGAGTCTCAAAGTGGACACTTTGAATAAGCACTGTCTAAAGTGCAAGGTTCAGAGTATACCTTTTGAGTAATCGCAGTCCCTGAGGGAACAAAGCTGTGAATTTCCCTGGCCGGAGAGGATTCTAAACTCTAAATCTCAGGGCAGCTCTATCTTTGCTTTTTCTTTGATCTATTTCTCAGGTATTTCTGATATCTGGAGCTATATGCAACCAGGCAAGAATGTTTATTAAAGATTCATTCCTTAAACTACAGTACTGGCCAAAACACCTCGGTTCTAGGCGCCATCGCTTTGCTTAGTAGTCTACATACTTCTATTGATCTTTTGTGGCTATGCTAATAAGAGTGGCACTGACATTGGGAGACTCTGATTTAACAGGTTCCCTCAGAGAGAGCCAGGTGATAATTAGGTTACTCACTGAATCTCATTAAGACCTAAAGAGTCAGGTTTGCAGTCCGTTTAAGGATGTCTCCCAGAAATGTTTCCTACCTGGCTGATTTTACATTTCCTCTTGGTAAATGGTTATTGCTAATTGTCTTTTGTGCCCGCTATACTGAATACATCCTTTGATATGTAAAGATCTCATGTTTATAATGCTCTGGCTGAGTGCAACTGGTGGCACTCAGACACCAAATACACGGAGATTCTACACCCTTTTCTGTGTCCTGGTGTTCTGTTTGCCACGCCGCCTGGAACCCGTACTTTCCTGCTTAGAAAAAGAATCCTAGCCCCGACTTCGAGAGAGTGTGGTCCGCAACATTGATACTAAAAGGAAACTTCCAGAACAAACTTCATACTTAAGACAACTGACTCAAACATGTGACAGGCCAAGATGTTAAGCATCGAACAAGTGCTTCTAGAAACTGTGTTTTCAAGTTGGAACATCTGCAGGTGGCTTTTGAGTGGAGAAAAAGTCACTTCTCTTTCAGGGAAGGTGGTAGATTTTCTATGCCCCAGGGATTAACTCCATACAAAAAATGCATATGGGCAACATTAATGTGATTCAGCTGAATAATAAATAATAAATCATGTATTTGGCAGAAAAGTATGTTGTGCAGGTTCTAGAGACAGTTGGAGGAGAATTGGGGATAGGATTACAAGGTGTGACCAATTATACACATTATATACATAAAAATATATGTTATGTACATATGTAAAAATTTTCCAGAAATAAAGCCGGGCGTTGTGGCACATGCCTGTAATCCCAGCACTTGGGAGGCAGAGGCAGGCAGATTTCTGAGTTTGAGGCCAGCCTGGTCTACGGAGTAAGTTCCAGGACAGCTAGGACTACACAGAGAAACCCTGTCTTGAAAAAAAATTTTCCAGAAATAAATAAAAATGCCATTTAAGAAAGAAAAACCAATTTGACCTCATATGGATTCCAGATGTCTACATTGCAAAACTACTATTCAGAGAATGAAAGATAACCCATGGGCTGGGATAAAAGGTAAGCAGAACCTGTCTGAGAAAGGGCATATTTCTAGAACACAGAGCAAAGACTCAGAACTCAGCACTAAGTAAAGAAACAAGCAGATGTCCAAACAGGCCAAATATTCAGACAAACCTTCATCAAAGGCACAAACAGACACTGTAATCCGTGCTATAGAATTGCAAAGCGAGCAAAGATAGAATGATGAGGTCCAAAAGTCAGGATCTGTATCTATCATTTTTCTGTTGCCAATGCAAAACCACTCAGGGAACATCAACTTAAGAAGGTGTAGTGGTTTGAATAGGTATGATCTCCATAGACTTGTATGTTTGAATACTTGGTCCATAGTGGGTAGCACTATTAGAAGGTGTGGCCTAATTGGAGGAAGCACACCACTTTGTAGGTGGGCTTTAAGGTCTCATAGCTTAAGTTACAGCTAGTGACATAGTCCTCTTCTGCCTGTGGATCAAGATGTTAGAACTCTTGGCTCCCCCAGCCCCGCCTCTGCCCATACACAGCCATGCTTCCCACCAGGATGATAATGGACTGAACGTCTGGACCTGTAAACCAGCCCAGATTAAATGTTTTCTTTATAATAGTTGCCTTGGTCATGATGACTCTTGATAGCAATAAAATTTCAACTAAGACAGAAGGTTGGTTTTGGTCTCCTGGTTTCAGAGGCTTTGGTCCGTGGTAACATTGTTTCAAGGACTATTGAAAGGCTAAACTGTCATGACTCCAGCCAAGAGCAGAAGAACCCTACTTGATTCATGCAGTCCAGAAACAAAGAATGAAAGAAACCCAGGACGATACACCCTTTGAGAGGAAACCCCAAATGGCCCGCTTCCTCCAGCCAGGGCCTACTTCTTGATGCTTCCACTATCGATCAATAGCCCATTAAACTATGACTCTGCCAATAAATCAATGCATTCAGGAAGTAAGGACTCCCATGAGACCCTTATCTCTCACTTCTGAACACTGCTGCACCGGGACCAAGCCTTCAACAAACAAACTTTTGGGAAACATTTTAGACTCACATGATTTATAGGGTACCGACTTTACTCTGGTCTTCTAGTGACACACAGCATGACTATGCAAAGATAACTAACATTTCTTTGCTTTGCTTTGCTTTGGTTGCACTGATTTAAATCCAGAGCACTGGGGGCTGAAGAGATGGCTCTGCGGCTAAGAGCACATCCTGCTCATACAGAGGATCTAAGTTCAGTTCCTAGTGCTCGTGTCAGAAAGTTCACAACTGCTTCTAACTCTCGTTCCAAGGGATCTGATGCCTTCTTCTGGCCTTCACAGGTGTCTGCACTTATGTGCATGGGGAGGGAGAGAAGGACAGAGGGAGGGAAGGAGGGAGGGAAGGGGGAGAGAGAGAATTAGCAGTAAATCTTTAAACAAGCACAAGACAGTGAGAAAGGATGATGCCTCCATTTCCACCCACAAATAGCTGTTGTCATGTACTGCCTGGAGACTTTGACATTTCCGATTTATCCAGGATCCTCTCTTGCCTCCCTGAATCCCTGTTATGTCCTGGTTTGGAAAATTCTACCATTAATTCTTCATTCTTTACGATCTCGCAGCAGCGTGGCTGGAGCACAACATGATGTCCTTGAGCTTCAGCTCAAGTCCAGCAGATGAGATGGGGCAGACGAATGGCTCCTGTCCTGTGTGTCTCCTTGCTATATGACAGTGGCGTTTGGAATGGCAGACTAAGCAAGTGAGTTCTGCAGACAGGGAGAGACCTTGCTCCGTCAAGAGAAAGGTTTTCGTCTAGAACATGGGACAGTAATAAGATGGACTGGATTTTCGAAGAGCTTCGCCAAGCACAAAGCACAGGGAACAATTTAGAATGTGATTAGTCTGGCTTACAGTTAGAATGATCCTGGAAAAAGGCATATTCCACAGTCAAAGATAAAAGGAAGTGATAAGCAAAAACAGAATAAGCTTCCTACTCAGATCAGCACGGTGCCTGGATGATGACTTCCCCTGAATGTGAATGCCTCAGACCTTGAGGAGTCAGATGTGTCCTTGACTCTTTGAGATCCTCCCCTGTCGTTATGTATAACTAGAAAGTAGCAGAAACCATAAAACTCACTCTCTGTGTCTTGGGAAAGAGCTCTCAGTGCTCCAGTTCTCTCTCTCTCTCTCTCTCTCTCTCTCTCTCTCTCTCTCTCTCTCCCTCTCTCTCCCTCCCTCCCTCCCTCCCTCCTTCTCCCTCTCTCTCTCTTTCTCTCTCTCTTTCTCTCTCTCTCTTTTCCCCTTCCTCTCTCTCTCCCTCCCTCCCTCTCTCTCTCTCTCTCTCTCTCTCTCTCTCTCTCTCTCTCTCTCTCCCTTCATCCCTCCCTCTCTCTCTAGATTCTTCCCAGGGGAAGTATTACTGTCCAGAAATGACACTGAATTGGCTCAATGCCCCCTTTATGTCATGTTTCTGCTCCGCATCAGAGCCATCACTCTGGAATTCCATTTGGGAAATTTTTCATTTGTTTCCTGGCAAAACAACTGCGTAATTAACAAACCCTGATGTCCACATGAGTACTAGTGGTTTCCAGTCAGAGTGGGGTTTTCCCCCTGGAGACATGTAGCAAGATCTGGGGACATTTCTGGTTGGCACAATTTGGGTCTGGGGTGATGCTCCTGGAATGTAAGTAGATTCTAAGCATCCCTTGGTATGTAACTTAGCCTCCTGCAAGTCACTGCCTGGCCTCCAAAACCAACAGTACCAAAGCACAGACACACGTCTGTGCTGACCACATCTGTTTTCCCATCTGATTTTTATGATAGCCTGGGGATTAAAAAACGTGTCAACAGTTGGGGACAGTCATGCCCAACATTCTCCTGATAATGAGAGTAAATAGAAATGATGCTTGTCCTGTGAACCTGGGAAAACTGAGTCCTGGGACTTAAATAAGATAGTCAAAGGCTACAAAAATGAAGATATAGGGGACATCAAAATGGGGAACTTTTTATCACTTAGGGCTCCATCACTGTCAGCACATTTATAGGAAATGAAAGGAGGGTTTCATCCCTGGAGTTGATAAGCAAGATATAAAGAAAGTCTCATGGTAACACATAAACTTTCTAAGTATGCTAGAACATTCATTAGGGAAAAGGTCTCAGAGATGATCCTGTTTTCAAATATAAGAAATACACCCATTACCCCAGATAGGATCATTGAGAAATCCATCCCAAACAATGTTCCCTTTGTTGATCTGGAGAACAAACTGCTGGCTTTGGCAGCCTATAGGAACTTCCATGTGATCAGTATAAATAGAGGTTTTTGTTTATATGGTGTGTGTGTGTGTGTGTGTGTGTGTGTGTGTGTGAGAGAGAGAGAGAGAGAGAGAGAGAGAGAGAGAGAGAGAGAGAGAGAGAGAGAGAGAGATCATGTACACATGTTGCCAGAACCCCAGGACACTGAGTATCCTCCTCAATCATCCTTTACTTTATTGCCTTGACACAGAGTCTCCCACTGAACCAGGCAGGAGCTGGCCACAGCTAGTGAGTTCTCTTACCCACTGAGCCATCTCCCCAGTTCTATGGATGTTTCTACATAGTGTGTAAAGTGCCCACGAGGCCAGAATAGAACACTGGGTCCACTGGAACTTGAGTTATAGAGAGTTGGGAACTTCCTGGTTGGTGCTGGGAATTGAATGTGGGTCCTCTGTGCTCTTAAGCAGTGAGCTGTCTCTCCAGCACTGCCTGCCCCAGGAGCTTTTATAATGAAAACAAGTAAGGAGCATGAGAGACACAACAGGACAGGGGGCCTGGACGATGGAGCTCCAGCAATTAGAAAAGACCAAGAAGGTTGGAGGGAAAGGCTTGGAGATGACAGGAAGAAATAGAGAAATGAAGAGAAATTATACATATCCCTTGTGTTTTATGATTCCCATGAAAATCTTAGAGACTGAGGATAGATAATCTGTTATATACACTAAACTCAAAGTGGACTTTTGGAAATATGCTGGACTGAGACAATGACTCAATCAACAGCGTGCTTGCTGGAGAAGCATGATGTCCAGTTTGGATCTCCAGTGTCCACATAAATGCCAGACATGTATCCACAGAATTCCAGTCCAAGGGAGGCAGGGACAGGAGACCATGGAGCAAGCTGTCCTAGTAGACTAGCTGGATCAGGGGGTCTGAGATCAAGTGATAGAGCTTGCGTCCACACATAAGGTGGAGGATGATGAAGGAAGATGCCCCATACTTAAACCTCTGGCCTACACACACACACATACACACACACACACACACACACACACACACACACACACACACAAGTAAACATGAACACATACACACTGCATATACACGAATGCCATTATTCTCTGGCCAGAAATGGAATGTGTTATTACCATTTTTAAAGGAACAAGATATTAGAATGCAGAACATAACATTTTGCTGTACTTATAAGATAACTGCTATTAGCTATTTAAGCTACTTCCAATTCTAAGTACTGGTGGGTAGTGTATAACATAAGCTATTAAAGATTTAACTTTATTTTTTTTTTACAGAAAGTGGTAGGTATACAGAATAGGATCTTGGTTTTCACAGATGTATTTCTACTCTATACTCATAGTAGCCTATTAGTTTGTTTACAAACCATCCTTTTGTGTGGTCTATCACGTCTCCATCAGCAGGCATCTCCTTCCTGTACACGTCCATGTGATAATTCCCCAAAGAAAGATTGTAGTGGAGTTCTATAGACTTAAACAGGGGGACACTATTCTAGCTAGCATTAACTGCCAACCTGTCTCAGCCAAGAATCACCTAGAAAAAGACTTCATTAAGTAATCATCCTGTTTCAGATTAGCCTGTAGGCATGTGTACAGGGGGTTTTCTTGATTATCAATGGATATAGGAGGCTCCTGTCCACTGTGAGCAGCACAATTCCCTGCGTAGGTGGTCCTGGACTATATGAGAATGCTAGCTACACATGAGCCAAGAAGCCAGAGAGGGAGCCAGTAAGCAACATTCTCCAGTGGTTTCTGCCCTGACTTCCATCAGTGAGGGATTGTAACATGGAAGTGTTAGCCAAATAAACCCTTCCCTCCCCAAGCTGCTTTTGGTCAGAGTGTTTTATCACAGCCACAGAATAGAAACAGGACAGAAATGTGTATTTAAAATATGATAACCAAAAACCTCAAGTCACAACATCCAATTTTCTCTCCTCCCAAATGAGCGTCCTGGGTGGCTACTTTCTCCTTGAAGCAAGCCTTGATCTTCAACTTGGAAATAAGTTCTCATTCTAGACTTGTTTCCCCTTTTCCAAATGTACTCTCCAACTCTCTCTAATCAGTGCCACACTCACGTTCGAGTCAACTTCTCTTCTCCTGGTAATAGGAACCTATAAATGTGTGTGTGTGTGTGTGTGTGTGTGTGTGTGTGTGTGTGTGTATGAATTTATATGATTGTGTTGAATGTGTGTATATATGTGAGTGCATGAGAGTATGAATGTGTGTGTGAATAGGTGTATAGGGATGTGTGGGGGCACATGGGGGTTCCACTCCTGGGATAGGAATGCTGGGTAAGAAGAACAAGAGTATGAAGTGGAGACTCCAGAGCATTGACTCCTCTCTGGCTCCTGTTTTCTGCCTCTGTCACCTGAACAGCTTGGTGTCTGTGCCAGACAGGAGAACTTGATTAAGAAGGACAGCTCATTAGAAAATGAAACAACTCCCAGTCAGGAAGGAACTGACTTCATGGAGATGGCTCACTGCCTTCATGCCCTGCAGAAACCACAAGGCCCTGCACATCAAAGTGGAGTGCTTGAAGATGAAAGCTCTGACAATGTCCCACAAGCAAGTCTCAGGATGAGAACAAGTGACCATCCATCCAAGGATTACCCTAGACAGAAAACTTCCTGGGAGCTGTCCCCTGAAAGCCCAGGCCCCAAAGGCACATTAGAGCAAAGGACTGGTTCAAACGACTCAGCAAACCTAACACATTTTATTTCTTGTTATGCATTTGAAAAGCACCATTGCAACCTGGAGTCTCTGAGGGGGTTTTTCAGGGGCTTCCTGTTGCTAAGAAACCTGCTTAAAATACTGATGTTCCCAGTGAGCCCCTGTGGAAAATGTCCTTGGCCACTGTCATGCTCTTCCTGCCCTGAGCCCTGCTTGGGGAGTATAAAGTGTGGCACTGATATTCAGGGCTTGAGTTCCTGCAGGAATGTCTGGGAGCAGACACTCTGTTCACACTAGAATCCTACTGCATTGGTCAGACATTGGTCAGAGATGCTTTTCTTTGTACTGGATGAAAATTAGTGCAGAGAATCAACTGTCCAACTGCCTGAAGTGTTGAGAACTTGTGGCCATTGAGGGCTCAGCCCTCAACGAGACATCTCTATAATCCCCACTCCTGGGCTCAGGGAACATTGAAAAAGAGAGTGTGGAAATAATATAAGAGCCAGATGAGGAGGAAACTTTAAAAGGCTGTCATCTCCACAGGCATGGGCATTGCACGCATGGATTCACAGCAGCTATGGTTATCTGCACAAGATCAAATCAACAAGATTGCTAGGATTCCAACAGTTCATTCCCTCTGCTGAGCAAGTAGAACTAATACCATCCATAAAGAGCAGATTTACCAGGTTCTCCCAGGCAGAAGGCTACAGGAGAGAGAGAGAGAGAGAGAGAGAGAGAGAGAGAGAGAGAGAGAGAGAGAGAGAGAGAGAGAGACCTTAGGCATCTGCTTATTTAAGTTGTTCTATTGTTTTAAAACAACCAGAACTACAGGTGGAATTTCTGAAATCTGTCCCAGAGGCCAGCTAAATGCGCAAGGCATTGACACCATCTCATGTTCCTTTAGGAGTTGGGGTGACACTTAGAGGATGAACTCTTTGTAACCACTGACATGAGAGGTGAACGTGTTCCCTCTTTGGATGCAAGAATGTATGATTCTGTACAGTTAGTACATGCTCTTTATGGTGTGGTGCCATCTAGAAAATGTTAGACTTACATAGCATTTGACCCACATAACATCCATTGGCTCAGTCCCCACCTGTTGTGGTGTGCTGGGGATGGTGGGGGTGGTGGGGATGCTGGGGATGGTGGGGAGGCTGGGGAGGCTGGGGAGACTGGAGATACAGCAAAACCAGAGACTAGGCAGTTGGGAGGAGATTACCAGAACAAGAACCAGAGTTCAATTCCCAGAAGCCAATGGTAGGCACAGTGGTGTATGTTACAATCCCAGAGCTTGAGCAGTTGAAATCCATGAGACTCACTAACTATCCAGCATGGCCTAGTTAATGAGTGTCAAGCCAATGAGAGATTTTGTGTCAAAGAAGGCAGTTGACATTTCTGAGGATGACATACAAAGTTGTCCTCTGGCCTTCCATATGTGTGGCCAAAAATTAAAAAGAATGTTGTTGACATTCTCTTGGGAAATGCATTTGATAAAGTAACTAAAATGTTAATGTAGAACATTCCAGTAGTGATCAATGGTACATAGACTCGGTCATCTTTAAGGAATGGAAGAACTTGGCCAGGCAGTGGTAGTGAATGCCTTTAATCCCAGCACTTGGGAGGCAGAGGCCGGTGGATTTCTGAGTTTGAGGCCAGCCTGGTCTACAGAGTGAGTTCCAGGACAGCCAGGGCTACACAGAGAAACCCTGTTTCAAAAATAAAATAAAATAAAATAAAATAAAATAAAATAAAATAAAATAAATAAAACTTCTCAAAAAATACATATTTAAAAAAAAAGAATGGAAGAATTCTGAAGTAAGATGAAGTTCTCAGAAAATTCCAAGCAGTAGCTCAAAGAATGGGAGGATTCTGTTGCAGCCAGGAGTATTGTGACAGTTACAGGACAGTACATAGTTTGATGCCAGAGTGAACATTCATCAAGAAAATGAGGTCATGTGGCTACAGAGAAATTACAAAGCAGGGGATCTTCAAAGCCAGAGGAAGGCATATGGCTGTCACTGTAAGGGGGAAGAGGTGTTCCTGGCTGCATGGTAGCATCTCAGTGAACCACTGTGGTTCCCAGTGTAGGAAATAACTGAAGGGCATCAGTGGGTGATGAGAATAATTAGGAATGATGGTCAGTCTGGATTGTCAGCTTAATCTGACCTGGAATGGGCTAGGAGATTCAAGTCAGGGTGTGCCTGTGAGGGCACTTCCAGAATTAACTAATTCAGTGATCACTCCCACAGAGGGAGCAACAACACCTTCCAGTCAGTGGCCCAGATGTAAAGAGGCTTTACTGTGTGTGTGTGTGTGTGTGTGTGTGTGTGTGTGTGTGTGCCCTTCCACCATATAATCTGGAAACTGGACTCATGTCATTAGGCCCACATTGCATGGCAAGCTATTTTCCACTGGGCCATCTCACCACCCCAGATACAAAGGAATCTGGGGATGAAGGGTGCTGTCTGCCTTCTCTTCTCACATCCCTGCTCCTGTTGCTACTGCCACAACCATCCCATGTTTACATCAGACTCCAACCTTTTCAACTTCAACACTGACTGAATTATCAGTGACTCTCCAGGTAGCTTCCCGCTTCAGTGCAAGGCAGGGGAGCTGAGCCACCCGGGTTTGTAGGTTGAGAAGCTACTGGGGTTTCAAGCCCTTCAAGGTATGGAAGAATTACTGTACTAGCCAGCCCTACCATACACTTCATTCTAGGAACACACATACACACACACACACACACACACACACACACACAATTGATTATGTTCCTGTATAATACAGATGATAACTGCAATAGTTGAGAGAGAGAGAGAGAGAGAGAGAGAGAGAGAGAGAGAGAGAGAGAGAGAGAGAGAGAAGAGTCTGGACCATAAATGTCCTTGGAATTTTTCTGGCTGTTCAGATTTGTGTGTACAAGCTTGGGATGGATGGCAAGGATAAGAACAAGGTTCAGCCACTGGAAGGAAGGAACAATGTAGTCTATTAAAAGAAAAGGTTAATGCAACAATATAAACAAATTAAAATTCCAGCTTTGGCTGTGGTGACTTTGCAAGCACATCTGCTGCCCAAGGTGTTAAGTGGGAGGGTGGATACATTGCTCTGGATTCAGGGCAAAAAAAAGAGACTGGAAGCATGCACTTGGGATCTATATTACTTTTTGTTTCAAGCACAAAAACCAAGCCCAAGTCATCTGGAAAATAGGTCTAGGGGGAGTAGAAAAGAAGGGTACGTGTCAGGGATTTTTTTTTCTTATCCCTCCATTCACGAATATGTAAAAACTGGGCAAAAGCTTAAAGACCACAAATCACCAGCGAGGATCAGAGCAACTGTTGTTACAGAAGAGCTTTACACTGAGATGTCACTCACAGATCTGCTAAGAAGTGAGGCTGGCTTCTGCTGATGGGGTACTTGCAGAGAAAGGAGGGATACTCTTCCGAGACCCAAAACAGAGATGGATCTCCAACCCAGCCATTCACAGCCATTCAGGCCACAGTTCTAGATAGCCAAAGAGAAGAACAAATGGCAAAGAGACTAGGGAGGAAGGAATAAAATTATTCCCTCAATGCAGCATTGTCTTTGCAGACATCCCAGAGCATCTATTTAAAAGAATTACTAGGACTACTCTGCAATAAGTGAGCCCAATAGGTTTACAGGAAATAATACATAAGCACAGAACCAAGATTAAATGTATTTCAATAAATAAACTATAAGCCTGCCAAGAGATAAGTTAAAGAAAGAAGCACTGGGCTGGAGAGATGGCTCGGAAGCCATTGCCACTAACATAGCACCCTGATTTTGATCCCCAGGATGCACATGAGAGAAGGAAAGAACCAACTTCTACAAGTTGTCCTCTGATGTCTACATGTGCACTATGATGCATATATGCCCACACATATGTATCATACACACATACATACACACACACACACACACACACACACACGCACACACACATACTAGTAAATTTTTTAAAATGGTAAAAAGAAAAGAATATTTTAAAAAGCTGAAAAAGTTTATATTCAACCACTCAAAAACAAGGTTATAAACTTATAAGAAGCAGAGTGTGTATATACTGAGAATTATATAATACAGATGAGAGATGAATTCTCTCATATCAGAATAGTTAAATGCATGGCAACACATCTTATTCATACTCAACAACCAACATAAAGATGCTGCAGTTACTCAGACTAGAAGAGAGTCAAGTTACAGAAAGGACTAAGAGGAAGCATCTACAGCCAATATGTGCAGTACCAGACTGGCATCTACAATACACAAAGAATGCTTTGAGTCCAACAGTTAAAACACAATTCTATTAGAATGTGAGCAAAAGACATGACAGATATTTCAATGAAAAAGTTTGACAGTTGACGGGAGCCTATGAAAAGATATTCAATATGCCCATCGGGAAAATAAAAATTAAAGTCACAATTCTGCATCATTATATGACAATCAGAGTAGCTGCAATAGAAACAGTGACATCACCAACAGCTGGCACGGATTCAGGGATGAAATCACTCTTACATTGGTAGTGGGAATGTGTAGCATGCTGTGGCTACAAAGGAAAGCGTTTTTTTCTAAAACCAAACAAGCAATTACCATAGAGGCCAGAAGCCACACACAGACACTTGTCACAGTAAACTTATATTCACAAGAACCTCGTGTCACACAGCTTCCCACTCTATAGCAAATGCCTGAGGTGTGAAGAGGTTTAGCTTGGCTTATAGACTTGAAGTTTCGTTCGGTCTGGGCTGATTGCATTTGGACCACTGGTGAGGCTGCATGTTGAGAGAACACTGAAGTGAAGTCACTCACACCATGCTGGGAGATAGAAGAGAGAGCAATGATTGGGGTTCCCTTCAAAGGACCACCCCTAATGCAAAGGTTTCTCATAGGTCATACCTCTTGGTTGATATTAATGTTTTATTTTTCTTCGTGTGTGTGTGTGTGTGTGTGTGTGTGTGTGTGTGTGTGTGTGTAGCACATGCACAGGTCAACCAAGAATTCCCTGAAGCTGGAGTGACAGACAGCTGTGAATCACCCTCGGGGAACCTCTATAAGAGCAGCAAAGGTTCATACTGCTGGGCCACCTCTCCAGCTTCAGAGCTCTCCTGTTAAAGACTCTATCAACTCCCAAAGGACCACACTTTAAACACACAGGCCTTTGGGGAACATTCCAGATTCAAACCATCACATACTTAGGGGAATTTTGTTCCTGATAGTTAAAATAACTTGCAAATGGGAGATGTTCTTCCACTGACAACAAGTGACATTTGATATAGTCATATAAGTGCTTTGAGAAAAGACAAAACACACAGAAGTAACTACCAGGGAATCATATTCAGTTGTAAAAGTCAACAGCCAAGATAACACACCACACAGTCCATTCATAGAACATTTTAAATGACAGAAATTTAGAAATGAAGAAGAGGTCAATAGATCCTCAGGGGCAGGGAGAGGGAAGAGGTGGAGATGACTATAAAATGGATGAGTCTTGTCTTTTAAAGGTTTTATTTTTGGTGAATAAATATACCTGTGGGTATATTTACACCACCAAAAAATAAATCACAAAAATATCACACCAAAAAATAAACCTGTGGGTATATGCACATGAGTACAGTATCCACAGAGACCAGAAGAGGGGCCCAGATCCTTTGGGGTTAGGATAACAGGCAGTTATAAGCATAGTGTGGGTATGGAAACTGAGTTTAGGTCCTCTGCAAAACTAATACATACTCTTAATTGCTGAGCCATCTTTCCAGCCTATGGAAGAAATACAGTAACCTACACATGTGATGAAATTGCAGAGTAAAACATACACACATGTATATTCATATACATGATGCATACACATTTAAGATACTGGATAAGCATACACAGTACATCAAGTGGAGTCACAGAGAAGTACAAGATAGAAAACATCCTAGGGAAATCATGATTCATGGACTATATCTTGCTTGGATATCAATAATCTGGAAAGGTTCCTGGTTGCCTCTAATCAGGAATTTTAGGCCAGACATGGGGCAGGGATAGGAGTGTCTCATGAGAGCAAATTTTTTAGACATTTAGAATTTAGAGCTATAGGTGTATGTATTACTACTGCTCCTAAGAAGGTGTCTTAGGTTTTACTGTTGTGAACAGATACCATGACCAAGGCAAGTCCTATAAAGGCCAACATTTAATTGGGCTAGCTTGCAGGTTCAGAGGTTCAGTCCATTATCATCAAGGCAGAAATATGGCAACATCTAGGCAGGCATGGTGCAGGAAGAGCTAAGAGTTCTACATCTTCAGCTGAAGGCTGTTAGTGGAAGACTTAATTCCAGACAGCTAGGATTAGGGTGTTGTCTACACCCACAGTGACATACCTACTCCAACAAGGTCATGCCTCCAAATAGTGCCATTCCCTGGGCCAAGTATATAAAAACCATCACAGAAGAAAAATAATTTCAAGTAGAAACATCTTGTCTCTGAGTGAAACTCAGTAAAACTGAAAAAGTGATGTAGATCCTGAGGAATGAATTCAGCTTATTAGAATTGGTGGCAAGTACCTCTTCCCATGGAGCCATCTTGTCAGCTCTTCCACTATCATCTTAGAGTATAAGGAAGGAAGTTCTGTTTATTATGCCTAATTTATTTTGCTTTTACATATAGACTTATGTAGTAACAAGAGAGTTTGGAGGACACTAAGACCTGTATCATCTCATCTAGCTCATTGTATAGAAAAGGAAACAAATCTAGAGACACAGAAGGGCTTCTTCTGGGTCCCATGGCTGACGCAAGACATAGTACCACATGGAACTTTGCCAAAAATGGGACAGAAGCATTATCCAGAGATTTGCTCCTCTGGAAGTGCAAGCCAGAAATTTGGGAGGGAGCTCTGTGAAACAGTATCTTCTGGATGTCACAGGACCACAGCACTCATGAATCCACAGCAGCTGCAGTTGCCTGCACAGGACCTGCACTAGATCAAGACAGTCAACACTCTCACATGGAGAAGTGTCAAACTCAGGAGCCCCCACTCCTATCTGAGAAGCTATTGACAGTTGATGGCTGCTGTAGGAAGGTGTCTTAGTTAGGGGTACTATTGCTATAATGAAACAGCACACCCAAAGCAAGTTATGGGGGAAAGGGTATATTCAGCTTGCACTTCCACATCACTGTTCATCATCAAAGAAAGTCAGGACAGGAACCGGAGCAGGGCAGGATCATGGAAACAGAAGCTGATGCAGAAGCCATGAAGGGGTGTCACTTACTGGCTTGCTTCTCATGCCTTGCACAGCCTGCTTTCTTCTAGAACCTAGGACCACCAAGCCCAGGGGTAGCACCACCTACAAAGGTCTGGTCCTTCCTGTATCAAACACTAATTAAGAAAATCTCCTAGGGCTGGAGAGATGGCTCAACAGTTAAGAACACTGATGGTTCTTCCAGAGATCCTGAGTTCAATCCCCAGCAACCACATGGGACCATCTGTAATGGGAGCCGATAATGTCTTCTGGTGTGTCTGAATACAGCTACAGTGTACTCATATAATTTTTTTTTAAAAAAGGAAAGAAAAAAAGAAAATCTCCTAAAGGGCAAGATAGGGCCCATAGCCCGAGCTTATGGAAGCATTTTCTTAGTTGAGGTTTCCTCCTCTTAGATGACTTTAGTCTGTGTCAAGTTGACATAAAATTATCCGGCATAAAGGGAGAGTCAATATTTTTCAGGAAAGTGGCTGTATAAGCTGACCAGTGATGCCTCCACATCTGAGTACTAATTAGACTTAGTATGTGAGAAAGAAAAAAGAAGAGTGCGTGAAGTTGGGAGGGGGATGAAAAGGGGACTTTGGATAGAAGAGGAGTAGAGTAAGAGGTGACTGTGATTGGAATACATTTTGTATATATATGAAGTTCTCAAGGAACAAATAAAATACTATATGAGTATATATGTCTGTATAGAATTTCCCTAGGAATCTCCTGTTGGAAAAGAAAGGATTGAAGCCCTGGGGACAAACACAAAAATCCTGTTATCCAGTTCTCGGCTTTAGAAGAGGAACTACTATTAGTCAAAAAAAGCAGCAGAAAATCAAATTAGACTCTGAAATGTAAAGGCTCTAGCAGACTGTGCTAAAGAAGCTGGAAAGAAGGGAGTGGAGGAGGGAACATCTGAGCAGGAGCCTCAACAATTGAGATTTACAGATCACAGCAGACAAAAATCAATCTCCATTCACCATCTGAAACCGAATCAGACATCTCAAAGGAACACACGTAAACACGCACACCACCTTCCATGAAAACAAACTCCAAAAAAAATCAATCCCGTTTTTATGCACTTGTGTCTTGGGAAATGTATCACTCGCCCGAGACAGTCATTTTCTTGTTGATTTGGTTTTGAAGGAGACTTTAAGAATGCTATTGGCAAGATGAAGACATGAAGTCATCCGACCTTGGGGCTAGCAAGGAGCAGACCTCGTTTAAACAATGCCTTTGTTTTGTAGATAAATGCAGTCACTGATAAGTGGATATTAGCCCAGAAGCTCTGAATACCCAAGACACAACCCACATATCAAATCATTCCCAGGAAGAAGGAAGGAGAGGGCCCTGGTCCTGGAAAGGCTTGATGCAGCATTGTAGGGGATTGCCAGGACAGAGAAGTGGGAGGGGGTTGATTGGGGAACTGGTGGAGGGAAGAGGGCTTATGGGACTTAGGGGAAAGGGGGAACCTGGAAAGGGAAAATCATTTGGAATGTAAACAAAGAATATAGAAAATAATAATAATAAAAAGAAAGAAAGAAACTCATAGTCACTACTAACAAACACCCTCAAGTCACCCAGTTCCAATGGGAATAAAGACAGTTGGACCAGCTCATTCTTGGACATCAAGAGCATGAATTTAGAAGCAAACAAACCCTATTGAGTCTGGTTACCTCACTCAGGATGATATTTTCTAGATCTATCCATTTGCCTGCAAAATTCATGATGTCTGTGTATTTAATAACTGAGTAGTATTCCATTGTATAAATGAACTACATTTTCTGTATCCATTCTTCTGTGGAGGGACATCTGGGTTGTTTCCAGTTTCTGGATATTACAAATAAGGCTGCTATGAACATAGTGGAGCATGTGTGCATGTAGTATGGTGGAATATCTTTTGGGTATATCCCCTGGAGGGTCTTCAGATAGAACTATTTCCAATTTTCTGACTAACTTCCAAGTTGATGTCCAGAGTGGTTATCCTAAGTTTGCACTCCCACCAGCATGATGGGTAATCACTAATAAGTAGATAGTAACCATAAAATACAAAATACCCATGCTGTACTCCATAGACCCAAAGAAGCCAAACAAGAAGGAAGACCCAAGTGAAGATGCTTAAATCTCACTTAGGTAGAGGAATAAACATAGGAGAAGCCGGGCGGTGGTGGCACACGCCTTTAATCCCAGCACTTGGGAGGCAGAGGCAGGCGGATTTCTGAGTTCGAGGCCAGCCTGGTCTACAGAGTGAGTTCCAGGACAGCCAGGGCTACACAGAGAAACCCTGTCTCAGAAAAAAAAATAGTCATAGGAGGCAGGTGGAGGAAGGGAAGAGGGGATGGGGAGGGTAATTGGGGGAGTTCTGGATCAGGTGTGGGAAAGAGACAGAGGGCCAGGAGAATGAATGGAAATCTGTACCTGGTGGGAGGTGCTGGGGTCGGGGGCACCTCTAGGAAGTGCCAGAGACTTGGGATGGCAGAAGGTCCCAGAAGGCTTTGGAAGTGACTTTAGCTGAGACTCATAGCAGTAGAGATATGGAACCTGAAGAAGCAAACATAACCAAGCTGTGACCCGGGGTCTTCTGCTTCTCTAAGGAGGATATTCTGGATATCCTGATAGCCTGGCAGGAACAAGGATATTCTAAGAGACACTGTACCCCCTCTTCGGTCATCAGATTATTGAAACAATGGACCCCAAGAAATAAAAATTTCCTGCTGAAGAGAAAAGGGCTGAAGCCCTGGAGATAGCCAGAAGTGGAAGATTTACAATTTGTGAAAGTTGGCCTTGAAAGATAGATAAAATGGGACTGAGCCAGTGGTGGTCAGGGTCCACACCTTGCTAACCATTTAGTTCTTAATATCTCTTGCCTTCTATTTAAACCCTACCCTCATTTCAGGACCCCAAAAGATAGGCTTATGGATCACCAGTTCTCTGTCCCTCTTTCCAATGTGGCCATATTGAATAAATCTCCCTTTCTGCACTCCACCATTAATCTGGTTCCTTTCATTTGTCTGCTGAGGTTGGGTGACTGAATGTGGCTGTTTGAGACACAGGCTGTGACCTCAAGTCAAATAGCACTTTGTGCATGACTGAAACAGGCACGTTTGATGGGCAACACACTTATGGATAACTCCATTTTCCTTACCATGCATCTCTAATGAGCCAGAGAAGACAAAATATTCATTTTCCCAGACTCCATTGCAGCTAGGTATAGTCTACAGCACCACTCTGGCCAACAGGACACAGTAGAACCCATCCACGGAATCCATGTGTTAGCATGTAGCCATCCTACAGGACAGAAGGCATTCTAGAGACCCATGTGGCCTTTCCTTTGACTAACAGATGGTTAAAAGGTGACCGCTGGTTTTGTCAACCTGACAGAATCTAGAGTCACCTGGGAAGGGAGCCTTAGTCGGGAGTTATCCAGATAACAGTGGCATGTAGACTTGAATGCGGAGGGTTATCTGTCCTATGCTAACTGACTCAACCATTCCCTAGGCAGAGAACCCTGGGCCGTGCACGTGGAGACAGTGATCTGAATACTAACAGGCATGTATGCGCTCATTTCCTCAGCACTCTTAGCTACAGATACGGCTAGCGGCTTCAAGGTTCTACCTTGCCTTCCCAATAATAATGAACTATACCTGAAGGTCTAAGTCAAATAGAGCCTCCCTCCCCTCTATTAAGTTGCTTTTGATCAAGGTATTTCATCACAGACACAGAAAAATAAAATGAAATAAAAATTTGAATGTCTGCAACCTCCTAAGAGGTTGTCAGGATATGCCCAAGAGAGTAGAAAGAAGAGATGTCTGCTTTTTTTCTAGTGTCATCACAATAAGGAGTTGGTTTCATAGAGCAAGTTACAAGAGGATACTATTAAGAATTTGGCTTAGTGCTGGGCGATGGTGGCACACGCCTTTAATCCCAGCACTTGGGAGGCAGAGGCAGGTGGATTTCTGAGTTCAAGGTCAGCCTGGTCTACAGAGTGAGTTTCAGGACAGCCAGGGCTACACAGAGAAACCCTGTCTTGAAAAAAAAACAAACAAAAACGGCTTGGAAGAGTCTTAGAAATTAGGTTGAATAAATCCCTACTCCGGCCTCTACTTACATCTCCAAAGACAAAGTTTATTTGTAGGGCACTGGGTACCATCATGCATGTGTAGAGGTCGGAGGACAGCTTGTTGGTGTTTGTTCTCTCCTACTATGTCCTGGGGACTGAGCTCAGGTAGTCAGACTTGACAGCAAGCACCTTTACCTCCTAAGCCAGCCCCAGTGATAACAGCTTACATTTCCTAAGCCATCCTTTCCCATCTCTGCACTGTGTTTTTCCCATTCATATAATTATAGAGACAGAGAACTCTACGCCTGGGTCCTCCCAGGTTTGACACATTAACGTGCTATTTTATCAGATCATGTGCCACGGTGAGATTTTCTCCCTCAGCAGTCATGGACCAGGGGTGCCTCTCTCAGCGTTTTCACTAATGCCCAGCCACCAGGGGAAAAATTGCTGACATGCTCTGGCTGCCTGTGCATTGTGTTGTTAAACCTACTTACAGCTCTAATCGGCTGGTTTTCACACCCAGGAGAGTCAGATTGATTGCTGACACTGACCTGGCTGGGAGAGGACCCTGCAATCTCCAGCCAAAGAGACTTAGGCACACTTCCTGAGAGTCTGGCAACTGGTACCCTAGAGGGAGAGGCTTTGGGAGGTGAGATAAAGTGTGAAAAATAAGGATTGGAGGCGTTTTGTGTGATGCTGAATTGAATTGACCATGGAGTCTTGCAGGTGGAGGTCTAGGTTCCAGCTTCTTTGTCATTTTTCAGCCTGTGAACTTAGGACAACTTACTCCATCTTGTTACTGAACCTGGGGTCACAGTCTGTGCCCCAAGAAGCCAGAGTTAGTCATTCATCTTCCATAATACTATGAAGACAGCCAAGCTAACAGTGAAAAACTGAAAAAGGAGATTGAGTCAATGTGTCTACATTGGTAGGAGGACAAAGAGATCCAAAACCCCCTAAGCCCATCTTTTGGCATGCTCACATGAGGATAAAGTTTAAATAGAAGCCAAGAGATGTGCATCTAAACAATCCCAGTAAGGTGATGTCTGAGGCTGTGGGTGTTTTGAATGGAATGCTCCCCCCTCCCTGCCCCCATAGGCTCAGGTATTTGAATATTTGATCCCAGTTGGTTTGGATGTTCAATCAGGTTGAGGAGGTGTGGCCTTGCTGGAGGAAGCATCACTGGGGGAAGGCTTTGAGGTTTCAATGCTACTTGTCATTTCCAATGCACTCTCTTTTCTTCCTGCTTGGGGTTCGGACTGTGAGCTCTTAGCTTCCAGTTCCTGCCTCCAGATATTTGCTCTGGCATCATGGACTCTGCAACTGTAACCCCAAATAAATTCTTCCTTCTACAAATTGCTTTGGTTGTTATGCTTTATCACAACACTAGAAAAGTAACTAAAGTACTTGCCCACCATTGTCTTGGTTCCAAGTCTCTCCTACAGGTCATCTTACAAGATAGTTCCTCTCGCTGCCCCAGGACTTTAACTGTTTCTTCTTCCACTGGGAGAGTCTTGGGGAAATTCTAGTTCCTGGAGTCCATTATTTAAGTGGTCTGATGGTCAAAGAGAGACATGTAAGTGTCCCTTTAGAATATATTTCTTCCTGTCAGGCAGACTGGTTATAACATTCTGACTATGTTTCTCAGCAGAGGCCTTGTCCCAGAAACTTATCTTAATAGGTCTCAGGGGAGCAGGTAGGTAGTCAGTTCAGTTTACCAGTAACTCCTCAAGAGTAGTCAGGTGACCCAACCCTGGCCATTGAGACTGAAGGAGAGTCTTTCTAGGTAACTCTTGGTCTTTTGAGTGATAAATGATAAATAAATCAGAAGTTGCGTGTGTGCCTTTGGATCATTAGGGCCATTTTGTTCACTTAAGCCTTGACGTGATCATGAAGAAGAACCCTCCTGACAGTAACAGTAATGCCCCCAAAGGAACTGGCTGCCTCAGGAAACAGAACACGGAAGGCCAGTGACCCAGACACCAGCAAGAATTTACCAAAGACACAAATAAGAATTTATAGGAATCCACACTGGGAAAAAAAAGCCAGCAAGTTCCCCAAGATGAGATTGCAGCACTAAGGAGTTAGAAACTCTCTGATGGTTGCAAAGTAGGATGTTATTAGCTATTACATCATGGGTCTCCTGTGTGGACCTGGGTATGAGGCTGCTTGTTCACAACTGGCGGGACAGAAAACAAGAACCTAGGATTGCTGGCACACAGGTCACTTTTCCTTTTTCTTTTCTTTTTTTTTTTTTTATCCAGTCAAGAAAGCAACTGCTTTTGTATAGAGACAAGCACCACAAACAATACCTGAACCCGAATTCTGGAGCTTATGAAGAAATGAGATTAGAGTGAGCCTAGCCCTTGTACATAAGACAAATACCTTCGGGTCATTTTTGACCTACTCTATCGTCCTCCTCCTCCTCCTCCTCCTCCTCCTCCTCCTCCTCCTCTTCCTCCCTCTTCTTCCTCTTTCTTCTTTCTCTTCTCCTCCTCCTTCTCCCTTTCTCTCATATCCTATTCACAGATTTTAACTACAGCAGCTTTGATTAACTGGAAACACACACAGTTGCCCTTTCCTTTCCTTTCTAGATAATTTAAAAGGAAGAAATCTTTACTAAACACATGTGAGCATCTATGGCTTCCCTAGCTTCACAGCTGATGGAGGAGGGAAGGCAATACAGACCTCATAACTGATTCATATAAAATTCCGAAGGGTTTGTAAAAACTCAAGTTCAAAGTGGGATTTGGAGACAATAATGGTCAGTCCACTTAACTGAAAACAGGTTTGCAAGTCTACAAAGACAAAAAAGGAGACCTGTGAGCAAAGTGGCTCTCCTGCACTATAGGTTCGAATGTCAGTCTCCAAACCTTTGAAGCAAACACTAGAACAATGATCAAATAGTAAAAATCACCTTCCTTTTGACTCAATGGTTTCTTGGTAAGAATATATGAGAGACTATGCCAAGAGATATGTGCAAGAAAATTTATCCCAGTATTGCTTATAACAAAATAAAAATAATAATTACAGCAAAGTGTTTGATGGTTGCAAACAAGTCAGATCACCAAGTACGGTGTCCACCCCAACCAGGGGCGACTTACAAAAAGAATAACTAGGAGGTGTCTTGCCGCTGTCAGAGCTATATGCTATTGACTTAAAAAAAATCAAGGAGAAAATGCAGGTGGTTTGGCAGACGAAACACTTTCTGTGCAAGCAATTATAAAAAAGGCCTGAGTTCAGATCCCCAGTGCCCACATATAGAGCTGGGCAGGTGAAGCAGCCTGCTTGGGATGCAGAGCTAGGAATGCAGAGCTGGGGAATCTCTAGAGCAAGCTGACTAGGAGTCTGTACTATTTGGGTTTAGCTAGAGTACATTGCCTCGATACACAAAGTAAAGAGAGACTGGTTGAGTGTGTAGCTCAGCAGGAAAGCAAGCCCTAGGTGCTGCATTCAATACATGCTACCAGGGGAAAAACTGGAATGAGATTGAGGAAGACACAGCAACTTGCTCATTCGGGAAGGAACTCACAGGAAGAAATGGAGCTCAATGAGGTCCTGCCTGTGATGTCAGTAGCAAGATTCTCTGTGTCATATGCCCTGGGAAAATCCTAGTGATGATGCTTAGAGAGTTAATGCCTCTGGACAGTTGGAGTCTAAATGTTCCACCTGAGTCTTCCTTGGAAGAGAAGGTGACAGTCTGTGTGGCTCCTCTGTCCAGTGTGACGGATGAGAAGGCCATATAGCAAGCAGCCACCAGAGGTTCCACACTGGCTGCTGTCAGCTCTTCAATCACATCATGGCTGCCTGTCAAGCCCATGGTCCTGGAATGAGACTATTCCTGCTCTGCCTGACCATGCTTCCTGAATCAAAGCATAAATAACTCACCCAGGGGTCCCTCCCTTCAGCGCTGTCTCATGGCAACCTCACAGCTACTGCAGTGGGGTTCCATGGCCAATCCAAATATCATTGCCAAACTCAGCCTCCCACACCCCAGGCAGTGAGGGAAAGGCATCCCCACATCTACCTCATGCTGGGCCACTGCAGTGACTGGGGGAGTGGGGGGTTAGGCAGAGCACCTGTGATCCATCTCCCTTAGGATAAAGCAGGAGAGTATTGGAACTGAGGTAGTCAAGGGTGCAACAAAAGGCATGTTTTGGAGTCCTCAAGCCATGCATCTGATCCATGACCCTGCTGACTGCTAGCAGTGTGACCTTGGGCAAGCTGTCAACTTCTCTGTGCTGTTTCATCAACTATGAAATAGCATTTGGGGGGGGGCACAGCTCTGTTGGGAAATTCACTGAGATACTCCTTGAAGCAGGACACAAGTTAGAGCTAGCAGCCTGTTCAGAAAACTTAGAACCCACCTGGTAACAGAGTATAGAGACCACACAGAGTTGGAGAATCCTGAAAGGATGCAGATGGAGGTGGTCAGGGGCATTCAGTAGAGTGTAGGTGGCCATGGAGAAGGAACAGTATTCCAGAAAGAGGGGCTATAGAAAGAAATGAGGGACAAGGACCAGCAAGGGGCTTCCTTAGGAAGATGTAAAGATCAGGGTGGTATCAGGGAGGTTAATGGTGGAAATACTGTAAAAGGAAGTTAGGAGGCAGAGGCAGAGGGGTTGCTGCAAGTTGAACAGCCAGGGCTACAGGGCTGCACACCCAGACTTTGTCTAAACACTCACACACATACACACATGTACACACACACACACACACACACACACACACACACACGCATACACACGCATACACACCAAACAAACAAACAAACAAACAAACATACAAAAATAAAACCTGACACAGGCTCAGTCAGATATAAATCTGGAACAAGTGGGCCGTCAACAGGAACACTGCATCTGTTTATCCAGAGCTTGTCAACAAGCACAGCTCTTACCACAAAGAGTGTAAGAGACGGCTTATTCTAGAGCCAAACAGAAGTGGCCATGACCAGGAACAATGCTTCAGCTCATCCCAAATGCCATGTTCCAATGTGCTAACACGTTCATGAAGTTTTTATAGTAACAGAACAAAGAAAATCAGAAATCAAAACACTTCCCAAATATATCCATGAAAGTATCAGATGGGTGGGTCTAGTAAAGAAGAGGAATTCTGCTATAAGCCTCAGATGTTGATGACAAACAACTTTAGGGATGGAGAAAGGTTGGTGTCTTATTAACACATTCCAAAAGGTTTTACCTGCTAGTCTCAGGTATACTAGGTGAGACACAGAGTCAGTTATTATTTAATTACTATAAGTGATCAGTTATTAAAACAACTAAAGACAGCCCAAGGTGACAGACTCTGGATCTGCAACACTCTCTCTACGATGACGTTTTTTATCAGTCCATCAGCGTTCTCGAATCTTTAAGGTGCCTCCATTTTTCCTGAACACTTAATTTCACAGTATGCACTATATAAGGAGCCATTTGACAGGATCCATCTTAGGAGAAGTAAGAGAAGGCTTTATGGAAGCCAAACAAAGACAACAGTGTTACAGAGACACCCTCCCTGCAACTCTTCTGTTCTGGCCTAACAACATGTTGCCACAGGCTCCTGTAGCAACATCAGTGTAGTGAGTGGAAGCTCTGCTAAAGTGCCCCAGGGAATCTCCCCATATCTTTTACTATAAATGGGGAGCCCAGGGCTACAGCTGTCATTCCTCTCCTAAGAAGCACACTCTATCCTGGATCCCCTATATTCTGCACACCGTAAAGAGGGCCATGCACACACTGCTAGGGATGTTCAAGTGTCTCCCACTTAACTCTGATTTCTAACCTTGTCAAAAAAAATCCAGCTCCTTAACTGCCTAGCCATGAAAACAGAGAGATGGCTTAGCAAAGTAGTGATCTTCCAGAGAACCCCAGTTCAGTTCCCAGCACCCACATCAGGCACCTTGCTATCATTGCCTGTAACTCCAGCTCAGGGGGAAATCCCACACCTTCTGGCTTCTTTAGATATCTGTATACCCACTCAGAATTTGAATAAGAATAAAATGTATATGAAGAATAATTACAAACAAATCTTTTTTAAAAAAGAAAAAAGCTGAATTAGATGACTGCCAATCAACCTTCCCCCATCCCTGCCCATGTACCGGGTGCTTTGCCACACCCATGCCCCACTCTCTATGACTTCTGTTTCTTTTTACAAATGAAAACAATTATTTATGCTTAAATATGCATATTCTAAAAGAAATGATTTTTGACAAGACCCAAGTAGGAAACCTCTATTAGTTCTCTAATGGAAATTCATCACTAGAAAGAGCAAAGGAGAATATACATCCACAGCAAAGCATTGAGAAAGATCTAGCTTGGTCTCCTTGCTCTCTGCTTGAAGAGTGGAAAACATAAATGAGGTGACATTCAGGGCTAAATTGAGAGATTCCTTCAAAAGAACAAAGGAAAAAATTCTCTCCAAACACGAATTTGCTGGTGCTAAGCAGGCAGAGCTAAAACCTTGTAAACTAGACTTACATATTCTCCCAGCCCAACTGAGTGAACTCTGGGATTCCTTCCAGCTCCTTTTTTTCTCATAGTGTACACTCTGTGGTTGTTCACAAAGCTTAGGAAATCAGAAAGACTGAGGGAGCACCCTGCTCCCACTGGAACCTTCACTTCCCATGTAGTCAGCTCTGATGAGCTCTTCAGTACATCTGAGCCCACACTCATCTCCCTGATCAATGCACTCTCTCCATGGGCTGATCTTCTTCCTGTCCTAATCTGCTCTAGCTGTCAATTTAACATAGCCTGGAGTTATCTGAGAAGGGAGTCTCATTTGAGGGATGATCTGGATCACATTGGTCTGTGGTCATGTCTGTGGGGAACTGTCTTGATTATCCTCTGACATAGGAAGGCCACTGTGGGTGACATCATTCCCTAGTCAGCATACATTCCTGAGTTATATAAGAAAGCTAGCTAGGTATGTACCTGGGAATGAGCCAACAAGCAGTGTGTTCCTCTGTGGTTTTTGCTTCAAGTTTTGCCATAATTTCCCTCGGTGATAGAGTGTAAACTGTAAGATGAAATAAACCCTCCCCCTGCCCCCATTAGTTGCCGCTGGAGTGTCTTAACAGAGCAACAGAAAAGTAAACTAGAGAAAAATGCTATACACACTGAAGAAAGGACAGCCTCTTCCGCAAATGATGCTGCGGAAACTGGATGTGCACAAGTAGAAGAATGAAACTAGATCCCAATCTCTCAGCTCTCAGTGGATCAAATACTTTAAAGTAAAACCAGCAACTCTGAAGCTGACAGAGGAAAAAGTGGGATAAACGTCATCACACAGGCACAGGGTAATCCTATCTGATAGGCTCCTATCACTCAAGATGTAAGCGAGGCCATTGACAAATAGGACCTGATGATACTGAAATGCTTCTTTTTAGCAAATAAAATCATTAAACAAGTGAAAAGTCTAAAGAATGGGAGAAATATCTTTGCTATATAAACACATCTCTGTCGGTTACACTGGGGCTATGGTAAAACACCATGACTCAGAGCAACTTAGAAATGAAAGAGTTTGTATCGATGTATGGTTCCAGAGGGGGACCCCAAAAGTTGGGAAAGAATGCCAGGAAATGTGGAGATCACATCTTCAACCACAAATGTGGATCAGAAAGTAAGTGGAAGTGGAGTGAAGCTACAAACTCTCAAATCCCACTCGGTGACTACTTCCCCCAGCAAAGTCATGCCTCTCAAATATCCCATAAGCTCCCTAAATAGTGCCTCTAACTGGTGATGTTCAAATATGGGAGTCTGTGAGGCACATTGACAATTCAAATCACCACATTCTGTTCCCTGGCCCTCATAATCTTATGACCATATCACAATATAAAATGCATTTAGTCTATCTTCAAGAGTCCCATATCATGGTCTCAAATCTGTCCTAAATCCAAAATCTCTTTTAAGACTCGCAGTAATCTCTTAACTGTAAGCCCCTATAAAATCCAAAAGCAAATTACATCCTTCCAACATATAGTGGTGCAAAATATACACCTTCCCATTCTCCAAGGGCAGAATTGGGTCATAGGGAGGAAATACTGAATCAAAGCGATACCAAAACACAACAATAAGAACACCAACCCTGTAGCTCCAAGTCTAGTGTCTGGGTTATTAATTCGAAAGTTCTTCCCCTCCAGCTTCACTATTTGCAATATGCTCTTCTCTCAGGCTGGTTCCACACCCTGTCTGCAGCTGCTTGGTATTTGTGGCTTCTCCAACATCTTGGGGTCTCCACTGGCACCCAAGCTACACTTTCCCAGTCTCACTCAGTGCCCCTCAGGGCCTTCTTCTCACTGGAATTCCCATGCATCACATGTGCTGGACTCCGTGACTCTTGGGAACTGTGTAAGAAGAACCCACAACCCTTCACACTTGCATGTTTCATGCCTCAAAGCCAGTACCACACGGCTGACACCGCCCCCAGCTCAGCTGCCAGCTTAGGGTAGACCTTGGCCCCCCTGGACCACTGGAGCAAAGGCTTTTGTTCGCAGTTGCTTCTTAGGAGTAGGAAACTCCTCAGGGATTTTTCCTTTCACAAGAGGGAAGCTCAGCCCAATGGGGCCTTGCCCTGAGGGCTCCCTTTCCCTTGTCCCAGTACAGACCAGGAGTCCCATTCTTACTGATGTAATTCTAGCCTCTCTTAGCACATGCTTTGACTGTAATGGTGCTTGTTCTTTTTTCTCTCAAAATTATACATTTTGTATTTCTCCCTTGCTCGTGCTCATTGTCCACCTGCATGTGAGTTATCATTAATAACCATCCCACGGACTCAATGTTATGCTTTCTTAAAATTCCTCATGCCAAAGAAATTTGTTCATTCATTATGACATCTGACAGAGTTTAATATCGATAATATACAAACAGCTAAAACAACGAACTCAAACAACCCAATCAGAAAAAAAGCTAATGAAATAAATATGGTTCTCAAAAGCTGAAATATAAGCAGCCAGGAAATATGAAAAAAAAAGCTTGACCTCATTGTCCATCAGAGAAATGCAAATCAAAAACATATTGGGAGTCTATCTCACCCTAGTTAAAATGGCAGTCATTGAAAGAAAAGAAAACACAAATGCTGGTGAGGATACTGAGCAAAGGGACTCTTTCCACATTGCTGACAGGACTGTAAATGAGTCTGTCCTATGGATAGCAGTATGCAGGCTGATAAAAAGTAAAATTCAATCTACCATGTGACCCAGTTATACCACACCTCAGGATTTTCTGCAAGGACTCCATGTCAGTATATCATAGGTCATTGCATACCAATGTTTACTGCAGCACGATTCATAATAATCAACTTAGATGTCCATTGACAGAGGGTGGTTAAAGTTGTATATAAAATTTTCAGCAATAAAGGTCTAAGTTGTGTCATTTGTAGGAAAATAGCTACAAATGGAGATGATCATATTGAGGTAAGCCAATGAATGTTTGTGTGGGTATCTGTGTGTGAGTGTGTGTGTCAGCATGTGTGTGATTATAAGTGTTAGTGAGCATGTGTGTGTGTGTGTGTGTGTGTGTGTGTGTGTGAGTGTGTGACATGAAAGTAGAAATAAAACTGTCAAGGAAAACAAAAAGAACTAACAGGCATGGGAAAAGAAAATGGAGAGTAGATAAGAAGATGACAGATAGACTCTACACGCAACATGTAGTTGTATAAAAACTTATAAATAATATTTAATAAATATATTTCAAAGTGTAAACAAGTAGTAGGTTGTAAGACCATCAATATACACCCTGCAGAACTGGGGGTATGGGAGTCTCTACAGCCTGATGACTGCTGCACAACAGAAAAACAACTTTGCAACCAGAGGAGCATAAACTTACAGACAGACATACAGACAGACATACAGACAGACAGACAGACATTGTCTTCTACAGGCTGGCAGCACTCACATGAGTTACTTTTCAGTGAAGAGCTTCAAAATCCTTGTCTCTAAGGTCCGGATGGCACCAGCTTCCCCAAAGACCCATAGGCAGGACAAATGGGGAACCCCAGATGAGGATACTCCATGCATGCTCAGAGCATGCACCTTCTGGTCCTTCCTGGAGAATATACTTCAATGGCCCGGGTGAGGTAGCTTTGCTCTTCTGAGAAGCTAGAAATGGAAAGCCTCAGGAAACAGCGGCCCAGTGGAGTGGGATGTGCAAGAATCCAGGACAGCAGGTGCCAAGCTGGGCTGTGAGTGTTGAGGATAACCGAGGCCTGATGTGGACAGCTGCTCATCTCCTATCTGGATGACCTGTTTCCTTTAACATTCTTATTAAGGTATGAGTTATATGAAAAAGCTGCCTATTGGTCTACACAACTTGGTTCATTTGGAGATCATCACTGCCCCAGTTTTATTTCTACCACTGTGATAAAAATACCCCGACAATGCAACTCAGGGAGAGGAAGGGTTTAATGGTGTACAGGAACAAGGCAGCGAGTCACACCCACAGCCAAGAGCTCACAATTCCACCATCAAGAACAGAGATGAGAGACACATGTATGCCTATTGCCCAGTTAATTTTCTCTACTTTCATGCAGTCCAAGACCCAAACCCAGTGTCATCCAGGTGGCATTGGCTCTGAGGCATAAAATATGCAAACATGAAGGGCTGGTACATTCTGCCTCTGGAGTTTCAGAGTGCCACCAAGTCCGGGCAATATGATGCAGGGTAATTCCTGTGAAAAGAGGACCCTGAGAATATTGCCCACTCTCTTTCAGGCTGGGTCTTCCTACATTGGTGATGGCAATCAAGGTGAATCTCACAGACATTCCCATGGGTCAACCTGACCCAGATAATTCTTCACTGGGACGCTCTTTCCAGGTAAATATAAGCTGCCTCAGGTTGAAAATTTAAACTAACCACGAAGACAGTATTCCTAAAATACCAATATTATGATCAAAGCCCATGAACAAACCCACTCCCATCAACTGTAAATAGAGACAATCCAGTGATGTTACCAGCAGTCTGAGGTCTCTCTCAGATAAAACCTACACTCAGATAAAACCAGGGCCCTGCCTGCTTGCAGGACAAAATTTAAAGGCAAATTAGAATAAAGCAAAACTTCTAGAGAGTGCATCTAAGGAAACAGACCATGAATAAAAAACATAGGTGTCACTTCTCAAAAGGGAGCTGAGCTTAGACATCATTACAAAGGCCAGGGATGTGATTTTGCAGACTGTAGTACTCAAATAACACCAACCTAGCAGTTTAAAAATTAAGTGAAACTTCATGGGCTGGTTATCTTGTCTATCTTATCATAAAGAATTTTTGTTCATACATGACCTTGTATAGTGATTTAATGAGGGGTGCTGTTTAGATTTAGGGGTGAGAGAGGAGGGTTAGTCAGTTAAACTCAAGGCTACGAATAGTCTGGCCCTCAAGTAAGCACATCCTGTCATCAGCATCCTGGTTGATATGTTGGTAGGAAGGCACCATTACCTCTGTAGGTGACTTTGGCTTTGTTGGTTATTTTAAAGAGAGGTTTGCCGATTGTCAGCAAACAGGACAAGCAAACCACCTCCCAGGGAGAGGGACTCCAGCCTCTTCCCATGTCCCCATCATTTTTCTAACTTTTTGTTCAACCTCATTCATCTCCCTTTCACAGTTTTGGCCACACATTTTGTGTGTGGAATGATGCACTCACCCAGTCTCACACATAGGTAGATGAAAAGTTGCTGTCAGACTGTCTTCCCCAATCACTTCTCTACCTTACTGTTTCATACATGGTCTTTCAGTAATCCTGAAGCTGCCATCTTGACTGGACCAACTGGCTGGCAAGTCTCTGGGATCCACCTGTCTTCGTACTCTCAGTTCAGGGGTTACAGGTGTATGCCGCCATGCCCTGCCTTCTACATTAGTGACTGGGGTCCTGTCTCAGGTCTGATGACTGGGAAGTGAGTACTTCACTGACTGAGACTTCTCTCCTAGCCCCTCCTCCACCACTCATTGCTCTGGCACAGAATCAATGCTATTGCATCTCCAGAGCTGAGGGAAAGAGTCAGTCGTTCAACACTGACCTACTGAAAAGTCCCAGTTCTATGCTGGCTGTGTATGAGTCTCAGTATCTCCAGCTAAGAGACTTGTGGGAACCCATGTCACTCTCTAAGCCTCTGTCCTCCCATCCAAAATGGAGCAAATACAGTTATCACTTTAGAGGGCTGTGGTCTAAGTGGGGTCACAGACATGGGCCTCTCAGCACAAAGGTCATGACAGAAGATGCAATCAGTAAATATTGGCTATAATCATTGTCCTGGTTAGGGCTGAAAATGTCAAAATAACACATGGTAGCCCCTGTCCAGAACCTCCCAGTATACTAGAGAGACCAATAACACAACATAGTAGTGACTTAAAACATGGTGCTCAAGTGCTAGATAATTCTGACACACCCCTGACATCCTGCCATGTGGGATGCTGAAACGGGAAGGTCATGAGGCCAACTTGGATTGCAGGGCCAACCTAGGCAGTCGAGAGAGAGAGAGAGAGAGAGAGAGAGAGAGAGAGAGAGAGAGAGAGAGGGAGAGGGAGAGGGAGAGGAGAGGGAGAGGGAGAGAGAGAGAGAGAGAGAGAGAGAGAGAGGGAGGGAGGGAGGGAGAGAGAGTCAAAGACACAGAGAAAGAGACACAGAGACAGAGACAGAGACAGAGACAGAGACAGAGACAGAGACAGAGAGACAGATAGAGCACACTGGCTGTTTTTCCAGAGGACCTGGGTTCAATTCTGAGAACCCACATGGTAGCTCCCAACCATCTGCAACTCTAGCTGCAGGGAATCTGGAGCTCACTTCCAGCCTCCATAGGTCCTAAATTCATTGGTGCACAGACATACATGCAGATAAAACACTCACACAAGATAAAATAAAAATAAATTATTTTTTAAAGTAAAAAGAGAGCTATGGCCAGAACTCAGTGGCCGAACATCTAGCTAGCACCAGATAAACCCAAGGTTCAAAACTTTGTACTGAAAAGGGCAGGAGGGCGGGGAAAAAAAGAAACATGACTTCATTCAAATTTTGGAGTGAGAAACAGTTTTCAGAACAAAGAATAGGCTAGCTTCATTTCTGATGCTGTGATAAAATACCCTGACCAAAAACAAACCTAGGGAAGAAAGGATTTGTTCAACTGGCCCTTTCATGTTACAGTCATTATCAAGGGCAGTCAATGGAGGGGCTCAAGTAGTTAGCCTCAGCATCACAGTCAAGAGCAGAGAGAGAAAAAAAATGAATCTTTGCACGCTTGCTTCTGGTTCTGCTCAACTAGCTTTCTTAATGACATACTTGTGCATGTGCACAGTTCATGGATGCACCCAGAGGCCAGAGAGGATATCGCCTATCCTCCCTTATTGATCCCTGCCTTCTTTCCATGAGCCAGGCTCTCTCACTGAGCCAGACACTCACGTGTATTTTAGATAGGCTGACAGTCAGCAAGCCCCAGTGATCTTCCTGTCTCTAACTCCTCTCCAGGTACTGGGGCTAGCGGCAAGTGCACCACCACACCTGCCCTTTAATGTAGGTGCTGGCGTTTTGAACTCAGTTCCTGTGCTTACAGAGCAAACACTTTACCCACTGGACTCAAACACTTTTCATTGGTCAGGCCATCATGAAAAGGAGAAAGCACTGGACAAGAAAGAAACTAAGGTGGCCTTGGAATTCAAGCAAGCTAGCTGATCTGGCAGGGAGTGATAACTGGGAAGGAGAAAAATGAGGAGATAATGTTTCCTGAGTCCTTCACACCATGGCTGTATTTGGAATACGGCACTGGAGCAAAGTCAGGCATCAAAGGCAGAAAGTGGGGACAACTGGGCTTTGAGATAAAGGAGAATGAGAGGTACATCTGCCTAGCTGTGACTGTATGAACAGAAAGGACAGCCCTTTGTTAACTGACATAGATGTTCATTTTCCTCCAGGGAGGAGTCAGTACTGGCTCCTCCATGACCCTGATGATCTTAAAACAAGAAGGTCCCTCTGGGAGCCACCAAAACAGGCCCATGCTAGAGTCATCATATGGGGGAATGGACACTGAAGAATGCCTAGGCTATTGTGGGAATGGGGAGACGAGGGTCAGAGACGGGAACAAGGGAGGGTGTTATGTTGAAGATAAAAGAAGAGCTGCTTCAAAGGCAACCGAGGTATAGATCATCACTAAGAACACAGTTCAGGAAGCAGGAAAGCCAGGCTCTCCCTTTTTGAACATGAAAGGACATCCAGTGTCTGCCACATGCACTGGCCAGTTGTCAAGCCCCACCTGGACTCTCTAATACTCCTCTGATGCACATCGTGGAGGATCCCCCTCTGTAAAGACAAAATGCTTGATCCTTAATGGAGCCTAACAAAGGAGGGGACAGAAATAAACCCCGGGAGATTATAAGTGGGTCTGCCATAAAAATGAGGGAAAAGGAAATCATGGGGCAGGGAGGGTGTATACGGTGGAGAGAGTGATAGGAAGGAGATAGAACACACAATGTAAGGGTTGTAGGGTTTACTCATAATTTGGAGGGATAAAAGTCTATCATGGCAAGAAGGCATAGTATCTTAGTCAGGGTTTCTATTGCTATAAGAAAACCCCATGACCAAAAGCAACCTACAATAAAAGGGTTTATTTTACCTTACACCTTATATAAGCCATCACTAAGGAAGACAGGGCAAGAATTCAGAGCCAGAACCTGGAGGCAGGAACTGGAGCAGAGGCCACGAAGGGACACTGCTTAGTGGCTTGTTCTCCATAGCATTCTCAGCCTGCTGTCTTATAGAACCCAGGACCACTAGTCCAGGAGTAGCACCAGCCACAATGAGTTGGACCCTCCTACATCAATGATCAATCAAGAAGATGGCTTACAGGGTTGGCTTCCCCATAGGCCAGTCTAGTGGAGGCATTTTCCTAATTGAGGCTCCCTCTTCCCAAATGCTTCTTGTCTGTGCCAAGTTAACAAAGCTAGTCAGTCCACATGGTAATGACAGTAGCTTGTTATGTGGCACCCAGCAGAAACCAGAGCAGTGAATCCATTCTCAGCTCCTTCTCCCTCTCCCTCTCCCTCTCCCTCTCCCTCTCCCTCTCCCTCTCCCTCTCCCTCTCCCTCTCCCTCTCCCTCTCCCTCTTTTCCTCCCTTCCTTCCCCTTCCTTTTATTATATTATTTTATTTTATGTAGGCTATGGGATAGTACCACTCAAATTCAGGATGAGACCATTCTCCTCAGCCAGTCCTTTCTGGAATCAGTCTTAAAGACATATCCAAAGGTGAACTTCATTCATACCCTAGTTACTTCCTTTCTAAACATTTTATGTGGATGGGTGTTTTGCCTGAATGTGTGTCTGTGCAACATGTACATCCATGATACCCACAGAAGCCAGGAGAGGCATCATATGCCCTGAAACTGGGGCTACACACAGTTTTGAGCTACCATATAGGTGCTGAGAAGGAAGAGCAGCCCCTGCTCCTCCAGCCAAACCCCTAAATACTCCTTAATCCAATCAAACTGTATTCCAAATTAACCATCCCAGAAGGCAACAGGTGCTTTCAGATTGTGGAATGCTCTGCTAATCTTGTAAGGCCAAATATGAAGTTCCATTTCAGCTTTTCAGTTCACATGTTTCCATGGCAATGGGAGGTGGGAAAACCATCCACACTCAGTAGAAATGGTTCTTTGGACTTCAAGTGTGGATCCTTTCCCAGGCTAGTGAAGCAATATAATGCTGTCTCATGATGTTGGGCAGCAGTGTTAAACCAAGATTGCATCAGCCACATGACCCAGAGCAGCCGATGGGGATGCTCCTGGCACAGAGCTATGAAGATGCCCAGTGTGTGGGACTGAATATATTTCCTCTTAGGATACTTTGTATGAATAATGATTTAAAAACCATCATATACATCAAGGAGCATCCATGCATACACCCAACTGGAAGTCTACTATGGAATTCTTGCTCTTAAGAAGGAGTGATGACCCCCTCCAAAAGAAAAGTAACAGTCTAGGCAGAAAGCCATTGATGGGAACTCTTAAAATTGTGATAAGAGTGCTGAAGTGTAACTCTCCACAAGTGATGGCTTCTGGAGGGGAGCGGGTGGGGAGGGATTCAGTTTTCTTTAAGGAACTGGCTCACCAGGAATTTTACTATACTCTGGTGAGAATACAAGCAACACAGATTGAAATTTTTTTCTTTTTTCTTTTTTCTTTTTTCTTTCTTTTCTTTTTTGTTGTTTTGTTTGTTTGTTTGTTTGTTTGTTTGAGACAAAGTTTCTCTGTAAAGTCCTGGCTGTCCTGTAACTCACTCTGTAGACCAGGCTGGCCTTGAACTCAGAAATCTGCCTGCCTCTGCCTCCCAAGTGCTGGAATTAAAGGCGCGAACCACCACTGCCCGGCTTTTTTTTCTTTTTCTTCTTTTTCTTTTCTTTCCTTTTTTTCTTTTTTCTTTTATTTTTTTTCCATGATGAGGGGGAGGAGGAGTTGACCTGGGATGACTGGGAAGTGAGGGTGCTCAGGGTTCATGATGTAAAACTCCCAAATTATTGATAAAAATATTGTGAATAAAAGAAAGGGTAGTGACATGCAGTCCAAGCCCGCTAGAAGTGAAAGAGTATCCATGGAGGAATTATAAATTAAGTCAGCCTGTGGGTATGTCTGTGGGCAGCTGTCTTAACTAAGGTAGCTGATATAGAAAGACACACCCAAGTGTGGGCAGCACCATTCCCTAGGCAGGTAAGCCTGATGTGTGTTACCATGGTCACATGGAGATGCCCAAGCAGTGAGGAACAGAAGTCTTCTTTGATGGCCAATAAAGATGAAGGCCCTCCACAAACTACATAAAAGACTTCAGAAGAACTTTCCAGCCTTGTCTGAGCCTTAGATGACAGTCCCAGCCAACAGTGTGACTACAGACTTAGAAAACTCCCATAGCTGGAGCCATCAGTTAAGTCTTCATTTTTAGAAGTCCTGAGCCCTAAAAACTATGACATCACAAACATGTACTGTTTTAAGCTTCTGGGCTTGGGAGAGATTTGTCACACAGGAATAAATTATTGGCTGACTGACCTTATTGAAGATTAAACACTACCATATACTTTATAAATAGCAAATTATTTCTAGTATTGGAGACAAGGAAATATACAATGTGTTTCACCTGCTGATACATGTATTTCTCAAAGCCCTAAGTATCCATTGTGGGACTAGCAAATTTTAAATAAATTGGTCTTACTGTGATAAAATCCTAAACTCTCATTTTTGTTTTTGCAAACTGTAATATCATGTTGTTCTGCCACTGACCCCCTTAATGGGCAAATATCACATCATTTTAAAGCGTATAAGCTAAAAGATTTATACATTATCTGCATGATCTTAGTTTTTACAATATCAGCAGTGCTGGTCCTAGAGGAGAATGAGTTTTGAATGTGTGAAGTCTGAAGCAGGCATGGTCTGTTACAAATCTATTTTCAGATTCTATTCTCATCTGGACAGCATCATGATTCCCCCCACAGCTTTTCACTGAGAAAACAGGGGCAACCTCTCAGGATTCAAAGTAGTAGATCCGCAAGATGGACTACTAGTTAAAGGCACTTGCTATCAAGCCTGGTGACCTGAATCTGATCCTCCTCCCACATAGGAGCCACATGATAGAAGGAGAGACACCTGCAGCTTGTCCTCTGACCTCCACATGTGCACTGTGCCATGCACATCCATGTGCATGTATGCATGCATAAAACAACTAAATATAATAGTGTTTTATTAAAGAGCCACAGCAGCTGGTAACAAAGCCATCCCTGGCATCTGACTAGACATCGGGACTTCAGCTCTATACTTCTAAGGGAAGGAAGAGCTGGCTCACCAGTGTCATCTGATGTGGTTCTCACTGGCTGAGATGAACAGTGTGGCCAGCAACTGAGCAGAAGATGCCATCCTGCTTCCTGTTATTGGTACAGCCTCAGCATAATCCTTATCTGGACTTCAGCCATGTTGTAAATACATATGTCTATACAATGCATACCAATGGCGTCTAATACAAATTTATATGTCAATAATCTTTATTTCTACATGATGCCATCCTTCCAGTTACAATTATCTGGTCAAACATAGCCTGTATTCAGAAGTGGATTGCCGGAGTGATGAGCCCCACCACTCGGGGCTCAGTTTTCTGCTGTTAATGGTGTTTGTTGGTTGGTTTGTTTACTTTTCTCTGGTTTGAGACTGGAGACCCTGTTTCTCTATATGGCCCAAACTGGCCTTGAACTCCTATCATCACTGGGTCCTCATCCTTTCAAATTCAAAGACCATAGCTTTGTCCCACCATGCCCAAAACCCATGCTAGCATCAACTTTCAAAGAAACCCTAACTTCCCCTCCCGTTTGAAGTGAATCTTTCTGGAACATCAAAGGCTTCTCCTTCCAAGGCTGGATTTCTGGGACCCCATGAAAAGGAGGAAAACAGAACTTTTTGTGTCAGACCGTGTTCTAAACACTGTAGGCAGGTTAGCTGACCTCATTCACATAGCAATCCTTTGCAATCAGTCATGAGTAAAACATGACTGATCCCACTCCAAAGCCAGCTGGGGAAACTAGCATTCCCCACCTCACACGAGGACCTTTGGCACCTGGAAGCACAGCAGGGTCTCTGGTAGCCTTGGCCATGAAGGATTGCTGGGGGATGCTCTCCACGCCAGCTGCCAGATTCGGAACCTGCAGATGTTACCAGCACAGGCGTTTAAAACTTCAAAGGATACAAGAATTTCTTAGTTAACTCATAGACTCAGTTAACTCAGTAAGTTCAGAGCATGGTTTGGGACTCCTGAAGGGGCCTCAGAATCAGCAGAGAACATATCCGGACACCAAATTCTCAGTACAAAGATTTATTACCTTGGAGGGAAAGCTGGGGAGGGAAGGGATATTTTGGGGTTGGGCAAAGACAGCAACAGGTATTTCTGCAGGCGTGGTTTTTAAGGAGAAAAGGGAGGCATATGGGTTATGATGTGTGGGTAAGTCCTGATTAGACAGGTTAGGCTGTGTAGCCAAATAATGTATTTTAATTGCTGGGCCTTGACGTTTTGATAGTTGAATCTTGGTGATCAGTGTAGGAAGTAAGTCAGTGGCCAGATAAGGGAACTGAATAAACCTTGGGGGCTAGCTTTAGGAAAGTAACCTAATACTTTACCAAGAGAGGCCTGCTGGCATCAGGTTTGCCATGTTTGGGCCTGTTAGAAAGCCTTTCAGTTGCAAGTTCTAAACAAATCCTACAATGACACTCTTGTCATGGATCTGTGACCCACACTTAAAGCATCAAGTTTTAGGGGACATCATTGGGGTTATAGCAGCAGAGGCATTCTCATTTAGGTATGGATATTAAGACAATGCAAAACACCCAAGAGAAAAAGAGGCATTTTGTTCAAAATATTCATGCTTTGGTGATAATGACCATGTCTATCAGTGGTTTAGTAAATGTTCAGCACTAAATGATCTTCCTAATGATGGTTTTTAAATTATTATACCATTTTACAGAAGCTAAAATTTGAGACCAAAAGAGGGGAAAGAACACGCTCATGGCTCAATGTAGAAGCAGCACTTGAAACCAAGTGATAGTCTAAAAACATGCTGGATGCCTGGTCTCATAAAAAGATCTAACAAGTCCAGTATACCACAAGTCCAGGGCATGCCGACTGTGCGAGCCAGTGATTAACATCAAATACTGTGATCTTGGTGATGGCTCAGGGCCTCAGAAGTTGGGCAATAAAAACACATAGTACACAGGAACTTTTCTAACAGTAGGTAACAGGGACAGTGGCAGAAATGAGAAAGTTATGGTAGAAGATTCTTTGGTAAATGTGCAGGGAGTGATAAAGATAACCAACACAGAGGCACACGGAGATTAGCAGCAAAGGAAAACCTCTGCCATTCCAGAGCCAACGGGGCAGCCATTATAGTAAAAGGATGATGAGAGCCCAAGGAGAGCCTCCTTCATATCCACTGAGCTGCCCATCAGGAACCACATAGATAGATGACATAGCCATACAGTGTCATCTGGGCTGCCCAACAGGAACCAAGCAGATAGACGGTGTGGTCATACACTGTTAACTGAGAGAGAAAAAAAGGAAAGCCCACACACACACCTGTTCCTTTCCTTACTTCCTGGGCACCTTCCTGTCTTGTATTAACTTAGCTCCATGTGGTACCAACCTGCAAAAGCATCCTGGAGGGTCAGTCTTCTGGTCTAGGGATGAGAACAATGAAAGGAGAAATGGATGTGAAGGGGAGAAGGAAACAGACAAATCAGCACAGATGGCTAGGAGCCTGGAAACTCTTTGATGTAGGGCAGTTAATCAAGTGTGGATATTTATGGCCAAGGAGTGACAACCTGGTGTGAAGACATTTATCACAATGAAACTTGAAGGTTTGACATCTGCAGAAGCAGGAAGACAGCCCACATGGTCTAACAAGCAGTACAATGAAAGGGGGATTAAATATGTAAGTAAATTTGACTCTGATTCAAAGAAATTTCTTTAAGAATGGAAAAGAGCAACTAAAAATGAAAGCTCAGTTAGTATGGTGTCTGCTTTGTAAGCATAAAGATGTGATTTTGATTCCCAGAACCCATATACTAAAGAAACCAAACACAGTTATAATCCCAGTACTGGGAAGGCAGTGACAGTTGGATCACTGAGGCTCCCTAAACAGCCAGCCTCAGCTGGAGGACTCTTGACCAATGAGGAACCCTAACTCCCAAAACAAAGTGGGTGATACCTGAGAATAAACAGTCAAGGTTGACCTATGATATCAACATACACATGCATACACATGAACACATGTGCACTGACATAAACAGTCTGTTGGGGTCTTTAGAGGAAAGATTTCCCCTGTAACAAAAGGTCCAAGTGATCTCTGTGGTGTCTGTCATCCTGAAATCATACAAGCATGCCATGTTTCAGCCAGCCTGATCTCACTGACTCAAACTGCACCAAGAGGAACAGTCATGGGACTCAGCTGGGGGCACAGGCCAGCTATTTCCTCACTTCTCCTTGACATTGGGAGCCATATCACTTCCTCATTACATCCATCCTGACAGCTGGAGCTTCCTGTCTCATAACAATGCTGCCCCCTGACCTCTCCAGAGGGCTGGCACTCCTTCTCAGTGGGGGCATTGCTTAGAGCATCCCAATTAATAATGTGTTTGTTCACTAGGGCCTCCTGCCAACAGCATGTGAAATGAGCATCCATTGCAGATAAAAGACTCATCTTTTCACATCTACACATCAACATTACTTAATGGGACAAGTGGCTGGCCCTGTCTGACTCCAGTGGTTCTGAACAGGGGATTTGATAGCAGGTAGATCTGAGTTCAGATCTTGGCCTTGATACATAATGGATCTGTAGCCACAAACCATTATCTTCCTCTTCTAAAGAAATACCAGAATGCTAAAATATAGAATTCAGAATGATTAAATAACAGTGGGTACCTAAGACTTAAATACTCAATAAATGGTAGCTGTTCTTTATGTTATCTAAAGAGGGACAGAATTGCTGTAGGTCTGGGGGGAAAGGGTAACATACAAGACAGAGGAACATGTTGAGCAAAGAGCCCAGACCCATTTCCTAGTGTCCCCACTGCTGCTCTCCTATGTGAGTGCCAAATGCCAATCTGTCTACTTCCTCTCTGGCTGAAAAGATGTAGTAGCCTCACAGCAATCAGTGTCCTCATGAGGAACAATCTTAGGTGATACAGGTCTCTGCTCCAGGATTTAGAAAGTCACATACCCGTGTGATCCAGGCAGCTGAGGGCAATGAGTTAAATGAGAAGGTGGTGCATCCAAAGGAATGGAGGACTCCCCAAAATATAATATAATTAATATAATATAATATAATTAATATAATATAATATAATATAATATAATATAATATAATATAATATAATATAATATAATATAATGATAACTACAATGCCATACCCATTGCATGTGGGAGCTCTGATTCCCACTAACAGTAAATGGTATCTAGAGCTCTGTGAGTCCTTCCAAGTGTTAAATGCTGATGACTAAGTTGAATGTTTAAAACTCTCTGAGACCCAAGCAAAATAATTTGTGGAACCAACTGGAAATTATTAACATAATGTAATATTCTCTCCTTCCAAAATAAAATAAGGCTGGACATTTAGAGCAGATGTTAGAGCACTTGCCCGTTCTACACACACCTTGAGTTTGATCCTCAGCACCACATAAAACTAGACGTGGTGGTGAAACCCCACACTTGGGAGGTAGAGGATCAGACGTTCAAGGTCATCATTAGCTGTGCAGATTTCAAGGCCTGCCTAATGACAGGAGACTGATTTCTACAGGCAAGCGAATGAAAGCAAATCTTCTCTCACCTTGCACAAAAACTTCAGCTCCAAATGGTTCAACAATTTCAGTTTTAAACCTGCAACCCTGAAACTACTGGAACAAAGGGTAGAGAACAGCTTCCAGATACAGAAAAAGGTCCAGACAGGACTCTGGTCACTCTAAAGAAGGCTAACTCTCAACAAATGGAACTTCATGGAACGAAAACACTTTTGTATGGCAAAAGAAACTGTCCACCAAGTGAAGAGGCAGCATACAGAAGAGAACAAAAGTCTTTGCCAGCTATTCATCTAACAGAAGATTAATATCAAGGATACACAAAGGACTCAAATAACAATGCATCAATAAAACTAACAATGCAGTCCAAAAATTCGTTATAGATTTGAACAGAAAATTCCCCAAAGAAAAAACATAATTGACTAAAAAGTGTTTTTTAAAAAGTGTTCAACATCATTATGCACCAGTGAAATGTAAACTAAAACTACTTTGAGATTCATTCACCATCCAGTTGGGATGAATAACATCAAGAAATCAAATGGTAACAAAAAAAATGCTGGTGAGGATGTGGGGGAAGAAAAACCCTCGCTTGCTGCTGGTGGGAGTGTATACTGGTACAGACACTATGGAAATAGGAGTGGAGGCTCCTTAGAAAGCTGCCACATGATTCAGCTATACCACTCCTGGGTATATGCCCAAAAGTCTGCATGTCTAATAGAGACACCTGATCATCCATGTTCACTGCTGCTCTATTCACAATATTCAAAAGCAGAATCAACCCGTATATTTATCAACAGACAAATGCAAAGGGGAAATATGGTACATATACATGATGAAATTTTATTCAATTGTAATGAAAAATTAAATTATGAAAGTTCACAGGTAAATGGATGAAACAGCAAGAAAAAAATATAGCGAGGGAAGTAACCCAGACCCCCCCCCCAAAAAAAGGACAAATGCCATACAGGCTCTTGGTTGCTCACCAGAACTAGGTAAGACCCTGTTGGTTAAGATACCACATAACTTGGATGCAAACTAGAGAGAAATAAAATGCCACTAAGCTAGAAACTTCCTCCCAGTGGGTAGCTTCCATAATGCCAGGCAGCGCTATGCAGGCTACTAGGGGAGAAAAAGCATCAGTCGTATTCACAACTCAGTTGTGAAACCTACAAACTGTAATACCAGCATGCCAGCCAGGCCACACTTGAAATAGTGGCACAAATCTTATGGAGGCAACAAACTACTCTTTCATTAGATTTGTAGCCCACTTTGCAGGAGAAATTTCATGCCTAGTATTCCATGCCTAGTCAAGAAGACCATGGCTGGAAATGTAATAAGACCTTGTGGGGTGGAGCTTACTATATTGTTTCACTGAATTGACACAGCATCAAACAGCATCTATATTTATACCCATATCTATGTTCATATACATAGATAAATGGTACTCTCAGCATTAGTCAGGAAAGGTCCTTTTGCAATGAACAGCAGTAAATCTAGAAACTCTTGGCTGGTTGAGGTTCTGTGAATAAGAGATGGTTGAGTGCTCAACCCTCATCAAGATATTTATACTTCAATACTCCTCTAATACCCAAGGACTATCCAAGAAGAAACAATATAAGAGCCAGATGGCAGGGAGAAGGGCCACAAAATGACATCTTCGGGACATGACATAGCCATTAAAATTATGGATTCACACTAGACTTCCAGAAGACCCGACCTACCAACTGTAAGTCATGGAATGAAAATTGTGGGGTGCCACCCTTTTCACCTGTGGGGTGAACTATTTGCTGTTGATAGAGTCTAGGGGAGGGATAGTCATTATATTTATGCAGTTGCTATATATATTTATGCATGTAACAACTGCTGAGCCTACCTGGCTCTACTGGACATTCCCATACCTATAGTCACAGAGATGGCCATAGATAAACTCAGAGAATGACAAAACAAAAGCTGAGGACACAAAGAAGAGACCTATGGGGAGGGAGCAAAGCCTAGACCCTATGCACCCCACTGGGAAAAGGAGTTTATCCCAAGAAGGAGCAGGAGCTGAGCAGGAACAGGAGCAAGAAGAAAGGAGACCAAGGCAGCCCTGAGATTGCTGGGGTCTGGGCCTGCCCTGCTTTCTGACTCCACAGAATATGGAAGAACTTAAGTTGTTCCAATGTTGCATCTTCGAACAAGTGGCAAGATCTTCAGAAAAGAGCAATACAGACTTGCTGGCATTGGACTGCCTAGCATTGTTTCTCGCAGGAACCACCAGGGGCTTTGAACTACTCTCTCTGTTGCTGTGTGCTTGCATGCTTGTGTTTTTGTTTGATTGCTTTGGGTTTGGTTTGTTGGAGATTTTGTGGGGCTTTTCTTTTTATTTGTTTTGCTTTGTCTTTTTTTTTAAGACTGGACTCAAGGTTATTATATAGTTAAAGATGGCCTTCTGATTCTCCTGGCTCTATCTTCCAAGTGCTGAAATGACAGGTGTATACCCCCACACCCAAAGCCTTGTGTGTACTAAACAAGCATCCTATCTACTGAACTACAGCCCTGCCCCTCCCACAGATTTCTAATCCTACTCACAGATGAGGAATTTGAGGCACTATCAGTACAGAAAGTAAAAGGAATCTCAGTGATTTCACCCCTCTGCATCTATCCTGCAGATAGACTCCAATTATTTTTTAGGTTTCTTTTTTGTTATTAGATATATTCTTTATTTACATTTCAAATGTAAATAAAACCCTTTCCTAGTTTCCCCCTGAAAACTCCCTAATCCATCCCCCCTCCCCTGCTCACCAATCCACCCACTCCCACTTCTCTATCCTGGCATTCCCCTATACTGGGGCATGTAATGTTCTCAGGGCCAAGGGCCTCTCATCCCTTTGATGTCCAACAAGGACATCTGTTGCATATGCATCTGGAGTCATGGGTCCCTCCATGTGTAGTCTTTGGTTGGTGGTTTAGTCCCTGGGAGCTCTGGAGGTACTGGGTAGTTCATATTGTTGTTCATCCTATGGTTCTGCAAACCCCTTCAGCTCCTTGGGACCTTTTCTCTGGCTCCTCCATTGGGGACTCTGTGCTCAGTTCAATGGTTGGCTGAGAATGTCCCCCTCTATATTTGTCATGTACCGGCAGAGCCTCCCAGGCTCCTGTCAGCAAGCACTTGTTGACATCCACAATAGTGTCTGGGATTTGTAACTGTATATGGGGTGGACCCCTACAAGGGGCAATCACTAGATGGTCTTTCCCTCAGTCTCTGCTCTACACTTTGTGTCTGTATCTCCTCCTGTGGGTATTTTGTTCCCCCTTCTAAGAAGGACCAGAGTATCCATACTTTGTTCTTCCTTCTTCTTGAGTTTCATTTGGTCTGTGAATTGTATCTTGGGCATTCCAAGCCTCTGGGATAATATCCACTTATCAGTGATACATACCATGTGTGTTCTTTTGTCATTGGGTTACCTCACTCAGGATGATATTTTTCTAGTTCCATCCATTTGCTTAAGAATTTCATGAATTCATTGTTTTTAATAGCTAAGTAGCATTCCATTGTGTAAACAACTTTAGCAAAGTGGCTGGATATAAAATTAACTCAAATGAATCAATAGCCTTCCTATATTCAAAGGATAAACAGGCTGAGAAAGAAAGTAGGGAAACAATACCCTTCACAATAGTCACAAACAATATAAAGTATCTTGGTGTAACTCTAACCAAACAGGTGGAAGATCTGTATGACAAGAACTTCAAGTCTCTGAAGAAAGAAATTGAAGACCTCAGAAGATGGAAAGATCCCCCACAGTCATGGATTGGCAGGATTAATATAGTAAAAAATTGCCATCTTGCCAAAACCAATCTACAGATTCAATGCAATCCCCATCAAAATTCCAACTCAATTCTTCATCGAGTTTGAAAAAGCAATTCTCAGATTCATTTGGAATAGCAAAAGACCCAGGATAGCTAAAACTATTCTCAACAATAAAAGAACTTCTGGGGGAATCAACTCCGGACCTCAAGCAGTACTACAGAGCAATAGTGATAAAAACTGCATGGTATTGGTACAGTGACAGGCAGGTAGATCAATGGAATAGAACTGAAGATCCAGAAATGAACCCACATACCTATAGTCACTTGATCTTTGACAAAGGAGCTAAAGCCATCCAGTATAAAAAAGATAGCCTTTTCAACAAATGGTGCTGATTCAACTGGCGGTTAGCATGCAGAAGAATCTAAATTGATCCATTCTTATCTCTGTGTACAAAGCTCAAGTCCAAGTGGATCAAGAACCTCCACATAAAACCAGACACACTGTAACTAATAGAAAAGAAAGTGGGGAAGAACTTTAGCACAGGTGAAAATTTCCTGAACAGAACACCAATAGCTTATGCTCTAAGATCAAGAATTGACAAATGGAACCTCATAAAATTACAGTTTCTGTAAGACAAAGGACACTGTCAATAGGACAAAACAGCAACCAACAAATTGGGAAAAGATCTTTACCAACCCTACATCCAACAGAGGGCCAAGATACAAAGAACTTAAGAAGTTAGACTCCAGAGAACCAAATAACCCTACTAAAAAATGAGGTACAAAGCTAAACAAAGAGTTTTCAATTGAGGAATAGCGAATGGCTGAGAAGTACCTAAAGAAATGCTCAACATCCTTAGTCATCAGAGAAATGCACATCAAAACAACCGAGATTTAATCTCATACCAGTCAGAATGGCTAAGATCAAAAACTCAGGAGACAGCACGTGCTGGGGAGAATGTGGAGAAAAAGGAACAATCCTCCAATGCTGGTGGGATTGCAAGCTGGTACAACCACACTGGAAATCATTTTGATGGTTCCTCAGAAAGTTGGCCATAATACTATTGGAGGACCCTGCTATACCACTCCTGGGCATATACCCAGAGAATTCCCCAGCATGTAATAAGGATACATGCTCCACTATGTTCATAGCAACCTTATTTATAAGAGCCAGAAGCTGGAAAGAACCCAGATGTCCCTCAGCAGAGGAATGGATACAGAAAATGTGGTACATTTACACAATGGATAGACTCCAATTAACACTAAAAGTACCTGATGGAGATCTATTTCAACCTTCCCCATAGGTTAAAATAATCTCTAGTTCTTCCTTTTCAGGGAAGACCTGGCTAGAAATACCTGGGGCAAAATGAGCTGAAAGTCATAAGCTACATCTGGTCCACTGCCTGATTTTATGAGGCTTGTGAGCTACAGGTGGTCCATAAAACAATGTTTAAAAGAGAAAGAAGAAGCATATAGAGGTCCTGTGACCCACAAAACTTAAAGCACCTGTCACATGGTCTTCATGCAAAACCTGTTTGCTGAGAATTGAGCATCAAGATCAACTTGCAAAGGAAGTTCCAGTGTTCAGTGAAACCACAGCAACCAGAACAGGTAGTCTGATAACATCTAGATCAAAATACAGGATGCAAGTTCTCCAGAGAACAAATAAAGTGTTGGGAAGGACACACAAGAACGTTCATAGCCATAGACTCTGCAGAGGCGAGACCCAATAGATGTGTTGATACAGAGGAAGCCACTTACATTTTTAATTAATTCTATCCTCTTGTTAAGGTTTTACCTTGAGCACATAGGATTGCCAGTTGGTTGGGGAGGGGGGCTATCCTGGGAAGTTCTTGGGTCTGAGTCTGTCTAGAATAAATCCCAACACAGAACCATTCTTTTCCTAGTGATGGTTACCTGTAACTGTCAACTTGACACATTCTAGAATCAATTGAGAAGACAGTCTCAGGGAAGGAATGTCTACATTGGATCAACCTGTTGGTTTGCCTGTGAGGGATTGTCTTAAATAAGTTAATCACTGTAGGAAGATTCTTCCCACTGTGGGTAGCGCCATCCCCTAGGCAGGAATGTTAGACTATATAGGAGTAGGAAAACTGAGCTAAGCACAAGAAATCAAGCAAATAAGAAAGCATGAATTCCATGCATTTATGTTTCTCTGATAGTGACTGAGGAGACTTAGGCCTCTAGGACTCAGGAACTGGGGTTCCAATTCCCCTCCCAGCGATGAACCCCCATGCCTAAATCCAGAGCTAGTATGGGATCAGAGGTAGATTTAACTTCAAGAATGAGTAGAAGCAGTGAAGACTAAAAGAAGTCTGTAATAGAGCACAGTCAGACATTTCTCCTTCTTGGTCCCTAGGAGGCCATTAATGAACAGATAGGATAAGGGGACTAGAACATAAATTTTTCACTGGGAAGCTGAAAAAGTGTGTAAGTGTTATCACATTATAAAAACAGAGCCTACACATTCTCCCAGGAAAGCTGTGTGACCTTGGTAAGCCTTGGATGCTCTCTCTGAACCTCAATGCTCTAACTTCCAGAATGAAGAGGTTAACCTGGATCGGGAGGCACCACCTATTAATTCACCAAGTGTCACAGGGTCTGGCCTTGTCAGAGGGTCAAAATGGAGGCTGTGTGGAACAAGAAGATTCTTGACCTATTTAAAGTACAGAGCCCTCTGTGACCCACAGATGACTGCCAAGAGTGAAGGCAGATGAGTGCCGTGCACAAGAAGCCAGGAATCCACATTTGGAACTGATTGGAGCAGAAAACACTCTGGGGAACAAAACAATTCCATCTGTGAGAGGGGCACACACCCTTTGGCCACCTCTAGCCAAAACCATCAAGAGACATTTGAGGGCAAATATCAGAAACCCTCCGACGCCCCAATTCCACAGAGCTTCCATCTATGTCAACTAACAGAACCCTTCCATCACCTGTCCTAGCCGTATCTCCTTCTCTTTGTAACAAAAGGCAACTGGTGAAATACAGAAAATGATATTGCCAAGCAAGGAAGAAGGGTATCCGCAGCCATCGGCGGGAGGAGTATTCTCCGGGGTAGCTGGTACCCTCTTCATTCACGAGACTGACTGTCTTCCTGGGGACTGTTCCAAAGGCAGCTGGAGGGATTCATCTCTTTCCCCAACTCTGTCTTCCCCTCACCAGCATTCTCTGCTTCTTTTCCCTCACACTAGCAGTTTCCATGCAAGGGTACAGGCATTCAATCTAGACGCGACAGCTGCCCCGCCCCCCACCGCCACCAGCAGCCAACCATGACAGTGAAGCTCATTCTTCATCCTGATGTGGCTGCAAGGGACACCAGGCTCCCTGGTGATGATCTCATAGTGACTGGAATACCAAAAGCCCTGAGACGGCTGTGTATGTGTAAACACATGCATGTGCATGTGTGGTGGGGACAATCCGAAGACTCATCTGAATCCTCCACGCCCTTCTGCATGCCTGAAGCAGAGAAAAAAAGCCTTGCATCAGAAGTGACAGAAAGTCACTCACATCTTACCCAGCCATAATACCCCCACTGTACCCTAAGCAGAGCCAAATCCTGCATCCAAGGTGCCTTCTGGACAGAAACAACTGCTTCCCCATCTCCCTGCCAGCTGCTCTGTTTCCCAAAGTGTACACATTGGTCATGCAAATGTCAGCCCCAGAGCCACCTCATTTGGTGGGGGACACATGTTCAAACTGAACAAAAAATGGCTTGGGCAATCCGATAGTCCTGTTTGGGTAGACTTACTGAAGGATCCTGGGTAACACCTTTCAACTAATAAGGAGTTGTGAATAGGACTGAGCATCTACTCTGTCCCAGCCACCAGAAAATACTACTGTGTAGACATGGAAGGAACACCAAATAACACTGAAAGCCACAGCTAGACCCTGCACTCAGTGTTCTGTGTTCTTGTACATATACACATGTCCATGTGTGTGTGCACATGTGTGAGGGTGTGAATGCACAAAGTTGACCCTGAATGCCTTCTCAACTATTCTCCATCTTACATTTAAGATTCATTATTTATTCTATTTACGTGTGTGTGTATGGGACGTGTGTGTGTGTGTGTGTGTGTGTGTGTGTGTGTGTGTGACGTGTGTGAGAGTGCTTATAGAGGCCACAAGAGGGCATCATATAATCTGAAGCTGAAGTTGCCAGTGTTTGTGGGTACTGGAACTGAATTCAGAATCCTCTGGAAAAGCAGCCAGCGCTCTTCTCAGCAGAACCATCTTTCCAGCCCCTCTCTATCTTATTTCTTTGAGACAGGGCCTCTCACTGAACCTGGAACTCACCCATTTGGTTAGGCTGGCTAGCCAGTGAGCTCCAGAGATCTCTGTCTAGCTCCACATTGCTGGGATTACAGGCACATAACTACCACAGCTGACTCTTCATATCGGTTCTGGGGCTCAAGACTCGGGTTCTCCCAAGTATGCCCCAGCCACTGTACCCACTGAGCCTTCTCACCAGCCCTATACTGAACGATTCCCTCTCAAGTTATTGAACCCCTTTATACCCCATATAAGCTCAGGACACTAAGCACAAAAGAGGTCCAGGACACTGTCCCCAGAGTTTGCACCTTTGTCATGACGCAAGGTGGTCCACCATGGGGAGATAACAAAGCAGAAGAAAGCAGATGAAATCGAAGTCCAACAGTCTGAGGCTCTATTGCTTCTGAAGTTCATCACTCCTCATGAATTATTTTACCTTCTCAAGTCACAACTTATCCCTTCTCTCAAATCCAAGTAATAGAACTCATGGCCTGCAGCCTGTGAAGCCAAAATTAATTCAGTGCATCCAGCTTGCCTGTGGAGAAGCTAAGAGAAGTAAGGAAAATGCACCTGAGCTGAGAGTGGGTGTCTGTGTCTTTGAGACTGCCTTCAAGGGTCCCAAAGATCTGCTATCACTTGGTGAATTCTTAGAACCTGGTACTTTTCCTTCTAACTAACGATCCATTAATATTTATTCCAATAACCCAGGGAACTCCACTGGGAAACCTCATCTCTGGCCTCAAGGTCCCAAGCCCCTTGGGTGAGGGTCCCAAGAGTATCTTGTGGATTCTTTAGTGTCCACAAGAGGGCACCCACTTCCACTCCTCTGCCAATTAAAGAGCCTGTGAGCCTGGCAGGCTGGCTTCTGACAGCCTCCCACCTCTGTTGTGCTTGCTTGGATTCTCGGCAGAATAGGAAAGAACCAAGATAATGGAATAGCGATGGAGAAAATAGTTACATTTGTTTCCCCCGGTAGACATCCAAACATATTTGAAAGGTGCGTTCTGGGGTGAGAAGGTGGTTCAGGCAGTAGAGCACTTGCTGTACACGCATTAAGGCCTGGGTTCAAATGCCCAGCACTCACAAAAAAAATGCTGAGCCTGGCGGCACACATCTGTAATCCCCAAAATGAAAAATGGATCCTTAGAACTTATTGCCTAGCAGGTTCAGCATGAGACATTGTCTCAAATAAAGTGTAGTAGAGAAAGATATCCAGTGTCAGCCTATACAGATACACACACACACACACACACACACACACACACACACGTCCCTCCAGCTGGATCCTCTAATGTTCTTGATCTCCCCACTCAAAGTCTGGAAGAAAGGGGCATGCTTCTTGGTGGCTATGAGGCTGTGCCTCCCCTGACCCCTTCCCTTAGGATCTCTGGTGTTCTTGAGAAAGGTTCTTTTCCTCTTTATCAAATCACAGGCCTCCTTGGAGAGATGGCCCCAGAGACCATCGCTGCCCGCTGGGTGCTGAAATGTGTTATCATTAAGCTCAACATGTTATTTAGTTAATTAAATGCCATGCTTTTGATGGCATTAATTAGATCCACTGCTGACTCCTCAGAAAACAAAAACAAAACAAAATGAAAACATCACCCCAGACCCGGGGAGATGCAAGGGAGCCAAAGCAAGACCCTGCTGACTCCCTCTCTCCTCCAGGACAGAATTAGCCCAAATGAGTCCTGAAACAAACAGCTCTGTGAGCTTTGAGAGGTCCCTTTCCTTTGCAGGATGATGTTGCTAATGTCCCTGGTGTTTCACAATATTCAATGTTTCTATAAATAAAGGCACAATTGCCTCTTACATGAGTATATTTGACGCAATCGTTTAGAGCTCGCTGCACTCTCAGCTGCATTTCCTCCTTCCCAAGTAGCTGAGCATGCAGAGCTGCAGTCTCGGCAGTGACCACGCACGGAGGTGAACAAGTGACCATTGGGTCACTGACAGGCACTGCCAAGAGAGCAAACCAGACCATGAGGCTGCTGAGGACTGAGGCAAACAGGTGCAGACGGTGGTCACTGCAGCTCAGTTATTTCTTGGCAACTGGAACTCTCCCTCTAGGGGAGGAGAGAGAAATGCTCATACGTTCCAGGGAGTCTCTGAACACCGCAAGTCTCAGAGGACTCTTGAAACTTACAAGATTCACAGGCTTCTCTCCAAGGTCACAAAACCAGTAACAGTCATGGGCAGAAGAAACTGTTCAGTTGAGCTGTCTAGGGTCAAGCTCAGAGAATCCAGGGATGCAGCTTTCCTGAGTTATCACCCACGCTGGGGGTGAGATTTGGGGTGATACAGATATTATGTTCCATAACTGTCTGGCTTATTAAGCTATACCTGAGTGGGATATTTGCTTAGGCCTGTCACCAGTGTCCTGTCTGAGGCAAGCATCTGTTTGTGTCTTCTCAGGAAACCACATAACAGAAGCAAAATTCAGTAGATAGAAGCTAAGTGTGATAATGCATCCCATAATACCAGCATTCAATACACTGAGGAGGGAGAACTGCGAATTCAAGGCTCCACCTCTCTGAGTCATAGTGAGTTTAATGCTAACCTGAGCTACATTAGACCTTTACAAAAATACAAAACCAGAAAATAATAACACAATAACATACATGCATACATACATACATACATACATACATATACACCAGCAAACACCATTTGAGTTAAAAATGTGCTCAGTGGTAAAATGGTTGCTTTCTGTTGCTGTGATAAATAACTTAGGGAGGTATCTTAGTTCCTTTCCAATTGTTGGACTAAGACACTAGGACCGAGGAAACTTATAGAAGGAATGGTTTATTGAGGGATTTCAGGTTCAGAGTACATGATCATCATGGCAGGGAGCACTGCATGATCAGTCCATGATCAGTAGGCAGGGAGGTGGGTCATGGGAGAAATAATGGGAGAGAGAGAGAGAGAGAGAGAGAGAGAGAGAGAGAGAGAGAGAGAGAGAAGCAGATTCAGTCAGGATGCAGGATCTAGGATTAACATTACACTATAGCCATGAGCCTCAATATAAAATTAAGGGGCCTATAAAATTAAGGGACCTGTTGCTTTTACTCCTAATATATGGTGCTTTATGGTTCTGACAGACTGAACACTTTTGCTTGGGTCCTAAGGCTTCTGAGAGGTTCTGGATTTTCAGTTTCTCCTCAAAATGTGACCCTTTTTTAAAAGACTGTCCATATCCACTGTACTAAATCTAGACATGGTGGATGACCTGACAGTGCTATGTCATTGTTTATGACAATAGCACACAGTAGGTCATCACAGAAGATGGCCTTAGAGTTTCATTGCTGTGAAGAAACACTAGCACCACATCAACTCTTACAAAGGAAAACATTTAGTTGGGTCTGCCTTATAGTTCAGAGGTTCAGTCCATTATCATCATGGTAGGAAGCATGTCGGCATGCAGTCAGACAGGGTGCTGGAGAGGAGGCCAAGAGTTCTACATCTGGATTCACAGGCAACAAGAAGAGACAGTGAACCACTAGGCCAAGCTTGACCTTCTGAGAACTCAAAGCACCCCACACATACACACACAGTGATACACACCAACTCCAACCAGGCATAACTCCTAACAGTGCCATTCCCTTTGGACTTATGGGGGCCATTTTTATTCAAACCACCACCACACTATCCGAATAGCTCATGTGCTGACTGCAGCAATTATTACTTTTGCCTTAGATAAAAGAGGTATGATGGTTTGCATTGCTCACCAGGTCTGAAAATACTATTAAGCACCCAGATCCAGCCCTCGCCCTTGAAAGCTAAGATGCTATGGATTCCCCAGTTGCGTGACTCAGTTGCTTGCTGCTTTAAACTTCCATAGACTTTAAAGTTTCTAGTTTTGACTAATTCTATAATAATCCACGTCTGTTATTTGTAACTGAAAGTCTCCTGAAACCATGCAATCTGTGTGGAGTATAAGATTGACGGGCACAGTATTTAACAAACGTAGATTTAGATGTCTCTACAGGATTTCTTTTCCATAGGTCAAGAAGGAAATATTGAAAAGCCAAGATGATGCTGATGTCAAGAGCTGCCATCCGGAGCTGCAGAGCTATGCTGAGACGTCTTTGGCCAGGCATGCTGAGCATTCTAAGCAGTATATAGTCTGCTTCTTGGAAACTGAGCAGCCTGAACAGAAATCTCTGCCTTCCTGTGGTACAGTGAAAAGCAGTCAGCAGACTTTGAACAGTGCTTAAGCAATGTGATAGAACAGTGTCCTAGTTAGGCTTTCTAGTGCTGTGAAGAGACACCATGACCATGGAAACTCTCATAAAGGACAGTGTTTAGTTGGGGCTGGCTTACAGTTTCAGAGGTTTAGTCCATTATCATCATGGAGGAAAGCATGGTGGCATTCTAGCAGACATGGTGCTGGAGAAGGAGCTGAAAGTTCTATATCTGGAACCACAAGCAGCAGGAAGAGACAGCGATCCACGAGGCCTGGCTTGAACTTCTGAGACCTCAAGCCCACCTCTGGTGACACATTTCCTCCAACAAAGCCACACTTCCTCCAACATGGCCACACCTTGGAATAGTGCCAATCCCTGTGCACCTATGGGGGCCATTTTTTTTAATTCAAACTACCACAGATAGCAGTTTGCTGACCTCTCTCTTCCTGCCAGAAATGTTCCCGTGTCCATTCTCATAATCACCTTACAAAGATGCACACACACACACACACACACACACACACACACACAGTCATGTTCAAGGTCAGAGAGGTTAATTGTTCCTTTGGTCACAATTGGTCACTGGGGGCCAATAAGATGGTCCAATCTATAAAATAGTTGCTTTGTAAGCACTGAAGAACTGAGTTTGGAGTCTGAGAAGCCAATTCAAAAGCAAGACATAGGAACGCGTGCCTGTGACCCCAGAGATGGTGAGATGTGGGTGTGGAGATGGGTGAATTACTGGAACCTCCTGAGCCAGCCAGCCTAGCCTGCATGATAATGCTCCAGACCAGTGGTAGACTCTGTCTCAAGCAAACACATAGAAGACACCAGAAGAATGACACACAAAGTCATTTTTCTAACTTCCATATATTTAGTGTGCATGTGTGCAATCCCACCTGCATAGGCACATGTTAGATAGATAGATAGATAGATAGATAGATAGATAGATAGATAGATAGATAGATAGATAGATAGATAGATAGACAGTCAGTCTTCTGGGCTCAAATATAACATTCTTTCCACCATTCACTCCACCAGTCTCTCCATAGAGTATGTATGTATGTATGTATGTATGTATGTATGTATAATGCTCTACAACAGGCTACTTTCTTAGCCTGTTGGGGTCTCATTAAGGTATCAGTGGCAGGAAAGGAGCTTTGAATAAAATCATTGCACCATTCCAGACCTGATTGTGGATAGATGCCTCATGAGCATGCGCCTGTTTGTGGAAAGCCAGGCTTCAGAGAAGGCAAGGCAAAAGCCATCTTTCCCTGCACAACAACTCCCAGGCTCCTCTCTAGGAACCTTAATTTCCTTTTCTAGTCTTCCTTTGTGAAACCTTAAGAATAAGTACTGGAATCCTAAAGCCACTAAACCACAATGGCAAGAACCCCACCTACTCACTCCTGTTTTCCTCCAGAGCCCAGACTTCTGACAAGACCCTGGGGCTTTCTCCTCCTGTTCTTCACTTTTCTGGATTTTTCTATGCCCCACTATCCCACCATTTATTTAGAGCATTAATTTTAAGTTACTAAAGTTACAAATCTCCACTTTAAACTAATAACAAAGGAAACTTTGGAGAGAGAGAGATTGAGAGAGAGAGAGAGAGAGAGAGAGAGAGAGAGAGAGAGAGAGAGAGAGAGAGAGAATCACAGTGAAATAGGAAGCTCCAAAGTAAACATCAGGCCATCAAGTAGAAGTCTTTAGATTTAAGAGACCTAGTTCTGAGTGTTTCTGATGCTAGGATTTGTTCTCCTTTAAAAGAAAAAGAAATGGAAATGGAGAGAAATAACGGGGCTTTTAAAAGTATGTGAGAAAGGCTGGTGAGGTAGCTTTGTTGGCTAGGTGCTTATTTTTCAAGCATGGAGAGTTGAGTTCGATCCCCAAAATCTGTGTTAAAAAGCCTGACTTGGCAGCTTATGCTTTTAATGCCAGCACTGGGGAGGCAGAAACAGGTCTGCCGCTAGAGTTCACCAGCCAGCCAGTCTAACCTGCTTGATGAGCTGCTAGTCAGTGAGAGAGCCTACCTCAAAACACAGGTGGATGGCAGCTGACGAGAAGAAACCACGGTTGACCTCAGACCAACACACACACACACACACACACACACACACACTTACTCACTCACTCACTCACACACACACACTCACAATCACACTACACATAAACACACATATAATGTGTTAATAAATGTTCTTTTCTGACATGCTCAGGTGGATTGAAGGAGACTTGAAAATAAAGTGGATTTCTCACGGTATAGTCCTACATTATTCAATCCCTTGTCTGAGCCAGCCAGAATCCCATTTTCCTACCTCCATGTCTAAGGATGTCACCCAGTTCCATGCTCCTTGCATCCTTGAATGTCAAGCTGGATTCCCAAAATAAGCAGAGAGACTGTCTCCATCTATCAGCTCCCCAGGCTACAAGGTAAACCGGAAGATATCTGCGTGGACAGCAGATTCAAATGCCTTAAGGTAGAAAAGACCCCTGAGCACTTGGTCACCCTCCTCCTGTGGAATGCTAAGGCTTTACAGGGACCCATTTCAGGTTAAACCTCCAAAAGAAGAAAGTGGAACCAAGCCCTCTAGGAGAGCAGGGAGCATTCTTTTTTTTTCCTATATTTTTCTCTGAGATAAGGTTGTGAGCACAGAACAAAACCCAAAATTTTAATCTTTAACAGATTCAGGAGATGGTTCAGTGGGTAAAGTGCTTTCCATGCTGGCACGAAGGTATAAGTTTAGAGCCCCAGCACCCACAGGAGAACCTGGGTCTGCAGTCCCAGCCCCGAGAGCCCAGAGACAGGAGGATCCTGGGGTCTCACTCCCTAGAAAGCTAGACTCAGTACACTCCAGGCTCAATGAGAGACCTTGTCTCAAAAAGTAAGGTGGTTAGCAATTGAAGAAAGAGACATGTAACATTGTTCTTTTAACTCTACATATGTATGGAATACACACACACACACACACACACACACACAAGAGAAGAAAAATACATACTTGAGCAACAAATAGCTATATACCTTGTGCAGCTGCTAAGAAATCCCGCTGGAGATAGAATCTTCTAGAAAACCAGTTGCTGGAAAGATACTTCGCTGACCAATAGATTATCATCCAGGGTTAGTTGCATCCAACTCTGCAAATGATGAGGGGTGGGGAATAAGGGGCAGAGCTCAGGGAGGAGCTGCTCTGTCAGTGGCAACACAGCCCGAATATTAAGCAACTCCTTGGGGAAGTTTGCTGTTTTGTTCAACTGATATTATTAAACCTCTCAAACACAGCCATGCAGAGAACGCCTGCCAGACTCTGCCCTCCTCTGCAGCTCAGATAAGCTGTAGATAAATACCCCTGGTTCTGTGGCACTGACCCAGCAAAGCCCAAACTTCCCAGTCTTTGAGCTCTGCTCGGCACTAAGTAATTATCCTTGGACATATTTACTGTTTATCTACCTTCGAATTTTAATGACAGAGGCGGCACTGTACCCATTGGGATTCAAAGCACGGGTACCTCTGCGCCCTATTAAACTTGCTGCTGCACAGAGCGACACTTACATTTTGGAAGCTCTCTTCTCACCCTGTTCTAGCTTTTGCTGTGAAGGTTACAAAGCACTTCTTCATTGGTAAAGTCCAGCCCTCTTGGGCTAGAGGTTCTATGAATTCTCTTTGTTTCCCTGTCTCTGTTCCTCTGGGAGAACCATACACATCTCTTAGGAGGGGGAAGGAAAATGAGGGCCTGCTCCCCTGGGTTTCCTGGAGCTTTCTGCAGCTTTCTCCACCCATGACTGCCTAGGTCAGCATGTCCTTCACTCTTCAAGATCACCTTCAACAGCAGAGCTTGAGATGGGAAAGGAGAAGGGATGAGAGTCAAGAGACTTCTCAGGGCCTCGGTTTCCCAATCAATAAAAGGCATGGATTGGGTTACAGAAGTCTAAGGTCCTCGTAACTCTACAGCCTATGGGCATTACTCTCAGAAATCCCAATGAATTGCTCCGAGAGAGCCAGATGGTCAATAACATTCCACCTGGGAGACCTACCTCTTCATCTCTCTAGTTTCCCCAATGGGAAGGACTGGCCACAAGCCAGGCAGTCCCCATCTCCCAGGGACATGTGGCCTGAGGACTGGACAGACTCTTCCATCCCCACGCCCTCATAGAGAGGCACAGTGGGAGACCCATCTTTGCTCTGCTCCAAAGCAGCCTGGAAATCCATAGATTCATCACTTATAGCTGTCTGCCTCTGGTCTCCACTAGGAGAGGACTTGGCTTTCCCCCAAAGGCTGGCTACCAGCCATAGGTGGACTGCAGGAGCCCTGGAAAGCCACTGATCTCGTGGACATCTCCACGCCCAATGTCACACAACTGATAAGTCAGTTTACAGCTCAGAATAATAATGAGCAACTTGACTGACAGCCTGGTAGTTTTATTTATGAGGCAAAATGTTTGATTAGCTTTTAGTCCCCAGTCACTGTAACCAACATGATCTCCCTGGAATAAAGTCACCAACTCCTAAAAGTAATACAAAGCTGAAACACAGTAGTGGCATGGGATTGTTTGAGGCAAGATGACACGGGAGGACATGGCTTGAGGAAGTTAGTAATTAAGGGACAGATGGAAGGTGACAGAAGAAAATGACCACGTATAATGGTGGACACTTATAATGTCTGTACTTGAGAGTTGAGGCAAGAGGACCACTGTGAGTTCAAGGCCAGCCCAGGCTACATGATCATTCTGATAAGACAGAGCTATATAGTGAGGCCTCACCTCAAAGTTTTCATTAAAATGGACATAAAATGTTAGTTCAATGGTTAAGAACACCTATGCCAGGCAACTCACAATCATCTGTAACTCCAGATCCAAAGAATCTGATACTTTCTGGCTGAGCACATCTGTATTCATGTGCACATATCCTACACACACACACACACACACACACACACACACAAATGAGGTTCAGGGAACATCTCAGAAGACGATGGGGTGGAAAGATTTTAAGTACTAGAGGACCAGAAAATCTACTGTGAGATTGAGTCTTCTAGAAATGACAGTGATTTTTACCCAAGATGCCTCAATAACATGGCTGTCAAAACAAGACATGAACAAGTACAACACCAGTAGACCTGCTAACGTGGAAGAGGAATCTCAGAGGACCCCATCATTAAGAAAAGAACTAAGACAACTGAGGGATGTTGAGAGAGGGAGAAATAGTCTTGATAGTCCTCTAACGGGTTATCTAAAACCAAGTGATCAGCCCTGACATCATATACATACAAGTTACACTAAACAGAGAGAATAAGCTGTGAGTTATGTGTGGTGTAGTGTGTGTGTGTGTGTGTGTGTGTGTGTGTGTATAACAATAACAACTGAAGAAGGAAGCTTAATCTCTTTGCATGAATAAAGAAGTAGAGGTCATGGAGCTGAGAGCGAGGTGGGGGATGAAAGAAGCAGAAGGAGGAAGAGTATGGAGTAGAACAGATGTAAATGCAGGGCTCATATATAAAATTCTCAAATAATCATAATGAATAAATGTATGTAGATGTGTGAGAGATAGATAGATGATAGACAGATAGACTATCTTAAACCAAATAGAGTGGCTATGAATGACACCTGGGGTTGTCATCACTTCCCTGTGTGTACTATGGCACACACACACACACACAGAGAGAGAGAGAGAGAGAGAGAGAGAGAGAGAGAGAGAGAGAGAGAGAGAGGAGAGGGGAGAGAGAGGGAGGGAGGGAGAAGGGGAGGAAGGGAGAAGGGGAGGGAAGGAGAGGGAGGGAGGGGGAGGGAGAGGGAGGGGAAAAGGAGAGGGGGAGGGAGATAGAGGGAAAGGTGGAGGGAAGAGGAGGGAAGATGGAGGGAGAGAGGGAGGGAGGGGAGGGGGAGGGAGGGAAAGGGGACAGGGAGGGAGAGGGGGACAGAGGGGGGAGGGAGAGGGAGGGAGAGAGAAGGGGAGGGAGGGAAAGGGGGACAGAGAGGGGAAGGGAGAGGGGCAGGGAGGGGGAGAGAGAGAATTTTTTTTAACTGGTAACTGGATATCCACTAAGTCCTGACTGTAGACGGCATGTATTTCATCTCAAGTTTATAATTCATTCTGGTTCTAGGGATCCATTAAGTCCTCAGGAGTGAGGGAATGATATGATCATGGCTGGGCTTTGGGGATGGGAATCTGGCAACGGCACAGAACTGTGAGCAGAGGCTGGAGGCGGACGCAGGCAGGAGGCTACCTTATTGCTTCTCCCAGGGTTCCCTAACAAGCTGCTGATTTAAGGCTGTGTGATCTTCCTGCAGTTGGGAGCAAAGAAAGGCTCTAGGTGCAAGAACATTTCAAGCTTTTCCTTCCCAGGAAAAAAAAGAGATTAAAAGTCAATGTCAAGAACAAGAAATGATTTGAGATACTTAGAGCCAACCACTGGGCTGAGCCTGTGGACCCCAATGGAAGAGTTAGGGGAAGGACTGAAGGAGCTGAAGAGGATTGCAACCCTATAGGAAGAACAACAGTATCAACTAACCTGGACCCATCAGAGCTCCCGAGGCCAAGCCATGAACCAAAGAGCATACATGGCTAATCCATGCCTCCTCATCCCAACTCACCTGTTATATACCTTGCAGAGGACTGTGACTGCCTTGTCTGGCCTCAATGGGAAAAAAATGTGCTTAATCATGTAGAAACTTGATGCCCCAGTGAAGGGGGATGCTAGCAGGGTGAGGTGGGAGTGGATGGGGTGGGGTACCCTGGAGTGAAGAACTCGTGGAAGGGGTACTAGGGAGGGGGCAACATTTGGAATGTAAGTAAATAAAATAATTAATAAAAATAAAATGGAAATTGTATTATTTTAAACAAAGGAACCTTTCTCTTCTCTTGCTCTTGTTCTCTTCCCCTCTTCCCCCTCTGTTCCTTCTCTCCCCACTCCCCTCCCCCCCCCCGCCTCTCTCCATGCTCCTGGCTGGCCTTTACTCCTCTACTCCCACCCTGCCTCTCTCTCTTTCTCTAGAGGTATGGAAATTGCTTTTTAGTTGTTTTACAGGGGTTTACAATTAAGATACTGCTTTGACTGTCAAAAAGAGACACTGGTTTTTCAAGGAATATTAGCTGTGAGGACCTAGGAAACTCAAAGCTATGCTCATTTTGAACTATGGTGCACATCATTTATCAGGTAGAGACACAGCAGGTGGAAGGTGTGGATGAAAATGATACATGTGGGCGTTGAGGGGCCATGGACTTGGGAGGGTCAGACTTGACTGGCTTTGAATCACCTAGGAGACATACCTCTGGGTATAACCCTAAAAGAACGTTCAGAGGTGTTTAACTGAGAAAGGAAGACCCACGCTGAGCGTGAGTGGCCCTCTCCCATGGGCTGGGGTCCAAGCCTGAATTAAAATAAGAAAGCAAGTTGAGTATAAATACTAAGTGACCAGCTGCCTCCTGACCTGCCACCACAATTATCCCGTGCCTTATTTGTCATAACAGACTGTACCCTCAAGAGTGTGAGCAAAAAGTAACCCTTCCTTCCCTAAGTTACTTTTATTGGATATTTTGACACAACAGTGAGAAGAGAAGCTAATGCAACAGTTCAAGATGAAGCTGTCATGTCTTTTGCTCAAGAGATGTGCACGTGTGAGTATTAGAACATACGAGAACTGCTCAGACAGTCTTCCTTGGTGGATAGGGATGCTTGCTGTTCTCCTCAGGACTGGACAGTGTCCATCTAATAATGGCCAGTGGAACAGGCGCCGGTAAGGCACACAAGTGTCAAGTAGGGGACAAAAGGCTTTTTTTTTTCCTTTGCTTGATTGCAAACCACCAAAAAGCAGGCAATGAGAAACAGGTCTGGTTTATGACCTCAACAGTGTGGAGGAGCCAAAACATGTCCACCTTCGGTGGTCATTTCTTCTGTTGATGAAGATTAAACTCGGGCTTACCAGTTACCAACCCCAGGGAACAGTTTGGAGAGAGGGCCCTCCCTCTTCGTGTGTCAGGCCTGTTACAGTGTGCATATTTTTATTCTCCCATAAGACTCAGCTGCTGGAGAAGATGGTTTTTCATGGCTGCACAAACACTGTTTCCGCTCCCTAGGATGACAGAAAAGGAAGGAGGGGACTCAGAATGGCTCAGCATTTCCACTTGCTGAGCACATTTGTCTGAGGAAGCCAATTAATGCTCTACCTGGGACATCTTCATTTCTTCCCTGTGATGCACTGAGAGGCAAAGCAGATGCTAGCAAATTCACCCCAGTGTTCTACCATGAAGCTGAGTGTTAGTTCAAGTAGGAAGGATGCAAAGAGACACTAGCAAACTTTGATGACTATCTAAACTCTGACTCTCTAATAAGAAGGCTCCCAGAAATAAGGAGCTCTTGAGAATATATTTTCCATTGCTCCCATCTCGTTCAAGCCTTAGGTCCCACTCATTTTGCCTCACTGAACTCACTACCTCAACAACCTCAGAAGGGTGGACCTGACCCACTGTTGACATTCCACAATAATGCTGATGTTCTGGGCAGCCTCCCCCAGCCTCTCTGTAATCATAGCACTTAAGAGATCAAGCATATATTAGCTACTTTTCTCATTGTCGTGACAAAATACTGGATGAAAGTTACTTAAGGGAGTATTTAGGTCTGTGGTTAGACCTCTCTAACCACATCATGATGGGGAAGGCACAGAAGCCTGAGGCAGCAGGTCACACAGCATCCACAATCAAGAAGCCAAGAGAGATGTGTGCTGGGGCTTAGCTTCTTTTCTCTAATTGTATTTCCTCTGCAAACCCAGACTATAGAATAATATAAATAACAATCAGGACAGGACTTCCTCCCTCTATTAAACCTTTCTGGAAATGCCCTTCATAGAGATACCCAAAAGTGTGCCTCACTGATGCCCTGGTATCTTAGTTACAGTTTTCATTGCTGTGAAGAGACACCATGACCAAGGCAACTCATATAAACATTTAATTGGGACATGCTTACACTTGCAGAGGTTCGGTCCCTTGTCATCATGGCTGGAAGCATGGCAGTGTGCAGGCAGACATGCTTGAGAAGGAGCTAAGAGTTATACATCTTGATCTTAACACAACCAGGGAAGACTGTCTCCTGAGCAGCTAGGAAAAGGATCTCAAATGTGTCCTACAATGACACACTTCCTCCAACAAGACCAAACCTACTCCAACAAGGGTACACCTACTAATAGTGTCACTGCCAGGCCAAGCCTTTTCAAACCACCACACTTGGTACTTCTTAATCCAATGAAATGAGAAATTTTAATTAATCATCACAGTCTGGTTTTAGATAGAAACAAGTGCAATGTGCAGTAGACTGTGATCATGATTCCATGAGTGAAGTCCATACTCCACGGGAAAGAATCTCATCCAGATATGAGAGTAATGAAGAATGAACGATGGTTGTAGGGGAGGCCAGACAGCAGGTAGGCATAGGAAATGGTTAAAAAATCTGAAGATTTTGAAGACACGGGTAACCAGAGTTCAATCATAGAGCACCCTGCTCACCAAATAAAGAGCCAAACTGACAGTCTTCTTGGTGTCACAGATTTTGGGCTAGCCTTGGCTTCATAGTAATCCCTAGGTTGTGTCCAAGACACATAAACAAGATCTCAAATCGCATTGGAAGCACAGTTTAACATCTGAGTGGAGACAGGAACAGGGGGATATAAAATTGAACCCTGCTGTGGCTCCTGGGTGGAGGGAGGGAGCTGGTGCACTTTGAGATAAGGAGATCCTTGGAAAGCTTCCATCATGCTGGAGTGTAAGGATTAGGGGTATGAATTAAACTGAGACTATGAGGTGAAATGATGAGACATCCAGGAAGTGAAAAGTGAGGAGATAGTGGTTCATTTATATTCAAGATAAAACAGGACACAAAAGAATCTTAAATGAAACCTATAACTGGCTTGGGCATCTGCATAAAGGATGAGACCACTTCAGACAAGGAGGCAGATGACAGTTATCACAGAACTCTTGCATGAGGGCTGCATGGAAGCCATCTAGGGAACAGCCTGGAGGGCCACGTTCAAGACTATATCCTGCTCAGCCCAGAGGTTTCACTAAGTGTGTGTTCTCAGAAATGCCAGATTGTCATAGGCCAAAAAGAGTCACCTGATGATAACACTTAGGGTTGCAAGAATACACAAATCAGAAACCAGGCACATTGGTGCATGCCTTCAATCTCCACATCCTACAGGCTGAGTTCATAGTCTTACACAACCTGAATGTAAAAACCTTATTAACTATTTTTTCTTTTTATTTATGTGTACACGTGTGTGCATTTTTACATGTGTATACTGTCCACAGAGGCCAGAAGAGTGCATCAGATCTCCTGGGGCTGGAGGTATAGGCAGCTATGAGCTATCCGACATTGGTGCTGGGAATTGAAGTCAAGTCCTCAGCAAGAACAGTAATCACTCTTAACTGCTGGACTGTCTCTCTATGCTTGCTTTATTTACAGTTTTTAATACTCTGGAATTAAATGGAAATGGTAAGATAAAAGAACTAGATGTTCTCACTAATCCAGCGCTACAGCAAGGGTGGTCTGTCCTGGGTCTGACTCAATCTCTGGCTCTCTGTCACTTCCTGCATGTGGTTTCCCATTCAACATATCCTACTTCCCCATGCCAGGTACTCTCAGGAGCCAGGATCACCCAGTGTGTGTCTACTGTATGCTACCAATCTGCAACAGGAGAAATCTTCTCTCTGTTCTTTATTTAGCAACCCTCCTTCCCATGCTGGACCCAGGAGGAGTAAAGGATGAGGTTCAGAATACAGAGTGCATGCCTCCGTGTCCCTAGCAAATTCTTCATCACAGTTTTCCAAGTTTGCATTCTTTCTCCTTCACTAAACATTTTTTATTGGACATCTGGAGTTCTGCATCACTGTCTCACAATTGGTTTTCCTCAGACTAGAAGCTCAAACACACACACACACACACACACACACACACACACACACACACACAATCACTGCCAATCCCACAAGCTACCAGAGGCAAAGCTGTGTGTACTCCATGAAGACCTAAGGGGAAATGGCTCCAACCTCTCTGCCCCATTCCAGAGTCCCTGCACCGGAAGACAGCTCCTTAGACCCAGTGTCTCACTACATGAGTAAGAGAAGAATCTGTGACTAACAGAAATAGGAACCAATGTCCTGTAGTGGCCCTGGTTTCTGGTAGGACATGCTGGGGTTATGATACCTGAGAGCTCCATTTGTTGGAGGACCTAAAGGAAATTTTAAGGCCTAGCAGGAAGTTGGCACACCTAAAGGCACTGGAGAAAATGGAGTCCCAGGGTCCCCTAGCCTTCATCCACAAGGCACAGGCTCTGAGTGCCACAGGGCTTCTAGAAGGAGAAATAGTAGCTGCCAGGCAATAGCTGACCAGATTTATTTGCTTGAACATATAGAGCTCTCCCTGAGGCCCTGTCTCTCCCAGGAGTTGAAGATACTGAATTAACATATACAGATGACAGGCACTGGGATAGGGGCTTCCATCAAGAGCTCCCCTACTCTGAGCCCCTCCAAGGCCAATGCCAAGAGAATTGGAGGATGTTGATAAACACACAGGGATCTTCTGGTATGATATTTTCATGGCTTGAATGGGCACAACTCAAGAAGAGCAGGAGATTCTGACAAAGTCACGTGGCAGAGGACGCAGCAGTAAGGTGGCAGTTCTCATCTCCTATGTCTCAGGATGCAGGGAAGGAGGATTGTGATTAAACATCTAGCACATCCTGTCCTCCTGTCCTTGGGAGTACCCCATGAGGCCACTCAATGTACTCTGGCAGTGTCCTTGCTAGAGAAGTTTACTGAACTCCATGACTACAGAAAAGGACGATATAAATGTGGCCCCAGGACCTGAGCATCAGACGTAGCTGTTGCTTTTATTTTCTATTCTTCTAGCACATTTTTGAAGAGGAAGAGGGTGGGGACCACAAGGCAGGAAGAGGCTGAGCTGCATTCAGCCTTCTCCATGCTCCACCCGAGCCGAACCTTGGTCCTCTGTGTGGGTATCCTCGGAGCCAAGGGGAGGTGGCCCTCGCAATGACACATGTATAAGTGTGTGGTGGGTACGGGTTGATTTGGGTCCTCTGGTGCTTCTTCACGATCTCTGGATATTTCTGATAGACCAGGAAGGAAAAGACACGCTCTGCAGAGAAAACGCCTGGAATGCAGGTAATAAAAAGGCTGGCGATGATGCTTCCCACACACAGCTACCAGCAAGCCTCAGCACCACAGCCATAAAACACCCACGCTTGCCATAACCCGAATCCAGCTCTGCATGACTCTCCCGCCCCGCATCTCCCAACCCCACGCTGCACCACCCTGCAGCAGAGTGCGTCACAGGCTCCCCTGGAGACAGGGTAACCCAAACACCAAAAACTGTAAGTCCCTTACTCCTCCTCAACATCAAAGGTGGTCCCACCTGCTGAGCTAGGACCGGAGGAGGGGGTGGTGTAAAACTGCAGTGATCTGTCACCTTTATGTGTTTCCCAGACAACAGCATGGAGACAGACAAGGATAATAGAATTCCCTACCATCCATCTCCCAGTGCGGCAGCCTCTCTCTCGCTGCTGGGGCCTCCTCTTTGCTTGCCTTCTCTCAGCAGAGTCTCTGCATTCAGATGTCCCAGCAGCCCCTTCCTCAGTCAGCCACAATAACCTAGAAGCATGCAGAATATCGGGATTGCTTAACTCCTGTGAGGTGGAGCTGAGCTGGGGGCATCACCTGCCTTGCCTCATTCAGTCCTCACCACAGACCGATGACACTGATGACAGCCCTGCTGTTGACAAGACAACCTGCTTTGCCAGGCAGAAAACCAAGACCTGGGTGTCACAACTAGATCGCAAGACTGCCATCCAAACATGTAGGCAGTGTCCACCACCAGTGCTTTTAGGTATTCCAGCCAAGTTTTAAATTCTAATGAAGCCGTGAATCTTATTTAGCAAAGGTCCAACTATAAGCTTTTCTTTGTAAAAAGGCATTGTATTGACTCTTCGGGAATTTCATACTTGCATTCAATGTATTTAAGCATATTCCTTCCCCCACTCCTCCCCCAGCTCCTCCCAGATCCACCCCCCCACCTTCCCATCTTCTCCCGAGTCTGTTTGTTTTCACCTTTTATTTTACTTGAGTGGATGTCATCTATGAATGTATGTCTGTACACCACATGTATGCATTGCCTGCAGAGGCAAGAAGAAAGCATCAGTTTCTCTGGATATGGAGTTATAGACAGTTGTGAGCTGCCATGTGGGTTCTGGGAATCAAACCTGTGTCCTCTAGAAGAGCACCCAGTGCTCTTAACACTTGGGCTCTTTCTATGAACACCTTCCACCTTTCTTTTTCTAGACTACCAAATCCAGTTTGTTCCACCCCATATACCCAGGAGTAAGAGGCTGTCTTAGTGTTCTGTTGGTGTGAAGAGATGCCATGTCCAAGGCAACCCTTATAAAAGAAAGCATTCAACTGGGAGCATGCGTACAGTTTCAGAGGCTTAGCATGGTGGAGAACATGGTAGCTTAAGGACAGGCATGGCCCTGGAGCAGTAGCTGAGGACTACATCCTGACCCTGAGAGAAGTGGGCTGGCATGGGCTTTTGAAACCTCAAAGCCCACCCCACCCTGCAGTGTCACTCCCTCCTACATGGCCACACCTCCTAATCCTTTTCAAATAATGACTCCCTGATGGCTAAGCATTCAAATATCTGAGCCTATGGGGGTCATTTTAATTCAAACCCCCATTGGGGACATCCACTAGGAGTGTGATCAACCTATTAGGTACCAAATTCCTAAAGAAATCTGATTTCCCCTTCCCAAGAAGCCAGGGCTGGGGCTCTTATGAGGGGCCCCACACCTCTTACTCTATATTGGAATGCTAACTGGCTTGATCCTGGGCAGACCATGTGAAAGCAGCCATGGCTGCTCTGAGCTCATGAGTGCAGTGAGCCATCATGTCCAGAGACGCTGTTTCATTCCTCTCTGATTCTCTGGAGCTTACCATCATTCCACTTTTCTTTCTCAATGCTCCCTAAGCCTTGGGGGCAGAGGATGTGATTTAGGTTGTCCATTTGTCATGAACACCCCACAGATACTCATTCTCATGAGCTTTTGAACTAACCATCATCCACTACACAAAGAAACTTCTCTGGTGGGTTCTAGGAACTTCACACAAAGTAAAACTTTAAATACGCATGAGGATATATTGCCCTGAAAGGCTCACACAGCACTCAAATAGCCTGCTTCAAGGACCGCAGCCCCTGGATTTTTCATTCTTTTTATAAACTAATCATATATATATCCCTATGATGGTCATTGGATGAGACACAATTTCTCCCTTGCAAATAGTTTTGTCCCTTTGCTGAGAGCCTGAAGAATTGCATGGACCCCTTGACACTTTGCTTGTATTTCTTCTCATGCTATCCTCAAATTGGCCCTGTGATAGGGAGAGAAGGGTAGTTGGATTAATCTTACAAATATGAACAAGGGGGCTCATCAGGATAAAACCTGGCCAGGAAGGAACCCAGATTTTGACAATTCTTTCTTGGCACTCTTCCGCTCATATCCAGGTTACATCCGAAGGAGCTCACCTAGGAATAAAAGAGACTTCCCACAAACCAATCACTGCGAAGCAACCAAGCGTGCTCCCCTTTGCAACAGCTAATGAAACCCTTCCTTCTCCTGCCTAAGCCCCCACTTGGCCAATCAGACACCAGCATGATGCAGTGGTGCAAGACCGTGTGCCCCAGTCTGTGCCCAAGAGAAAGGAGGCAAGGCTGCTTGTCTCTCTACCAGAGAGGCATTATGTGATAACCTCTGAGGGAAGGAAGAACCGCAACACCTCCATTATAAAGGAGATGGGAACAGCTGCCTCACCTTTCAGTGATGCTGCCCACCGGGAGCAGAGACAGCAAAGAGGAGACTGAAGGAGAGAGGCTGAGGGAGACAGCAAGCAGCTGCTCCAAGACAGGGTGTCGGGATGTCAGCCACGAGCTGTGAGTTCCTCTGTGATTTCTGTGTGCCTACATGACAATACACTAATGTCTTGCTCAATGTCGAGGCTCTCCATGCGCCCCCAGCTGAGTCGTCTGGCTTATTTTGTTTGCACTGGTAAAAGGATACGAGAATACACACACACACACACACACACACACACACACACACATACACAGGCATGCGCACACATATGTAAAGGCCCAAAGTTGACATCGACTATCTAAAAAAAAAAAGATCTTTTGCTGTGCTGAAACAAATCAGAGCTGACCGATTAGACTAGCCTAGCCGGCCAGCTTGCCAGATCTGCTTCCTCCTTCCTGTGCACTGGAACCACACATGTATGCTCAGCTTCCATGTGGGCTCTGGGGACCTGAACTCTGGCCTTCAATTTATGCAACAAGCCATTTCCCCCATTCCCATTCCAGTGCTCTTTGCCATGCTTCCGCTTTGTCCTCTCAACCCTGGCCCCCAACAGACACCTCGTCCCCCATGTATGCTAAGGCAAGAACTTGCACATCCAGACACATAAAGGCCCACACAGCAATGCAATGGAGTGAAGTCAGGGAGGTGGAAGGAAAACATCATGCCGGGCTTATTTCTAAGGTAACGGACTGCGTATGAAATAGCCTGACCATCCAAGAAGAAAAATGGTGTTGATGCTAGAGGCCACAGCATGTCTCTGAGGTCAAAGGGCAGCCCCACAGAGGCCAAGCCAAAGCCTTCATTCTGATTCCTGCCCACACAACTTTGTCCTCCCTCCTTGAGATACTGTTTCCCCATGTCCTCTGTTCGCACGCCAGAAACCTGCCCATCTGTAACCTGAGAAAGCAATACAGTGTAAGAAAAGTAATCTAGAGTGATAGTTTGTTTTTTTTTTTTTAATGGTGTGGTGTAAAACTTAGAAACCCAAATCTGGTGAACACACGGGGCTAATGGTGTCTGTCACATAAATATGATGTAAAGATAAATGGTCTCTGCCATGCAGAGTGGAGGTGGGCAGACTGCAGGGGCCTGGGAGGAGGGGCCGCAGGCTCCACTCCATCACTGACAAGCTGAGTGACTGAGCTCTTCGCTCAGAGGCTTGTTTTCTTCCTCTGATCTGGGAAGATGGCTATGCCTATAACATGCTTGTCACACAATCAAGGGGACCCAAGTGCTATTCTCAGCACTGCCATGTAAGGCACAATAGGAGGGTCCCTGGTTCTCAGTAGGCAGCCGGCTTATCTAAAGCAGCAGGCTCCAGATTCCGCAGAAGACTTGTCTCAAAAAGTAAGGTGTAAAATGACTGACAAAGATGTGCAGTGCCAACCTCTAGCCTTGACCCACACACACGCACATACATGTACACATACATGCAGAACATAAACACAGACAACATAGATACACAGACACACACACACACACACTTAAAATATAATGAGAAATCATAATGTCTCTCTGCCTACCTCCAGTGTTATAAGAGTCAAGTTCATGATTCAAAGTACAAGAATGAGCTTTTGGAACTCTGGGGAAGTGCACACTTCTCCTCGGGGTACAAAACTATTACTGATGAAAAATTTTGTGGTTATTAAAAGAATTTCAATCAGAAAAAAAACCCTACTCATTCCAGTATAAATAAAAATGGATTTTAAAATTGCATGTCTACCATCCATTTCCAGGACTTAGAGAAATAAATTAAACAAACACACAAAGAAAGGAATGTTTGCCTATTTTTTTTATCATTTTTTTTTATTTTCTATATTCTTTGTTTACATTCCAAAGGCTTTCCCCTTTCCCAGGTACCCCCCACCATATGTCCCATAATTCCTCTCCCCCCCCATGCTATTCCCCACTCTTCCCCCCCCCCACGATTTCTCTGTTCTGGGTCTACAATACTGGATCCAATCTTTACAGGCCCAGGGTTCTCTCCTTTTTTTCTTCTTGAGAGTCATTTGACTTGCTAATTGTGCCTTGAGTATTTAGGGCTTCTGGGCTCACTAATATCCACTTATCAGTGATTGCATTTCGTGTGTATTCTTTTGTGATTGGGTTAGCTCACTTAGGATGATAGTTTCCAGATCTAACCATTTACCTACAAATTGCATGAATTCATTATTTTTAATTGCTGAGTAGTACTCCATTGTATAAATATACCACATTTTCTGTATCCATTCCTCCTTTGAGGGATATCTGGGCTCCTTCCAATTTCTGGCTATTATAAACAAGGCTGCTATAAACATAGTGGAGCATGTGTCTTTGTTGTATGCAGGGGAATCCTCTGGGTATATGCCCAGGAGTGGTATGCCAGGGTCCTCTGGGAGTGGCATGCCCAATTTTCTGAGGAACCGCCACACTGATTTCCAGAGTGGTTTTACCATTTTGCAATCCCACCAACAGTGGAGGAGTGTTCCTCTTTCTCCACATCCTCGCCAGCACTTGTTGTCTCTCGAGTTTTTAATCTTAGCCATTCTGACTGGAGTGAGGTGGAATCTCAGGGTTGTTTTGATTTGCATTTCCCTGATGACTAATGATGTTGAACATCTCTTAAGGTGTTTCTCGGCCATCCGAATTTCTTCTGGTGAAAATTCTTTGTTTAGCCCTGTGCCCCATTTTTTGATAGGGTTATTTGGTTCTTTGGGGTCTAACTTCTTGAGTTCTTTGTATATATTGGATATTAGCCCTCTGTTGGATGTGGGGTTGGTGAAGATCATTTCCCACTTTGTTGGTTGCCGTTTTGTCTTTCTGACAGTGTCCTTTGCCTTACAGAAACTTTGTAATTTTATGAGGTCCCATTTGTCCATTCTTGATCTTAGAGCATAAGCTATTGGTGTTCTGTTCAGGAACTTTACCCCTGTGCCCATGTCCTCCAGGGTCTTCCCAAGTTTCTTTTCTAATAGTTTCAGTGTGTCTGGTTTTATGTGGAGGTCCTTGATCCATTTGGAGTTGATCTTAGTACAAGGAGATAAGAGTGGGTCAATTCGCATTCTTCTGCATGTTGACCTCCAGTTGAACCAGCACCATTTGTTGAAAAGGCTATCTTTTTTCCACCGGATGGTTGTGGCTCCTTTATCAAAAATCAAGTGACCATAAGTCTGTGGGTTAATTTCTGGGTCTTCAATCCTATTCCATTGATCTACCTGCCTGTTGCTGTACCAATACCATGCAGTTTTTAACACAATTGCTCTGTAGTACTGCTTGAGGTCAGGGATATTGATTCCCCCAGAAGTCCTTTTATTGTTGAGAATAGTTTTAGCTATCCTAGGTTTTTTGTTGCTCCAGATGAATTTGAGAATTGCTCTTTCTAGATCTATGAAGAATTGATTTGGGATTTTGATGGGGATTGCATTGAATCTGTAGATTGCTTTTGGCAAGATGGCCATTTTTACTATATTGATCCTGCCAATCCAGGAGCAAGAAATATTTTTCCATCTCCTGAGGTCTTCTTCGATTTCTTTCTTCAGGGACTTGAAGTTCCTGTCATACAGATCTTTCACTTGTTTGGTTAGAGTTACGCCAAGGTACTTTATGTTGTTTGTGGCTATTGTGAAGGGTGTTATTTCCCTAACTTCTTTCTCAGCCTGCTTGTCCTTTGAGTACAAGAAGGCTACTGATTTGCTTGAGTTAATTTTATAACCAGCCACGTTGCTGAAGTTGTTTATCAGCTGTAGAAGTTCTCTGGTGGAGTTTTTTGGATCGCTTAAGTAGACTATCATATCATCTGCAAATAATGATACTTTGACTTCTTCCTTTCCAATTTGTATCCCTTTGACTTCCTTATGTTGTCTGATTGCTCTCGCTAGAACTTCAAGTACTATATTGAAAAGATATGGAGAGAGAGGACAGCCTTGTCTAGTCCCTGATTTTAGTGGAATTGCTTCAAGTTTCTCTCCATTTATTTTGATGTTGGCTACTGGTTTGCTGTAGATTGCTTTTACTATGTTTAGGTATGGGCCTTGAATTCCTGCTCTTTCCAAGACTTTTAGCATGAAAGGATGCTGAATTTTGTCAAATGCTTTTTCAGCATCTAATGAGATGACCATGTGGTTTTTTTCTTTTAGTTTGTTTATGTAGTGGATTACATTGATGGATTTCCGTATATTGAACCATCCCTGCATTCCTGGAATGAAGCCTACTTGATCATGGTGAATGATCGTTTTGATATGCTCTTGGATTCGGTTGGCAAGAATTTTATTTAGTATTTTTGCATCTATATTCATAAGAGAAATTGGCCTGTAGTTCTCTTTCTTTGTTGGATCTTTTTGTGGTTTAGGTATCAGCGTAATTGTGGTTTCGAAGAATGAGTTGGGCAGTGTCCCTTCTGTCTCTATTTTGTGGAATAGTTTGAAGAGTATTGGTGTTAAGTCTTCTTTGAAGGTCTGGTAGAATTCTGCACTAAAACCATCTGGTCCCGTACTTTTTTTGGTTGGGAGGCTTTCTATAACCCCTTCTATTTCTTTAAGGGTTATGGGACTGTTTAGCTGGTCTACTTGATGCTGATTTAATTTTGGTATTTGGTATCTGTCTAGGAAATTGTCCATTTCCTCCAGATTCTCCAGTTGTTTTGAGTGAATGTTTGCCTATTTGACCAAGAATTTCTACTGGTAAGAAAGTACCCTGAGGAAAAAGCTTATACATGCTTTCATTACTTAGCTACAATGATGCTTCTTCTAATATTTTTCATCAAAGGCAAAAAATAAATAAAAACCAACCTGAAAACACCTTAGACTCCACCTAGGGAGACTTACTTCAGTAAGTCTCTCCCAAAGTTAAACACCATGAAAACATTATAAAGTCTAAAATCATAGTGTGCATGAGAAAAATATATTTTAGATGTGCTTTGAAATAAAGAAAAATGGTGTTATAAAATAGTACTACCTAGTGTGTATAAATTGCACAGAAAAAAATGTTTTTAATATAAATGCAGCTCAATGGTTAGTAGCTAGCTCCCTAGAAAGATCATAGAGAGGTTTGATTTTGTTTCATTTGCTTACTAGTGTTTTTAATATTTTCTAAAGAGATAATATTATTTTCTGCAACATGAAGGAAGTACCCAATGAGGTAACTATATTGTCTTCAAAATAACAACAATCAGGGACTGGCAAGCTGTGTGGTGGTTAAGAGCACTGGATGCTCTTGCAGAGAGCGACTTCAGTTTCTCAGTACCCACGTGGTATTGTGCAGCTACCTGTGACCTCAGATCTACGAGATCCAAACTCTTTTTCTAGTCTCTATGGACACATGCACACTCATGTCACCCATAAATGCACACATGCACACACAATGCACACACAAATACACATAAAAATATGGTAAAAAAAAAATAAAGCCAGGAGTTGGAGAGGTAGCGCCGCAGTTATGAATGCTTACTGTTCTTGCAGAGCATGTGGGTTCAGTTTGGTTCCCAGCACCTGCTTGGCAGCTCATAACCACCTATAACTTCAGCTTCCAAGGATCTGATTCCCTGTACTGGCCTCTATGAGCACCTGCACTCATGTGGTACATTTTAAACTCAGACATATACACATAATATAAAGAAATAGACCTGGGGGCCGTAGAGGTGGCCTAGTGTTTGTGAGTACTTGCTGCTCCACCAGAGGATCTGGGTTTGATTCCCGGAACCTACATTAAGTTCCTACCATGGTGGGTGGCTGTAAACTGCCTCTAATTCCAGCCTCAGAAGATCCGGTGCACTCTTTGACTAAATGAAAAATGGTGGATTTTAACTCCATCATACCCCTCAAATTTTACCCCCAAAATAATCACTTACTGAATGGATTTTCTATCCCACACATGTAGACTTTACTAAAACAACACATAGCTGGGGGTACAGCTCATTTGATAGAGTTTTTGCCTAGTGTACAGAGAGCCCTGGGTTTGATCACCAGTACCTCAGAGAACTGAGTGTGCTGTGCATACCTCCAATCCCAGCACACTGGAGGCAGAAGCAGAAGAATCAAGAAGCTGAAGGTCATCCATTGGTATGCAGTGAGTTCAAGGCTAGTTTGGGGCCCTCCTGTCTTAAATGGGGGTGGGGAGTTCCATTTTCACACCCATTCTTAGAAGACACAGAGGCAGGGTAGTAGTCCTTATAGCTTCAAGTTAATAAGAAAGTTCATTTCAAACTTCCCTTTGTCACCTGTCTTAGTTAAGGTTTTACTGCTGCAAACATACACCATGAGGCAAGATGAGGGAGGAGCTGACAGTTCTATACCTCATCCCAAAGGCAAATAGAAGAAGACTGACTTCCAGGTAACTAGAATGGGTGTCTTAAAGCCCACGTCCTTAGTGGCACACTTCCTCCAAAAGGCCACACTTCCTCCAACAAGTCCACACCTCCCAATACTGTCACCCCCTGGACCAAGCATATTCAAAACACCACACCACCCTACCTAAACTTCTCCAGATGAGAACAATACACACCCACAGTTCTCACTGGAAGACAGACCATCAGTTATCCTTCCTTGTAAGAAAGGAAGCTTTGGCCCCAGTGGGATGGACCACAGTTTCAAATCTGTATAGAAATTGTGCCCCCAAGGTCACTGCTGTCCTTCTCTCAGAACAGCCTCCATGACCCTCTTAGACTGTTCTCCACATCTAGTGAGACATTGGGCTCTCTCTTTTTCCATTAAGACCCTTCTAGAATGTTCCGCACTCTGAATAAAGGCATCTAAGATGGTTCCCGCATAATCATTCTCTACCCCTACCAGTCTGTGGACTCTCTGTCTTAACCTGTCTCTCTTGCTCTGTGTCTCTGTATCTCTCTGCTTCTCTCTATGTCTGTCTCTTTGTCTCTCTCTGTTTGTCTCTCTCTTATCTGTCTGTGTCTCTCTCAACACACACACACACACACACACACACACACACACACACACACACACACATACAGCTTCTTCTACAGAAGCCATGCCACCTTCTGTGTGTCTCTCAAATCAGAGGACTCTTCTATTTCAATCCTCCTGAGCCTCTGCTTTCCCTGACCAAACCCTAATTTCACTGCAGAGGCCTGTGAAGCATCCATCAAGTCTTCAGATAAAAGTTTGTGCCTCAGAGAGCCCCTCCCCACATTACAGTCTACCCAAGACCGAACATTAGTCTCTCTGGCATCTGTCTCTCCCTCCACAGTCTGTAGTTACTCCCTGTGTCTCCAGCATGTCTCTTCCAGATTCCAAGTAAGTGCTCTCTGCCCCAGAAGCATTTATCTGCTGAATGAAAGACTAGACTATTGGTGGGATAATTGAGTTACGGCAACACAGAGGTGAGAACATGCTGAAGCAGGGAAATGGAGCAGACACGCAGACTTGTCCTGAGATCAAAAGGTGGAGTTGGCAACCACAGTGTCTTGGCTCAAGAGCTGAAAACAGTAACAGGAGTGAGAGGTGAGCCTGGAGAGTTCCGGGAGGCCCTATCAGAATAGCTGGGTGGGTGTCTTGACATATCCCCTTGGTTGGACTCTATGTGCTGGGAGGGGAACATGTGCACACTCTGCTGGCAAAGCCAAACCTTTCCACCTGCTTCTGGCATGGTCTCAGCCAGGCTGGCATCTACACTTCCGGATACAGGGCATTGGCAGGCAGGCCCTCAGAGGTTCCTTCAGGCCTGATATGCTGCACCGAACCTTCCACATTGGACTGTCAAGGCCAAGATATACCCCTCTGAAATCTGTCATACCAGGAATCTTTACCCTGAGAGGAGACCCACAGCACAGCATCTCCTTGTTCTTGCTGTCAGTATTCTCAAAAGCAACACCTTCTACATATGGCACACGAAGCCTGGGATGCTAGAATCTAGCCCAAGACTGGCAATCCCATCACTCCAGGACAGAGAGACCATAAGGGACAGAGCCTGCCTTACTCCTTGATGCTGACAAAGGGGATAAAGGAAACACCTCCCTCAACTTTTGAGAACTGTCCAATCAGTGTGGGGACTCCATTGCTTTGCAGATGAACTTCAGGGACAAGAATTTGATGCCATTAAATCAGCAGGACCTGAGCTTGGACACAGACTAAAAGCAGAAAGACTTCCCCACTCAATATCTCAATGTGGTCACATCATTGGGACATCTCTGCCATGGCTTCCATAGGGTCTCCTATACCCAGGCAGAGTGATTTACATCAACCAATAAAGACATTCTGGAAACAGCAGACTATAAGTCAAACCAAAAGGAGAAGAAGGCCATAGAGCACCAGGAAAAAAGGAGGAGGTTGTGTTTGAGAAGCACTCAAGTCCAGGAGCCTCACAAGCAGACACTGCTTGTGTAGAAGGCTGTGAGGCACTACTAGTCTTCATGGCACCATCTTTCCACAGAGCAGGCATGTTGGGGAGCAATTTCAGAATGCTAGAAGCTGGTAGATATTTGTCCTGGTTTCATTCCTTTACACTGATAAAACATTCAGACCAAAAGCAACTCAGGTCAAGGAAAGGATTTATCTGGCGTATTGTGGCGATGCTGCACAAAAGGCGAAAGATAGTTATTACTGGTGTTTACCCAAGAGTGGGTCTGATATACTCAGAAAAGCTTCCGTCTCTCCTGTTCTAAGAGTCTATTCTAAAAAAGCATACCTGAACAAAGGCCATCCTCTTTGTATAGTGAACAGCATGGCACACATGGGAACAAGGAATGAGAAACTTTCGTCTTGGGTTTTTACAGTAGTCTCATAAGGGAGAAGATTGGTTTTTCTGGCCCTACTGACTTGGAACAACATACAAAGCCACAAACTTATTATTTCTCTATCCCCACATCTTTTTCTAACATATTTGGAGGGAAAACACTCCTTTCAAGAGCTGGCTGCTTCCAGTGCATGGTTTTAGGTCACCCATACTGACATTGTTCTGAATCAGGACCATAAATGGGTCACAAAGGAAAAATAAGAAACATGGGGTGTTCAAACTTTAGTGAGATTGGCTCCAGAGCTTCTCTGAAAAGCCAGGTGATTCTGAACAGGAGGTACATACAGTATGAAAGCAGAACTAGAACATAGTTATAAATGACCTCAAGGCCCATTAACTTGGTTATAGGTTGAAATGTAAAGACAAACTTTAAACAACCTTTCTAGAAAAAAAAATCATTCTGTGGCTTATAGTTCCAGGTCAAAGTTCATCACTGAGGGAAGCTGGATCAGGAACTCAAGAAGGAACTAGATCTAGAAACCATGGAGGACTGCTGTTGGCTTACTCACACTTGCTTATCTGGATTTCTTTTTCCAGCACCACCTGACTAGGGAATGGTGCCACCAACAGTGGGATGGACACTTCTACATCAACTAAAAATCAAGACGCTTCTTCACAGACATGAGCTTGGGCCAATTTGGTATAATCCTTCAAGTGAAATTCCCTTCTGATGTAATTCTAGGTTCTGTCAAGTTGACAGTTAAAACTATGACATTCTGATGTCTATACAAAATAATTAACATCTGCAGACATGCTAGTGAACTCTGAAGTGAGACAATGCCCCCTACCTTGTGCAAGCAACTAGTTCCATCCCTAAGTGTTTTCTTTTTTTTATTTACATTTTTATTTTCTATATTCTATGCTTACATTCCAAAGGCTTTCCCCTTTCCCAGTTCCCCCCACCATACATCCCATAATTCCTCTCCCCCCCAACTGTTCTCCAATCATCCCCCCCCACGATTTCTCTGTTCTGGGTCTACAAAACTGAATACAATCTTTTCAGGCCCAGGGTCCTCTCCTTTCTTCTTCTTGGGAATCATTTGACTTGCTAATTGTGCCTTGAGTATTTAGGGCTTCTGGGCTCATTAATATCCACTTATCAGTGATTGCATTTCATGTGTATTCTTTTGTGATTGGGTTAACTCACTTAGGATGATATTTTCCAGATCTAACCATTTACCTACAAATTGCATGAATTCATTATTTTTAATTGCTGAGTAGTATTCCATTGTATTCTTAGTAGAGTCCATGGCTAGTCACACTATCTGAGTCTTCTGTGAAATGTTAGGATCTCAAATGCTAAATTAACTAAATAAAACTACTTAACACATTCATTTTGTATGAGAATCATTAATCTTTTATCATCAATTATCTTTTTAACAGAAGCCTATAATGGGAGGCAGGGAGGGTCTTAGTGTGGACTAGAAGGAGAATAACCTCTGCTGCTTTAATATTGCAAATAAAGCATTACTACTGTGAATGTTCTATCATACCCAGCTTTTGTGTGGCTAGAGAGGGAGCCCAGGGTCTTAGTAGGTAAAAACTCGTTAAACTGAGTATCATCCCCAGCCCTCAAATGCCTTTTGTCATTAAGCCCTATTAAGTACTTAGTTACCTACAGCTAAGATCAAGTACAACCTTCATAAAAATTTTCTGCAAAGACAATATTTTGGGGGCCAATGAGATGCTTCAGTGGGTAAAGATGCTTGCTGCCTAGCCCGATGACGTGAGTCTGGATTATGTGGACCTACATGGTAGAAGATGAGATCCGACTCCTTGAAACTCTCCTCTGAGCTTCACATGTATGCATGTGCACTGTTGCATGAACACCACACACACACACACACACACACACACACACACACACACACACACGATATTAACAACAAATTTAAGTGAAATAATGACCAGACATAGGAGTATATACATATAACTAGAACTTTCTCCCTAAAGGCAGGAAGGCTGAAGCAAGAGTAGAAGGACAAACCAGCGTGTGCTACAGAGTATCATCATGCTTTAAACAGAAAACATCAACAAGATGAATACGAGAGAGCTGCACCTCCCACCATACACCGTACCTTCATGTTTTAGCATATTCCATCTTTGAAAGCAGGGTGATGTTGGCTTGGTTATTTTTGCCCTGGTCCTTCATTAGAAATCCAGAATCCATCTCCAGGAAGCAGGCTGCAGCACCATCTCCGGGCACCAGCAGCAGCTTTTTAATTAATACTGCATGGAAGATTTGGTCCAGAATCAGCTACCTGGAGATGCAAGCTCAATTCCAACTTCCCTTTCTGAGCCCACTATGCCTAGTTTGCAATAACTGCCCCCAAAGACGGGATTAATTAAAGAAAATTAATTTGACTTTCTGTACACGTCTTTTGCTGTTGGAGGGAAGACGTGGCTTAGAAGAACTCCCAAAGCTGCAGGCTCCAGGAAGCTTTCTGCACCCTGAGAAAGGCTGGAGCACGATGCAGACTTCATTTCTTTTCTTGGAGGTAAAACATGCACAAGGGACTTAAGAAATATTACTGGGGGTCACTTTAGTATATGATCATGAGGGATTGCTTAGGGAAATGGCAGTGTCTTTGTATGATCAAGCACTCTGCAAAGATGAAAACCCAGGAGCTGGGTCCTACAATTTAGTTCAGTGGCAGAGTGCTTGCTTAACACACAATGCTCTGGGTTCAATTTACAAATCATAAAACAGAAAACTGAGGAGCTGGTAGCACCGCTCAGTTGGTAGAGTGCTTGCCAAGGTGTGCAAAGCCTTGAATTGATCCCTAGCAGCACATACATGAGGTGTGATGGCTTACTCAACACTCAGAGGCAAGAGGAGCAGAAGTTTGAGGTCATCTTTGGTTACACAGTGATTTTGAGGCCAGCTAGAGACTTCTTCTCAAAACAAACAAATAATGATCCAAGTTAGGCAGAGTGGTACATGCCTTTAGTCACAGAAATCAGAAGGCTCAGGCAGGAGGATGGTAGATGTGAGTATATTTTGGGCTATGTATTAAGCCCCTAATTTTAAACAAAGAGAAAAAGGGAAAATAAAAGCAATGAACTGGAAGAATTTGAATGACTTATAGAAATATCGATGGTCCTAAAACAAGAAGGAAGAAAGAAATACAGCACATACTCTACCACATAGACATGCTCTAAACTGAGTACAAAGCAAAGAATTTAAAAAAAAGAATAGACAGACAGGAATAAAGTCAAACAAATGAAAATTGGCACCTTCATTATACCCCCAAACCTCATGTAATCAAAGCTGGTTCCCTAAATTACAAGGTATGGGAACTGGAGAGATGGTTCCAAAGTTAGTAGCACTCAATGTTCTTCCAGAGGCTCTAGGTTTGATCCCTAGGACCCACATCATGACTCACAGCCATTTGTTTGTTCCAGGGGATCTGGCACCACCTTTTAGCTGCAGCAGACACTGCATGCACATGATATACTTACATATATGCAGGCAAACACCCATGCACATAAAATAAAAATAAATATACTTCTTAAAAAGTACAACGTATGTGAACTTTCAGGAAATAATTACATTATACCTTCTGTGTATGTGGTGCATGTCCATGTGTAAAAGTATGTGAGTATGTGCAACCCATGTGCTTGTTCAGAGGACAGAAGAGGACATCAGGTGTCCTGAACTATCCATCTCATTCTTATTGCCATGAAGCCGGAGCTAGTCTGGAAGTCAGCCAGCCCCAGCAACCCTCCTGTCTCCCATTCCCCACAGTGTTGAAGTTATAGGTCCAACTTCTTACATGAGTGGTAGGAATTCAAGCTCTGGCTCTCCTGCTTACACAGCAAGCACCCATTCACCAAGCCAAGGTTTACAGATTTCGACCTGCTCATAGATTTCTAGAAGACTGATAACAGTCTACTCACCGAAATCCCATGCAACAATATAGCAGGAAGAGAAACTCAAGGAGATGTCAATATGTAGAAGAAAGTCCAGCATCCAAAAGTAAGATAGACTAAGCGTCAATCCCTGCTCCATTCTTTATACCCTGGGACCTCCAGTGGCAGTGAACCAGCAACTAGCACAGTCTGAACCTGTATATAAATACAGACTAAGTAACACAAAGTGCTTCATCTACAATTGCTCTTCTCATAATCTCAGCACCTGGGATGGGGAGGTGCTGGTACTGTGTGGGACCATTTTAACCCACAGTACTGGGTAATTTTGTATTTCCCATCTCAACTCTGGAGACTCTGAGAGGTAAAAGGACATGGCCACAAGTTTTTTTGGGTTTGTCTTACCCTTCCAATCTCATTTTCCCTTTTGGAAATGGCTGAAATCATCACTATGATATTTAAAAACCCAAGTTACTGTCCTGTGCCCAAAGTAATAAATGTTTTATAGTTTCAATTAAACTAAATGTGGGAGAGCTGGATCCCTCTTCTCGGGCTGATGAGTCACCCAGACCCATTACCCGACTATCCATTAATTATAAGTAGATTGCATACTGCCCAGCATCTCCCAGAGACTATGCAATTTGATGGCATCGTTGTGCCATGAGCACACCCACCCACATCTGCAGACTTCCTCTGCCTATTCTCTGCTGGCCTCAGACCCTGGGGCTGCACCAACATTAAAGCCAAAACTGGGGTTCTCATTCCCAAGGATGCTTGAGCCAGCTTGTTACCAGCTTGCTGACTACCTACTATGTGGCCTGCCCATAAGAATCATCACCAGCTTACAGGAGAAGATGGATCTTATTCTCAGAGGGGTTAAATGGCCTGCCTAAGGACACACCGCTGTTAAGTTGCAAGGATGGAATTTCAGAGTTTTTAGTTTTAGGGTTTATAGTCTCTAGTCTAATCAGTACTTCAAATGAACTAGAGAGGAGATCTCTGGGTAGAGTCTCATCTATATCCCTCTCCAACCACTGATTTAGGGATAAAAATAAGATGATAGAGAAAAGCAATTGACATGACATAAAGGCTATTATAATATAAGGCACTATGGTTTCAATGTTGAGTGCTTAATAGGTGCCTAATAATTACTTAGTATAGCAGCACTTTGCATCTATAAAATGTCAAAACACTCTGCCATAACCTTCTAATTTATGAAGAGAAAGGAAAATATTGGTTAAATAAGGGAAATCATAACAAAGACAGCTGGTGGGACTGACTTGCAGTCTGCCTCCACTTTTGCTTTCCTAATGGTATTCAAACCCTGCTCCACAAAGGGCTAAGGATCTGCAGAGAGTTGGGAGGTGCCTAAATTATAGCAGCCTTGTTTATAATAGCCAGAAATTGGAAGGAGCCCAGATATCCCTCAAAAGAGGAATGGATACAGAAAATGTGGTATATTTATACAATGGAGTACTACTCAGCAATTAAAAATAATGAACTCATGCAATTTGTAGGTAAATGGTTAGATCTGGAAAATATCATCCTAAGTGAGCTAACCCAATCACAAAAGAATACACATGAAATGCAATCACTGATAAGTGGATATTAATGAGCCCAGAAGCCCTAAATACTCAAGACACAATTAGCAAGTCAAATGACTCCCAAGAAGAAGAATGGAGAGGACCCTGGGCCTGTAAAGATTGGATCCAGTATTGTAGACCCAGAACAGAGAAATCGTGGGGGGGAGAATGAGTGGGGAACAGCAGGGGGGGAGAGGAATTATGGGACATATGGTGGGGGGTAATTGGGAAAGGGGAAAACCTTTGGAATGTAAACATAGAATATAGAAAATTTTAAAAAAGAAAAAAAAGAATAAGGAAGAGTATAAGGAAGGTCCTTCGTCTTTCCCACATCTTCCCTCTTGGAGCAGGATATGTCTGCTTCTATCTGTCCTGAAATTGGACTCCTGTTCAAAGTTCTATGTAGTGAAACAACCCCACTGCCGTGAAGAGGCTTCAAAAAGTATTTAGAATTATAAGAAGAAACAAGAGGCCTGCTGTCACACCTCAGAGGAGCAAAACTAATTCAAAGACTCAGTTGTATCTTTAACATGACTAATAGGTATAAGTTAAATGTGTTGGACACACCAAACAGATTCCTAAGCTCACAAACACATGAGAACATTGACACAAAGGTCACAAGGAAAAGACTCCATATCCTGTGCCAGCATCCTATGGGTGATGCTCTCTGGACAGAGGAGAATTAGTCATCTTTAAGCACAATGTGATAGTGCATAGATCTATGAACTATGAAAAGGGAAAATAGACTATTGGATCTTTGGATTAAATATCCCTAGGACAATAATAAGGCACTTACAGGTGAAAACCAATAAAAATAAAAGATCCAATTTTATAGAAAGTGGCTAAATTTGCACTGAAAGATAAGTACTATTAAATTCTATTAAATACCTTGGGAGGTATTAAATTAAATTTAAAAAAAATTAAATGTAAGCAGCTAAGGTCTAACCCACCAATAATAATACTAACAAAGAACATCAGATATGCCAGGAGATAACAGGGTAGATTTTGTTTTTAAATCAGCTAGAAACAAAACAAAGAAACAAAAAATGATATAAATTAATAAGCCTGAAATATGACATCTTCAAAACTAACAATATTATGTCTAAATTTATAAAAACTAATTATAAGGTTCAAAAGATACTATGAAAATTTTCAAAGCTACAATTGTTAGTAAGTACAATTTAAATTTTAAAATGGGTATAATTTAAATGGTGATAATATGATGCATCACACTCTTAATCATAAGAAAACCAAAGTTAAATATGTAAACACATATGTAAATACAAATTAATGTAGAAGAGAACTCTAAAGCTTAAGTTATCCAGTCAGATATTACAGAAATGAGAATGATAAACACCCTTTCTCCTTCGCCTTCTGCAGAAAGCCTGACTATGCTACACAAAAGCTCAAACTTCTAGGGGAGACATCATAATACCCACACTAATTATTCAAAAGAATGTTTTCCAGTCAGTTTTGATTATGTAATTATACAAATTTGGTTGAAGACTAAGGAAGAATATTCAGAGTTAGGAACAACTCTGTACATAGTCATTCAAGGCATACACACGAAGGTCCTCGGGAAAATGTTAGTGTTTAATGTGATTTCAAACATTTATTATGATCAAGAATTACTGAAGTGGGAAGCATGGCTTTGCATCAGAAAAAAAAAAGACATCAGTGTTAATTCCCTGCAATCACAGATGTAAGGGAGAAAAGCCAGTAATCTCAATAAAGAGCAAATTTCCTAAAACTTCAACACCTGATTATAAAAGTCTCTCAGAAAGTTGGGAGTTGTAAAATTTTTTTTTTTTGGTTTTTTCGAGACAGGGTTTCTCTGTGTAGCTCTGGCTGTCCTGGAACTCACTCGGTAGACCAGGCTGGCCTCGAACTCAGAAATCCGCCTGCCTCCGCCTCCCAAGTGCTGGGATTAAAGGCGTGCGCCACCACCGCCCGGCTTGAGTTGTAAAATTTTTAACTTGACAAAAGCTATGTCTCATAAACCCACATCTAACACAATATTCTATTAGTGAAAGCCTGTTGAACACATGTCCTTCAAATGCTCCCCTCCTCCAACCGTGAAGAAGCCCAAGATTTCGCCCACCTCCACCGCCATTCCAAACTATGTGAGCACTCTGCCTAGCGCAACAAGGCAATAAAAGTAAGAGCATAATACAGAATAAGATGTATTAATATTGTTATGAAATTGTGTTAGTTTTCTGTGGCTGGGATAAAATACTCTGACAAGAGCAACTTAGAAACGAAGAGGTTTATTTGACCTTGCAGCCTCAGAAGGATAGAGTCCATTGTAGTGAGGAAGACATGACAGAGTGTGACATTTCACTTTCTTTTTTTTTCTATGTTCTTTGTTTACATTCCAAATGATTTTCGCTTTCCCAGTTCCCCCCTCCCCCAACCCATAAGTCCTCTTCCCTCTGCCAGTTTCCTAATCAACCCCCTCCCAGGTATCTGTCCTGGCAATCCCCTACACTGCTGCATTAAGCCTTTCCAGGACCTGGGCCCTCTCCTTCCTTCTTCTTGGGAATGACTTGATATGTGGGTTGTGTTTTGGGCATTCTGAGTTTCTGGGCTGATATCTGCTTATCAGTGACTGCATTCCATATGTGTTCTTTTGTGAATGAGTTACCTCACTTAGAATATTTTCCAGTTCCAACCATTCACCTAAGAATTTCATGAATTCATTGTTTTTAATTGCTGAGTAGTATTCCATTGTGGTATTCCTCCATTGAGGAACATCTGGGTTCTTTCTAGCTTCTGGCTATTATAAATAAGGCTGCTATGAACATAGTGGACATTTCACTTTCATCTGCACACAGTATGTACAAAGAAGACAGAAGTAAAGCAAGTCGAAAGCCCTCAGATCCCACCTTACGGTGAAACACTTCCTCCTGTGAGGCTACGCCTATGAAAGGTTTCCTAACCTCCCCAAACCTTGCCACCGGCTGGGGATGGAGTGGTCAAACATGTGAGCCTATGGACAATGTTTCTCAATGAAACCTCCACAGAGACTAAATTGTTGGTATTAGAAAGCCAGCAGAATCCTGAAACAAATTAGACAAATTCAGTGTTCATCAGGTTTAAAATAAGCTTACAGAATGAATAGCATATGTCTCCATCAGCAGTAAGAAAAGCACACACACACACACACACACACACACACACAGAGAGAGAGAGAGAGAGAGAGAGAGAGAGAGAGAGAGAGAGAGAGATTAAAAAACAAAAATAAAAAAATGATGAACTATCTATCTACAAAATACAGAAGAGCAGAGTATGATGCTACTAATTTAAGACATAAGGGAAGACTTGAGGGAAAAGCTATTAAATTCATGAATCAATTAACTTGTATTTACAATAATGTTGAATTTTTAAAAGATTTATTTTATTCATCTGGGTGTCTGGGTGTGGTTATATATACATGAATATGGTGCCTTCAGAGGCCAGAAGAGGGCATCAGATCCCCTGCAGCTGGAGTTATAGGCAGTTGTGAGCCAACTACCATATCTGGGAATCCAGCTCAAGTCTTCTGAAAATTTTCTTAACCACTGAGCCACATCTCCAGCTTTGATGTTTTAAAACAGGCCCTCTCCATGGAGCAAAAGTAGGCCTTGAATTTGAATCCTCCTGTCTCAGATTCATGAGGACTTCGATTACAGGTGTATGCAACCATACCCAGATTTTTCACTTATTTTTAGTGTAATTAAAATTTCAGAACAACTTGATGAGATATTTGATAAACAATATGCTATTTCAGGTGAACCATAACTTTTTTAACTTGTGCATTGGTTGATGTGCCCTGTAGTTAGGGGGTATTTATAATATGCATAACAACTAACATCAACATACAAGTCAGGTATGCCAGCACATACCTGTAACTCCATCACAGTGAGAGGCAAAGGCAGGATGCTGGCAAGTTCGGGGCTTACCAAAGCTACATAGTGAGATGCTGTCTCAAACACTGAGTCAAATGGTGGGTATGAAAGTCAAACAGTGGTGGTGCATGCCTTTAATCCCAGCACTCAGGAGACAGAAATAGGAGGGTATCTATGAGTTTGAGGCCAGCCTGGTTTACAGAGCTAGTTCCAAGACAGCCTTGGCTACTCAGAAAAACCCTGTCTCAAGAAAAAATAGAGATTTGAAGATCTCGAGACCAGAAAAAATGATCAAGGGGGCCATGTATGGCTGTCATCAGTCTATAGACTCATGCCCAGCATTGCTACAAGTTTTCACTTCAGTTTTCATTGCTGTCCGGTACCTCAGACTATGAAGCGACTCCTGGAAATTTTTCTAAAGTTTACCTGTGATGATGCAATAGTAGAAAAATGGGTTTGGAGTCAGGACATCGTGATCCTGTCCTACTCAGGCCTTTCTAGTGCCCCTGTGAAATTCCTCTTTCTACATTTCTTCTCGAGGAAATGATCCTATTCCTAATCCTAATCATTCTAGCGGTACGCTCAGCCCAGAAGTCTTGCTTTCTCAGCAGTCATCTGTTCCAGTCCCATTCTTGTCTCTGTAGTAAAACGCCGTGGCCATAGTAACTCAGGAGAGAATGTGTCTGTGTAAGCTTACAACTCTGGGTCATGGTTCATCTTTGGAGAGAAATTAAGGCACCAGAAACTTTAACTAGTCATCTCTTAGCCACATCAAGAGCAGAGAGAATGAATGCATGCTTAGTGCTCAGCTTACTTTCTCCATTCTTACACAGGCCAGCACCCAAATGTAGGGAATGGTGCCACCCATAGTGGATAGGTCTTCCCAGATTAAGTAACATAATGAAGACAGTCCTCATAGACATTTCCACAGGTCAACCCAGTGTGGACATCCCTCATTAAGGATTGTTTTCCAGATGATTCTAGGTTGTGTCAAGTTGAACATGAAAGCTAAGTATCATACCACCTATGTACTTCATTCCTTTGGATATTTCTGTTATGGAGATATACCATAATCACTGAAATGGCTAATTTTGTGTCAACTTGACACAAGCTAGACTCATTTGTTAAGAGGGACTATGCCACCATAAAATCAGGCTACAAGCACGTGTGTACTGTTTTTTTAATTAGTGATTAACGGTGCCACCCGTAGGCCAATGATCCTGGGTTCTATAAGAAAGCAGGCTGAGCAAGCCATGAGGAGCATGCCAGTAAGTAGCACCCTTCCATGACCTCTGCATCACCTCGTACCTCCAGGCTCCTACCCTGTTTGAGTTCTTGTCCTGATTCCCTCAGCATGGGAGTACAACCTGAGAGCTGTATGCTGAAATGAAACCTTTTCTCCCCCACGTTACTCATGGTCATGGTGTTTCACCACTGCAATAGAAACCCTAATCAAGACAGTCACTGTCATCTTCCCCAAGCCTGGCACAGAGCCTGACATCTAATAGAATTTTCAGTAAAGGCATTTGAATAAGTGAACAAATAGTCAAAATGCAGGCACTTACCTGTCAGTCTGCATCAAGAAGAACAAGAAAGAGCAGCCAGGGTCCATTCACAGCCTCCCTTGGCTAAGACCACAAACGAACAGGAGGACAAGACACTAGTGGGGAAATGGAGAAGAATTTGGCATCTGTGAGAATTTTCAAGTGTACTCAGTAAGCCAGCCACGAACAAGCTGAAGAAAATAGAATCACAGGTAGTCCCTCAAGATCTGGTCCCTGCCCTCAGAAAGCATCTCATCTGGCTAGACACCCTGGGAAGAGAAGGAGCTACAGAGGGACCTTTAAAATTAATTGTCCTTGCCTATGCTGCGAGCACCTTCCCACAGAATGTTCTGTGGGTGTGATAGCTAACACAGGGGAATTGACACAACTGGACAGTACCAGAGGAAAGACACATTGCACAAATGTACCTTGTGTTGTAGACCCCCCCTAGCCTAGGATTTCTGCACCCAGTCAGTATCCCCTTCCCTTTATAGTGGCTGTTGTCAATCACAGGTTTGTTAGGATGATTCTGAAGTCAAAGAACATGAGAGAATGGGAATAAAAGAAGGAGAAAAATTGGGACACAGGATGTTCTGTAAAGACACACAGAACAGAAGCATACTGTGTTCACCTGGGTCTTTTTCTTCCCAGGAACTCTTTGAAATAAGCTACATGAGAGCTATTTGGAACAACTCTGTATATGATGTTATATTCAAGAAGCACATCTACAGATTCCTACTGGCAGAATAAAGGAGTGAACATGCGAGTAAGAAGCACCCTTCCTCTCACAGGCCTGTCTGTATGCTGAACTGAGGAGACACTAGGCAGGAGACTTATCTGTTCCTGCATAAACAGTACCTGAATACTAGTGGGAACCGGGCTTATGGAGTGAAGACAGGCCAGATGGATACATAAAATGTTTAAGAATCTAAAAATAATCAGGCAAATTTGAAATCCTACCCCTTCCTGTGGACCATAAACCTAGAAAATGAAACTATCATAGCTCCCTGGGACATGGGTCTGTGTTAAGGATTCTGGGGAGAGCGAGAGAGCAAAGGCTCCAGGATGGAGGAGTCAGAGACACTCTGAAGATCTAGATCTAGTGAGCCCTAGTCCCAGCCCAGCGACACAACTAGCTATGAGGATAAGAAATACTGACTTACAAAGGAAAAGAAATTACAATACAACTCTGTACTGTTTTGCAGAGTTGACATGAAGAAAATCTCTCTCTCTCTCTCTCTCTCTCTCTCTCTCTCTCTCTCTCTCTCTCTCTCAAGAAATGTGTGTCTTCAACCTGTGTGTTAGCATATTATCCTTCCAAACTACCCCAAAGCAGACCATGTTAGAGAGGCAGATGTCTACGAGAAGAATAAGGCCAAGCTATGTGGCATGAGAGCCCGAAGACAAAGGATCCCCTGTGCTCACAGACCAGAAGAACCAATACTGTGAAAATGGCCTTCCTACAAAACCAGCCACAGAGTCAATGCAATCTCAATGAAAAGCTCAGTGACATTCTTCACATAAACTGAAAAAATAATCTTAAAGTTCATATGGAAGCATAAAAGACACGGGTCAGCTGAAGCAATCCTGAGTAAAAGGGATTGCGTGTGTGTGTGTGTGTGTGTGTGTGTGTGTGTGTGTGTGTATACATATATATATACATATATATATTCACATGTTGTTTTAAATAATCATAAAATAATATGAGTCTGTGTAGTTTTTTCAAGTATCCCTGGTGTTATCTGTCCCTCTCATCTCCCACCCCCAGTTAAGGTCATTCCCCTGCCCTCATTTTTCCCATTTCCTTTCAAATCACCTGTGTCCTGCTTCCTTCTCTAGAGATCCTTTGCTCTCCCCATTCTTTCTTACTTGAACATCTAAATATTTGGAGCAAGGAACCACAAATAAGAGAGAATGCCTGGCATTTGTCCTTCTGGCTTTTCTCATTCAATATATTTTTTCCAGCTCTTTCCATTTATCTGAACTTTTCATGATTTCATTGCACAGCTGAATTGCATCCCACAGTGCATATGAACCACATTTTCATTAACCATTCATCAGCTGAAGGACATTTAGGTTGTTTCCATTTCATAGTTATTGTGAATAGAGCTGCAGTGAATGTGGCTGAGCAAGAATCTGTGGAGTAGGACACCAAGTCCTTTGGGCATATGCCAAGGAGGGTATAGCTGGGTCATATCAGAGACCTACTTTGAGCTTTGAGAGAGTTCCTCTACACTGATTTCCAGAATGGCTGTGTCAGTGTGCAATCCCACTAACAGTGATTGAAGGTCTCTCTTCCCCTAACATCCTCTCCAGCATTTGTTGACAGTTGTTTTCTTAATCTTAGCCATTCTGGCTTGTGTGAAATGAAATCTCAAAGTTGATTTTAATTTTCCTTTCTTTAATTGCTAAAGATGAACATTGTTGAAATATTTTGTACCTGACCAGCACAGCAAGATATAGCCCAAAAGGTGCAATGGTGGTGCTTATATCTTGGGGGTAACCAATAGCAATCGGTAAAAGGTTCACAAATTTGGAAGAGGGCAAGGAGGAGTATATGGAGGAGGGGAACAGCTGGAGGGAAGAAAATGGGAAATGAAGTTATTATGTTATAATCTCAGAAAAAGCAAAAAACCAGGAACCCACTACTGATCAAAATGTAGACAACTTAGTGTGCCCAGGCCCAGTGGATACATCTACAACACAATCCCCACACCTAAGGCTCAGGGAATACTTGGAAAGAGAGAGAGGAAAGATTATAAAATCCAGGGGACCTGGATTCTGCTGTGAGACTGTCTTCTCTATATATGGCAGGAAATCTACACCCATGAAATGCCAACAATATGGCCACCTAAAGAGGACCAGAACAAAGACAATACCAATTGACATAGCAATGTGTATGGGGAAGATCTCACAGGGCTTCTGCCCTAGATGAAGAGCTAAAGGCAATTGATGTCTTCTAAGAGAGGGAGAATTAGTCTTCCCCAGGAATTAGCCCCTTGATTGGATATCCAATACCACATAATTAGCCCTATAAAACACATACAAGCAATGCTAATGGACTCAGTGCATTCTATTTATATATTTACATGGATGGGTGCATGTAACAATAAAAAATAAGAAAAAAGTAAGGATTGAAGAAGATTCCAGTTGACCACTGGTCTTTACATGCATACACACACTTGCATGCACACTTCCACATACAAGTGTATATGTGGGCATACACACACACACACACACACACACACACACACACACACACAAATGCTGAACAAAAAGGAAGAGAAATAAATTAGAGGCAAAGACCACCTAGCCTCTGGAAGAGGCAGAGAAGCTAAAGAGCAGGCAGCAAAGCTCACCTGTCTGGAAGCTTCCTGCACTTAGTCCAGGGTAAAGCAGTGTGGTTCACTAAGCCCACGGGAACAGCACGTCCATGGTACAGAATAATAACTATCACCTACTTCTCTCCAAGTAAATAAGAAATGTGATATTGATCCCATATGTCTAAAATACAAACACCAGAGTATTCAAATGGAAAAATCCTCAACTTCATGGAAAATTCCACTATCCAAAATGCTCAGTTTCAAAAGGCATTTTGGACAGCTCAGAGTTCTACCGTAATGCTATTGTTCTTATTACCAGAGTCCTTGCCACAGAGTGGGTGATCCTGGTGCTGATCGGGTCAATCTTGAAGCCTTATAAGGCTTCTAGTGATTGCCTTTGTGGACTGGGGAACCCCAGGCTACTGAAACATCTCTGCCTTTTACATCAGACAGGGTCTGAGTCACCCTGAGATACTGGCCTTCATTGAAGTTCTCCTCGGCACAGTGGATTTTAAATAGACTAAATAGACTCACCCTTCTTGTGATTCATGAATTCTCAGGATGTGGAGACTTTCCAGACTTCTTTAGTGTCTCTCTATCTCCAGACCAGAGAGCTGCAGTTGTGCACAGGGAAGACAGGTGCATGAGAGACTTTACTTGGGGGAGATGAAACACACATTCTCTCATCCCAGAATAATGATAGCCCAAAGTTACGATTGCACCAAAGTCCAGTGGGTTTACATGGGTTACTAAGGGTGCTGCCCTGCTCAGGATGACTCAAAGCAGCTGCATCATCATAAGCACACCCCAACACAGGTGGAAGCTCACGGAGGGTGCAACCCTAGAGCTCTCTGCACAGTTTGCAGGCAGCTCCACAGGTCTAAGAATCTCCACAGCTTGACTGCTCACAGTCTCCTCCCCAAACAATTAACTACATCTATAAGATGGGGAGAGGCCTTGAAGGATCTTCAAAGTTTCAGTTTTACCAGACATGTAACATTTATTTATCTCCTGAGGCTTATACATCTCTGTCTCCCTCCTGGAGGGAATTTTCCAATCCAGAGGAAGCTGCCACTCGTCAACAAGGAAGCCATCAAGAGAATCCAAAACCTAGGACCCACCTCTGAATGTAGAAGCCACCTCTTCTGTGCCTCACAGCCTTACTCTCTTTGTACTTAACAAATCCCCTCTGCCCCTCTGTTCATTGGAGAAAATAATCACACTATGGATATAGTCCTTGTTCTCAACTGATTTTACCATGATTCTTTTCCATGTCCAAATCCTATGTATTTCTCTCATTTCTTCCATCTCTATTCCTTCATATTCACAGAAATTCCAAGATGGGAAAGAAATTTTCTGTGCATGTTTAACACATTCACACAGAGAGAGGAAGATAGAGATGATAGATGATTAGATAGATAGATAGGTAGATAGATAGATAGATAGATAGATAGATAGACACATAGATAGATAGATAGATAGATAGATAGATAGATAGATAGATAGAGATGGGTGGGTGGTGGGTGGATGGATGGATGGATGGATGGATGGATGGATGGATGGATGGATAGGTAGATAGATAGATAGATAGATAGATAGATAGATAGATAGATAGATAGATAGATAGACAGATGGTAGACGGACAGACATAGATAGAAGATGGTGATGATAATGATGATAGATAGATAGATAGATAGATATAGAAGATAGTGATGATAATAATAGATAGTAATGATGATGAAGATAGATAAATAATAGATAGATAGATAGATAGATAGATAGATAGATAGATAGATAGATAGATAGATAGACAGACAGAAGACTAGTAATGCATTAGTTTTCATAGATCACTCTATATGTATGAACTTGGCAGCCTGTGATCAAGGAGTAACATGTTGGACTAGAGATCCCCAACGTCCTTCTTTGCTGAGTTGTTATGACATGCTGTGCTGCAGTGACTGACTCTTGGTTTGAAAATGAAATAGGAGGATCGACAAGCAGCAGCTTTTCTGAGCTTCCGTGGAGCCCAGTGGTCCTCTGGGAATTTTCAGATACCAGCAGCAGCAGTGTGCAGAGGCATCGTGCAAGCATTTATTCAACATCTACGAACGTTTCAGGTACTATGTGTGTCACTTCAGCACACTCAGAATATGCCTAGCAAGGGATGATTAGTGTCAACTGAGTCACAGGATACCCTTATCATGAAGCTAGGAAGGAGGGGACACACGCCAGAGAGGGGTACTGGACTGCAGACTGCCTGCTCTTTCCTTATGGTTCCTTGTTTTTTAGAGAGTCTCATATAGCCTAAGCTGGCCTCAAATTTACTGTGTAGAAGAGAATAACCTTGAATGTATGGTCCTCCTGCCTCATCTCCTGAGGATTGCAGACATGTGAATTACCATGCCTAGTTTTAGGCATGTGGTTTTGGAGCCCAGAGTCAAGTTAGGCATGCAGTTTTCCAACTGAGCTACAGCCTCAGAGCTCTGAGCTGACTCCCTCATTGCTGCCTCTAACAAAGGTTGTAATAGCTCCCTATACTGAGGGCCAGTGGTTGCACACTGAAAAGAGGGCAACCTTTTATATCATCACAAAAACTCCTGAGGCCAGGAAGCTTTTATTAAAGGATAAGATAGGAACAGAGAAGTCAGGGAGACAGTACCTGGTGCAGCCTCATCTCGCAGTTAGAGGCAGGGTTTCCTTGTACCATATCCACATGCTATCCTGCTACCCCCCTGCCCAGCTCTACTAAAGCCTCTGGTCCAGGTCTCCTATCTGTTCAATCTTCTGTTTGCAAGCTTGTCCCTGAGCCATAATATCTTAAGGTTCCAGATTCATTATTACAGCATCCAACTCTGAGTGGTGGGAGCAAGAGAGAGGGAAAAGACAATTCCGAGAAACACATGCATTCATCCATCCATCCATTGTATTTGGACCCACGGAGCCTCAGACCCCAGCAGCAATGACAGCAGACCCCACCCCAGCTCATATATTTTCCCTCCTAACCGCTGTTACTTCTTTACTTGCATTGAACCCCTCTGACCCCATGGAGACATCCTGGGCTGCTGTTTGACCACAGCCACCCTCTTCCTCAAAGCTGGTTGTAGCTCCCCATCCTGCTCGTCAGTTCCTCTGCAGCTTGAAGGCTGTCTATTCTCTCAGTCTTCTTTTTACCAAGCTCTAGTCACAGAGGAACCCAGAAAAAAAAAGGCCAAATACTCTCTATGTGTGGCCTCTTCATGATAACTGCTCTCTCTGCAGTTTTGTGCCAAACATCACTACAGTCAGGAATGACTGCTTTCGTATGTGTATGTGTGCATTCTAGAAATCTTCTACAGTGTAAGTTTCCATATGGCCTTTAGTGTTAATTTGTTAGTTGTCCCTTCTCATAGTCCCTCTTTTACCCTTCTCTCCTATCTCTCTTCCTATTTAATCTCTTTATTCTAATTTCCCCTTTATCTCCCCCACAACACTACATTCTGTTTCCCTTCCTTAGGAGATCCTCTCCTCCTTCCTGGTCTCTTATTTTTATGGATTTTATTTTTTAGTTTAGTTTTTATTTTATATGTATTGGCATTTTGCCTGAATATACATCTGTGTTGGGATGCTGGATCCCCTAGAACTAGAGTTACAGGCAGATGTGAGCTGACATGTCGGTGCTTGGAATTGAACCCAGGGTCCTCTGAAAGATCAGCCAGTGCTCTTAACTGCTGATCTATCTCTCCAACCCCTAGTTTTGTTTTTCTTTGTGTGTGTGTATGTATGTGTGTGTGTGTGTGTGTGTGTGTGTGAGAGAGAGAGAGAGAGAGAGAGAGAGAGAGAGAGAGAGAGAGAGAGAGAGAATACATAAAGATGAGTGGGTGAGAAGGTGGGGGAATCTAGGAGGAGTTGGAGGAAGAAAAAGAACATAATGAAACTTAATTTTTTAATTAAAAATAGCTGCTAAGGTCTCACACTATTATCCAGAGGACTGAAGTTTGACCTCCAGCATCCACATCAAGCAATTCACGACTGCCTATAACTACAGCTCCAGCCCTTTTCTTGTTCCTGTTTGTACCCACACACACAGAAGACACACAGAGAGATATACATAAATAAAAATTAAAACATGCCTAGAGTTGTCAAACATGGAAACTTTCTTGACTCCACTCTCAGAATTTACCATCCTCATCCCACAAAAGTGCCATGTCTAAGGGGAATGTGTAGTAAGAATATTGGTTACTTAAAAAAAAACACACAGATAAGAATGTTTTCATTTTAATCCCAGAAGTGGAATATGGGGTTGCTTCATATTGTCTACACCGGTTGATTATGATTTGCCTCATGTTCTAAAAGGGGAATGATTTTGCCAGCTGCAGATAATTTCTGTGATAGTGTGACGTTTGGAATTCTGGGAACTTTTCAGAAGGTTTATAAATGCTAGAGATCTGATAGGTAGATTTGTAGACTATTGGTGGGTTGTATGTTGGTTGCCCTTGTTCATGGTTTCTTAAGTAGTTATGTGAAAAGAAGAAATAAGAAGAAATTAGATATCCTAACAGCAAAGATTAAACTTGCCCCAAGGGACTTGACACCCTTAATCAGCAGGAAGTAGTCTAATGATAACATCACCCCATTTCCCCTCTATTCACTTTCTTTCCTATCTACTGTTAGGGAGTTGAAAGGGTGGAAAGGAGATGAGAAAGATATAAAGAAAATGAACCCATGAAAGAGCAAACTTCCAGTTACAGGGATGCTCTGACACCATACAATGCTTGATCTTCATTGACTAGATCAAAAATTACCATGGAAACAAAACTCTGGGTATATCTGTAAGGTTGTTTCAAGAAAGGGCTGAGAAGGGAATGCTCACCCAGAATGCAGGCTGCACCAGTTCCGATGTTGAGACCATAGTCTGAACAAAATGGGAAAAGAGAGCTGAGCACTGGCATCCATCTCTCTCTGCTTCCTGGCTGTGGGTTCAGTGTGACCAGCTGCTTTGCATGCCTGCCACGATGCTCTCCCTACCAGAATGGATTGTATATTCAAACTGTAAATAAAAATAAACACTTTCTTCCTGAGGTTACTTTCATAAGATATGTTGCCACAACAAGATTAACTAATGCACCATGGTAACCCCAGGTAGCATCAAATCCTCCAGGGAATGGAGCCTGTCATTGGCTTCCTTATGCCCGCCTGCAACCAGCACAGTGGAGCTAATAAATGTGTGTTGAGTTGAATGAAATGGAGATGTTACCTAGAGGACAAAAGTTGAAACTTATCATAATGTAGACTCTCGGGTGATGAAGAGTTGAAGGAACCATGACCTCTCTCTTCAGAACTCAATTATCTGCATAAGAACCAGTGTCTCTGAGCTCTAACCAGTAATTTGCTCACAATCATCTCAACCTCCAAGGTTCAAAAATGTTCCTTTCAATTTTCTCAGCCACAGTGTTCATAGGAAATGACACTCTCCTCATTCATAGGCTCACAACGGCCCTTAGGCCACCTCCTCCAGCCAAACCCTTCACATATCCTACCTAAGGCTGCCTTGGACTCTGGTTTTCCCCTCTGTTAAGATGAAACTCCTGGGCTAGGGGAACTGAGAAGGTGGCTCAGTGGATAAAGGGTTTACTTGCATGAACAGGAAGACATGATTTGGATCCCCAAAATCCATGCAAAAGGCAGGTGTGGTGGCAAGTGTCTGTAAGCCCAGTGCTGAGAAAGCAGAGGCAGGAGGATTCGCTGAGCTGGCGAGCTAGTCATTCTAGAATAATCGGCAAACTCCAGGCTTACTGAAAGACCTAGTCTCAAAAAATAAGGTGGAGAGATTAAAGAAGACACTGTATATGGACACACACACACACACACACACACACACACACACACACTGTGAGAGCCCATCCCCACAACTTTTGGGAACATGCTCTGGGACTGAGAGTTTCCTGTTCAGCATCAAATCAATAGCTGAAGGCCAGGAGGTTTACTGGCATCCTGAGTTAAAGAAATCCATTCTAATTAATCCTCCACTTAAAAAACAATGGCCTTTAGCCATCTCAGGGGCAGCAGCCAACAACTCCAAAGAAAAGAAAATGCAGTCTTAGCTTCTTGTGACATCAATACCCCTTCCCATCGAGCTCTGGTCAGGGTCATGCCAATGGAGCAATAGATGTTACCTTAGCCACCTCCTGGCACAAGGCTGATGGCTGGAATGAAAGAAGTCTAGGGTCCCATTCCAGAATCCAGGCCCACTGGAATAGAGGCTTCCCCGGGATTCCACCTGTACCATTACACACAGTTATTTGTGCCATTTGTTCAGTGTGAACACACTAGTGACAAACTCAAAGTGCCCAAAATGTGTTGGCATCACATTAAGGAAAAGAAACCAAAAGACTTCCTTCCGGAGTAGTTTCACCAGAGTGAGCTCAAATTTTAAATTCTCTACTTCCCTCTCCCTATTTCTTCCATCATCTCCTTATGGTAATCCATGCATTGCATGAGTCTGAATCTGGGCCTGCCTAAATCCTATCTTGTGTACCTGTGTCTATGTTCCCATTAGAGGGTTTTTGCTCTGTATATATTGAACGTTGTAGAAAGCTCACATATAGGAAGGATGAGGAATGCTTTACAGAAATCTTTGATATAGTTTGACAAGAGATAAAAACTCTACTGACCCCAACTGACCCCAATAACAAGCATACTGCAAACATCACTGCACACAGACTTATCAACCAACACCCCATGTCGCTTCTAACATTTATGGTGTATATTTATTTTATAAGGTTGTTTTCAACCTGTCTGCTGTTTCCAGCATTTATAACCATAACATACTAATACACATTCATTACTCCTGGGTCAGGACCATGAAAGAGTGTATAACCTGAGATTACAACTATGCATAGCTTAGGCTGTAAAAGGTGATCACATGGAAAATCCAAAGCAAGAAATGTTGGTTGTTATATTTTCCTCTGAAAGGCAGATTAAGCAAACAGGCTGAGCACACAGTAGGATAGCAGTGTTAAGTCTTAAGTGACCTCAAAGTATATTATTAACTCAGCTGTGAGGTCCAGCAAAAGTTCCAGTCTCTTAGAATATAAGAATATATGAATATAGAATATAAGAATATATGAATCAACACTGTATGTTTCTGCATGTCTGTATGGTAAGACTTCCTGGTCAAGTCAGAAATGGAAACATCTGGTGAAGAATGGGACCAAAGAACAGAAAACTCATCACTATCAATGCTACTCTAGGTAGTTAGATAATGTAACATTAGCGGATCGGCACATCATACAACCTCAGGCATAGCTTGGGCAGTCCCTGGAGGGGAAAAGAAATAGGCCACCTGGAAGGTGGTGGCTAAGGAAGGCCCAGGAGGCTGTCACTATGCATAGCCAGCAGATTGGTGCTGCTGAGGCTGCAGAAGGCTTGCTGCACACACTGCCTACAAAGCAGGGAACTGGCTCTAGGTTGATACCTGTCTACCTAGGAAACTCAAGTTCTCTACATTTGTTTTCTTATCTGGAATATTGGGCATGCAGTAACAGGGGTGGCTGAACAGGCTTAGCATGGGACAGAGCGTGATTTCTTGTATAACAGGATACACTAGGAAGAGTGTCAATCAACACACAGATCCTCCCACTACTATAAATTTCTCATGCTGAAAGGGAAGATATGGAAGGAAGATGAGAAGCTGGGACATAATCAGAGCCCCTCTCAGATTCCTAGTTTCTCCCTGGCAGACTCCTAATATCAACCCTCTACTATTCTGAAGACAGAAGGCACAAGGGCCACATGGGATGAAAGGAAAGAGAATCAAAGGACCGGCTCAGAATGGCACTGCTTGCAGGCAAACAGTCTGATGACTGAAACTCTGATCCAGGGGAGTGTCTTATTTTTCTATTGTTATGACAAACGCCATAACCAATGCAACACATAAAATGAAGCATTTAATTTGGGGCTTATGCTTCTAGAGGGTTAGAATCCATAACTGTCATAGTAAGGAATCACGGCAGCAAACAGACAGGCATGGCACTGGAGAAGTGGCTAAGAGCTTACATCATTATCAACAGGTAGACAGTGAATGCTAACTGGGAATGGCATAGGCTTTTGAAAGCCTGTCCCCAGTGACATACCTCCCCCAATGAGGCCACCCCTCCTAATCCTTCCCAAACAGTTCCAACAACTGGGAACCAAGTATTCAAATACATGAGCCTAAGGGGGGCGTTCTCATTCAAACACCACAGTGAATACATTCTAACAACAACAACAACTGTAACCACCTCGGGCCATCAGCTCCAGGGAAGGGAAAAAGGATAAGGAGACTTTTAAACGTGCTGAAATTTAAGTTCACTAAACTGAACAATCTGTGTGAGCCTAGCATATATGTTCTATCTATATTCTGCATTCTTAGCTGAAAGTGAATTCAGCTGGAGGAAATAAATCATATAACTGTAACATGAGTTCATGGCATACGCACCCATCCTCTCATACACACACACAAACTAAAAGCTGTAGTCTCCCAAGAGTGATAGCCGCTGCCATGCTGAGCATTTCCTGTGCACCAGGCACTTCTGCTGCCCTATGTGGGACACAGCACTTATTCTCCACAACCAAAACCTATAGACTTAGCATTTCTATTGGCTCTTCCTGGCGAATAAGCAAACTCAAGCATAACAATATTGTTAGATAGGGGCTGGGGAGATGGCTTAATTGGTTAAGTGCTTGCCATGTAAGCCTGGGGACCTGGATGCAAATCTAAGCACGCAGCTCAAAAGCCAAATGTGGTGACACACAATTATAATCCCAGCGATGAGGAAGCAGAGACAGATGGATTCCTAGAGCTTGCCAGCCAGCCAGCCTAGACTCTGCAAAGCCCAGGTTCTAGGGAGAGATCTTGTCTCAAAAATCAAGATAGGGTTTGAGGGGTATAGTGGTATTCTCCTTTAAACCCAGCACTCAGGAAACTGAGGGAGGCAGATCTCTGTGAGTTCAAGGCCAGCCAAGTGGACATAGTGAGTTCCGGGCCAACCAGAACGATACAATGAGATTCTGTAGATAAACAGACAGACAGACAGACAGACAGACAGACAGACAGACAGACAGATACTAGATAGAAAGATAGATAGATAGATGATAGATAGATAGATAGATAGATAGATAGATAGATAGATAGATAGATAGACAGACAGACAGAAGAAGGCTCTTGAAGCAGAGTAACACCCAAGGGTGTCCTCTGGGGTGCGTGCGCGCGCGCGCGCGCGCACACACACACACACACACACACACACACACCTTATTCTAGGTGGAAGTAAAAAACCTGGAAATCCAAGAAAATTCCAGGAAAATAAAATGTTGCTTCACTATCAGCTGTTTAAAGGTAAAGAAACCAGGACTCTGAAAGCGTGAGTTGGCAAACCTCTGCTAAGCAAGCCCTGTGTGAGTGCATGCACAGGGCTGGGGCCACCCTCACACAGAGTCAGGGCACCAGGTAAACACAACAACACTTGACTAATAGCAGTAAGAATGTGAAATGGGGAATCTGAGGAGATGGCTTGGTAGACAAGAGTGCTTGTTGTGCAGAGTAAGGACCTAGAAACAAGAAAAAAAAGGTGGGGAGAGTGGGGGAATTAGCACAGAAACCAAGGCAGAACAAAAACATAGCCTGGCCTTAGCTGAAGAGGGCACTGCACAGGTCTGGAGACATGAGAGTACAGTGCCAAAAGCTATCCTGAGGGATTCCCTCTGAACTTTCTCCCTAAGAGAAACAGATGCCCCACAATTTTCTTTCCCCTGGAACTCATAGCAAATGTGGCCATATTTAAAATTAGGCATCTAGCATGGCCTCTTGTGGCCCAGTGTGGCTTCAATGTAATAACACTTTAAAAGTAAGCTCATTGGAAAGGAAATGCTGTGAGTCCTTGTGTTATGGCGCACACGTATAACCCCAACATTTGGGAGGCTGATGCGGAAAGTTCTAGGCCAGCTTGGTTTTGTCTAACCAGCTGTGGGTCAGAATCACTCCTACTGGTGAGCGATATGTAAGAAGTAAATAAAAAGGTGAATGTCCCCAACCATTGTTCTCCTCCATGGATACAAAGCCCGGGAGACAGAAAGAAGTGCAGGTTAGCAGAAGGGGAGGAGTCCACTCTTGTCTGAATGGCAACATACGAGCAATACACTCTTCTGTCACATTTTTGAATGAAAACCCCTTTCTAACTGACTGACTGGTGTGTCCATGGAAACACGTATGAACCATAGGGCTTTTTCTTTTATGCAACTATGCCTTTACTTATTCTTTCTTATCCTTTTTCTTCTCCTAATAGTGAACCTTTTACTCTATAACTTTTTATTTCTTTTTACCATATGACAAAGTTCACGTCCCACCTCTCTCTACCTCCCCCTTTTAAAAACTTCCGATGCCGCAGTGTTTCCCACTTATTTTCTTTCCTCTTACCTTCTTTACTCTCTCAATCATCTTTTAAAACTTTTTGCTTTGTATTATTTCTGTCCCCCACATTCCTGTTGCTGTCGAGCTTGTCCTGAGTCTTTCCTTTATTCATTATTGATCTATGTATGGTGTGTGAGAGACCCACCATGACACATTAACTCTCCAGCATTGATATGTATCTTGTTCTACACATAAGCCAATCATACACAAGCTTCAACAAATATTTTACTCAAAGAGCAGAGGACAGGCCATACCCTCATGTTCATAGCCAATGGCTAAGGATCTGAGTAACCACAAAAATTAGGGATGATTGAACACCCATTCTCATTCATCCACCCCAGAAGCTCCAGCATGGACAAACAGCAAATGATTTTGGACACTGTACCTACATGGTACTAGAGAAAGAATCAGCCCCCAAGCCTATCAGACCATCCACTTCTGGCAAAACTAGAGAAGTCATTACCAAGGTAAAGCCCACACTTACTCAAATACTTCACTCATATATCTAAATGAGTAAACTCAAGCATAAGATTTTAAATCTACAGAGAAGACAGGATCAAAATACACCTGTCCCAACCAAAGAAATAGCAGGAAAACTACTATAAAATCCATCTGGAAAAATATTCAACATTTCACAACAATCCAATACCCAGGGCATATTATCTAAAGAAGGCTGCTTCTTAGTACAGTGGTAACATTCCATTTCATTCTGCTGCCAAAATGACACTAGGGACTTCTATAGCTGTAGGAAAATCAGGTAAACTTTAAAGAATGAACATTTTGAAGTCATCAAAAATACAAAAAGATAATCCAGGCATGGTAAGTCAGGCCTATAGTTTCAGCACCTGGAAGGCTAAGGCTGGAGGATTATTGTGAATTTGAGGCCAACCTGCCCCTCAGAGTGAGACCTTGTCTCAAAAAAAATCTCAAACTAAAGTAAAGCCAAACACAAAAATAATAGAAAGAAATAATAAATTAGAGCAGAGACTAACAAAATAAAGTTTAAAAATCATGAGAGGCACAGCTGAGTCTCTCAGTAGGCTAACAAGGTTAACAAAACCCTTGGGCAAACTAACCAAGAAAGAGAGAGGAAAAAAGAGGAATACCCAGAGTTATTTTGGTTGCATATATATGTTATATATAACACAAATATAGCATGTGTTGGTTACACACACACACACACACACACACACACACACACACAACCAAAATTGAACGAAGAGGATTTTTTGAAACTCTAAACAGATCAATAAGTAATCAAGGCAGTAATAAAAACTTGCCCAGCAAACAAAGCCTCAGAACCAGATAGATGCACTGATGAATTTTTACCAGAACCTTAAAGAACAAAACTGTTTCTAAAGCTATTTCATAAAGTAAAAAAAAAAGGAAGGCAGGAAGGCTGGAGAGATACTCAGGAAGTGGTTAGGCAGCTCACAGCCTCCTGTGACTCCAGCTCCACAGGATCCAATGTCCTCTGATGGTCTCTCCAGGCATTCCATACAATACACACACAATTAAAGGTAAATATGGGAGAGAAACCTGGAAAACCTAGAGGACACACTTTGAGATACAGACATGACCAACAGCTTCCTCCAGAAATGACAGCACAAACTGCCAAATGGGATCATATCATCTGGAAGGCTCCTGTCTGTCTAGATCTGGGAATTATAGACAAGAGCCACTACATGTCTAATTTTCTTACTGTTGAGAATCTCATACATGGATATAATGTGTTTTGATCAAATCCATCCCGAAACTGCCTCTCCTCCAATTTTCCCTCGTAACTTAAAGCCCACTGAATTCACTCACTGTTACCTAGATGAGCGTGTGGGGGGGTACATCTAATGGACCTACATTCATGAATAAAACTTACTCTCCCTCCCTCAGTGGACATCAATTACCAAGAGCTCCTAGGATGGGAGTGGGACTTTCTGACCCCTTTTCCATCCAGATAGTAATTTTGTCTGGCTTGATCATGTAAAGATTTTGTGACTACAGCCAACAGCCATGATTTCATGTGTGCAACTGTTGTATTGGCAAATACTGTCTCACTACAGACGTCCACAGCCTCTGCCTCCCATAAATGTCCATCTTCCTCAATGATTCCTAATTCTTGGAGGAGGTATTACAGAGGGTCCTGTTTAGAACTGAACATTCCATGGTCTCTTACTCTCTGCACACTGACCAATTATACTACTTAGTTACTACTATATAAGAAAAGCCTTATAGATTAGGGTTTGTAGGTACACTAATACATGATTATAAACGTAAGAACCTAGGATGCAGTTTGTTGCTGAATAATAGTATTATGCTCTCCCCTAAGTCCTATGACCTGTCCAGCCATGAGTTTTTGAACTAGTTAATAGTACCAAGTATGAGTTCCCTCTTGTAGAGTAATCTTTAAATCTAATCAGAAAGTAGTTGGTTACTCCATTACATCCATGCTGCTATTATACCTGTGGTCATATCTTGCCAGACCAGTCATTGTTGTAGGTCACAAGGTTCATAGCTGGGTCAGACTGCGGCTATTTTTCTTTACTGGTACAATGTTTAGAACCTTCCGGCAATATAAAAGCTAGCCAATAGGGATGAAGCTTTCATGTGAGTACCAACTTGAACACTTCATATGTCCTATTTCTCAAGAATGTGGTGTCTTCAGCAATAGGGTCTTAGAATCAAGTTCTGGAGGATAACCAAGAGCATTGTCAATGACCTGTAATGTTTGCCAATCCAAGGGAATCCACTGGCTAACAACTCAAAAACAGCTAATCCATACCTGGCACTGATACCTGGATGATTTTATTTGTACCCCAGAAATAAAACTCAGGCTCTCATGCTTCTAAGGCAGGTGTTTTACTCTGAGATATCTTTCCAAGCCTAAAATGTTTTTTAAGATGAAACAAAATAAGCCATAAAAAGGGCCGGGCGTGGTGGCGCACGCCTGTAATCCCAGCACTTGGGAGGCAGAGGCAGGTGGATTTCTGAGTTTGAGGCCAGCCTGGTCTACAGAGCGAGTTCCAGGACAGCCAGGACTACACAGAGAAACCCTGTCTCAAAAAACCAAAAAAAAAAAAAAAAAAAGCCGTAAAAAGATAAATTTTTTAAAAGATAATCAACCGAGTTGATAAAATGATAATCTAGTTGGATTTCCTTCTGCTGTGATAAAACACTCTAACTTCTTTAAGGGGAAGACAGTTTCTCTGTCTTATGCTTCTAGGTCACAATCCATCTGTGAGGAAAGGGCAGGGATTCTAGGCCAGAACCTGGAGACAAGAACCATAGAGGATGCTGCTTGTTGGCTCATATTTACGTAGCTTTCTTATACAGTCCATAACCACCTGACAAGGGAACGTACTGCCCATAGTGATCTGGGCCTTCATAGCAATCGCCATTCAAGACCAACCCCCACAGACATGTCCACAGTCCAATCTGATCTGGATAAATTGTCAACCAATTTGTCTCCTCACAGAGAATTTTCAGGTGGGTCAAGTTGCCAATACTAAATCAGCAAGTGTGCTGCTTACTTTTCCTGTTTCTGTGACAAAATACCTAACCGAAGCAACTTAAAGAAGGAAGTGGTTTACAAGTCTTGTAAATTTCATGAACTTTCTGAGACTTGTGAATTTTGTTTACCATCTGAGCCTTAGAAGTGTCCTTCACTTCATATTCTTCACTCTGGGCATTGTGCTACACCTCAGTTCTGTTTGAGTACCCTTAGTGGTTCCCATCTTAGGTGGTTTTCTTCATTCACCCATAATTTTCTCATTCTCTGGTAATCCTCTATGAGCTACTCAATCCCATTTAATAAAGTCCTTTACTACAATGAGTGTTTTGTTCTTTGCCGTTTGCAACTAAGAACCCTAATGCTGACGAATGACATCCCCCAAAAGAAGACTATCAGGAGGGACAGAGTAATTTCCCAGAGATTGTTTATTCCCTGAAAGCAAGCTGCCTCACCCAAGAATGATCTTCACTAAGTCATTCCTTCACAGAACAGAGAATCCTGCTGCTGTTCCCGCAGGGAGCTCTTTAACATTTACAGAGACCATTCACACCCATCATGTCACTGTGTAACCAGAGGCAGTAAGGAGGGCTGTTCTGAAACCATTAGTCTCATGTAATTGAGAAGGGAGCTGAATTTAAGAGCAGTGGCAGACCCAAGTTTCACAGAAATTTAGCAACCTGCTTAGTACAAAGTCTAGATCTCCTGATGCTGCCCAAATATACTGAAAGGGGAACGGGTCTGCATAGCTAAGAAAAACAATGTTAGCTGTTAGCCTTCTTTGTGTGGTTTAATGTGTACAGGCATCCTAGCATATGTTACACCCTATGTAACATAGACTAACCCAATTGTTTCAAATTGCTGGAATAGTATAATTCTCTTCTTAGAGAAGAGGAGCCTGAGGCAGAGAACTTTAGGCCAAACATTGCCTAAAGCAGGGAAGTAGGAGGACTTTGTTTCAGAGCAGGAATCTGGATTCTGAGCCCATTCTTGATCCCTATATTTTAGTAGGGTGCAAGAGCAGTCTTGCTGGGGCTCAGGTTCTTTAGCCCTCACACAGACTGAGGGGGCATACTAGAAGGCTAAGTAGGGAGGACACTCTGATGCCCCCCAGTTCAGACAGATCAAAATGCAAGTGTCCCAAACTAAATGCCTGGAAGAGAAGTACGCTAACTGAGCAGGTGCTGAATTGCAGAAAAGTTAAATATGGAATGGGAGCATTGAAGGCTGCAATAAGAGCAAGGAGGGCAAAAACCAATTTCACATCAAGCCCCAGGCAATGATTTAGAGGGGGAAAAAACCAATATATGTGGTATCAAATAATAACTGTAGCAATGTCTTCCATTACCTCAACCTTGCCTTTGAGGAGGCTAAAAAGCTCACAATTGTTATTAAAATTTGCCCTTCTCATGGGTGCCTGGGCCCTGCTGAGGGTGGCTTGTGAGCCTTTTTGTCATGTGCAGGGAAACAGAAGATTTCATTCAGTGCAGAAATCAGAGAAAAGTCAAGGGTCTATGGAAACTGACTGGGTGGGCCCAAAAGCTGGTAGCAAAAGCCAAAAATAATTAATTAAACAAAGGATTGATCCACAGAGAACTATCAGACTACCAACTAATCAGACTGACCACAGCCATGGTGTATTGAGAGCCAGGGCAGCAGAAACAGCTAAAGGGGAAGAAAGGAGCTTGCAGGAGTGTATGGGGCAGAAAACAGGAAGATGAAATAGGGCATAAGTAACCAAAATGTAAGAAATAACAGGGTCTGACATGAGAAAACCACCTGTTCACATATGAAGAACAGGCTAACGAAGACAGATACTCTCAGAAAACCAACACATCCTCCAATTTAGCACAACAGTTCTTTGTCCCTGATGTCACGGCAGTAGGAAGTCCCTTCTGCAAGACTAAGTGAAAATCATCCTAACCTCTTTCTGTTTCCATACCCATCAGCATACTTTTAGGCAATAGGTACTCAGTGACTTCCACACCACACCTACCCTCTAGATCGGATGATTCCCTTATCCTACTCTTGGTAACATTTATCTCTTCTCATTTTATACCCAGCACAACACTTCTCTGCACACTATCTCTATGTCACTATAGATATACTTGTACACATGCCACTGATATCTGAAACTATCATTCCCATCCTTCTGGATAGCTCATGCACACATTTCAATGCATAAACCATTAAGGGAGAAAGGATTTATTCTGGCTCACAGGTACAGTCCATCATAGTGAAAGCAATGGTAGCCCAATACAGCTGGTCACATTGTGTCCACACTCAAGAAAGAATTCTGAATGCTTCCTATTACTATTTCTCTATGTTGTACAGTCCAGGATGCAGTGCCTGCCCAAAGAACTCTCTCTCTCTCTCTCTCTCTCTCTCTCTCTCTCTCTCTCTCTCTCCTCAAGACAGACTATCCCCACATCAGATAACACAATCAAGACAATCCCCCACAGGCTTGTCCAGAGGTCCACTATCTCTGGGGTAATTCCAGATTCCATCAAGTTTACAATTCACAATGGCAATTACAGCACGCAGCAGAATGTCTAGTGCAGAGCCCAGAAACACCACACAGACGGTGTTATCACTCGAAATGAGTTTAATGAGCACAAGTAAATGAAAGAAGGAAACACAGCCTCTAGCATTCCCACTTCTGATTCCTCCTTTAACACTGTCTGCTTAGAGATTTCCAGCTGTCCCTACCTTTCCTAGGCTGGCTTCATAATTCCAAAGTCTTTTCCATCAAAACAGAAAAAAAGCGATAAATTCAATGGTTTCTCATTTACCATTCCTTATTGCATATCAAATTCATCTAATGTTCACTGAACATAACGTTCTATGAGTTCAGGGTGATGTGGGAACCAGGGGAGGGGAAATTAGCAATATAACATGTCAGGATTCTGCAAGATAATAACACTTTTTAGAACCCACTTCCATGTCAGTGTAGTAGTGCACAGCTGTAAATTCAGCCCTCTAGAGGCTAAGGCAGGAGAGTTTGAAGCCAGTCTTGTCTACATAATAGGTACCTGTCTCAAAACACAAAATAAAACAAATACTTACCTTGTTGAATGCACTGTAACTAGAAAGCAATAGGCTAGTGATATGGCTTGGCTGGTTTAGAGACTTGCAATGAATCCTGATGGTCTGAGTTCAAGTCCCAGAACTTATATAAAAATTGAAGGAGATAACAGACCTCACAGAGCCATTCTCTGACTTCCATATGTGCTCTGTGATATGCACACAACCACGTACACATCATACACACACAAACAACAACAACAACAATAATAACTGAAAGCAAGAATCACCGTGTGCTGACTAGTTCTATGTCAAAATGACAGAACCTCCATAAGATCAGGCTACAGGCAATCCTGTAGGGCATTTTCTTAATTAGTGATTGATAAAGAAGGGCTCAGTCGAGCGTCCCAGGTGCTCAGAACCATCCGGCGGCGGCGGCAGAACCAGGTACCCGACACAGCCCAAGCTTAAGACCTTCGGGGACTCAGGCCTGGAGTGGGAGTTGGGCACAGAATAGCGGGTGCACTCTGCACTCGCGCGGCGGACCCCGAGCTCCCTGCAGGCAGCTGCCATATTGCCTGCAGCTTCCCGCCCAGCTGGTGGTGGGGAAGCCGGAGGGTCACCCAGCGTCCCAGGTGCTCAGAACCATCCGGCGGCGGCGGCAGAACCAGGTACCCGACACAGCCCGAGCTTAAGACCTTTGGGGACTCAGGCCTGGAGTGGGAATTGGGCACAGAATAGCGGGTGCACTCTGCACTCGCGCGCGGGGCGGACCCCGAGCTCCCTGCAGGCAGCTGCCATATTGCCTGCAGCTTCCCGCCCAGCTGGCGGTGGGGAAGCCGGAGGGTCACCCAGCGTCCCAGGTGCTCAGAACCATCCGGCGGCGGCGGCAGAACCAGGTACCGGCACAGCCCGAGCTTAAGACCTTCGGGGACTCAGGCCTGGAGTGGGAATTGGGCACAGAATAGCGGGTGCACTCTGCACTCGCGCGCGGGGCGGACCCCGAGCTCCCTGCAGGCAGCTGCCATATTGCCTGCAGCTTCCCGTCCAGCTGGTGGTGAGGAAGCCAGAGTCAGCCAGTGTGCCAGGTACCCAGACCCAGCCGGAGGCCGAACCAGCCTCCCATCCAGCCAGTGGCAGGGAAGCTGGAAACCGGACCCAGCCAGCTTCCCAGCAGCTTGGGACCAGCAGGCGGAACCAGATAACTGAGATATCCCAACTTTAAAACCCCTGGGGAAACAGGATATCAGACAGCGAACCCTGAGCAGGAGCAGTGCAGAGCAGCCGCCCAACAGGCGGAACCAAATACCTGGGATATCCTGAGGTTAAGACCTCGGGGGACTCAGGCCACCTGTCAGCAATCTGTGAGCAAGAGCCCCGCAGGACAGTGATTCAGGTATCCCAGTCACTGGGAAATAGCCTTACAACCCCACAGGAGGGTCAAGCACCAGCTAGTATCTACAGGACCAACTAACACCAGAGTTAACCAGATGGCAAAAGGCAAACGTAAGATCGCTACTAACAAAAATCAAGGCAATATGGCGGCATCCGAACCCAGTTCCCCAACAGCAATAAATATTGGATACCCCGAAACACCAGAAAAACAAGACTCAGATCTAAAATCACTGGTCAGGATGCTGATAGAGGAACACTTAGATAAATCTCTTAAAGTAATACATGAGAAAATAGATCAAAAGCTAGAAGCCATTGCAAGACAAACACAATTAAATCCCAGATATCTCAACACACCAGAAAAACAAGACTCAGATCTAAAATCACTGGTAAAGATGCAGATTGAGGATCACTTAGATAAATTTCTTAAAGTAATAGAGGAGAAAATAGATCAAAAACTAGAAGCCCATACAAGGCAGACACAAAAATCACTTAAAGAAATCCAGGAGAATATAGAGCAAAAAGTGAATCCCAATAAGGGGGAGAAACAAAAATCACCCAAAGAAATACAAGAGAACATGGGTCAACGAGTAGAAGTCATAAAGGAGGAAACACAAAAATCCCTTAAAGAATTACAGGAAAACACAAACAAGCAACTGAAAGATCTGAGCAAAACCATACAAAATCTAAAAACAGAAGTAGAAACAACTAAGCAATCGCAAAGGGAGACAATGTTGGAAATAGAAAACCTTGGGAAGAAATCAGGAGTCATAGATGCAAATATCAACAATAGAATACAAGAGATAGAAGACAGAATCTCAGATGCTGAAGATACCATAGGAACCATGGATTCAACAATTAAAGAAAATGCAAAATGCAAAAAGCTGGTAACCCAAAACATTCAGGAAATCCAGGACACAATGAGAAGACCAAACCTAAGGATTATAGGGATAGATGAGAATGAAGATCTACAACTTAAAGGGCCAGCAAATATCTTCTACAAAATTATGGAAGAAAATTTCCCCAACCTAAAGAGAGAGATGCCCATGAATATACAAGAAGCCTATAGAACCCCAAATAGACTGGACCAGAACAGAAATACTTCCCGTCACATAATAGTCAAAACCCCAAATGTACTAAACAAAGAAAGAATATTAAAGGCAGTAAGAGAAAAAGGACAAGTAACATATAAAGGTAGACCTATCAGAATTACACCAGACTTCTCACCTGAGACCATGAAAGCTAGAAGATCCTGGGCAGACCTTATGCAGACCCTAAGAGAACACAAACTTCAGCCAAGACTACTATACCCAGCGAAACTCTCAATTGCCATAGATGGGGAAACCAAGATATTCCACGACAAAACCAAATTTGCAAGATACTTATCTACAAACCCAGCCCTACAAAGGATAATAGGGGAAAAATACCAACACAAGGGGGGAAACAACACCCCAGAAGAAACAAGATAGAAACCCCATCTCATCCAACCCAAAAGAAGAGAACCACTCAAATACAAATAATAATAACAATTCCCAAAATGTCAGGAAGTAATAATTACTATTCCTTAATATCTCTTAATATCAATGGACTCAATTCCCCAATCAAAAGACACAGACTAACAGACTGGATACGGAAACAGGACCCTACATTTTGCTGCATACAGGAAACACATCTCAGTGTCAAAGACAAACACCTCCTTAGAGTAAAAGGCTGGAAGACAGTTCTACAAGCAAATGGTCCCAGGAAACAAGCTGGAGTAGCCATTCTAATATCAGATAAAATCGACTTTCAACCTAAAGTCATCAAAAGAGACACAGAAGGTCACTTCCTGCTTGTCAAAGGGAAAATCCACCAAGAAGAATTCTCAATACTGAACATCTATGCACCAAATGCAAGGGCACCCTCATTCGTAAAAGAAACTTTACTAAAGCTTAAAGCACACATCGCACCTAACACAATGATTGTAGGTGACTTCAACACTCCACTCTCCTCAATGGACCGATCAGGAAAGCAGAAACTAAACAGGGACACAGTGAAACTAATTGAAGCTTTGGACCAATTGGATTTAACAGATATATATAGAACATTCCATCCTAAAACAAAAGAGTATACCTTTTTCTCAGCACCGCACGGTACCTTCTCAAAAATTGATCATATAATTGGTCACAAGACAGACCTCAACAAATACAAGAAGACCGAACTAATCCCATGTCTCCTATCGGATCACTATGGAGTAAAAGTGATCTTCAATAGCAAGAAGAACTACAGAAAGCCCACATACACATGGAAACTGAACAATACTCTACTCAATGACACCCTGGTCAAGGAAGAAATAAAGAAAGAAATCAAAGACTTTTTAGACTTCAATGAAAATGAAGGTACGACCTACCCAAATCTCTGGGATACAATGAAAGCAGTGCTAAGAGGAAAACTCATAGCCCTGAGTGCCTCCAAAAAGAAACTGGAAAGAGCATACACTAGCAACTTAACAGCACACCTGAAGGCGCTGGAACAAAAAGAAGCTAACTCACCCAGGAGGAGTAGAAGAGAGGAAATCATCAAACTAAGGGCTGAAATCAATCAAGTAGAAACAAAGAGAACCATACAAAGAATCAACAAAACCAAGAGCTGGTTCTTCGAGAAAATCAACAAGATAGATAAGCCCTTAGCTAGACTAACCAAAGGGCACAGAGATAGTATCCAAATTAACAAAATTAAAAATGAAAAGGGGGATATAACAACAGAAACAGAGGAAATTCAAAAGATCATCAGATCCTACTACAAAGGCCTATACTCAAAACAACTGGAGAATCTGGAGGAAATGGACAATTTCCTAGACAGATACCAAATACCAAAATTAAATCAGCATCAAGTAGACCAGCTAAACAGTCCCATAACCCTTAAAGAAATAGAAGGGGTTATAGAAAGCCTCCCAACCAAAAAAAAGTACGGGACCAGATGGTTTTAGTGCAGAATTCTACCAGACCTTCAAAGAAGACTTAACACCAATACTCTTCAAACTATTCCACAAAATAGAGACAGAAGGGACACTGCCCAACTCATTCTTCGAAACCACAATTACGCTGATACCTAAACCACAAAAAGATCCAACAAAGAAAGAGAACTACAGGCCAATTTCTCTTATGAATATAGATGCAAAAATACTAAATAAAATCCTTGCCAACCGAATCCAAGAGCATATCAAAACGATCATTCACCATGATCAAGTAGGCTTCATTCCAGGAATGCAGGGATGGTTCAATATACGGAAATCCATCAATGTAATCCACTACATAAACAAACTAAAAGAAAAAAACCACATGGTCATCTCATTAGATGCTGAAAAAGCATTTGACAAAATTCAGCATCCTTTCATGCTAAAAGTCTTGGAAAGAGCAGGAATTCAAGGCCCATACCTAAACATAGTAAAAGCAATCTACAGCAAACCAGTAGCCAACATCAAAATAAATGGAGAGAAACTTGAAGCAATTCCACTAAAATCAGGGACTAGACAAGGCTGTCCTCTCTCTCCATATCTTTTCAATATAGTACTTGAAGTTCTAGCGAGAGCAATCAGACAACATAAGGAAGTCAAAGGGATACAAATTGGAAAGGAAGAAGTCAAAGTATCATTATTTGCAGATGATATGATAGTCTACTTAAGCGATCCAAAAAACTCCACCAGAGAACTTCTACAGCTGATAAACAACTTCAGCAACGTGGCTGGTTATAAAATTAACTCAAGCAAATCAGTAGCCTTCTTGTACTCAAAGGACAAGCAGGCTGAGAAAGAAGTTAGGGAAATAACACCCTTCACAATAGCCACAAACAACATAAAGTACCTTGGCGTAACTCTAACCAAACAAGTGAAAGATCTGTATGACAGGAACTTCAAGTCCCTGAAGAAAGAAATCGAAGAAGACCTCAGGAGATGGAAAAATATTTCTTGCTCCTGGATTGGCAGGATCAATATAGTAAAAATGGCCATCTTGCCAAAAGCAATCTACAGATTCAATGCAATCCCCATCAAAATCCCAAATCAATTCTTCATAGATCTAGAAAGAGCAATTCTCAAATTCATCTGGAGCAACAAAAAACCCAGGATAGCTAAAACTATTCTCAACAATAAAAGGACTTCTGGGGGAATCAATATCCCTGACCTCAAGCAGTACTACAGAGCAATTGTGTTAAAAACTGCATGGTATTGGTACAGCAACAGGCAGGTAGATCAATGGAATAGGATTGAAGACCCAGAAATTAACCCACAGACTTATGGTCACTTGATCTTTGATAAAGGAGCCACAACCATCCGGTGGAAAAAAGATAGCCTTTTCAACAAATGGTGCTGGTTCAACTGGAGGTCAACATGCAGAAGAATGCGAATTGACCCACTCTTATCTCCTTGTACTAAGATCAACTCCAAGTGGATCAAGGACCTCCACATAAAACCAGACACACTGAAACTATTAGAAAAGAAACTTGGGAAGACCCTGGAGGACTTGGGCACAGGGGAAAAGTTCCTGAACAGAACACCAATAGCTTATGCTCTAAGATCAAGAATCGACAAATGGGACCTCATAAAATTACAAAGTTTCTGCAAAGCAAAGGACACTGTCAGAAGGACAAAACGGCAACCAACAAAGTGGGAAAAGATCTTCACCAACCCCACATCCGACAGAGGGCTAATATCCAATATATACAAAGAACTCAAGAAGTTAGACCGCAAAGAACCAAATAACCCTATCAAAAAATGGGGCACAGAGCTAAACAAAGAATTCTCACCAGAAGAAATTCGGATGGCCGAGAAACACCTTAAAAGATGTTCAACATCATTAGTCATCAGGGAAATGCAAATCAAAACAACCCTGAGATTCCACCTCACACCAGTCAGAATGGCTAAGATTAAAAACTCAAGAGACAACAAGTGCTGGCGAGGATGTGGAGAAAGAGGAACACTCCTCCACTGTTGGTGGGATTGCAAAATGGTAAAACCGCTCTGGAAATCAGTTTGGCGGTTCCTCAGAAAATTGGGCATGTTACTTCCAGAGGACCCTGGCATACCACTCCTGGGCATATACCCAGAGGATTCCCCTGCATGCAATAAGGACACATGCTCCACTATGTTTATAGCAGCCTTGTTTATAATAGCCAGAAATTGGAAGCAGCCCAAATATCCCTCAAAGGAGGAATGGATACAGAAAATGTGGTATATTTATACAATGGAATACTACACAGCAATTAAAAATAATGAATTCATGCAATTTGTAGGTAAATGGTTAGACCTGGAAAATATCATCCTGAGTGAATTAACCCAATCACAAAAGAATGCACCTGAAATGCAATCACTGATAAGTGGATATTAATGAGCCCAGAAGCCCTAAATACTCAAGACACAAATAGCAAGTCAAATGATTCCCAAGAAGAAGAAAGGAGAGGACCCTGGGCCTGTAAAGATTGCTTCCAGTTTAGTAAAGAAACCGAGGGGGGAGGGGGAATTATTGGGGAACAGATGGGGGGGAGAGGAACTATGGGAACTATGGTGGGTGGGAACTGGGAAAGGGGAAAGCCTTTGGAATGTAAACATAGAATATAGAAAATAAAATTAAAAAAAAAAAATAAAAATGTAAAAAAAAAAAAAAAAAAAAAAAAAAAAGAAGGGCTCAGTCTATTGTGGGTGGAGCTACCCCTGTGAAGTGATCCTAGGGTCTATAAGAAAGCAGACTGAATAAGCCAATAAGCAGCACCCCTCCATGGCTTCTACATCAGCTGCTGCCTGAAGAATCCTTCCCTGCTTGAGTTCCTATCCTGACTTGTGCCAGTGATGAACAGCAATACGGAAGTGACAGCAAATAAACCCTTTCCTCTCCAGTTTGCTTTTGGTCGTGATGTTTCATTACAGCAATAGTAACCCTAAAATCCACCATTTCTGTGAGCTCAGCCATGTTACCCTGGAGAGCACAGACTTGGAGAATTCACCCATGAACTAACCCATTCTGTGAGTCAGGAAAGAGGAGAAATATTGAGTTGAATGCTTCATTCAAATATAGCACAGCAAATAGTCTGGAATCCCAAGCTTGTCCTTGTCGGATGCATACTGACAGTCATCAAATCACTTCCTGTCTCTGGGTCTCAGATTTCTCATCTACCACATGGAGGTCAATAAAGGGTCCTCAGTAGCAGTAGGTCTTATGCTGAATTGAGGCATGTCCTGACAAAATGTATATCCACCTGAAACCTGTAGCTATAATCTTATCTTGAAAGGGTCTCTGCAGTGAAGTTTCTGTGAGGTTGTACAAGGGTAGCATGTGATTAGAATCCTAATTTAAAAAAGAAGCTGTAGGCATAGATGCATATGAGAAAGAGCTGTGAGAAGGTGGAGGCAGAGACTGGACAAATGTACCACCAAACCACATACATCACTGACTACTCAAAGAAAGAAGGTAGGGTTTCCCCTGGAGCCTTTAATATCATGGTCTTGCAGACACTTTGTTGGTTTTGGCTACGCAGTTCCTGGCATTTTGTTTCAGTACTCCTCAGGAACCAATACAGATTCTCTCAAAGTACACACTACCTTTATTGACAGTTTATTGACAGTTCCTCTGGGAGTTGTGTATTGAGAGACTCTGAGGCTGTGTAGAATGTGGGGTTGATGTTCATCTGACCTTTAGAGAGAATGTATGTGGCAAGAGCACCAATAACCATGTCTAGATAACCAGTATGCCTTATTTTCCAATACTGTGTGATAAAATTGTTTTAAATCCCTGTCAGGCAGAAATGCACTGTGGGCAGGAGAATCATGATGGAATCACACCTTCATATGACCCTGCACTCAAGCCTTCTCTTGTAGAAACAGTCTATGGTTCTATCAGCCTCCTCTGCTTTACCTTCATGATCTGGAATCACAACAGAGTACTGAAATGCTTTCCCAACTGTCATATGGAGAATATGACCAGAATGGAACTGGATTTACAACAGAGATGGGGTTAGTGGGTAAATAAGCTATTTTGGATGGTGCAGGAACCTAATTACCCAATCTTCTCGGAGAAGGATGGAGAGACTCAAGCCTCCTAGAGTCCTCAACTGTTCCTGATGCCTAGTTAATCACAGGCCAACTGAGGCATGGAAAACACAGGAAGGTCAAAGGAACAGGGATTTATAGGTTAGAGTACACCCTGTCCAAAGGAACCTGGGCATTGAAATGCCATTTCTCCATCATCAAACCCCATCTTCTGAGCTCTCTGTTCTCCTCCTACCCCATGAAGTTCTGACTACATTAGGAAAGGCCTGCCAAAGGACATTCCTAAAGCAATAGATCACCTGATTCAAATCTCATCCCAGAACAATCTCCCCAGAAAATAGAGATGGTAAAGAGCTGCTTTCCTTGGGGAATTTAGGATCCTCAGTACTATAGCAATGCCTTCATATTTTGAAGACAAGAGTCCATCATGGCAGGGAAGGCACAGTGGCAGACCATGAGGCTGCTTGCTCATATCTCAACAGACCAGGAGGTAACACAGAACAGGAAATAAAGCCTAGCTTTAAATCTCAAGATCTAGCCCTATTTTCTCATAAGAGTCCACAGCCTTCCAAAACACCACCATCACCTGGGGGCTAAACACTCAACCACACAATCCTGTTAAACACATCCCATATTCATATCAGAGTAGTCTATCTGGAGTCCTCTAGGCCCACTGAGCTCACATGCCCCAGGCCTCAGCCCTGCCTCTCAGTTGTAGCTTCTGCCTGCTGCTCTCTTCATAGCATTGATATCACCATTGCATTCCATGCAACAGATCACTCAGATCCTTTTGCCAAGTGAGGTCTTGGCTAGATCTGATAAGCACACAGCCCTTTCGAAATGACAACAGCAGCAGCCAGGCTAAAAACACATTGTAGGATCACATGTAGGTCCATTGGAGAGTCACCAGGATTCCCAAACACAGAGCAGGCAGTTGAGAAGAGGTACCCTGGGGTGTTCCCCAGCTTCAGTTACATGAAGTTGTACTTCAGAGACAAAGACCACATTGTAAGAGGCACATCTTCCAAGCACTTACCTCATTTCAGCTCAAACAGCCAGAGCTATTATAAAAAGAACCCTGTGCTATAAGAGAACACTGGCCTGGACCTTTCAGTGCCTTGCCGAGTAGCCTAGCCAAGCTCCTGCCCATCCCTGGGCTGGGTTTTCCTCTTTCATACAATGAGGTCGATCCCTGGCCTCTAAAGCTCTAAATAAGACTTTTTACAAATCTTCAGAATTCAATGGTTTTCCAAACACATACTAGATGTCAGTGTGATCTCCAATCACTTTATTGATTTACTCAATAGATATGTATTGAGCAGCATTCAGGGTAGATATCACACAATGAAGAAGACAGATGTAATCTGTGTCCTTCTGGCCTACAAGCAGAACCAGATGCCAAATAAACAATTACTTAATTAATAGGATGAATGATAGAGGGAAAAGAGACAGACTCTCCCAAGAGCCAGGGCCCCTTAGGTTGTGTTGAGGGAGATCCTGCTGTCTTGGGGGAAATGGCTTCTGACAAGCAGTTTAAGGATGGGTCTGAAACCAAAGAGTTAGCTGGTATGCAATCTCTGAAAGGAGGAAGACTCACCATTGGTGTACACTACTAGGATGCAGACTGAAGCTTACCAGGCCTGCTCTCTCACACCACCACCCAGCACTGTGCATCACTGTCTCTCCAGATAGAAAAACTCTCTGTATTGCATTCATCGCAGGTTTGACTTGCCTGTCTATATGGGTGTCCTTTCCACTGGCCCAAAGAAACCTGGAATCCCAGGTCCACCTAGTGCCCAACAGCATTCCCACCACAGGATGTGGCACATACTAGCTATTAAGAGTGTGGTTATCAGAGACTGAGAACAAGGAGATGGCTCAGTGGTTAAGGTGTTTGTTGTGCATGCATGAGATTCTGAGTTCAAATCCCAGACCCATGTAAAAGTTTAGTGTGGCTACACATGTTTATAACCCCAGTGCTGAGAAGGGATGGAGACAATCAGATCCCCAGAGCTTACTGACCAGCCAGTCTATATCTGAATCAGAGCTCTGGGTCTAGGGAGAAATGCTCTCAAAAAAATAAGGTGGATAAAAATACAGAATGAGACCTGATGTTGACCTGATGTGCTCCCTGCAAGTGAACACATGGACAAAGTCACACACACATACACACACATACACACACACACAGAGAGAGAGAGAGAGAGAGAGAGAGAGAGAGAGAGAGAGAGTGTGTGTGTTTCAGAAGTGGATCTCAAGAAATAAGAAACTAACAATTCTTAGCAAGGGTTAAGTTAGTACTGCCATTACAGAGATTGGTATGAAAGTTCAAAAAAAAAAAACCAGAAATACCACCTGATCCAGATATATTATTTCTGGGTATTGAACTCCAGAACCAAAGGCAATGTACAATATAGGCCCTTCACGTGCTTACTGAAGCACTATTCGCAATAGTTGAGGTGTGAAATCAGCATAGGTACCCATCAGTGGATAAATGGACCAGGAAAATGTATGCACAATAGAATATTATCGGCCATGAAGGAAAAAAATGAAAAATTATTTGAAAGAAAGTAAATGGAACTATGGTTCACTTTGTTAAGCAGAATGAGGCAAGCGAAGGCAAATAGCACCAGTGTTCTTTCATATGTGGAACTTTTAAAAGTTTAGAGAGATGACATTAGAAAGAGAGTTATTAAGGAAGATGAGAAGAATCAGCAAGAGGATCAGAGAATAAGTATATGAAATAAGGAGAGTAAAAAAGATAAAGGTACTCTATATACATGCATGAAAATTTAAAAAAAAACATTATTCTATAGAATTGGCATGCATTAATAAAAAAAGAAAGACACAAACTGGCCGCAGATTAAATAAGATCCAATAATTGCTGCCCGCAAGAAACACATTTTGCTGGCAAATATATACACAAATTGTAACTGAAGGAAAGAAAAGGCAGTAAGAGTAATAGTACCCAACCAGACAGGTATAAAGCCAAAACCAGAGGAGACAAAGAATGTAAAGAGAACCCGTATTTCTGTTGCTTGTTCTGAGACAGGGTGTTTCATGTAGCCACACCTAACCTGGAACTCACAATCCTCTTCCCTCTATCCCTTAGTGCTACAATGATAAAGGCTATCTCTGTCAAGATGATATAATGGTTGTACACACATGTGTATCAAAGGTTGCTCCACTGAATTTCATTTGCAAGTGGACCTAAAAAGAGAAATAGGCCTCCCGGGACACTATCATTGCAACACTTTAATACACCACAGTCATGAAAACGTAAGTCATCCAGCCGAATACTAGAAAATAAATGTCAGGGTTGAAGTACACCAAAGATCAAGTGGAGTTAGCAGGCATCTACAAAATAAAACATCCAACCACTGTCAAATGTACATTATTTGAGCAACTCATGGAATTTATCTAAAATAGATCACATTCTGTGCCATAAACCAAGCACACATTAGCAAATTAAAAAACCACAGTGAAATAATTTTTACATTTTATCAGGCCATAATGGAAGGAAACTAGAAATTAATGGCATAAGAAAATGCAGAAATAATATAAACATGGATATTGAACAATATATTTTAAAAGGCTCTGAGTCATTCAAGAACTCGGGGAGGGGGGAATTAAAAATTCCTCTGCAAGAGAAACATGTGCTCTCAGCCACTGAGCCATGCCTCCAACCCACCTTTATGGAAGTCCTAACTTAAGACCCAAGAAAGAGCAGTCATAGTTAGGAAATAGTTCTAGGCAGAAAGACTGTTAACTGTTACAGGTGAAATGTCTATGGTAGGAACAGTGACTTGTACCTAGGACAAGAAGGTGGGATGGTTGTATCCAAACGGTTCCTAAAAGACCCTCGTAATAAATGAGGTCACCAGCCCATGGAGCTGTCTTTGAGGTAGGGCCTCACTGAGGTGGGAGTAATGCTGGGCCCCAGCTTCTTAAGCTCTCCATTGTTCCTCAGACACTTTCAAGTAGCTTCCTCCACCACACCTCCACTGTGACATTCTATGTTCCACAGGACACAGAACCAGCCAAGCAACCATGGGCTGAAACCTCTGAAGTCATGAAGGCTCTCCTTTTTACAACTCGATTAGATCATGTGTCACAGAGAGCTAATTGAAAAGCAAGGTTGAGCAAAGAAAATGCAGAGACAACATGGTAGAAATTGAGCCTTAGAGAGTCAGGGGCCAGGTCATGAGGTGCCTCATAGACATGTCCCTAAAGTCAAAAGAGAAAAAAAAAACAATAAAGCAGTGCACAAGGGTTGCACTAAAGTAGGCATGTGAACACAGGATCATGAGTATCCCGGAATTCATTCTGACTAAATGGGCAAGGCCAGGATATATAGATAGCCAGCTTGAAGTCAACTGCAGAAGTCCAAGCAGGAAGGGAGACTTGGCCAGGATGGTGCATGTAGCAAGAAACAGAAATCCCTAGTGATAGCTGAAAGGCCAAACTGATATGACTGTGATCTGGAAGCAAGTGCGAATAACAGCCCAGGCTTTTGCTCCTGAAATGACCAAACAAAGAAACCATTCACTGAGATAGAGAAACCTAAAGACAATGACTTAGGAAGCAGTTATTAATTCCTTCTTAGACATACAGAATCCCAGTACATTCCAAGTGCCCAGGAAGAAATGCTAATCAGGCTTATACAGGTAGACAACTGAGACTCAAAATGCACATTACTGGAAATTATTAGTGTATTGTGAGTAGCTGAACCCCAGTGCTGAGATCATCTGAAAGGTGATAACTGGATGGAGACATGATTCAGTGGGCAAAGCACTTTCTGTGAAGATCTGAGTTTACATCTACAAATGAAAAGCTAGATGTGGTGGTCAGATGCAATAGTTCTGCCCCATAACATCATATAGAAAACTCACACTAAATCCAGTAAGAGTCACCAAGGACAGCAAGACAAAATTATACCCAGAGTTGGAACGATGGCTTTTCTTTGGCCCTGGGCACATTGTTTAGCTCCTCTGAAGACCCATGCTAAAAAACAGGGACTGTAATCTCAGTTCTCCTATGGGAAGATGGAAAATGGAGACAGAAAAGTGTCCTGAAGCTTGCCGGCCAGCCAGCCCATGCATATAGTTGAGAATAGATTACTCTGTCCCAAACAAAGTGGAAGGTGAGTATCAATACACAAGATCATCCTCTGACTTCCATATACACAATATGACATACACGAACACACACACACACACAAACAAACACATACACACACACTTTTATAAAGGTTTTGTAAAGGTTTGCTTTTATTTTGTATTTATATGTGTTCAGGTATGTGTATGCATGTGTCATACTTCTTAGAAAAAGAAATAAAACAAAAGAAAATGTATGGTCCTGTGAGTGGGTTGCAGAACTCAGCTCTCATCTTACAGTGAAAGGAAACCTGAAACTAACAGCAAAAGATGCCAGTCAACAGTGAATGGAAATCGCAGACTTATCAGGCAATTAAGGAATGCTTTGTTGGGCATCAGTGGGATGAGTGGTCCTTGGTCAGATGAAGGCTCAATAGATGCCCCAATGAAGGGAAATTGAGGGAGGGGGAGGTGGGAGTGGGTCGGGTAGAGGGGCATATATGTGGAGGCAGGGAGTGGGAGGAGGGGTTGGTAGTCTGGGGAAGGGGGAAATCGGGAAAGGTTATACCACTGGCAACATAAATGAAGATGATATTCAATTTAAAAAAAGGAAACCATAGACTTCTCAGGTAATGAAAGGCAACAGTTTTGCCCCATGCCAACCTATTCAACCTATCACAGAGAGAACTCACCCAAAACCCCACAATGGCTCATGGGAACAGCAGGACAAAAATTATATCCAAAGATAGAACACTGGCTTCTCTTTGGCCCTGAGCACATTACTTAACTCTTCCAAAGACCTACCTTGAAAACCAGTGATCAAAACATCCTTACATGCTGGACCACTGTAGAGATTGCAAGGCAAGGTCTTTGAGAAAATGCTCCCCAATGGTGGTGATGAACTCAAACAACTCCTTGGGAAGTTGGGTCTCACTAATGAAAACCTTTGGCCTCTAACATCTATTTTAAGCATCAAATAAGATTAGCAAAGAAGAAAAGATAGTGAATAGCCCATAATGAATGAGATCAATGAGAAAATGTTTTTCTTGTCTAAAAATATTGACATTAATTCACCCTAAAAAGAGGGATGAGAAGGAGCTGATCTAATAAATTATTTTGTCTGACACAAAAAATTTAGGATGATGGATGTGAGCAAAGTGGTGGCTTTTAAAAGAACTGGAAAGTGTGTGTCAGAAGCTCAAAGATTCCTCATGACCATACAGGGTGCTCTCATTGTGGTCATGGGCCAGGTGTTCAACACAAATTCTGGAAGTGGCCATAGAGTTATATCAGCAGCTAGAAATGCATTGATGTGTTACCAGATGCCAGCCACCATGAGCTAAGTGCCCAAAAGGCATTACTTCATCGAATCCTGATTCAGTGAAAGATATTGACCAGATTGCTTTAAAGGAGAAGAAAGTGTCAGGGCTAGTCGATGAATTTGGGCAGCACAAATAAGTCAAGGCTATGTGATACCAGCATTTTCCAGCACACTCTAGAATGCCTTCATATTGGAGGCTTTCCAGAGAGATGGACAGAGGGATTTGTAAATGAGTCGAGTTCATCTTGCAATAATTGCAGAATGTTCAACTCTGAATGAGACATCTACATCCCATCCCTTCCTCACAAGGCTCAGGGATCATTGCAAAAGAGGAGCTGGAAGATTGCAAGAGGCAGAGGTGGCAATGGCCCCAAGGAAACAGTGTTTTCCAGACACAGCAGGGCAGCTGCATATATGAGCTTGCAGCGGCTGAGACGGCATACACAAAACTTGTGCAGAGTTATGTCAGACAAAATCCCAGCATGGAGATGGGAGTATGAAGAAGGTTTGCACTTAGCTGGTGACTGATTGCTGCTGAGAGATGGAGAAGCAGCTTTCTTTAATGTATAATCTCAGGTAGGCTGACTATGCTCCTGTGGATATTCACATCTAAGAGTGTAAAGGCAGCACAAATTTGACTGGAGGGTTTTGTTTTGTTTTGTTTTGTTTTGTTTTGTTTTGTTTTGTTTAGAAAACACAAAATTACATGGAAGGGTAGATCTGGGAGGAATTGCGAAAGGAGTTGATTATGACCAAATACACTGAATAAGATTCTCAAAGAGCTAATAAAAATGAAAGAAATGAACCTTCCATAGTGTAACTCATCCTAAATAGGTCCTGACTACTGGCTCTGAATATCACATTATTATATGCTCCACCCCTGTGTCCTTTCTAGCCAACGCTCCATCCTGCTCCTTACACGACTTCTTCCTTCTGCTCTCCACACAACTTGCTTCTGCTCCATACAACCTTGACCCCTTTCTCAGAGCCTCTGCATGGCTGTAAGCCCTCACATCAGCCCCAAAACCCCGGCTGATAACTTCTGTTTCGGGGGTTCGATTTAAGTGTACCTTTGAAACAGTCATTATTCTCACTGCCACCAGATTCTTCTTATTCCATAACTTTTTTTTCCTCATTGTCCATATCTCAGTTGTGAGCAATCTTGTTTATTTATTCACTAGTAGTAGTCACTGCCACTAAAATACAAGTCCTATAAGGATGGAAACTCATCTGTTTTATTCTTTAAAGGAATCCTTAGAGTCTAGCAGAACTGAAAGCTCATGTACTGAAAGCTGTGTAAATATTGTGGATGGAATATGGATACTTAGATAGGTATATGGAGAGGAGGGAGGATGCTTGGTTGGATGGATGCACTGATGGAATACATGAGAGGGGTGGATAGATGGGCAGAAAGGAGAATGAATGGATGAATGGGAAGAAAGGATGAATGGCTATATGGATGGGAGAATGGCTATATGGATGGGAGAAATGGATGGATAAGAGGATGGATGGCTGCATAGGTAGGTATACATGTAGGTAGGTAGGTAGGCAGGTAGGTAGGTAGGTAGGTATGTAGGTAGGTTGGTAGATGGAAGGATAGATGGATGGAAACATAGATAGATAGATAGATAGATAGATAGATAGATAGATAGATAGATAGATAGATGATGTGAAAATGGATGAGTGGCAGATACATGGATGGGTGGATGGATTGGAGTCAGTAAAATTCTAACCCAAGTCTAATTTTCAGATTTGGTGTCCCCAGTGAAAACTTCCTCAAGCCAGTGGCCAGCAGTTCTGTCCATAAGTAAGGTCCATCCACTTGCCTGGCTTGTTCTGTAAAATTAGGATTGCTGTGGTACCGTGAGCCTGACTGATTTAGAACATTGGCATGTTCTAATAGATAGAGACATGTGATAGAGACACCTAGAGAGAAAACCAAACCTGCAACACTCACATCAGGATCTTCACACACTCCTGTAAACACACTACCTGCAGCAACCCTCTACCAACCGAGACACAGCCAGAAGGACTCTCCAGCCATTAGCTCTTAATACAAGACTGAGGAAGGATGAAGAATTGCTGAGGCAGTCCCAATAGAAGATACATCACCTTCACCTGTTGTCTGCTCAGATACGTAGCTATTTCAGAAAGGGAACCAGTTGCAAGGAAATTTTCATCTGCCTTGGATAAAGAACAATGTGACATTTTTCACAATGTAAAAATGTAAAATGCAAAATATGCCACATTTTTTAAACAAAGTGAGACATAATAAAAATGAACTGGAAGGTCCCCATGGGAGAGCTAAGATTAGAAAGGAGCCCATAGCTCTTTGTAGACTGCCGTAACATTCTATCAACCTCATGAACAACTATAAATCCAGTAATCACAGGTATAATCAAATAATTGCCCCATGGCTTTTTTGACTTCTGCCTCTACTGAGCCACATGTTCCATGAAGGCAAGGAGTGTGTCTGTTTGTGACTAGGAACCTAGAAGTGACAGAGCAGGTGTCCAAATGTTTTCTGAATAAACAGAATGGTCAGTCACTCTCTGTTATAAAGATAAATTCTATGTCAGGTATGGTAGATAGTACATGCCGGAATCCCAGCCCTCAGGAGGCCAAAGCAGAAGGATTAGGAGTTCAACACCAGCCTGGAAAATAAAGTGAGACCCTGTCTAAAAATATATCCAAAACACATAAACTATAAAATCATTATGAAGTACATTTTATTATAGGAGCAACAGATTGCCCATAGATGAGAGCTTCTGGGTTTTACTTGAGTGGAACTTGACTGCCATACCTTTGTTTAATCCAGCACTTGGCAGTGAAGAAATCAAAATGCTGTACCAGCATGCAGTCCTGAATAATTGCTAAGAATGTAGCCAGGGGCCCAAGGCCAAGATTGAACAAGATAGATTCAAACCATGCCAGGCCAGGCCTTTTTTTGCTACGGCATTACCAGGTGGTTAGATCCTGGCTCTGTCCCTGCTTTAAGTCTGGTGACTTAAGTCATTTCTCCTCCTTGAGACTTTTAGGTGTCTGTCACCTTCAAAGGAAAATGAAGTAAATTGGAGATCAAATGTTCGCTCAGAACACTGACACCACTTCACAAAGCATCTGTTTTAGTTAGGGTTTTATTGCTGTGAAGAAATGTCATGGCCACAGCAAGTCTTATAAAGGAAAGCATTTAATTGGGCTGGCTTACAGTTTCAGAGGTTTAGGCCATTTTCAGCATGGTGGGAAACATAGAGACATTCGTGCACACACGGTGCTAGAGAAGGAGCTGAGAGTTCTACATCTAGATCTGCAGGCAGAAGGAGACTGCTATATTAAGACATAGCTTGAGCATATGAGAGCTCAAAGGCCACCTCCACAGTACCTAGTTCCTCCAACAAGGCCACACCTACTCCAACAAGGCCACACCTCCTAACAGTGCCACTCCCTGTGGGCCAAGCATTCAAACGTGTGAGTCTATGGGGGCCATTCTTATTCAAAACACCAGAGCATCGCCATCCAGAAAGACCTACAACAGACCAGAGAGTGCCTTCCTGCAGGCCATTCCTGAAATTCTAGTAACATTCTTGCCTGGATGAAGCTAACCCAGAACAGGGACCCAAAGTCTGGAGGAAATCTACAGCTCACATCTCTCACTTTTCCCACAGAGATCGCCATCACAATATACAGTCAAGTCACACAGCCTGCACTCAATGCCCAAGGCTGTAACCTTGAACTCAGCTTCCATCTCTGCCTCTGAAAACAGTGTTAGGACATGAAGCCTGCTAACATCAAGATGATTCTGCATCCTGTGCACAGTGGGTGCCCTGGGAATGCACCTTTGAACCATCGGCCTCTCCTGTAGCTCACAGCTTTTTCCTGACCAGCCGGCCCAGAAATTTCCCCCACGTGACTTGCAGTCCTTCAGCATGACAGGAGCCAGACAAGCACACAGGGGCTGCGACATAAATCAAAGGCAGATGATCTTCCTTCAGGGGCTCATCCTTGTAGATCACACATGCTCCCCGAGAGAAGACAAGCTTGGACTCTAAATGTGCTTCTGGTTTTTCTCTCCCAATGAAGCATGACTTTTCCAGAGTTTGAGGCAGAAAAGAAACTCTGGTGGTGTCCCAGCTCAATTCCCCAAATTTACACTTAGGGAAATAAAAACCAGAGAAGAACTGAGGTTGGCCAGATGCAGATGGGAGACAAGAGCAGAGGTATCCTGACACCCAGTCTAGAGAAGTTTTTACAAGAGCAATTCATCCTGGCACGGCCAAGAGGGCATACATTCTCTGTAGAGAATTTCAAAGCCATGGTCATTTATCAATTTTTATTTTCATTTATGCATATGTGTGGAGGACCATATGTGTGCATACCTGCAGAATCCAGAAGACATAGCTCTAGGTGCTTATGAGCTGTCTGACATGCATGCAGAGAACCAAACTTAGAACCTGTGCAAGAGCAGCAAGTGCTCTTAACTGTTGAGTCATCTTCCCAGTCCCATAATAGTCTTTTTATTTAAGAGACCAGAAATCAATCTGTTATCAACATGTAACCAAATTCATACATAAAAGTGCATGATAAACTCAACATTGGTTAGGTTAAGTTCTGAATGACTGCAGAGGTAAGTTGTCGAAATTCATAGGATTAGATAGTGAGCCCCCTGTGTCAAGGATAAATTTGTAAAGTTATGAAATATTCTTGAGTTAGCTTCAGGCACTGCTCCAGTCACCTGTGGGTTTAAACAACAGCTTTCAGGACAGGGGATGTAGCTCAGTTGGGAAAACACTGGCCTAGCAAACAAGAACTCTGGGTTCAATCCATAGCACCTCATAAAATGGGCATGGTGGTACAAGCCTGTAATTCCAGTACAGGAATGAAAAGGCAGGAAGATCAGGAGTTCAGGGTGATTCTCAGCTACATACAGAGTTTGAGGCCAGCCTGCAATATGTAAGAACCTGTCTTTAAAAATTAGCGTATTTGAAATCCGCCATTGCCTTAGCAACACAGGATTGTAAATAAGGAAAATAGAAGTTGAGATTACTCCACTCTGTCATTCTGGTTGACTACCAACATTTTTATTGGGGTTTTAAGCTTAAAACAAAATACAAAATACAAGATGTGATAAGTTTGATAACTGAAAATTTTAAGTTGGATGTGAGCTATGCCTACATTTGAGTAATAACTTTAATAAAAGCATTTTCCCTGTCAAATTGGTTTTTTAATCTAAAGATTTAATAAAAATGATTATATCTGATTACAATATAGTTATTTCTGAAAATGACTTTTTTAATTTTTTATTGGATATATTCTATATTTACATTTCATTTCCCTTTTCGTGGTTCCCTGCCCCCCCCCAAAGTCCCACATGCCCTTTTCCCTCCCCCTGTTCCCCCCTTAAGAGAAAACAATGTTAAATGACCAACCACCAACCTTGCTGGGTACATCTCTGTTTTGTTAGCTAATGTGTAAGAGATGACTTGTGAAGGGTGGGACCGTCCTTTCTAGCCTGTTTCTAATATGTCCTTCCCTAAGGAGCGGCATTCATTATTACAAATTCCTAGGCCCCTCCCCAGCTCTCTTTTCCACCTGACTCCAGCAGAGAGGGTTGCTTCTCTGTGAGAGGATTTAAGGATAAAGAGTACACGCCTTGGGCTGGACAGACGGCCCAGCAGTTGAGAGCACTTGACTGTTCTTCCAAAGACCATGCGTTCAAATCTGAATACCCACATGGCAGCTCACAACTGTCTTTAATTCTCTTACCAGGGGATCTGGCACCCTCAAACAGACATACGTGCAGGCAAAGCACCAGTGCACATAAAATAAAAATAAGTAACTTAAGAACTTTTAAAAATAGTACAAGCCCACATGGCTCCAGCTGCATATGTAGCAGAGGATGGCCTTGTCAGGCATCAATGGGAGGAGAGGTCCTTGGTCCTTTGAAGACTCAATAGATGCCCCAGTGTAAGGGAATTGAGGGTGGGGAGGTGGGAGTGTGTGGGAAGCAGGGGGAGGGAGGATGGGACAGGGAGTTCTGGGGAGGGGGAACCAGGAAAGGAGATAACGTTGGAATGTAAATAAAAAAATATCCAATAAAAAATAGTACAAGCCTTCATCTATATATACATATATATGTATATATATTAATATATGTATATATGTATATACATATATATATATGTATATGTATATATATATATATATATATATATATATATATATATATATTAATGGCTGGGTGGCCTGTCAAGATTCATACCCATTCCCCTGCTATGAACAGGAGGAAGCTACAGAGAAGGGGCCATGGACTGTCCTGGAGGTGTTATCTAGACTTTGTGGTTCTGTCCATTCAAGTGACATCCATGAAGAAGACATTTTCACCTCTGCCGATTTACTCTTGTGTATATGTGTGCATGTGTGTGCATGTATGTAATCTGTGTGACCACATATGTGCTTTTGTGAATATATCCATGCGTATGTGCATGTGAGCATGTGTGGTAGTATGCATGGTGCATGTGTTTTGCACATGGGTATACGTGGATAAATGGGTAAATGTGTGTGCATGCATGTGGAGACCAGAAGTCAATGTTGATTTTCTTCTTCGATCATGTTTCATCTTATTTCTTGAGACAGGATCTCTGGGTAAGTCTGAAGTTCACAAACATTGGTGAGCCCCAGGCATCCACCCATCTCCATTTCCCCGGTGCTGGTTACAGATACACACCACCATGCATGTCCTTTCCCTTCTTTCTTAGCTGACACCCAACTGAAGCCAACAAGGTTTATTGCTCAGAGCCCCTGACCCCATCATGATGATGGTGGGGATGCTGAGGGTCCCAGCCTCCTTAAAGACTATTGGTGCTTTGAATAGTCACTATATCAGGCCTTGGGAAGAATTTGAACATATCGTCTTACTGACTCTTTAGGAAGCAAGCATGACTTACCATTGTTCCCAAGTTACAGAAAAGAAAGCTGGGGTTAGACACTAAGAAAGACGTCTTCCGTTCCACACCTAGCACACGGCAGCAGAGAACTTGAACTAGGCTGACCCCATGCTGGGGCTGAGCACTCACCTCCTGTCCCACGTTGCCTTGCGATGGTAGACAATCCCTTTAGAAGTTTCATAATTAGATCAAAGTCGATCCAGACACTGTTCCCAGAGATTCCGGATGCAGAAATGTCTTGCATCATCTCACCCCTGCATCCTGCAATTCACAGTCTCCTCTCTCACCCCAAGTGACAAGGCTACAAGACCTAATTAGGAGATGGGTCCTGTGTATAAACAGCCAGTCATGCCCAGCTCGCCACCCCACCTCTGTGGTCATCTCAGCTGGAAGTCTTGGCTTCCAACCTGACTTGGCACCTCCCTGCCCAGAGTCTGCCAATACCAGTGTCTTCTGCCTAAGAGCGCCGGGGCACAGACTTCAGTACACAGTGGCAGAGTCCTCTCATGCCAAGCACTCTTGGCAGGACAGCACAGCACCTTTATGGGGCAATTCAGAAAGCCCTAGAATATTTTCATATTGCTCTCTAGCCAAAATATTCCCTCCTTCCACCCCAGCGAGCTTATGCCGGGGCCTAAGCTCCCGCCTTAAACATGTGTCCCTCTGACTTAAAGCACAAATCTCCCCCATTAAGAACCACTGTTTGGGTTAAGAAAATGACTCAGCCAATAAAGGACTTTCCTTGCAAGCATGGGAAGCTAAGTTAAATTCTCAAAACTTACATAAATAGCTAGGAAGGGTAGTGCACGCCTGTAATCCCAGAGCTGAGGAGACAGAGACAGACATATCCTTAGGGCTTGTTGTTTAGTCAACCTACCCTAGTTAGCAAGTTCCAGGCCAGTGAGAGATTGTATTTCAAAATCCAAGGTAGAGGGCACAGGAGAAACACTACCTGAGGTGCTTCAGACCTCCATTCAGACACACACACACACACGCACGCACGCACGCACGCACGCACGCACGCACGCACGCACATACACCAGGCCTAGGGGATGAAGTTACTGGTGCCCTGCTCACAGAGTTCCTTGGCATTCCATTTCTTGTGGAACATTCCCAGAAAGCCTGATAATACCCAGGTGAGGAACTAGGAGCTCCCAGTACACTGCTGACTTTCCCCCAGGGCCCAGGACCACTGGACAGCTGAGTCAATGTGACTTATGAAGGCATCACCCAGTGTCTGGAGCAAGAGTGGCTTGTCAAAATCAAGTTCAAGAAAAGAGAGGTGGTGGAAGCTTCAGGAAGTTCGGCTCTGTGATGGTGGTCACCTGGCCACAGACCGCCCATTCCCCATTGCCATGGCACAGACCAAAAATCAACAACGGGGATAATAATTCTCAGGGACTAGACCAGTGGTTCTCCACCTGTGAGTCACAACCCCTTAGGGAGCCATATATCAAATATCCTGCATATTGGTATTTACATTATGATCACAACAGTAGCTAAATTATACTTATGAATTATCGATGAGATAATTTATGGTTAAGAGTCACTACAACATGAGGAACTTGTAGTAAAGGGTTATAGTATTAAGAAGATTGAGAACCACTGCACTACCCAGATGGCTCATGGATAAAGGAACTTTCCACAAAGCCTGATAACCTTAGTTCAAGCCTGAAGCCCACATGGTGAAAAGAGAGAAATGAGTCCCATTACTATCCTCTGATCTCTTGCATGTGCACACACATGCACATGCAAATACATATATGCATACAATTTAATTATAAAATGTTTTTAAAGCCTCAGTATGGTGTTCCAGGAAATCTCCGCCTCTCCATCAGTAGTATATATAATAAAAACGATCCTTTTCTCCTATCTAGATCAGCAGCTGGCAAGCAATAGCCTGGGGTTACCTCCTTATGTCCCTGCCTCTTGGATTTCTATACACAATGCATCACCTTGGTATCTTCTTAGTATGCAGACTCAGTGATCCTCCTGCTGAGATTACAGGTACACACCATCATGCCAGGCTATTTCTTAGCCTTGATTAAAATGAAGAAACCTAAACCTTTTTTCAGGAATCTCCAGAAACTCTTGGCAATTCAGAGACTCTTGGGAACAGCAGCCCACCTTATAAACCACAGCCATAGTTGGTAGTCCCACAATGAATCTTTGTCTAGAAACAATTCAAATGTTTTCCTCCACACAATGTTGCCAGTCCTGTGAGGGAAGCATGGACTGATGCTGTACACAGAGCCATCTAAAAGCTGACACATCTGGGCTCCTGATCGGCCCTGGCTGCCTCAAACAATTCGCTCTCAGAAGCTGACTCTAGTTTTTTCTCATCTGTCGAGTGGGCTGTGGATCCATTGGTAGAATGCCTGCCTAGCATGCACAAGGGGTTTGATCCCCAGCACCCAATAAACAACATATAGTGGCACAGGCCTCTAATCCCAGAATTTGGGAAGCAGAGGCACTGGGGATCATGTGTTCGAGGGCCTTGTAGTGACTTTGAAGACAGCATGTGGGCTACATGAGAAAGAGAAAGAACAAAACAGGGGAAGAGACATGAGACAGGGTGAAAAAAAGGAGAGAAGAGAGAAAAAGAGAGGGAAGGAGAGAGAAGTGAGACAGCAGAAGACGGAGAGAGGGAGGGAGGGAGGGAGGGAGGGAGGAAGGGAGGGAGGGAGGGAGGGAGGGGGAGAAAAAAACAGAAGAGGAAGCCACCGAGGATCCTTAGCAATTTCATCCACACACTGGGGTTGTTAGTTTATCGGGGACCACTCTGAGTGGGGACCTGTAGGTCAGGCTTGAGGCTCTTCGCAAACCACCCTTGATGTAATTTCTCTGTAACCCAATCATCATCTTCCTTTTCTTTCAGACCTACTATTCAAAGGCCATTCTCCACTCATCTAATGAACTCCGGCACTTTTGGATGCCCTGAAGCAGCTCAGGGTCCCTCTCACTTTATATTTTTACCTTGGTTTGCCTTCTCCTCACAGGCGGGTAATAAGAGGAGAGTGAGGAACAGGAGTCTCTCTCTTTGCAAAGCCAGCTACCTTTTAATTCAGTTCCCCTGACCCCCATTCTCTCCATATAATTATGGACCGAGGCAGCATCTTGCCCCGGTTATACACTATTCTGGTTACATTCTCCAGGCTGCTCCAGATTCAGAAGGGGAGTAACAAAATTGCTGCATGAAAGTAAATAAAATGTAAGCCCTGGGTACAGAGAAAACGCTCAGATAGCAGTCAGGATCTTACTCACGGTGGATAAAGAAGGATAGTGAGCCGGCACACGCAAGAAACAGGCCGGTTGAAGGAGGGTGCTCCGGGACTCAGAGGGAGAGCAGGTGAACTAGGAGCTCCGGGACTCAGAGGGAGAGCAGATGAACTAGGACATAGCACGCAAGCATGGGACATGGGTCAAGCCTCTTCACTTGTTTGAGACTCGGTTTCCTTCGGTGTCAAGTGGCAGAATCACGTTGAAGAGCAGTTGGGAAGCACTGACCTCCCAAGTATGTAACAGGCCACAGGAAGATCAAATTCAAAGGGGTTCAGCAGTTTGAGAAGAAAATGCAAACTGCTGTGATGTTTGAGTCACTAGTCTCTTTGCTGTGATCAATCAACTGCCTGACAGAAAGCAACTTAAGGGGCGAAAGAGCAATTCTGACTTGTAGATAAAGAAGGATTGCAGCCCATCACGTTGCGGAAAGCTTGGCGGCAGGGGGAGGTAGAGCCAAATACACTACAGCCGCATTCCAGTAGCGCACAGGAAGTGGGACCGGGCTATGAAACCTCAACACCCACCCCCAGCCCCAATGGCCTGCCTCCTCCAAGGAGGCTCCACCTCTTAAAGGGTCCACAACTCCTCCCTAGCCCCCAACAGCACCACCAGATGGATACCAAGCATTCAAGCACAGGAGCCTGTGGGGAACATTTCTCATTCAAACCACAGCAGATATCAAAGGAACACCAGATCTGTTTCATACTCCTTTGCGACATTGAGTTGAAGAGCAGATGTCGCTCTGCCAGTGCCTGTGCTTTGAGCCTGGGTGCTCTATGAGCATCCTCAACCTCAGTTTCCCAGTCCTCATAGAGAAGGTGACTTCACCTGCCCTCCACATTTTGGGGGTGGTTCAAGTATCTGGGGGAAGCATTGCGACTGGATGACATACACTAACACTCGGCAATGTCTGGTCCCTCCTTATCTCACAGAATTAGAAATGCAGGATGATTGCTCTGGGCATTGGCCCTGGCCAAGCAAAGGCCAGGAAAGCTCAGGTTTTGTCACAGTCACATAGCTGCATCCCTGGTCCTGGCAACGAGCATAGTGTATTCATGCACATCTGTGCCTATGTTCATTCTGGGCACACTCCAAGCTTAAGTAGCAGGATTCCGCTCTGTAGGAGAGTGGAGAGAAAATCCATTCATTCCCTCAAAATAAATGATAGAGCTTCGCTGCCCCTCTTGTCCTGAGAGCACTTGAACTGAAGAGGATACAAACTGATTTATGGTCCTGCACCGCATGGGGTCGCATCTCCCAGGGTACCAGGTGTAGTGCATCATACAGAAGAACCTGATTGACAGACACCTCTGTCACTTCGTTCACTTAGTCTTCGTTTTGCCTGTCCTCCACCCACCCCACACCCTTGCTCTTAAGAATATAGCTTCTCTGTGTTTAGGGGAGGGTGTCCTGCATGGATTCATTCCATTTCTATTAAACGCTAAATGCTCCCACTTGTATCTGCAGCCCAGCCTCACCTGTAGCTCTAAATTCATATATTCAATTGCCTACTTAAAATTTCCATGCGGGTATTTAATATGAACTAAACATGCATAAGAGGACCTTGAATGGATCCTGAAGAGCTCTTAAGGCTGCCTCAGACAAATGAACAATGGAGAGAAGCCAGGCCTTTCCCCTATTTGCTTATCTCAGATAATGGCCCCTGCCAGGTGACCTAGAAGCCATCCTTCCTCAGTCCTGACTCCATCCATCATCCTATCCCACCTGACACTTTCAAAATGCATTTTGAGCCTCCCACTGCCCAGTGGGTCCCCTGTAAGAACATTAAGTAAACCCTGTCACATCGCCCCTTAACCACTGCATCTGCAACTGGGGTGCTGGCTTCTTCCCTTCAGTGCACTGTCATGGAACATCTGAGCAGACTAGCAACTAACGCTTCACTCTGCTGCTTCCAAGCCTAGAGGTCATGTCTGATTGTTTGCCCAGAAGACGCCACATCTGCAGCTTACGCCTGAACACCCTGCTCACTGCAGTGCTGTATATAAATGGGTTAATTATGGAACCAACCTAGGTGTCCAACAACAGAAGACCAGATGAGGAAAGTGTGGTGTGTATACATCATGGGATGCCTTTCCAACCATAAAGAATGACACAGTTCTGTCATTTACAAGACAGGGGACACAACTGGAAATGAACACATTAGGCGAAGAAAGCGTGTTTTCCATCACTTGTGGGTCCTAGATTATATACAGTCACATAAACTCATGTACGTACATGTGACATTAAAGTAGACACAAGACTACTGTCTAGAGAGACAAAGAAGGCTAAAGGAAATGGAGAGGGGCCAGAAAGGTGAGGAAAGTGTATTCAACATACAATGTTAAGGTTACACATGAATAAAAGCTTTAAAGTGCATTTTAAAAGAAATCAGTTTACCTGGAGCATAACAGCTACCAAAAAACGGTCATGAATCTTCTGCTCCATTCCACAATTGTCACTTATCGTCCCCCTTCTAATGCTAGCCCCTGCCAAGGCTATTAACATGGAGCAGTAAACAAGATCGCTCAACCTTTAGGAGCTGCCTTCTACAGGGAATGGGGATGAGAAACAAGGCAGGACTGTGAGGGGGTCTGCTCACACATCATTCTTGGTTTGGTTGTTTGGTTGGTTGGTTTGGTTTGTGGTTGGTTAGTTGGTTGGTTGGTTAGTTGGTTAGTTGGTTGGTTTGGTTGGTTGGTTTTTTTTTTAGATAAAGTTCCTCTCTGCAGCCCTGGACATCAAGAAACTCACTTTGTAGACCAGGCTGGCCTCAAAGTCAGAGACCACCTGCTTCTGCCTCTGGAGTGCTGAGATTAGAAACATATGTCATCACCACCTGGCAGGGACACCATTTTCAGAAGAGCTCATAGAAGTGACCTCAAGAAGAAAGAAGCACTTAAGCGCTAAGTAGGCTGAGGGAATACTTGGAGAAGGCCCTCCAGCCTGAAAGAACAGCCCTGCACAAATCTAAAGGTGGAAGGATGCTTGGCATGGGCAAAATACATTGTGGAGAAATCTGAAAGCTGTTGTGAGCAGTTAGACCTTTGTTCTACATAAGGCCAGAAGATCTTGACAGTATGGATTAAAAGAGTGATTAGAAGAGATTAAAAGAACTCTAGAGTGTGACATTTTAAAAGAATGCCTTGTATTGAGGACAGAATAAAAGACTGAAAGCAAAAGATAAGTAACAGGGGTGTGCAACAGTCCAGAGTCCACAGGGCTTGGGCTGTGCAGCAGGTGCAATGAGTCCTTTAAAGCTTTGAACTTGTCAGAAAGGATCAGTCCAGAGATCTAACTTCATTTTTATAAGACAGTATTTTTCAATGAATCCCTGACTGTCTTGGAACTTACCAGGCTGGCCATGAACTCAGAAATCTACGTGCCTCTGCCTCCCAAGTGCTGAGATTAAAGGCGTGCACCACCACCACCACCACCACCACCACCGCCGCCACCGCCGCCGCCTGGCTAAAAGCTGACTTCTTGTCACTGGAGCCTCAGAGATCTTAGGTGGGCTCCATGAAGAGAAATTTTACATTGTAGTCTCTCCTAGGTCCACACACTCCTTTACCCTGGGATGTCTTCCTGTCTGTCTAATATTATCCATCCACCACAAATTGTCTGTATTACTTATATATGTCCCTATATTTCAATCATCTACCAGCTAGCAATAATCTCCCTATCCATACATCTATCAAACCTCTAGAAGTTTATAACCTAACAATCCAGCTGTCTTTCTAGCAATAATCTGCCATCAATATATCTATCATCTCTCTCTTATATCTATTGCTTTGTCACTTATATGTCTATCAATCAACTAGCTATTTATCTATCATCTATCAATTATATATCATCTATCTACACATTATATCTACCTACCATTTACCTACCATCTTTCTATCATTTGTGTTTAACAACAGACAGAAACAACAACACTCTGTTTCCTGGACACCCTGAACCTCAGTAACACTTAGAATTTTCAGCATAAGAAATTCCTGAATCTTCCTAGAAAGGACATTCAGAAACAGAGCAGTGTCCTGAAGTTTAGATCAAGAAGGGACTTAATCATGTCTTCCTTTCCACTTAAAATTTTGTCATTTTGAGCAATGTTCAAAGAGAAGTCATGTATGTAAGCAGAACTCCTGGTATCCACAGCAACATTCATCTGTATCCACCAGTGCCCAGGCTCCCCATGTCCCGAAAGCAGCTCTCACCTTCATCTCCACCAGTTACCTGGTACCTTTCCCACATCCCCAGACTAAGAATCAATTTTCAAGTGTCCATTCATTTGACAAATATATATTAAACCAACTCCCTAGTAGCTAATGGTCTACAAAGTACACCAGCCTGCTCCTGACTGACAATATATGAGTCAAAGACAGACATAAAAGTGAATGAATAAATAAATAAATAAATAAATAAATAAATAAATAAATAAATAAGCAAAATCATGCTCGTTTGGGATCAAGAGGCATGAAACTGATAAACTAAGGAAATGTGAGGCAGAGTCGTTGCTATCTGAAAGAGATACAGTCATTTAGATGAGCTGCGGACACCTAGCCCCCAATTTTGATGGCATCCAATGTACACAGATTTGATGGTTCTCCCACTAAAGCAATGTTAAATGCCTTTTATTAGAAATCCCTAGCACCCTGATGATGCCCAGCCTAATTCTATTTCAGAGACCAAAACTCAACTTATAAGTCCAGCTTTTACTTGGAACATAGCTTGTCTCCAACTCCATAAATGTCACTGTGCAGAGCATGGCACACATGAGACCTGGCTCCACATGTTTGGCCTTGGGACAGATTCATCACTGAGGTCTTGGTTTGTCCTCTGAATTTAAATGATCCTGAGGTCAGGCTGCTGAATGCCTCTCTGACAGCACACTTGACTATGGATGGATGGACCATCTGTGGAGAAGAGGAGGCATTGTACTGATGTGTAGAACAGAATCCTGCACCATCCTGCCCTCTATCAGTATGCTAAGGCAGAGCAGGACAGGCTCCAGAGAGAAGAAATGCAACTACTAGCATTTCATCTTTGAATGGGTTGGGCAACATTGCCCATGAGTCCTTCTACTCTGTCATCTAATTCTTTTGGGAAGATTCTATCAAAAAATATAGACTAGGCATCATCTAAATCCGAGTTTCAAACTTAACCCCCACTGCTAACACATTACATGACCTCAGATAAGTAATTTAAGTTTCTTAAACCTTAGTGCCTCACCTATACAGTATTAGATAGACACTAGATGATAGACAGACAAACAAACAAATAGATAATAGAAAGATATAGATAATTAATAGACGATAGATAATAGATAGATATAGATAGATAGATATAGAAACATAGTGATAGATGATAGACAATAAATAGAAACAGTGATAGATAACTCATATAGATAAATGATAGATATGATTGATATAGAGAAAGAAAGAAATATTAGTACATATAGATAGATATACACATACATTTTATTACTGATATACAGAGATATATTCAAATGATGGAGATGACTGATACATAGATTTAGATGATGTACATTAATAGGTAGATGCCATATATGATTGCTTGATAGGTGAGATAGATGATAGGGTGATTAATTGATGAGATAGGTGGATAATATATAGATGTATGGAGATAATAGGTATAGATATAAATACAGAGACAGATACAGATAGTTGTAGAGATAGATGATAGCTGAACAGAGATCTCTAGACTTTGTCTTACTGCTTTTCTGATTCTATGATAAAATATTTAACAGAAGGAACTTAAAGAATAAAGGGTTTATTGTGGCTCCTAGTTGCATAGTTGATGATACTGCAGTGATGATAATAAGGGTGGTAACAAGGACTATAATGATAACAATGGTGATGATGGTGATGATGATGGTGGTGGTGATGGCGATGGTGATGATAATGATGAGGATGATGACCACCACATCCTTAGCTACTCCTTACCTGCTTACATCTTGACAGAACAAGAAACAGAAAGTAGACAGGAAGAAGGGCCTGGCCTAAGCCCTCAAAGCCCACCCCAGTCACCCACTTTCTGCAGTGAGGCTCCACCATAAAGTCTCCACAACCTTTCAAAAACACTGCCACCAGCTAGGAACCAAGTGTCCAAAAACATGGGGAACACCTGGCATTCAAACCACAATGCCTGTTTTCTTCTGTTAACTTCATCTTCCCACCATAGTAACCTTTATCCCTACCTTCTTCCTCTTTAAAGTAAATGAGTATGATTACAGGGGACAAGTATTTCCTACTCCAAATGTCAGTTATTGAGCAAGCAGCGATATGGACAAAAAGGTACAAAATTTTTCCACGAAGGAGGGGTGACCTTCCCAATATCCTGACTATACCATAGCAGCTTCCTTTCCTGAACTAAGGAGGTGGAGCACCCAAGTTAGACAATATTTAGCAAGGGTGGGTTGGCTTATTGTCTCAAACTAAGTATGACTTGCGTTCCCTTAAATACTAAACTGCAGAGCCAACCACTTGGCTGCACTGCTCTGTGGCTCACACCTTTGATCACTGTGTGGGATGCGAGTCTAAGAACAAAGCATCCCTTCCTCATGCTGACTCCTTCTGTTGGACTTTTGGGCTATCTCCAGGTTTCTCCTTTGTTAGCAGTTCAGCTGTGAGCACCGTGTGACATCTCTGTCTGCTCATTTCCTACAAAAATGTCCTGGCTATTGTTGGTTCTTTATTCTTTGTGGACCTTCAGAGTCATCTTAATCAAGGTCCGTGGGGAAAATAAACCCTGCTTGGCTTTACTCTGGTAGTCATTTCAATTTATAGAACAAGTTTGAAGAATGGATTTTACAATATTAAGAATTCTTATCCATGAATATAGTCTCTCTCTCTCTCTCTCTCTCTCTCTCTCTCTCTCTCTCCTCTCTCTCCTCTCTCTCTCTCTCTCTCTCTCTCTCTCTCTCTCTCTCTCTCTCTCTCAATACCACTTTCAAAGGCTTTCTATTTCTCTTTAGATGTGTTTTAGATTTATTTCTAACTTTCTGGCATTCTTTAATATACAAATATAATCATCTTATTTCTTTTGTATCTAAGCACATACCAAGCATGCTGTATTTTTCATACAGAAGCTTCCTCATCTACACTCAGTAGAGGAGGGTATCACCGTTAGTGTTGGGTGAGCAGCCCTAGGAATGAGACTTTTGTAGAAGGCAGAAGACATTTTCTTTCTGATTCTAGCCCAAACACTGTCAGCTGTGCAGCTTTGAGTCAATCCCTTGCTTTCCCTGGACTTAATGTTTCCTGTGGTGGTTTATATATTTTAAAAAATAAAGCTACTATCAGTACTCCTTCCTGCACAGTCTTTTCCCACTGAGAAGTGGGATCTATCCTTCTGTCCCTTTGGTCTATAATGTCTTTGACCAGTATAAGCAGTGCTGTGAATGCTGGATGAATTCCATGAGCATAGAGTTTCTGTGCAGTCCCTTGAAGTGCTCACTCTGAGAGGAGCTAGAATCTAGACTACCATGCTATAGGGAAGCTGCAGCTGGTCATATGTGATATCTGGGCAGAGGGGTGGTAACAGAATCAACCCTCAGTTTCTCTAACCACATCACTCAGGAGATCTAAGGGTGCAGCTAGACTCTATGACATCACAATAGAACATCACAATAGACTGGAACAATCAGGCAGTCTGCAAAATAATGTGGAACAGTATTGTCTGAAGTCACCAGATGATGTGGTGGTTATTCAAAAACAGTCAGCAGCAGATGAAACCATTGACTTTCAGGCTCAGAAGCTAGGACCTCGAGGATTCCTTGTCAGACACAAGACTGGTTTTCAGGGCTTCACACTCCTTCCAGTATTACCTTTAAGTGATGTCATTAAATATCATCCAAAGAAAATGCAATTGAACGCCTGAAATGGTGACTTGTGCATAGAGTCTAAGCACTTGGGAGACTGAGAAATGAGGACCACCATGAGTGTGAGTTTGTCATCCTGGGCTCTATGTAAATTCTGGGACAGCCTAAGATAGCATACAAAGTGAGACCCTGTCTTGATGAAAGAAAGGGATGGGAAGGAGATGGAAAAGGGAGAGGTGAGAGGAATGCAGTAGTTTGAATGAGAAATGTCCACCATTGTACCGAGTTGGTAGTACTGTTTGGGGAGGTTAGATGGTGCAGCCTTGCTAGAGGAAATACTTCACTGGAGGGCTTTGAGATTAAGAGCCTTAGGTCACTTCCAGGTGTCTCTTTCTGCTTCATGTTCTGGCTTAAGTGGCAAGCTCTCAGCATCTTGCTCCTGCTACTGTGCTAGTCAACTGCTACCATGCCCCCCCCAGGCACAAGAAATTCTAGCCCTGTGGAAGGATAACTCCCAAATAAACCTTTCCTTCTGTAAGTTTTCTTGGTCTGGGTGTTTTATCACAACAATAGAAAACTAACACAGGAGGGGAGCTGGGAAAGCAACTGAAACTGTGTTGAATAAGACTTGGATAAAACTGGGAATGATTGACAGAAAGGGTGAGGAGACAGAACTCTGCTACTTTAACAGGAAGTCAACCCTAGAGGACTGTGAGGCAGTGAACACCCATTCACCCACATGTCCTCCCTCCTGCACAGGAAGTTGGCCCTAGAGGACCCTATAGAAGTGAACACCCATCCACCCACATGTCCTTCCTCCTGCACATTATCCTTCTCTGTAGAACATGATTTTAGTCTAGGTCAGATTTCTTACATGTAATTCAAAATTACTTTCAAGTTTTTGCCAATACTATTATTTCTTCTATATATATCCCTTTATGTCAACCTACTTCATTATGTAAATGAGTTTTAAGGTTAATTGTTTTTCTTCCAGTACATTCCCAAATACAATCACAATTATTTAAATGATATCCAAACACTAAAAGTTACCCCATTTGTTAGAATACACCACTAGATGATCCTCTGTGTACAGGCATAGGGATTCACTCAGGTGTGTGCATGCATGTGCAAGAAAGGCACGTGTGTGGAGGCAGAGATCAACCTTGGGTCTCAGACTACATCCACCTTCTTTATTCAGAAGGGGCTCTCACTGGCCTGGAGTTCACAGATAAGCTAGGCTGGCTAGTCATCAAGACCCAAGGATTTGCAACTTTCTACCTCCCCATGCTGGGATTAAAAGCATGAGCCACCATACCTGGCTGTTTTTAGTGGGTTCTCATGGTGGGGGTGAGGGGGCTCATATTCCGATCCTTACCAACTGAGCTGACTCCCCAGCCATAACTCTTTAACACCTCAAGATCTACGATCCAATCCTCTTCAAAATTCCTCAACAAATACTGTTTTTTTTTCAAAGTTGCATTTATTCTAAGTGGCTATGTTGCTTTCAGTCTTTACTATAAGATCTTCTCTTTATCCTGAAAGTGTTTCCTTGGTCTTTATATCGATAAATCCCCATAGTTTAAATACTCAAATCCATGATAAAAAAAAAACTATTGAACATTATTGCTAGACCCTAAATAAGGCACTAAAATCAGAATGTTTTGAAACCCAGGATGTGTTATGAACAAAACCTGAGGAATCCCTGCTTTTTTAAAGATTTGTTTTAATCTTAATTATATGTATGCATATCTATCTGTGAATGTGTAAGTATGGTGCCCATGGAGACCAGAAAATGTCATCAGATCCCCTGGGGCTTGTAGTTACAGGCAGTTGTGAGCTGCCTGACATGGGCACCAGGTCTTCTGCAAAAACAGCAAGTGCTCTTGGCCACTGAGCCATCTCTCTACACACAGGAGTCCCTTCTTTATAGCCTAACTTCACAGTTTCTCCCACCTGTCAGTCATAGATTTATGGAGAATGAAGTTTCATTACTTAATGAGACATCTGAGTGAGATGCCAGCAAAGAGCCCAATTTTGTAAGAGAACATCAACTCCATCCCACCACATGCTAGCCACATAGCTACCTAACTGTAAGAAAAGGAAACCCTGTCCTGATTTGCCTTTTCAGAATGAAATTAATTATGAGAATTTCAACTCTTTCTAAGTCTCTGAGCGCTCCTGCCTTTCCCCAGGAGAGTTCGTTATAAATGAGTTTGCACTTTCTGTGCTGGCTAATGCAGGCAAAACCCAATGGCCTGGAGAGGAGCTAGAACTCTGCAGTATGAGTCTCCATTCCTCCTCCAGCTCTGGGGCTCTATGTGGAGCCTCCCTGCTCTAACTCCTCCTCCTCCTCCTCCTCCTCCTCCTCCTCCTCCTCCTCCTCCTCCCCCTCCCCCACCCCCACCTCCACCCCGGAGGCTCTAATATTTTCTGTGCTTCTCTGCTGCCAATTTTGATCAGTGGATCTCAACCTTCCTAATGTTGTGACCCTTTGACACAGTTCCTCACATTGTGGTGACCTCCAACCATAATATTTTTTCATATCTCTGATATGACTGTAATTTTTCTTCTGTTATAGATTGTAGCGTAAATATCTGAGGGTCTTAGGTGAAAGGGTCATTTGAGCCTCAAAGGAAGTCACAACCCACAAGTTGCAAACCACTGACCTTTACCACATACCTAAGCTCATTTTTGTTATTTTTTTTCTTCCTTCCTTTATTGTATGTGTGTGTGTCTGTGTATGTTTGTACACATATATGTGTGCAGGTACACTTGCAGAAGCCAGTGTCTTTGTCTATCAAGTGTCCTTCTCTATCACTCTCTACCATATCCTTTCAGATAGCATGTCCCATTGAGCCTGGAAGCCCCAGTCATCCTCCTGCCTCTACCTCCAACAACAGTGGGCTTACAGGAGCATGGGTAATTCAGCCTTGTGTAGGAGCTATGGGTGGGAACTCTGGCCCTCATGCCTGCACAGCATGCTCTCAGATCCACGGTCATCTCCCCAGCCCTGACTTTATCATACTTATGTGCCTGTCCACAGAGGCTCATTAAAATCATAAATGCTGCATCCTCTCATCCAGGCAGGCTCATGCTTCTGCCTGGAGGCCAGAGCTGTCCCTTTCTGTCCCTCTCTGAGGCACTGTCTTCCTATTCTCAGATAATATAATATATGTGTTGTTATTCATTCACTCAGGAGACATATCATAAGCTGTACGGGGTTGTGTGGGATGTAAGAGTGAATGAAACACCCCAGCTTCAATAAGCGACATGAACAACAACGGTTAAACCAGTCATTCATCTGCTACATCCCCACCCTGCACCTATAGTCACTGCCACAGTGGAATCAGACAGACAGAAACCAGTCATACTCTCTGTGTTACATACCCAGCACCCACCACCTTCCATGGGTATGAATACTATAAAGTTTATGTAACTGGGAAAACCATAAAATTTAGTGGAATTGGCCAGAGATAAGAGAGGAAGCAGCACTGAAGTAAACTTAACAGCTTTTTGTTTATGCTGAAACTTTTGGACAGAGAAGTGTTATTTAACATGTAAATTATTCATAACAACCAAGAAAACAAGATGAGGAGGAAAAGACTTGTCCCAAGTACCTAATACTCCCTAATTATAAAAATCAACAAAGACAGGAAAGGCTTCAATGGCATCCCGGCCTATGATGTGGAAGGAAGGAAAAAAAACCCAATCTATAAGCAGAATTAGTATTACGGTAACTGGTGGTCATATGTGTGAACACACATGTATGTGTATGCATGGGTGTTAGCATTTGTGCATGTGAATGTATGCATATGCATGTGTATGTGTGTGCGTGTTCATGCATGTGTTGGGCCACATGTAACTGCAAGAGTGTGGCATGGTGCGTATGGAGGTCAGAGGACAACCTTGGTAAAGAAGATACAGGAGGGCCACTGGGATGGTTACTGGGCTAATTCCAGATTCAGTAAGAGGCACCTGATATCCTGCTCTGGCTTTCATGGACACATAGGCACACACAGACAGGCAGGCAGGCAGACACACACACACACACACACACACACACGCACACGCACACGCACACGCACACGCACACGCACATGCACACACACACAAGTCACACACACATATACTACACATATTCAGCCCACACTGGTAAGTTAACTTAAAATAGTGCTGCAATAAACCAGTAAATTGAAACCAAACAATAGATACATCTATAAATGAACATATGGCATGAAAAACAGTCTCCAATTTAACCAGAGAGAGAACAAAATAAAAGCAATGACAACATATCAGCATGGAGAACAAAGGTGCCCTAAGATAGGTAATGGGCCCAGGTATTCCTCAACACAAATTCAACATGAAACAGAAATCACCCCCCAACTGAAACATGAGTCAACTGCCTGCTATAGAATGCAGACTTCCTTCATGTCGCTAAAACACCCTTGCCAAAAGCAACTTGGGGCGGAAAGGGGGTGCTTGGCTTACACATCTAATCCATAGTCCATCATGAGGGAAGTCATGGCAGGAAGTCAGGAACCCCGTGCCAAGGAGGAGGCTGCTTACTGACTCACTCCCAGCTCATGTTTACCACTTGCCTGCCCCTACAGACATGTCCAAAGGCCAACATGTCCGGGACAACTCTTCAATCAAGGCTCTCCTCTCAGAGGACTCTACCATGTCAAATTAACAAAGCCAACTAGAACACAATGAAGATGTAAAAAATAAAATATAAACATAAGCATAAAAAATTAAAGAGTGATACATATCTGTATATGAATCTATATAAATTATTACATAGCATTATAACATGACATACTTCTTCAATGGGAAAATAATAAATCTAGAGCCAACAAGATAGCTCAGTAGATAAAGGTGTTTATTAACCTGAGTTTAATATTGAGGACCACATAGTTAATAGTAGAAGAGGAAGAAGAAAGAAGAAAGAAGAAAGAAGAAGGAGAAGGAGAAGAAGAAGGAGAAGGTAGAGGAGGAGAAAGAGGAGAAGGAAAAAAAGGAGGAGGAGAAGGAGGAGAAAAAGGAGGAGAAGGAGAGGGAGGAGGAGAAGGAGGAAGAGAAGGAGGAGGAGAAGGAGAAGGAAAATACCTGATTCCTGAAAGCTATCATCTGATCTCTACACATGCACACACATCATGGCACATGGATATATACATATGTACTCATATACACACAATAAATAAATACATGAATACATGAATAAATAAATAGATGAATAGTATAACATCATTTTTCACTAAGTCTAACCTGCCAGTTCTCACTGACACCACTGCAAGTTCTCAGTGACATCACTGCCAGTCCTCAATGACATCATTGCCAGTTCTCAATGACATCACTTCCAGTTCATCACAGGATGCACAAGGCCTTTGAGAAACAAAGTGTAAATCAAGAGGACTATATCAAATACAACATCTTCAGATATAAAGCCAATTAGTTCTCACATGAAAATCTAGGTGGAATATACGTTCCAGGACCATCCTAGAAAACAAGAACACTGAAGGTCCCACCTCTCATGCAACCAGTCAGCTCACATGGGCATCCTAATCTGCCCACTTTGTCTTTTGTTTCCCTGGGTTTGGGGGTTCTATTTACTGACCTAGAATTTGAAGGTGGTAACAGCCAGCGGGAGAGTGCTGGGAGATTCTGTAAGAGAATCCATGTGCTCTAGGCTTCACAAGCTGTGGATGTAAAATGCCAGTGGCGCTTCTGTGATATTATGCCACTTGACTGTGGACTAGGTAAGATATCTACTTGAGGAGGCTCAGTTGGGCACAGCAGAAGGGTGGCTAAAAGAACAGTATACTTAGATGTGTATGAGAAAAGAGAATATCTTGAGATTACCAGATTTTCCTTTAATGCACGTGAAGGTGGTTGGTTTTTATGCAGAAGCTGGTCCATTAGAATAGGGGTCATGAAGAGGGGTTGGGGATGTGACTCAGCTGGTAGAGGGCATGTCTAATATAAGTGGTGCCCTGGGTTTAGTTCTCTGCACTGCACAAACCAGGAGTTTGAAGGTGAAGACAGGAGGATTAGAAGTTCAATGACATTCTCAATTATATAATGGAAGCCAACTTGGGATACAGCAGACTTTGTCCAAAAAATTAAAATAAAATAAAATAAAATAAAATAAAATAAAATAAAATAAAATAAAATAAAATAAAATAAAATAAAATAAAATAAATAAAATAAAATAAAATAAAATAAAATAAAAATCAAGGAAGGGAGAGAGGGAGGAACTAATCTGCAATTAATGGCAGCTAGTGACAAGAAGAAGAGGGAACTGGGCTCAACACTTTGCCAGATCCTACAGTGAGATCTACAAAGTCCTAAGGGAACTGAACCTAAGACAACACCCATTGACTAAACTCAAGTTTAACTTTTCAAGTTAAAAGCAAATGTGTTTCTTTTCTAATAGTTTCAGTGTGTCTGGTTTTATGTGGAGGTCCTTGATCCACTTGGAGTTGATCTTAGTACAAGGAGATAAGAGTGGGTTGATTCTCATTCTTCTGCATGTTGACCTCCAGTTGAACCAGCACCATTTGTTGAAAAGGCTATCTTTTTTCCACGGGATGTTTGTAGCTCGTTTATCAAAGATCAAGTGACCATAAGTCTGTGGGTTCATTTCTGGTCTTCAATGCTATTCCATTGATCTACTTGCCTGTCGCTGTACCAATACCATGCAGTTTTTAACACAATTGCTCTGTAGTACTGCTTGAGGTCAGGGATATTGATTCCCCCAGAAGTCCTTTTATTGTTGAGAATAGTTTTAGCTATCCTGGGTTTTTTGTTGCTCCAGATGAATATGAGAATTGCTCTTTCTAGATCTATGAAGAATTGAGTTGGGATTTTGATGGGGATTGCATTGAATCTGTAGATTGCTTTTGGCAAGATGGCCATTTTTACTATATTGATCCTGCCAATCCAAGAGCTAGAAATATTTTTCCATCTTCTGAGGTCCTCTTCGATTTCTTTCTTCAAGGACTTGAAGTTCCTGTCATATAGATCTTTCGCTTGTTTGGTTAGAGTCACGAACTTGGGAAGACCCTGGAGGACATGGGTACAGGGGGAAGTTCCTGAACAGAACACCAATAGCTTATGCTCTAAGATCAAGAATTGACAAATGGGACCTCATAAAATTACAAAGTTTCTGTAAGGCAAAGGACACTGTCAAAAGAACAAAACGACAACCAACAAATTGGGAAAAGATCTTCACCAACCCCACATCTGACAGAGGGCTAATATCCAATATATACAAAGAACTCAAGAAATTAGACCCCAAAGAACCAAATAACCCTATCAAAAAATGGGGTACAGAGCTAAACAAAGAATTTTCACCAGAAGAAATTTGGATGGCCGAGAAACACCTTAAGAGATGTTCAACATCATTAGTCATCAGGGAAATGCAAATCAAAACAACCCTGAGATTCCACCTCACACCAGTCAGAATGGCTAAGATTAAAAACTCAAGAGACAACAGGTGCTGGCGAGGATGTGGAGAAAGAGGAACACTCCTCCTCTGTTGGTGGGATTGCAAGATGGTGCAACCGCTCTGGAAATCAGTCTGGCGGTTCCTCAGAAAATTGGGCATGTCACTTCCAGAGGACCCTGGCATACCACTTCTGGGCATATACCCAGAGGATTCCCCTGCATACAATAAAGACACATGCTCCACTATGTTCATAGCAGCCTTGTTTATAATAGCCAGAAGTTGGAAGGAACCCAGATGTCCCTCAAAGGAGGACTGGATACAGAAAATGTGGTGTGTATATATATACAATGGAATACTACTCAGCAATTAAAAATAATGAATTCATGCAATTTGTAGGTAAATGGTTAGACCTGGAAAATATCATCCTAAGCAAGTTAACCCAATCACAACAGAATACACATGAAATGCAATCACTGATAAGTGGATATTAATGAGCCCAGAAGCCCTAAATACTCAAGGCACAATTAGCAAGTCAAATGATTCCCAAGAAGAAGAAAGGAGAGGACCCTGGATCTGAAAAGATTGGATCCAGTTTTGTAGAAGAGTACCAGAACAGAGAAATGGGGGAGGGGGGGCGGAGGGTGATTGGGGAATAGTTGAGGGGGAAAGGACTTATGGGACGTATGGTGGGGGGGGGACTGGGAAAGGGGAAAGCCTTTGGAATGTAAACAAAGAACATGGAATAAAAAAATGAAAGAAAAAAAAAGCAAATGGATTAGTCAGTGTCGCAGAGCTGTGATAAAATACCAAAGAAATCTTGCCTTAGAAGCAGCCAAGAGCTCTTTGGCCATTGGTTTCAAGGGCTTCATTCTACAGTGAGTTGACTCCTTTACTTGAAGCCTGCATCGAGGCAGAGCCCTACATCAGAGTGCGTTGTGGATCAAAGCTGCTCACCACACTGTGGCCAGGAAGCAGCAAGAGAGGGGAAGGGATCATCCCTCTGCCCCATGCTACTCAGTGATATCTCTACAAAGACCTAACTAACTCCTACCACTAAGTCCAACCTCTGCATGGTTTTACCATTTCCAAATAAGGCCATAGTGGGAAATAAGCTTTCAACACATGAGCTTTGAGGGGATCTTTAAGATCTAAACTATCATAAGAAGCATTTAACCACAGATGTCAAGGTACCATGTGAGGACTGTGGATGTATCTCAGTGGTAGAACATTTGCCTAGCATGCACTAGAACCTTCATTCAATCCCCAGTAATACACAGAGCATGGAGAGCATCATTGAACCTGCCATTATAAATAAGTGGCTTTACTCTACTGGGAAGATTTTACACATCTTCCCATCAAAATGTAATTATGTATGAGACTTAACCTCCAAGTAAACCCCATTCTTTTCTATTCAAGTAATATTGTTTCTCCAATTCATTTCTGCTCAGAAGGCTCCTGGAATATATAAAAATGGTATCTGTTAACTTATTAACAGACTGATAACATATCTCTAAGGCTTCAAATGGCTCCATATATTTTGGCCCCAAATAAATTGTCTCCCAATAATTTGTCTTCAAGATAATTTAAAGTACCAGCAGTTACATATAATTATTACGGTAATTACAATACCAAAACTTCCATGCAATATAAATCCCTCAAATAAAGACATGATTAAAGTGGTATATAAAAGGAATATTAATGTCTATAGCCATACTCCCTCCAGCATGCCTAATCTTATCTTAGAAAGCAATATTACAAGCCAGAGATGTGTCTCAGGGCAAAAAGCAATTGCTGTTCTTGCAGAGAACTCAAGTTTGGTTCTCAGGACCCACAGGCAGCTCATAACCACCTGTAACTCCAGTTCCAGAAGATCCAAGACACTCTTCTTGTCACCACATGTGCCAGGCTCTTGCACACATACAGACAGAAGACTTGCACAAATAAAATTTAAAATAAACAAAGAAATATTAATATTTCACAATTATTATAGTAGAATCATTATACTGAATGCAATAGAATAATATATGAAGCAGAAATGACACCAGAAACAAGGGTGTACACAGACTGGGTAAGATGCAAATGTATAAAAATAGGTTTATAAAGGTGAAAATGTAGGGCTGGAGTTCAGTGGTGGGTCTAGCATAGGACTGGAACTCAGTTCCCAGCACCCATCTGGGAGGCTCCATGCAATGTGTAACTCCAGTTCCAGGGGACCTGACCCGCTCTTTTGACCTCCACGAGCAACCGCATTCACATGCACATTCCCAGACACAGACCCATACATACATACAAAACTGAAAATAAGTTTTTAATTGTTTTTAAAGGAAAGTAATACATGCTCTGATTTATTCTAGGGCTTAGCTATAGAAATAATTGCATATTTTTAAAACTATGATGAAAATCCAAGATACAAAGTAAACAAACCAGTTGAGAAGCAATCACCTAAAACCCAGTGTTTTGGTATATTATTATATGGGCAAAATTCCAAAAATTTCTGTGATTAAAATGTTATATTTATGTATATATGTGCATATAACTAAGTACAGATGATTATAACTCCCTTAAAACTAAATGTGGTACATATAATTATACTTTAATAAAAAAAGTAAGTAAATAGAAGTAATATTTGAACTGTATGAAACAGGTTATTTTAATTCCAAAAGGTGTTCTCTCCTGAGAGGGAAAGTGTGACATCATTAAGAAGCTAAGGTTGAAATCCCCAACACGATTAATGATACTCATGATGCTTGTAGACAGGAACCTAGCATAACTACTCTGAGAGGCTCCACCCAACAGCCAATGAAAAGAGATACAGAGACTCACACCCAGACATTTTGATGGATCTTGGGAAGTCTTCCAGAAGAGTTGGGAGAAAGGAACCCTAAGAGGACAGGGACTCCATAGAAAGACCAGCAGAATCAAGTATTCTGAACCCTTCGCAGCTCCCAAAGACTGAGTTACCAGCTAAAGAGCAAGCTTGGCGTGGACCTAGGAGCCCTGTACATCCTAAGTAGCTGATGTGCAGTTGGCCTTCATGGGGGTCCCTGAAACAATGGGAGCAGGGCCTGTCCCTGAGCCTTCTGCCTACCTTCCTGCCTATGGATCCCATGCCACTAAATGGGCAGCCTTGTCTGGCCTCAGTGGGAGAGCATGTGCCTAGTCCTGCAACGACTTGATGTACAGGATGGGAGAGTGGAGAGGTAAGGCGGCTGACACCCAGAGGGGGCTTTCCCTTCTAAGGGGAATGGAAGGAGGACTTATTTGAGGGGGCGCTTGGAGAAGAGAAATAGCTGATATTGGGTTTTAAAGTGAATAAATAATTTTTTTTAAAAAAAAAAAAAGCTAAGGTTGAGCAGGAGACAGCTCAATGTTAGGCACCAGCACTGCTCTCGCAGAAGCCCTGGGTTCCATTCCCAGCACCCATGTTAGGTGACTCCCCACCACCTGTAATTCCAGCTCCAGAGCTTGTCTAATGCCCTCTTCGGGCCTCTGAGGTCACCTGCATACACATGTATAAATACACACATACACACACACACACACACACACACACACACACACACACACACAGATACACAGGCACATAATTAAATATAAAACAAACCTTGTCTTTAAAAAGATTGTTTGTTGTTTTCATACTACCAAGATTTCATTTTGGATAACATCATTTGGCTCTCATAAAAATGTCAGAATTCATGTTCCTCCACTCTTTACCTTCCCCCACTCAGCATTCCTGTTTGTTCCATTATTTCCACACTGTCAAGGTATCTAACATCTTTATTCTAATTCAGAGTTGCAGTTTCCAGTTACTTAGTCTTCATTCCATGTTTACTCTCAACAGCTGTCTCTCGGCTCTGCAACAGCTGTTTTACGGTTTTTGCTTTTATGAATAAATGTTTGGAATTGTTACCAACAGTGCTCACAAATGTGATTCTTTTCCATCCTACATACTGGCATTAATGAGATTGTGTATTTACCCAGTGGCCAACCTGGCTGTATTCTCAATTTGATCAGTTTCCTAATTCCACAGATGGCCCATCTAACCTCTACCCCACTGAACACATTGTCCAGCCCTTCAAACAGAGCACACCTTACTGTCATTGAGTTGATACAAGGACATGGTATGGGTATTAGACCTTGGAAGGAAAGAATGACTTCTAGTCCTATGCCTATCTCAATTACAACTCTGTGATTCAGTCCCTCCAATCATGGAGTCCTACTGCCTGTGGGTTTTTATAATACAAATCTCTCATTAGTGGAGTAGTGCATACCTGCAACCTCAACACTCAAGGGACAAGATGATTGGGAGCTCAAGGTTATTCACTGCTTTGTGGAGAGTTTGAGGTCAGCCTGATGTATGTGTAAATAAATAAATAGCTTATAGGGGAGAGTCACTTTGGGTAGAATAGACAGTGATAGGTTGCCCATACTCCAGAAGATGACTCACACCCATGAGTATATCGACAGTACCAGTTGGACTCTGGGAGTTACTTTTAAAAACATGGAGTTGGGAAGGGGACATGAGGGGCTATCTAGGAGGATATGGAGGGGAAGGGAGAGATATCATTAAAGTATAGTGTGTGTGTGTGTGTGTGTGTGTGTGTGTGTGTGTATGATTCTCAATAAAATAATAAAATTAATATATTTTAAAACAATAGATCTACAAGACATTTAAATAGCTTGGAAGTAGTTAATTTACCTCTGTATGATCCATGGAAATTCCCCATGCATATTAAGTTATGGCAAGCACTTTGATTAAGACTGAAGACACAACATGTCAAAATGACAGGATGTTACCAAGGCAATACCTAGAGGAAAATACTCAGCACCAAATATCCATATCAGAAATAGAGGCAAAACTCATCTTGGCCTCTGTCATTGGAACTAGGAAATAAAGACAAGGGCAGAAAACAATGAATAAAAATGAAGGAGACTAGAGTTGATGCTATAATAAAACCAATACAATTGATAACCCAATAGTCAGACCGATCAAAATAAAGACCAGACACAAAATGCACTTGAGGGCACATACCTAAAGTCCTAGAGCATTGGAGGTGTGACTTCCACAGCAAGGCCACTGTTCTACTTTCACTTTTGTGTCTGTGATGAAATATCCCAACAAAAAGCTGCTCAGAAGGGGTCAGTCTTACCGCACAGGCCAGGTCACAGTCTACCATAGCAGGAAAAATAAAGTCAGAAACTTAAAACAGCTGTGCTCATCACAGGCACAGTCAAGAGCAGACAGAAAGGAACACATGAACACTTAGTGCTCAGCTGGCCTCCACTCTTCAACAGTCTGAGGCCCACACTCAGGAAGTGATGTGACTGCCTTCAAGCTGGGCCATCCCACATCAACTAAGGCAGCCAAAACAATCTCCATAGACAAGCCCACTGGCCAACCTGCCTAGACAGTCCTGCCAGGAGGTATTCTAGATTGTGTGGAGTTGACTGTTGAAACTAACCATCACAGCTATATAGAGAGCCTTTTCCATCTCAGAATAAGTAAGTAAATAAATAAGAAGAGGGAAATAAAATAGAAACTGTACTTCAAAGGAAGTTTCAAGTTTAGATGGCTTCAACAAAATATTCTGTGGGAGGCTTGTTATATCAATTCCATACAAAGTCTTGGAAGAGCGAAGAGGAGGGGCATTCCCCTGTCACCTGTGAGGTCACCCTTACAGACATGTCAATACCAGGACACACAGGATGGAAAGCCTTATGGACAGAGACACAAAAAGTTCTACAAACTCTGGCAAGTCTAAGTCAATGACATGTAAATGGGATAATATAGCAACATGACTAAGCAGATGAACCCCACTTAATACTCTGCATGGTCTCTCATACGGGGTTCCCTAGTCTGTAGTGTGTATATGTGCATCCATGTGTGCAAGATGATGATGGTGGTAGTGGTGGTGGTGGTGGTTATATAAGCCCCAGTAATAAAATACACCCCACATATGTAACATGAAAGCAAAAGGAAGATAATGTTGAGGGTGGAGAAAGATATCAGTGAGTGGGAGCAGATGCACAGAACAGGTTAGGGCAGGGGAGGCGAATATGAGTAGAGGGTAAAAAGGAGTAATGAGGACAGATGGGTGGGCTAAAGGGTACATGGGACATGACAGAGAAAAAGAAATTCCAGGGAGGACACAAGGGAAGCCAGAAGTTGGAGGAGGATAATCCACTAAAGCACATCATTCAAATACGAGAATAATGCCCAACACCTTGGGTGCTGATTTATAAACTATGATCACAAATGCAGAACACACAAAGCTTGTGAAAATCACATTGAGCTGCACAGAGGCTGGGCTGAAAGTTGCTTCCTCTGCACTGTGCTTGCCGGGCCTATTTGACCTGGATGTTAGTATTTGTCAAAGTCCCCTTGTTGGCAGAAATTTTTCTCGAAGGAAGTCTTGAGCAAACACTAATGTCTGCGGAGGTTAGTGAGTGTGACACACACACAGAGAAATGTCCCATTATCAGGGGAGGACAGGACTCCAAATTAAACTGTCTTTCACTACAGAACTTTCTAGAACCTTTCACATGCAGAATATATTGTAACTCCATAAGGCTAAGATATAGATAGTGCTACCCACGAGTGAATCCCTCCTAGATTCTGGTCCTCAAGTCTTCTCTTGGGGAATGACCAGTCTTCAGGACACTCTTTTGCAAATTGTCTAGACTGTTCTAGCTATGTATTGGTCAATGATAAAGGACAGAGGCTTAAGGTAGATACAAAATAAGAAGACAGATCTGGGGAGAAAGCTCAGCAGGTAAAATGTTTATCTTGCAAGGGCAAGGAGCTGAGTTTGATCCTCAGAACATATGTCTTAAAAAACCAGGCCTTGTGGTGTCTGCCTATCATTCTAGCACTGGCAACCAGTATGCACTTTTCTGTTGATGGTAAACTGGCTGGTAACCCAAGATGGTGTACACAGGGCAGTTCCTGCCCTCATCTCAGGAGGAACCCATGGAGAAGGACTTGGGGATCCGGGACAGAAGGCTGAGCAGCCAGGTTGGTGGGGCATCTCACCCTCTTCTTGAGTCTGAATCAACTCTGAGCTGGGAGCTGGTGACAAGAAGGTCCTAGCACTCACTGGACAGCCAGCCTAGCCTACATGAAGGTTGCAGGCCAGTGACAGACCCTGTTTCATAAACCAAGTCGAACAGTTCCTTAGGTCTCCTTTGGCACACATACGCTGAGGGGGAATGTATGTTCTGTTCACCACACACATGACTATACACAGGCAACACATGCACACAAACACACACACACACAGGCATACACACACAGGCACACAGACTACAGAACCCATATGAGAGACCACGTAGAATATTAAGGGGGGTTCATCTGCTCAGTCATGTTGCTATATTATCCTATTTATATGTTATTGACTTAGACATGCCTGACTTTGTATGATTTTTTTGTATTCATGTTCATGAGGCATGCTGTTGGTTTCCAAGATGGCTAGACAACTCAGCAGGTGAAGACATCTGTAGCTGAGTATAAGGACCTGAATTGGAGCCCAGAAGGAAAGCAACATTCACAAGTTGTCCTCGGACTTACACACACACACACACACACACACACACACACACACAAATCAATGTAATAAATTTTAATCCCCAAGCCCCAAATAAACTGCTTTTGCTTCTTCTATTGTTTACTTATCCAATACATGAACATGAACAAACTCCCCAGCAGGTGACCCACCCTGTGCTGAACACAGATAATCAATCAATGACTAGCTGTGCTGCAAACAGAATGACAGACTGCTGAGAGACAAAGGGTGTCCATCAAGGGGACAGAGAGTCATAGAAGGGAGCTTGGGAACCACCTCTGTTAGGAGCGGTGACTCCACCCCCAACAGCTCCATCTCCAGGGTCACTGTTCATTACCATAACCCCCACTTTGAATACAGAGTTCACAGTCTGGGCACCTCCATCCATCTTTCTGCTGACATTTGGTATCACAAATCTTCCTTTCACCTCCCAAAAGGGTCTTGGTGGAACTGAAGTACCCATCCCCAGCCTCTCCCTGCCTCTGGCCTCTCCCACATTGTTCTTCTTTAAGAGTCCACAATAGCAAGCTGCACCACATGGCAGTAATGGGGTCTGACCTCCTCCTACAGGGGCTGGGGGCTCAGACCCTGGAGACAGGCCAGCTGGGAAGAAGGGACAAAGCAGGGGAAAAGAAAGGGCATGAATATTCAAGCATAGCCAGGGGTTCTGGGAGTCCCTGGTCCTGAAGGGAAGCACGACCACTCCCTCCCACTCCACGGAGGGAAGAGCAGACAGATGGCACCGAGCCCTTGCAATTCCCACTATCAACCAGAGAGAAGTTCAGAGCTCAGAGTTGATTCAGACTCAAGAAGAGGGTGAGACGCCCCACCAACCTGGCTGCCCAGCATCCTCTCCCCAGTCCCCAAGTCCTCCTCCAGGGGCCCCTCCAGAGATGAGAACTGGAAATGCCCTGTGTAAACCATCTTGGGTTATCAGCTAGTTTGCCATCAACAGAAAAATGCGTACCAAAAGAAGATATTTCCCCCCAAATACGTCTGCTATGTTATTGGTAAAAGGTCAGAGTTCATATCTAGCCATTGGAGACTCTATTTACCACGTGTCCCGGTAGGTGGACAGGAGCTTCAGCTAGGACGTTGAGGCAATGCTGAGGAGACGCACTCAAACTTGCAAAGCGAGTTACCAGATTTTCATGACAAACTTAACAGGGAGAATGGAAGGATATATTTTAAAACATAGCAAATCAAAACAACCCCTGCCTGTGGTGGGTTAAATGCCAGTTCTCAAAGCAAAGGCAGGACAGAGTTGGACATAAGTGGCAGCCCTCACTTTCTTTTAGAGACAGAGACTAACAGGTAAGATTTCGTATTGGTACAGCTGCCCTGAAGGAAGCCGTGAGTCGGGGCTTAGCGGGGTGGGCACCACCCCATCTCCCAGGTCAGCTCCACCAACCCTCGCCCCTGCTTTGATCTTTCTTTGCCATTTCACACCCTCTTGTCACTTTAACACCACAATCAAAATCTCTCTGCACCAATCTCCCTGGGCTGGCCATTCCTCTGATAACGTAGTTCTCTCTCAAGTATGACTGACCTCCCAAGGCTCTCTTTACCATGAGTCTCCATGGCCTTTATTAAGTTCACAGTGATGGCTTGTCAGGCATGGCGGCAACCTAGCGCAGACACCTAGCTGAGTCTCAGGGTTGGAGAAGAGGGTGATCACAGTGCCTAATCAAAGCTGACTTTGAAGACTCAATCTCCCCTACGTGCGGTATAGTTAAAGGTGATCTCTCCTGTCTACTCTGGCTGGCAGCCTGTGCAGAGAGCAGACTGCGTGTGGAAATTCAAGTCTTCACACGCTGATGCTCACACACAGCGAGAGGACTGCTTCTGCTTATACTGTGTTTCTTCACACTTACCCCTTCCACCTTGTTTATGGCCCTCGTGTTCCTGAGTCCCTGACACCCCTCCTCCCTGACAGCTTTGGCTGTGGCTTTCTACTTCTGTGATCATTACTAACCCAGACATGTGCCTGTCTTGAACAGGTGACTTCGGGGCTAGGGAAAATAACTCAGCCAGTAAAGTCTTTGCCTTCCAAACATGAGGAGCTGAATTCAGGGCCCAGAGCCTGACTAAGAAAGCCAGGTGCAGTAGAATGAACGTGTAAATGCCAGTGCCAAGAGATGGAGAGAGAGATGGAAAGAAAGCCAGAGCTTGCTGGCCAACTACCCTGGCATACTTGGGAAGGCCCAGGCCAATGAAAATCCTTGTCTCAAACAACTAGAAAGGTGTGGGATGGCAGCCAAGTTATCCATGGACAGGTGGATATCTCTCTCTCTCTCTCTCTCTCTCTCTCTCTCTCTCTCTCTCTCTCTCTCAATAAAAGGGGTGAGGCCTCTGTGTGCACCCTACTTCTGCAGTTACCTCACAGGAAGCACAAGATGCACCTCACCTCTCCCTCTATGCAGGAGAGGAGCATCATGAAGCCCTCAGTTGGCCCCTAGCCCTGAGGTACTGTGCTCCTCCACACAGCCTCATTAGTAGCTCATTGTTGCAGCAGCAGCTCCCACCACCTGGGCTCAGATCTGCCTCTTTGTGTGACACAGGCCTGGTTTGACCTCAACAGGACTCAGTATCCTCCTCAGGAAAGGCTCACCAAAGGTCCTCTTCTCACAGAGGTCGTGAGGTAGTGAGAAGCCAATACCGTGCTAACGTAAGGGAGCTGAGTCATCAGGCCCCCAAGCCCTCAGGCCTCCAGGTTCCCTGAGCAACTCCCCTGAGTCTCTTGTCAGCTCTGTGGGCAATCCCATTTGTCAAGTGAACGAGCATCCAGCGTCACTGAGAATCAATCACTTGCCCAGACAGTGACTGGGTTTTGACATGTTCTGGCCTTTCATAGCACTAGAGTCAGGCACGCTGCTGTCCCAGGGAAGAAACTCATCCTATTGCCTGAGACAGTCAGGAGGGCAGTGTTAACAGTGGGCGGGCCAACCCTACTACCAATAGCTGAGGATCCAGTGGCCTCATGCCGCTAATCACAGTCAGAACCTAGGACAGCTCGCTATGGCCTAAGTGCTATTATCCACCGAAGACCTTGCAGCCTTACCTCATGACTGGCATAGATGAATGAGTGGACAGGTTTGGGGGAGAAGGGACATGTCTCTGACCTCAAAATCAGACACTTTACAGAGCTCCACACGGGTATGCCATGCTGGTGACACCGGGAACAATCTCTGCCCATGGGCATTGCTGGATTTTTGTCAATTTCACAAGTGGAACTGACTTGTGCCCCCATCAGGTGACAAAGAGATATGATGTGATTCACACAGGGCACAAACTGTTCAGGGATAAGAGGGAGACCCCACAGTCTGAAGTCTGCTTAGATCCTAGCCTTTTCTTTCCCCAGCCCCCAAACATAAAGGATCCAGATGTCATCCCAAGCCTTCTGCCCAGAATACCTCAGAGTCTCTATGGTGACTGAAAAATACCATAATAATTGAGGATCCTGGAGGTCACCCATTGTGACAGCTACAGTCCTTGCCTGGGTCCCGACCACTTTCCCCTTCTAAATGGTCCCAAGTCTATGGGCATAAAGGCTCCATCTACCCAGCTATCACCCGCCTCCTCCGGGAAGAAACGGGGTTGAAAGGCTGCAGATGCGGCGTACCAGCTGTCCATCTTCCAACAGGTCACCCGCCCACTCTGTTCTTCTTTCCTCCGCCCCTGGCAGGAGCTGTAGCAGAGCCTTGGCCTCAGCCGCATCTGCACTGCGCCTTGCTTTTTTTTTTCCCTCCCCCGCCCAACCCATGCATCCGCAATCCCACAGTTTTCCACCAGGGCAAAGCACGCTTCTTAAGCTTGGTGCGGGGGACACAGAGACAGCGGGTGAGGTTGAGAATGCATCAGTGAGGGGTTCGACATGCCGTTGGGTGTCCACCCACAGGCCAGCAACCTCTATCAGCTTCAGTCCTGCAGCCCTGCAGTGCACAGGTTCCTGTATATACCCACCCTACAGCCCTGAGCAAAATGAGTTGAAACCCAGCACTCTTCTACCCACGGCTACTGGGCTCTCACCAACAACACTGGGTTGGACAAGGATTAGTGTTGCAGGAAACCCAGGGTTACAGAGAGAAAGTGACCAGATACAGGGAGGGTATGCGTAGCTCAGGACCAGTCGCCAGAGCAAATTGGCTCAGCTGGAGATCTGACGTCAACTTCAGCCTCTCTGCTCTGCGCAAACTCGCAACAATCAATCATGCCTTCTCCTTCTGCCCTAGGACTTGATGTTCACATACTGCCGTCCTCTGCCTGCAGCAAAGAGAGCTTTTGGAAAAGGCATTTTCACAGCTGCCGCTTAGCCCTGGCCAGCCACTCTTTTCTCTACTACAAAGAAGTCTGGACTCATCTCAGTGTGGACACTAAGCCAGTCATTCAGTGAAGTCATGGAATTGGAGAGTCTGGAGACCGGGGTTGGGAAGTCGGGGTTGGGAGGTAGGGATTGGGGGGGCGGGAACAACCCCAAAGGTCCCTGGGAGATTGGAGAAGATATTCTTCCCTTCTCAGCCTCCTCCCTCAGTGGGTGTGATAAGAATTGACAGCTATCTCAGTGGGCTGCTCTCTTAAAGGAGAGTTTGCACAAGACACAACGACAGGAGAGCTGAACTTTAAACGACCCATACCTCAGTTTAAAGTCCATCTCTATGGCCTCAAGAAAGCTTTCCCTCCTCTCCTAAGGCTCAGTCTGTTTATCAGTATTATGAGAGTAATTAAATTTTAAATACTTCACAGACTTGAAGGAGGGAAAAAGGCTGAATTATGCTGTGATCAGCTTATGTGGGCTAAAGACAAGCTCTAATAGTTATAAGCTGTTGATCCGGGAAAAGTCACTTAACCTCTCTGAGCCTCCATTTTTATCCTCTGTAGAATGCTGACAGTAACAGGGCTTCCTGTGATTGGCAGTGGCGAGGAGTCAGTCAATTGCCACACATGGCTTCAAACTGCCTGGGTGACGGCTAAGGAATGACAGCACAGAGGGTGTGGGGCACATAAGCCTCTCTCACACAGGTGAAGAGATGGTGTGCACCTGCCCATCCCAAGCACTCTTGCCATGGGCTTTCCTATAGGACGAGGATTGGTTTGGAGACTCACTAGGTCACTGTCTATGCTACCATTTCCCTTTCTAGGTGCCCAGCCTAGTGGATTTGATCCAGGTTGTCAGGCTGGAGTTCTCAGTTCCACTCAGCATCCATGTGTTCTCCTCTCTCTGGATCACATTTGTTTCTTGCATAAAGGACTAGGTAGGGAATGGATGGAATTCTCATGGTAAGCCATGAAGAAGAGCTTCTCATAATTGTTGAGAAGTAGGTCTTTCAGCCAGTAGCTCGGTCAGGGCAACTGCTCACGTTAGTAAGAAGGTGCTAGCATGATTAGACAAACTGTAGAGCCATGCGAGTGCAGCCATCCTTTTCTCTCAGTCTGTTTCCTTCCCTCGGCTCCGAGCACACTGGGCATGTGACTGAGCACACCTACTTCATCCTAAGCATCACTCCAACCATCGCTCACTGCAAATCCCAACTATGTGTTGTTTCCAACTATCACACAATGAAGTCATAGACGCTACCAGAAAGGGGAGGGGTAAATGCTAGAGTGCTTGCTTAGCACCCTCAGAGCTCCGGGTCCAACCCAACACTTCATAAATCAGATGTGGTGATACACACCTTTAATCCCAATGCTTGGGAGGTGGAGTCAGAAGAGTCATAAATCCAAGGTCATCGTTGGCTACATAGCAAGTTTAAAGCCAGACTGGGCTGCATGAGACACTATCAAACAATAAAAGCAGACCATACTAGAGGTCTGACAACACTAGAAGATAGACATTATCAAAATGACCATTGCATATTGAGCACTTCCTTGTGACTCAGGCTATTCTGAGTGCTATGAATCAGAGCCAATACTGGCTAATGTTGGCTGCATGCTAATGTCCATTACTGCAGGAAATCCTTCCCATGTGTAGCTCAGCTCCTTCTTACTGGCCAGATGGTCCTGGCCTTAACCTGGGGGAAGCTGCTGGAGTAGCTGGCCCTCATATAGGTCTGTCTGCGGCTGATGCTGTGCAGGCAGTCAGAAATGTTCTGCAGTGCCGGGCGGTGATGGCATACGCCTGTAATCCCAGCACTTGGGAGGCAGAGGCAGGCAGATTTCTGAGTTCAAGGCCAGCCTGGTCTACAGAGTGTGTTCCAGGACAGCCAGGGCTACACAGAGAAACCCTGTCTCGAAAAAACCAAAAAAAAAAAAAAATAAAGAAGAAATGTTCTGCAGATACAGCTTTCCCAATGTCCATGTGAGATCCACAGGCAACACAGCCACACTCCCTGCAGCCCCCACATGTGGAGCCAGACCACCACTCTCCTTCTTAGCATGTGTCTTACATCCAGAGAGATTCATGATAACTTTCTCAGGTCCTTGCTGGATGAATATAGGCAAAAATCTCAGTTGTTAATGAAGTGTTCCCAGATGCCCCAATGTGTTGGTTCCATAGAGGTAAAAGAAACTGAATGTAATGGCACTTCTCAAGGAACTTGGTGAAAGACACCCATGGTACATGTGTCAAAAAAAAGCAAGAGAAGAAGCCAAGCTGGCAGACCGGGGGCAAGCAGCTCTTTTGAGCTTCTCAACATCTCAGAAGCCAACCTGCCAGAAAATAGCATCGCAGCGAGGTGAGGGGTGCAGGGATGCTCGATGCTCAGCCCTGGTGGGTACACAGAGAAATGAAGTGGAGAAGTAACAGAAAGGCAAAGAAAAAGGTGCACCGTGAGCAAAACTGGCACAGAAACAAATGAGAACAGGAGGCAGGTTGGATTCATCTGATGTGAGACTTCGTGTTGGGCTGGGAAGTGAGAACAGTTCTGTTTTCGTATAAATGTCTGCTACAATAACCATTAGGAGAAGGGTGCCCCAGAGTTTGCTGCCTTGGAGACAAAAGTCCTTGCATTTTCCTTTCCCTGGAACTCATGAATATTGCCAGGCTGCCCTGGGCCATACCTTTCTCAAGGTCCAGTGTGGTCCCAGCCCTAAAGCTGCTCTAGGAAGCCCACTGAAAGTACATGCAGGAAGCCTCAGGCTGGATGCGCAGAAAGCAGGGTGGGTGTCTTTGAGGCCAGCTGAAGGACAAACAAAGAGAGCCAGCAGGTGATCCTATGCAAAGACACAACAGCAAACCATAGTCATGGATGATGGGAATCACAGGGCCTGCTGTGGGAGCCCCACCCTCACCTGGGCTCCAAGGAGCCTGAGAAGCAAACACAGCATCAAGACTGGCCAAGCTTGCAAGGATATCAAGATAAAGGGAGGAGTTGAAGCACGTAGAACAGAGGAGGAGAGGGTAGAGGCTTTCCCTGAGACTTCGTGTTCTTCAAGAGCACAGAGCAAAGATAACACAGAAAGAAGACCCAGCGGCCTTTCAATGAACATGCCTACACAACCACAACAGAAACAAGACTTCAATTTGATCTGCTGATTGGTTGATTGAGCCATTTGTGCACATGTGTGCATGTTCTGTTTTTCCTTTACTTGTATATTCTTTTTCATTGCTTCCTTTATTCTTTCTCTTTTCTAATGTTAAAGTTATCTTATTCTCTCTCTATATGTGTGTGTATATGTGTGAGTATGCATGTGTGTGTGTATATATATATATATATATATATATATATATATATATACTTACACATACGAATACACATACATAAACATGGAAGGAGAGTGTGAGTGTGTTTCCTTTTCATTCCCCTTCTCTGCAATTATGGCCTCATTTTCACATTTTCCTGCTTTTCTTTCCTTTCAATGTTAGGATGTTCTAACTCTTTTCTTGATCTCCATTTCTCATTTTATTCTCTATTCTTCCCCCATTCTTTTCTCATCAATGTAACAGAGTGAAACTAGAAACCAGCAGGATAAACTACAGGTAGTATGCAAATATATAAAGGTTGGATTGAATGACTAGGATTTGACTGAAATAATCAATGGGAAAATTTTAAATTTCTTAGCATTAGATGAACATGGAAAATATATCAGAATTATATATGGAAACATATCATGGGGCTGAGGCAGGAGGAGTATGAGCTCAGAGCAAAAACTGGTTACATAATGACTTTGGGGCCAGTCAGAACTACACAGTCAGATAATGACTCAAAAATAAAAGGAAAGAAAAATACTAAGGTTTCAAAGGAGAACAATGAAATTCAGAAGCTCATTAAGGATTATACTCAAGAGGAAATGAATAAACTTCTAATTATATATGACACCAAGAAGCTAAAACAACCTAAATAAATGGATATACATAATGAGATTGACAGTAATAAAGTTCTCCTAACACAAAAATCCCAAACTAGGTGGATTCATTGACAAACAGTGATATATATGTATATATAATTGATGTACCTTACATTACTACATAACATAAGAGGGAAGGAGTCCTTCCAGAGTCACTCTGTGAAGCCAGAATTACCCTACTATTAAAACCAGATTAAGGCATAATCATAAAGAAATCTTCAGAAAAGTATCTTTGATAAACATAGGCACAAAAAAATCAAGAAAATACTTGCAACTTTAATTCAACAATGCAGGAAGATAATATATCATCATCAAAATAATATAAGAATGGCTTAACACATACAAATAAATAAATTCAATGAATCACTTAAGTACAGCAAAGGGGGTGCTGGTTATAATGGTGCATACCTTTAATCCCAGCAAATGGGAGGCAGAGACAGGTGGATCTCTGTGAGTAGAGATCATTCTGTTCTACAAATCAAATCCTAGGCTAGCAAGAGATACAAAATAAGACCATCCCTCCAAAAAAAGAAATGAAATGAAAGAGAAGAAGAGGAGGAAGAGGAGGAGAAGGAGGAAAATCTTACAACCAAGAGGGGAAATTTTGCATGATCATCTCAATAAATGTGGAAAGATCCTTTGACAAAGTCCAACATCTCTTCATGATAAAAGCCCTGGATAAAGCATTATAAAGCATTCTTCATAATAATAAAGATTACATACAACAAACCCACCATCCTTATCACAGAATGGAGGAAAAGTAAAGTTTCTTCTCTAAAATCAGAAATGAAAAAAAGGGTTCTCTAATCTTAGCACTCTGGATCTGAGTTATCAAGCAACAAGTCAAATGGCCATTGACTGGATGTCTCAATTGTTGGTAAATGGAAGGAAGTGACTCACCCAAGTCACCCATTGACTTTTACAGGTGCTCTGTGGCAGAGAGAGACAGAGACAGAGACAGAGAGACAGAGAGAGAATATAGATATATGATATATGTACATGATATACAAGGAATAGAATACAAGCAGGAAAAGAAGAAATCAAATTTTCTCTATTGCAGATGATATGATCCTATCTTAGAGTTCTTAAAAGACTCTAAAGTCTCATTGATAGATGGGTGAATAGATAGATAGATAGATAGATAGATAGATAGATAGATAGATAATCAGTAACTTTTCTATTGCTGTGATAAGTTACCATAACCAAGATGACGTAGAAGTAAGAGTTTATTGGGGCTTGCAACTTCAGAGGGTTAGAGTCTATGACCATCCCCATGGAAAATGGCAGCAGACAGATAGGCCTGGTGCTGAAACAGTAACAAAGCGCTCACATCCCAGTTTATAAACAGGAAGAAAAGAGTGCACTGGGAATGGCAGGAAGCTTCTGAATTCTCAAAGTTCTCCCCCATGACACAGCTCCTCCAACAAGATCACACCTCCTAATCCTTCCCAAACAGTTCCATCAACCGGCAAATAGGCCTATGGTCCATTTGTCACTCAAATCACCATAGATGAGTAAATAAATAAGTAGGTACATAATAGATAATAGAGCCAAAAAACAAGAATAAAACACGAGATTTTTCAGAAAAACAGATGGAACTGAACTCACTGGATTAAACAAAATAAGGAAGACTCACAAAGAAAAGTGTCACATGTTTAATGTCTAATCCTGTGTGTAGAATCTGGAGAAAAAAGCAACATGAATATAGAAGGAAGAATATCAAGGAAGAGAGAGGATCACTGAGATGAGTAAGGGAAGAGAGACACAGGTGGGGTGAGGTTAATCAGAATATGTTACAAGAGTGCATGTAAGAATAAGAAAAAAAACATGTTAACAACTGATACACTGATAAAAAAATTTTATTCAAGTGAAGCTGCATATCATCACCCACATGCAAGTCAAGCACTCAGGAGGAAGAAACAAGACTATAAGCTTTATATAGGAGGTCCAGTCAGGACAGCATGGTAAATTCCTATTTAAAATACAAAAAATAAACAAACAAACAACACCAAAAAACATTTAAAACATGAAGTAGAACAGGGCATGGTGGCACAAGACTGTAATCTCAATGTTTGGGAGGTAGAGGCATGTGATCTCTGAGAGTTCAAGGCTAACCTTCTGTATAAGAGTTCCAGGACAGCCAGGGCTATTTCACAGAGCATCATGTCTTAAAAAAAAAAAAAAAAAAAAAAAAAGCTTTGGAGATATATGTGTATACCAGCCCCTTATGTCAACTCTCCACTAAACTAGTCAGAGTCAAAAGGAAAACACACATTTTTAAAACATTCATAATAAAGAAAAAGAAATGGATCTCCCAGGAATATTTGTTCATCATAAAGCAAGTGGCGTTGTAGAGGAAATCTTGCAGACCCTGTCCTAAGATACCTCAGGGCTTCTCAGAAGTCCTGCTGACAGCCAGCTGTGCTCAGCCGTGGCAGCAGCCCATGCAGCAGCCAGCTCTGCCATTCATGTCTCCTCCAGAGGGAACACAGGGTTTGCAAGCACATGCTGCATGACACTTGATAAGTGGCTAAGTCAGTGGACAAACACTGGTCCACACACTCTCATACCCCAATTTCTGGTGCCCTATCTCTGCATCCTTTGAGAGACAGTGACTATATACATGAAATAGAGGGCGGGAAGTGTAGATGTGTATCATGCAACATGTCCTCATCTATCAAAGTGTTCAACTGTATAACAGTCTATTAACAGTCATTTATCATCATCTATCATGTAATTATCATCTATATACCTACCTATCATATTATCTACCTATCACTTATTCATAATCTATCTTTATCTGTCTACCTATCATCTATTTAACATCTATCTATCACCTCTCTCAACAATATATCTTTATCTATATATGTATGTATATATCATCAATCTATTATCTATCTATCATGTATCCATCTACCTATCATCTATTTGCCATCATCTACCTATCTCTCATCTCTCCATTATTTATCTATCATGTATATTATATCCATATCTCTATTCCTAATTTATCTATCCACCATCTATATTTCTCTCATCTATTTATCTATCTATAATACTACATCCATCCATTATTGATCAGTCTATCCATTATATATCCACCCATTGACTAACATCTTCCTACTTAACCTCATCTGTCCATCATCTATTTAGCTCTACATGATAATTTCCAACATGTATGTTTGAAATTGAATCTTACATGTGTTCTATAAAATCAAAGTATGACACAGCAGAGCAACTGAGGTAGAATGTGAACTCAGCACCTGGAGCACAAAAACCAGAGCATTTCTACTCCAGCACTATTAGCCACCTTGCTAGAGAATATCCCATGCACTGTGACCTGCTTTAACAATATCCCTGCCCATTAGACACCAGAGCCCTAATCCCACCTATAAATCCCACCTATAAATAATACTAGAAATGTCTCCAGACTTTCACAAAAGTTCCCTCAAGTGGGAAATCATCTTCATCTGTGAACCACTGTCAGATCCAAGTTCTTACAAACATAAAGATCATAGGGTGAGCTGTCCACACCACCCTGCCTTCTGGTTGGAAGCTTGACACAGCATATACAAATGCAAGGGAAACAGGCATGCTCAAACATGGGAGTGACAGTTTGCAAGAACTGAAAGTTCTGTAGTATGTCTAGATTGGGCTCTGGGTGAGAGGTACTAAGAAATGAGAAAAAGGGGGGTGCATACCATGAAGGTACCAGAAATGATCTACTATGGAATGGAAAAGACACTTCAGAAAACCATTTGTCCTATCAACAAAGAGCCGTAACACCTAACACCATGGAAAGAACAGGTGGCAGTAGGACTGGTGGCCAGTAAAAGACAAACTAAGAACAATAAGATGAGGCAGACCAAAAATAGCCTACTTACAAAAGGAAACTAAACCAAGTAAGCTGCCCAATGTTGAAACAAACCTAAAAATATAACAACAGAACCAAGACACATGAAAAACAGAGTCAGTGCAGAGATCACCGTGATGTGAGGCTCTACCAGACTCAGAAAGAAGGAAGGAAACACGTGGGAGAAACAGGAAGAAAATGAAAAACAGAGTGAGAGATATTTAGCATTTCTGAAAACACAGATTACTGGGGAAAAAAACAGAGGGTCTGAGGAAATGCACAGTCATCAAGGGATTGCCACACACAAAAGCCTGAGGACCTGAAACCAGATCCCATGCACCTACAATCCCTGTGCAGGGAGACTGAATAAGGTGCATAACAAGCACAGATGAGTCCCAAAAGCCAGTCAGGCCAAAACAGCAAGAACATTGTCTCAAAAACTAAAAAGCAATGGGCAGAAACACCTGACATCAAATCCTGACCTCCTTTGGTCCTGTGAAGGCTCCCTAGATGCCCCAGCATAGGGAAATTGAGGGAGGGTAGGTTGGAGTGGGTTGGGTGGAGGAACATCCTTATAGAAGCAGGGGGAGGGAGGATAGGTTAGGGGTTTCCTTGGGGGGGGGAAGTGGGGAAAAAGGAATAATGTTTGAAACGTAAATAAAGAATATATTCAATGAAAAAAATCCTGACCTCTATACATGTATGACCCCTTGTACCCACACAATAACACACACACACACACACACACACACACACACACGTCTTGACAATATGTCAAAAGGAAAAACAAAAAACAAAAATCAGAGACAAAAGGAAGACCATAGAGACGGATTGATAGAATGAAGAGGTTGACAGCAAGCATGGAAACTGAGCAGAGTGGAGAAGACTCTCAAGGGTCAGACCTGTATAAAACATGAAAAGTATTGACAGAGATTATTAAAGTTATTGCCTTAATGTAAATTTAGATCCAACGCATGGTCAGATTAAGCAAGGCTGAGATGCCTGCCGAAGATTAGAAGGCTGCTTCAACTAAATATTTTAGGTTGAATGTGATCTTGCTATTGACTGAAAAAGGCACAGACATAGATAAGATGTGTCTCTTTAAAACACTTAAAGCATTCACAGACAGAACATAACTTTTCAAAACACCAGGGCAAAATAGCACGTGCTTCATAAAACACAGAAAATAATAAAAGGAGGAAGCATGAAGTCATATAAAGTTTAAAAAGACTAAATTGTAGACATTAAAAATAAGTACAAATGAGTTTAGCAATTGTTTTACATGAGCAGACGGGCTTTCGAAGTGAGTAACTGTTCCCCACACACATAAATTCCACTCCATTGAAAGGAAATCTCTCTGAAAAAAAGTAATATGCACCGCAAGAAAGGCTTAAAAATTAATGGAAAACGATGCTACGACAGACTATTTTAACGGTGAAAAATCTGATTCACGGTGGTAATTTGAGAAGAATAGAACTCAAAGTTCAGGGCAAAGGGAAGAATAGTTGTGTTATAAACTATTCAGTACATTGCGGGCTCTTGTTAGTGTACCAACCAAGACATTTCTTTAACATTGGTGTGACATTATCTAGATATTGAGAAAATCATGGAATAAGATAATGATACCTACAATCTTGATTAGAAATATTGAAAATAATATGAGGGGCCAGAGAGATGGCTCAGTGCTCAAGAGCACTTGCTGCTCCTGCAGAAGAGCATGGTTCAAATAACAGCACTCACATCTGGAGACACGACTGGAGACTACTCCAGCCCCAAGGGATCCCATGCCTTCTGGCCTACAAGGAAGGCATTTATCTGTCCACACATGCACACACTCCAAGACGTCTATCTGTACACACGTACATGCTCCAAGGCATCTATCTGCACACACATGCACACATTCACACAGCAAATGCACATAAATAAAAGAAACATGTTTTTAAATTAAGGTAAGAAGAAACTGGTTCTTTGTGACACAAATATGGCTTTCTTCTAAGTAGCCTTAGGAATCATAAAAGCCAATCATGTTTGAGGCCCGAGTGAATATCTTGGTAAGGTCTTAAATATGGCAGTGCCTTTTCAGGGCCGGGAGCAGTAACATTCAAAATTAGACTTGCAAGTTTTAAACCCCAGAATCTTAGAAATTACTAACATTCTTTCAAATCATTGTTGGGTAAAAAATAGCAATCAAACTTATTATCCCAGATTCTTTAAAAGATAATATAATTTGAGAGTACTACATATCAAAACTCATAAAAGGCAATCATAACTGTGCAATATTAAAATCAATAACTTCCCCTGTGCTCTTATCCAAGAATGCTGGGGAATGTGGAGGAAGCACTGAAGACAAGATTTTAGGGGGAAAAAGAAAAGAAAACTGAAGTAAGCCAGCCAGACTGACCGATCCAGAGGCAAAGCTTAATGAGTGTAATTGATAAAGTATCTAAGGTGGCCACTATTTTTATTTTATGCTTATTTATTTCATTTTATGTGTGTGGATGTTTTGCCTGCATGTACATTTGTCTGTGAACCACATGTGTGCCTGGTGTCTGCAGAGGTCAGAAGAGGGAGTCTCATTCCCTGCAACTGGAGTCAGGGACCCACCATGTGGGTGCTGGGAACCGAACCTGGGTCCTCTAAAAGAGCAACAAGTGCTATCAACTGCTGAGCCATCTCTTCAATCCATAGAATTGCTCATTTTTTAATGTTTTAGGGGTTAGCAAGATGGGTCAGCTTATAAAGATGCTTGCTGCTAAGTATGAAGTCCTGAGCTTAATATTCGGAGACCACATGGTAGAAGAGAACTGACCCCCTCCAAGTTGACCTCTGCCCTTTGAACATTCACTGTGGCACATGCATGGGTGCACACACAGAAAAACATAAATGAATGTGAAAAAAAACTTGTTTTAACTTCCAAGACAGCTAAGAGAGAGCCATATCTAATAAAAGCTATTAGAAATGAGAATCTTTCTATTTTAGTACGAAGAACACTGTGTACAGCTCAAGGCTAATAGCATTTGAGAAATCCCATTGAAATCGATTATCTTCTAGGAAAAGATAAATTAACAAAATTTCCTCATGCTGACATAGGGCACTTGACTCTCTGAAGAACCCAGAAAGGTATTCATAGAAAAATCTCAGCCATCTTGTTCCATGTGCCAAAACTTAATTTTCCGTGTGTTAAAGAATTACCTTTTTAAAACGCAGTTATTAAAAGAAATAAAATCAAATGTATATAAATGTTTAATTTGGGCCTTTAAAATCTCTCATACATAGAAATCAGTTGCAGCATCTTCAAAGGAAAAACATCTACAGATCTGAGTATAGCGAGGCACAAACATCTTCAGTGAGAAATTGGAAAAGGTGATGGCAACACCCAAGACAAGAAAAGTTATAACCTTAACATAACCAATAAAAAGTAGTCATTGACACTCTTACAGTTTAAATGAGAATTGCCCCTACAGGTAGTGCTATTCGGGAAGGTTGTCGAATCATCAGGAAGTAGAGCCTTGCTGGAGGAAGTACATGGCTGGGGATGGACACTGGGTTTACAGCCTCAGTTCACTTCCTGTTCTATCTTGCTGCTTCCTGTATATGGATACAAAGTAATCTACCAGCTTCTGAGTGTTGCCACGCCTGCCTGGTCATTGTGAACTCTTCTGACCCATAAACCAAAACAGTCTTTCCTTCTTTTGGCAGGATACTCTATGTCTAACAGAAAATTAACTAATACAAACTCTAAAGTATATGATCAAGATTAGGGAAAATAGCCCAACACGGGGCCATGCACTGTGTTCACAGCACCTAAAGGACAGAATCATGGAATGCTGTTAGTTCAAGGCCTACTTGGCCTTCAGAGTGAGGCCCTACACAAATAGATTCAAAGGAAAATGAGATGCATCTGTTCCTACTGAAATAGTCTTTTGGATGAGAGTCCTCTGTTTCAATGAAAAGAAAGGGAGAATTGATGCCGTTTGCTGAAAGAAACACAAAAGTCAGCTTTTGTTATGTTTGTGTTTGCCTGATGGTATTCAGTATTGAACCTATGACCTTACGAACTCTTGCCAAATGTTCTACCACTAAGCAACATTCTCAGGCAGAATGTTGTGTGATTTTTGTTTAGTGCCTCAATTTGGCCATTTACATCAAGAACTTCAGAGTATTCACTCTTTTTTTTTTTTACATTTATTTATGGGGGAAGGGCAGGTCAGAGAACAACTTGTGGGAGTTATCACTCTCCTATCATGTAGGTTCCAGGGATTGAAATCAAGTCATCAGCCTTAGTGGCAAGCAACTTCACACACTTGGCCATCTCACTGACTCCTGAAAGTATGCATATACTTTAACCAGGTGTTTCTACCTGCAGGAATTTATCCTAATGAAATTAGGACATAGAACTCTCTAGATGACTGTTAGTTCCAGCATCTACTGCATAACTTTTTTATACAAAGAATCTTCAATGTCAGGGGAAAATATCATTAAATCCCAAAGGCTTAAGGCCCAGTTTTAAAGAAAGAGTATCTCAAGCTGTCCCCATTTTCCAGCATATTAACACACCTGCACCCCTGAACCTCGCCTCACCGCTTCCAAACCAATCTAAGAGCAGAATGGAAGCTGGGGATGTGCTGTGCACACATAGTCCACCCACGAAGTGGAAATGAAGGCTGAAATCATTCGCCGAAAAAGTACCAGATCACCAAAAGCCTCGTTCAGATTCAATGCAATCTCCACCACAATTTCAATTATATTCTTTATAGAAAAAGCAAAGCAATCCTAAATATAGAAGCACAAAGAAGCCTAGATTGCCAAAGCTATCCTAAGCCAGACATACATGAATTCACATGCTCATGTATAGACACAATCAATCTATAAATAAGAATAATTTTAAAATGATCATTAAGTCCAAAAAATGAGGACAACCTCCAGACCAATGATCTCAAAGCTGTTCAATATTTTAAAACATGGTCTGCTATGTATCCCAGGCTGGTCTCAAACTCTGGATCCCCTGCCTCAGCCTCCAGCTGGGGTTACAGATTCAAGTCATCATGCCTAGTGCACCATTGCTGGCCCAGATTCCCCGGAGCAGAGAATGAGAGTCCTGCTCTTAGAGACAAAGGTCTGCACATGATAGACAGTTAAGTCCAGGACGGGTACCTGTGAGGACTGTAGCTCGGTGGGAGAAGACATGAGCAGTCCCATGGTTGAAGAGGTAGAGCAAACAGCCCCTATAATAGGGACAGTGGTCACACAGAGTCAGTCCAAGAACACCTGCTAGCCCTCAGCCTAACAGAGGGTTTTAGTGCACACATGTTTTTCAGCCAAGTCCTCAATGGTAAGAAGCTTGATATGAATACTCCTCCACTGTTGGTGGGATTGCAAAATGGTAAAACCGCTCTGGAAATCAGTGTGGAGGTTCCTCAGAAAATTGGGCATGTCACTTCCAGAGGACCCTGGCATACCACTCCTGAGCATATACCCAGAAGATTCCCCTGCATACAATAAAGACACATGCTCCACTAGGTTTATAGCAGCCTTATTTATAATAGCCAGAAATTGGAAGGAGCCCAGATATCCCTCAAAAGAGGAATGGATACAGAAAATGTGGTATATTTATACAATGGAGTACTACTCAGCAATTAAAAATAATGAACTCATGCAATTTGTAGGTAAATGGTTAGATCTGGAAACTATCATCCTAAGTGAGCTAACCCAATCACAAAAGAATACACATGAAATGCAATCACTGATAAGTGGATATTAATGAGCCCAGAAGCCCTAAATACTCAAGGCACAATTAGCAAGTCAAATGACTCCCAAGAAGAAGAAAGGAGAGGACCCTGGGCCTGTAAAGATTGGATCCAGTATTGTAGACCCAGAACAGAGAAATCATGGGGGGGCGGGCAGGATGATTTGGGGAATAGCTGGGGGGGAGAGGAATTATGGGACATATATGGTGGGGGGGAACTGGGAAAGGGGAAAGCCTTTGGAATGTAAACATAGAATATAGAAAATAAAAATTAAATTAAAAAAAAGAAATCACCATTAAAAAAAAAGAAGCTTGATATGTGCATGGTGGCGGGGAAAGGAGGCTTCGGTAGAGGCTTTTTCTGAAGTCTGAGATTCCCACCACATGATAGTTTGGTACCTCCTCTAGAGTGACCCAGGCTCATAGGAAGTTAATCACCCACTTTTCAGATAACAGCATCCTCCTGAAGACAGTCTGCACATTTCAAACCCCTCCTCAGAAGCATCTAACTTTAGAGATTAGCAGTCACCCTAGAGAAACATGGGCCAAGGACTCCTGTCCCAAAAGTGGCCTAAAATGAACTTCTGGACCACTGAGTGAACACAGGCTTTGAGCGCTATGGGAGTCAGGGCAGCCTTAGGCACTGCCCAGCTCAGCATATAGGAAGACACACCCTGCTCTGAGCTATCAGTGAGATGGCAGCACAATGCTAGCTTTACCTGAGCCCTGAAAACAGTCTCTTACTCCTTGCACAGACTGATCCCAGGGCCACCAGTGATCATACCATCAAGTCTGTCCAATGACACTCCATAGCCTTAAAAATTTGTATCAGTCATGACCCTCCCTACCCAAGATCAAGTCCAAACCATTTAAATGGACTAACAGGACATGTATGGTGAGGGAATACCTGCTGTCCCTCACCTCAAATCTCCTCTCTCCCAGCTCTGTCCCATCCCCACCTGGCCTCCACTCAGCAATCCCAAACAATCGCATCCCTTGAGTTCCAGGTCTTTGAACAGACTTCCCTTCACCCCAGAGGAATAGTGCCTACCATGGCTCTCCCTTCCCTTCACCCCAGGGAACAGTGCCCACCGCGGCTCTCCCTTCCCTTCACCCCAGGGAACAGTGCCCACCGCGGCTCTCCCTTCCCTTCACCCACTGGCCTCTGGCATTCACAGTTTTTCATTCATCCTCAGCTCTCAAGGTCCTCATGCCAAGAAGCTTTTCCCAGTTCCAGATAAGGTCCAGTGTCTATTATTCCAAGTGTCCATGGCAAGTTCTTTCTGTTAGATCTATGCTGTGATGGCTCATTCATCTGTCTGCTACATTAGATGGTAAAGTAAGTGCAGTCTGTTCTGAACCCCTGCATGTGAAGGAGGAGGAGAAGGAAGAAGAAGAGGAGGAAGAGGAGGAAGAAGAGGAAGAGGAAGAAGAAGAAGAGGAGGATGAGGAAGAGGAGGAGGAAGGAGGAGGAGGGAGGAGAGAGTGAAACAGGAGGAGGCCAGAAAGGACAGCAGGAGGGACAGAGGGAAATGCAGTGCAGGTCCTGCCCTGCTCCCCGACACTGCCCCATCCATCTTCATTCTTGGATGCATCCTCCATCTGACCTTTAGCAAGGGTGATAGATGGGGCACTGTCCCCACCAAATTGAAACAGAGAAACACTGTTTAAAAGTAAAGTTAGAGCATGGAGATTTATTCTTTAAAAATCAATGTCCGTGACTGAGAAATTTACCCACAGAAATTAAGAAAAAGATCCAAATTAAGATTTCCACTGTCCTGCCTTCTGAGCCAAGGTTTCCACCTGAGGAAGTATAGAGGTTAACAACCCCACCCCACCCCACCCCCATGGATTGTTAGCAAACCATCTCAGGAACCAGATAATAGCCCCTTTCTTTTTGTTTCAGAGTAACTGGAAAGAACACACACACACACACAGGCCCCGTGCCTGTCTCTTCCACTACACTGAATTGTGTATGTTCCCAAGATCCGGCACACTGCCTGGTGCCCTGTAGATTGCCAGGAACATTTCTACATTAATAAATGAATGATCACATCCTCTCCTTGAGCAAGATTCTTCACTCATGTGTCATGGTGAATTTTTATTTGGCTACTTGACTGGATTTGAATTACAGTCTGGGGAACATCTGCACTTCTGAGCACCCCTTCTGCTGATATACCAACACCACCCTGAACATCAGGCCCCAGGAGCTTCTTAGAAGTTAACTAAGACCCAGGGGAAAGCAGAAGGTGAGAAAATGCCCTCTCCAACCCAAAAAGAAGCCACGGTCAGGGCCATACTGAAGAGAATGGACAGGCTCCTGTTAGGGCGGCTGTTGTATACCACAGTAAATGGTGCTGGGGTTCACACCCTGATTGTGGGCAGGAATGGAAATCGCATAGTTGTTACAGATGGTGGAATTAAGGTTCTCTTAAAAATAGTAGGACTTTATTTTTATTTAAAAGTGGTGGAATCCAGATACCACACTTGCTTCTTAAGAAAATTAAATCTCCAGGCAATGTTTTCATTACTGTGTTCACAGCAGGGATGGCCACAGTATCCTTAGCATGTGCTCCAGTTTCATTCACTGTCGCTGGGATAAAACACCCTGGTAAAAAGCAACTCGGGGGAGAAAGGACTTATTTTGGCTCACAGCTTCAGGTTACAGTCCATCATTTCAGGGAAGTGACGGTGGCAGGAGACTGAGGCAGCTGTCAAATCACATCCACAGTTATAGGCAGAGAGAATGAAAGCATACATTCTTAATGCTCAGCTCGATTGATCTACTCTTCCATAATTCAGGATCCCATGAAATGTCAGCCACATTTATGATGGGTCTTCCCATCCCAATTAACCCAATCACGGGACTCCCCCAGAGGCACACCTATAGGCCATCTAATGCAGGCCATTCCTCAGGGAGACTCTTTCTCCAGGTGAATCAAAGTTGAGTTGAGGTAGCAACTATTAACATATAAATAGTTGTAATGCAATGTTTAATGTAATATTAAAACTCCTCCAATATGGAAACCTTAATGTTTGCCCACAAACAACTAGATCAGTAAACTCCTCCCTAGAGGACTCTGATGGCTCACACCTATAATACTAGCACTTGAGAAGCTGAGACAGGATTGCTGTGAGCTCAAGGTCAGAATGAGTCATACAGTGAGACCCCCGTGTCAATAAAAACTAATATGTATATAGAGGCAGAATGGAATAGTATTCAGCCCTAAGTAAAGAAAACTCCATGTATGATGACATGACTGAGCGTGATCCATTATAAATAAGCAAGGCACAGAACAGCAAAGATATGAGCAGAGGGTAGAAGTGTGGGTGTGAGGACCTGAGGCGGGTCTGTGCATGGAGAGGGTGGCAGAGGAGTGGAAGCTCCAGTCATGAAAACGGGAATGAGTTCTGGATTCTCAGGGAGTGTGCTTCTCAGCACTGCTCGGTATCCTTGAGATTTGCTCAGAGGGGAGCTCATGAGTATTCTCATCACAGAGAAGGTCCCCTAGTCAAGAAGATGGTGTACCAACTAGTCTGAAAGGCTGCTGTCATATCATGATGTGTATATAAATGTGTGCGTGTGCATATATACCCCAAACCTATGCCACTTGCAGGTCAAAATTCAACAAAGCTAGAAAAGTCACAGTATGGGTATACAGGTAAACTGTGTACATTATAATGGTGGGGTACTCCTATAGATGAAGTATCCTGTGCATGTGTTTTGGGGATGGAGTGTGTGCATTTGAGTGTGTGTGTGTGTGTGTGTGTGTGCGCGCGCGCGCGTGCGCGCGCCCACTCGCACATACCCGTGCACATGCATTTCTTTGCATGAATGATATGGTTGTATATGTACACACACACACACACACACACACACACACACACAATCAATGAGAACAAGACTGATGGGCACAAAAATAGTCCCCAGGAGCTACACAGCATAATCCGGATTTAAAAGAAAATAAATTATTTGATCTGTCACTGTAATGTCAGCAGGTCACTCCCAGTCTGCCAACTCTCACCCTGTTGTTTCAGTCAGTGCATAAAGAGAGGCAGAGACGCAAGCCATGGGGCAGGAGCCTCTGGGGGAAGAGGGGTCAGCCAACAAAGCCTACTTTGCTCAAGGGTCTTGCTGACGCCTGTGTCTTAGATACTTACAGCAGGAGAGCAGGCAGGTAGGAGTGCCTGGAGATGTCTGACTTCCCCTTCGCCTGCTTAAAGAATACTCCCTCCTTGAGCAGTCCTGAGCTGGCCCCCCTAACATGTTATTATGCCTGGCATTGTGCAACTATAGTCTGTGCGCTCTTGTAATCAAACATTTTCCGGCCTAAAAGATTTTCATTCTTCTGTGTGGGATAATACTTTAAGCTTTTATTGTATAATTCCTTAGGGGACTTGGAGATCTGTAAGTGGAAGTGGGGCCCTGTGGGATCAGAATGTGGATGGAAACTGCTGGTTTATTAAAACTACACGAAGATCCAGGATGATCCTGGATGGTGCTGGTGAGGAAGGCTCTAGAAGTGGAAGAATTTAGAGAGGTTCTGGGACTGGGGGTATAGCTCAGTGGAAAAGCTGCATGTTTTCTATCCACAAAGTCCTAGGTTCGATCTCCAGCACCAACACAAGTAAGAAAAGATACAGTGATGTCATAGAATCTAACAGACACAGAAGCCATGGGTCAGCCACGATGGTCTTAAAAGACAAACCTACTCCTACTCCTACTGATGCCCTGTAGTACTTGGAGATTGCACTCAGAAAACCCAAGCCTCCTTCACATGACCTGTGAAGTCATACACCATATGACATGGACCTGGCTCCACGGCCCATCACTAGCTAAGTGTTGACCACTCTGGCTCCAGGCCAAACCCTGCCCACAGTCTTCTACCGATGTTGTTCAGTCTGCCTTGGCTACTCTCTTCCATATTCAGCCATTTCACCTGGTGGTCCCCCATTCACATTGTGCACCTACTCCAGTGTTACTTTCTTAACTTTCAGGAATCCAAACTTATACAGCCTGAGCACTGGCACCCCATGGCTGTTCACAGTTCCTCAGTGCTAACAGTATGCAGATAGTGTGCAGGGTCTATGAGCCTGCCATTTGTTTATTAGCTACTAATAACCTTCAGTGATGCAGCAAATCCCCTCCCCCAACCCATGCAACCAGAATCGTCTAATGGCTTGCTGGATGTTGCCTTGCGGTGGTAAAGCAGAAGTACAGTCCCCCTCCAGGTCTCTTCTTCATTCCAACACCGAACACAATACCCAACACACAAATGATCTTCAATAGCATTTTTAACTGGAGAAATCAGAATAAAATGAGGCTAGAGATTCTACTTGAAAAGATCTTAAAATTACAGCATGAAAGAAGCATGTGTGAGGGGAGGGGCAAGAGATCAGGCAGGGAATCATGGGAAAAAACATTGTACCCAATGGAGAAAAGGGAGACTGTGGCTAAATATGCCCGCCCCTCTGCACCTACAGTCCTGTAGTAGGAAAGCCTCTGAGCAGCCAGAGCGATCATTTCATAGGATCCAGAAAGAAAGAGCCAAGTTCTGGATGAAATCAGGATTAAACCATTTCTGGATGTCACTCCAAAGCTGAAATCCTGAGAACATTGGTATTTGTTTCTCCCATCCTCTCAATCATGTCTCATCTCTGCTCCAAAAGAAAGACCACAACAGAACTCATAGCTTTGCTGAAAACCGACACACACACACACATACACACACACACACACACACACACACACACACACACACATATATATATATGTATATATATACATATATATTACATATACCATAAACAATCATGGGAAACAAACTGTTCCACTTAATCTGCTTAAGTGTGAATTTTCAGTGACTCAATATCTTCTCTCAAAAGTTCTTGTCCACATCAGTAAAGACAAAGGTGTCCTTGATCTGACAGCAAGAACAAGCTTGGGACAAACCTGAGCAACACAGAAGTGCAATGAAGCCCGGAGCTAGAGGGACTGAGGACTTGGCAGAGTCAGGCAGGGACACCGGCTGAAGAACATGACAAGAGCCACAATAGATGGTCCATCAACACTCACCACCGGTCTGTCATGAGCCCATTTCTCCACCTCCAAACCATCCTGAAACACGGCTTCCTGCCCTAAGAATGCAACTGACTCTACCTGTCTTGCCTATATAACAAAACAGTCTATAGAATTTTAATAAAAGACCAATGGCACATAGACAGCAATATCATTCCTCCCCTTACAATGGATATGAGTATGTGGTGGTCTCCCCATGCTAGCCCCGTTCTCTGATCCTATGGCAACCCAGTAGAGGGATTTCTATCATTATCCCTGGATGGGCATGGGAACCAAGGCACAGAAAGGGAAAGTGGCCGCAGTGTTATGAGTGGTGGTGTCCATTATCCAGTCTTTTCTTCCCCGGTAAGCCTACAGTCTTCCATAGCCACAACTATACCTGCTGATGAAACCTGCTTTCCCCATTCAACCACAGAAGAGACCCCATTACACAATTAAATATTAGCGTCCTTCCTCCTCTTTTTCCTTTTGTTCCTTCTCTCCTCTTCCTCTACACTTTATGAAAACCAAAGACAAAACTACGAGACAGGTGTGAAGCCAAGACAGGAAGCACCCATGATGCCATGCAGCATAGCTTAGTTGGGAGTGTCCTGCTTGCTCTATGGTGTGTGGCAGCATGCCCGGTCCCTACCAATGCCAGTAGCAGGCTCACCCATCCCCCCCCACCTATGATACCCCAAAATGTCTTCAGATATTATCACATCCCCCCCCACCTGAGAATACAAAAAAATACCACTGTGAGATACATTTTGTCTAAATCCTCCCCCATGTTCCACAGTAACCCATCTGCTCACCTTGACTCCTCACATCTTCTAAGCCCCACCTCGTGCTGCACATGTATCCAGCACAGAGGTATCTCTGCTTTCTGAAATAACCCAGAATGCCATTTCAAGGTTCTCGGTGTTAATTCCTGTAGGAAATTTGTGAAGCTGGGGAGACAACGAATAAGACAGGAATAGGGAAATAAACATTATGTATGATGCTCTCAACCCCACAGGGCTGCAGGGCTCAGCGCGTGCCCAGCATGAGAATGTGCTCAGAGACATAAAACTCTCCAAAAGCACTGGGGTTGCAGCACAGTGGCAGAGCACTTCCCCGGAGTATGCAAAGCCCTGGGGTTCATCCCCAGCACCGGCAACCAAACACTTTCAACAGCAACATCAGCTATTTCTGTACCTATTAGGTGAGAACTATTTAATTATTGCTTCGTGTATATATAATACACTCTGCTTCCTGCAACCTTTGTGTGGAAAGAAAAATTATCATGCAGGCAATGTGTAGGTCTGGGCTTTGCTGAAGTTGAACATTTGTTTAGCTGGAGCTAGGCAGTGGGACAAGGGACACTCCGGTGCAGTCATTGAACACAACAAGCAAGCGGCTGAGACAGTGAGGGGAGACACAGTCAACTAGCTTTCAGGTGTTCTTAAACAGCCTGGGATCCAGGACTCCCAGGACCAAATTCTTGTTTCTAAACCCCAGACCAGTGACACTCCCTCTGGCTCTAAAATTCTAGGACAATTCTCCCTTGTTGCTTCCCCTAAATCTTTGACCTCAATGAGAAGGCATTGGCACTGAATCAAGAAACCAAGAAAGGGTTGCTTAAGAACATGAAAAAGATGAACTTGCAGGCAGGACTTACCTCATCATCAGACCCCATCTTCTCCCTCGATACCAAATGAATGTCATTCAGATTGGTGACGAAGTGAGTGGGGGAAGGAACAGTCGTGAAGTTTTCTTAGTGAGCTAAAAATGTCTATCAGTTCGAAGAGAGGAACTAAGTTAATAAGGAAGAAACAATGAAAATGTTCCTATTGGCCACATGCTTTGAGAATACGTCATCAGAAGATGCGCTGAAGCCAACAGAAGAACAAAGTACATATAAGGTGTCCAGCAGTCTCAAAGCCCTTGGCTCTAGTTTTATAAAAATAATTTCACATCAACAATAAAAAAATGCAATTTTGACCAGCAACTCTAATATCTACATCAGGCAGGCTAATTATCTGAAAGCTGTAACAATCCTGCAAGTTTGGGTTGTTATTTGTTCCCAGGCTAGAAAACTGAGACCCGGGGGAGTTTGGTGGCCTGCCCAAGGTGTCACAAGTACCTTGACACTCCCCTGTAAGAGCCAGGGGTACATACATATGAGCTCAGCTATGATAATCTAAGTTCACATTTTCTCCCACCACAACACCACATCCACCAAACCCGAGGCTCTCTTGTGTTAGTCTCGAGGGCAGCTGAGTCCCCTCCACGTCTCTGCTTCCTTGACCGATTATCACAGGTGACCTAGAGTCCTGGAACAGGAAAGACAAGGACCACTCAATACCTCCCCATCCATGTTCTTCACAGCACTAATCATAGCCAACAATACAGGAACCAGCCCAGATGACCATCAACAGATGAGAAGATAAAGAAAAGGTGGCATATAGTATATACGCAGTAGAGTCTTGCTCAGCCAAGATGGACAGTTAGATTATACTTTTTGCAGGAAACTGGATAGAACTTGATATCATGGTAAGCAAAAGTAACCAGAAAGACAAACCACTGCACGCTTTCTCTCATATGTGAAGTCTAGATTTCAGTATATATGTATATGAGCTATGTAGATACAGATAGATAGACAAATAGGTGATAAATAGGTATGTTATATATAGATATAGATATAATATAATATATACATTGGTATATATAAATTTATATAAATAAGTGCTGGAAAGATGGCTCAGCAGCTAAGAACACTTACTTCTCTTACATCAGACCCATATTTGTTTCTTAGCACCTATGTCATAAAGCTCACAACTGCCTGCAACTTCTGCTTCAGGGAATCTGATACCTTTTGCTGGGCTCCATCTGTACTACGTGTGTGTGTGTGTGTGTGTGTGTGTGTGTGTGTGTGTGTGTGGTATTTACACACACAATTTTTTTCTAATCTTAAAAAAGAATCTATAAAATCCAAAGAGTTGAAGCTGGGCTGGAGTCTCGGTATGCATCACCAGACCTCCTGCCTCCTAGCCTGTGGCTTGCTGCACTCCACTGCTTGGTGTGCATGGCCCTTAGGGGGTGCATTTTATAAAAGGTGGCAGTCACGGGCCATAGGCCATGCAAATTCAATGTTCCTGCTAAGCCGCCCATCTGAGGGTGAAATAAGTGTTTTAAAGTGAATGAGAAACAAGAGAGAATAATGGAGAGCGGAGAAAAACAAAGTACGGCACATTAACCTCAAACACCAAATCTAGATTTAACTGTGTGGGTGAGTGAGGCTGTGCGGGTATGCAGGGGGGCCTTGGTGGGGGTTAGGGGTGGGAGACGAGTGGAAGGGCATGGTATGAAAACATAAAGAAGACTATATGAGGTAAGGAAGAAGTCTCGGGGAGAAAGCGGCAGGAAACAGACATGAATATTGTATAATGGCATACCTGTATGATGTCATAATGAGACCCATAATTTTATAGGCCAACTAGAACCATCATTTGTACATTAACTGAAATCCATAGAAAACTGGAGCATGTGAGAGCCACAGATCACCAGGGGAGGCAACAGGACGGTCAGATGAAAACTAGACATCTCTGCTGTTACGACAAATGTCCGACATGGGAGCATAGGGAGATGGCGATTTTTTCAGATGGGTGGCTTAGCAGGAACATTGAGTCCACCTGGCCTGTGGCTGTCCAGTTTTATAAAGTGCACCATCTAATGTCTGTGCAGACCATGCAGTAAAGTACAATGATCCACAGGCTAAGAGGCAGGAAATTTGGTGACCCACAGTGAGACTCCAGCCAGTTGCTGCTCTCTGGACTCAGTGCTTGAACCCCAGCTGATTCTCTCTGGACCCACTGCCTGAACCCCAGCTTCTGCTCTCTGGACCCACTGCCAGAGCCCCAACTGCCACTCTCTGCACTCAGTGCTTAAGACCTTGAGTCTGACTTTGTCCATCTTTCTATTGAGATGGGGTGAAACACCTAGGTCATGTTTCGGCAGTGAGATCAGTACAACCCCTCATACTGTGAAAAGATAGAATTGTGAGAACCCTAGAGAGAGAGCATCTAACAAAGCAGGTAACTATTACTGTCAACCTGCTCTCCTCTAAACTCCCAGAAACCAGTAGTAGCCATTAAAGACCCCATTGCACGGGTAAGGAAACTGAGGCCTAAAGAAATAACACAGTGTACAATCTCAAAGCAGGGTTAGTGCAGAGTCTAGTGTGGAATGCAAGACTCAGGACACCCTGTTTCTACCACCACCTTCTTATTTTTCCCATATATACTCAAATTCTGGACAGGAAACTCTCAAACGATGTTTCACAGAGCCCTGGCATTTGGACAAACTGGCATACAATAGTCAGATTGCCAAGTCGCTTCAAAGAGCTGCACAACGATCGTGTCCCACAATCCCAACTATCACATCTAGTAGTGTAGTGCCACTAGAAAAGCACTACAGGCTGGGGGACTGCAGAGCTGTGCCTGATGTCTGTCCTCCCTCCTTTTGGAGCTCTTTATTTTATGTCCTAATAGAGGACACCAAATATGAGCCACCAAAGCTCATCTATAGTCTGATGGCCTTGCACAGTGCCTAAGAGATCCCCTGGTTATCAGCGGAACCACTGCCAAGGCCAGTCCCAGTTCTTCAGAACCCAAGGTAGGTCTATAGTCCTCCCTCCCATGCACTGCATCTACAGCCACAGTAGCTCCTCTCCCCAGAAGCTGCTCTGGAGTCATATCAAGTCACAGCTGAGACCAATCCGAGCCTCCACTTTGGGATGACCCAGTCCAACAAACTCTCATTTCTGCAGCTTTTACCAGTCCATGGTCTCATCTGCTTTGACCCTCCCCCACCCCGCAAAATTCCATCTGTACCTAATATTACTGAGACAAAGACTACGTAGAAATGCCCTACCCCCCATCAAAGAAGTCAGAAACTCCCTCCTCTCTAAAAGTCTCACTCTGTCCTGAAAGCACTCCTGGGATCTGAGAGCCTATATTGCTTTGGAAGTAGAGATATCTTGGAAAGCCATTCTAGGTGCCTGCCTTACCAATGCTCAGATCCTGCTATCAAGCCCAGGAATCAATGGAATGATCCCATGCCTAGAAAACCCTACATAGCCCTGAGAAGGATGTGTAATAACAGAGAGTGTTATTATGATGCCTGATGGTCAAGAGGAAATATAAACAGCTCATCTTATAGATATAAATTCAGTGTGTCATTTATGCATACATAAATATGATACACACTTCCTGTGTGTATGTGTGCATGTGTGTTCATATAAGGGATGGCATACATGTGCATATATAAACATGCAGAGTACAGAAGTCAACCTTAGGTGTTCCTCAGACATTGTCCACCCTATGTTTTGAGATAGTATCTCCCCCTGAACCTATATATAGTTACCAATATATAATATGTGTGTATAGACATATACATATACATAAACATGTGCCTTTTATGAATGATAAATAAACCAAATCCACCATTGAGTTTTATCAGTATATTTGTTAAAGTAATCCTCTTTGCTCACGGCACTGACTCTCTATTTCACCCTGTCCTATAGAGCTGTTCCCTTGAATTTATAAAGAGCTGGTTCCAAGAGCCTTGGGGATACAAAACTCTGGAGCACTCACACCCTCTGCATTGAGCAGCATGGGAGCAAAGGTCTTGAGGAATCAATCATGGAACTATGAGTGAGAATTTCCAGAGACACTGTGTCTGCAAAGTCTGACTGATTAATCATAACTTCAGTGATATGGAGCAGTTGAGATGTTGCAGGTCCAGAGCCTAATTACAATTTATTATGGGCTATCATTAGACTATTAAACAGTCATTCCTTGTCCACCTCTGTGACAGGCCTAGCATCCTATAACTAACAGATAAAGTCAGACCTAACATCCTGTGGCCAGCAGATTTAAAAAACCAAAATCTTTGGAATGCATTAACTTAACAAACTCTAATTTCTACTAATCAAAGGCCTAAGAATGATATAGATAACAGCTAAGGCTTATAGCTGAGGTTTCTCCACTTGGCTGTAACCCACCTTTTTGATATTTCCACTGGTGTATTTAAAAAGTATCTTGATATATGACTTTCTTTTTACTATTAAAAAATCTTTGTGAAACTACTTCCATGTGGGGACATAGAATTTGGAGTAATCAAAATCTTTGTTCCAAGGCCATGGTTACTCTTATTTGGATCCAGACTAATTATTTCCTTTGAGGTAAGGGTTGAGTTTTCACATCAACAGATGCACACAGCCTTTCTAGCTTCTGTACCATGTGGGATCAAAATGGGAAAAGAACAGATGCTCAAGAGGTAGTGACAGAGAGAATGTGGAAACTCTAAGGCTCAGACAGGCAGAAACTTAGAGGGACCCAGAGACTCTGGTTCTAGACAAACCAGGAGTGGTGAGCCCATCACCTACCAGCAACATGGCAGAGTGATGAGTGACAGAGAAGGGAAAAGGGACAGTCATAATGGATGGATATAGACACAGAAAGAGATGTAGAGCAAAAGGGAAACTTGAACTTAGCTGAGCTTGAAGCCACATTGTAAGCTGGTGTGAGAAGAGCCCCAAGGAGGTATACAACAGGAAGTCATCTTGAGAAGGTTACCTGACCTATGTTATGGTGAGCCATCTTAAGAATGTTACCAATGCAAACTAGCTACCTTGGAAATTTTTGTTTAAATTTTTTTATTAGGTATTTGCTTTACTTACATTTCAAATGCTATCCCCTTTCTTTTTTTCCCCTCTGAAAACCCCCTATCCTAAACCCCCTCCCCTGCTCAACAACTCTACTCCCCACCCCCAACCCCCACTTTCCTGACCACCAGGGTATCAAACCTTCAGAGGACCAATGGCTTCTCCTCTCATTGATGTCTGAAAAGGCCATCCTCTGCTACATATGTAGCTGGAGCCATGGGTCTCTCCATGTGCACACTTTGGTTGGTGGTTTGGTCCCTGGAAGACCTGGGGGTACTTCTTGGCACATATTATTGTTCCTCCTATGGGACTGAAAACCTCTTCAGCTCCTTGGGTCCCTTCTCTAGCTCCTCCATTAGAGACCCTATGCTCAGTCCAATGGTTGCCTATGAGCCATGTGTATTTTGATCCCCCTTCAAGAAGGACCAAAGTAAGGGGGAGGGAAAAGGGCATGTGGGACCTTTGGGGGTGGGGAACCAGAAAAAGGGAAATGAATTGTAAATATAGAATATATCCAATAAAAAAAAGAAGAACCAAAGTATCCATACTTTGGTCTTACTTCTTGAACTTCATGTGATCTGTGAATTCTATCTTAGGTATTTCGAGCTTTCGGGCTAATATCCACTTATCAGTGAGTATATACCATGTGTGTTATTTTGTGATTGGGTTACCTAACTCAGGATGATATTTTCTAGCTCCATCCATTTGCCTAAGAATTTCATGAATTCATTGATTTTAATAGCTGAATAGTATTCCACTAGATAAATGTACCACATTTTCTGTATGCATTCCTCTGTTGAGGGACATCTTGGTTCTTTCCAGCTTCTGGCTATTATAAATAAAGCTGCTATGAACATAGTGGAGCATGTGTCCTTATTACATGTTGAGGCATCTTCTGGGTTATGTGACCTATGTGATGGTGAGCCATCTTAAGAATGTTACCCATGCAAGATAGCTACTTTAGAAATTTTTTTTCTTTTTCCACGAACTTACAAAAAATACTGGGGTCCAGGTACATTCAGCGCAACTGCCACTGAAGCACCTCCTTAGAGAATTTTTGCAGTGAGATCCAGGTCAGAGACACAGCTGAGAACAGCTTGTTTTCCCTTTCCTGGCAGCCTATGCTGGCACTGTGGCTTGCTTGGTAGAGTACTTGCCTGGCATGCACAAAGCCTGGACTCCATCTCTAACATCAGATACACAGTGTGTGGTAATGCAGGCCTGTATTCCCAGCATTCAAGAGGAAGAGGTGGAAGGATGGATAGATGACAATCATCCTCTGCTATGGAATGAGTTGGAGGTCAACCTGAGCTACATACAACCCTGTCTCAACACAAACAGAAGCCTAACATCTTAGGGGTATGACTGAAAAAAAGGCAGAATATGTGTGGGTGCAAGTAGAGAACTAGCCTCAGAGAGCCACAGTCCTGGGTAACACAAGGCCTGTAACCCCCCACCCCCCACCCAGCACAGCCTGCACCCTCATCTCCAGGTGAGCATCACCAGAGCCCCAGGGATCCTGACATATCATTGAACTCCTGCCAGAGAATCATGAGTACATGAAGATAATCTGTCTGAAATAAACACCTGTCAAAATAATTTTGATTCTGTATGAGCATAGAAATGAAGCTTTTCCAATGGGCCCCAGCCCCAGCTACAGCCCCAGAGCACTCCCACTGACACACAGATGAGTAACAAGCATAAAGGGAAGGTATGACTATCACCTTTACTTCTATGACAAAAACAGAAAGGTAGGAGAGTAGGAAGAGATAGGAGGTGTACACTTGCCCTCAGAATGGCCCCAGTGGATACAATGCATGCTTTTTGTCTCTTTCCTTATTTTTTAGGTTATTTTTGAATTTTTATTTATGTGTTTGTGTCTACATGTTAGTATATGCACATGTGTAGAATGCCTGCTGAGGCCAAAAGAGGGCATCAGATCACACGTGGCTAGAGTTTGTAGCTGGTTGTATGCTGTCTGGCAGGGGTGCTGAGAAATGAACTCTGTCCTCTGCAAGAACAAAAAGTGCTCTTAATGATGAAACATCTCTTCAGCCCACTTCTTTTACATTTTAAGACTTTCCCTTTACATTTTCTAGGTGGTTCGTTTGTTTTCTTCTGATGGTAGTTTTTTTTTTCTTTTCGTTATTCATTTTCCCTCTCTATGTGGTCTCCACTGACCACCATTCCTGGTCTTCCCCCCTTTTGCTATTCAATATTCTAACTTATTTCCCATCATTCTTTGTTCTTAAATTTTTATTTTTCTTTTAAGTTTTTATTTCTATTATTTTTCTTCTGATTAATCTTATGCTAATGTGATTATGACTGTGTATATCATGGGTTAATATTTCTTTTTACTTAATTTCAGTGCCCAGCTTGTTATTTGACCCTGTTACTGGCGTGTGTTCTCTCCTTTCTACACAAAACATGAGTGTGTGGTATAGATAGTCTGCTGCTAAACTACACTCAGCCCACCTTTCTCAATATTCAACTCACTCCTGGTCAAACCACAATGAATACTGGATCCTATCTGGCAACCAGGATCCAATTAATCATGGCTAGAAATCATCTAAAACACACTGCTATACTTCTACCACCACAGTTCCATCAGAGAGAAGACAAGGACTATGGCCTCTACATATACAATGGGCTGCCATGAAAGAGTGTCCACGCAGATTCTATTTTCTTTGCCAATGACTACAGGAGTAAACAAAGAGGACATACCTTAGAAATGCCACTGTCTACATGACAGCTGCTCAATCTGTTGGATGTGTTATGACTGTGAAAAATGTACACAAAATCCAGGACCCTGAAGCTACAGGCAGCATGTACTGTCAAAATAGACTAATTACAAAAAAAGAGAGTAATCTATATATTTGGTGGGAAACAGTCACTACTTCAAAGCAGTTTTCTGTAGCCCAGAGAACCTTCCCACAAGAACACTGGTCCTCAAAAAGTCTCTCACATAAAGCATAAGAGATACCTGCCCCCATAGAAGCATCAGTCTCAACACAGAAACAGAGGAACTATGCAAAAAAGCAACATGATTGATCAAAACATTCATAATTTTCTGGCAAAAAGCTTCCCAGTCATTGAAGAAGATGCAATAGATAATATGGAATTTAAAAGAATGGTCTAAAAAAAATCAATCAATTCCAAGGAACTAAAGAAAAACAACTCAACAACTTAAAGAAGACAATGCAGGGTTTGAATGAGATCAATTTAAAAAACAGAGCTTAACAAAGAACCCAGTGGAAATCAGGAATGAAAGTTGGATAAGTCCCATTTAAAATTTCAGCATGGTTTCACCAAGAAAACATTTCAGGACATACAGACAAGCCTGAATCAATAGAAGATGCAGGAGAAAAATATGACGTGGGCTACAAAGAGGGCTCCGTGGTTAACAGTATTGTCTGCTTTTCCAAAGGTTCCCAGCACCACTGTCAGGTGACTCATAATGCCTACAACTCCAGCTTCAGAGGATCTAACATCTTCTTCTGACCTCCACAGGCACCTGCACTCATATGCATAGGCACAAACATATGCCTATAAATTAAACATAAAAATAAAATTTTTCAAAGACTAAAACATGAAGAGATTTGTAGTATTTGGGGGACATAATCAAACAACCAAATATCCATGTTTGAGGCCCAAAATATTTAAAGATCCAATGAAAAACACATAAAACACAACCAGTAAAGAAGCGGCAGAAATTTTCCCCAAGTTTGGGGAGAAAAATACCAACATCCTGATACAGAAGACATTTAGAACTCCTAGTAGACTTAATAGAAAAGAAACACTGGCCAAATCCTGCTTAAAATGCTAAGAGTATAGGACAAAGAAAGAATGACAAAAACCACAATAGAGACATGCTGAAGAGATTATGAAAGCAAAAATCAGATTTCTCAACAGACACCCTGAAGAACAGAAGAATTGCAGTAAAATGTTTCAGGATCTAAATTACTATACTTAACAGTTATCCTTCAAAACCAATGAATGAAATGAGTACAAAGTAAAGGAATTGTGCCCACTAAGCCAGCTTGGCAGGAGATACTTAAATGAAGTCAAATATTAAATGACTTCAAAGTCAGTCTTCAACATAGCAAATGTGAGACTGACCTAAGCTACTTGAGACCTTCTATCAAAAATCAAAGAAAAAACAAATAAGCAAAAGCACACAGGAAACAGGAAACACTGCTAAAATGTCATCAAGGAAAAAAAATCACAATTAGAAAATTAGAAAAATAACAAAGTATGAGCAAGTAGTTCACACCTTGTAAGTGCAACCTTAAAAGTAAATGACCTTAATTATTCAATTGAATACAAGGCTGGCTGACTGGATTTAAAAAACCAAGTCAAGAGGCTGGAGAGATGGCTTAGTAGTTAAGAATGTTTATTGCTCTTCCAGAAGACCAGAGTTCAGTTCCCAGCAGCCACATAGTGTTGTTCACAAATGCCTGTAACACCAGCTTCAGGGGATCCAAAACCCTCTCTGGCCTCCATGAGCACCTATATACATGTACACACACACACACACACACACACACACAAACACACTTTAAAATTTTTTAAACCAATTCTTTGCAGTTTGCAAGTAACACATCTCACCAGCAAAGACACAACTGCAGATGAGAATGTGAAGATTGATAGACTATGCAAATTGAATCCAAACACAGTAGTTGTGCTCATGTAGCATACATACTTCAAGTCAAAATAAATGAGAAGAGAGAAAGATTATCACTGTAAGCAAAAAACACATGCAAAAAAGAATATCATTTTGCACAAACATACAATACAAATGTTATAGGCATAAAGGAGCAGTTTGAATCAAGATAATAATAGCCTGACATAATTACACTATGCTAGCTGGACAAATAATAAATTATGGCAGGGAACAGAATCAATAAAGAAACATCAAATTAAATTGCATTATACATCAAATAGGCTTAACATGGATAAATTGAATATTTTACCCAACTGAGTGCTCTTTTCAACAGTTCATAAAGTAGATCACATTCATAACACAAGGCAAATTTTAATATATAGGAAAAATCAGACAATGACAATTTTTGGCATGTCTTCATATCATAACAGGTTAAAACTAGAAATTCATGGCAATAGAAACTGCACAGATATGTAGAGATTGAATGATACAATATTAAATAATCCCTAGGCAATTAAATAAATCAAAGGTGAAGTTAAAACAGAAATATCAGTATGTGTGAGATACATCAAAAATAATTGTGGGGGAATTTTTATAGCTATGCCTATATCTTGTTAAAATAAGATAGATCTCAAATAAATAACCTAATTATGCCTTCTAAAGCTTTAGAAAAATAAGATTAAGCTTAATACAAACCCACAAGAAAAAAAAGAAAGAAATTACAGATACCAGGACTGGAAGTACAGAATTAGGGTATAAAAGGATACTACAAAGGATCAGTGAAACAAAGATTTGGACCTTTGGGAAAAATGAATGATAGTCATATTCCCTATGCAAACTGACCAAAAGAGAGAAGAATAAATAGTCAGACATGAAAGGAGGACAGTACCACAGATATCACTGAAAAACTGAAAAGGGATATTACAATAGCCACTACTGAAATACAGAAAATTATCAATCAATATTTTGAAACTTTTTTTTGTTTTTTTTTTCAAGACAGGGTTTCTCTGTATAGCCCTGGCTCTCCTGGAACTCACTCTGTAGGCCAGGCTGGCCTCAAACTCAGAAATCCGCCTGCCTCTGCCTCCCAAGTGCTAGGATTACAGACGTGGGCCACCACCGCCCGGCAATATTTTGAAACTTTATCCATGAACAAATTTGAACTTTTTCCCAGAAGAAATGGGTAAACTTCATAATGTACATGACCCACCAAAACTGAACCAAGAACAGAAAACAGACTAAACATATCCATAAGCAAAGAGACTAGCTCATCAATTACAAGTCTCCCAATAAAGATCACAGAGGAAGGCATAACGTAAGAGCCAAAGTGAGAAGGAGTGCTATAAAATGCTATCTTGAAGACATAAGTGACTAAAGCCCTCATGAGGTCACAGCAGTCCTGTACAAGATCAAGCCAGTCAGCATTCCAACAAGAATGGAGAGACCTAACCCTCTTGATACTATAGCGCTATAGAATAACCTGAAATCAGGTCTTGTGCTGCCTCCAACACTGTCCCTTTTATTCAGGGTTGGTTTGCCTACTTGAGGACTTTGTGTTTTCCTGAGAATTTTAGAGTTATATTTTCCATTTCCATCAAGAATGTCATATGTAGTTTTAATGGGGGCTGAATCTGGATCATTTTCAGTAACGTGGCCATTGAGCCATATTAATTCTGCCAATACACAAACATAGGGGTTTCCTCCATCTTTAGTGTTGTCTTCAGTTTCTCTGCTCAGTGTTTTATAGCTTGCATTATAGCTTTCCCCTTTTTGATGTATGAGTATCTTTGGGTATTTTCTTCTTTGTGACTTTATTTTACAGTACCTTTCTAAGCAAGCTCGTTACTGAGCTATGTTGATGCACCTTGCTAAATTCACAGAGCTAAGTCTTTTGGTAACTCTAGAAAAAAAGTGAGTGAAAGCAGGAAGAGGATAGTTGAGGCAAGGAAGAAGATTAAGGGTGGTGAGAAAAATGAGTTAATGTGAGCAGATATATTTGAAGGACATTACAGGAATGAAAGTCACAATGAAACCCAATGTCACATGCTATAAGTATAGAATAGCAAAACTATAAAAACTGGGGCTGTAGAGACTGCTCAGAAGCTAAGAGCACTGGCCTCTCTTCCAAAAAGCCTAAGTTCAAGTCTCAGTAGCCACATGATGGCTCCCAACTGTCGATAAGCCCAACCCCAGGGGTTTCAACACTCTTTTGACCATCCCAGAAACTACACACAAAAAGCACATACATTCATGCAGGCAAAACACTCATATGCAAAGAAAATGTTTTTAAGTATATGTAATTTTAATCTATGCTTAAAAAAAAGAATGAAAATAGGAAATCAACCAAAACACTTGAAATAAGTTTTTAAGTCTTTAAAACATAAAATGCCACAGGATTGGCATGAGACATTTGTATCCTCTCATATACCTAAATAGGCTCTAGGTTACTAATAACGCCTGATGGACTACAAATGCCTCCTAAATAGCTAATATGCTGTTGGAAATGGTTACAAAAATAATTTATACATTTCCAATTCAGACAGTGTTTTTTCTGGAATTTTCTATGTGGAATTCAGTAAGTCCCACCTCACTCCAACTCCCATCACCCGACAGGCATTGAGATCTTCTGGAGGTTGGAGGTGAGATGCCTGACAGAATTCTCACTCTCTGTCCTTTGAAAGAGGCTCCTTGGGGTGTAGGTCTGTGTCTGAATGAAAATACTAAAATCCAAAATCACTGCATGTTAGAGTGTGGACCACCCTCCACCACAACCAAGTCAGGTGGTCTCCAAATGATTCCACAAGAGCCCAGAGAGCTGGATCAGCAGGTAAAGGTGTCTGCTGCGGAGCCTGATGGCCTGAGTTCAGTTCTGAAGATCTGCATGGTGGAAGGAGAGAACCTGACCCCCTGTGCACAACACACCTGTGTCACCCTACACAAAATAATACTGATGAAACTTTTACAGTCTTTAATGCTTCTACAGAGGTCTAGAGTTGTATGTAAATATAGGAGGTAGGAGTCCCCAAGCTTGCTTAGAGACACAAACAGGGATGCTAAGTAAGCCAACCTGGCACCCCGTCTCCACCTGAGCACCCCTCGTACAATTAATATAAATGTTGAGATTAAAAATAGTCTGAATCTACAATCTAAAATCTGAGGTCTCCTGCAAGCCCCTCTTTCTGCTCAAGAAAAAGTAAGGCTTTGGAGGAATGTTCTCAGGGTCCTGACAGAACCAGTTTAGGATACACATGTGCATGTGCGTGTGCATGTGTATGTGTGTGTGTGTGAGAGAGAGAGAGAGAGAGAGAGAGAGAGAGAGAGAGAGAGAGAGAGAGAGAGTCTCTAGGTAGCCCTGGCTGTTCTGGGACTCTCTATGTAGACTAGGATGGCCTCGAACCTACAGTGATCCACCTGCCTCTGCCTCCCAATTGTAGGATTATGTACTACTATGTCCAGTTATAATGATTATTAATTTTATTATTTCATGGAGTTTTGCCTACAGAAGGCATCAGATCTCCTGCAACTATAGTTAGATTGTGACCCTGAAGATTCTGGGAATTGAATCCAGGTCCTCCTGAAGGGCAGCCAGTGTGTTTAACCACTGGGCTATCTTGCCAGCCTGGTGACCTGACACTCTTGACCCTCCAGGCTCCACAGTATTTACAGGAGCCATCACAGTGTCTCTCCAGCCATGGTCCTTGGGCTTCTCATAGCAAAATCCCCAAGAGTTGTTTCCAACCCACATGACCTAAAACCTGCCACTGGCATCTCCTGAGTTTCTGTCTAATAAGCTGGCATAAAAGTTTAGGCAGCTGTCTCTAGAGTCTGGGGAAACTGAGGCCCTCTCAAGACCTTCCTGGAAAGCCTTCCCATCTCACTGGCTCTGCCAGCTAACCCAGCATTCTGGGAAGTGAGAACAGAATGGTACATGCTGAGCAAAATCCTGTTATCAGGCTGGAGCCCCCACAAATCATAGTAATTAGATGGCACTGGGAATTACCACAAAGGGAGCAGAGGCTACAGTATGAAACTCTGGGTGTGCAGGATATGTGGGAGAGCGGGGCCAGCAAGAAACAGATCAAATCCCAAGTGAGGGCAGTGGGAAGAAATCTCAAGTCCATGAACAACCCCAGCTCACTTCTGCTTCTCTCCCCGATGCTCTTCCTAGTCAGCCATCCCACCTGGCAGGGACAGACATCCGTACGAACTTCATCTCTTGCCCCATTAAGTGGCAATGGCTTGAAAGACACCGTCTCCTTGAACCGGTTGTGCTTGGCAGTTTGATTTAAAAATGAGAAGTTTTCTGATATTTTTCTGCAGACCTCTTGAATCAGAATTCACAGGCGTGGAACTCTGGAATCTATATTTTTATAAAGATCTCCATTGATTTTCATGCTGCTGGTACCGCTCCAAACTGTTATAGCAGCTGAATTTGGGAACCTCCACACGTGTTCAGATTGAAGGGTCCTGGTGCTATTTTAAAACATTGAGGGAGGGGAAATAGAGGGTGGAGAGAAGGGAGGAGAGCCGATCATTTTTTCTTAAAAGAGGAGGACTAAAAGGAGCAGAATTAGACAATTGGTCTGGGGTGGTAGATGGCTCAGTAGACAATGTCATGCAGACCTGAAGACCTAAGTTCAGATTCTCCAGAACCAATGTAAAGCCAGGCATGATAGCGTGAGCCTGTAATCCTAGCAGTCCTACAATGAGGTGAAAGGCAGAGAAAGCTCAAGGGCCAGCTAGCCTGGTGCACACAGCAGAAAAACAACTGAATCCCTGTCTTCAAACAAGGTGGGAGGAAGGCGCAGGCCAATACCTTCCTGACCTTCAAATGGGAACTTCAAAGTTTTCCTGTCCTTCAAATGGGAACTGCAATATGTATCATACACACACACACACACACACACACACACACACACACACACACGTGAGCTCCTACAGAGAAAGGGAGGGGGCAGAATGATTTGAAAATCACACTTTTGCAACCAACAATGAAAACAAGGATAAGATAAGATGATCCATCCTTTCTGTGGAAGGTTGACAGAGAACCCAGTTAATGCACAACTAGGCCAATGCCGAAGATGTCGGGACAACTTGCTGTTATACAAGTTCAAGAAAGAAATCCAAATGGTGGGTGAACACCGTAGTGCCAGAACTGAAGTGACTGAGGCAGGGGGATTGCAAGTTCAAGGCTGTTCCCATGTCAGCAGCCCCTCTCATCAGACCCTCCATGTCATAATGATTAGTTTCTAGAAAGTCTAATAAACAAAATATAATGCTCACAGTAGTAATTAAATAAAGATAACAACATCAAGATCGAGCCATGGCTGCATGTTTAATTAATAAGTAAATCATACGTGGAAGGCTAGGAAAAAGGTTCTGTCAGGAAAACGTTTGTTCTGTATGCATAAGGGCCTGGATTCAAACCCTAGAAACCACATTTTTTGAAGTTTTTTTCTATATTCTTTGTTTACATTCCAAATGATTTTCTCTTTATCGGTTCCCTCCTCCCCATAAGTCCCATAAGCCCTCTTCCCATAATCCACCCATTCCCCAATCAACCCCCTCCCACTTCTCTGTCCTGACAATTCCCTACAATGCTGCCTCAAGCCTTTCCAGGACCAGGGCCCTCTCCTTCCTTCTTCGCGGGAATGATTTGATATGTGAGTTGTGTGAGTTGGGTATTCAGAGGTTCTGGGCTAATATCCACTTATCAGTGACTGCATTCCATGTGTGTTTTTGTGAATGAGTTATCTCACTTAGGATAATATTTTCCAGTTCCAATCATTTGCCTAAGAATTTCATGAATTCATTGTTTTTAATTGCTGAGTAGTATTCCATTGTGTAAATATACCACATTTTCTGAATCCATTCCTCCATTGAGGAACATCTGGGTTCTTTCCAGTTTCTGGCTATTATAAATAAGGCTGCTATGAGCATAGTGGAGCATGTGTCCTTTTTGTATGCCAGGGAATCCTCTGGGTATATACCCAGGAGTGGTATAGCAGGGTCCTCTGGAAGTGGCATTCCCAGTTTTCTGAGGAACCGCCAGACTGATTTCCAGAATAGTTGTACCATCTTGCAATCCCACCAGCAGTGGAGGAGTGTTCCTCTTTCTCCACATCCTCGCCAACACCTGCTGTCTCCTGAGTTTTTAATCTTAGCCATTCTGACTGGTGTGAGGTGAAATCTCAGGGTTGTTTTGATTTGCATTTCCCTAATCCCTAATGATGTTGAACATTTCTTAAGGTGCTTCTCAGCCATCCAAAGTTCTTCAAGTGAAAATTCTTTGTTTAGCTCTGTACCCCATTTTTAATAGGGTTATTTGGTTCTCTGGGGTCTAACTTCTTGAGTTCTTTGTATATATTGGATATTAGCCCTCTGTCGGATGTAGGGTTGGTGAAGATGTTTTCCCAATTTGTTGGTTGCTGTTGTCCTTTTGACAGTGTCCTTCACCTTACAGAAACTTTGTAATTTTATGAGGTCCCATTTGTCAATTCTTGATCTTACAGCATAAGCTATTGGTGTTCTGTTCAGGAACTTTTCCCCTGTGCCCATGTCCTCAAGGGTCTTCCCCAGTTTCTTTTCTGTTAGTTTCAGTGTGTCTGGTTTTATGTGGAGGTCCTTGATCCACTTGGAGCTGAGCTCAGTACAAGGAGATAAGAATGGATCAATTTGCATTCTTTTGCATGCTGACCTCCAGTTGAACCAGCACCATTTGTTGAAAAGGCTATCTTTTTTCCACTGGATGTTTTCAGCTCCTTTGTCAAAGATCAAGTGACCATAGGTGTGTGGTAGAACCCACATTTTTATAACTAAGCCAGGCATGGCAATGTGAGCTTATAATTCCAGCACCCAGGGAGGTAGGGACAGGAGAGTCTATGGGTCAGCCAGCCTGGCCTATGTGGTAAATTCCAAACTTTACAGTAAAATCCAGAGATATCGTCTTTGAAAAGAAAATAGATGGTGCCTGATGAACAACATCTGACACTGACCTCTGGCCAGCACATACATGTGCGCCTGCATGTACTCATATAGTAAAAAGCAAAGCTAATCCTTCTGAGACTTTATTCCACCCAAGGGGCCACCTACATACTATTATCTTATTTAATCCCTAGGGCACTCTTAAATGTGGCTACTATCATCATCCCCATATACAAAGAAACTGAATCTCAGAAGAGACAAGTAGCTCACCTGAGCTATGCAGAAGATAGTCAGTGGAGGAGCCTGGCCTCCTCCAGTAGGTGGAGAAAAAGACCCTGGGAAGCAGAACCACTTTTGGCTCCTCTTTCGGCAGCTGTTTAATGGTGGCGATGCAGAATCCTTGCTTTGAACAGCTGGGCAGTCTAGAGCGCCAGGCATATTTACATTGTGTGAGTTTTCCTTTCCTTTAACTTGAAGATAGGAGGGGGGACTTGAAATATCTAAGTCCAGACCTTTAACAGTGATGTTCAAACCAAATGAATCTGTCTTCTTTGGCCCAGCCTGGCCCCCAGATCCAACTGAGCCTCACCAGAACCACCTCACCATTAGGAGTTATGGAGACCAGGAAGAGGGACAACATTTGAAATATAAATAAATAAAATAACCAATGGGGGAAAAATACCTGGAGCTCAGTGCTAGCCTTACCGCTTATCAGCCTTGGGGAGTCCTTGGGCTCTCTATGCCTGAGGCTGGTCTGCAAAGTGGGGCCAGGCTCAGGTCTCCTCCACAGAGGAAGACTCTTTCCTACTCCAAGCAGGCAATGAACAGATGTTAGAGTCTAACCTTTGCACCCTGCAAAGATTTTCCCCATCTTCCAGGTTCAGAGCTCATCGGCCAGTGACCTGCAACCACAATCAGCCAATACCTGAAGCCCACCAGGCACCTAAAGCACTTGTTGTTTGGATTAATGTGCTGTCTGGTGAAGGCTGTCCCTGAGGATTACAACTCTGCTAGAATGCACATGCAGAAGCCAGGAACTCGCCCTCCTAGTCTGGACACTGCATAGCACACAGTGTAAATGTCTGATCCTGCAATCACTCGTGGACATACCTAAATGAAAGCACAGCACCACTCTGTGAGTCAGAGTAGCTACACCCTGGAGACATCCACAACACAGAACCCACTGGAGTGTGTCCTGTAAGAGACATGGCAAAACCCGGCATGACCAGGGAAAGAGCTCCAACCCTCAGATGAAATCGTTTTGGCCAGCAGACTGTGATACCTACTCTCCTCTATGCTCTACCAGGCTAGGGACTGAATATGTCCTCTTTGTGATTTGTGATGTCTTTGTTGGCATAGGGGGAAATGAAGCAGCAGCAGTCACAGCAGCAGCAGCAGCAACAGTGTCTGGCCAGCCTGCTAGAGAGATGCAGGTTGATCAAGGAGCCAAGGGCCCGCTCCCCTGGGCACAGCCCGCGGCTGTGGCTGGCCACAGTAATTCATCATGTTTAAAAACTCACCCATGGGAGGGACCCTGGAAGAGGCAGAGAAGCCAAGCAATGGGTTCTGAAGGAAAGTAGTGTGTGTGTGTGTGTGTGTGTGTGTGTGTGTGTATCTTTCATCAATTATAAAAACAAAAGGAGTGGCAAGAAGCGGTCAATCTGCAGGATACAAAACAAGATCTAGAAGGAAACTCTTCTGGAGTAAACAGTCAAATCTAAAGAAAATTAACCTCCCTATGAAACAAATTCACCTTTTCTTCCTATAGGAATACCTACTTGTTCTAATGCTTTACACCCTACTCCGTGTGTGGGGAGTGAGCTCAGGCTGGAGGGTATCCCAGCCATTGAATGACCTTGGAGAAGTCATTTATATTCTTCCTTTTATTCTTTTCTCTCTCTTCTTCCTCTCTCTCTTCCCTTCTTCCCCTGCCCCTCTCCGCCCCCTCTCTGTGTACAAGTGAACATGTGTGCCTGCATGCATTTGGATACTAGAGGTTAATCTCATCCCCCCTCCGTGTGTGTGTGTGTGTGTGTGTGTGTGTGTGTGTGTGTTTGCACGTGCACGCGCGTGCAAACAAGTGAAGACACCAGAGACCAACCTCAGCTCTTGTTCCTCAGACACTCTGACACCTTTCTTTTTGTTTCAGCTATTTCATCTTATTTTATGTATACAGGTGTTTTGCCTGCATGTATGTCTATGTACCGGGGACATGCCTAGCACCTCCTATAGGCAAAAGAGACATTGGGTCCCCTGAAAGTGGACTGACAGACAATTGTGAGCTGTCCCGTGGGTGCTGGAAATCAAACCCAGGTCATCTGGCAAAAAGGTAAGTGCCCTTACCTGCTGAACCATCAATCCAGACCCTCTGCATATTGGTGTTTGATTGTTTGTTTGTTTGTTTGTTTGTTTGTTGAGACAAGTATTTCTCACTGTCCTCAAGCTAAGCTTACTTATTAGACTAAGCTGGCTGACCAGGGAACCCCAAAGAGCTGCCTGTCCCTGCCTCCCCTGCACCAAAATTATAAATGAATTCCCCTACACCTGGCTTTTGTATGTGGGTTCTGGGAGGCAGAGGGTCAAACTCAGGTCCTTGTGCTTACAAAATAAGCACCTGACCCGTTGATCCAGCACCACAGTCCCGATGTCCACTCTCTTGCCATGTTATCTCTAAGAAGATGAGCTGGATTGGGTGCACAGGTGTGAACGGCATGGCAGTGGATCACGTCAGCAATCTACTCAGGTGTATACAGCTGGTGGGTGAGAGCAGAGGTGTTAATCTGTTCACCAGGTCACCTGTTTAAAGCTGGGAGGGTCCAACAACAAGCCTACTGGGAAAGTCTCACAAGCTACCTACTGTCCCACTGCAGAGCCACATAGGACCCTTCCAGTTCTTTGAAATTCCCATTGCTTCAGCAGCCCTATGAATGTTCCCCCACGGGATCAGCTCCTTTACATTGGGCCAGACTTAGCAACCAGCTGCACTGATGGGAGGCAGGTCTACAGCTCCAGACAGCCCTTCTCCCAGGAGAGGTAAGGATAAGAAGAGGAATAGGGAAAAGAAGAGGCAAGGGGATCTCTTCACTGGCATAATCGAAACAATTCCCCCACATGAGAAACTGAAACTTGAAGTTAAATCTTTATTTCAGCCAGTGTATTATAAACCTTCAGTATACAATCCTTCTTCAGCCAGTGAGAAACAAAGGCGGAATTCCAACCCACGTCAGACTTGAAGGCCTGGTTTTCATCCTCTTCCACGTCTATCCTCAAATATGATCAGGGACAGTCAAAGCTGTCCCTCAACTCACCAAAACACGAAGGCATTCACATTTAGCCACTGCGGAGACTAAAAGCAGATGAGAGGGATCATTCCAAAACAGTGGAAAATACACCTCACAGCTCTGGAGGCTGGGTGGTCCAAGGTCAAGGCAATGATAGACTCAGAGTCTGAAGAGACCAGTTACTGCTTAAGGATTATGTCTTCTTCTAGGTGTCCTTACATGAGGACGGCCCACACAATCCCTGTAACCACATAAGGGCACCAACTCAATTAGTAAGGACAGAATCCCCAATGACTTAATCCCTGAACACCACAATTTTTAATCCTCCCACACTGAGAAATAGTTTCAACATGAGAATTTTGAGAGAAAACTCAGATCACATCAGCACCCCATACTTATATGTAGACTCAAAAATAGGTACTTAAGGGGCTGGAGAGGCATAGGATCAGTGAAGCAACTGGGACAGGAGCCTCTGGGGCGCCATTTGCACCAGGGAGCCAGGTGGCTCCACAGCCTTCTGTGCACAGCCTGCCAGAAGAGAGTGATCTCCCATCAGTGCCTCAACTTCTGAGTGTGGAGGTGGGATCTCCACTTTCTCTCCAATATCTCTCTGGAGGGAAACAACTAGGAGTGTACAGGGCATATGATCAGTGGAGCAGAGGGAACAGCAGAACCCAGTTCTTCCATCAGAGAAAAGTCCCAGATATCCCAAAACACCCGGATACACCAGAAAAGCAAGAGTTAAATTTAAAATCACATCTCATGATGCTGATAGAGGACTTCAAGAAGGACATAAATAACTCTCTTAAAGAAATACAGAAGAACATGGATCAACAGGTAGAAGCCCCTAAAGAAGAAACACAAAAATCCCTTAAAGATTTACAGGAAAACACAAACAAACAAGTGAAGAAACTAATCAAAAACTTCCAGGATCTAAAAATGGAAGAAGAAACAAAAAAGAAATCACAAAGGAAGACAACTCTGGGATAGAAAACCTTGGAAAGAAATCAGGAGTCATAGATGCAAGCATCAACAACAGAATACAAGAAATAGAAGAAAGAATCTTCTATGAAGATACCATAGAAAACATTGACTCAACAGTCAAAGAAAATGCAAAATGCAAAAAGCTTGTAACCCAAAACATCCAGGAAATCCAGGGCACAATGAGAAGACCAAACCTAAGGATTATAGGTATAGAATATTTACAACTTAAATATCTTCAAAAAAATTAGAAGAAAACTTCTTTAACCTAAAGAAAGAGATGCCCATGAACATACAAGAAGCCTACAGAACTCCAAATAGACTGGAGTCTGTTTGGAGAACAGAACAGAAAGTCCTCCCAGCACATAATAATCAAAACACCAAATGCACAAAACAAAGAAAGAATATTAAAAGCAGTAAGAGAAAAAGGTCAAGTAATTTACAAAAGCAGACCTATCAGAATTACACCGGACGTCTCACCAGAGACCATGAAAGCTAGAAGATCCTGGGCAGATCTTATACAGACCCTAAGAGAACACAAATGCCAGCCCAGACTACTATACCCAGCAAAACTCTCAATCACCATAGATGGAGAAACCAAGATATTCCATGATAAACCAAATTTACACAATATCTTTCCACAAATCCAGCCCTACAAATGAAAATAGATGGAAAATGCCAACACAAGGAGGGAAACTATGCTCTAGAAAAAGCAAGAAAGTAACCTTTCAACAAACCCAAAAAAAGATAACCACACAAACATAAAAATAACATAAAAAATAACAGGAAGCAACAATCACTATTCCTTAATATCTCTTAACATCATTGTACTCAATTCCACAATAGAAAGACATAGACTAACAGACTGGATACATAAATAGGACCCAGCATTTTGCTGCAGACAGGAAATGCACCTCAGTGTCAAAGACAAGCACAACCTCAGAGCAGAAGGCTGGAAAACAATTTTCCAAGCAAATGGTGCCAGGAAACAAGCTGAAATTGCCATTCTAATACAGGATAAAATCAACGAAAAGTCATCAAAAAAGACACAGAAGGACACTTCATACACATAAAGGAAAAATCTACCAAGAAGAACTCTTGATTTTGAACATCTATGCTCCAAATGCAAGGGCACCCACATTTGTAAAAGAAACTTTACAAAAGCTCAAAGCACACATTATACCTTGCACAATAATTGTGGGTGACTTCAGCACCCCACTCTTATCAATGGACAGATCAGGGAAACACAAACTAAACAGAGACACAGTAAAACTAACAGAAGTTATGGGCCAAATGGATTTAATAGATACCTATAGAACATTTCATCCTAGATCAAAAGAATATACCTTCTTCTCAGCACTTCATAGTACCTTCATCAAAACTGATCATGTTATTGGTCACAAAACAGATCTTAACAGATATGAGAAGATTGAAATAATCCCATGCCTACTATCAGATCACCACGGATTAAGGATGGCTTCAATTGCAACAAAAACACCATAAAGCCCACATACATATGGAAGCTGAACAATGCTCTCAATGGTAGCTTGGTCAAGGAAGAAATAAGAAAAGAAATCAAAGACATTTTACAATTTAATGGAAATGAAGGCACAACATACCCAAACTTCTGGGACACAATGAAAGCAGTGCTAAGAGGAAAACTTATAGCTCTGAGCACTTTTGAAAAGAACCTGGAGTGAGCATACACTAGCAGCTTAACAGCACACCTGAAATCTTTAGAACAGAAAGAAGCTAATACACCCAAGAGGAGTAGAAGACAGGAAATCATCAAACTCAGGGCTGAAATCAATCAAGTAGAAAAAAAAAAGAACTACACAGAGAATCAACAAAACCAAGAGCTGGTTCTTTGAGAAAATCAACAAGATATATAAGCCCTTCCTGAGACTAAACAGAGGACACAGAGACACTATCCAAATTAACAAAATTAAAAATGAAAAGGGAGATATAACAACAGAAACTGAGGAAATTCAAAAAAAATCATCAGATCCTACTACAAAAGCCTATACTCAACACAACAGAAAAATCTGGATGAAATGGACAATTTTCTAGAAAAATACCAAATACCAAAGTTAGATCAGGATCAGATAGACCATCTAAACAGTCCCATAACTCCTAAAGAAATAGAAGCAGTAATTGATAGTCTCCCAACCAAAAACAGCACATGACCAGATGGTTTTAGTGCAGAATTCTATCAGACCTTCAAAAAGAATACCTAACACCAATATTCTTCAAACTATTCCACAAAATAAAAACAGAAGGAAGACTACCCAACTCGTTCTATGAAGCCACAATTATGCTGCAAACAACAAAAACAACAAAACAACAAAAAGATCCAACAAAGAAAGATAACTTCAAACCAAGTTCTCTTATGAATATTGGTGCAAAAATAATCAATAAAATTCTTACCAATCAAATCCAAGAACACATCAAAGCAATCATTCACCATGATAAAATAGACTTCATCGCAGGGATGCAGGGATGGTTCAATATATGGAAATCCATCAATGTAATCCACTACATAAACAAACTCAAAGAAAAAAACCAGATGGTCATTTCATTAGATGCTAAAAAAGCATCTGACAAAATTCTGCATCCTTTCATGTTAAAAGTCTTGGAAAGATCAGGAATTCAAGGCCCATTCCTAAGCATAATAAAAGCAATATACAGCAAACCAGTAGAAAACATCAAACTACATAGAGAGAAACTTGAAGCAATCCCACTAAAATCAGGGACTATACAAGATTGCCCTCTCTCTCCATATCTATTCAATATAGTTCTTGAAGTTCTAGCTCGAGCAATCAGACAATAAAAGGAAGTCAAAGGGATACAAGTTGGAAAGGAGGAAGTCAAACTATCACTATTTGCAGATGATATGATAGTATACTTAAATGACACCAAAAACTCCACCAGAGAACTCCTACAGCTGATAAACAACTTCAGCAAAGTGGCCGGATATAAAATTAAACAAATCAGTAGTCTTCCTATATTCAAAGGATAAACAGGCTGAGAAAGAAATTAGGGAAACAACACCCTTCACAATAGTCACAAACAATATAAAGTATCTTGGTGTGACTCTAACCAAACAAGTGAAAAATCTGTATAACAAGAACTTCAAGTCTCTGAAGAAAGAAATTGAAGAAAACCTCAGAAGATGGAAAGATCGCCCATGCTCGTGGATTGGCAGGATTAATATAGTAAAAATTGCCATCTTGCCAAAAGCAATCTACAGATTCAATTCAATCCCCATCAAAATTCCAACTTGATTCTTCATAGAGTTAGAAAAAGAAATTCTCAAATTCATCCATAATAACAAAAAACCCAGAATAGCTAAAAACTATTCTCAACAATAAAAGAACTTCTAGGGGAATCAGTATCTCAGACCTCAAGCAGTACTACAGAGCAATAGTGATTTAAAAAAAAACTGCATGGTATTGGTACAGTGACAGGCAAGTGGATCAATGGAATAGAATTGAAGACACAAAAATGAACACACACACCTATGGCAACTTGATCTTTGACAAAGGAGCTAAAACCATCCAATGGAAAAACAAATGTTGATGGTTCAACTGACAGCATGCAGAAGAATGCAAATCGATTCATTCTTATCTCCTTGTACAAAGTTCAAGTCCAAGTGGATCAGGGACCTCTGCATAAAACCAGACACACTGAAACTAATAGAAAAGAAAGTGGGGAAGAGCCTCGAGCACATGGGCACAGTGGGAAATTTCCTGAACAGGACACCAATAGCTTATGCTCTAAGATCAAGAATTAACAAATGGGACCTCATAAAATGACAAAGTTTCTGTAAGGCAAAGGACACTGTCAATAGGACAAAACAGCAACCAACAAATTGGGAAAAGATCTTTACCAACCCTACATCCGACAGAAGGCTAATATCCTATATATAAAAGAACTCAAGAAGTTAGACTCCAGACAACCAAATAGCCCATTAAAAATGGAGTACAGAGGTAAACAATGAATTTTCAACTGAGGAATATTGAATGACTGAGAAGCACCTAAAGAAATGTTCCACATCCTTAGTCATCAGCGAAATGCAAATCAAAACAACCCTGAGATTTCACCTCACACCAGTCAGAATGGCTAAGATCAAAGACTCAGGAGACAGCAGGTGCTGGCAAGGATGTGGAGTAAGAGGAACACTCCTCCACTGTTGGAGGGATTGCAAGCAGATACAACCACTCTGGAAATCAGTTTGGCGATTCCTCAGAAAATTGGGTATAATACTACCAGAGAACCCTGCTCTACCACTCCTGGGCATATACCCAGAGGATTCTCCAGCATGTAATAAGGACACATGCTCCGCTATGTTCATAGCAGCCTTATTTATAATAGCCAGAAGCTGGAAAGAACCCAGATGTCCCTCAACGGAGGAATGGATACAGAAAATGTGGTACATTTACACAATGGAATATTACTCAACTATTAAAAACAATGAATTCATGAAATTCTTAAGCAAAACTAGAAAAATATCATCCTGAGTGAGGTAACCCAATCACAAAAGAACACACATGGTGTGCACTTGCTGATAAGTGGATATTAGCCCAGAAGCTTAGAATATCCAAGATACAATTCACAGACCAAATGAAGCTCAAGAAGAAAGAACAAAGTATGGACACTCTGGTCCTTCTTAGAAAGAGGAACAAAAGACCCACAGAAGGAGATACAAAGTATGGAGCAGAGTCTAAGGGAAAGACCATCCAGTGACTACCCCTCCAAGGGATCTATCCCATATACAGTTACAAAACCCTGACACTATTGTGGATGCCAACAAGTGCTTGCTGACAGGAGCCTGATATAGCTGTGACCTAGGAGGCTCTGCCAGTGCATGACAAATACATAAGGGGACACTCTCAGTCACCCATTGAACTGAGCACAGGGTCCCCAATGGAGGAGCTAGAGAAAGGACCCAAGGAGCTGAAGGGGTTGGCAACGCCATAGGAAGAACATCAATTTGAACCCCCAGACTAAACCACCCACCCAGGGACTAAACCACCAACCAAAGAGTATATATGGAGGGACTCATGGCTCCAGATGCATATGCAGCAGAGAATGGCCTTGTTGGACATCAAAGGGAGGAGAGGCCCTTGGTCCTGAGAAGACTAGATGCCCCAGTATAGGGAAATGCCAAGACAGGGAAGTGGGAGTAGGTGAGTTGGTGAGCAGGGGGAAGGGGGACAGGTTAGGGGATTTTGGGGGGATGGAAACCAAGAAAGGGGACAAAATTTGAAATGTAAATAAAGAATATATCTAATAAAAAAGGGGGCCTGGAGAGATAGCCCAGAGGTTAAAGGTTCAGGCTGCTTTTTTTTTTTTACCTTCAGTGTGAAAAGAACAGGGTCCTAAAAGATGGCCTTAAAATTGGTAGAACCAATACACCAGGAAGTGATCTCCAGGGTCCTGGGTGGGACAGAGATTGAGGCAGCCAACTAGTACCTGAGATAGTGTGGCTGGTACTCAAGAACTGGAGCTAGGGGCCATGACCATGGACAGGAAAGAGATAAGAGTGGGAAATAACTAGGCTACAGTGAAAAGGTGGGATGAGCCCCAGAAGAGGACTATTTCCTGTACTCTCACCATGACAGAAGACAGGTACCTCTGTGCCCATTTACCCAGGAACATAGGTTCCAGCAAAAGCTGAAGACTTATTGAGTGTTTTTCTTTCCCAGGGAATGAAAGATTTGGAAGCACTGGTACTATCAGTTCCTCCTGGACAAAATGAGATGAAGGCCTACACAGAAGAAAATCTTTATCAAGACTTCAAAAAGCTAGAAGGTGGTGTGCAGGCTGTTAGAAGAGAAAAATTAACAGTAGTCTCCCCTAGCTGTGAACTTTAATTGCAATAACCACATGCCTGGCAAGATGTGCCCATTGGTACAATAATGACATGATGGTTATGGAGGTAACCAACCACTTTGTACTTGGGCTTGAGTTCTGCTCCATTTGTATCTGATATTGTAAACCTGCGCAAAAGCCCATAACTGGGGAGGTCATAGGCCTTGGGAGGAGGGGGCTGTGGACATGATGCTAAACTGTTCCAGCTAATGCAGAAACTCATGACTGGCCAAAGTGCCAAGAAAAGTGATAGCTTAGTGCTCAGCCCTAATGGGAAATCTCTTTCACCCCTTCAAGGTTCTGAGAACCTCACAGGAAAAGGGACAGAAAGAATGTGTAAGAACAGAGTAGTAGGAATCAGTGGCACTCCAATACACTGTCTTCCAGACATGGGACAGCTGCTGCATCCATGAACATAGAGTAGCAGTGGCTACCCAAGACCTGCACAAGTTTGAGCCCACAAGCATTGCATCATGGGCAGGGTAGGAGTTCATAAGGCCCTCTGAGACAATCTACAGACAGCTGCGGGGAGGAAGGTAATATTCCTCACTGGTATATGTGTTAGTTCACTGCTCCCACTAAAGCAAATAACTCCACACCCATGCTCTTGCAGGCAACCCCTAATTAAATGCAAAAAAGACCGTGGAAGTAGGAGGGAGGCTTGGGAAGGAGAAAATAGATAGAATGGAATAATAATTAATAATGATGATGATAATGATAATAATAGGATAATAATTCTTTGGTCAAAGAACATTGTACATGTGTATAAAGTTATAAAAATACGCGCGCACACAAACACACACACACACACACACATATCCTGGCTTTAGCCTCTCTTTATTGGAAGCATCTTCAGTAGCACCCAGCAGCTGCTGACAGGAAACCATTACTCACTGGACAGGCAGCCTGGGAAATCCCAGCCATCTGCTCCTGTCCCAGCATGTTTCCAACCCTGCAGACAAATACATCACAGGCAGGGAAGGCAGGGCTACCATCTGCACACAGCCTTCAGTAAGGCTCTGCAATTTTAGGGGTCTTGGTCAAGCTGTTCATCCATCCTGAGTAGGGAGCACTGTTGGCCTGACCTACACAGGCCTTTGGCCCTGCCTGACCTGAATAAATCACCTTGGAGTTTTCTATCCACTCCTTAATGAATGGTTTTCTCACTTGTGAGAGAAAAAAATGTTTAAATGCAGGAGGCAGGAAAGTGTGGGATATATCTTCTAGAATAGAGGTTAACCTGTGGAGGTTCAAACAACCCTTTCACAGGGGTCGCCTAAGACCATCAGAAAGCACAGAAATTACAATTCATAACAGTAGAAAAATTTAGAATTAGGAAATAGCAACAAAAATAACTTTATGGTTGGGAGTCACCCTAACATGAGAATCTTTCTTAAAGGGTCACAGTATTAGGAAAGGTGAGAAGCATTGTTCAAGGGGCTAGAGCTTATGGACCTTCCCCTGTTTATAACGGAATACTGGTGGGTCTAGTCCTGTGCAGGTCTTGGGTGAGCACTGTTGCTGTGAGCCATGCCGGGTCTAGAAGGTTCTGCAGTGTTCTATGGCAGCACTTACTCCCATCCCCCTGCCCTTGCCGTCTTTCTGCCCCATAGCCCTTCATCCTCCATGATGCACCCTAAGCCCTGAAGGTCTGCAATAGACGTTCATTTAGGGCTGAGCTCTAGACACTTACTCATGGATAGAAGAAAAGCAACCTCATCTTGTCTATATTTGCACAAAAGGGGGGAGGAATAACTTCTTTTGTCATTTCTTTGAACAAAAGTGGAGAAAGGAACTTCCATTCCACAGGTCTTTGGTGGAAAATTAGTTACAAAGTAGCTTTATAAAGAATAACTTTATGGTTAGGGGAGTCACCACAATAGGAGGAAATTTGTTAATTTAATAAATTTAATAAATTAATTTCCAAAGAGGTCATGAGAAAATGCATTTCTTGTTTTGTGTTTTGTTTTGCTTTGAAGGGTACATGTGTGTGCCAGAGGTGAGCATCAGGCATCTTCCTCAACCACCCACCACTTTGTTTCTTCAGACAAGTTCTCACATTGAGCATGGAACTCACTAGTTCCATTCAGAGGACTAGCCAGGCAGCCTCAGGCACCAAGGATCTTCCTGTCTCTGCCTCCTCAGTTCTGAAATGGCTCATGCTATCTGCCCAGGCCAGCTTTGACGTGAACAGTGGGGAATCAGAACTCAGGCTCTCATGCTTATGTGGCCAGTGTTTTTATCACTTGAGCCATCTCCTCAGACCTAAGAGATATCACTTATGCTGTGGCACTCCACTGATGTCCTTCTATGGAATGCATTGATTTCCCAAGACAATGAGTCCAGAAGGAGGCTCAATCTGCTGGGGACCCTGTGGCAAGTCCTACAATCCCACATGGATAAAGCATGAAATAGAGGCCTGGAGAGTCACTTCCAAACTTCTAGTCCTACAGGGGAGCCACAGATATAGCACAGTGTTAGCATCAGGGCATTTCTGTCCAATCCTTCCCTCTGCTATTTGGAGGATGTCTGTGACCTTGCAAGCATTTCTGACCTGCAGAAGGAGGCTTATCATCCTTGTCTCTTAAGTTATTGTGGGGATAGCATGAGAGACCACAGGCCTACCCTGTCCCACCCTCTCTCCTGTCTGATTTCAAGTGTCTTCCCTTCCAGTGGGGAGCAACCAGAACCATAAGGTATCCTAATCCTAAAGCAAACCCAAACCTGTCTGTAACTGCAACAGAAACAGGGCGAAGGAAACTCAATGGGGAGACTCTGTCATCTCTCTCTCCTCAGCCCTTGTGCTGATACGCACATTAATTTTTATTTCCAGACTGCAAATTGGCAACATGATGCAGGCTTTTTTCTCTTTTCTTCAAGTGATTTGGGCTTAGCTGTTACTCAAGCCAAAAAAAAAAGCCAACACTAAGCTGATGTCCACATCTAAGATAAATTATGTTAGTTTTTGCAGTGAGTGAATTGGGGCAGGAAAAAGATTTCACCAGAATAAAATGTTCTGAGCTGAAAAGGTGACTTCAAATGGGTTTACTTGTTTGCCGAGGTTCCTAGATGGGCTCAGTTGACCTGCTCCTCTGGGGCCAGTGCTCATCTCAGGAGTCTCCAACTTGGCCCAAGTTGAGCCCCCTAAGTCTGGGAGCAGAGGTGGCCTTAAACATCAGGGTGGCCTAACCACAGGCAGTGTACCTTCTGAAAATGAGGTCATGAGGGAAGGCAGGAAGAAACAAAAGCATCCTGAATGTTTAGGAGGAAGGTTGCCTTTACTAGTCTAAGATGTCACAGTGAAGGTGAGACAAGGGCCACACTCAATGGAGTGCCTTCTAATCAATGTAAGTCCAACTTAACATTTTGTGTGTGTGTGCATTATGTGTGTGTGTGTGTGTGTGTGTGTGTGATGTACATAAGAATACTCATACAAGCACACACACAGTCTTCCTCCTCTCGCATGCTCATGTCTGCTTAGGTCTCAGACATGACACTACAGAGTAGAGTCATTTGGTGAGACCATTGGTTCCAAATGCCTCCAACTGTAAAGCAATGTGGTAGCAGTGTGTCTAATACAAGGGCCTAGGAACATGGCTCCATTTGTAAAGTGTTTATCTTGCAAGTACAAGGACCTCAATCTAATACCCAGAATCAACCTTGAAAAGCTAGATATGGTGGCATGCTCTTATAATCTCAGTCCTTGGGAGGCAAAGACTTGCCAGTCAGCCTAGTATAACTTGGCCAGTTCTAGAACAATGAGAAACCATGTGTCAAAATACAAAGTGGACAGGGCCTAAACAATGACTTACACAGTAGTTCTCTGGTCTCCACACACATGTGTGCACACACACATACACAGATACCCCCACACACAAACATACAAACCCATTATTCTGCCACATTATAAAGACTTGTTTATTCTTATTTATGCATGTGAATCCATGTGTGCATACATGTATATATGTGTGCAGGTGCCTTTGGAAGCAAGAAGAGGTTACCAGAATCCATAAGATACTAGTTACTATGAATTGCTTGATATGGATTCTGGGAACCAAACTCAGGTACTATGCAAGAGGAATAAGAGCTCTTAACCACTGAGTCATTCTCTGGCCTCCAAGTGCACATGAGTGCACATGCTTGCATGCACACAAACATACACACATACACAAACCCATGCATACATCCATACATTCACATACACACATACACAAACACACACACATACATACATACATACATATACACATACATGCACATACATACATACATGTATTCACATATACACACATACATATATACTCACATACACACATACATACATACATATACAGACACATATACACATACACATACATACACACACAAACATATACATATACATACAAACATATGCACACATACAAACACACACACACACACACACACACACACACACACTGTTGTGTCATTTACTTACCTTTCTTAGATAACAAACCTGGCCCTGACTCAGGTCCTTTGGCTACCCAGTGGCAAGCTTCTAAAATGTAATTACAGTTTTCTATTATTGCTCCACCCATTTTCATACCACCCACATATTTAAGCAAGTGATAACGGCTTCATGTTTATGAGTGTGTTGTAAATATTTCATTCACAATAAACACATGCGTGTTTTGAAAGGCGGGTTTGTTTTTAAGGAAATATGAGGTAAATCACATCAGAGCTGGATCTCAAATGTGGGATCATTAAGATGAAGTATGAAATGCTAAAACCGGAGGAACGCTGGATTAATTGGAAAGAAATACATGGCAGGCAACTTCTTCCCTACGTCTTTCTCAAATTAAATAATAAATCTTGCTGCCTTGTGTTTCCAACTTAGACGAATGCTCTGATTCCCCCACCCCGCCCCCAGCCCTTTCTTTTCCCAAGGCTTTGCTAGTGGGAGAGGAATTTGTGGCTGGTGAGAAGTGCATCATTCTCCTTCTCTCTGGACTCCACGTGAGTTCCCTGAGGTACCTAAGCTCATTAAGCGCCATCATTCATTACTCATAAAGCCTTACAGCCCCCTCTCAGTACCTGAGCAGGGACAGTGTGGCGAAGAGCAGGAAGACAGGCTCTCTACCTTTCCTGGACTCAGAGTCTAGCTAAGGAGACAAAAGACAAGTGCCACAATATGGCATAGGGAGCCATGTGACCCTGGCAACAGGGTACTAAGTGGGGGAAGGTATTCCCATGCAAGAGTGACTCCACAGGATTATAGTTACACCTGCCTGCTTCTGAAGAGCCATGGATGGACACCAACCTCATCACCATCACTTTCCTACTGGGAGATTTTGGCCAAGTGACTTCAACCACAGCCTGCTCTCCAGTCTTTGGAAGGGGATAGCTTTATCTCCCTCTTTTATAATGCTTAAAGAACCAATAGGACCAGGTGATTGTTAATATAAACTTGTAAACTTGATGGAACCTAGAGTCACCTGGGGGCAGCCTGTTGGGGTTGCCTTGATTGTGTTCATCGATATAGGAAAGAAAACCTTTCTTGACTGAGGTCCGGATGATTCCCTAGGCAAGGCATTCCACAATGCACAAAATGGTAAAAGCAAGCTAAGCACTGGGAAGCATGCCAGTGTTTCTTGAGTATGGGCAAGATGCAAACAGATACCTCAGGCTCCTGCTACGTGACTTTCCTGCACGACGGGCTACACCCTTGAGCTCTGAAGCAGATGAACCCTTTCACTGTTAGGTTGCCCTGGTCAGGGTATTTTACTGGGCAACAGGAACAAATGCTAAGAGAGAAAGTGAAGATAAACACCTCAGCAGTGTTCCTATCCAATAAGTGCTCAATAAAAGACCCCTGATTTCCCCCACCTCTTTCATCCAGGGTCTCTGTCTGCCATATTTGATCTTTCATGCAAACATCCCCTTCAAAACTGTAGCTAATCCTCCCTGGGAAAGGCACAAAGGCATTATGGGAGTTCTCATAACATAGAGATCCAGAAGAGTCAGGGGTGGGGATGTTCTGAGTGATTTGTGTATAAGCTAGTATCTGAAGTACAATTTGCTCCTGGGGAAAGACTCACTAGGTAGGGGTTGAAGTTAGTTCCAGTGGCGAAGATGGAGACATTTCAAAGAAAAGGGAAGAGGCTGAAGAGTTAGAGTGGTGGTTCTTAATCACAGGCAAAGGAAAAAAATATATATATATAATGGAAAACAGTGAGGTAAGAGGTATTCAGTGTAAAAAAGTAAAATAAAATGGAAAAATAGTCCTTATTTTAAAAAATAGAAGTTTCCAGAGTCTATCAGAAAAAATGAAGATGGAGCTGGAGAAATGATGGAAGGGTTAAGAGCACCCACTGCTCTGGCAGAGGACCCGGGTCTAGCACCCACGTCAGATGACTCACAACCACCTATAACTCCAGCTCCAGGGGATCCAACCCCTTTTACTGACCTCAACAGGCACCTGCACTCACATGTACACATCTGTACACACACACAAACAGGCATATAGACATAATTGAAAATAAAATCATCCTTTTTTTAGAAAAGAAGTTATGAAGAGCCAAAAACAACATACATGAATAAAGACAGTGTCATTCAAACAGCACAAGTCAGAACCACTGAAAGTTACAAAACTCTCGAGCCAAATGCACACCTTTAATCCCAACACTCGGGACAGCAGAGGCAGGCAGAGCTCTGAGAGTCACAGACCAACCTGTTCTACAATTTGAGTTCAGGGCAGCCAGAGCTATACAGAGAAACCCTGTCTCAAAAAAAAATACCACTCCTGAGCATATACCCAGAGGATTCCCCAGCATGTAATAAGGATACATGCTCCACTATGTTCATAGCAGCCCTATTTATAATAGCCAGGAGCTGGAAAGAACCCAGATGTCCCTCAACAGAGGAATGGAGACAGAAAATGTAGTATATATACACAATGGAATACTATTCAGCCATTAGAAACAATGAATTCATGAAATTCTTAGACAAATGGATAGAACTAGAGAACATCATCCTAAGTGAGCTAACCCAGTCTCAAAAGAATACCCATGGTATGCACTCACTGATAAGTGGATATTAGTCTAGAAGCTTGGAATACCCAAGACACAATTCACATATCAAAGATGCCCAAGAAGAAGGGAGGAGTGGACCCTGGTCCTGGAAAGGCTCAGTGCAGCAGTGTAGGGGAATACCAGGACAGGGAAGTGGGAAGGGGTGGATTGGGGAACAGGGGCAGGGAAGAGGGCTTATGGGACTTTCAGGGAGGGGGGATCCAGGAAAGGGGAAATCATTTGAAATGTAAATAAAGAATATATCAAATAAATAAAGAGAAAAATAAACAAAAAATAAACAAACAAGCAAATCAAAAAAGAACAAAAGGAAAAACTGGAAGTTAACAAAAATATCGCTTTTATAATGTTTTCCTATATATAAAATGAGTTCATGAGCATTGAATCAGGACTCTGTGACTAGATGCTAATGTCAATTCTCAGAGTGTCCTATACCCAGTGACCACACACACGCATACACACACACACACACACACACACACACACACACACACACCATCATTTGGAAGTCCATCCACTCCTGTGTTCCTCAGCAGACTGCAGCAAATGCAATGGGGAAGCAACTGCAGCCTGCAGGAGCTGCCTCCTTCCTGCAGTGCTCCCTGCAGTGGTCAATAACTGATAACCTCTCTTTGAGCAGAGGAAGGCAAGAGAACTGCAGTGTAGCTGTACAGAGTGCCTTGCGGAGGCGTCTCCTGGGTGTTCCTGGGAAGTTTGGTCCTGACAGAACCACCTGAGAAACACAACCCCTTCTTACACATCCTCGATGACTGACACCCCCTAGTACACACAGAGGCTCACAAAGGGCTCACCTTACCAGTCTCAGATTCCCAGCCTCCATAAGAGAAGAGAAATGAGACCTCGAGTGCCACTGTGTAACAGGAAACAGCTCCCAAAATCCCCACCTCTCAATCTACTAGCCATATCTGGATTGTCAGTTTTCTCCTCTGGTCCAGAAAGTTGTTCCACGAGAAGATGACGTCACTGCAGACTCACACAGTCTTCCCATGCCAAAGCATCACCTCCTGAGCCTCCCTTGTTGCTGACTGTTCTACCTGCCTTACCACGGCCTTCACAAGAAGCTCTCTCACACCTTCTTCAGACTGTTCTTCACTTCCTCTGTCCTCTTCATACCCTCTGCTGAGACCTTAAGACAGTCCATCTTCCAGAAAGCTCCACGCCCACCCTTTTTAACCTGGTTAAGTTTACTCTCTAGAGGGTCTGCCTTTCTGTAAGCCACCTGCCTATCTCCAAAGTCAAGCTTCCATCCAATCCCCAAAAATTGTAGGTTCTAGGTCATGGTATGAGCCTTGTATGCTCCCTCATAGAAACACAGAGAAAGCAGTAAAGTGTCTGGGATGCATCTGTCAAAGCCTCTGGAATGAATATATACCATCCTGCCCTCCACAGGGACCTTTGTGGCACCCACTCTTTATCCCTGCCACATGATAGGAGTTTGTTTCCAGGTTGATGGATTTCCTATGAGCATACCATTTTCTTCACACTGTACCCCCAGCACTGACCAATGCCCCAGTTACTGTTCTATTGCTGTCGAGAGACATCATGACCAGATAAAGGTATAAAAGAAAGCATTTATTTTGGAGCTTGCTTACAGTTTCATAAGGTTAGTCTATATCCATAACGGATGGGAGTACAGTAACAGGCCTGGCTCTGGAGGGGTAGCTAAGAGCTTAAATCAGTCAGAAAGAGAAAACGGGTCTGGCAAGGGCTTTTGAAACGTAAAAGCCCACCCCCTAGTGACACTTGTCCTCCAACAAGGCCACACCTCCTAATCTTTTCTAAACAATTCCACTAGCTGGGCACCACATATTCAGATATATGAGCCTATAGGAGACATTCTCATGCAGACCATCATCCCCAGCCTCCCTCCACGGAGATGCTCAAAGGATGCTAAAGAAGTGAGCAAGCTTTTATTGGCTAAGCAAGAGAATGCAGGTTTCGAAGTCAGACTTTGTGGTTTTCAAACCCCAGCGCTCTCTATTCCTCCATAACCTAAGCAAAAGCTGAGTTGCTTCAGCTCTCCTAACTTTAGCTTTACCACATTCAGTCTAGAACACATCTTTTGGAAGATTTTGAGAGGATTAAGTAACAAAAGCTTTGGTGAACTCTTAGCCCATACCAGGAATAAGAAAAAATATTCAGTAGATGATACTGATAGCTACAAATAAAGAACCTTACCTGTACCAGGTGCTAAAATAAGTACCAAGAACCTTCAACTCACCTTGGGGCCAATGAGAGCACTCAGTGGATAGACATCTGTTGTCAAAGCTAATGGAGCCACATGGTGGAAGGAGAGAAATAGACCTCACAAATTATCCTCTGACCAAAACAAGCATGATGACACATGTGTGTGCTTACACATACACACACACACACACACACACACACACACACACTAAATAAAATGTAATTTAAAATTAAATAAACAAATTAGGGACTAGGAATGTGGCTCAGAGGTTGAGCGCATAATGCTCTTGTAGAGGATCTACATAGGTGTTCCCAGTACCTATATTGTGTGACTCACAACTACCTGTAATTCCAGCTCCTTGGAGATCTGATATCCTCTCCTAGCTTCTGTGGGCACCTGCATTCATATACACACATCCATATGCACACATGCACATGCACACATGTATATGTATACATGTGCATACACATAATTTAAATCATTTTTAAAAGTGAAATAAAATATTGAACCTACTTGTCATTCCAATTAATATTCAAACACTACATGCATTCTGCTGAACACCTGGTTAACTATCTCCCAGGATTCTCACAGCAACCCTAGAAGTTATACAATTTGACTGACTAGGAAGCCAAGACAAAAAAGAAGTTCATGAACTTATCCAAGATGGCTTGGCTAACAAGAGACAAAATAGACCCTTAAACACATACAGTCTGACCCCAAAGACCTCTGAATCTCCATGTCAAGCTCTTTTTGTCTCTGACAACTTGTCTTTGATCTTCTCCCATAAAAGGTAACACTTAAGGCTACCAGGAACATCTATAAGACAAAATTGATGACAATATCTAACAATGGCTCCTTGATGACTTTATGTAAAATAAGAGTAAGCAGAAGAGAGTTTCAGAGTAAACTTTATCACATTCTCATTAAATCTGAAAGTCTGTAGGACAGAGCATGGTTCTGGGTACAACTCAGCTCTCAAGCCCAGGGTGTGCTGGAAGCTGGATCTCTCTCTCTCTCTCTCTCTCTCTCTCTCTCTCTCTCTTTCCTTGATGATTTTTAAATGACCAAAGGACAAAAAGTGGATTTTTTTTGTCCCCCAGGCACATGTTTTGTTGACACACTAATAACCCAGCTGCTGGAAATTCAGGTCAGGGATTTGAGGGAAAACTGAAGAAACTGCATCCAGCCCTTTGGGAGACCAGTGTTTGACTCCAAGCTTTTAAAACACTGTCTGAAATCTAGAGAAAACTGCTTTTAATGAATGCCAGCAGCCAAGACCTCATAAGAGACTAGAGAGAGGATACTGTGATTTTTATCTAATATTGTTGGCTTTGGGAAGTGTCTGGAGGCCCTGATGGCTCAGATCCCAAGTCTCAGTTAGCTGTCAACTCTGCTATAGGCTTTGGGGCTTCAGGGAGACCTACTCTGACCTCTCTAGCCTGAAGCTGGTGAAGCTACCAGTGAAGACTAACTAAGGCAGCCCTGAAGAAATGCAGGATGCAGACTTGTAGCATGTAGTTTCTGCTACCCCAATTTAAGCTCCAGGCAGACTATGCTACCAGCTCTTCCCATGTTCCCTCAGATCCATGGATGAAAGACATACATATATATTGGTTTATTTTTATATTGCTTTAGCTCAATGATTGGGCTCTTCTTTTTTTTTCTTTCTTTCTTTCTTTTTGGTTTTTCGAGACAGGGTTTCTCTGTGTAGCCCTGGCTGTCCTGGAACTCACTCTGTAGACCAGGCTGGCCTCGAACTCAGAAATCTGCCTGCCTCTGCCTCCCAAGTGCTGGGATTAAAGGCGTGTGCCACCACCGCCCAGCGGTTGGGCTCTTCTAAGTCTTCCTCTTCTACTGCACCCTTCTTTTCACTCCCAGATCAGTACCCTAAATCTGCCCTCAACTTGGGTTGCTCAGTTACCTTTAGTCCCGGCTCAGCACCCTAAATTTTCCCTCACCTTAGTTATGTTTCTAACCTCCTATCTGTTGCCCCAGGCCCAGTCAGGAAAGTGGCTGATGGTCACTCCACCTGATATCTCACATGACTGGTAGCCTTTTTTCCCTCTGAAAAGCACATCTTTTCTCTTTCCCTTCCTGTGGGAAAACTGAAAGTCCCATGTATTCGAACCAGCTCATTGGCCACTAGCATCTTTATTGATTGATCAAGAACCAATTAGGGAATAGGACCTTTAGTGTTTATATGTATCAAAACATCAGAACCACCCCCTACACAGACTGTCTTAGTCAGGGTTACTATTGCTGTGGTAAAATACCATGACCAAAGAAACATGGGGAGGAAAGGGTTTATTTAGCTTACATTTCCATACCACAATTCATCATCAAAGGAAGTCAAGCAGAATAGAGACCCAGAAGCAGGAGCTGATGCAGAAGCCATGGAGGGGTGTTGCTTACTAGCTTGCTCTTCATGACTTGCTCTACCTGATTTCTTACAGAACCCAGGACCACCAGCCCAGCGATGGCATAAACCCACAATGGGCTGGGCCCTCTTCCCATTAAGCACTAATTAAGAAAATGTTACAGGCTGACCTGCAGCCTAATCTTATAGAGCTGTTTTCTCAACTGAAGTTCCCACCTCTCTGATAACTCTAGCTAGTGTCAAATTGACACAAAAGTAGCCACCACACAGACCAAGGACTTCCAAGTATGAAAAGGTGAGGTGGAGATATTGATAATATTCACATGCTTTTCTGTGGCTGTGCTAAGTGTTTTGAACTCCATAGCTTAATGAGGTAGCTGTTACTGTCACCACCATTTTATACATAGGACAATAAAAAGTTCAGAGGTAGTAAGTAACTGCCAAGGTCACCTATTAGCAAGTAGGAAAGGCCCAAATTTGACCTCAAAAGCCCACACACATACTTTGCCCCTACTGCCTTATGCATAGTAAATGAGTGGGGACTTACATCCTAAGTATAAAATTTGATTCAAAAAGCAGCAAAATGCAGCTTCACCAAAGAGCTTCTATATGTTGTTTCTGAGTAGGGAGGGAGCCTGAATGCATGATTTGTCCTGAGAGACTTGAATCAGCTCTGACATCTCCTCCAAAGTCTCATATAACTAAATAATCTGCTTTCATACCATCAGTTACACATGCCTCAGTTTCCCCAGAAGACACCACCTTCACTTTTCAGCTTGAATTGAAGAATGTCTCCCAATGAGACTCACTTCTGCTAAGTTGACATGCAAGCATCAGCAACCCTGCTACTGGGTTCTTTCTCTCCACTGAGACCCAAGAGACAGAAAAGCATGGTGGAGAGTTATAGCATGGAGTGCAGGGGACATATTTAAGGTCATTCAGAACACTCTAACCAGGCTTTATATTTCTAGGTCAGGCAAAAATCTGCAGCTCCAGTCAATCAATCCCCAACCAGCATTTATGGATCATGTATGAATTTGGACTCTTTACACTGTAACAGAAAGAAAAATCCAACTAAAGTTGGCTTGAGCACAAGATAGATTAGTTGGTCCATTTAACCAAAAGGGCCTGGGGAGATGATGCTTTGAGACTGGCTAGAAGCAGGCACTCAAAGAGCATGGTGAAGAGTCTGACCCTCTCCAGATCTCAGTTTTCATTTTATTGGTATTGGCTTCGTTTTTACCTTTTTATTTTGAGGTTGTAAAGCAGGGTGTGTTGGGTTCTCCTGTGTATATATTCTAAGAATTAAGAACAAAGGAGCTGGGTGTGGTGATACTTGCCTACAATCTCAGCACTCATGAGCTGAAGACAGTCTGTTGTCAAAAAGAGAGATAGTTAAGAAAAAGAGAAACATTTTGGAGCATGTCTCTTTCCAATTAAAGTAGTGAATATATTGGGATCATGAGTTTATTCCTGACTAAGCACCTGTTAGAAGCTGGAGTGTTTTGATTGACAGCACTTTGTCCTCCTATCCTGGAATTTCTGACTAAACCCTATATGGATGGTTAATTTGTACTATAAATTTGATTTGATTTTTTAAAAAACCTATTAATGAGGTACTGTGTGTGTGTGTGTGTGTGTGTGTGTGTGTGTGTACATTTCCAGAAAGGCTTAACTCAGGAGAAAGTCACCCATCCAGGATGAAGGCGGCATTGACATACAGACTGGAGTCCAAGAATTGAAAAGAAGAGGAAAACCTGGATGAGTAACACAATCCCCACTTTCTCTGCTTCCTGATCCATCCATGTGTGAGCCAGCAGCCTCACAAGCTTGTCACCACATCTGTGGCCTCTGCCAACAGACAGTTTCTGTCATGTTGGACAGTGTCATGATGGACCACACCCTCAAACTCTGATCCAAACCATTCCTCTCTCCCTTAAGTGGCAACTTGCTAGGTATTTAGTCATAGCTATGAGCACTGTGGCCGTTATACCACACAGACTAGGCAGAGTGACAATGGGTGAGGAAGAGGTGTCACTCAAGAAGAATCCCGGTGGGTGTCACAGAAGAGTGGCATGTATTCTGAGTAAGCAAAAAAGATAATTATCTTTCCTCAAATCTCTTCCAACCAGACTATAATTAAGGATATGGAGAAAGCCACGTTTTTATAACAAGGAAATCCTTCTTCTGAGTAGGTCTTAGCATGTAGCCCAGGCTGCCATTAAATTCACAGCCCTCCTGATTCAGTACTCCTGAGTCACAAATCAATACATTTTACATGAAGCCAACTTCGCATTGAAGGAAAAAAGGACCCACAAAAATGTCAGAGAGAAACCTAATTGATTGTAACAATTCACAAACCAGACATTAGAGGTCGAAGGTAGAGCTGAACCTTCAGATCCACTACTTGCTTGCTATAACTGAAGAAAACTGATATCTCTGTACCTTCAACACTGTTCCTCTGTAAACAGGAGACAACAGGGCTCTGTGCTATGGGTTCCTTTCAATCAGAGCCATGAACAGGTAACATAGGAAACAAATTTTGTGAGGTTTCAGTCATCCATTTAATGCTTGGTGTGCTTATGATCTCCTATGGCCACAGTTTAATGCACAGATGTTTTGTCAATTTCATAACCTAGATCCAATGGAGAAAGGAACCCCAATGAGGGATTGTCTACATTAAGGTCAGCCTCTGAGAATGTCTGTGCAGGACCATCATAAGTTAACTAATCCAAGGAAGACCCATCTTACTATAGATAAGACCACTCCCTGAGCAGAGGATCCTGAGCTGTGTAAAATGGAGGGGCAAGTTGAGAACTAATATGAATGCATGTATACATGTATTGTGCTCTGCTCTTGACTATGGGCTTAACATGACCATTTCTCTCAAGCTCCTCTTGATGTTACTTTCCTGCCATGATGGACTGTTACCTGGAATTGTAAGCCACAAGAACCTGTCTCTCTTAAGTTGCTTTTGTTGGGGCAATTTGTCACAGCAATGGAAATTAAATGAGAAACAAATTAGAGAAATAAAATACCTATTATTGTGCTGTTTATTCTCTAAAATACAAGAGATGTATAAGTTCACAAAAAAGCTAAGTTAGGGCAATCACTATGGAGAAAAATAACACAACATGTGGTGGCAGCTGGGATCAGACCCTGCAGGAATAGTGGCCAGAGGAGAGGTCATATTTTATCTGAGATCTGCATACTGAAAAGAAGCCACCAGGAAAATATCTGGACTCAAATAAATATGAATGAAGAACTGCAGCTTGGTAGAGAATAGCAACAGTACAGTCAAGGAGAGGGAGAGTACCGATCCTGTGTGTCTGTGTGAGGGTTGTACTTCATGCTATGTGCCCAAGGGATGCACAAAACATGTCAAAACTGAATGGTTAAATGTTACTCTTGTAATTGGGAGATGGCTCAATGAGTAAAAGCTCTTTCTTCAAAAGCAGGAGGCCCTGAGTTTGAATTCCCAGAATCCATGTAAAGCACAATAGTTTGTGTCTGTAATTTCAGAGCTCCTATGATGAGATGGGGTACAGTGGGGTCAGGAATAGGAGAATCTCTGGAAGCTTGTAGAATAACTACCTGGAATAGGCAACAGAAAACCACCAAAAAGACCCCACCTCAGACTAGCTCAAGGATAAAGAGTGGCACTTCAAATGATCTCTTGTCCTCCTCAAATGCACAGTAGCATGAGCACACCCACATGCGTACATGTGAATGAACACTCAAGAAAGGAGGAGGAAGAGGAAGAGGAAGAAAAAATTACTCTCACCACTGTTTGAAGAGCAAACAGGGGATTAAGGGTGACAGTAGAAAAGAGGATGGAGAAATGGGTCAATGGGTAGAACACTTGCTAAACCTAAGTTCAGTTCCCAGTACCAATGCTTGGAGGCTCACAACTGCCTGTTACTCCAGTTCTAGATCTAACATCCCTTCTGCCCTCCATCAGCATTCATACATACATGTTACACAGAGACACATGAGTCAAAATAAAGGTAAATCTAGATGGAGGAGGAGGGAGGGAGGAAAAGGAAGGGAGTGGGAGGGAAGGAAGAAAGAAAGAAGGGAGGAAGGAAGAAAGGTAGGAAGGAAGGAAGGAAGGAAGGAAGGAAGGAAGGAAGGAAGGAAGGAAGGAAAAAAGGAAGGGAGGGAGGGAGGGAGGGAGGAAGGGAGGGAAGAAGCAAGGAAGGAAGGAAGGGAGGGAGGAAGGGAGGGGGGAGGGAGGCAGGAAGGGAGGGAAAAAGGAAGGAAGGAAGGAAGGAAGGAAGGAAGGAAAGACCAAGTGACTATGCTAGAGCTAAAAGCTAGAACAACAGAAATTAACTCAACAGATAAGTCAGAGTAAACACAGAACATGTTACTTAAAAACAGGAGTAAAAGGTCTGGCTGATACAGAAAGACAGAAAGAGAAAACAGAACCTGCAATCTAGTGGAGGGCAACAGGGTCTAGCACACATATAGTAGAGGCCCAGATGGAGAGGCCAAAGCAAAGGAAAGGAGGTGAAAAGCTATTAAGAAAATACACTACATTTTGCTGCATACAGGAAACACACCTCAGAGTCAATGACAAACACTACCTTAGAGTAAAAGGCTGGAAGACAATTTTGCAAGCAAATGGTTGCAGGAAGCGAGCTGGAATAGCCATTCTAATATCAGATAAAATTGACTTTCAACCCAAAGTCATCAAAAGAGACACAGAAGGTCACTTCTTGCTAGTCAAAGGAAGAATCCACCAAGAAGAACTCACAATTCTAAACATATACACTCCAAATGCAAGAGCACCCTCATTTGTAAAAGAAACTTTACTAAAGCTCAAAGCACACATTGCACCTAACACAATAATTGTGGGGGACCTCAACACTCCACTATCCTCAATGTACCGATCAGGAAAACAGAAACTAAACAGGGACACATGGAAACTCATTGAAACGTTGGTCCAATTGGATTTAACAGATATATATAGAACATTTCAACCTAAAGCAAAAGACTATACCTTTTTCTCAGCGCCTCATGGTACCTTCTCCAAAATCGACCATATAATTGGTCACAAGACAGACCTCAACAAATATAAAAAGATCGAACTAATCCCATGCCTCCTATCGGATCACCATGGAGTAAGAGTGTTCTTCAATAGCAACAAAAATAACAGAAAATCCTCATACACGTGGAGGCTGAACAATATTCTAGTCAATGGTACCTTAGTCAAGGAAGAAATAAAGAAAGAAATTAAAGATTTTTTAGAATTTAATGAAAATGAAGGCACAACATACCCAAATCTATGGGACACAATGAAAGCAGTGCTAAGAGGAAAACTCATAGCCCTGAGTGTCTCCAAAAAGAAACAGGAGAGAGCATATACTAGCAACTTAATGGCGCACCTGAAAGCTCTAGAACAAAAAGAAGCTATTTCACCCAGGAGGAGTAGAAGACAGGAAATCATCAAACTCAGGGCTGAAATCAATCAAGTTGAAACAAAGAGAACCATACAAAGAATCAACAAAACCAGGAGCTGGTTCTTTGAGAAAATCAACAAGATAGATAAACCCCTAGCCAGACTTACCAAAGGGCACAGAGACAGTATTCAAATTAACAAAATTAGAAATGAAAAGGGAGATATAACAACAGAAACTGGGGAAATTCAAAAAATCATCAGATCCTACTACAAAAGCCTATACTCAACACAACTAGAGAATCTGGAGGAAATGGACAATTTCCTAGACAGATACCAAATTCCAAAATTAAACCAGGATCAAATAGATCGTCTAAACAGACCCATAACCCCCAAAGAAATAGAAGGAGTCATAGAAAGTCTTCCAACCAAAAAAAGCACAGGACCAGATGGTTTTAGTGCAGAATTCTATCTTCAAAGAAGTCCTAATACCAATACTCTTCAAACTATTCCACAAAATAGAAACAGAAGGAACACTACCCAACTCATTCTATGAAGCCACAATTACCCTGATACCAAAACCACACAAAGATCCAACTAAGAAAGAGAACTACAGGCCAATTTCTCATGAATATCGATGCAAAAATACTAAATAAAGTACTTGCCAATTGAATCCAAGAACACATCAAAACGATCATTCACCATGATCAAGTTGGCTTCATCCCAGGGATGCAGGGATGGTTCAATATAAGGAAATCCATCAATGTAATCCACTACATAAACAAACTCAAAGAAAAAAAAAACCACATGGTCATCTCATTGGATGCTGAAAAAGCATTTGACAAAATTCAGCATCCTTTCATGCTAAAAGTCTTGGAAAGAACAGGAATTCAAGGTCCATATCTAAACATAGTAAAAGCAATTTACAGCAGACCGATAGCCAACATCGAGGTAAACGAAGAGAAACTTGAAGCAATCCCACTAAAATCAGGGACTAGACAAGGCTGCCCCCTCTCACCATATCTCTTCAATATAGTACTTGAGGTACTAGCTAGAGCAATTCGACAACATAAGGTAGTCAAAGGAATACAAATCAGAAAGGAAGAAGTCAAATTAGCACTATTCACAGATGATATGATAGTATAATTAAGTGACCCAAAAAACTCCACCAGAGAACTCCTACAGCTGATAACTTCAGCAAAGTGGCTGGTTATAAAATCAACTCAAGAAAATCAGTAGCCTTCCTATACGCAAAGGATAAGCAGGCTGAGAAAGAAATTAGGGAAATGACACCCTTCACAATAGCCACAAACAATATAAAGTATATTGGTGTGACTCTAACCAAACAAGTGAAAGATTTATTTGACAAAAACTTCAGGTCTCTGAAGAAGGAAATTGAAGAAGACATCAGAAAATGGAAAAATCTTCCATGCTCGTAGGTTGGCAGGATTAATATAGCTAAAATGGCAATCTTGCCAAAAGCAATATACAGATTCAACGCAATCCCCATCAAAATCCCAACTCAGTTTTTTATAGAGTTAGAAAGAAAAATTCTCAAATTCATCTGGAATAACGAAAAACCCAGGATAGCTAAAACTATCATCAACAGTAAAAGAACTTCTGGGGGAATCAATATCCCGGACCTCAAGCAATACTACAGAGCAGTAGTGTTTAAAACTGCATGGTATTGGTACAGTGACAGGGAGGCGGATCAATGGAATAGGATCGAAGACCCAAAATTGAACCCACACATCTATGGCCAATTGATCTTTGACAAAGGAGCTGAAAACATCCAGTGGGGGAAAAGATAGCCTTTTCAACAAATGGTGCTGGCTCAACTGGAGGTCAACATGCAGAAGAATGAGAATTGATCCACTCTTATCTCCTTGCACTAAGCTCAACTCCAAGTGGATCAAGGACCTCCACATAAAACCAGACACACTAAAACTAATAGAAAAGAAACTGGGGAAGACCCTTGAGGACATTGACTCAGGGGGGAAATTCCTGAACAGAACACCAATTGTTTATGCTCTAAGAGCAAGAATAGACAAATGGGACCTCATAAAATTACAAAGTTTCTGTAAGGCAAAAGACACTGTCAAAAGGACAAATCGGCAACCAACAAATTGGGAAAAGATCTTCACCAACCCCACATCTGACAGAGGGCTAATATCCAATGTATACAAAGAACTCAAGAAGTTAGACCCCAGAAAACCAAATAACCCTATCCAAAAATTGGGTACAGAGCTAAAGAAAGACTTTTTACCTTAAGAAATTCGGATGGTTGAGAAACACTTTAAAAATTGTTCAACATCATTAGTCATTAGAGAAATGCAAATCAAAACAACCTGAGATTTCACCTCACACCAGTCAGAATGGCTAAGATTAAAAACTCAGAAGACATCAGGTGTTGGCGAGGATGTGGAGAAAGAGGAACACTTCTCCACTGCTGGTGGGACTGCAAGCTGGTACAACCACTCTGGAAATCAGTATGGCGGTTCCTCAGAAAACTGGACATGATACTTCCGGAGGACCCAGCCATACCACTCCTGGGAATATACCCAGAAGATTCCCCAGCATGCAATAAGGATACATGCTCCACTATGTTCATAGCAGCCTTATATATAATAGCCAGAAGCTGGAAAGAACCCAGATGTCCCTCAACAGAGGAATGGATACAAAAAATGTGGTATATATACACAATGGAGTACTATTCAGCCATTAGAAACAATGAATTCATGAAATTCTTAGAGAAATGGATGGAGCTGGAGAACATCATAGTAAGTGAGGTAACCCAGTCTCAAAAGAATACCCATGGTATGCAATCACTGATAAGTGGATATTAGCCTAGAATCTTGGAACACCAAAGACACAATTCACATACCAAATGATGTCTGACAAGAAGAAAGGAGTGGACACTGGTGCTGGAAAGGATCAAAGCATCAGTGTAGGGGAATACAAGAACAGGGAAGAGGGAAGGGGTGGAAGAGGGAGCAGGGGGAGGGAAAAGGGCATGTGAGACCTTTGGGGGGTGGGGAACCAGAAAAAGGGAAATGAATTGTAAATATAGAATATATCCAATAAACAAAGAAAAGAAAATACACTAATACAGTAGCCCAGGCTAGCCTTGAGCTCACAATCCTCCTGGGTCAGTATCCACAGTTGCCGGAATTATGGTCAAGTGTTACCATGCTTGGCCTTCAAGTCATTTTAAAATATAAACTGCAAGTGTTTCTTTTTGGCCCCTCCTCTTTTCAAGTGGATGAACACTTGAGAAAAGGAGAATGTATGTTGCTCTTCTGGTAGCATTTCACACAGTTCCTGGCACGAACCAAAAAAAAAAAAAAAAAAAAAAAAAAAAAAACTCAATAAACATTGGTTAAAACCTCAGTACACACACAGCTGAAGCTCTCAGTATATACATAATTTTTAAATAAATGAATGAACTCAAGTAAAAGAACAGACTCAGAAAAAAAAATATTGTATCCTCTGCCAAGACTCCATAATATGCAAAGTCCTTGTGGAAGCTCTGAGAGATAAGAGGCTAAGCAGGAAGAACTGACTGAATAAAGATGAAATAAGAGTTAAAGGCGGGCTGAGAAGAAAGGGGAGAGGCGGCTGAAGGGAAGCATGGAAATGAGGGCTCAGAAGATAATACAGGGTCTCATGTGGGTGCCGAGCTGCTGGGGCAGGAAGCAGAGTCTGATCGGCATTGATAGCATGCATTCATTTCCTCCTGGCGGAGCCTCCCTTCTCCTCCTTCACACTAGACCTGAGAGTGCAGGGTTCAGATACATCTCTGTAGGCTCAAGTTCTGAGATCTAGAGAAGTCAGTCACTCTGCTCTCCTGGGCTGTGAAAACCTAATTCGTACCCTGGGTCGAAAGGTCTCTTAGAACTCTAAGTGTCTGCTCCTCCTGACGAAGAGGTCTGGTGCCACTCATCCAAGGAATCCTAGGGTCCCTTCTTTTATTTACTTTTTTTTTATTTTTGAGTCACAATCTCACTTTGTAGCCCTGGCTAGCATGGAACTCACTGTGCAGACCAGATTGGACTCAAACTCATAAAGACCAACCTACCTCTACTTTGCAAGTGTTGGAATTAAAGTCATCTGCCACCGTGCCTGCTTTTTGAATGTGTAAATAAATGCATATATGTGTGTGCTGGTTTGTCTATATGTGCCCGGGTTTATGTACATACCCTCAGAAGACAAAGAGAGCATCAGATCCTCAGGAGCCAGAATTACAGGTGGTTATGAGCCCATGAACATGAGTGCTGGGAATTGAACTAAGGGCCTCTGTAAGAACTGCAAGCACTCTTAACCTCTGGACCACCTTTCTAGACCCTATTTTGTCTTGGTTTCTTTTTTATTAACAAAACATAATTGATACCTGTCAAAGCAGTGTGGAAACAGCCAGCCCTCCTCTGGTAATGCCAGGTGTTATGTGATGGTAAATTTCATCCTTCCTTATCTTCAAGCCTTTGGCTAGAAACTATTTTTCTTCTATTCATTCACTCATTCCTGCAAAAAGTATTTACTGAGCCACTCCTATGGTATGTGCATATGTGTGTAGACATGTGTGTGTGCTTGTGTAAATATAGATGTATGCATATATATGTGTGCATATGTGTGTGTCTGTGTGTATGCCTGTGTGTGTGTTTGTGTAGACAGACTATAAACAAATGAGCATTGTGCTTGATGATTCAGCCCAACTGTAGGCAAATGTCTGAGTTCTACACATGCTTAAGGTAAGCCAGGCATAACTAAGCTGCTTGATATGGTAAGGGTATTAAGTGCACTTTCTAAATATATGGTATTTATCTGTATATAATTAATAATCCAGGTAGAATCTCTTCCCTTCTAGATTGCCTTGATCCTCTTTCAGTATGTCCTTCCCCTTTGTTGGAATAAAAAGTAGTGGAAAGACTTTTAAGCTACAATGAAGATCCCCATGTTCTTCTTCCAACTGCTACTGGTCTAAGGGGAAGTTGATTAATCTCTCTGGACTAATTTTTCCCTCTGTACATAAACACTTGAACAAAAGCCAGTCACCAAGAATATTTCCAGCAGTTCCTGATGAGTTCCTGCTTTGGTTGACACAAACAGGCACAAATCACTCAAATAGACAAAAAAACAAATTTGTACACACACATCACAGTAGTCAGAAATCCCTCCAGTGGCTCCCTAATGCACTTAAATAAAACCCAAAGTCCTTAGGGTATCTTGGAAGTAATACTAAGCCCCAGTGAGTGGAATAGTCCAGCCTGAGGCCTCTCTACTTCTCTACCTCTTTTCCCCTCAGGCATACTATACCAAGGGCTTGTGCTCTCCAATCTATGCCTCCTCCCTCCGTCCTGCTGAACCTTTTGTCACTGCCTAGGAAACCCTCCTTTGTCTCAATCCCCACTCCCTTCAACAGCTGTTTCTTTCAGAGCATCCCCTGATCTGGCCACCCATATAAAGGCATAAAGGCATATCTCTATGTCACTATGTACCCCTTAACTTTCTTCTTTTAAAATTGTATTACATAGTTATTCTTTTATTTTGTGTTGGGAGAGGTATGTGTGAGGGAGTACACATGTGGTGTATAGCTCATACTTGGCAGTCAGTGAACAGCTTTGGAGTGATCAGATGACAGCTTTCAGGATTCCTCCATCTCCCTCTCCCTGTCCCTCTCCCTCTCCCCTCCCTCTCTCTTTCCCCCTCCATCTCTCTCTCTTTCTCTTTTTCTCTTTTTCTCTCCCCCCACCCCACCCTACTAGTCCGGGGATTGAATTTAGGTTATCGGGTCTATTGGCAAACACCCCCACCTACTGATCCATCTCTCTAGCCCAGCTTTCTTCTTTTTAATACTCCAGTCTGTTCAGCCCACAGTCTCTTTCCCTCCACCAGAAGATGCTCTATTTTAAAGCAGAGATCTCTGCTTCCTTCCTGGCTCTGTCCTCAATGCCTGGAGTTACTTCCTGTCTGTCACATGGAAATCAATGATTTCTCATAACAAGTATCCCGTGTGTGTCAAAATTTAACCATACTTAGTAAGTTTCTAATCTGGCTCCTGGTGCCTGTAAGGGGCAATTTGAGTATTATAAGTACATCTTTGAGTAAGTTCTGCAGTATAACTATGGACAGAAATGGTCCATTCACTGAAGTCAACATGCTCCATCCTATACAGACTTTGGCTTTACAGCAGAGCGAGTTGCAGTAAGATAAGAGTAATGGCCCTTCCTCCGGTGCAATTCCCTGAGGTGTGGACCGTGGATCTTACAGGCCTCCTCTGGCATAAACCTAAAGAAGTTTAGTTATTTATCCGGAGTTAAAATAAAGACATAAATCCATGACCAAACCCTTGGTTGTTTATCTTCATGAGTGAACTGCAAAAGAACAGAAAGAACTTGACAAATGAGAAGTATCTGGGGTGTGTAGTTAAAACGTGTGACGCTGGAGCAGGGGAGTGGCTCAGCAGTTAAGAGCACTTGCTGTTCTTGCAGAGGGCCTGAGCTCAGTTCCTAGCTCCTACAGCAGGTGGGTGGCTCACCACCATCTACGACTCCAGGTCTGGGGGAATCTGATATCCTCTTCTAATGTCTGTAAGCACCTGCACGCAAGTGCACACACCCACACAGAGACGCATAATCAAAAATAAAAATAAATTTGTTTTAAAGCATAGAGTTGCAACTATCAGGTACTTTTCTCACTAGTCTTTCACTGCGTGTTTAATTTTATAAAATGTATTCTTTTTGAAAATGAAAATAAGTAAAAAACATCACAGACCAAAGTCTATAAACTTTATGAACTTATATGTACTGAGAATTAGCATTTGAAATGGAAACTGTGAAGCTTTATATTCAATTTTTAGTATCAAATTTCAGTATCAAATATATTTTATGTACTGATCTACCACCCAAAAACAAAGCAAAATTCTCCATGACAGTTAGAACTAAATAAACAATTCACTCCATATTCTCTTTCATAACTCGTGCCTATTACCTGCATTCATCAGGTTATTCTTCGTCCCCCTATATTGGCCATTCTTACTCTCTCTTCCACATGTTCTACTGTACCTACAAGTATATTTATTTACAGATGCACATTGGCTAATTCACATATATGATAAGGAACTTTTTTTTTCTTTTTCTTTTTCTTTTTTTTTTTTTTTTATTTTGGTTTTTTCGAGACAGGCTTTCTCTGTATAGCCCTGTCCTGGAACTCACTCTGTAGACCAAGCTGGCCTCAAACTCAGAAATCCGCCTGCCTCTGCCTCCCAGTGTGCTGGGATTACAGGCGTGTGCCACCACCGCCCGGCTCATATTTTTTTCTTAAGAGTGTGTGACTTTGCTTAGTATTGAACATTCTAAGTCCATGTCACTCTGTACCCCTTACCTTTCTTCTTTTTTTTTAAATTGTATTACAATTTTATTCTTTTATTTTGTGTGGGAGAGGTGCATGTGTGTGGGTACATACAAAGTATTGCTCCCACATGAAAGTCAGTAAACAACTTTCAAGATATGCATTATATACATAGTATATACATTATACATATACATTGCCGGGCAGTGGTGGCGCTCGCCTGTAATCCCAGCACTTGGGAGGCAGAGGCAGGTGGATTTCTAAGTTTGAGGCCAGCCTGGTCTACAGAGTGAGTTCCAGGACAGCCAGGACTATACAGAGAAACCCTGTCTCAAAAAAAAATACATATACATTATATGTTTATATATATTTATATGTTATAAATAAAACATATAAATACATATTTATATATAATTTTCATTATCCATTCATTTGTTGATTGGCATCTAGGTTGATTCCAATTCTTTGCTATAGTAAATAAACAATCAATAAATATGGGGTACAGATGTCTTTATGACAGGGTATAAAATTATCTGGGTATATGTCCAAGAGTGAAATAGCTGAGTCATGTGATAATCCAATTTTTAATTTTTGAAAAATCTGTAAAATAGTTTCCACAGTAGCTATATTAATTCATATCCCCAATGAGAACGAATAAGGGTTCTTTTCTCGTCATATCCTTCCCAACATTTCTTGTCCGGTTTGTTGATGATAGCTATTCTGACTGGAGTGAGCATACCAAAATGGTTTTAATTTCTCTTCTCCTGACAGCTAGGATTACTCAATACTTTTAAAACAGTTATTGACTATTTGAGGGGTTGTTTTGTTTTGTTTTGCTATTTTGAAGACTGCCTAGTCAATTATTCACTTATCTGTTGATTGGTAGCTTTATTTCTTTGGGATTTATTTTCTGCAATTCTTTGTAGATTCTGAATAGTAGCCTGTTGTCTGAAGTGTAGATGGTAAAGATTTTCTACCATTCCATAGACTGTCTGTTAACTCTGCTGATTGTTTCCTTAGCTGCACAGAAATTATTATTTTCATGTCTTGCCAGCAGTTGATGCTTGGGAAGAAATTAATGAAATTGAGTATAAAAATAATAATACATAAAATCAACCAAAGAGTTGGTCCTTTGAAAAATTAATAAGCGATGCAGACCCTTAGTTACCTGGCTTTTCTCGCTAGTCTCTGAAGCAGCTGCATATCCCAGGAGTTCAGAGCACCATCCATCCCATGCCTGGGACATAGTCAATTCTTATATAGACTGAATGAGAGTATCACCTCACTACAAACAGAACACAACTGCCTCTCCTTTGTGCCATAGCCACTCTCTTCTCTTGCACAGGCCACAAGCTAGGAAATATTCACACTCACCATCAGCAACACAAACACACACACATACACACACACACTTCCATCATGGAAAGAGTAACAGAAAATGCTAGACACTGTATTCATATCCCACTATGCAAGTGTTTCCTAGCCAGATGAAGCAAGAATACAGTTGCTGACTTATTATTTGTTTTAATGTCTCTGGGGCACTACACACATTGACACATATTGATACATTTATGTGACATAGACATACATATATGAATACATAAATATATGTGGGATAGAAACCAATTGTAAACAGAAATATATAAATACAAATAAACTCTTCAAGTTCACTTTATAATTAATATAGAAGACAAGTCAAAAAGAAATTATATACATGGGAGTATACACACTTATTAGGTTAGGCATGGTAGTTCACGGTTTTTGTCCCAGCACTGAGAAGGCAGAATAAGGTAGATCTCTGTGAGCTTAAGGCCAGCTTGGTCTACATATATAGTTCCAATTCTAAGTTCTATGCCAGCCAAGGCGACATAATGAGAGAGAGAGAGAGAGAGAGAGAGAGAGAGAGAGAGAGAGAGAGAGAGAGCAGCCTGGTTTAGGAAAGCCATGAGAGAGTCCTTGTGGCACCTGCTTCTGCAGTACAGAGAGTGGGGTTCTGCTAGTCTCATCCTGAACTGAAAAAGAAAGCTTTGCTTGGGAAAAGACCTGAACTTGCAGAGAACAGAGAACCATTGCTCCAAGTAAGGAATTCCCGAATATGCTGGGTAAATAGAAGGCCTGTCTTCCCTAGGCAGCATTGGAATGAAGAGCCCCCAGAATCCCAGTGAGTTCCAGCAGGACAGAAAATCCTGCAGAGGCTATTAATCCACTAAAGTCCCCTAGCTGGGAGAAAATCTGATTAACTCTACCTCTCCAGATGGGCTCAACTGTGAAATGTATATCTCATTTCTGAAAGTCAGATAAGGTAGAGAAAATGCAGGTGAAGAAAACTTGGGGAGCGGAGTGCCACAGGAACAAGGGGCGTGCACGCACTCCTTTGCTCCTCCGTTAATTTGGAGCACAGTTTTCCCAGCCTGTATGATGTGAACCAAAACGTCTTCTGTTCAGGCGGAAGAGTGTATCTTCTCTTTCAAGAGTCTGGCAGGCCAGCTCCCCTTTAACCCTAGAAACTAAGAAAAAAAATTTCCTGAATTTCCCTACCACAGCGATCCTGGAAAGAGACTTACTCTATCCACCAGACCTTTTTTCTTAAGTCTTCTGGGCTCAGATATTATTATACCTTCAGCACTTTAACAAAATTGAAGGAATTTTGGTTCCATCGACCCTTTTAAAATGGAAACAGATGCAAAGACTCTCCACAGTCAAACATTTGGTAGAGCTTGGGGAGTCTTGTGGAAGACTCTGGGGAAACTTTGAGGGAGCCAGAGGAGTCAAGGACACCACAAGAAAACCTAAAGAGTCAACTAACCTGGGCCCATGGAGGCTCACAGAGACTGAGCCACCAGCCAACAAGCTTGCACGAGCTGGACCTGGGCGCCCTACGCATAGGTAGCAGATGTGCAGCTTGGTCTCCATGTGGGTCCCTGAACGACTGGAGCAGCAGGGGCTGTCTCTGACTCGGTTCCCTTCCCCTAACTGAGCTGCTTTGTCTGCCTTAATGGGAGAGGATGCTCTTAGTCCTGCTGTGATTTGGTATGTCAGGGCCAGCTGGTACCCATGAAGGGCATTCCCTTCTCTGAGGAGGGGGTGTGAGAGTGGGACTTGGAGGAGAGGAAGAGGGGGCTGCGAATGATTGGGATGTGAAATGAATAAATGAATCAATGGAAAAAATGATAAACTGAGTCTGCCCAAGCACATCTGGACTGAGGCTCATGGTGTTTTACTTACATACAGCTATTTAAAAAAACAAAAACTCACGGTAAGAATTTTAAAAGACTTAAAAGATAAATTCTAGGACCTGTCTGTAATAACAGAAGACCTGCAAAGACCCTGAGGCCTGGGAAGTACAGGAGGCTGGTCTCTACCAGCACTCCAAGGGTTAAACTCAAGCCAGAGCCTAACATGCAATTGGCCGAACCTGGAGAGAAGATATGGTTTTTGCAGCTGTGGGCCAATGAACACTCCGAGTGGGAGGGTTTGAAGCTTCTAAGGAGTTTTTCCCCCCATTTTCCCCTCTCCACCCCTCCCATCGGTCCTCGCCCCCACCATCCTCTACACTGCCAGTTTGTTAAATTAATGCGGTAAGAAAGTCTGAAGATCTGAGGGAGTCTGGCCAGAAGAAGATGGGCGAGCTTAGAAATTCGAGATGCCTCTGAAAGCTTAGGTTCTTGAGCCCTGCTGGGAAGCCATGGACCCCAGCAGCCCCTGAAAGTTGTGGTGAGCTCTCTTGCTCCTGCAGCCCCAAGCAATGGGACATCTTTCCTGCAGCGATCCCAACTTATTCGGCGGGGACCAGGGAACACGGACTGCAAGGCGACAGCAGACAGGAACGGAGGCAGGGGAACGAGATTCTGGGACTCGGTCGCGATGCGCCAGCCTGGCACACTCTCCGACATCTAACTGAAGCCAGCGCCGTCACCTGCTCCACCCCCCCACACCCCAACCCCTAAAACCCCCGGGCCAGCCCAGGGCCAGAAAGAAGATGCTAGCCTGTAAGGGTCCGAGGCCAGGGCTCTGATCCCCACGGATTTCTTCCTTTCATGGAGCTGGCCATCTCAACAGAAAAACAAGGGTAAAAAAAAGAAGAAGAAGAAGACTAAAGAAAGAAAAGAAACGAAAAGAAGAAAATATACCCACCCCCAAACGTGTCTCCCAGCGCCGCAGGGAGCCTCCAGCGAGTTGAGCTTCAGCCGCGCTCTTCCCGCCTGCAGCCGGGCTGGACGCTCTCCGTGGTGCTGAACCTGCACGACCGCCGCTGTCCGCGGTACCTTGGCTGCCTGGCTGCAATTCTTCCCCCGGCTCTGACACCTCCTCCCTCTACTCCCTGCCCCCTTAAACATCTGGATTATTACCCCCAGTGGCGCTCTCTGGCTTCGTAAGTGACCATCGAAAACATTTCTGCATCCCCATAACTCGTGGACTTTACAGCACAAGAATCTGGAAGATGTACAGCTTCAACACTCTGCGATTCTACCTTTGGGAGACCATTGTATTCTTCAGGTACGCGATTTTCTATACCGACTACTATCCTTATGGTGCATTAGGGGGTTCAGGAAGAGTAGAGAGGCTGACTCTGCCGTGGCCTCACCAGTTGGGGAGGGGGTGTCGTGTGCTAAAGGCCCTTCCATTCCTCTCCTTCCCCCACCCCCCACCCGCAGGGTGTCTGGCTGGTGCGTGTAGGTCCCAGACAGTGGCTGCTCGGGCAGCGGTTTGCCTGTTCTTTGCGGTCTGTCTGCCTGCTGCACTCCCCGCAAAATTGGGACCCTCAGCCCCTTCGCCCCTCTGCTCGTTACCCTTCACTCGACTGAGGACTTAAGGGGAAGCTTTACGAGTTTTTTTAGTTTAATTGGGACCGCATTCTCTCAAACCGCAGTGCTGGAAACCCCGGGTCTCCCGTCTGGGAGCGAAGTGACAACTAGCGGTGACGCGGAAGGTTGCAGTTGAACTGACTGAGCACAAAACAGAGCATTCTGTCTCTTTTTGTTGTTTTTCTTCGGGGGTCAGGGATTTCTGTAGTTTGGAGCTAGTTATGACCTCGGCTTGCAAAGCTCTAACTTAGGTACAGATCAAGCCTATTTAAGAATAGATACTAGAGAATATTTTCCTTTTCAAACTTTGACTCCATCCTCCCTGATACATGATTCTTCCCAAACGCTGTTACAGCAGACCCCCCCGCTACTCCAAAGGGCAGTTCTTTATGAATGGATGTCTGTCCCTGCTGCCATAACTAGACTCCCCACACCTACCCACTGACTCCTAACCCTCTGCTTACAGGCTGGGCATTTTTGTGTTAGTCCAAGTGAAAAGTGAAAAATCACATCTTTAGGAAGTATTGAAACAGATGGGCCCTTTGTAAGTGGGCAAATCATGCCGTCTTCAGAGGTGGCGGTGATAAATTCCATCTATACGAATTGAAAAATATCCTTCCCAGCTCTGCAGAGATCGTTCATCTTCCTCGTTCTAGCGCGTCTGCTTCTCACGTTTTACCACTGTGGTGAGTTAATCGGCATTCGGGAAAAAAAAAGAAAAAAGAAAACCCACTCCGCTCGCTCTAAAAACTAAATGACCACCAAATAAGATCCTCTCTGGTCGTAAAACAGAACATAAGCGTGATTTTATTGCACTGCAAAGAGTTGCTTGTTTGACTGATCCAATGGTTAGTGGTATGAATGAGGCCTTCTCTCCCAAGTGACAGTTTCTGAATTTGAGCCTCTCTTTGTGTTTTTTTTTTCCTCTAGAGATGATGAAGAAAAGACACCCCCTCCCTTCCCAGGGTTACCCACTGCTAAAGCTTTTAATGGCCTCTTAAAATAAGTCTTTAGCATCTCACTGTCCCAACCACAGCTTAGCATGTAAATAGCCAAATATGTTTTTTAAGTCCAACATTCCAAGGCCTTGTGAGATTTACCTACTTTGTGAGATGGGGGAGGCGGGAGGACTAGAAGAGACTTGTCCTCTACCCAACCCCCCCATTCCCTTTTTTTCTTGATGCAATCCTTGATTTTCCTCTCCCAGACATGAGCTTTCACAAAAAGGAGAATCGGTCTAAAAGGTCTGCATTGTAATCGCTCAGATAAGGGTGAGGCTCCGCTGTGTTCATTCCTCAAGTGAACTGGTGGTGGCCCAGCAGAGAGTCTCCCTTCCCCTGTATGGGTGAAGGCGCATGTGAGCAGCAGCGGGCATGATCGAGAACTCCCTGTGATTATGAGGAAACGAGAGGCATGACTAGAGAGATCCGGAGGATCACACTGCTGCTGCTGCCGCTGCTGCTGCTGCTGCTGCTGCTGCTGCTGCTGCTGCTGCTGCTGCTGCTGCTTCTGCTGCGGCCATGGCACTTTTGAAGCCAGAGGACGCCTGCTCCACTTCAGGAGTTAATGTTCAGACCCTTTGCATTTTCCCAGAGAGATGAAGCAAAGCGGGTCACAAGGGAGTTAGCCACAGAAGATGTCCTTGTCCAAATGGCACTTGGCATCTCCAATTCTTCCATCTTTTAAATTCGAGGTGAGACATACAAAAAGCCTTAGGATCGAGGGTGAACAGAGGCCAGCAGCTCCCTCGCAGGTTACATGAGACTGACTACTGCTCTCCAAGGGACAGACTTGGAGTTGGAAGGAGCCAGGGGACATTCCCAGGGTCCAGGCACTTCTTAGATCAGATGAGGCTTGTCACTCACCTGTTTGAGATTGCAGGGGTGCGGGGGGGGGGAGACCCATGGGGGCCACCAGGGTGCTACCTGAGGTGCTGCTGCTTAACATCTGCGAGCAACCAGCAAGCCGGCAACATTAACAGCAAAACAAACAAAAACAGCTGAAGTGAGTGGTGGAGGAGCCTCACGTGCCACCAGTGCAGGAGGTGAACGGATGCTTTGGAAAGGCAGCTGGGGTCCTGGGAGACAGCATCAATGCAGTGTTCACTAGCCGTGTCCCCACAAATACATGGACGCACTGTGGCCGAAGTTCCTGCTTTCAGATTAAACAGCCTAACATTTTAAATTTAATATGTGACACCCTGTGATCCAACAACATAAATTGTGTGTCACTCGGAGGTCAGGGTCTTACATCTACATGGGCTAAAACTAATATTCAATTTTTGATTAATTACTTTTTTGATTAAGTACTTAATACCGCAAACACATTCCCTTTATAACCCACCTTTAAACCAAAGGGAGCATGGCTTTGATCCCCAGAGCCCTAACAGAGGCTTATAGCAAGGAGGAGACTACTATAACCCCAACAGTTCCTTGCTTCCTCAATAACTCAGACAGACATGATCTATAACAATGCTTCTCAGCCCCTACGCTTTCAGCATTTTGATCTTTGTAATTTTTGCCATGGCGTCTGTCCTCTGCATTGTGTCAGTCTTTCTGGTGCCAGTAGCATTTTTCTCCCTGATCATGACAATCAAAAATGTCTCCGGACACTGCACACTACCACCCCAGGGTACAGTGTGAAGGGACAGAATTTCCCAAGTTTTGAATGACAATAAAAATAAATAAATTTTTAATCAGCTGCTCTGATGCACTAATCATAGTAATGAAAAAGCAGAGTTTGCTTGAGGAAACAACCTTTGGCAGAATACGCAGCATGTCCCGCTGAAATAGAAAGGGTTCTAGCTTGAGCTTCAGCGAGGGATAAATACAGAAAGACGTGAACCAAATCATGGGTGATTTTCCCAGAAGATCACCACTTTCTCCATATGTACCACGTCCATTATGTGCCCATCCTGATAGATGATGCCTTGTGCTGAGGTTTTAGACCCTGTGTGTCAGTCACTTGCTAAGAAAGCTGATCAAAACCTTGAAATGAAGATGGTTCTGTCAATTCTGGGATGAGAAAGAACATGGTAAATACGTTGTTTAATATCTCTATCACTATGGAAAGATAAATGTCTATTTTCCTGAGATATGCCCTCTTGGAAAGGTTCCCAAGCTCACCAAGAAGGGCAGACAACCACCTTGATCTTTCTCCTTGGCAACATCTATATGTTCTTCCCTGAGTCCTTCCCACTGTGTTTTGGGATACTGCAGAATGCATCTAGAAGTTTCTGAGATGGCACAAGGACTTTTTCCTAAGATAATAAGCCTTTGGGGCAAGTCTGCATCAGGGACAGCCAAACTGTCAAATGGCCAAACTTGCCCTCTGGAGGCTTAGGAAAGATGGGAAAGAAATGTCATATGTTCATTCCCAACCAGCAGTTTGAACAAGGCTAATACATGGAATTATAAATCTGCACATAACATCTGCATATTTGAGAAATTGGGAAGGACCCACCAGGGACATGTGGAAAATTGATCTTGAGGATGGTCTTATGAAAGGCTGCAGCTAAGTGGGGCAAGGGAGAGAGTGGGACATCTACGGTCCATCGGTTCTGACTTCCAGAGTCAACTCTGCTCTCATCCTGCAGCCCAGTCGTAAGAAGGCTCTCCCATGCGGGGACTCTATTTTCAACTCAGATGGCTAAACCCAACCCTTGTAAGTTCCCTTCAGCCTCTGAGTAACCCATTATCAAAGACGGGGCTCCATTTTCACAAAGGTTCAGGATGAACTGGCCCCAGTAGACACCCTGCCTTTAACCCTTCACCAGGTATTAACTAATCATGTGATTGTGTGTCCCATTCAAAACCAGCTACTCTGCAGGGACACATGGCATCCCTGTAGAGAGGGACCTTTTCTCCTACAGTAGAGAGTCTGCAATGCTTGCCTCCAGGAGGTCTGTGTGTACAGAGCCTATGACAGTACCACACTGATGTGGTGCCATTAACTTTATATCCTTCATCAACTGGCAGAAGCCAATATGCTTTCTAAGATGGATGGTACTGTCTCCTAGAAGCTGGGCCTGAAGGTTCTTCTATAGGGTTTGAAGTGTGCTTTACATAGTGCAGCGGCAGCCGCAGCCGCAGCAGACCTGGGAGCAGGAATTTAACTATTTCAGTGTGACCTTGAGAAGACTCTGTGACCCTTCTGGGTCTCACTTTGCTCACCTATAACATAAAAGGATGCCACCAAACACACTCTCAGAAAATTTTAGAGGTTCTTGTTTGCAAGTGACCTCTCCCAGTCTTTCCCCATAATAGTACAGTTAAGGTTAAAGTCATTGTAGCATATCCCAGATATTATCAAAATGATAATAATAATAACTGATGCCAGCTACTCGCAGCCTCCAAAGTCAGGAAGAATTGAGAACCTCAGCCGGCTACTTCCCTCTATGAATAGTTCCCCTAAAGTGGCCATGGTAACTAACGAAGACTGTAACTGTCCTACCTTCCCTAGGCCAGGAAATGTTCAGAGTGATAAGACGCTCCACCACTGCCTTATCTGAAAAATGATTTAAGACAATCATATTCTCTTCTTTCAGTGACTATTTATAACATTTATCCCCTCCCCAACGTAAAGTCTAATTTTTTAGTTGTTTACTGAACTCATCCTTGACTTATTTGCCCATTGTCATTAGTCAAGAGAATGCACAACTGTCAGAAACTGACTGTCCCAGCACCAGCAATGTCTCTCGCTGAGTTGACCTAAGATGAAACACTGCTAAGGAGCCATGGTATTTCCTAGTCAGCCCATACTGTTTGGGCAGAGGTAAATACGAAATTGACTTTAGTCTCTGAAACATTCCGTGTAGATTCCAAGTCTTCCTTAAGTTTGCATGTACCTCTGATGTACCACGGCCTCCGTATTGAGAAACATTAGTTTTGATTTAGGTTATGCAAGTGCAAGAGCATAGATTTCTTTTTAGTGCACAGAGAAATTCTGGCTCGGGGGAACTAAGAACTTTCTGGAATCTCTACTGAGTGGTGCACAATGGTTATGGAGGTCAGGAAAGGAGACTGGAGTCTACCTGCCAGGGAGGAATATAGAAATTCACACTTCTATGGAATTTGTGAATGATTTCTTGCAAAAGAATAAATGAAATGCAGGTCAGAGACAACCCTGACAATGATTAGCCCTCCTCTTGTCCTGACTCCTAAATTGCCTCCTGAAATTTTGGGGCTCTAAATCAGGCCAAAAGCACACACTTGGTATTTTTCTCATTCTTCAAAATAGATCAGATAATAACTAAATTGGGCAATGAACCTACACGCACAATGTGGCAAAGAATTATTAAAAGGAAGCCACCTTAGTTATATAAAAACCTGAATTTAAGAAAGGAAACAGGCTTCCGAATGCACCAGAAGGACACAGCAGAAAATTTACCAATCCACAAATAAAGCCACAGGCACCATTATTGTTCCTGGCTCTTATAGCCCCTCTGCCCTGAACTCCAGCTGTCTCCCACAAACCCATTCCCTGGTAAGCCTAACACACAACCAAAGACACGACAGGGTGCCAGCAACTTCATTGAGAAAACAGTGGCTGGAGGTTGGGAGAGGGGACTTAGCCACACAGAGCCCAGGCTCTGGAATGTGAGCCCTTAAGAGGGGTGCCTGCAGCACCAAAGCTTTTGAAATGGAGTCTAAAGATCCCTTTGTGGTTTTCTGAAGTTGATATTGTCTGAAGCTAATTCAGCACAATTAGATTACCACTCTCGGCCTTTGAATCGGCCTGTTCTGTAGGATCTGTTACTAAATGAGCCTTAACGGGATGCTGTTGACAATTGTGCCATGAAGTGGGCAGCAGTCCTCTCTCCCTCTTGCCTCAGGCATGAAGGAAACACACAGGACACCCCAGCGGGATCCCATCCTCAGAGCTCCCACCCGTTCATTGCAGAGGGTCATACTGTCCCTCCAAGTTAAGGAGTCGGAAGCAGCATAAACTGAGCAGATCTCAAAACTGACCTCTCAAAACTAGTTGAGAAAGGCTTGTCCAAAAGACAGATCCCAAGGAATTGAGAGGTTCAAGCTTACATAAAGTGTTCTTAATACTAAATAATAATGGTGACGAGGCAGTAGCTAATGCTGGCAGTGATGGAGAGACTATCGATAGCAGCACAAGTACACTCAGATCTCCGAACCCTTCAGGTTGTGCACATATGTGTACAGCTTCGCCTATGTCAATCAAACATGAAGATAGTTTTTAAAATTTAAATATTTGAGGGTGGGAAGTGTTTCAGTGGATAGAGGGCTGAATAGAGTCCCTAGTGTCACAAAGTAGCAACATTTTTAAAAGTAAAATGCAGATTCTCCACCAGACTCTGGAGTCAGGCTCTCCGGGTGATGGAACCAGAGATTGAATTGCTCACGGAAGCCTTTAAGCTGAAGCTTTTCAAACCACTGGTGCACAGCAGGTGCCAAGAACCTTGCTGGAGATGCTGATTCTGAGATCTGGAGCCTAAGAGTTGATCTTTCTGCCAGCCCTCTCATGACCCAGAAGCTAAGACAGATAGAAGGTAGGGGTAGCAAGGCCCTTGGGTCATCCTGACTGAAGCCACATGTGGAGGAGTTCTTTCCCATCGCAGATAAAAAAGAAAAGATAGAGAAGTTGCTTGTAAGGGGCAGGATTCCATAGCCCATCATTCACACATCATTCCCTACGTTTTTTCCCCTGTGTGTTGTGTGCAAAGACTGTATGCCCTGATGATGCCACAGTGTCTCCCGTCATTCCTTGCTGTTCTGTCTAATTCTCCTAAACATAAGCACAACTCAAGGCAGAGCTCCTCTCCCGGGCAGCCATCCCTATCCCGAGATGGTGATGCAGTCCCTGAGTCTTTGTGCACCTGCAGCTCCCATTCACACACCACAGCCATGCAAGTAAGAGAATGCAGGGGGATGGGGGGATGGGGGACCCAATGGATGGGAATGGCATCCCAGCCCCAGAGGACTTAGGACACTGCAATGAGCATCTGTGGGGACTGAGGGAGGAGTGAATCTGATGTCAGAAGGGACTAAGGAAATCGGGTCACTCGCCCGGCTTCCAGGGCACCTGATCCGGCATTCACTAGAGACTTGCTTGCAACTCCCAGAGGTGTGGAAGGCTCTGCACCATCCCACCATTGTTCTGACCCCATGATGGTGTCCTTCCTTCTGCACCCCTTTAACTTATCCACCTTTGCAAGGGAGTCTGTTGTTACTTTATACCCATGAGAGCGACTGCTCTGTTCTGTGTGTGTTCCTTGCTGTGTTCCTTTCTGCAACCCTCCCCAGCTCCAGAGGGCTGCGCCAAGCCACCTTGCTCTTAGAGTAGCACCTCAGTTTGCAGAGTAAGCTGCCCAGTCACCCAACCACAGTAAAGAAAAATGGTTCCAGGACAGTGGTACCAACCCCACAGCAGAGCTGAGAGGACTGAGGCTTAGAGGGAAAATGTGGTAAGCCTTTGGGAGATGCAAGAAACCTGGCTAGTTATCACAGGGTTAAGCCAGGTGCTGTGATGTGTGCCTGTGACCTCAGTTCCTCCATATTGCTATGCACTGATACTGGGGAATTTTTTTCCACCAAAGCCAGTCCTAAACCATGTGTCTTTGCAAACACACATGGCATTTTCCCAGAGAAAGAAGGAATTGGGAATAGGGAGACTCGTCCGGTGCTTGCAAAACACACATTTCGCACGGATGGTTGACACTGCTGTGTGATAATCCTCCCTCTGCCTTCTCTCTGCCCTCTCTCATGATGTCCCATCTCAGACTGAATAGCAATAGCCAGTTAACAATAATCACTAGTATGGATTGAGTCCTTATTGAAGGCTGGGTATGGTGTTGACATTTTCATCCCTTTATGCCTTCCACAGAAGGGGTACGGGTCACCCTCTAGTCCCACATGCAGGACTAAGGCTGCATACAGTTCTTTCTGAGAGTGTGGATGCTTTCTCCCACTGCACCTTGTCTCACAATTCCCACAGGAATCCTAAGATGCAGGTACTATTTAACACAACCCCTCATTTTTCAGGTGACAAAACTGAGGCCAAAAAAATGAGTATGTAACTCTCCTAAGTGACAACTAGTACTCTAGAAAGCACTTGGAGGGCTGGCGGTGTGGCTCAGTTGGTAGAGTACTTGCCTAACACCGCCACACCCTGGGTTTTATCCCTTGCACCCAAAAAGCATGATAATCGTATACACCTGTAGTCTAAGTACTTGGGAAGTAGAATCAGGAGAGCCAGGAGTTCAAGTCATCCTTAGCCACAGAGCATGCTTGAGGCCTTATTTCAGAGAGAAAGAAACAAACAAAAAGAGAAAGAGAGAGAGAGAGAGAGAGAGAGAGAGAGAGAGGGGGGGGGGGAGAGAGGGAGAGGGAGGGAGGGAGGGAGGGAGGGAGGGAGGGAAGGAAGGAAGGAAGGAAGGAAGGAAGGAAGGAAGGAAGGAAGGAAGGAAGGGAGAGGGAGAGAGGGAAGGAAAGAAGGGAGGGAAGGAAGGAAGGGAGGGAGAGAGAAGGAGAGAGGGAGGGAAGGAATGAAGGAAGGAAGGAAGGAAGGAAGGAAGGAAATAGGGAAGAAAGAAGAGAGAAAGAAGAAGGTAGGGAAAAGAAAGGGAGGGTAAGGGGGAAGGAGAGAGGAGGAAGAGAAGGAACGGAGGAGAGACATCAGGAGGGAGAAGAGATGGAGAGGAGAGGGGAAGGAATAGAAGGGAAGGAGGGGAGGGAAGGAGAAGGAAAGGAGAGGGGAGGAGAGACAGGGAAGGAAGGACACTACCTTTGATCCCACACTTACCAAGGTGGAGTCAAGAAACATTGAAGCAGATGAGGAAGGAGGCTGAGACAAGTTCTGTCTCTCAAAAGAGTCAAGAGCCAATCCCTTGTAGGCGTGTATAAATAGTAACAGTGTCCTTGACCTGTACCTGGAGTGAGTTTCCAACCTTCTTTCCTTCCACAGGAGGGACGCTGGCTACCCTCCAGCCCCACGTGCAGGACTAAGGCTACAGTCCTTTCTGAGAGTGTGGATGCTTTCTCCCACTGCGCTTTTTCCTCTTTGTCCCCAAATCATCTGAGTGGAAGAGCTATCTAGATGAGGGCAGCAGGTTCTTGGATCGAGAGCCCAAGCAGAGCAGCAAGAACTCTAGCCTGGAAGAGAATAGTAAGAGCTATTGGTCCCCTGTTCGAAGACCAACAACCTGTACAGTCACACAGTCTAACTCCATCATGGAGGACCGAGTATCCGTAGTGTACCCTTAACTTCTGGGTGAGAGTTTGGAGAGGAAACCCTGCCTCGGGTGCTGTCCACTTCACCCTATGCCTCCACATTTGGCTGCCAGAAAACAGAGCCAACCATCTCTTCAAAACCTCTCTAGACCAGGAGGCTGGGTTATCAGGTGCCACAGGTGGCTGGGACAATACACAGAGGGTCCACAAGGATGAAGGCAGCCCTCCTGTGTCACCCTGGCTCTACCACCTGTTCTTAACATTTCTCCAAGCGATACAGAAACATCCCCCATGTGCCTCTAGTAGGCCAGACTTGGAAGGAAAATAATCAATACGCATCAAGTCTCTGGCAATCAACTTTTGAAACAGACCTGCTGCTGTGTTCCTTTATCTTTTTCTGTTGTAAACATTAAAATGTGTTTGCATTAAGCAACCTAAGAAAGAATGTTGAGAACCAAAATACACAGGAATCTTATTCCCTAGGATGGATCATGTAAGAGTCTGATATCCATCCTTGCAGATGGTTTTTATACCACAACAGTCACCAAACTGCTAGTGCATTTGTATCCTGGCTTTATTCTCAGTGCTGAATACCAGCAAGCCTGTTGGCTCCTCAGAGCTATGCTGTTAATCCAAACCTGTTATTCATCCCGATGTGTGGATGAGCCTCAAAAGTCTTCCTAGCACCACCCAGTCTGGACCAGGTAGTCCTAGACTAGATTGCAAGTGATCTGCCTTCAGAAACCCTTTTCCTGCTACAGTGATACAGTTTAGATCAGACAGTCATGGAGTTAGTCTCAAACCCACAGTCCATAGCACGAAGGACCATCATGATTCTAGTAGCTGTACTGACTTTCCCTTGAGCACGCCAGGTCTTTATCTGGCACTTACCTTCCAGCTGTGCCGTGAAGCTCCCACCTCTGTCCCTATGTCCTTTACATCACACAAACCAACTCCCAAGCCAAAGTTGTCCATGAGTCCCTGCTCTGGACCCAAGGTAGCCCCTCTCCCCTTTCATAAAACTGGAAAGGGCACCACTTTCAGAGGCACCTGAAACAGCTCTGAGTTGGAGTGTGGCTGTTCAGATCCTGCTCTCTTTGTCGATGGGTCTTGGCCACTTCTCAGCCTTTCTGTATCTCAAATTTCCTGTCTTTGAAAGGCTGGGGAATGCAGCTCATTGAGTCTACCTGATATCAAGCTTGTTATCCCAGCACTCAGGAAGTGGAGGCACAAAGTTCAGAGTCATCCTGGGCTACATGACAAGTTCCCAGCCAGACTGAGCAACATGAGACTCTATCTCAAAAACGATCTTAATAGCTAGGAATAGTGACTGAAGTCCATTTTAAACACTTTTCATTCTTTTATGTAGACTATAAGCCCTCGACAGCAATTCTCTCTCCACACCAGAAACCCTACCCGTGCCTCACGATCCAACCCAACTTCCCTTACTTCATGGGCATCCCCTGGGTAACTACTGTCCCTGTCACCAACTGAGCCTGAAATCACCTTTCAAACATCCCTGAAGACCTGGCTGGAGAAATGGCTTAGCCATTAAGAAGAGCACACTCAAGCCTGGAGCTGTTGGCCCCTGACTTTAATCCCTGAACTAGAAGGCAAAGGCAGACCTCATTGAGTTCAAGGCCAGCCTGTTATATAGAGAGTTTTCCAGGTTAGCCAGGACTACACAGAGAAACCCTGTCTTGAAAAAAAAAGCACAAAGAGCACATACCACTCTTCCAAAGGACCTGAGTTCGAGTCCCGGTACCCTCATCAAGGGTTTCATAACCACCTGTAACTCTAGTTCCAATGGAATCTGACACTTTGACCTCTGTGGGCACCCTAACACACAGTGACACATACACTTAATCAAAAAATAATGAGGCCGGGCGGTGGTGGCGCACGCCTGTAATCCCAGCACTTGGGAGGTAGAGGCAGGCGGATTTCTGAGTTTGAGGCCAGCCTGGTCTACAGAGTGAGTTCCAGGACAGCCAGGGCTACACAGAGAAACCCTGTCTTGAAAAACAAACAAACAAAAAATAATGAAAGTATATATATATGTATATATATATATATATATATACATATATATATATATATATACATATATATATTCCTTGAAAATGTAAGTATTACCCCTAGTCTTCAGTTTGGGCAAAGTGGCTTCCTGGCATATTGAGTCTTTCTAGATTCACCACTGGAATCAAAACCCCTCAAGGACCAAGGCTGTCTCCCTTGGTGCCTCCCAAAGTTTCAATTGGCCCTTCTTGCCCTTCGTGAGCTGTGCCATCCTGTGGCTTTGGGTACATCACACATGGTGTTTGTTACTCTGCCCGTATATGTCCGTTCATAGCCTCCCATCACTGGGTAGGCGGAGGCCCAGGACCTGGAGGATTCCACCCAACCAACCCTAAAGCACTGTTGTGTCTCACCATGGCCCCTTTCTGTTCCAATAAATGAGTCATGGAGAGAGGATGAGTTAAAAGTGGTGGCTCCATCCTGGCTCTGACACAGCTGTCCGAAGTCCTTCCGGCGTTGTCTCGCAGCCTGCCAGGGCCTGTCTGAGCTCTGGGCCTCCCCACATGTCTGAGTCATTGCAGATAAGATAAAGTTACTTCCCATGATGTCCCCAGCCTTGCAGAAAAGCCAATTCCAGGGAACAAAACAAACTTTCTAAGGTGATATTCTCTGTGGCCGTACCATCCTGGAGGCGGGTGGTTAATCAAAAACGCTTTCATTTGTAAAGAAGACACGGACTTCATTGGAGGTAGCTTCCTTCTCTGTGACCTAAAACAGCTACCAGAAAGGAAAATTTCTCTACATGAAAAGGGACACAGTGTTGTCTGAGAAGAGGGGCCTGAAAAGGTTTTTTTGTTTTGTTGTTGATGTTGTTTGTTTTTTGTTTTTATTTTTGTTTTTTTTTTTTACTTCCATACCAAAAAGCTACACCTCCCGAAAGATAGTAAGGAAACTAAGTAAAAGATGAGATGTCCCATAACCTCTCAAGCTGGATTCACCTTGAGGTCAGAGCTGGCCAGCTCTTCCTCCACTAGCAAGCTTTGCTGTGTGTGCATGCATGTGTATGTGTATAGGAACTCACCAAGGAGACTAGACTGGCTGGCTAATGAGTCACAGGGATCCTCTTGTCTCCACCCCTCAGTGCTAGGATTATATAAGCACAGTCCATCGAACCTGGCTTTTTCTTAATGTGGCTTATGAAGCTCAGGTCTTAGTGCTTTATGAGGCAAGCACTCTACCTACTGAGCCATCCTCTCAGCCCTCTGCTGTAACTGAGTCTTGAGTTTTCCACATCTAAGATGAGCTGAGACTACATTAAGATAATGACCCTTCCAGCTGCCCCGCCATAAGGCTTCATTTAAGCTGGTAGCAGGAGTTCCTGGTGATGCCATGTGTTGGATGTGGAGCAAGATCGTTTGAAGGATTCTGAAGCCCTGTGGCATGAAACTAGTAATCCCTATGCGACAGATCACCATTTATGTTGAATGACAAGTGGCCGGCAGAGTATGGGTACTGCCTGTGGTTCCTGGACATCGTGCAAAGCAAGAAGGCCTGCACAGTGGCCATTTAAAGAGGTCTGGGTGCCAAGGATGGGCAGAGCATAGAGAAGCCCAAGCGACTGGAGGCAGGGGGACAGTGTAATGATGGAGACAGTTTCATGAGACTCGGGATAGTTCAACTGAGCCATAGGAAATGACTAATTCTCAGGGAGCAATGAACGCAAAGAAAGAGGGGTGAATAGAAGACAAAGAACGGCTCTGAGCCCAAGGACAAGCGTGGACAGCTCTAGGCTCTCTCAGCCAGCCTCAGCCTACTCATGCTCTGCCTGTCCCCTCCCTGTGGCCCTCTATTCAGCTGAAAGTGGGTCACTTCTTCACTTAAAAAAAAGCAGTCCCCACTAGAAGCAGGCTATTGTCCTAAGTTACAAGGAGATTCACAGTAGATGAACAGTGGAGTTCTGGCCTCAGAACGCTTCCTTCTAGAGGGACTTAAATAACAAGCTAAAGGACCAACTGGGGAAATGAGCATTCCTGAGTCTGTGGTTCAGTCAGTGACAGGTTTGCTGCACAGACATGAGGACCTGATTTCAATCCCCAGAATGTGCATAGAAAGCTGAATGCAGTGTGGATCCTGAGGAGACAGACAAGAGGACACCCAGAGCTCATGGAGCAGCCAACCAAGCCAATTTGGTGACCTCTTTAGTGAAAGACCCTATCTCAACAAATAATGGGGAGATGCATACACACACACACACACACACACACACACACACACACACTTGCATACACAGGCACAAGTACACACACACATACACGCACATACACCTGTACATACACATACCTGCACATATACCTGTACACTCAAGAACGAGTATATAACACACATACAGTAGTTTCTGAGTCCAGTAGCATTACAAAACCAATGAACAGGAGACTGGGCCAGAGCTCACAAAGGTTTGCCCCCAGGTGCCTACCCTTTCACCCACGCCCCTTTTCTCACTGAGCCTATAACAAGGGAAAACAAGCAGGTAGGAAAAAGCAACCTCTTCCTACAAATGAGATTAAAAAACAGACAGGAGACCAATGTCACATGACCAGAAAGAAGTACAAAGTGATCCCATTCCATGAAGGAAAGTCAAAATGTCCAAGATGGGGGCCAATGAGATGGCTCTGTGGGTAAAAATGCTTTCTGCCAAGACTGACCACCTGAGTTTGATGCCCAGAACCCACATGGTGGAAAGAGAAAATTGATTCCACAAGTTATCCTCTGGCCTCCATACATGCCCACATACATACATACATACATACATACATATATACATACATATAATAAAATCTGTTTAATATCCAAGGTAAATGATAAGATTGAATGAATTGGAGAAACCCAAAGCATCAAAGAAGTGAATTTGGTAAATAATAATAATAATAATAATAATAATTAATTTAAAAAAACACTTTTCATTTTTTAATGTGGCTAAGTGTTCTCATGTGGGGGATAAAGTGCAGAGATATGGACCCAAATGTCTTTATTGTTACCATCTCTTGAGAATGAAACTCTGGGAGACTCTTACTTCTGAGATTAAACAGTTCTACAATGATTGGATATTTCACAGTGATACAGACTAGTTTTTTGTATTGTGTAAATGTAAATTTTGTAAATGTGGAAAAAAATTTTTGAGACAGTGTTTCTCTATGTATAGCCCTGGCTGTCCTGGAACTTTCTTTGTAGACCAGGCTGGCCTTGAACTCATAGAGATGTGCCTGCCTCTGCCTCCGGTGTGCTGGGTTTAAAAGCCTGTGCCATCACATCCAGCTAAAGTAAAATATTTTTGAAGGAAGAGAATGTCAGAGACTATAAGCTTGGAGGTGCGTGGTGAAGGCAGGAGCCCATCATAAGAAGGAAAAGACAACCTGCACCAGATAGGAGAAAGGCCGATCTAAAATGGCAACAGCTTGAGCTAACTGCATTTCACCCTGGAGTAAATGAGCCTCAAGGCTGAGACCCTTTGGTGTGTTTACAGAGATTTTCCGAGCAACTAAAACCTGCTTTCCCCATTATAGTCATGATGCTGGAAGTCCAAAGTCATAGGAAGATATTAGGCCATAGACTCAGGTTTTTAATTTATTAATTTTGTGTGTTGGTGTATGTATGCACATGTGAGCTGGGGTTGGGTGTACACGTGTCTGTGCATACACATGGAGTCCAGAGGACAACCTTAGTTACTTCATCATAGTCTATGAGCCTCTGAGACAGGCTTTCTCATCAGCCTTGGACTCGCCAGTTAGGTCAGGCTGGCCTGTGAGAGAGCCCCGGGACCCTCCTGTCTCTGCTTCCCCCAGGGGTTATAATGACAAGCACATGCTAGAATGTAATGAAAGCACATGATATAGGTAGACTCTGGACTCCAGCTCAGTCCCTCATGACAAGCACAGCACCACATGAACCATCTCCTCAACAGCAGACTTGCTTGGTGTTTGAGAACAAAGTGCTGGCCAAGGCGCATTCATGCTTAATGAGGTAACTGGAGTCTTACCTAATATGAAAACCTTCAAAGAGAGGGACCATGGGAGGTGGAACAAGAAGTAAGCTAAAGATGGAAAGAACTCTCCTGCCAAAGGAGGACTGAGGCCACGGGAAAAGGTTCTTCTCCAAAACCACAGTGGATTAGTGTCCAGACCAGACTGGAGCCTAGGACTCCATGTCTCATCCCCACAACAACTTTCCCCGACGTCTAACACGATTTTCGCTGGTGCTATGCAGATGAATAGTGGAGGTATGGGATAATCTTGTTTTCGTCATCAAGAATTTCACTTTTGAATGACAACTTTGCCTTATGGACAAGAATTCCGCTAAGTAAGACTTCTTAGAATTAGTAGCATTAGCAAATAATGCGTGCGTACAGCCTGCCACATGTCGGCAAGTTTTCGAATGTTCCCTGTAACAAGACATGGGTGAATCTCCGTGGCTGAGCGCTTACTCAGCAAGTGCAAAGCCCTGGGTTCAGCTCCTAGCACCATAAGAAGATAAGTACTCCAGGTATACAACTATTTAATTTAATAGCAACCCCTTGAAGTTAGACCCACTATCACCCCATTTTTTGAATGATGAACCTAAAGCTGGGATCTTAACCAACACGGGACTCCTTTAATTCAGCTTGCTTATTCAAGTTTAAGTTTTTATATGGAAAAGTCATTCTCCATCTGAATATGCTGTTTTGACTATTCTATGAAGTAGAATGGAAGAAAGGAAAGACCCCGAGAATGAAAAGTAAGGGTCTCTGCCCACATCACACACTTGTCTAGTAGGAGAGGAAGGAAGGAATTTGGTGACAGGCTTTCCCCCACCCCAGTTCTGCTACAACAAACTCCAGGTTTCCTTTTGATCTAGCCTCAGAAAATTGGGCATGCCACTCCCAGAGGACCCTGGCATACCACTCCTGGGCATATACCCAGAGGATTCCCCTGCATACAACAAAGACACATGCTCCACTATGTTTATAGCAGCCTTGTTTATAATAGCCAGAAATTGGAAGGAGCCCAGATATCCCTCAAAGGAGGAATGGATACAGAAAATGTGGTATATTTATACAATGGAGTACTACTCAGCAATTAAAAATAATGAATTCATGCAATTTGTAGGTAAATGGTTAGATCTGGAAACTATCATCCTAAGTGAGCTAACCCAATCACAAAAGAATACACACGAAATGCAATCACTGATAAGTGGATATTAATGAGCCCAGAAGCCCTAAATACTCAAGGCACAATTAGCAAGTCAAATGACTCTCAAGAAGAAAAAAAGGAGAGAACCCTGGGCCTGTAAAGATTGGATCCAGTATTGTAGACCCAGAACAGAGAAATCGTGGGGGGGGGGGAAGAGTGGGGAATAGCATGGGGGGGGAGAGGAATTATGGGACATATGGTGGGGGGTACCTGGGAAAGGGGAAAGCCTTTGGAATGTAAACAAAGAATATAGAAAATAAAAAAAAAAATGATAAAAAAAAAAAAAAAAAAAAAAAAAAAAGCACCACGAGATTTGGAACTCAGGTTCCTTCACCCGCATAGCAGCTCTTGCCAATCTGTTAGCCCAGTTCCAAGGGATCTTGCGCCCTCTTCTGGCCTACCTGGGCACCAGGCATGCACATGGTACACAGACATGCACGTAAGCAAACCACTCCTCTACACCAAATAAAATTTTCTTTTTTTTTTTTTTTTGCTTTTATGTATTTATTTTTATTGGACATTTTATTTATTTAAATTTCAAATGATATTCGCTTTCCTGGTTTCCCCTCCGCAAACCCCCTATCCTCTGCTTCTATGAGGGTGCTCCCCCATGTACCCACCCACTCCCACCTCACCACCCTGGCATTCCCCTACACTGAGGCATTGAGCCTTTACAGGCAAGGCTGTCCTCTGCTACATATGCAGCTGGAGCCATGGGTCCTCTTTGGTTGGTGGTTTAGTCCCTGGGAGTGTTTAATAAAACCCTTACTAATTTGACTAATGCATAGAGACCCATATAGCTATAATTCATTTAATTTGACTGATACTTTCTTGTGGGAAGAATAGAGCATGCTTCATCATTTTTTCTCCTAGTCATCCCTTGGTTTTCTATTAATGTCCTTGTCTTAGTTAATTCTGTAAATGCCCCTGTGTAGTGTGGTAAGAAGCATTTAGAGAATAGTATAGATTTGCTGAGTTGCAGACTATTTGTACTTCACTAGATTTCATCTCTGGGAAAATTTGCTTTTCTTAAAAACTCATTTAAAAAAAAAACATGAAAGAAGGCTGACGGTGTGGCTCAGTTGGTAGAGTACTTACCCAGCATGTGAGGACCCTGGGTTGGATCCCCAGTACCACAGAGAGCAAGTACTCACCTGTACTCCAGCACTGGGGAAGTAGGGACAGACAACAAGATCAGGAGTTCAAGGTCCTCCCCAGCTACACAGTATATCTGACACTAGGATGGGCTATGTGAGACTCTGCCTTAAAAACTATTTGTTCATTTATATTGTTAAAAGATTTCCTTCATTCTTAATCATGTCTATCCAGGGGAGACAGTATGAGCTCATGAGTGCTAGCTGCTGGGTCAGTCATAGGTGTGCACTTAAATTACAGGCTTGCAAAACACCATGTGGGGGCGGGGCTGGGCACACACCTTTAATCCCAGAACTCAGGAGGCAGAGGCAGGCGGATCTCTGAGTTCAAGACCAACCTGGTCTACAGAGTGAGTTCCAGAATAGCCAAGGCTACACAGAGAAACCCTGTCTTGGAAGACAAAACAAAGAAGACACCGAGTGAGTGCTGGAAATTGAACTTAGGTTCTCTGGCAGAGCAGTTAGCGCTCTTAGTCCCTAAGACCCTTAAAGAATAATATTCAATCAATGCATTAGAAAAATACACAAGTGCATAGTAGAGACCTGGTCCCGGCACCCTCCGTCTCTGCTGTCCTCTGTAGATCACAGGGCCAAGCAAGATTCCAGCTCCTACTTGAACAGTGGCCAGAGACTCATCCAGCTTCGGGCAGCCTCTTCCATTCCGGGAAAGCTCTGAATGTGAAACTCTCCCATTCTCGGGTGCCAACAGCAACCATGCTCAGAGAGTCCTACTCGTTTTGCCTCGTTGCTTGGAACAAGCCTGCAAAACTACAGAAGCAGAACACTCTGGGGGCTTGGAAGATAGCTCAGCCAGTGATGGCCTGTTGTATAAGTATAAGGGCCTAGGGTATGATCCAGACAACCACATTAGAAAAGAGCCTGGTATGGTGGCACGTACTTGTCATCTCAGCACTGAAAATGCTGAGAGAAACAGATCCCTGCGGCTCACTGTCCTTCTAGCCTACTAGAAGAACCCCAAGCCAGTGAGACCCAGTCTCAAAAGATCAAGATAGACAGTGCCTGAGGAATGATCACTGAGGGTGACCACTCTCCTTCACATATACCCACACACCACACACACATATAAACAAATACACACACACACACACACACACACACACACACACCTTTCTGGTCCTGCTCCTGCCCTGCCACCTACAGGTCACGTACCTTCCTGACACATCACTTGTGCCTCTTGCAGCTTTAGTCACCTCCGCTCTACAACAGGAAGACAAACACATACCTCACAGAGAGCATCTTGCAGAAGAAAAATAGCTAATATTTGCAAACGGCTTAACTCGGTGCCTGGAAAAATAGAAAAAGACTTCCAGACCATTGTTTCATTAAGTCAGGTCCCTGCCTCCCCACAACAGCCCAGCACACTGGTCCCTTTTGCCCAAGCCTTCTCTCAGCCAAACATCCAGAGTCCTTAATTATTCCTCATAGGTCAGTTTCAAGTTTGTTTACCAGCCCAGTTGTTCCTTTCTGGATCTCTTCCAGATACTAATATCCCTCTTAAAATGCAGGGCCGACAACCGAACACAATAAATTAGCCAAGATTTGAAGTGCAGCCCACATCCAGCAGTCCCTGCCCTCCCTGCCTCTTACAGACCTTAGATTCTCCTGGGGTTCTCAGAATGAAGAGTCTTAATCTAGGCTGGAATCAAATTGCAATGAAGGCCACCTACACCTTCTACAGGAATCTGAACTCGTGGTGATGACTATCAGACAAACCAAGCTCTCTGTGCCCAGCATTACAGTCGGCACCAAAGATGTATTTTCTTATTTAACCCTAACAATCCTGGAGGGCACTCGGTTAGCACCATTATTTTCCTGCTAATTAATGGTCCTATGAGACTCAAGGGACTTGCCCAAGGTCACTGCGTGATAAAAGGCAGGATCTGTATTGGGTTCTGCGTATGGTCCTCCTGTGTCTTAAGTGTTCAAGGACACGGGGTCATCAGGATGAAAAACGCTGGGAAAGGAGAGCAGAATGATTCAGTCGAGAAAGCGACACAATGCGCCACACCATGTGGGCATCCAGACCATCTGCCACAGAGGCCACCCCATTCCCGTGAGCACGCATCAGTGACTGTGGTTACCTGGGCAATAGGAGCGAGTGCGGAGAAGGCAAGTTAGAGGGGTCGGCTCGCGTCCTGTCAGCCTGCACTATGAAAATTTAGAAAACATTCTAATGTTCTGCTCGTGATGGTGCTGAAGGTGAGGTGGGGCGGGGGGCTCCACCTCACTGTTACAGCCTTCTACCTCAGAAGCATGCCCAGCCGTGGACTCGACAGCTTTGTTTCTCCTACAGGAGCAAAGATTTATCACAGTGGGACTTTCAGCATGACTTGGAACGAACTTGGAAATATTGCCAAAAGATTTTTGGTTTGCTGTTCAAGGGAGATACTGAGGCAGGTGGCTATTTGAGTAACAGATCCATCAAAAGTCTAACCTCCTAGACGATGTAGATATAGATATAGATATAGATATAGATATAGATATAGATATAGATATAGATATAGATATAGATATATAGATAGATAGCCAGACAATAGAAGCATGATGGCGGCTCTGAGGTGCATTCAGGTCCACATGGCAGGGAGGCCTCTTTCTGTATGTACAGTTTAGAGGAAGAGGTGAAGAGTCAATTGAACTCTTCCTTATTTAGCCCCAGACAGCCATTGTGTAGTTAGCCAGTGAGTAGTCAGTTAAAGAATGCCAGATGATTGATAGACATTTTTCCTGGCTTACCATTACTGGGGTTCCACGGGCCAAAGGAGACAATCTAGAGAGACAACTTACTTTAGTTTGAAAATTAAATAATTATTATAGGTACTGGAATTGCCGTGGCTTATCCAAATGGAGGCACTTTCCAAAACAGTGTGTCCCTGGAAACGATTGTTTAAGGACAGACCAGGGAATGGAGAGAGAGAGAGAGAGAGAGAGAGAGAGAGAGAGAGAGAGAGAGAGAGAGAGAGAGAGAGAGAGAGAGAGAGAGAGAGAGAGACTGGCTGTGCTGTCATTTAAGCACATTCTAGCATGATTCTAAAGATTGGGTAATGGGAGGAGGGAGGAATGTTCATTCAGAATCTCTCATGAAAAACCCAGAAACAGAACTATCTATGCAGAGGAAAAAACTAGATGAAATGTACCAGTATGCCATCCAAAGACTTCCTGATGACAGGCTCCAAGGGACAGATTCCAGGTGGGTTCCATCTTCATTGCATCCTCATAGGACTTTTCCAGTATCTGTCTATTGCCTCTGTCATTGGAGGAAAATGCTGTGCTTTTCAAGCACTGCACAGCACTGCTCTGAAGGCCAGCAGCTGGGTAAGGGCTGGGCATTTTTGCCACTGAACAGCATCTGAACAGCATCCCACACTGAACAGTGCGGGAGCTATGACTGCCCTCTCACCATCAGATCCCCTTCCTTTTTATCAAAATGCTAACACAAGACTAGTAACTTACAGAGAAATTAGTAAGGGCACAGCAGAATAATCACCTGAGAGATGCCTGGTACTTCTAGATGGGAGGATGGGTTGCCCTGAGAGATTCCAGGGTAGAGCACAGAGAAGATTCCAGAAATTTCTAGAAAGCCCTCCATGTTTTACCATCACAGAGCCCAGATCATCCAACTCTGTTTGGGCTGAAGGCTGTTTACCACTGATGACATAGGAGCATTCTAATGTTGATAATATGAATTGCAAAAGTATGAATACTTGTTCTGTAAAGCCCACCTCCACCCCAGTTAAAAGCAAGCACTGTATCTCCATTTCACAAGCGCAGAAGGAACAAAATCTTAGCGTGATCAGCCTGAAACAGCCACTCAGCTACTCCACAGCAGAGCAAGAGTCCAGTGTTTAACTTCTGCCCAAAAGTCATTCTTTTTACTTTTATGCAAGTTCTTTATTTTTTTTTTCTGGTTTCTCAGTGGAACAGATTTCAGTGGAGAGAGAAACCTGGGGAGGTATGCTAGAAGTCTAGGGAGAGAGAAGAAACGATCTTTCTAGAGTATGATATTAACAGAGTTTTAGCCATGCCCAAGCCCCTGATGTTACAGCTGTTTCTATAACCTGACTAGAGTCCAAGGCTTGTCATGCGGTGAACATGTAACCTTAAAAGTGAAAAACATTGGCTATGTGCTACTTCACAAGAAAAATATTCATAGACTGGGGTCACAGCTCTGTAAAGTGCTTGTCAATGCATGCAGGAGGACCTGAATTCAATTCCTGAAGCTCAGGAAGGAGTGAACAAGGTCACATGAGCTCATGACTCCAGCACTGGGAAGGCAGAGACAGGGACAAGCCGAGCCCTGGAGCCCACTAGCCGGCTACGCAACCAATGAGCTCCTGGCCAGAGAGACATCATTTCAAAAAATAAAACTGTAGACATCACTTAGGGCCAACATCCAAGATTGTCCTTGGGCTTCCACACATGCATAAGTACACACTCATACACTCAAATCACGATCTGCGGTGTGGTAGTCACCTCCTACTGCTACGCCAATCGTTCTGGAGAATGAGAGAGAGAAACAGCAGGAGAAAAATATGCTGTGCTCCAAAACTAGCTTTTATTTGTATAGTGTCTTATATTGTCTTCAACAAGTCTGTGTGTCTGTCTGTCTGTCTGTCTGTCTGTCTGTCTGTGTGCACAAGTTCTGGGGATTCAGAACTTTGGGAGCTTTGGGAGTTTGTAGCCAGGTCACACTTCCTGTTTTCTCTGTGCTTCTGGAGAGCGGGGCGAGAGCCGGACCAGTCTTGCCTGTTAACCCTCTTCCCCATCTCCACAGGTCTTTATCTAACCCTCTGGAACATAAGCCAAAATATATTTTCTCACTTAAGTTACTTGTTGTCAGGGTGTTTTATCACAGCACCAGAAAAGGGACTAGTACAAATAATGAAGGTGTTCTCTAGCACAAAACCTGCGCAAGAAATCCCAACTCCTGTGAGCTCACAAGTGCAACAGCCATGGCAGGCCCAGAATTCGGCCTTCTACGCAGCTCAGCCCCTCCTCCAGCCCTTCCATTTTTTCCACTGGGTTCCCCGAGCCACAGGTGTTCCAGCTCTTATGTGTTACAGATAGATTTCCACTTACTAGTTCGAGAGTTCCTGGGATGTGTTGGCTGTCACAAGTTGGTCACCGACACAAGTGAGAGGACCTGAAGGGGACATTGAAACTCAAGGACCCCCAGGATCCTCATCCTTAACTGTTAGAGGGAGAGAACTCCACATACAATGCTGCTAATTGTGTGTGTGTGTGTGTGTGTGTGTGTGTGTAAGAGATGTATATGTTCATGTGTGAGCTTGCTCTTGTATGTGGGGGCGGCAGGCACACACTTGCCGAGGTGCACGTTTGAAGGTCACAGGGCCACTTCAGGCATTGGTCCTTGCCCTCTACCTTGTTTGAGACAATCTCTTTCTGATTTGCTAAGGCATGGACCAGTCCAACTGTCCCACAAGCTTCCTGAGAGTCTCCTGTCCCCACCTCCCATCCTGCGACAGGGACACTCATGTTACAGATGAGCACAACCGTGCTTAGCTTAACGTGGGCTCTGGGAATTCAAACTCAGGTTCTTACACAAGAGCAACAAGTACTTCTACACCCCGCGTCATCTCTCCAGCCGCAATACAATTAACTTCATGTCTGGTACTTTATAGCTGCCCAGCAAGGTCTAGCAGATATAGTCATTTTTTTTAAACTCTGCTCCAACACAGACTATTCAGACATGTAATAAGTACTCCATAATTATTTTTAGTAAGTAAATAAATGAACTAATGAACTTAACACTATCTCAAATTCGATGGTTATTAACTTGAAGTGCCTAATAAAGAAAACCCTTGACTAATCTCAGAAATTAGCATTTGTTTCTACAACATTGGTTTAAAAAAAAAATCACTAGGACCCTTTGTCATTCAAACAGCTGACGCTGGTAAAGGCAGACCCTGCTTTAACAGTGAGTGGACTGGGAAGAGGTACGAGGAAAGGCATGGGAGAAGCTGGCTTGACTTTTTTTTTACGTGTGCCAGGTAGGCACTCTGCTGCTGAACCCCATGCCCAGTCCTGGACATTTCGACAGGCTTTCACTCTGTAGCTCCTGCTGCCCTCAAATTCACAATCCTCTTGTCTCTATCACAAGTGTTGGGGGATTCAAGTCCAGCCCTCCTCCCTCTGACCATTGCTGATGTATCGGAGACAGGTTTTGGTAGAGATTATTTCATAAACCATAAAAAGATCTCATCCGTCCATTTACTGCCTTTTGAGAATGATCAAGTTCTCAAACAGATGCCCCATGCCAGATCCAGGGAACCTCCAGTGGCATTACAGCCCTACTATCTAGGACCCTGGGCAAGCCACTTTGCCCAGTGATGCTGTTGTGGGGATGCTGTAGGGACTCAAGGCAGTCATGGGTCAAGAATGATGTCCGTGCTGTTCTGAAGCCATGCGTTTCAATCCTGAGTGCCCCAGGGTCTCACCTACAGCTCCAAAGAGTCACGGAAACAGTAACTGGAACAGAGCAGCTGCTGACATCGTGATGCCGGAAGCACGGACGGCAGCAGAAGAGCTGTGGTGGAAGCATGGGGGCAGAAGAGACAAGTGGGCTCCTCCCCTTGCTGTTTCACTAGATGCAGAATTTTGGCTAACCATCTGAAAGGGAATGCGTCAGCTTCTGCATGGATGAAATGGGGTGATGATGTCATCTTTATGGGGTCATTAAGAAGATTGAATATGCTAATATATGCAAAGTGCCTAGTGAATAGGAACCAACCTCCATCACAAGCTCTCTGACACGCATCTCCCTTTCAGTCCTGTTTGTCCTCTGTGTTTATATTTCTCTACCTGTGACCTCAAATGACCAACCTCTTCTCATCTGTTCAATCTCTTTCCCCTAAACTTTCCATTCAGAGGCCCTGAGCTCTATTCTCTGCACACACACACACACATCTCTCCGGTGAGATTTATCTGATTAAACAGAAAGCCGCATTGAAGGTAATAAGAGCCGTCCGGCTCTCCCGGCTGAGGCTGACTCCGTGGCGTGCATGCTGATGATGCCAGGCCTGCTAAGAGCTTGGACTCAGCCACTGCAACAACCCTGGCCTGCCCCCTGGCCTCTGAAGAGTTCCCTGAATTCTTTTGTCCCTGTCTCATCCAGGACCACTTAATACCCACCCCAGCCCAATCGATACCCCACCCAACCCCTATCCAATCAGACACACAAGGAAGGTCAGAGCTAAGAGAAGTAGTTGATGTAGAATTATGATTAGTGACAGAAGGTATCAAAAATATGGGACCTATCCACAGACATGGGGTTTGGCCCTAGCGAGCTGCCCTGTCCATGGAATGTTCGTGAATATTCCAGAAATACAAAGGAATGTGTTCTACTTCCTTGCCCTGGATTTTCCCAGAGAAGATTAAGAATTTGGACTGCAGAGATGACTTGGATGACAATGACTTGCCACATAAGCATGAGAATCTAAATTTGACTCCTAATACCCACGAAAAACACCCAGGTGTTATGGCACACACTTGTAACCCCAATGACAGGGAAGCAGAGACAGGAGAATCCAGCCAGTCTAGGCAAAGTCATGGGCTCCAGGTTCAGTGAGAAACAATGTCTCAAAAATAAGGTGGAGAACAGTTGAAGAATACATCCAACATTGACCTCCAACCTCTGTGTGTGCACACATACACACATGCACACAAACACACACAAAGAATCTTCTCAAGGATCTTACTGAAGAGATAGGGCCAGAATTTAGGGGTCAATGGGTTGTCTTGTTGGTTGGTGGTTGTTTGGTTGGTTGGTTGGTTGGAGACAAGATCTCACTCTGTTGCCCAGATAAGCCTCAAACTCCCTATAGAGCCCCAAACTTATAGCAATCTTCTGGCCTCAGCCTCCCAAGTACTGGAATTATAGCCATAAGCCTCTGGATTTGTAGACTTTAGACAGGTAGAACCCCTAATGAAACATGATTACTCATAAATTAAGCCTTATCCAGACTCTTGGGTCCATTTCATTCATGTAACAAGTGTCTCTGGGCCCCTTCCCATGCACCAGGCTCCCTGTTTCATGAAAGCCATGCTGACTAACCTGTGAGATTATGCTCTAAGTCCTGTCTGCACAAAACCCCATTCTGAGGGGAAGGAAGACCATAGAACTGAGGGCTGGTCTCCAACCATGGAAGAGTTGGGACTTCCATGACCTAAGCCTTGACTTGATGTAGAGTGGGAGGAGAGGAGAATAAGGAAAGCATAGACATCATTTAGCAAGTGCCCTATGGAGGGCCATGAGATGGGTTGGTCAAGCCACATGCTTAAGGCTCAGTTTCCTTATGTATAAAATAGGATGGACTCTTTTTCCTATAAAGTAAGATACAGCATGTTCAGCGTGCATGTTGATTACAATCGGTGCTCATCTCATGATGTTTCCTGCCACCAAAGGAAGCTTTCTGAAAATAAGGTGGAATGGGAAAGACACAGACGTGCCTTCATCAGGACTTAACAATGTCTAAGAAAATGTGGCCTGAGTAGTCCAAGCTGGAGTATCCAGGATGCTGCAAGGTGCTAGGTTCAGGGTGAGTGAGCAAGTGAGGCTCTCTCTTTCTGACATCCCTGCGAGTCATAGCCTGGCACTTCTATAATCCTGAGACAGAGAGAGAGAGAGAGAGAGAGAGAGAGAGAGAGAGAGAGAGAGAGAGAGAGAGAGAGAGAGAGCTCTCACTGGACTCATTCTTTGGCTGGCCTTGCTCTGTGGGGACGTTTAAAAGAGAGTTGGTGCATACCAGGCTGGGAAAGGCTATTGAGAGCATAAGCCTGGAGTTGACAACAAGGAGCATAACAATCTCTGGAGAATGAGATCCTCCAAGAGACGGGCACAGAACTGGAAGAAATCCGAGATTCTTTGCAGCTCCCTGAACACAGACTTTTATCTTGATAGCAGAGAAGAATCACACGGTATGCTTCGTTCCCACATGCAGTCATGGAAAGCAGGATGAGGCAAAGGCATCTTGTTCCCTAAGACCCTGGGGAGAGTGAACTTAGAGCATGTGGCTGTGGCAGTCTGCTCCCTGGGACTGCTTAGCAATTGCAAAGTGAGAGTAATAAAACGCCAGGCTCTCCCCCTCCGGCTTAAGCCCCTTACTGCAATCAAATAAAATCCAAACCACACAGCTGGCTGGGGGAAGCCAGATGTTGACCTGATGATGCAATTCAGGAGAAGCTGGGGGTGACCAGCCATACCCTTGCTATGACAAACCTGTTAGGACCAAAACTAGGGACAGAAATCAGTTCAGTCCATCAAGCCGAGAACACCAGCCTAGCTGAGCCACCCCTTCCCAGAAGCTCAGAAGATAGCACCTCCCCACCATCTGCCATCCCCTTCGTTCAAATGCACGACTTGGACAGTGGCAGATGTCTGTCGAGTCTTTCTAAAAGTTCACAGAGGCTTAAGTGACTAAAAACTCAGACAATGTCTTTAATCAACCAAATACTGCCTTCCTCTTCCAGCCTACCTCAGGAGCCTGATGTGATGGTACCATCTAAGCCAGATGGCAACTTCCTCTCCTAAAAGCTATAGAGCCTCACCAATTCTGTTCCCCCGAACAATCAGTAGCCAGGGGACAAGTTGAGGAGATGATTCAGTGAGTAAAAGCGTTTGCATTACAAGCCTGAGGACCTGAGTTCAAGCCCCAGAAGAGCTGGGCAGGTGTGGACAGGAAGACCCCTGGGGCTCGCTGGCCAGTCACCATGGCCTCCTTAGTGAGTTCTAAGTTCACCAGTGAGAGACCCTATCTCAAAAGGACAAACACAGAGCAATTAAAGATGACATCAATGCTAGGCGCTCGCATATGCACTTGCACAGACACAAAGATTGAAAGATGTGTGTGTGTGTGTGTGTGTGTGTGTGTGTGTGTGTGTGAGAGAGAGAGAGAGAGAGAGAGGGGGGGGCAGAAGGCAAGGCATCTGTTTCATTTGGTGACAATGGGTCATTGCTTTGTGCCAGGCACTAAAGGAGATGTTCATATGAGAAATTATTCTGGTTGGCAGTGAAATTTTTATTTGCACACCCCACAAGCACACACCTGATGCATATATGCATAGAGTAGGTATGTATTAATAAACCAGAAGGTGGACCAAGCTGGCTTGTAACTGAGATTCACCTGCCTCTATTTCGCAAGTGCTGGGACCAAAGGTGTGCACCACCGTGCCTGGCTATATGTCCTCATTTTCCATGAGTTCTGGGGATTCAAACTGAGGTCCTTATCCTTGCATAGCAAGCAGTTTACTCTTAACTTTAGACCACCATAAGGACATAAAACATGGGTTTCATCCTTGCAACTCCAACCTGTGTGGTATTCCACCACCATCTTACACTCTTGTCACTGTGCTCTCTCTCTCTCTCTCTCTCTCTCTCTCTCTCTCTCTCTCTCTCACACACACACACACACACACACACACACACACTAAAATTCTTTCTTCTTCCCAAGTTCTTCCACCTCTAAACTAGATAAGCTGTTCCTTCCGTCCAACACTCTTCCTCTAGCATCCTTCAAGGCAACCCACACCAGCCTAGATGACTGAGCGCAAATGTTATTCTACCCACAATCCCTCTTGCCTGCCCCCACTCCCATGACTGAATTGAGTACCCAACCTCTACATTCACCAGTCTCTTGATTGCAGTCATTAATCACCCTCAAACCCTTCCGCCCTCAGGCTCTCCTTTTCCTTACATGATTCCTGCTTCCCTTTCCTCCTCTAGTTCCCAGAATCCTTCTCTCAGTTACCTGGATGCTCTTGATTTCTCTCCTCCACTACTCTAAATCCTTATCACTTTCCCTGCCCTTATCTCTAGACTTCCTCTGCATGAAGCATTGTGAGGAGACCCCCCCTCCCACCCCACTAATCCGGAGTGGTTCTTGGTAGCACTGTGCTGCATATGGTGTACTGGAAGTTGCCATGTCCTAGCCAGCCCTGGTATACTTAAATTTCAGATTCATACTCATTCCCTGGAGAAGGAGACTCTAGATGTCAATCTGGGCTTTCTTCCTGACCCCCAAAAAGTCTTGAGAAATGAGTTGGCACTGGGCAGACATCTTGATATTGGATGGGAAGAAATCAAGACAAGTATGTGTATATCTCCCAAAGGAGATGGGACCAGCTCCACCCCAGGACCAGTTGCATGATACTGAAAACTTACAAGACTTCAGACTCCTCAAATCATGCTAAGCCTCATCCCAGATCACTGAGACCTGAAAATCAGGAGGAAAACTCACCCAAGGTCCCATGTCCCCATGTCCTTCCATTGTCCTGCCATGTAGTTGAACACTGTGCCCAAGCCTTTCCATGGGGTCCTAGTTTTTCCTCTGCTGCTGTGATAAACACCTATCACCAAAATAAAGAAGAAACAAATTACTTATTTGACTTCCAGATTATAGTATGTCAGCAGAGGAAGCCAGGGTAGGAATTCCAGCAGAAACCTGAAGGCAAGACTTGAAGCAGAGGCCATAAAGAAACACTGCTTGCTGTCTTGCTCCCCATGGCTTTCTCTGCTTTCTTATACAACTCAAGGGTAGCACTGCCCATTATAGGCAGGACCCTCCCATATCAACCATTAATAAAGAAAACTCCCCACAGACACACCTATAGACCAGTATGAGGGTAGAAATTCCTCAATCAAAATCCCTGTTTCTCAGGTAACTAATTTGTATCAAATTGACAAAAATGAACCAAACAGATACACACAGTATCTCCCATGTTGGAAGTCACAACTGAGGTTCCTTAAGACCCTGGTGAGACACATCCCCTGAGCAGAAGATAACAGATTCCCCATGTTCTGTTTTTTAAAAAATGCATCTACTATCAAAAACCTTCTGTCAATTAGTATTCATCAAATTTATCTTGGGGCTGGAGAGATGGCTTAGCAGTTAAGAGCTCTTCCTGCTCTCGAAGAGGACCCTAGATCAGTTCCAATCACCCATGTCAGACAGCTCACAAATGCCTATAATCCCAGCTCTCAGGGATCCAATGCCCTCTTCTGGATTCCATAGGCATTTGCACTCACACATGCACACACACACACACACACACACACACACACACACACACAGAGAGAGAGAGAGAGAGAGAGAGAGAGAGAGAGTCTTTAATAAATAAATCTTAGCACTTGTATGAGGTCAGGTGCCTCATTTTCAGACTCATTCAGCTCCTGTGTCCAGTAGGTCACAGACTCTAAGTAAGTACTTAAAGTCCCCAGAGGCCGCGACTCCAAATGCGTATGTTTACGATCCACAGATGCCCAGAGCACAGATCCACTGAACATGGGGGAGAGGCTTAAAATAATCCTGTGCAAATTGCACTGTCCAAACAGAGGCAGAAATGGATGTGGATTATCAGGCACAGGGAAATAGCCATATTGGCATCAAGATGGGGCCTTTGTCTCTGGGGAAAAATTAGAAAACCCTGGAGTTTTGGGGTTGTTGTTGAACTCACACAGTAGTGTTGAATTTAGGACTTGGTGGTTTGTTTGCTTGTTTGCATCTTGTTTTGAGGGGAGGTTTACTTTTTTAAGATTTATTTTCTGTATATGTGTGTGAGTGTTCTGTTTGTCCACAGAGGCCAGTAAAGGATGTTGGATCCCGCTCTGGTTTTTATCTGTTTTTTTTTTTTATCTCACTGTGTTATGTTGGACTCCTAACAACCCCCTGCCTCACCCTCTCAAGCCCTGAGATGGTAAGAGTGTACCACCATACCCAATTTGAACCATGATTGAATCAGCTCTCCCTCTGCATCTTAGAGACGGTCTTCACTAAGTCTATATGCATCTGTAATGTTTTCACCATCGCCACAGCATCTTCCCCTGTTGGTGAGGACATCCTCAGGCTGTGGACACTGGAGCAGCACAAGCCTGCTACCCATAGGTCCCCCCCCTCCTTTTACATTTAGTTGCTGTTGTACTGGCTAGTACAGTCCCTATCCTTGACACAACTTAGAATCAACCAATAAGAAAGAATCTCAAAAGAGGCGCTGCCTCCCTCAGATTGGTCTGCAGGCAAGCCCGATGAGACATTGTCTCGATGAATGATTGCTTCGAGAGGGTCCAGCCCGGGATGGGCAGGTGGTCCTGGAGTGCATAAGAAAGCAAGCTGTGGAGAGCAAGCCACTAGGCCGTGTTCCTCCGTGGTTTTCCCTCTTATTACTTGCTAACCTCACTTACTGGGACAACAAAAGCAGAACCGACGGGAGCCATTACTGCATTATACGTTACAGTGCACAGAAAAACAAAACGCGAGAAATGCGTGCATCAACCATTGTCGACACTCATCCGTCCCTGTGCACGCTGCTCCCCACATGACTACAAGTGGCCCAACCTGTCACAGATACAGGTAACCCCATGTTTTCATGCACCGAGCTCTGTGACATTATCTGTTCCACACTCACAGTCTAATCTCTGCACACAGCTGTTACAAAGCCTCCCCTGGCATACATGACACTCTCATCAGCACATGCAGAAGCAGATCCCACCCTGGGACACCAGTTGCACTTCTAACCACACACAAACAATAACAAAAGTATCCCTCATCTGTTCACCACAGTCCCTGGAGACCTGAAGGGGGAATGCCCAGAGCCTAAGCAAGGATGCTTGGGAAAATTCCAGCATGCCTCGAAACTCTCCTAAGAAACACCAGGCTATGGCTGTGTTTTTGTATTGTGTATAATAGTCTAATTATTTTTAAATTGTTAACCCATGTACCAATATTTATGAACACTTCCTATTACCAGGAATATTTGATTAATTAATGGGTGTCTTGATCGTCATTCAGTCACCATGAAATCACTGAGCACCAATTAAGTTTGAGACATCAGGGTAGACACCTGGGGGATTAGAGAACAAACAAGGAATAAATAAAGAAAATCACGTGATCCCTGCTCTTGGATATAACCAGATATAACAAGCTTCAAAAATAAACAGTTGGTCCTGGCAAGATTGCTCAGTGGGTAAAGGCACTTGCCACCAAGTCTGACAGCCAGAGTTCTAGCCTCAGGGCCAACATGGTGGACAAGAAAAATTAATCCTTCCTGTTGTCATCTGATTACCATGCATGTGCACATACACACACACACACACACACACACACACACACACACTAATACACACATATACTCACATGCATGCACAAGCACACATACAGGACTATCACACACCAACTATCACACATATGCACACATATCCTCTAACACACACACACACACACTTGCAGGCCCACATGCACACACACAGGACTATCACATACACACGACTATAACACATGCACTCTAACACACACTCTTGCGCACACACACTCACACGCTACCTCTGTGTTTCCCCCTACAAGCCTCTCCCAGAGGAGCACATGGATTCTTCCATCTGCTCAGTGAAGATGTAGAAATCACAGCTCTTAGGGACCCAAAGCAACCCCAATGATCACTCCTCCACCCTTAATTGTACCTCCAACTGTGACTCTGTTGAAATCTGAGCACCCTGTGGATCTGGCTTAGACATTAATAACCTTCCTCATTGGGGAAGAGAGGCCTGACATAAATACCTTGGGACATCAATGGACGCTTGGTTTTCAACCTCCCAACTCCTGATACTAAGTGGTACCAGGCACCTACCTGGCACTGATTAACTCTGGAGCCTGGGTTTGCCTCAGCCTCTAGAGTGCTGAGGTCACAGATGTGTACCAGCTCCAGTTTCTGATGGTAGATTTTTTTAAAGGGTTTATTTATCTAATATGTATACAGTATTCTGCCTGTATGTATGCCTACACACTAGATGAGGGCACCAGATCTCATTACAGATGGTTGTGAGCCACTATGTGGTTATCAGGAATTGAACTCAGGACCTCTGGAAGAACAGCTAGTGCTCTAAATCTCTGAGCCATCTCTCCAGTCCTCTAACGGTGGATTTCTACAATGCTTGTTTTGTAATGTAGACACCCATGTGCATAAGTGTGTAGGCCTGCTAAAGATAGAGGGGCGGGGCAATGAATTCCTATTTCCAAATGAATTTTACTTTGGCAACTTTTATTTATCTATTTACTTGTCTTTACAATATTGGATTCAGAAGGGAACTTTAAAGGAAATGGCTGTGTTATCTCTGTACCTGTGAGAAGGCAGGTACCCAAAGCCAAAGCACCACTGAGTCAGTCAGGTGGCTCCTCCAGTGTTCTCCTCAGGGAGACCCAGCCCCAACCTCTCAGCCTCCTCTCCCAAGGAGCCCAGCAGCCACTGTGATGACTCCTGATAGCAGACACTGTGAAGAGCTGGAGACTTCTCAGTCTCAGTCAGACACTGGCTGCCTGCCAGGCCCCAGGCTGGCTTCCACTGGGGCTGGATAAACAGTGTGGCCCACGCCTTCCTCCTTAAAGACCCAGCTCAAGCTCAGAGTACTCCATGTCTTACACAGCTGAACAAGGCTGCGGTCTGATCAGGGCATGGAGACGAGCCACCATCAACCTTGTGCTTCTCTTTCTCTTCTTAGCCTTGCTGCTTCCAAAGAGGCTGAAGCTGCCCGCTCTGCACCCAAGCCCATGTCGCCCTCGGACTTCCTGGATAAGCTCATGGGGAGGACTTCTGGGTATGATGCCAGGATCAGGCCTAACTTTAAAGGTAGGAAAACATTCCTTTCAGATTCATAGGAAACACTCTCCCGTGATACAAAGTGCTGTGAACCCCACACTTCCTTCTCCACCCAAGGCGGACATTACTAGTTGATGCAATATTTTTTCCCAACAAGTCCAGAGCCTCAGAGAATTCAACTCAATAGTACTTCTGCTTCCCAGGAGTCAGTAAGTGAATTAAGGTCTATATTGCTCTATCTAATGTCATAGGCTGTAACACAGGAGTGTGGGTCAAGTTTTGGCTCAAATGTTAAGTTTCTTTTGAGAGCTGGGACAAGTCCCTCCCTTTGTCTGGGCCTCAATTTTCACATTTCTACAATGCTGGCTTGGCTGCATGTGCAGTCATGAGGCATGATTCTTGGGGTTTTAGGATGTCACTAGGAATCCTGAGGAGACGCCGGGGAGGAGCAGGTCCACCTTGGTCTTGACCCAAGGAGCCACCACTTCTGTTTGTTCTGTAAGGGGCCTCCTACTCAAGCCCACCTACAGGGGATTCCTGTGGACTAACAAATAATTCTGCAAGTTCCTCTCATAAATGAGACTTGCCATTTCTCATAACTACTGAAGCTGGGAAGAGCACTGACTTCCCTTCTCCTTTCTGTGAGGGTCTTTTGGCTCACAGTCAGAGGGGATACAGCCCATCTGCTGGTGAAGACCTGGCAACGGGGCTGAATGAAGAAGCAGAGATTCTCTGGGGTTCATCTCCCTCTCCCCTCTTTGTACAGTCTAGGATGGAAGCCCACAGTATGAGGTTACCCACGTTCAGGATGGGTCTTCCCAGTCAGAGGTCAGATATCACAATGTAGAGACAGTGGATAAGAAGACCCACTGGCTTATGTGAATAGAGATCATTCCCCTTACCCCCAGCCTGTGGACCAACAACCCTACAGACACCCTGTGGGCTCCATGTGGTCACATGAGCCAGCAGTCCAAGAAAACCCAAAACTGAACCCTGCAAGAAATTCCTGATTCCCAGAGTCATGTAAATTCAAACAAAACATGTTCAGGGTTCATCACTGCCAAATTGCACATGCTGGTTCAGGCAGCTGGACGAACTTCTCTGCATTCATGGTCCCATTCGGACCTTAGTACCAGAACAAGAGGAGATGAGAGCTCTGTGTTCTCTGATAACTTTGAAGGCTGTGTCTTAAGTGACTCGCAGCCCATAGGCATGGCTTGGGACCCTGTGCACCCATACAGCACCCTGTAAACATCTTATTCCAGGAACCAACAGCCATAGGATCAATTCTTGACCCCAGGTGTTTCTCCTTGTCACCCCTGTGGCTCAAGTCCAACAGCAAAGATGGGTATGACAGCTGGGAACAGTTATCTAATACCTGTTCATATTCCTTTAACCCCACCCCCACCATTCCATTCTCCACACTCCCCTCGCTGACTGCCTTGTTCACAAGTCTCTGCAGACAGAAAGTCATCTAGGGGCTGCCTGGGGGTGAGGGGGTTGTACTCAGGCCCACCTCCCAGCCTTCTTTCCCCACTGGCTCCTTCATTGGCCTCTGTACTGACTGGTTTTGTGTGTCAACTTGACACAAGCTGGAGTTATTACAAAGAAAGGAGCCTCCCTTAAGAAAATGCCTCCATGAGATCCAACTGTGGGGCATTTTCTCAATTAGTGATCAAGGGTGGGACGGCTCATCGTGGGTGGTGCAATCCTGGGCTGGAAGTCCTGGGTTCTGTAAGAAAGCAAGCTGAGCAAGCCAGGGGAAGCAAGCCAGTAAGGAACATCCCTCCATGGCCTCTGCATCAGCTCCTGCTTCCTGACCTGCTTGAGTTCCAGTCCTGACTTCCTTTGGTGATGAACAGCAATGTGGAAGTGTAAGCTCAGTAAACCCTTTCCTCCCCAACTTGCTTCTTGGTCATGATGTTCTTGCAGGAATAGAAGCCCTGACTAAGACAGTCTCCAAATGTCATTCCATCATCATTAGCACCACCTTGTTTCTTGGGTTTCTGCTGCTGTGATGAACACCATAACCAAAATGCACTTGGGGAGAAAGAGATTTGGTTTGGTTTAGGCTTCTGCATCGCAGTCCATCACTGAGGGAACTTGGGCAGGAACTCCAGGAAGGAACCTGGAGGCAGAAACAAATACAGACGCCACAGGGCGATGCTGCTTACTGGCTTGCTCAGGCTGCTTTCTTATACACCAAGGACTACCTTCCATCACCCGCAGTGGGCCGGGCCCCCATACACCAGTGACTAATTAGAAAAATACATGGGCCCATCTGACGACGGGGGCATTTTCTCAGTTGGGGTTACCAAATGTCTCTAGATTGTGTCAAGTTGATGTAGGATTAGTCAGCATGCCTTGGTTCTCCCAAGGACCGGACCCTTTTAAGACAGTTGACTGGAGCACTTGCCCAAGTTAGGAATCTCAAACACCTATAAGAGAGCCAGGCAGATAAGCTGCAAGGGTGGAATGGGGTAAAGATAAGAAAACATAAAAGACTTGGGGGCTAAGGAGATGGTTCAGTGAGTTAAACGTACCTGCAGCTCAGACCTCTACAAAAGTCAGGCAGAGCCACATGTCTGTAATACTAACACTGGAAAGGTAAAGAAAGACAGAGATCTCTGGACAGCCAGTACTCGGTGGTTGAGGTCTGGGTTCTGGGAGACACCCTATCTCAAAGGATAAGGTTTAGAGAAATAGTCAGAGACCCCTCACCTTCTTTCTTTCCTTACTCCAGATAGGTAGATAAATGATAGGTAGGTAGGTAGATAGATAGATAGATAGATAGATAGATAGATAGATAGATAGATAGATTGTTGACAGATGGACAGGCAGGCAGGCAGGCAGATAGGCAGACAGATGGACAGACAGATAACCTTACAAGGTCCGCTCACTCCTTTGTTCCCGCCCACACCTGCCAGAAAGGAATGAAAACTCTGAGGTTATTCAGGTCCTCCAAGACAGGACTTAAGCCTGAGGTTTTATGTGAAATCTCTGAAGCAGACACTAAATAATGTCTCCTGTGACCACCACTGGCTGAGCCAAATCCATTCTGGCATAGGAGGGTATTTATGGACTTTACCCATAAGGCTGCACCAATTGCCCTCAGCTGGAAGCTTTCAGGAATTCAGTCCGCCACGCCCTCTGGTGGACTCTCTCAGAACTCCACCCTATCACTGGTTTCTCTGGAATTCATTTTGTCCAATGTAAGGGTCACCTAAACAGAGGCTTATTTCCCTCCTTCATTTAGCCTAAGATGTCCAGGGTTTTCTTTTTATTAGCCTTACATTTTATAGATGCTCCAAAGAATTACCTTCAAGGTCCCAGGGCTATTCTTTCTATATGCCACCACACTTCACACACAGAAGGCTTTTACACTCCAAGCTAACCTCAAACTTAAGTCCTCCTGCCTCAGCCTCCGGGGTGCTGAGATTACAGCATGTACTTCTATGCCCCTCTGAAAATCTTACTCAGAACACTTGAGCTGCAAATCTACAGGACGAGATAATCCTTCAGTCTTCCTACTCCACACTGGCTCTACCCTTCACCTATCCCTGGCTAGAAGCAAGGAGCCTCTCAAGTTTGGCTCCCACACAGGAACTAGGAAAAGGACTTTGCTCCCCTCCCTTAAGCTTAAAGCAGAAAGGTAACTCTACCATACCCAGCCTCCTCTCCTTTTCCCTCTTCAGACTCAAATAAGACTCCCCAAAACTCAGGATTCCTAAAATGACCATGGCGCTCAGACTCCAAAACGCCCCTACACACACACACACACACACACACACACACACACACACACACGTTTGTAACCTTAACATTTATTCTAACAGCAGCTTGCCTGTACAACAGGAGTAACCTGCCTCTGCCCATCCTGAAGTCTGAGGCAGCCAACAACTACAAGCACCTTGGTCCACAGAACACACAGTTCACACTCTAATGTAGAAGTATACAGCGCTAAGACTGCTTATCCAGCCTGTGGTACCCTGAGAGATCTCTTCCTGGGACAGAACCTCTGTCTCAGCATCCAAAGGCAGATAGATGTAAGGAGAAGGCCCAGCCCCTCCCAGCTCTGAGGTTTTGCCTTGGCCAAGGCTTTGTGTGTTGCAGTGGCTTCCAGGATCAGGGGCATAGCCCAATGCAAACATACACAAAAGCAAAATTAAACTTTAATATTTAATGAAATATATACATTATCCGGCTGCCAACGGCAACCGGGTTGTAATTTTCTCAGGATAATTTAATTTTGGATTTATATCCATGAACCACACCTCCCCACGGGGTCTTTTTGTCTGGAACCCCTCACCTCGTTCATCAGCATCCTGTTTCTGTGGGAGTCACAGTGTCGGCTGCACAAAGCCCTGTGCACATCACCTCGAGGCATGAGCAGTAACCCTCTGGGGCATCTACATGATAGGAAGCAAAATAAAAAGAAAACCGTGGTTCTGGGGCTGACTGAATGAGGGACATACGCCTCTCTTTAGGTGACCCTAGCAAAGCATTCATTCTCACTGTCTTAGTCAGGGTTTCTATTCCTGCACAAACATCATGACCAAGAAGCAAGTTGGGGAGGAAAGGATTTATTTACACTTCCACATTGCTGTTCATCACCAAAGGAAATCAGGACTGGAACTCAAGCAGATCAGGAAGCAGGAGCTGATGAAGGGATGTTACTTACTGGCTTGCTTCCCCTGTCTTTCTCAGCTTGCTTTCTTATAGAACCCAAGAACACCAGCCCAGGGATGGCACCATCCACAATGGGCTGGACCCTCCCCCACTGATGCTAATAGAAAAAATGCCTTACAGCTGGAACTCACGGAGGCATTTCCTCACCTGACGCTCCTTTCTCTGTGGTAACTCCAGCCTGTGATCCTTCCCAGAAACCTCCACCTCTACCCATGAATTTGGATCACCCAGGCAGCTGGTTAAACAATAGACTTTGTGCTAAGCGTCACGGCTAAAGGCTGAGCCAAGAGGTTCTGTGATTTTTGTTCTGTTTTGGTTTTGTTTTAGTTGGATTTTTTTTGATGTTGTTTTCGTTGTTGTTTTGTTTTGTTTTGTTTTGTTTTGTGAGACAGGAGTCTCACCCTGGAGCCCATGCTGACCGCAGACTTCTGGCTTCCCTGTGTCCACTTCTTGGGTATTAAGATTGAGAGCATGAGCCAGCACACCTCATGTGCTCCGAGACCACATGTGCTCAGATGGCCACAGGCATTTGCAAGTCAGGAAAGCAAGGACCCAGCTTCGCTAGCCCGAAACTAAGCTATCAGCTAGCTTTCCTGAGAGGACGGCAAAGTTAGAGCTGCCTGGCTTCCCTCAGCAGTTTCTGACTGTGCTCGGGCTGTCCTCTGACCACCCTTTCCTTGTCCTCTAAGTGACCACCCTTCGCTCATGATGTTCTCTGGAAGACACCCCCTCCCTTTTTCTCTTCTTATGAATTGATTCTTTTGAGAAGGAAATGCAATGTCCCAGGAGACCAGAGGCAGACTCACTTTCAAGAAGGGGGGAGAAGGGGGCTCAGTGGTGTTCTCACATAGCATGAGCTAAGTCCTGAGTTTGATCCTCAGTGGTAGGTAACAAGGAAAGGGGGTGGGGGGAGTCGGAGGAGAGGGCCGAGGCCCTCCTAACGATGCATACCTTCCCCTTCCCTGGGATTTCCCACCCTCTGTCTTACTGTAACCCCGTGTGTCCATAAAAGCTCTTGGCCCTCCCTGAGCCCTTGAAGGCGGATATTTGAGATTTCCTTAATATCCCTCTAGACAAGCCTTGAATAAATTTGCTTCCAAAAAAATGAGAAAGAGGAAGAGGAGGAGGATACAATGCCTAGTCTTCCCTACAAACTGCTGGGGGAATCAGATTTCAGAAAATAGAAGAGGCTACCCTGAGTCCCAGCAGCAGTTAAGGCTGAATTTGAACATGTACCCCAGAGGCTGACACTCACTGCCTTGAGGGGAAACCTGGCGTTCTCCTATGCATCAAGCCTTCTAAGAGAAAGGAAATTTTAGCTAGGCTTATATGCAACCTGTGGACTACTTTCTGAAGATGAACATGAAGGATTAGGTTACCAGAGCCCATGAAGTTATCCACGCTCTTCTTTCCACAATCAGAAAACGTTGGTTCCAGTCCTGGCTGTACTGCCTTCTGAGCCCAGAGGAGTGGTTAAAACAAGCTGTGCTCCCTTGAGAAGTGGGGACAACCATGCTCTTCCTGTCTTAGCAACTCCTAGGATCAACAAGAGATGGACCCTGAAGGCAGTTGCAGATTAAAATCCTTCAAATGAAGGTCTATGACCTTATCCAAGTCCTAAGCAAGACTTCAAGGTCAGATCAAGGTCAGCTCCTCTCCAAAGTCTTCCTGTTTTAGTCTTCAGACTTTTTCTCAGCTGAATTCTGCTCCTTTGGCCCTTCTTGCTCATGGTCCTGCCCTCCTCTCCAGCTGTGTCATTCTTGCTTCTATGGAAACCTCATGTTTAATTTTCTAGATTCTGCCAGGCGTGATGACATACACCTCGATATCCCAGCCATCAGAAGGCTAAGGCAGAGAACCACTATAGTGCATTCCATATCAGTCTGGGCTACAGGATACGTGGAGTTTCATAAAACAGATGGGAAAAGCTGGGCAGATAATTCAGTTTGTAAAGTACTTGCCTTGCAAACAAAAGGACCTGAGTTCAATCCCCAGCACCCAGGAAAAACCACTCATATAATTCTAGTGCTAGGACGTGGAGACAGATGATCCTTGGAGCTTTCTGCCCAGCCAGTCAAGCCTACTGTAGCAGTTTGAGTAGAAGTGCCCCCCCCATAGGCTTTGGCATACTTGCTGTTGCTGTTTAGGATTTGTAGAGGTCAAGCCTTGCTGGAGGAAGTACACACTGGGGGTTTTCTTTGAGAGTATATAGCCTGTCCCTACTTCTAGTTCTCCCTGTCTCTCTCCTCTCTCTCTCTCTCTCTCTCTCTCTCTCTCTCTCTCTCTCTCTCTCTCTCTGCCTCATTCTTGAGGTTAAAGATGTGATCTCTTGGCTTCCTGTTCATGTCACCATGTGTACCCTTTGATGCCATGTCCTTCTGCAATGATGGACTCTTACCCATCTGGAATCATAAGCCTAAATAAACTCGTACAAAAGTTGCTTTCAATCATGGTGTTTTAACAAAGCAACAGAAACGTAACTGATCCAATGAGGGACCCTGTCTCAGAAAGGAAAGTGATTGATACCTAGGAAATAACAATGAAGCATATGTGAATGTGTGCACACACATGCACACACATACACACACAAACACACGTTCGTGAACACACAATGTTCCTGGATTCTGGCCCTGACTGCATAATCCTGCTTCCTCCTCCCTCTCAGCCTGTTTCCTACAGTACAGCCATTAAGAGCCAGACAGGTCAGAACCAGAATCCTGGCCCCACCCTTCTCTAGCAGTGAGGACAGAGATTAATAATTTGGCATCTCTGGCCCTCGGTTTCCTACTTTGCACAACTAGAGAGACAACCAGCCTTCTCACAGAGCTGTGGGCGGATATGGTGAGATCACACCAGGCAAGGTCTCACTGAAGCAGCTGCCATGGTAACTGCTGCCATTCAGAGTGTGAAATGAAGGGTCCCAGCTTCAGCCAGGCAGGGTACCTCTTAGAAGAAGTACCAAGGCAGTGGTATTTTTTCCCTTCTTTCCTGGACATATCAGGACTGGAATAAACAAGCAAACAAATGAACGAACCACACACACTCCTCTACAAAGTATTTAACAAAGGCTTGCCGACTGTCCGTCAGGCTCCCCCCTAGATCCCTCACCTGGGGGATTCCATCATCCCATCATCACCCCTTCATTCTCAGTTCATAAGTTCAAAACAAAGAACTTGCTGTTCCTTGCAATTCCCAGGGATGGTCTCCAAATGTTGTAGCCATAAATATATCTCAGGCACAAATCAGAAGGCACCGGTGGGGCTTGGGGAAGGGATCTCAGCCAGATGGCAGGATGATGAATCACCCTGTGCTAATGAAGGTACAGCTTGACTCGGCCTCCTGTGGGGTATGCCTGCCCCTCACCTGAGATCTGGGGAGTCTAGCCTGGCAGAGGTGCTAAATGCAAGCTGGGGACCCCAGGCCCTTGGGGGTGCGGTATTTAACAAGCAGGGGGCTCCTCGGCCCTCTGGGGAGGTCTATCCTTGAAGCTAGTTTTTCTACAGCCTGAGACACATTGGAAACTCTCCTTGGCAGGTCCTCCTGTGAACGTGAGTTGCAACATCTTCATCAACAGCTTCGGTTCCATTGCCGAGACAACCATGGTGAGTACGTTACAGCAGCTGCTGGCTCCACAGCAGGTGTCTCTGCCCTAGGAAGGTTTCTCTTCTACACTGGATATCCCCCCCAAGAAGGCACAGAACTGTCTGTGCAGCCGATGTTTTGGATAAAGATTTAACATCTGAGGAGGGTTTAGCTCCTAACAAGGTAAGCCTAAGACAAAGCTTCAGAATTACAAGAACAAAATTACAGACTGTAGTAGGGGGAATTATGATTAAAATTATTATATCTGTGTGTATGAAGATGTCACAATGGGGACTGTATGTGGTGGCGCATGCATGCCTTTAATCCCAGGGTCAGGGGGCAGAGGCAGGAGGATTTCTGTGAGTTTGAGGCCAGCCTGGTCTACATAGTTCTAGGCCATCCAGACCATGTCTCAAAACAAAAACAACGAAGTCACAAAATGTTTTGAAAATTGAACAATAAGGCTGAAGAGGTGGATGGACCGGCCAGTGAAGTTGCCACTCAAGCCTGAAGACCTGAGTTTAATCCCAAAATCCAGGTTTAAAAAAAAAAAAAAAAAAGAAGAGCCGGGCATGGTGGCACACGCCTGTAATCCCAGCACTTGGGAGGCAGAGGCAGGCGGATTTCTGAGTTCGAGGCCAGCCTGGTCTACAGAGTGAGTTCCAGGACAGCCAGGGCTACACAGAGAAACCCTGTCTTGAAAAACAAAACAAAACAAAACAAAAAAAGAAAAAGACAAAAGATGTTATGGTGGCACAAGCTTCTAATCCCAGCACTGGCAAAGGAGAGAACGGAGACATGCAGATCCCTGGGTCTGGCTTGCCAACCACACTGGTTTAATGGGGAGCCACAGTTCCCTGTGAGAGACTTTGTGTCAAGAATAAGACAGATGGCTCCTAAGGAGCAACACCAGGGTTGGCCCCAGGCCTCCACACAATATGAACACACACCCAAATCTCTCTCTCTCTCTCTCTCTCTCTCTCTCTCTCTCTCTCTCTCTCTCTCCCTCCCTCCCCCCTCCCTCTCTCTCTCCCTCACTCACTACACACACACACACACACACACACACACACACACACACGCATAGGTACATTCATCTGAATATACACACACCCGTTACACACACACCCATATGTATGTATGTTCACCTGAATACCCATATACACATGCACACATCCAGCAACAGGGTAAGTATTTGGATTAAAAAGAAGTGTGCCTGACTGTGGGGATGCACACCTGTAATAACAGCAAGCTATAATTCTCAGGAAGCCGAGGCAAGAGGATAATGACTTAAAATCCAGGCTGGGTGTCTTAGTTACTGTTTCTATGTCTATGAAGAGACCGTGACCACAGCAACTCTTATACAGCAAAATATTCCATTGGGACTGGCAACAGTTTCAGAGGTTTAGTCCATTATCATCATGGCAGGAAGCATGGCTGCGTGCAGTCAGACATGGTGCTGGAGAAGGAGCTGAGAGTCCTACATCCAGATCAGCAGGCAGCAGGAAGAGCATGCTACCCTGGGCCCACTTGAGCAGCTGAGACCTCAAAGCCCGCCACCAGTGACACGCTTCCTCCAACAATGCCACACCTCCTAACAGTGCCACTCTCTCTGAGCCTATGAAGGTCATTTTCTTTCAAACCACAACACCGGGCTACATAGTAAGATCCTGTCTCAAAATTAACCAAAACAAAGTGATAAATTGCCGATGACTTTCAAATTGACCCACAGAATGGAGGAAGCTGCTGGTTATAGACGCTGAAGTGATGGACTGGGCCCGCTGTGTTATTTGCTCTCTGTTTAATGTATTCTGGGGTGGGAGACACAAGGCAAAGATTGGTAAGTGTTAACAGTAATAGTCTCTGACCCACAGACTTATGGGTAATTTTGTATCTTATTCTGCCGGCATCGCTGCCTTTCAGATTTCCTTGAGGCGTAGATATGACATTAGGAATTCCGAATATATGAAATGACAGTTTAGAAATGCTTCTCAGTCACTGAAGACAAAACATAAATCAGATGTGCTCATACGGAGGGAGTCATCTAGCCTTTGAGGAAAAACTAAAAAATATAATAAACAATAAAAGAATAAAAAAATAGAACATCCTGGAGTCAGCTTGTGAGCAGACTGAGATTCAGCCAGGCCCTTTCCCAAAACACACTGCCACCTCATGTCCCCAACTCACAGTCGCCGACCTCTCATCTTCCCCGCCACAGCCTCTCACATGTTCTCTACGCAGAAGCCTCAGTGCACTATAAACTTTTACATATCCCAAGTCTGTAAGCATATAAGTACACATACCAAATATTTACCTATAATCATAGAGATTTATCTTAAGGCAATCCATATATATATATATATATATATATATATATATATATATACTTATCACTTATTAAAGACAAAAGCAAATGTTTATACTAAAGCAATAGATATGCTTAGTTTTCTCTTAAATAAGTAAATTAGAATTCTATATATGTGCATGCGTGCATGCGTGCGTGCGTGCATGCACGCGCACGTGTGTGTGTGTGTGTGTGTGTGTGTGTGTGTGTGTCTGTGTCTGTGTGTCTGTGTGTCTGTGTGTCTATGTCTGTGTGCCTGTCCATGAGTGAATGGGTACCATCATGAGACCAGAGGAGAACACTGGGTATCTTCCTCTATTTCTCTCATCTCTCTCTCTGCTTTGTCGCTTTGAGATAGGGTCTCAAGCTGAGGGAGGCTCCTGGCATCTTTATGTCTCTGCACATCAATGCTAGGGGTGCAAATGCTTATAGCCTTGCTCAGCTTTAAAAGGGGGTGGAGATCTTACTGTGCATCTCTGGCTGGCCTGGACCTTTCTATGTAGTCCAGGCCACACTGACCTTGAAGTCACAGAGATATGCCTGCTTCTGCCTTCGAGTGCTGGGATTCAAGGTGTATGCAACCACACCAACCTTTCATGCTCCCTGCTTATGTAAATGCTAGGGATTCTGATTTAGGTTCCTACATTTGCAGTGGACTCTTCCCCAGCCCCAAGAACTTAACCCTAACCAGATACTTGACATTGTAGGATACAGGGCATTGTCAGCATTTGCTAGAGTTGGTCAATATTTTGATTCAGAATCAATGCCAAAAGCAGTCAGTACACATCACATCAATATAGTCAAAAATGGCAGATACCTGTTTAAGACCTTTTCATAAACTGTTGGAAATTCTGCCCTAATCCCAAACCAAAACACCCTCAATTTTTTTTTTATAAAACTCAAGTCAGCAGTCTAAACAGCAATTTGCAAAATCAAACATTCCAACAGAATGCAATGCAAAGATACCGATTTGAAATATGCACGACCAGAAATGATAGAAAATCCTGTCCCTGTTTTCTAGAATTATGCCATGACTGTCTGTACAAGCAGAAAACTTTGTCTGTGGGGCTGGGGAGATGATATAAATGGTACAGTGTCTACTTTAATCCCCAATACCACATAAACTCTGTGCTAGTCCAAGCCACTGCTCCCAGCATGCAGGAGATGGAGGCAGGAGGATCAGTCCAAGGCCATCCTTGACTACATAGTAAGTTCAAACACAGCCAAGCACCTCCAGGAGCCCCTCATGGGCATCTCAGTTCTCTACTCTGGTACAATTCCCATTGTCACCCTCAGGGCTGTACCGGTGTGTTTGCTTGTCCCTCCCCAGACCACACTGGACATTTGTGGCCGGCTGATGGCCTGTCTTGTTTCCTGAAATGGTCAACCTCAACAGCCAGCACATCAATACAGCTGTGGAAAATCATTCCGTTAAATAAGCAAGCCAAAGCAGATGCACTGTTTATCCAGTCCAGATGTTGTTTGGTCCTCAACATTTACAAACACCGGATCCATCCTTCCCATTGTAGACTTGTAATATCACGAGCTCTTCACAGGGCAAAGAGACAAAAATCTGTTCTTTTGCAAATAAACTTGTCTTGATAGGGTCAAGAAGGTGTGAGTGTACATGCAAAAGACTGAGCTCGGGAGAATCTGGCTCAGTTGGTAAAAGTGTTTGTCACACAGCACGAGGGCCAGAAATCAGTCCCCAAAGCCCACTTTAAAAACTGGGCATGGCCGGGTGGTGGTGGCGCATGCCTGTAATCCCAGCACTCTGGGAGGCAGAGGCAGGCAGATTTTTTAGTTCGAGGCCATCCTGGTCTACAGAGTGAGTTCCAGGACAGCCAGAGCTATACAGAGAAACCCTGTCTCAAACAAAAAAATCTAAAAACCAAAAAATAAAATAAAATAAAATAAAATAAAATAAAATAAAATAAAATAAAATAAAATAAAATAAAAAAGCTGAGCATGTTAGCACACACCTATAATCCCAGCGCAGAGGAAGTGGAGGCAGGCAGGTTACTACTTTATAACCATAATTTTGCTACTGTTATAAACCATAAAATAAATATCTCTGTTTTCTGATGAACTTAGGTGGCCTCAAAGGGATTGCAACACAAAAGTTGAAAGCTGCTGCCTTAGATCCTATCAAACAAACTTCCCAACAAACATCGGTATGTCCTCCCCAGCCTCTCAGGGTGCAGAGCCAGCCTGGGCTCATGTTAACCGCAAGAGCAGCAGCTTGTTCGTGAGAAGCCTTGAGATGCTGCTGTGTGCCAAGCAGTGAGCACAGTATCCTGCTTCCCTTATCCCAGTTAGACCCCCAGCAACCCAGCAGGCAAGATCACTCCAAGTAAGAAAGGCAGAAACTGGGGCTGGAGAGATGGCTCAGTGGTTAAGAGCACTGACTGCTCTTCCAGAGGTCCTGAGTTCAAATCCCAGCAACCACATGGTGGCCCACAACCATCGGTAAGGAAATCTGACACCCTCTTCTGGGGCATCTGAAGACAGCTACAATGTACTCACATATAATAAATAAATCTTAGAAAGAGAGAAAGAAAGAAAGAAAGAAAGAAAGAAAGAAAGAAAGAAAGAAAGAGAAGAAGAAAGAAAGAAAGAAAGAAAGAAAGAAAGAAAGAAAGAAAGAAAGAAGGAAGGAAGGAAAGAAGGAAAGAAAGAAAGAAAGAAAGAAAGAAAGAAGGAAAGAAGGAAAGAAAGAAAGAAAGAAAGAAAGAAAGAAAGAAAGAAAGGCAGAAACTGACGACCAGAAACCCTGGGGTATTTACCTAGAGACACACAGCTAGTAAGTAGCCTAGTTAGAATTTGAACTCAGATCTCCCTCATCTCAAAGCTCATGTTCTCCTGTACACTTGAGATCATCCAAATTTGCTTGTCCAATTTCATTAAGGGCATCCAAGCTGAGAGGGAGCTTTCTAACTGACAGGGAATGGAATATTGCCTACCAGGGAGAGGATTTGTTGCAGGATGTTTGATCACACTGTGAACCCTGAGATTGTGTTGTTTACTGGAAAAGCCTGTTTCTAGTTGTGGTGTGGCTCAGCCTTAGCACATACCTTTAACCCCTCTGGCTGGAATACAGACTCATCCTTAATACACACTTTAGTCCCAAACAATGAAGGTGAAGTTAGTTTGTAGAAGGAAGCACTGATGTTTGAAGTTGGTGTCTAAGTGAGTGGCAGACAAAGGGACAAATCAGAGAAAGATTTAACAGAGTAGGATACACCAATGTCATGAGAAGAGAGAGGAAAGGGAAGTTATAAGAGGGAATAGTAGAGAGACAGAGACAGAGACAGAGGAAGCAGTTTTACTGGGATAGTTGTACAGAGGCAGCTTGCAGAAAAAGAAACACTAGACACAGGCAAGGACAGAAGGAGCCAGAGAATGAGAAGGAGCCAGAAGATTAGAACAGATTGCCAAAGTTAGTATGAGACCAAACAGGGCAATTCAGGAGAAGCCAAGATAAGTCAGAATGAATCAGTCAGTGTCGAGAGGAGTTTGAGGCAGAAGAGCTGAGATGACTAGTCAGCTAGAGTTCAAAAAGGGCTACGAAGGGTGAGTTTACTCAGCAGGAAGTCTAAGACGCTGAAAACATTCTAGGCCTAGATAAGAGCGTACAAAGGCTAGAAACTTCCAGGACTAGAGCTGGGTTAGCAGACTGAGGCAGTAAACCTCCAAGATGACAATCACATCGGGTGAATAAGGATTGCTACTGACCACAGATCCCAAAGGCTCTCTACCCCTCCAGCCTCACAGAGAATTGCCTGAGCACCAAGGGGTTATAGTGGCATAGGTAAAGTCACCATGTCAAAACTTCCCCAGGCGCATTGGTTCCCCCAGAACAGCAGGAGAGTCGTTCATCCTTAGAAGCAACTGGAGAGCCGAGTCTGAGTCTTCCCTTCCCTCCCTCTCTCCCTCTTTTCCTCCCACCTTTTTCCTCTCCTTCCCTCAGGGAACTTGGCTTTATTCACCAGAATAACAGACCCAAGAGCATGGAGGGGAAGAAGACCCCAGTGGTCCCTACTCATCCCACCAAGAGGAGGGGTCGGACCACCTTAGCTCTCATCTAACCTTCCCAGAGCTGTCTCAGAAGGCAGCAGAAAGAGCAGGGAAAAATAAGAAGAGAAAGTGGAGGACCCCTTCTACAGCAACTCCCTGTCTTCAAGAGAAATATCTAAACCAGTAGTTCTCAACCTGTGGGCCACAACCCCTTGGAGGTCACATCAGATATCCTGCATATCTGATATTTACATTATGATTCATAACAGTAGCAAAATTACAGCTGTGAAATAGCAACTTCCCTAGATCTAGAATGCAGCACGAGGCAACGCGCTTTCCCGTATGCATGTGCATACGCGGTTGCATTGTGTAGTGCAGCAACTATGTTCCTGTGCAGTATTTGTGTACATGTGTGGACTGTGGGATTGTGGGTCCGTGTAGATCAACACACATGCACATGTATATGCTGATACTGTTTTGAAAATAGACATATGACATCAAAGAGAAGTGCCCATGTGGAGTGTGGCTGTGAACGTGCATGCACTGGGCTTATATGTATACATGAAGAGATGGGTACATGTATTTTGATCTCAGTTAGCTTTGTCAACTTGACATTGCTGAGAGTCTTCTGAGAAGAGAGCATTGGTGGAGAAATTGCCTACATCAGGTTGGTCTTTGGTCATGTCTGTGGGAAGGGGACTGCCAAGACTGATGTAAGAAGGCCCAGTCCACTATGGGCAGCACCAACCCTAGGCAATCCAAGTCTGTACAGTAAAGTTAGCTAGTCATGAGTTTATGAGTAAGTCAGTAAGCAAGTAGCATTCTCCATGGCGTTCCATTCAAGTTCCTGCCTAGAGTTCCTATCGTGGACTTCCCTCAATGGTGGACTGTGACCCGGAAGTCTAAGCTGAAATAAACCCTTTCTTCCCCAAAGTTGATTATGGTCAGAGTGTTTTAGCACAGTACAGAAAAGAAATGAGGATACTCTACCACTATGAAACACCTCTGAGTACAGTCCCCTCTGAGCACCCGTCTCTAAGAGGAGACAAAGAGATACCATTCTGCTTGTTTCTGTTTGCCGTCCTGGCTTTATCCTTGTGTTCTTACCTCCCCACTCACAGCCCTGTGGGTACTAAGTGTGATATTAAGCTCTAGGGCTCTGGCTCCATTTGACTTCTCTTAGGCTAGACTTTCCCAGGGTGAGGAATCCAACATGTATGTCTTCAATCAACAGAGGTTCATTTCTTCCTCATCCAGAGTCTGCTCTGGACCAGAAGGCTCTCTGGGGTTCTGGTCCTCAGGTACCAGCTTAGTACTCTGTTTCCATATCAACCAGATGGACATGGAAAGTGTGATATATTGCAAGGCTCAACATTGCTATATTCCTCAGCAAAATGTCATAGAGTGGGCTACCCAAACATTAGTGATTGACACAACTTGTCACTTGTGACAGAATTTGTCACAATTCTGGAGACTAGAATCCAAGGTCAAGGTGCCATCTGTAACTTTCTAATCCATTTTGTCTATTTTTCTGTGACGAACTTATTTCTTGGTTACTTAACTCTTTCTTTCGAGTAGCAAGTACATCGACACCTTTGGTGTTTGTTTTGTTTTGTGTTTTTTTGAGATAGGGTCTCATGTATCTTAGGCTTCCCTCTAACTCTTTATATAACTAAGATGGCCTTAAGCTCCTGATCCCCCTGCCTCCATCCCCAAAGTGCTAGAATTACAAGCATATAACACCACAACTTGTTCCAACACCATTTTTTCCCTAACACCATTTTTAAAGTAGCCACTGTTTGGTTTTGGTTTTTGTTTTGACTTTGACACAGGGTCTCACTGTGCAACCATGACTGGTGGGGAACATGCCATGTAAACCAGCCTATCTTTGAACGCACAGAGATCCTCCTGCCTCTGCCTTCCTCAATGATGGGATTAAAAGCATGTGTGTCACCATGCCCAACACAGGCTTTTTCCACTAGCTTGAAGTACTGTCTTTCTCATAAATTGAATTCTGCCTACACAATTCCTAGCCTCAAGTCTCCATCCATCTCCTTCTCCTGTCCTGTCTCTACACCAATACCACACCTTACATCACTGTGAAACCCCATAGTAGTGTCTGGCAAAGTCCTCTGTTGTTCTCTTACAAGCTTTCCTTGACCCTACCAGCCATTTTTGCTTCTATATGCACTGTATTTTTTTAGTTAGTTCATTCTTTATGATAATAGGAATGACATGGAAACAAATGTCTAGGAAAAGGAATTGAAGTGTGAGGAGGGATCAAGGTTCACAAGGTGACAAAAGAGAGCAAAGCATAAGGTCAGGGGGAAGCCACAAGTTGGATGTGGGATCTCTAGGGTGTTGTAGAGGTTCTACAGACAGGATGACTCTTCCAGGAACTTTGTGTCTGGGACACCTCGTCACTCAGATATAGTTGCTAGTGGACCAGAAGGAGAGACGGGTCATGTGATTTCTAAGCATTCAGGCTCTTTAATATTGGAAGATGGAAGGGACCAGTGAATGGGGAGATGGCTCTGGGAAGTTCTGCAGGCCCTGTACTTCTCTACGTCTTCCTAGCACCATGAGGATCTGGGCCTTGGTATTCATGGAGGCCTTGGTGAGGCTGATCCTGAGCTCTGTGAGGAGAGAATTCTCTCAGTCAATGAACGAGAGAGCTTCAGCCAGTGTCAACTCCAGGAAAAAGCCTTATCCCAGAGACATAGATTTGTAAAATATCTGGGACCACTGCGTCAATGAAGAAGTTACAAATCTACCCACACATATAACTCAGAGTGATTAGTTTCCTGGAGTGGTTCAATGGCATTTCTCAGTTGAAGGTATAGACAGCTGCTCATAGACCTAGTCTGAATGGTCCAGCGCATTCTGCAAGTCTCACTGCAGTACATCATTGATAAAGGCCTTGCCCCACAGCACTTTCTCCCCTTCAGTTCCCGAGGCCCATTGTGTGAGGGTCATCACCATGATGGGCTCCAGTACCCAAGCTCAACATACTGTATTATTTTGTTTCGGTTTTTAGTTTTACATATATATTTAATACAACTATATTAGCAACTATATATAACATATATATGTTATTGTACTGGCTGGTTTTGTGTGTCAACTTGACACAGGCTGGAGTTATCATAGGAAAAGGAGCTTCAGTTGGGGAAGTGCCTCCATGAGATCCAGCTGTGGGGCATTTTCTCAATTAGTGATCAAGCGGGGAGGGCCCCTTGTGGATGGTGCCATCCCTGGGCTGGTAGGCTTGGGTTCTATAAGAAAGCAGGCTGAGCAAGCCAGGGGAAGCAAGCCAGTAAGGAACATCCCTCCATGGCCTCTGCATCAGCTCCTGCTTACTGACCTGCTTGAGTTCCAGTCCTGACTTCCTTTGGTGATGAACAGCTGTGTGGAAGTGTAAGCTGAATAAACCTTTTCCTCCCCAGCTTGCTTCTTGGTCATGATGTTTGTGCAGGAATAGAAACCCTAAGACAGTTACATAGTTATATGTAATTATAACTATATAGCTATATAACAATATATAATAACTATAGCAACAATATTGCTGCATATTGACTGTATAAATTATTGCTGTTATATCATTCAGCTCCCATATAGCATGCTTTCATGGAGTCTATCTTTCCTCTCAATGAACTTCAAATCAACATTTTGAAGTATATAAAAATCCCTTCCAGTTCTAACTAGGATGGCACTGAGTTCATGGGAACTCACATGGAAATAATTGACATGTTTTCAATATTTTCTAAGCATGATGCATCCTTTGCATTTACAGAGGTGCTCAACACTCCACCGATGACGAAGAGAAGGCGGAGGCCATTAGATTCTGCCACATGCAGAAAATGAGTCTATGGGCAGTCTTAGAAGCATCTTCTCATGGCTTGTTCTCAGTCAGTGACTGAAGAGGAAGCCACAGCCAGGAATTTGTGACAGCCCAGAGTATATAGCTCTCCATCAAACCGAATTCAAGGAAACTCCACTCAACCATATAATCTAAAATAGACTGAAGTGGAGCGACCAGAGTGGCAACTGATTCCAGGTTACGATGGAGCTCGCTCGTCTTCTCCCAAAGGCAGTGGGGTTTGCTCACATGCTCACAAAGGAACTCTCTTGCCACTGCCCACACACTAAGATGCTCAAGCAACTATTACTTTTGGCAATCACATGACCAGAATAAAAAATAATTTTATCAAAGTTTAAAAGGTATCTAAAATACATCTACCCTGACCACCCAATAGCCCTTTTCCTGTGACAAGAAGAGATGGTTCTGTGGTCAAGAGCACTGACTAATCTTCTAGAAGACCCAAGTTAAATTTCCAACACCCACATGGCAGCTCATAATGGCCTACAACTTCAATTTCAGGAGATCCTATGCCCTTTTCTGGCCTCTGTGGGCACCAGGCACACATGTGATGCACATGAACTCATGCAAAGCACACACATGAAAATAAATGAATGTTTAAAATAAATATAGTAGGTAAGATATTTGTTGTGTAAGCAGAGTGACTTGAGTTCCAATCCCTAACACCTACAGAAAAAGATGGACAGGTCTCACCTACAGTCCCAGTGCTGGGTAGGGGGTGGGAGGAGCCCTGTGACTCATTGGCCAGAAGTGGGAAGCTCTGAGTCCCAGTAAGAGACCCTGTCTCAAAAATAAAAATAATGTTTTATGATGGTTTGCATATGCTTGGCCCAGAGAGTGGCGCTGTTGGGAGGCGTGGCCTTACTAGAGTAGGTGTGGCCTTGTAGGCATGGGCTTTAAGACCCTTGTCCTAGCTGCCTGGAGGCCAGTAGTCCCATAGCAGCCTTCAGATGAAGGTGTAGAATTCTCAGCTACTCCTGCACCAAGCCTGCTTGGATGCTGTCATGCTCCTGCCTTGATGATAACAGACTGAACCTCTGAACCTGTAAGCCAGTCCCAACTAAATGTCATCCTTTACAAGACTTGCCTTGGTCATGGTGTCTGTTCACAGCAGTAAAGTCCTAACTAAGACAGGCAGAGAGCAACCAAGGAAGATACCAGATGCCAATCTCAGGCCTCCTCATGCATGAGCATACATGTGTAGATATACATGCATGCACACACATGAGCATGTACACATGTATATTCAGTGTGAACATAGATCAGTCAGTGCCCATCAGGACCTGGAGACCCTGCCCCTCAAATGATGCTACATTACTAACTGTCAAATCCTGCTCCATGACCTTCCTTTTCTTGTACTATGGAATTATTCCAACATGTCTACAAAAATCATCCTGTAAATGAGATGCACTATAATACATCTGGGTTCTACTTATTAAATTAAAACACATGCCTAAGGGGCCGAGGGTGTAGCTCGGTTGATAGAGTGCTTGTCTGGTGTGCATGAAGTCTCGAATTCAATCCCCTGTGCCACATAAAATCAGACACAGCAGCTCACGAATATAAAGCCAGCACTCTGGAGGTAGAGGCAGAAGAATCAGTAGTTCAAGGTCATCCTCAGCTACATAGTGAGTTTGAGACCAGCCTGGACTATATTAGACCCAGTCTCCTAGCCACAGATGACTATGGCTGAGTCTGTGTCTCACCAAGGCTGTTCCTGCGCGTCTCAGTTAGTAGTCTGACTCCCAGAGAAAGGCTTGCTTTTCTACTCTGAATGTATCATTCCATTCTCTCCCAATCTGCAAAGAAATGTACGTTTAGTCTAATGGGAATTTCCTTCTATGACACTTGATGCTCCTCTTTTACTGTTTATGGAATCCTTTTTTCTGACGTTTTTGAGACAGAGGGTCTCCAGGTAGGTAGTAGAACTGTAATATAGGTAGACCAGGTTGGCCTCACACTCACAGAGACCCACCTACCTCTGCCTCCCAAGTGCTGGGATTAAACATGTGCACCACCACATCTGGTTCGGTCTGACATGTTGACATACTTTTCCATAGTGACCCAGCAAGGGCCTTTTGGGGTTGTGTCTATTTGGAGACTCTTATTTCGTTGTCTTGTTTGTTTGATTGTTTGTGGGAGGGGCTCTGGGAGGGGCGGAGCACCACAGCATCTTTGTGATGGTCAGAGGCTGGCTTGCAGAAGTCAGTCTTTTCCTTCCACTGTGTGGTCCTGGAATCCGACTTAGGTCATCAGGTGTGGGTGCAAGTAGCATTACTCTTGGAGCCAACTCATATTTGGAGATTTTAAAAACTTTTTTGTTCACTTTATCTTCTGTGCATGCTGTTTTTGTCTGCATGTACATCTGTGTACCATGTGACTACCTGATTCTCATAGAGCAGTGATTCTCAACCTGTAGGTCTTGACCCCCTTTGGGCATTGAATGACCCTTCCACAGGGGATGCCTAAGACCATCAGGAAACACAGATATTTACATTTTAATTGATAACATTAACAATATTGTAGTTATGAAGTAGCAATGAAAATAATTTTATGGTTGAGGGGTTCCCACGACATGAGAAACTGTTAAAGGACTGAAGCATTAGGAATGTTGAAAACCACTGTCATAGAGGCTAGAAGAAATCGTCAGCTACCCTGTGACTGGAGTTACTAAAAGTTTCAAGCTGCCGTTTTGGTGCTGCAAATCAAGCCCAAGTCCTCCAGAAGAGCAGCCAGTGCTCTTAACCTCTAAGCCATCTCCTCCCCCCCAACAAATATATGCACTTTTATTATGTTAGTTACATGAATGTGTGCCTGTTTGTGTGGGTCTGTGCACGTGAGCACAGATATCTTCAGAGTCCAGAGGCATTGGATCCCCTGGGACTTGAGTTACAGTCAGTAGCGAGTCACCTGACTCAGGAGCTGGGAACTGAGCTCTGGTCCTCTGTGAGAGCAGTATACACTCAACCTCGAAGCCATATCTACAGCCCCTTATTTAGAGACTTTTTTTTTAATTCTTTAATCTTTTTTTATAGTCCAGTCATTATCCCCCTCCCAGTCCACCCCATTCCTCCTCCCCTGTCCTCAAGAGGATGTCCCCACCCCACCAGATCTACCCACCCGGGGGGCCTCAAAGGTCTCCAGGGTTAGGTGCATCTTCTCTCACTGAGGCCAGACCAGGCAGTCCTCCGCTGTACATGTGTCAGGAGCCTCATGTCAGCTGGTGCATGCTGCCTGGTTGGTGGCTCGGTGTCTGAGAGATCTCAGGGGTCCAGGTGAGTTGAGACTGCTGGTTCCTATGGGGTTGCTCTCCCCCTCAGCTTTTTCCAGTCTTTCCCTGATTCAACTACAGGGGTCCCTGGCTTCTGTCCATTGGTCCGGTGTAAGTAAGTGTCTGCCTCTGGCTCTTTCAGCTGCTTGTTGCGCCTCTCAGAGGACAGCCATGCTAGGCTCCTGTCTGTAAGCACACCATAGCATCAGTAATAGTGTCAAGCCTTGGGTGTCCCTTGAGCTGAATTCCAATTTGAGCTGGTCACTGGACCTCCTTTCCCTCAGTCTCCTCTCCATTTTTGTTCCTGCATTTCTTTTAGACAGGGACAATTCATTCTGGGTCAGAGTTTTTGACTGTGGGATGGCAACCCCATTCCTCCACTTGATGCCCTGTCTTTCTACTGGAGGAGGACTCTACAAGTTCCTTCTCCCCATTGTTGGGCGTCTCATCTAAGGTCCCTCCCTTTGAGTCCTGAGTGTCTCTCACCTACCAGGTCTCTGGTACATTTATTTACTTATTTTGATGTCTGTGAGTACTCTATCTGCACGTATAGCTACATGCCAGAAGAGAGCATCAGATCCTATTACAGATGGTTGTGAGCCACCATGTGGTTGTTGAGAACTGAACTCAGGACCTCTGAGAGAGCAGCCTCTGATCTTAACCGCTGAGCCACTCCCTGGCTCCTTCAGAGACTTTTGAGCTTCGTGGATCTAGAAGTTCACACCTCTTCCAAGATCTGGTAAGCTTCAGCTGCTGTTACACTGAACAGCCTTCCTGTGCCTGTCCCTCCTTCCGGGATGCCCACGATGCAAATTTCTATTTATCAACTTTGCCTCACAAGTCCTGTCGTTCCTTTGTTCTCTTTTCCTCCGTTCTGTGCAGAGTTCTTTCTCCATGACCACACCTTCTCCTGGCTGGCTCTCTCACACCGTCTCTCAGATACTGAATTATTTTCCTGAGTTGGTCACATGACCTATGACTCTTAAAACACTGTATCCCACCCCCCACCCCCCACCCCCCACCCCCGGTCATTATTTTGTGTTCCTTTTCTTTTGTGGCAGTAACTAGAGCTTCGTTGTGTTTGTGACAGCCGCTCTTTCCTCATTGCATCCCTTTAGAACTGCCCTGTCTCCTCGCTCAGCATGTTCCTTCAGTGTTTGCATGACTATCTAAGCATCTTGGGGGACAGCCACACATGCCAGCTCTACAAAGAAGCTTCTGTAGAGACTGTCATAGGGAAGGTACTGAGGTGTTGGTTGGTTGGAATATTCAGGTTTTGCTTGTGGATCGCTTTACTAATGGGATTCCCTCAAGAGTAACTCAGCTGGAGCTCAGTTGAAGTATCCAAAGCCCGGGCTTCCATCTCCAGCAGCATGTAAACCAGCTATGGTGTACATACCTACAATCCCAGTGCTCAGGGGATAGAGGCAGAAAGAGAGAAGTCCACAGTTATTCTCAGCTATGCAGTCAGTCAGAGACAAGCCTGAACTACATGGTTTTGTCCCAACACAACACTAAGAATAACTGAGATCAGCAAGTTCTACGATGCCCTGGGCTCCAAGTGATTGGGGCATTGGTTTTGCAGCTCTGCTGGGGATGGGGTTGCTAGCTGAGCTGGATCTCTGAACCTGGATACACACGCTGGCTGGTCCCACAGTCTTGGGCTGGTGTTAGTGCTGGGCTGGACCTCCTGTCTGTGGAAATCACAGCACCAAGAAGGCTTAGGTTCCGAGGTTACACGTATACTCTTGGGTCTGGCTGGTGTCATCTGTGTGAGCAGAGTGCGATGCTGGTGGGGCCCTGGGAATGGGAAGGTGTTTTTGCAGTGGAGGGCACACACTGAAGAGGTGGCTCCATTTTCGAGGTGATGCTGGAACATAGCAGCTCTAGGCAAGGGACCGAGGCACACACTGTAGAAGTTCCTCCCCTGAGGCTGTGCTGCTGCATGGACTCCAGCAGATCCCTAAATCAGCCTCAAAGCTGAGGCCTGTGGGCCTCCTATCTGGATAGGAGCCTCTTCTTTTTTTCCGCTGTCCTTTACCCTGCATCCTGACCTCCATCTGCCTCAGAGCTCATCCTGGCTGGGAAGCCAGGGTCACCGATCAGCGGGCTTGGTTGCCTCTCCAGACTGTCTGCCATCCTGAGTTTCTAAGGCTCTCCCCTGCTAAATTCCAGTGTACCCCCTTACAAAAGCAAATATGTATTTGGTCTTGGTCCTTCTTTGTAGAAGAGAAGGGTACTGGGCACTTCTGCCTTTAGGGAGCGGGCAGCATCTACATGGGCACACACGGAGGTACGCGTGCTCACCAGTGTGAGTGCCTGTGGAATCCGGATGTCAACACCAGGTGTCTTCCTCAACTCCCCCCACTTTTGTTTTGTTTTGTTTTGTTTGCATTTTGAGACAGGGTCTCTCAGTGATGCTGGGGCTTGCCATCTCAATTAGACTTTCTGGCCGGTGAGTCTCCAGAATCTTTCTGTCTCCACCCCTCCAGTCCTGAGGTTGTAAACGCACACCACAGCACCAGACTTTTACGCAGACACTGGGGATCCAAATTCAAGTCTTGGTGCCTGTGAAACAAGCGCCTGCCCACTGAGCAACCTCCTTGGCCTCCACCCAGCCTTCGGAGTGATTTCCTTTCCAAGGGCACGATTGGCAAATCACCCCTGTGGGTCACAGGCTCTTTCGAGGTTAACACCCAAGCTTCCGTCTACACCCTCCAACGGCCTCTTACAAACCTACCTATATTTCCTTGTTTCTTTTATTTTTGTTTATTTGTTTGTTTTCTGGTGTTGCTGTTATTGTAGTTTTCAAGGTTTCTCTGAGTAACCCTGGCTGTCCTAGAACTCGCTCTGTAGACCAAGCTGTTCTTGAATTCGGAGACCCACCTGCCTCTGCCTCCTGAGTGCTGGGATTAAAGGTGTGCACCACTAGGTCCGGCACTCCAAGCTTATTTTCAATCTCCCAAACTAGAGTCCTCCTGACCCTGATCATCAGACACTGTGACACAGCTCAAAAGGATCCTGATAGATTCTATATGCTCTAGTCCTTCCTTCATTTCTGACATAGAATTTCTTAAAAATAATGTACATTCATTTTGTATTGAGTAACACTTTAAAATATTGAGCAGAAAATTTAATATTTAAATAGCAAATAGTTAATTTTGAAACACTTTAAAATGTTTTAATATAATAATCCATATTGAAAGTAGACTTAATATAAAGTTGATGGAATTTGGCTTTAAGAATGTTTTGAATAAATTAAATAAAATCTAAAACAAAATTTTTTTTTAAAAAGTAAAAGAAAAAAGTGTCAGGAGAAGGAGCCTGGAGAGATGGTTCAGTGGTTAAGAGCACTGACCACTCTTCCAGGGGTCATAAGTTCAATCCCCAGCAACCACATGGTGACTCACAAACATTTTTAATGGGATTCAAAGCCCTCTTCTGGTGTGTCTGAAGACAGCTACAGTGTATTCATATACATAAAATAAATAAAATCTTATTGTGTAGCCCAAACACATTTAAAAGGGTAGCACACCTGTCTTTTTTTTTTCTTTTATAAAAAAGAAATTAAAGTATGTTACACAATTATCAGAATAGTGTAGAACTGAACACCAAAAGTCTTGGTTCTATACACAGCCTGGTGCCTACCAACTGTATGGCTTCGGGTAAGAACCTGACCTCAGGATGGTGGGATGGCTCAGTAGGTCAAGATGCCGGCAGGCATCCACAGGCAAGCCTGGTGACCCAAGTTCAATCTCCTGGACCCACATGGTAGAAAGAAAGAAATGACTCCCAAGCTGTCCTCTGGTATTCACATGTGTGCCATGGCACATATATGTTCACATACATGTAGAAACATACACAAAAAATAAGTACTTAAAATATAGATAATAATTTGTTCTCTGGGGGCTGGAGAGATGGCTCAGCAGTTAAGAGCACTAACTGCTCTTCCAGAGGTCCTGAGTTCAATTCCCAACAATCACATGGTGGCTCACAACCATCTGTAATGGGATCCAATGCCCCCTTCTGGTGTGTCTGAAGACAACAGTGTACCTACATACATGAAATAAATAAATAGATCTTTAAAAAAAAAAGAAAAAAAAAGGAATTTGATCTCTGCTTTAAGGCAGTGAATTTGTGTCCTCCCTGTGAAATGGATATCACGGGACCCCAAGTGCTTGGATGATAGTTAAAAGGTTTAGAGACTCAACTCATATAAAGTTCTAACGAATATTCAACTTCCAATCAAAGCAGGGCTGTCAGCATTTTTATATGATTGGGGTTTCTCGATCCCACAGAGATAAGGAAGGATCCTTAGCTCCACTTATCCAAACCACCCTCTTGGCTCCTGTCTGCAAAGCTAACTCTTAGCAAGTGATATCCAGCTGGGAAATAACCCAGCGATGTGGCATTCTTGAGGAGGATAAAGTTCAGATAGGGTATCTGGATAGGGGACAGCACAGGAGCAACTTTGAGATGTGCCTCTAACGCTCTCGACTGGAAACTATCAAGAAGGCTGAGGGGACCCCAAGTGTACTGGCTAGTTTTGTGTGTCAACTTGACACAGGCTGGAGTTATCATAGGAAAAGGAGCTTCAGTTGGGGAAGTGCCTCCATGAGATCCAGCTGTGGGGCATTTTCTCAATTAGTGATCAACTGGGGAGGGCCCCTTGTGGGTGGTACCATCTCTGGGCTGGTATTCTTGGGTTCTATAAGAGAGCAGGCTGAGCAAGCCAGGGGAAGCAAGCTAGTAAGGAACATCCCTCCATGGCCTCTGCATCAGCTCTTGCTTCTTGACCTGCTTGAGTTCCAGTCCTGACTTCCTTTGGTAATGAACAGCTGTGTGGAAGTGTAAGCTCAATAAACCCATTCCTCCCCAACTTGCTTCTTGGTCATGATGTTTGTGCAGGAATAGAAACCCTGACTAAGACAAATTGGTACCAGCGTAGTGGGGTATTCCTGTGACAACTTGACCATGTTTTGGGGAGGACTGTGGAAGGACTTTGGAACTTTGGGCTAGATGGTCCATTCAGTGTTGAGACCTCTGTGAGATGTTGTGGAGGAGCTTGGAAGATTATATTGAGAACAGTGGAGAAGATGGAGGCCTGGCTTGTGAAATTTCAGAGGGAAGATTAAAGACTCTTATCAGGGCCATGAAGATTCTGTGGTTCTTGGTTAGCTGGGGCTGAAGAATCAGCTGTGAGTAACAAGATACCAGAACCACTAAAGCCGTGGGACTATTGATGCTGGTTAGCTGGAGCTAAGAAATTAGCGGTGAGTAAGAAGAGACCAGCATCACTGAGGTGAAATCTTCTGGGATGTGTTTTCTGAGAGCACAGAGAGTGTGTTCCAGATAGTCAAGGTTGTGCCTCATGCTGTAGCAGGACTTGGTACTGTGTAAGAGTCACCCAGGTGGTACTGCTTTTGAAGGCATGAAGGCATCATGAAGAACAGCTGAGGCTTGGTACGCTGAGAGGCCACGGAAGGCCATTGGTGAAAATGTACCCTCAGTTGTAATTGATGGCCCAGGACTGAAGGGGTCATGCAAAAGAGTTGAGGCTTGGAGATGCCAGTACTATGCGATGACCACCAAGGACAGCAGCAGCAGTGGAGTACAGGCAGCTGGAGCCTAGAAGACAAGGTGTGTGCTACAACGGGAAGAGCTGGAGAAGTGACCCAAGCCCTTGGAGGAGCCCAGAAGATCGTGAGTTGGATCCCAGACTTTGGAGTTTGAGTTTTGCCTTTGATTGTGACTGTACCCTGATATTTTTCCCTCTTGAAAGAAGGTATTTTAGTGGAGCCCACAATTCAGAGACTTGAATTTTTAAAAGACTTTGAATTTTAAGATATTGGACATTTTAAAGGGATTGAACTTTTAATATGTAAAGACTGTGGGACTTTTTATGTTATTTACATCTTGGGGATGAATAAGAAAGTAAGGGTTGAGGCTTAACAGTGATATGTTGGTGTGTCAAGTTGACAAGGGGTCAATTGTACTGGCTAGTTTTGTGTGTCAACTTGACACAGGCTGGAGTTATCATAGGAAAAGGAGCTTCAGTTGGGGAAGTGCCTCCATGAGATCCAGCTGTGGGGCATTTTCTCAATTAGTGATCAACTGGGGAGGGCCCCTTGTGGGTGGTACCATCTCTGGGCTGGTATTCTTGGGTTCTATAAGAGAGCAGGCTGAGCAAGCCAGGGGAAGCAAGCCAGTAAGGAACATCCCTCCATGGCCTCTGCATCAGCTCTTGCTTCTTGACCTGCTTGAGTTCCAGTCCTGACTTCCTTTGGTAATGAACAGCTGTGTGGAAGTGTAAGCTCAATAAACCCATTCCTCCCCAACTTGCTTCTTGGTCATGATGTTTGTGCAGGAATAGAAACCCTGACTAAGACACCAAGAAAGAATGGAGTTAGCGCCACCAACTCTGTACAGGAGAAAGGCGCACAGTGGGCCACACTCTTCAGTCAAATCAGAAAGTGGACTCTGAGAGAGCTGGGGCAGAAACGTCCTATCCTTTGCCCTCTGTGACACTTCCATGCTATACCCGATGGCACTGACTGGTCAGGAATTCCAAGAGAGCCTGGTTAAGTGCTTGGACAGCACTAACTTCCTGGGTTCAAATCTCAGCTTCGCCACTCCCTGGAACCAAGTTCTCCTGACCGTGAGACAGCTTCTAAAGTTACACAAAGCAGGAAAAGAAGTGTGGTGGAAGTCAAAATGACAATGTGTCTAAATTATTTTCTCATTGCTGTGATAAAATACTCTGACAGAAATGACCTAAAGAAGACAGGGTCTATGCTGGCTCAAAATTCAAAAGTACAATCTACTATGGTGGGGGTAGGGAGAAGCAAGGCACTATAAGAGCTTGAAGCAGCTAGTTACAATATAACCAGTCAAGAAGCAGAAAGGGAACTGCAGAGATGGCTCTGTGGTTAAGAGAACTTAACTGGTCTTACAGAGGACCCAGGATTGGTCCTCAGCACCCACACGGCAGCTCACAACCTGCTGTGACTCCAGTTCCATGGGATCTGGCGCCCTCTCCTGGCCTCCATGGGCACTGCACATGCATAGTGCAAATACAGATACGCAGGCACATGCACAGACCCATAATTAAAAATAAATAATTTTAAGCAGAGGAAGAAGCAGAGAGAGCAGTGAATGCAGGCTGTGTTCAACTCGTCTTCTCCACTTATACAGTCCAGGATCTCCTCTGCAGAGAATGGTACCACCCATGGTGGGCAGTACCAACTCAACACAATTAAGATGATATATCCAGAGGCCCATTTCTCAAATGATTCTAGATTCCATCTAGCTGATGATTAGCATTAACATCACATCATGTAAGACTTGCCTCAGTCATGGAATTGCTTTGCATCCTGGGACATCTGTTTGGCTTTCCTGAACCATGTGTATGTAATATATAGTTGAGACTAAAGTCACCACAGCTCTTTCTAGCAGAAACACGTGTGTGCAATTGATGGCAATGATTTTTTTTTTGAGACAGGGTTTCTCTATGTAGCCCTGGCTGTCCTGGAACTCACTCTGTAGACCAGGCTGGCCTCGAACTCAGAAATCCGCCTGCCTCTGCCTCCCAAGTGCTGGGATTACAGGTGTGCGCCACCACCGCCCGGCTTGGCAATGATTTTTATTAATTAATTAGTTAACTAATTTACTTTATATCCTGACCGAAGTTTCTCCTCCCTCTTCTCTTACCAATCCCCCCACTCCCATCTCCCATCTCTCCCCAATCCACTCTTCCTCTGTTTCTCTTCAGAAAAGGGGAGGCCTCCCATGGATACCAAACAGCCTTAGCATGCATAGCAAGTTGCAGTAAGACTAGGTACATGCTCTCCTGTTGAGGCTAGAAGAGGCAGCCCAGTAGGAGAAGAGGGTCCCAAAGGCAGGCAATGGTCAGCAGCAGCTCCTGCTCCCATTGTTATGAGTGATGCCAATTTCTAAACACATATTTATTTTTATTTAGATGAGTACAATGTAGCTGTCTTCAGACACACCAGAAGAGTTCTAGGTGGTTGTGAGCCACCATGTGCTTGCTGGGAATTGAACTCAGGACCTCTGGAAGAGCAGTCAGTGTGATCTTAACTGCTGAGCCACCTCTCCAGGAACTAGGCATGTTTCTCAGTGGTTAAGAGCACTTCCCAGACTGTGTGTTTCTTTATTCCGCAGACAGTTTCCTTTGCTGTGCCTTTTAATTTAAGTTTGATGGTTCTTCCTTTTGCTTCCTGTGCTTTTGTAGTTGCCCAGAAAACCACAACCTGTGCCACCATCTGAACGTACTTCCCCAAGGTTTTCCTCTAGTGGTTTAAAGTCTTAGGGTTTGCATTAAGGTCTCTTATCTATTTTGAGATAGTTTTCTGTGCAGGGTGAAAGATACACAGTAAGATTTCAGTCGTAAAATCTACATTTTAACAAGATTCCAGGTAATATGTAAGTACATCAAGAAACTCTTGCCTGGGCTAGAAAGATGGCTCAGAGGTTTAGAGCACTGATGGTTCTTCCAGAGGACCTGAGTTCAATTTCCAGCAATCACAGGATAGCTCACAACCATCTATCTGTAATGGGATCTGATGCCCTCTTCTGGTGTGTCTGAATAAAATAAGTAAATCTTTTAAAAAAGGAAAAAAAAGAATTAACCACGGTGCCAGTGTACTCCAGAAAGAAAGACAGAAAGAAAGAAAGAAAGAAAGAAAGAAAGAAAGAAAGAAAGAAAGAAAGAAAGGAAGGAAGGAAGGAAGGAAGGAAGAAAGAAAGAGGAAGAAAGGAAGGGAAGAAGGAAGGAAGGAAAGAAAGGAAAGGAAAGGAAAGGAAAGGAAAGGAAAGGAAAGGAAAGGAAAGGAAAGGAAAGGAAAGGAAAGGAAAGGAAAGGAAAGGAAAGGAAAGAAGGAAGGAAGGAAGGAAGGAAGGAAGGAAGGAAGGAAGGAAGAAAAACTCTTGCCCAAATGACCTTAGAATCTTTTCATATAAAGAACACCCAGAGAACCTTGGTAACAAAACTCCAGGTAAATACAAGATCAAAGACTCAGAAATAGGAGGCAACTCCAGGTCAAAAGTAAACAAATATGCTAGGATCCAAAAGGTAAAGGGCAGTAGGAAATGGGGGCTGAAACCTCATGGAGACTGAGAAGAACTCAGAAGGAACAGAGATTGGTGTATTAGTCAAGGTTCTCTAGAGGAACAGAACTGATAGAATGACTATGTATGATCTGTTAGAGTGGCCCACAGGCTGTAGTCTGATCCAACAATGACTGTCCACCAATGGGAAATCCAAGAATCCAGCAGTTGTTCAGCTTATGGATGACTCGGCTGGTCTTCATTGTTCAGGAGAATCCTGAGGAAGCAGGCTCTAAGTCCAGTGAAGGCATGAACTTGCTGGCAAGAGTGAAGGCAAGCAGGCAAAGAGCAAGATTTTCCTTCTTCATGTCCTTTATATAGGCTGCTAGCCAAAGGAGTGGCCCAGGTTAAAGGTGGATCTGGTTTATGGTGGGTGTACTGATTGGTTTTGTGTCAACTTGATACAAGCTAGAGTCATCAGAGAGGAAGGAGACTCAACTGAGGAAATGCCTAGATGAGATCCAGAAGTGGGGCATTTTCTTAGTGATCAGTAGGTGAGAGCCATGACCATTATGGGCAGTGTCGTTGATGGGTTTGTGGTCCTGGGTTCTATAATAAATCAGGCTGAATAAATCCTGGGGAGCAATCCAGTAAGCAGCACCCCCCCCATGGCCTCCGCATCAACTTCTGCCTCCAGGTTCCTGCCATGCTTGAGTTCTGGTCCTAACTTCAATCTATAATGAACAGCAATATGGAAATGTAAACTGAATAAATCCTGGCCTCCCCCCCCCAAAAAAAAAAAAAAAAAAAAAAAGATTTCAGTCGTCTCTGGATGTCCAGTTTTTCCCTGCTCTACTTGTCTACTTCTCTCCAGTATCTGGTTTTTGGCACCTTTACTTAAAAAACGGTAGTAGGCTGAAGGTCCTGGATTTATTTTCCCGAGCTGTATTTCACCTCATGTATCTGAGCATCCATCTGCTCTTGTGCTGGTATCGCGGCATCTTTAACTATTGCTCAGCAGGATGTCTTGACACCAGGTTCTGTGACTCTCCAACTTTGTCCTTCCCACCCAGGACTGTTCTGGGCTTTTGTGCTTCCATGTGAACTTTAGGATTATTTCTTTTTAGTTCTGTGAAGCATGTCCCTGTTGTTCCTGTGATAGTTACAGGGTGTCTGTGAATGCTGCCAGTGGCGGGAGTCTTTTAACAACGGTTCTTTCGCTCTGTGGACACAGAAGCCCCTTCTACCTTTCAGTATCGTGCTTTCTTTTTAAGTTTTGTCATTTTCATTGAAGAGGTCTTTCACATCCTGAGTTAAGTTTATTCCTGGAACCAAAACGGGGAGCAGGAGTTGTATAGGAGACAGAGTCTCATGCAGCCCAGACTGTTCTCAAACTCCATATGTAGCCAAAACTGACCTTGAAATTCTTTGGTGTTTTTTGTATATAATTTATTTATTTTATGTGTCTGAATGTGTCTATGTACAGGTATGTCTATGTACCACATGACCCTAGGCGGTCAGAGGAAAGCATCAGATCCCCTGTACCTGGAGTTACAGACAGCTGCAACTCGCCATGCAGGTTCTGGGAGTCCCCTCCCTGGCAGCCCGTGCTCTGAACGGCTGAGACATCTCTCCAGCCCCAGCCTTGAACTTCTGATCCTCCTGCCCCTGTCTCCTTAGTTGTGAAGATACAGGTGTGCCCCACCACACCAGGGTTATCTGATGCCAAACATGGAGTCCACAGCTTAGTGTATGCTAGGCAAGCAATCTGCTGAGTTTCTTCCCTGCTCCTAGGGTTTTGTTTTGTTTGTTTGTTTGTTTGTTTGTTTTGATTCATTGTGTAGCTATTGTGAACAGGATGCTGTGCTGGGTTTGTTTGTTTTCTCAGCAAATATCCCAGTACTTGGCTGAGCTCATTTATCATTTTCAATAGCCTTTGTAGGAGTCTTTGGGATTTTCATGTATAGAATCATATCGACTGCAAACTGAGACAACTGGATTCCTACTTCATACGCCTTAACTTTTTTCTCTTATCTAATAAGAAAGTGAACCATCAGACAAATCAGGTTCAAACTCCAGGCACTTCTGCCCCCTCAACCCTTCTTTATCAACCCTCTGATTTGAGCACACTTATCTCCTTAAGCCGCCTTTGGTTTTGAAATCATGCAGAGGGCTGAGGAGAGAGGGCTCAGTCTCAGAGTGCCTGTCTTACAAACACGGACCTGAGTACAGTACCCAGAATACACATTTTAAAAGCCAGAGACAGGTGAATCCCTAGGACTCCCTGGTAAGCCAGTCTAGCCTGCTTGCCAATGAGGACCCTGTCTCAAAGACTGAACGACAGTCAGAGGGACAGAGGGGAGAGAGAAAAACAGAGAGAGAGATGGAGAGGGAGAGTTGGGGAGAGGGAGAAGGAGAAACAGAGAGAGGGAAAGAATGGGAGAGGGAGAGACGGGGGAGAGAGAGAAAGAGAGGGGGAGAGGAAGAAGGAAAGACAGAGAAAGCAAACAGCTGACAACTGGCTTCCACACACAGGTGCACTTGCACACACACATTGGACTCATTCCCTTTCTGTCATTATGATAAAATAACCTGACAAGAAGCAACTTCAGGGAGAAGACTGTGTCTTGTCTATCAGTCTATTCTAGAGATGCAGAGTCCATCACGGTGAGGAAGGCACCGGTAGCAAGGGCAGGAAGCTGAGTGGTAACCTTACGTCACACTCAGCAGAGAGAACAGGAAGTGAAGCCAGGCTATAAAGCCTCATAGCCCAGTACCATACTTCCTCCGGCAAGGCCCCACTTCTTAAAGGTTCCATAATCTTCCCTGAGAGCGTCACCAGCTGGAGACCAGGTATTCAACACTTGAGCCGGTGGGGGACGTTTTGTCATTCAAATGACCACACATGTGATGTGCACCCATAAACACATACACCAATACATACATATACTTTTTTTAAACCAGGTTGAAAAAATACTTGTACCACGGAATTATTCTCAGACACAATGCCTGGCTCACAGTAGGTCCACAGTAAGGGAGAGCTGTTGTCATGCTAGGTTGAGTAACATGAATGTGCCTGCCTACACAGCTCTCTCTGCGATGAGGTTTTTGCAATATGCGATTCCTTTTACCCCTGCCTCTCCTCATTCTAACCTTAAACACCCTGAAGCTGTGGCCCCGTCCCTCATGGCTGCTCTAAGGGTTCCCACGTCGCCGCTGTCCTCACACACTGTTGGCTTCTTGCCAGGCTAAGCAGATACCATAAGCAGTTACAGTCCTTATCTCAGGATGAGAACTGCTCTGAGACGCTAGCTTCAGGAGGAAAGACAAAAGGTCGAACCTTCTCATCTGTGATTTGAGGTCTGCATCTGATAACAGTTTGTTAGCACATCTAAGAGCCCTGATACTCTGGGCTTCCAATAGTGGATAGTTGTAACCACCTTTTGCCTTGTGTGCTAGATAATCTGAGTTCTCTGAAGACAGAAACCAAAACCTTCTGCTCTGCCTCTGCTTCTGCTTCTGCCCACTTGCCTGCCTGTATCCAACTCAGCCCAATCAACGTAAGAGTCAATTTGAGCCGGGCGGTGGTGGCGCACGCCTTTAATCCCAGCACTTGAGAAGCAGAGGCAGGTGGATTTCTGAGTTCGAGGCCAGCCTGGTCTACAGAGTGAGTTCCAGGACAGCCAAGGCTATACAGAGAAACCCTGTCTCGACAAAAACCAAGAAAGAGCGAGAGAGAGAGAGAGAGAGAGAGAGAGAGAGAATTTGAATTTAGCAAAGGAAAAACTCCTTGAGAGCTGAAAGCTAGGACTTCAAACTGTGCACCAGGGGCTTGCAAGACGGCTCTGGTGGTAAAGGCAAATGCCTCAAAGCCTCACACACTGAGTTAGAGCCCCAGAACCTGCACAGAAGGAGAGGACCAAATACTGAAAGTTGTTGTCTAACCTCAGTACCCATGCCTTAAGGTGTGCGTGCACACACATATGAACACATACGTAATAAAGTAATAAAGCAACGTTTGCTTTTTAAAAGGTGCACGGCTCCAAGTACAGCATCATACACTTACAATCCAACACTGAAGAGGCTGGGGCAGGAGGATGGAGAGTTTGAGGACAGCCTGGGCTACACATAAAAAAATAGAAACCTGAGTTTGCTTCTTCCATCCATTCCTTATTCCTATGTCTCTTGCTTCTGACAACAGCAAGCAGGGCTCTTGCCTTCCACACCTCCTCTCCTATAACACAACCCTCACAAGCTCTGGTTTGGGGCACAGGCCTTTTCAAGCCCAGTTCTCCCCATTGCTGTAGGAATCTGGGTGTTTGCTTTCAGAGCATTTGTGAGAAGTAAACGTGTGTGACAGTATGGAAAACATTTTAAGAAATGTCACTTCGTTTTCTTCCTCGAAGCTACATGAACATCTTGACATGTCACTAGCAGGGACATCTAAAGTATAGCTGGGATCTGGGAACTAGCAACTTCTTCTGCCCAGCCATTCTTAGCCTGGCCACTTCCAGATGACTTTCCCAGACCCCATTCTAATACACGCTCTCTGAGTAAGCTCCAAAGGAGAAGAAGAGGAGGGGCCAACTTCAGAGACGCCACCACCAATGCAAGACAGACAAACCCTAACATCCAGGATTGGTGAGACAGCTCTTACAGGCACTTACCACCAAGCCTGACAACCCAAATTCAAGCCCAGAGTTCTACACAGTGAAACGAAAGAACTTACCTCTGACCTCCACGTCTTCACTCATGCTTCACACACACACACACACACACACACACACACACACGGGAGGGGGTAAGCAAATAAAACAAATGTTAATTTTAAATTTTTTAATTTTTTATTTGATATGTATGGGTGTTTCACCTCGTGTAGGTCTGTGCATGTGGACGTATGGAGGCTATAAGAGAGTGTCAAATTCTCTGGAACTAGAGTTAAAGATGGTTGTGAGTTTCCATGTAAGTGCTCAGAATCGAACCGGAGTCCTCTGGAAGAATAGCCAGTGCTCTGAGCTGCTGAACCATTTCTTCAGCTCCACAACTTAAAAAAAAAAATTAAACAACAATATCCAGGCCTAGCCTCCATCGTGGGACTCATAAGACCTGAGATTATGAGACTAAATGTCACCTTCTATGGGGCTTGAGAGACGGGCTGCAATTAAATTATAGGAAAATCCTATAAAAATGCTTTGGAACGTTTTATGACACTATCGATATTTCCAGCAGAATGAAGCCCACGGGAGGCCGAGGGCAGGGGTGGAGTGGCCGAGCGAGATCATCTGTTTTCGTTCATTCCTGCCAGGGGCTGATCAAGACTAATGAGGGCTCTGAAGCCACACCCCGAGAGAAAGCACAGGGCACCCTCCTTCATGGCTCCCTCAGGGAAGAAGCGATCTCTAGAGTGTGTGCAGGGATGTATGCGGGAGAGGGGTGCGTGGGGAGTAGGTACATGGGTGTGGGTCTCCGCGCCCTTGTGGACCGTTGGCTGATACAATCCACCAGGGTCTATCAGTACGTACAGTGAATGATCACACCGGAACCATTGTTCGTGGGCAGACCAACTTTACTTAGGGTGAATGAAAACTTATAAAAGGTTTGGGGGACTGAGGGGAAGGACATCTAGGATGGGCAGAGGTCATTGGCTGGGGCTTAGGGTACCCGGCGTACCCCGTCAGCATCAGGAAGCATCTTAGGAATCTCAGGTGCTGTCTGAACAAGTTTTGTCAGGAGAAAGGAAATTGATCCTATAAACTAACTGAGGTTGCATAACATTCCTTAGGTGGGGGAGGGGTGCTTAGAATCCCCAGGGCAAGGTCAGAGTGGGGGGGGGACCTGCTAACAAGGGAGTCTCCCATTTTGCACCAGAGGCTAGCAGATATGGTGAGTTTGATGTTAATTTTTCCCACACATGGGGGTGATGATGGTTCATAAGTATGGCTGTGTGTGTGTGTGTGTGTGTGTTAGTGTTACTTCCTAAAGGTAGGCATCAAAAGTCAGACTTGGGGTCATTAATCTTTGGGACAGCGATGCCCTTTAAGGACCCCAACCCTGATGCTCTGCCCTTTGCCTTGAGAAACAGAAATGCACTAGATTCCGTCTACAGTGCTGCTGCATTCAAGGGCTACAAGTTTATAGTACCTCTCCTGCAAAATTAAAACACTCCTCTTTTTTTAAGTCTTATTTTGTTTTGTGTGTGTGTGTGTGTGTGTGTGTGTGTGTGTGTGTGTGTGTTGGTGGGGTGCAACAGGTAGATGCCAGAAGAAGGTATCAAATTGCCCTGCAGCTGGAGTTACAGGTGCTCTTAACCATTCTACCTCTCAAGCCCCTAAAAGATTTCCTACTGAAATAGCTTCTTCTTATGGAATCTTCCTTAGCCACATCTGCCCAGTTTCCTGACAGCTTTCCCAGGTGTGAAGGGAAATAAAATGGCCTCTCAGGTTCTGTGGTCAGCAAGAGCAGTTGAACAAGGTTTCAGCAGGACCTGCCCTGCCTCTGCACGGAGCCACCCGCATCCCAGCATGACCTCAAACTACAAATGACCTTGAACTTCTGTTTTTTTTATTTACACTGTGAAGGAGTAAACGGAACATCTCAGTACACACCTTTAATCCCAACACTCAGGAGGCAGAGGCAGGTGAATATCTGTGAGTTCGAAGCCTGCCTGGTCTATATAGTGAGTCTTAGGACAGCCGGGGCTACACAGAGAGGTCCAGCTGTTTGTTGTTGTTGTTGTTGTTGTTGTTGTTGTTGTTGTTGTTTTTAAAGTGGAAGTTGAGGGGTACAACAGTGTTCCTTCTTCTGGCCTCCTCAGATACTAGGCATACATGTGGTACACATATATGTACAGGTTCAAACAAATAAAATAAAAATCCCTCACCTAAAAGTAGCAAGTAAATGAAACCAAATGATAACAGGAAGATAAAAACAGAGGACTAGAGAGATGGCTCGGTAGGTAAAGATGCGTGTCATCAAGCCCGAGTGACCTGAGCGCAGTCCCCAGGGCCCACATGGTGAAAGGGAGGCTGAACTCCCACAAGCTGCCCTGTGACCACCACATGTGTGCTACACAGAAAGAAGGAAAGAAAGAAAGATGGAAGGAAGGAAGGAGAAAGAAAAAGTAAGATAGAAGGAAGGAAGGAGAGAGACAGAGAAAGAAAGAAAGAGAGAGAGAAAGAAAGAAAGAAAGAAAGAAAGAAAGAAAGAAAGAAAGAAATACAGGAAGGAAGAGAGGGAGGAAGAGAGGGAGGGAGGGAAGGAGGGAGGGAGAAGGAAAAAGGGAAAGAAGGAAGGAAAGAAGGAAGGAAGGAAGGAAGGAAGGAAGGAAGGAAGAATTAGAAAGAAAGAAAGAAAAACAGATCTTTCACATTAATCTTTGAAATTCATTATTTTTAAGTTTGGTTTGGTTTGGTTTGGTTCTTTGCTGTTTTAAGACAGGGTCATGCTCTGCAGTCCAGATCCAGAATTTGCTGTGTAACCCAGGCTGGCCTCAAATTCATGGCGGTTCTACTGCTTCAACGGCTGACGCTGGAATCAAAGGCATGAACCACCATGCCCAGCTAAAATCCCTTCAAAAGAAAACATTTCTTCTAAAGTCCAGATTTGCATATACTTAGCTGAGGACGGGGAGGGGTGATATTGGTCCCTGGCACCCAGACATGCAGCCACACTCAGTGCCTTCCAGGATAGGCTTTAGGGCCCGTGAGCCGTAAGCAAAAGGTCCTCTGAGAGTTGGCACCTGGAGCCTCACCCCACCCCCACTGCTGTCTTGGGCTGCAGGACTACAGGGTCAACATCTTCCTGAGGCAGCAGTGGAACGACCCCCGTCTGGCCTACAACGAATACCCTGACGACTCCCTGGATCTGGACCCATCCATGCTGGATTCCATCTGGAAACCTGACCTGTTCTTTGCCAATGAGAAGGGGGCCCACTTCCACGAGATCACCACGGACAACAAACTGCTGAGAATCTCCCGGAACGGCAACGTCCTCTACAGCATCAGGTGAGCTCCGAAGCCAACGACAAGGCCAGGGTCTCCTAGGAATGGGTTTCATCAAGAACAAAGGAGAGAGGGTGGGGAAGGCGTGTGAGGGAAGGTGGAGTTTGAGTCACCCCGTGTTGCAACAGAGACCAAATAGACTTCTCAGACACCATCAGCAGCAAGTGTTGAGGAACAACGTTTGACCAGACACAGCAACTTGGTGGTAAATGAGGATAAGCCAGGGTTGCCGCCTCCCTGCTTGGAATCCCACTTGCCCTGTCGTAAGCCTTGGGAATCAAGCCCTCCCCCTTCCTGATTGTATCCTGTAGACACTGGTTAATTGCTAAGCTTTCAGAGTGTCCTGTGACTCCCACTCCCTGCCACCCGCACACCTCGTCTAGTCCCTAACCTCCTCGCCCAGGCCTCAGGGACAACGAGCAATGGAAGTAGAGACATGGGCTCACTCTCAACTACGGCAGCTTGGAAAACATGATGCAGAACACTTTTCCTGTAGTATATCATTATAAAACTCATGAACTAGGTTTGATGATCCCCGGGGTGCAAATCAGAGAAGTGAGGATGTGAACATGTGGGAAACTTGGCCAATCGTCCACGGCTCCTGTCAGAGTAGGTACTGACGGGATACTAGTGTAAGCCCCCTGCCCCCTGGCCTTCTGGTGCCCAGAAGAGCCACAGCTTTCCAGCTGGGCCCCAGGACTCTTGGAGCATCAGAATGGCCACCCACCACCACTTCCATCTGCACAACAATACATGATCATGAATAGCTGTCCTCAGACTGACAAGAGCTTCAGTGTGATGTGGCTATCTCCCCCGCCTTCCATTCAGAGAGTTTTAAATACCCAAGAGGGGGCAGGACAGAAAGTAAGGAGACTGGGCGGATCCTGACCCTCAGAGAACTGGACCTAGGCCCCCACAGGCTGTCGGGAAGGGACGCGGAACCCTCACCTCTGAGGGCAGCAGACGCTCTGCTGACCGGGTCCATCCTACCAGCCACATCTAGATGAAGAAGGACATGAAGTCGGTCACCAAGGTCCTGGTGGGCTGCTGGAGGGAGGGTCACCTCTGCCTGGAATTCACTGCTGCCAGGACAGTTTCATGTCTCCGGAAAAACCAAGTCCCCGTGCAAGCTGACAGAAGGACAGGTCAGCAGAAAGTGATGGTCCCAAGGACATTCAGCATCTGGAAATTAACCCGTCCTGACAGCTGCCCCACTTCAGAGCTTTTATCTTCAGAAATGGGCCAGCTGGTTTTCCCTTCACTCTCCTCCCCCCACCATCCCTTCTCTTCCCTCCTCCTCCCCATTCCCCTCCTGCTTCTGTCCTGTCCTTAGAGTGGAAAGGGAAGTTCACAAGGGACCAGGTGTGCAGCTGAGGTGGCAGTAGCTGTGCTCTGTGGAGACATGCCCAACTGAGTACCCCCAGGAAGAGAGACTGGCCTCGGGACAGCAGGGACGGATAGCACGCCAGCCAGCCCCAGAGCCAGCAGACTCAGCTTGCAAAAGCTAGATCCATGCGACTTGAGCGCAGACCCAGCCTGTCCTTTCCTACATGGGTGTCCCTACCCCATCGGAGAGAGAACCTGACTATCTAAGGGTCCTCCACTCTCTCTACAGCCTGAACAAAGACTCCCAAGGTGGTTATCACAGCCTGGGCTACCAGCCTGGGATGTCTCAGAAGCCCCCTCCCCACCCCTGCCCTGGCTCTGGGGCTGCAGCCTTTATAAAATAATAACTGGCCTGCTGCTTTCCCCCTGTCCCTGCCTGAACTCACAGATTCGAGTCAGTTGTGTGGAAATAGCCAGGGGTGGGGTGGGGGGACATTTCTGAATTCACTTCGGACAGGCCCAGTGTATGAACAGAAGCAGCCAAGAGCTGTGTGTGCAGGACTTAAAGCAGAAGCATGGGAGTGCCTGAGGCTGGGGACTCCGTGGAAAACCTGAGGGAGGGGTGTGGGGGCAGCACCTGGCACCCTAGCAACCTGCTAAAAATGGGTCTGTAGCATCCAAGATGGCTCAAAAAAACAAAAACAAAAACAAAAACAAAAACAGAAGTTCCTCTGACTGGTCCCTCTGGCTGGTGACTTTGGGCCACCTCTTTTCCATTGCCAAGCCTCCTCTTCCCATGTCCCCTTCCTATGAGCTGATGTCCCCTGGTCACTGTTCCCCACCCTGGAACAATGATTTCAACCAGCACAAGTATGGAGGCACAGACACCCTGAATGTAGTCCCAGCATCAACCCCATCCCTTCTCTTCCCCAGAATCACCCTGACGCTGGCCTGCCCCATGGACCTGAAGAATTTCCCGATGGATGTACAGACGTGTATCATGCAACTGGAAAGCTGTGAGTCCGGATCGATTTTTTAAGGAGCCGGACTCCTATTTACCCGTTGCCAGGCAGAAATCCCCTAGTCGATAGACCCCTGGAGAGTAATTTTATAACTCTGCGTGCCATGTGAGGGGGTTGCATTGAGAAAATACATTAGAAACATAACTCCCCCCTCCCCCGTCTCACTGAGGCCCAGGCTTTGTCACCAGCTGCATCCCCTCCCCCAGGAGGCACTGTGCCAAGACCCTTGTAAATGTGCCTGCCTGGATGGAATGACAGAGATGGGTGAGGGAAGCCTCAATCTGAGGGGGCTCGCTTCCACAGGGGAAGGAGGCAACTGACGGCACAGGTCACTCCAGCAAGGGGGGAACTAGTGGGGCGTATTGCTGAGACCAGGTCACATTTTACTGGTGCCGGTAAAATGCCTGCTACGCACGCACGCACGCACGCACGCACGCGTCAGAAGCTGAGTTTGGATCCCCAGCGCCATGTCAAAGCCAGGCATGGCTAGGGGTGTAGAGATAAGCGGATCTCCGGAACGCGCTCACCACCCAAGCTAACAGAATCAACAAGTTCCATATTCAGTGAGATACCTTGTCTCAAAAACAGAAGGTGGACCCTGGAGAGAAGGCTCAGCAGTTAAGAGCACTGGCTGCTCTTCCAGAGGTCCTGTGTTCCCAGCAACCACATGGCAGTTCAACACCCTCAGACAGGCATGCAGGCAAAACACCAATGCATATAAAACATGCAAGAAAGAAAGAACTCCTCACACTGCTCTTGCAAAGGACCCAAGCTCAGTTCCTAGCACCCATATTGGTCAGCCCACAACCACCTGAAAATCCAGCTCCAGGAAAATCTAACACCTCTGGTTTCTTGGCTATCTACATGATTGTGTGTGGCATGCACACACACACACACACACACACTATTTAAAAAATACAAAAAAAAATCTTTTCTAAAATAAGTGGGGGTGGGGAACAATTTCGGGATTACACACACATGTTCACACAACCGAGTGAACATGTACTCACATTATATCACACATACAAGCCAGGAAAGAGATAGGTCCTCTACACCACAGGAGGCTGTGGCAGAAGGACTGTGAGTTTCAAGAGAGACTGAGCTACATGGTGAGTTTAAGGCTAGCCTGGGCTACATGAGGCCATGTCCCAAAAAAATAAAAGAGAGTCGGTGCTAAGGCAAAAAGGTGATTGTCTTGATTGAGCCACCTGCCCTTCTCTTTGAGAGCACACGTGACAGACTCGCTCCTCAGAGGAAAACCCGAGGGGAGAAAAAAAAAACACAGAACGGAAGCTTTGGGGATGCCGTGTGCAAGAGGTGCCAATCATCCTTTGCCATAGGGTGAGGGGCAGAGCCCCAGGACAAACCCAGGCGGAAGGGCTGGAGATTTAATTTAAACAAGTTTCCCCTCTTGTGGAGGTGAAGAAGAAACGACAATGGGGTGCCCTAACTCCCACCACGATCTGGGGCTCCGCCCAGCCTCCGATCCAAAGTGTAACGCTGAGTCCATGCTGACTGGCCCCTCTTCCCGGGCTCTTCCAGTTGGATATACCATGAATGACCTCATCTTTGAGTGGCAGGAGCAAGGAGCTGTGCAGGTGGCAGATGGACTGACCCTGCCTCAGTTTATCCTGAAGGAAGAGAAGGACCTGAGATACTGCACCAAGCACTACAACACAGGTGGGTGCAAATGGCTATAATGTCCCCAGGTCCCCAAGTCCCCAGGTCAGTTCAGATGTTCATCCAGCCACAGAAGGGGTCTGTGTTTAATTCCCATGGTGGTTATAGAACAGCAAGGAAGATGTGCCACTGAGAAGGTCTTTCTGGGAGTCCTGGGAATGTTAACTTCCGCGTAGACCACACCTAATTACAAGGGGAGCTAGTAGACTGTCCTTCCCCTGGGTAGGGGTCCTACTGCTGAGGCAAGCAGAGGAACTGGCAATGGAGGGTAGGCTCTGCCACATAGAAACGTGCGGTTCCCATAGTGAAGACATAAAGTACTTGCCTCGGAGCCAGCAAGAGGGGGCTGAGAGGGAGTGGTTCTGATCGGGAATTAATAATCAGTCCATCTGGGAACAAAATACTCACGGGAGGAAATATGGAGACAAAGTGTGGAACAGAGACTGAAGGAAAGGCCACCTAGAGACTGCCCCAGTTGTGTATCCATCCCATATGCAGTCACCAAACCCGGACGCTGTTGCGGATGCCTGGAAGTGCTTGCTGACCAGAGCCTGATATGGATAATTCCTGGAAGGCTCTGCCAGAGCCTGACAAATACAGAGGCAGATGCTCGCAGCCAACCATTGGACTGAGTGCGGGGTCTCCGATGGAGTAGTTGGAGAAGGGACTGAAAGAGCTGAGGGGGTTTGCAAGCCCATGGAGGAGTGGAACAGCAATTTCAACTGACCAGAACACACACACACACACACACACACACACACACACACACACCCGGAGCTCCCGGGGACTGGACCACCAACCAAATAGTACACATGGAGGGACCCATGCCTCTGGCCTCCTATGTGGCAGAGGATGACCTTGTTGGACATCGGTGGGAGGAGAGGCCCCTGGGCCTGAGGGGGTTCGATGCCCTAGTGTAGGGGAATGCCAGGGCTGGAAGTCAGGAGTGGGGGCATAGGTGGAGAAGTACCCTAGAGGCAAGGGGAGGGGGGACGGGATAGGGGGTTTCCAGAGGGGCGACCTGGAAAAGGGAAAACATTTGAAATGCATGTAAAGAAAATATCCAATGAAAGGGAAAAAAAGAGAAAGAAATCAGCCTACTTGCTGGGAGCCATGGTGGGTAGAGAAGCAGAGCCGCAAAAGCTTGGTCAGCTCTCTGTCATCCATGCCTGGTCTAGCCTGTGCTGGGAGAGGCTGAATTCAGGACAGCAACTGGAGTTAGACCAGGGAAAACCATACATACCCCATCTCAGACGGGAAGCCAGCTCATGTGCACACTGTGGGGACGGGGCAAGCCGGCCGGGGCTGGTGAGAAGCTGTGTCTGACCTAAGCTGAGCAGGGCGGGAGGCATGTCTGCTGTAGGATGGTGGCAGGTCCAGGAACGAGAAAGTGGAGGAGAGGGGCCAGGAGAAGTGTGTTACCCTGCTTGCACACACAGACAGAGGCCAGGGCTGCACGCCAGGTTCCTTCCTCTGTCACTGCCTCACTTTATTTTTAAAACTGGGACTCACAATTGGGGTAGTCTGGCTGGCCACAAAGCTCCAGGGATCCATCTGCCCCACCCCCGTGGGCACCAGGTTGAGGCTGCTCGCCCAAGCAAGTGCTCCGCCCACTAAGCTGGCTCCTCTGCCAACTTTCTTATTCTGAAGGCCAATACTCTGCCCCCTTCTCTATTCATCCATTGAAAACTGCGTTCAAACACCTCAATCCACTTCTGCATAGCCATCTGGGAAGTGAAGCAACGATTTCGGAGACACGTTTGCTGTCCTGTGCCTGCAGCAGCATTGCCGACAGCGGCCAGGAGGTGGGAAGAGTCTGGTGTACAGGGAACCTTCCTGTTCACCACCTCCTCCCCTCTTCACAGTTACAGTCCTGAGTGCGGCCCTGTGCGGACAGGGGACAAAGATGGACAGGGCCCTGACCACACAGGGCCCCAGGAAATCTCCTAGTCACTGACTTCGGTAGACAGGAACTTTTCCCTTCCCTCGGACAAGCGTGTCCTAGTTCCGGTGATACATGGGTGCGAAGAGATAGGCTGCACAGTCCAGCGCAAAAGAGAGAAAGATTGGACAGTGGTGGCTCACGCCTTTAATCCCAGCACTTGAGAGGAGAGACAGGTGGATTTCTGAGTTCAAGGCCAGCCTGGTCTACAGAGTGAGTTCCAGGACAGCCAGGATTACACAGAGAAACCCTTGGAGAGGGAGAGGGAGAGGGAGAGGGAGAGGGAGAGGGAGAGGGAGAGGGAGAGGGAGAGGGAGAGGGAGAGAGAGAGAGAGAGAGAGAGAGAGAGAGAGAGAGAGAGAGAGAGAAGGTGGTTGGTGGTGGTGCACATCTTTAATCCCAGTACTCTGGAGGTAGAGACAGGTAAATCTCTGTGAGTTCCAAGACAGCCAGGGCTACATAGTGAGACCCTGTCTCAAAAAACAAAGAGGAGAGAAAAGAAGAAGAGAGGAGAGGAGGGGAGGGGAGGAGGGATAGGGAGGGGAGGGAAAGGGTAGGGAAGGGAGGAAAGAGAAGGGAAGGAAAGGGAAGGGGAGGGGAGAGGAGGGGAGGGGAGGAAAGGGGAGGAGAGGAGAGGAGAGGAGAGGAGAGGAGAGGAGAGGAGAGGAGAGGAGAGGAGAGGAGAGGAGAGAAGAGAAGAGAAGAGAAGAGAAGAGAAGAGAAGAGAAGAGAAGAGAAGAGAAGAGAAGAGAAGAGAAGAGAAGAGAAGAGAAGAGAAGAGAAGAGAGCACTGGCAGTCACTCACCTGCTGTTCTGTGACTTTAAGGCTCAGGGGATCCCATGAGTGGAGCTGAGAACACAGGAAGGAAAGGGACCTTTTGTCAGTTTGTGAAGAAACTTCCCAACAAAAAGAAAGGCATTTCCTGGGAAGAAGAGAGTCCTCTTAGCAAAGATAAGCTCAAAGAAAAGCAAGATCAAAGCTCAGAAGGGTGGGGGGAAGGCATGCTCCAAACAAAATTGGGAGACAGGGAGTAACCATTAGGGTAAGCAAAGAGAAGATGCTGGAAAGTCACAGGTCAGAGGTGAGCTGGGCAGGACAGTGTAGACGGCTTCAACTCTGCTGTAGGGAACACTTCATGTAAGAAAAGAAGAAACAAACAAAAGGGAATCTGTTTTAGTCAGGGTTTCTATTGCTAGGACAGAACACCATGACCAGAAAGCAAGTTGGTGAGGAAAGGGTTTATGTGGCTTACACTTCCACATCATTGTTAATCCTTGAAGGAAGACAGGAGCTGATGCAGAGGCCAGGGAGGGGTGCTGCTCTCTGACTGGTGCTCCATGGCTTGCTCAGCCTGCTTTCTTGTAGAACCCAGGACCACCAGCTCAGGGATGGCCCCACCCACAGCAGGCTGGGCCTTCTCCCATCAATCGCTAATTAGGAAAATGCTTTAAGCTGGGCAGTGGTGGTGCATGACTTTAACCCCAGCACCTCGGGAGGCAGAGGTAGGCAGATCTCTGTGAGTTTGAGGCCAGCCTGGTCTACGAAATAAGTCCAGGACAAGCAGGGCTGTTTACACTGAGAAATCCTGTCCTGAAAAATCAAAAAGGAAAGAAAGAAAGAAAGAAAGAAAGAAAGAAAGGAAGGAAGGAAGGAAGGAAGGAAGGAAGGAAGGAAGGAAGGGGAGGGAGGGAGGAAAATGTCCTCCAGCCAGATCTTATAGAAGTATCTTCTCAACTGAGATTCCCTCCTTTCAGATAACTCTAGTTTGTGAGTCAAGTTGACACAAGACCAGCCAGCACAGATTCTTATGCAGATCCGAAGTTGATTCGGCCATTTTTAAACCCAGTGGTTAAGAGAAAGAGAAATGCTTAGGAAGAAAGATGCATCCAAGAGTGTGGATGTGGACATCTCAAAAAAAAAAAAAAAAAAAAGAGTCATCAAACAAAAGGTTTGCAAGAAGTAACAGAATCGAGTCACATCTGGGGACACCAGAGCAAGAGGGTCTGGAAACTCCACTTACACTGTCTCTTAGCAAACAAATAGGATGATGGTGATGATGGTGGGGGTGGGGGTGGGGGGTGGGGGGCTGGTGGAGTGATAATGAGCTGAAGATAATTAAAATAATGGTGATATTGATACTGCTGTTAAATGATAAGAGTGATGTAATATTAATGGGTAGTTATGGTGATAACTATAATGACACTAGTGATAATGGTGATGACGGTGGTCGTAGTTCTTCATAAGCATCATCTCACTTCACCCAACAAAAACCATTAGAGTCACTACATGAGGGCTGGCAAGAGGACTCAGAGGGCAAAGGGGCTTGCCACCAAGCCTGACAACCATAGGTTCATCTTCAGGACCCAAATCGTGGAAGGATAAACTCACTCTCACAAGTTGCACTCTCACCTCCACACAAAGGCCAGAGTATGCACATGTCCACTTGTGCATGAGTACGCACACGCACACAACCACACACACACACACACACACACACACACACACCACATATACCACAAATGACCAAGTAAATGTAACTTTTAGGAGTAAGCATATTAAGTGTGTACTTTTTTATTTCTGTCATCCTTTAGTATTTTCAAAAGGGTTTCTCCAGAACCTAGATACCTAGATCCAAAGATGTTTAAGTTCCCTCCAATAGTGTGGAGCAGGGTTTGTATGTGACCTGTGCACATCCTTCGGAATATGTGATCTCAGGCTAACTGACCATGTCTACTTCAGTGTAAATGCTGTGGAGACAGATGCTCATCTGGGATGCGATGGCAGGGGCAGAGTATCCCCATGTTCAGGTCAGGGGAGATGAACTTCTTCTGAACGTTTCTACTTGCACTTTGGATGAAACCATGGACGTGGAGCCCATGGATGTGGACGGCCAACTGTGTTAACCTATCCACCCTAAAGGAACTGAAGCACCAAACAAATCAGTCACTTACTTGCCTGTGGGCACAGAAAGTATGGGACTGGACCAGGGTTCCAGCCAAACTGACACTCACATCCCCGCTACTCCCTCGAGTGCCCCATGGCTCTGCTGTCATTTCCTTGCAGGTAAATTCACCTGCATCGAGGCCCGATTCCACCTGGAGCGGCAGATGGGCTACTACCTGATCCAGATGTACATCCCCAGCCTGCTCATCGTCATCCTCTCCTGGATCTCCTTCTGGATCAACATGGACGCCGCACCAGCCCGTGTGGGGCTGGGCATCACCACAGTGCTCACCATGACCACACAGAGCTCTGGCTCCCGAGCCTCCCTACCCAAGGTGAGTGGCACCATTGGGGGCATACTGTACCCGAGAATGGAGAAGACCACATCAGCTCTCATTCCCAGCTGGGACATGGGAGCCTACAGCGTGTATCACCGTGCATGCACATACTGCGTGTGGCGGTGTGTGTAGAAATTGCTATCTGGACCACAATTTCTAGGTTCTGGGCATCTTATTCAAAGAACTGGAAGAGGAGAGAAGGTGCAAGCAGTTTGTAAAATAGCAGGAAAACGTTATTCATGCACCGCTTCCAGTCAGGGTCACACATTACCTCTGTTCTAATACAGGGACACTGAAAGAACATCCAGCCCATACTCCAAGATGGTCACCTACATTCTCCAATTGCTAGGACTTTGCCACCTTTGTTTTGTTTATCTATATGCAGAGATAAATAAATAGATGCATAGACACATAGGTAGACACATAGCATACCTAGATGATATGTGTGAACAAGACAGATATACTAGATCATACATACATACACATACATATATACATACACATACATACATATATACACATACATACATACACACACACACACACACACACACATACTGTCAACTTGATACAACCTAGAGTCATCTAAGGGATTCTCAATTGAAGGATTGCACAGATCAGGTTGATCTGTGGGTATGTCTATGGAGAGATGGTCTTAATTGTTCGTTGATGTAAGAGGGCCCAGCCCACTGTGGACAGCACCGTCCCTACATGGTTTATCCAGGGCTATATAAGAAAGCTAGCTCAGCACAAGTGAGCAGAGAACAAGCTAGCAAACAGCGTTCTTCTATGGTTTCTGCTTCAAGAAACTGAGTTGCTCCCCCTGATTTCCTTCAATAATGAAATGTGACCAGGGAGTCAAATAAATCTTTTTCTCTCCTAATTGCTTTTGGCCCGAACATTTGTCCAAGCAACAAAAACAAAGAGATTAGAACAGATAGAAAGATGGTGGATGGATAGATAGATCATAGATAGATAGATAGATAGATAGATAGATAGACAGATAGATAGACAGATAAGATAAGTAAACATTTGGAAAAGTTATAGAAGAACAATTATATAGAGATATGATAGGTTATTGATAGATCAATAGATAATAAATAGATGATAGGCACAGGGTAGGTAGACAGTCAAATATTCCGCCTCTTTTTGTCCCTTCTGAAGGTCTGGTCATCTTGTGTTGACTTTGGTGGTTTCCCACGAGTCTCTGTGGCTCCCCTCCTCTTCCCTCCTTCTGCCCTTCAGACTCGTGATCTCAAGGCTGCTGATCCTCCTTGCTCTCCGGTCCTTTCTTCTACCTCCTCGCAGTCACTGTTGTTAGTTAAATTCTCACCTCAACTATTTGCTTTCAGCTTCAGAGCGTCATTTGATTCCCTTGTAATTTTCATCTTTTTATTAATGTGTTCTGCTTGGTGAGAGAATGTTCTCAAATTTTCCTTTAGTGTCTCCTTGTTGTTTTCTTTTGTTTGAAACAGAGTCTGCTCTGTAGTTCAGGCTGGCCTTGATACATGGTGCTCCTCCACCCACACTGTAAGTCAGGCTGGCCTTGATACATGGTGCTCCTCCACCCACAGCCTCCTTAGTTCTGGAACTATACAGTTTCTATATGCCACCATATAGAAACTGCCTGTACACAGTTTCTTTCCTTCTGTTGCTTGAATATATTTAAGACAATTAATTTAACGTCTTTATCCAGCATGATAGCGGCATGCATGCCCTTGGGAGACCAGAGACAGGAGCATCAGGAGTTCAAAGTCAACCTCAGCAACACAGCCAGTTCAATGCCAGCTATATGATATCCTATTTAAAAAAATAAAATAAAATAAAAATAATGGACTAGAGGGATGACTTGGGGGTTAAGAGTACTCATCGCTCTTGCCGAGGACCTAGGTTCAATTCCCAGCTCCCACAACACACCTCCTATGAGGCCAACCCTAGGGCATCCAATGCCTCTGGATTTTTGTGCACAATGTGTACAGGTAACTAAAAATAAAATAAGATAATTAAGTCTCTGGTGAGTCTGATATCTGGTTTCCATGGGTGCCAACTCTTTGGCTCACTTTTTTTTTTTTAACTGTTAACTGGGTCATATTTTTCTGGTGGAAGAGTTAGTTTTTGTCTGGGAACTTCTTGGTTTGGGATTTGTTTGTTTTGCACACCTTATAAATTGTGCATTTACATAAGACAAGAGGGCGACGTTTGGAACTCAGACGCCACCCCGCTCCCTGAGGATTTGTAGCTATTGTTGGTGCTTGCTCTTAACTTGTCTGAACTGGTTGGGTGGTCCTCCCTTATGTCAGCCACTAAAGTCTGGGCTCACTGAACCTGGAGACCCAGACAGAAATATTTTACGGACTGTGCGGATCCTCTAAGTGTCCCCCATCTCTTCCTGAGATCACCTGTTAGGATATGTATATCTTCAGTGTCAGCCAGGCAGTTGACAGTTCAGCCTTTACTTCCTGCTGGGGGCTGGCCTGCGGGGGGAGGGTTAGGGAGTCCTGGGTTGCCCCTGGGCACTCACAGATTAGCCTGCCGCTGTGACATCTCCTGACCCAGCTCACTTTTCTGAACTTTTCACTTAACCTTGCGAAGGCTTGAACCCAGGCCCTTGAGCTTGCCAGGCAAATGCCCCACTACTGAGCTCTGTCCCCAGTGCCCTTTTGAGTTTGTTGTTGTTGTTGTTGTTGTTGTTGTTGTTGTTGTTGTTGTTTTTATTAACCTGTTGTTTTGCCCCAGTGCCTCTGACAGCAATCCCACTAATTGCTTTCGACAAATGTCCCCCAGATTTAAAAGATACAAATGAAAACAGTTCCCACTGGGCCCTCTCCAAATCAGGTTGAATAAAGGCAGCTTGTGGTAGGAAGGAACACTCAGAGAACAGCTAGAGAGGGCAGAAGAGGAGGGCAGGGCCCTGGGAACTGGCTCGAGTCCACTCAGACTCCTCCGCCCTCTCCAGTGGATGCCTGATGGCTAGTTATTACTGTTTTTCCGGCTGTTGATTTTCAAGGCTGCTGTGGTCTGGAAGGTTAGGATAGGAGCAGAGAGAATTAAAGCACCAAAACCCCCAGAGGCAAACCACAGCCTTGCTACACAGTGGTTCACAGCATCATTCTGTCCCACCAAAAGGCAGAAATGATTGATACTCTCGCCATCCAATGGACAGGCAGACACAGTACTATGTCTCCATACAATGGAACATTATTAAGTCATAAAAATAATCTGCTGGAGCTAAGGGGGCAGCTCCCTGGTTAAGAGGACTTCCTTGTCTTGCCAAGGATGGGCATCGATTTCCCAGCATCCATCTCAGGGCAGTGAACAACCACCTGTAGCTCCAGCTGTAGGGAGAACTTCTGGTCCCCACAGGCCAGGCACACACGTATGTCTACACACACAGGCGCGTGCACATACACATACATGAATATAAAACAAATGTGTTCCTGCTGTCGCACACAACCGTAAGATGCACCTCAAAAATATTATAAGTGGGAGAAGTCCATCAGGGAAGGACATATGCTGTACTGCTATTCCAGAATGAAATTCCGCAATGTGTGTTCAGGACACAGATGCCACAGAATCGTGAAGCAGACTATTGGGTCTTCAGGGTTGGGGAATAGAAGAGTGATCGGTAAAACACACCAGCAGCTTTCAATGGGTGTGGTGCCACATGACTTTAACCCCAGCACTGGGGAGCCAGATACAGGGTCTCTGAGCCTAGTCCTTTTTTAAAAGAGAAAAGGGGTGTGTGTGTGTGTGTGTGTGTGTGTGTGTGTGTGTGTGTGTGCCTCACACATTATGTGTCTGTGTTGGTTATGTGAAAGCAATGGTGCTTACATGGAGGTCAGAGAACCGCTAAGGAGAGTTGGAGCTCTCCTTCCACCACATGGGTCCTGGGGTTTGAACTTAGGTCGTCAGGCTTGCTGGCAAGCGCCCTTTCCCACTGACTCACCTAAGTCAGTGGGACTCTCAGCCATCCACTGCTTGTCTTGAATAAATTCTCACAGAACTGCTCCGAGCCTTTGGCAGTTAATCAACGGAGTTCCCGATAATGAGTGAACTGTAGCAATTTCTGCCACTGTGCTCACTGGTTTTGTGAAGGGACAGCTTGTAGAGCTCTCTGCTAAGAGCCTTCTTTCACACTAACGCTCAGTCCAACATCCTCTCGGGCTTCAGAACGATGCTCCGCTTCACAGGCTGAAGACAATGGAGATGTGGCATCCCCCTTTCCCCGTTTCTCTCATAAGGCACTGCATCTTCTCCCTGACATTCTGCCCAATATCCAGTGAGCTTGCTCTGTCCTCCTCTGCTCCTTCCATCCAAATATCCCAGGAAGACCAGCGTGTGGCGGGGAAAGTTACTGAAGAGCAGGACATGCCCCATCTACACTCAATACAACAATGTCCTCTTATCCCCGGGGATCATATTCTAGGTACCCTCCACTCTACTCTTCCTCTGGCAATTGTGTAAAATGACAAATGGTACCAAGCCCTATATGTCATATACTTTTCCCATAAATACCATAATTTTTTAGACAAATGTGTTCTGCTGTGGGGCTGGACAGATTGCTCAGGATTAAGAGTGCTTGCTGCTCTCGCAAAGGACCCACATTCAGTTTCCAGCACCACTCTGGGCAGCTCACAACTATCTGTAACTCCAGCTCCAGAGGATCTGATGACCTCATCTGGCCTCTATAGATACTACACTCACACAAAGGGGGCTGGAGAGATGGCTCAGTGGTTAAGAGCATTGACTGCTCTTCCAGAGGTCCTGAGTTCAATTCCCCGCAACTACATGGTGGCTCACAACCATCTGTAATGAGATCAGATGCCCTCTTCTGGTGTGTCTGAAGACAGCAACAGTGTACTCCCATAAAATAAATAAATAAGTCTTTAAAAAATACATACAAAGACATATAATTTAAATATAAGTCATTTTTAAATTTTTATTCTTTTTTTTTTTTTTTTTTTTTTTTTTTTTTTGGTTTTTTGAGACAGGGTTTCTCTGTGTAGTCCTGGCTGTCCTGGAACTCACTCTGTAGACCAGGCTGGCCTCGAACTCAGAAATCTACCTGCCTCTGCCTCCCAAGTGCTGGGATTAAAGGCGTGCGCCACCACGCCCGGCTAAATTTTTATTCTTAGGCTAGAGAAATAGCTCAGTGGTTAAGAGCACTGGCTGCTTTTCTATAGGACATAGTTTTTAATTCCCAACACCCACATGGTAGCTCATAACTATCTGTAACTCTGGATCCAAGGGCTACTGTGCCCTCTTATGGATGCTTTAGGAATTTCATGCATGTAGTACACATACATACAGGCAAAATACCCACATATGCAATATAAAAAATCAAATTTTTCTTTAAATAAAAAATTGTTGTTGGGGCCGTAGAGATGGCTCAGCTATTAAGAGCACTGGCTGCTCTTCCAGAGGTCCTGAGTTCAGTTCCCAGCAACCACATGGTGGCTCACAATGATCTATAATGGGATCTGATGCCCTCTTCTGGCATGCAGCTGTACATGCAGATAGAGCATTCACATACATTAAATAAATAAATAAATAAATAGTTGTATATCTTAGCAATGTCAGCAAAGAATTTTTTTCTTTCTGTATTAAATTGAGAATTTCACAATTTGGCTTAAAAGAAGCCTTTTGTAGCTTTTCTTGTCATATCCAAATTACTAGCGTCACTGGTTTTGTTCTTTGGGGCCAACTGAGCTTTGGCCACAGTTCATCGGATAATTCACATGGCTAAGTGACGGGTAGAAGGGTAGTGTGCACACAGTGTCTGCTTTGGGAAAGGATGGTTTGTGTTATTCGCAGGATCATTAGGGTTCACCACAGTGTTCAGAACAGCGCACAGCCTAAAACTTCAAATTGCTCATTTCTGGAATCTTCCATCCATTTCAGGGAATCTTCCTCTTCTCTCACCTCCCCGTGCTTTCTCCCTGCAGGTGTCCTACGTGAAAGCTATTGACATTTGGATGGCTGTTTGCCTGCTCTTCGTGTTCTCCGCCCTGCTGGAATATGCCGCCGTCAACTTTGTGTCTCGGCAACACAAGGAACTGCTTCGATTTAGGAGGAAGCGGCGACATCACAAGGTAGGCCTTTGGGGCGGAGCCTAGGGAGGGGCAGGTGGTGGATGGCGGAAGCGGAAGGAGCGCTCTAAGCAGTCTAGGACCTGAGCTTCACAGGGCTGTCTGCGAGGGTAACAGAGAGCAGGATCGAATCCTGAAAAGCTTTACTTTTACCCTGTGATGATGACCTAGTTGGGTTACAAGGGTCCTCTTGAAAACCACAGCAGCGGTGCCTTAGGGACTGTCATGTGACACCGAGAAACAAATGCCCATGATGGTAATCGGTGTCTTCTCGTAGACACAGCAGGCTGGGGCAGGTCTACTGCTTGTTTTCTGCAAAGCCTGACCAGCTTTGGGCTCAGTCTCTTCATCATCTACAAAAAAAAAAAAAAAAAAAGATTGGCTTGGTGGGAGACTGTTGCTAAAGACAGAGATTCCGGGGAAGCTTTCAGTTTGGTTCCTGCCACACCTGTGTCAAGGATGAAATCTATTGCACACACCCAGCTCCCTATTGGTATGGTATTTAAACATTCTTGGCAATCTACCACAGGCCAATCTTGTGAGACAGAAGATGCCCCTGGGGGCTCCAGGCAGCAAGGTCCTTCTGTGTCTTGGTTTGACAGGCAAGACAGGACCTCTTAGAAGGTTTAGCCCTTTCTACTGCCCTTTAGACACCAAGACCCTCCTTCGACGTAGTAATCATCTGTAGGCATTGTACATGCTTGCAATCCCAGCATCTGAGGGTGGTGAGCAGAAGCAGGAGGATGGAGAGTTCGAGGCCAGCCTGGGCTATAGCACAAAATCATGTCTCAAAAATAAAAAATAAATAAATAAAAATAAATTTTAAAAAAACGGGTCTGGGAAAGTAGTTCTGTTGGTGGAGTGCCCACTTAGCATTCTGGTTCCATTCCTCACACTGCATAAATCCAGACATGAGCACACATCTATAATCCCAGCCCTTGGAGGTAGAGGTTGGAAAATCAGAAATTCAAAATTATCTTCTACTACATCAAGTTCAAGAGAAGTTTGAGCTACATAAGGCCTTTTCATCACCACCACCATCATCATCATCATCATCATAACCTAGAATAAAATGATATACAATAATTTCCATTGTAATCCCAGCCCTCTGACACCTGAGGCAGGAGCATCAAAAGTTCAAGGCCAAAAGCTAGGAATGACCCTCTAGACAGCTATAGGGAAGCCATCACCCAAACAGGGTGAAGACTTCCAGGTTGGCTGCTTTGGAGTCCCCCATGCTCCTGTGAACAGGCCCAATAAACTTATTGTTATGGGGGCTTGGGGTGGAAAGGGATTTCAAAGCTAGCCTTGGCTGTGGAAGGAAGGAAGGAAGGAAGAAAGGAAGGAAGGAAGGAAGGAAGGAAGGAAGGAAGGAAGGAAAAAAGAAGGGAGGGAGAGGAAGGGAGAAGGAAACATGGAAAAAAGGAAGGAAGGAAGGGAGGGAGAGGAAGGAAGAAGGAAGGAAAGAAAGAAAGAAGGAAGGGGAGGGAGGGAAAGAACAGGGAAAGGCAGAGAAAGGAAAAAAGAAAGGGGAGCTAGAGAGTGGTTAAGAACACAGGCTGTTCTTGTAGAGGACAGGGTTCAATCCTGAGAATTATCATGTCAGCTCATGACCACTGGTAACTCCAGTTTGAGATTCAATGCCTTCTTCTGACCTCAGAGGACACTAGATACATACATACACATGGGCTTTCACACACACACACAATAAACATCCTTAGGAAAGAAAAATATATAGAAAGCCACCTTGGGCCACGAACTTCAGGCTTCACCTAAAGCACTCGCTGCCTCCAGCCAAACCGAGCACCCTTCCCTTGTGTGTCTGTGCAGCAGAGCCGCCCTTAGGCAGAGCACACACTCTCCAGATCACCACAGTCCCAGTTCACTTCATCACTCCCCTGTGCACGGCTGAATTAATGTGACCTCATTCACAATGGCTCTGCACTTGGCCTAAGTATCAGAAACCAAGGAAAGTTAACCCGACCCACACTGTGTGTGAAAGACCTTCCCTTGGCTTACACTGGAGGCCTGCAGATCTGGGCTGCAGAAACCTCCCATGAGTACAAGGTCTAAACAGGCTTAGGAGCTCCTGGTGTTGAGTGGTGAGGAGCTAGCTCTGGCCTGATTTCATTCTGCCAATGATCCGGGCCAGGCTCCCCAACTCCCACTGTTGTTCCATGTTTTCCAACGTTGCCTCATTTGCTGGGCAGAAGACATCCAGTCTTCCAAGTCCTGGCCCGCCTCATTAGAAGGATCATTAGGAAGCGTTAGTGGGGCCCAGGCTTAGCAGGAGCTCCAGATCCCTCGGGTGGATTCCACAGTCTATGTCCCAATTTCCTGTCCCAGCCCCAAGCATCTCCCAGCCGATGAGCGAGCACATCCTGTCACCTGCTGGTTGTGACAGGGATAGCAAGATTTTTCCAGTCATTGCCCAGGCATTTCCTTTCTCCAGGATACAAGGGGTCACTGTCTAGCTAGAGGGCACCAAACCTTCTTCCCTGCCAGTGTGTACTAGATAAGGAAGGAGAACATAACTCTCCAAAATGTCTGGGAAAGCTAATGTGGTGTTTCCCATACCTATAGAGCCCATTATATATAATGGGTGTTGTGGTGGTGCCCCTGATTGTCTATAGATGGATAATTATATACATGAGACACTACCCATTTATTGAAGTGTTCTTTCCTTTTATTTATTTGAGTTTTTGAGACATTCTTGTGTAAACTAGTCCGGCCTTGAACGTTGTGTGTGTATATTCACATGTATGTGCATGTGTGTGTGTACACATGCATACGTGCACACGTTCTCTAACGAGAGCCCTGCCTACATGTGCAGAAATATGGAGATCAGAGGACAACGTGCAAGAATCTCCTTTCCTTCTATTGTGTGGGGCTTGGAGATTGAACTCATGTTTTGAGACTTAGCTGCAGGCACCTTTACCCACTGAGCCATCACACCAGCCTATACCTACTTTCTTCTTTTTAAAAGTGTTTTTAAGTTTATTATTTTTTATTTATGTCTATGAGTATTTTGTCTGTGTTTGTGTGTCTGAGCCCAGTGCCCAAAGAAACCAAAAAGGGAACCAAATCCTCTAGAACTGGAGTTAGAGACACTTGTGAGCCACTATGTGGATGCTAAGAACCAAACCCAGGTCCTCTACAAGGACAGCCTCTTAACTGCTGAAGAAGCCATCTCTCCAGGCTGGCTTCTCCTTGGAGCAGTTAGTGTTGCTCTCAGTTTTCCATGCCTTAGTTCTGAGTTAGAGCTGCAGATGTGTAGAGATCATTTACACTTCTGTGTCACAACATTATCATGCAGTCAACACGGATGCTGTGTTACGCTGTGTGGTGATAAAGGCCATACAAAACGGGAAAACAACCACTTCTATTCTCCACCTCCTAACAGTAATGGTGAGCTTGTGTTTAGGTGTCAGAAAGTCCTAGGCCCCCTTTTAGGTCCTGGGTTCCAGAAAGCCTTGGCTTCCCCATTCCTCTGCTTGGCCCTGGTCTGAAGCCTCCATCGCCTTCCTGGCCACAGGCAGTGCTCGCTCTGCCCACCTGCCCTTGTCAGATGACCCACATTCTCTTTCTCCCACCATGAGTGCTGGACCAGACGCAGTCATTGATCATAAATGTCCTGATCATTGACTGTGTGTCTAATGCAGGATGCAACCCCACTTAGACAAACCAATGGAATGAAAAGAAGAAAAATGTAGAAGAGGCTTGGGTAGGCCAGAGAGATCGTTCAGGCATTAGGAGCACTTATGGAGGACCCAGAAAGTGTAGTGAACTAATCTTGTAGAGAACCCAGATTTGATTCTCAGCACCCACAATGGTAGCCCACAACTGTCTGTAACTCCAGATCCGGGATATCTGACAGTCTTTTCTAGCCTCTGAAGGCACTACATGCACTTGGAACACAAACACGCATGCAAAGAAAGGACCCATGCACAGAAAACTAAATCAATCTAAAAAAGAAAATTAAGGAGGCTCCAGGCTGGTGAAGATTTCACTTATTGAAGAAATAATTTGACTAGATTTTGTGCTTCTGCACCAAAAACTCTGTTCAATGTTTGTTACATGCAGGGGTTTGTTGAGTTGGTTTCTTGCTGGGTTTGGGAAATAGGGCTTCGTGTACTTTAAGCTGGCCTCCACCTGGTAGCTAAGCTCTCTAGGACTCTTGACCCTCTGCTTCCGGACCCTGGAATGTCAGGCTGCACCATGGCTGCTCTCACGAAGCTTGCTCTCAAACACAGTGGTCCTTCAGCCTTCCTAATGCCGTGACCCTTTAATACAGTTCCTCATGTTGCGGTGACCCGCCAGCTGTAAACTTTTTTCTTGCTACTTCATAACTGTACTTTTGCTACTGTTATGAATCATAATGTAAATATCTGTGTTTTCTGATGGTCTTAGGCAACCCCTGTGAAAGTGTCATTCAACAATCCCCCATCCCCAAAGGGGGGGGTCTCGACCCACAGGTTAAGAATTGTTGCTCTAATAGGAGAGGTAACATCAGCAAAGGAATTAGACCCCAGTGGGGTCAGAGCTTTTCCTCTGGGGCATTCAGAGAGCACTCCACACGGCAGCTACCCTGTCTTTGAGAGCTCAAGAAGGGCAGCTAAGTGGGAGGCTGGGGCTCGGGCTTGGAAGCAGAGGTGTAGCAGAGAGGATAACTTGAACCAAGAAGAAAAGCCCAGCATCCTCAAACATGAGGAAATGTTTCAGGGTGACTGAAGAATAATGTCGCATAGAGAAAGGCACGAAGTAAGAGGAAACAGGTGGACACGCTCCAGGAAATCGGAGGCCTTCTTTAGCAATGGAAGAATGTAAGGACCCTGAGGTCAGTGGCAGCTGCTAGAAAGTTCTGATTAGAGTAAGGCGTGATAGCACACAACCATAATACTGAGATACTGAGACGTTTGGGATACTGAGACAGGAAGACCAAGAGACGTCCAGCTCAACCAGATGGTGGCACGCCCTAGGGTGGCAGGGTATGGGAAGTTTAGGGTATCAGCTCCTGTATCGCATTTCTTACTCTCATCCCCACTGTCTTTTGGGAACAAGAAAGACATAATTTCTCTCCTGGAAGCTCTCGGTGTTCAGGAGGACAATGGGAGCTGGTGAACCTTGCCAGCAACACACATTAAGTTGGCAGCTCAGCCCCAGCCAAAGCACTGGCCTTGGCCCGGGGATACATCATGGCCACTGAAGTGCTTGTGGTTTAAGTGTTAGGAACAGAATCCCAACAACCTCCTGTGTCCCATACCCTGTCTGTGATCTCAATTCAAGGGAGGCAGACACTGAGGATACCTGGAGCAATCTGGCCAGTCAGACTAGTTGAACAGGTGAGCTCTGGGTTCAACTGAGAGACCCTGTCTCAAGAAATAGAAATGAGCATCCAGGAAGATACTTAATATCAACCTCTGGCCTCTAAATGTATATACATACACCCACACATGCATACATGCGCAGATGAGCACACACATGCTACACACATACACACAAAAAACAAAACAAACACACCGGCCCTTCAGTCCCATGGTGGAATGACAGGTGAAGGGGGACTTACCAGGGCGAGCTGGAGCTGACTGGGAGAGGGGTGAACCACTAGAATTGGGGCTCGGGCATTTTACAAAGGAGAAGTCCAGCAAAGCTGGCAGAGACGCACATCACATGGGAAGAGGGCTGGGGCTGGAAAGGTAAGTTGGAGCCAAATGACAAAGAGCCTTTGACAGCCCTGTGGGAACTGGAAGACTGTTGGGGGTGATGGTTTGGGAACGAGAGGCAGGACGAAGCCCTGGCTTCCCTGGCTTGTAACACGGGAAAGCCAGGAGCTCTCTGCCCCTTCCCAGACCATCCAGGGGTGGGGAAGATGGGAAGGATGTAACAGAGGCAAAGCAGGGGATGTCTCCAAACCATCCTCTGAAACTAACCAAAACCCGGGCTGCCCTTGAGTCATCTACTCAATGAAACCTCCAAAGTGCAAAAGAAAAAGCCTTGAAAAGAAACCTTAAAATAACTGTCAGGCATGAATCAGGGGCTCACCCGTCTGAGGTCACAAGTCAGTAAATGACAAAGACCCACAGCCTGGCATGGAGCGTCTGCCTCCGAGTCTGTAACCATTCCCATCCCCTGGCTTGCGTCTGTTTCAGCGTGTAAGTGGCGCCCCTCTATAAGGCGGGACTCCCCAGCCAGCCAGACTGCCTCCAGCAACTAGGGACACAAAACCTGAGTGACAAGGGAGGATCCGATGGCATGTCCTGGCCCCCCAGGGGAGAGCCTTGCAGGGAGGGTGCCCAGCCCTTGTCTTATTTTAAGTAGAGCCCCATGCTCAATCTGTTTCAGGATGACGAGGGTGGAGAAGGCCGCTTCAACTTCTCCGCCTACGGGATGGGCCCCGCCTGTCTGCAGGCCAAGGATGGCATCTCTGTCAAGGGTGCCAACAACAACAACACCGCCAACCCCGCTCCTGCGCCATCCAAGTCCCCGGAGGAGATGCGGAAACTCTTTATCCAGAGAGCCAAGAAGATCGACAAGGTATCCCGAATCGGTTTCCCAATGGCCTTCCTCATCTTCAACATGTTCTACTGGATCATCTACAAGATCGTCCGGAGAGAGGATGTCCACAACAAGTGAAGGCTCTGGGGTGGGATGGGGGTGGGGGGCTGGGAGAGGGTGGTGGGAGGAGCACAGAGGCTGGGAGCCAGGGGAGGAGGGAGAGAGGGAGCGCACACACCCATCTCCCTCCACCAAGTGCAATAGAAACCACGGGGGGGGGGGTGGATACGTCCAGGGTACAGCAATACCCATCTAGCCTCCAAGGGCATGAGGTGGAAGGGCCTTTTTGAATACAGCAACTAGGGACCATGAGGGGTGGGGTGGGGTTCAGGGAGGGGATTGGGAAATCACAGCTTTCTAAATTCAAGTCCATTGGGTTGAGAGGGGTAGGGGGGGGTGTTCCTGTTTGGAGGTCAGTGCTGCCTGCCCCAGAACAGGAAAGCAGTGTAATATATAACATTTAACCATGCTTAACATTAATGCAAAACCCACGAGAACAAAAGATACATCTCTTAAATCAGCCTAGTAACTGCTTAAACTTTTAAAGTCCCCGACGTGATGGACAACATTTCCCAGAGTAAAAATGGACACAAATCAGCTTGCTGTGGTATGTGCCCTCCCCCCATCATGCCCTTACAAATGCCATGTCTATCTTTAAACTGACCCCCCCCCCGTGGACACATGCCAAAAAAAAAAAAAAAAAAAAAAAGATAGCCATTCCGCCTCTGCTTCAAGAGGGTTACATGACACAGACACGGGTCGCAGAGATGGATAAAGGTGGACCACCAGCAGGAAGTCACTAAGGAAGGAGACCACTGCAGAAACCGTGGATGGAGAATCCAGAAACCCCCGCTGGGCACTGAACTTGCTCCTCTTGCTTCTGCGCTTCAGCACCGGGCCCAGCTCAGCGCCAGCCCTGCGGCCATCATGGTCTCCTCGTTGTATTACCGATATGCAATCTTTTTTTTTATTTTAAAAAAAAAAAAAGTAATAATCTCAAGAAATAATATGGGGAGAGACTGAGGGTAAACCCATGAACTTTCTTCCAAATGTCTATTTTTTTGGAGAGTCTCTTTGGGACTGCGAGGAACTGTGCCATGGGAAAGGTGAGCCGAGCCGAAACCTGTCCCAACTGCCAGGCGGGAGTCAAGCTTGAAGACGTGAAAGGGTGAACGCGACAGCGCTCGCGTGGGAAGAGACGGTGATATTTAGAAAGTCCATTCATTATATTTTGACATTTCATATATCATAACATGGGAAGTTTGGGGAAATGACCCCATTATATTTTTATAAGTCTTTTTTTTTTTTTTTTTTTAAAGAAGATGCTTTGCACAGCTTTAATGTGTAGGAAAGTTAGACAAATATTTCTCTTTCCTTCTAACTCTGAAGTGCCAGAACGGTCCCAGGCTAGCCAGGGCATTCCAGAGGAAAGCAACAGGGATGAGCTGAGTTGGGAGATGGAGTCCTGACGACGGCGGCGGATCTGGATGCGCACAGAACCGCCATGGCTCAGAATCTGGAGTGAAGCGCCGCTGGTGCTGTCCCGAGGGCCGCGGCTAGTGCGGCGGAGTACCACTTCTGTCCTAGCACTTTACTGCCTTGGCCTTGAGCCAGAGTTATACGCAAGATGGAGATTGGTCGGTGACAATCAGTCCGGAGTTTTCTTTGTATCCTTCGAGCTCGGGAGCTCAGGGGCAGGATGAAAGAGTGGAATGAAGAGATGGGATGCCTGTGTGCCCCTCATCCCCCGCCCACCATGCGCTTTGCCTGGGGGAGTTTTCCTCCCTTCTCTATGGCATCAAAGCTAACGCCTAGATGAGTCTAAAAGAGAAAGCCAAGACAAAGACCAAGGGAATCTGTGTAAAGAAAATGCACTACAAAGCCAATGAGATGAGACGGAACTGTTAGTATTCCACCATGTCCAAGATCGGCTGGCCTGTGCCTTCCCTCCTCTTGGACTGTATAAACCAAAAAGATGATGTGTGCTCTGCCTCTGGGCGAGGGGCACAGGACCTTTGTTGATGGGAAATCGTGGGCAGTGAGAGTCCCGTGAGAGGGTAACTCTCATCTGAAGTGAAAGCAGGGAAGGTGAAGATGGCCTTGAGAAGGCGGAGTTCAGGATGGAGACCCCAATGAGTGCAGCTGCAGCATCTTCCTCGGCACGAGAGAAGGAAGCTTGTCACGCCAGTTCTGGGTGTCTTGGGAGAGGTCACAATTAGTCCTTCCCAGTGGCACTTTATTTATGTAATAAATATTTGTAAAAGAAAGCAATTAATGTAGGCCTCACCTTACCGTTCGTAGACTGAGTCAAGTCTAGGTGAACGGGCAACCACAGGAGGCACCAGGCGCCATCAGAGATATGGGCTGAGTCATATCTCTCACTCACACTAAACCATCCAGCACCTTCCAAAGCGGCCTCCATGGGAAGTATCTGGAATCACCCTGAGACAGAGAAATTGACGCAACATTTGCCCAGTCTCCGCTGAGCTCCTAGGCCTCCATGTCACCATTTTGGAATGGTCCGTTGCGAGCTGCCTGGCCGAGGTGACAAAATCCAGCAAGCAATGGACTCAAATCTTTGAGAAACGTCTCTGAAGTCCTTCAGACTATACACAAAGAGAAAAGCTCAATCAAGCCTGGAGTTAATACGGCACAGGATGGTGGTGGGTGAATGCCCAAGCTTTGGTCTCTCTGAATGCACCACGGAGAGAACAGACGGGACCGCATCTGATCTCTCCCCAGCTATGCCTGCTATGAATCTACGCTTACACTGAGGAACTTTGCACAACTGGAAGCTTACCATCCTTTCGATTTCTCAGGGCTCCGTGCAAGCATGTAGATTTATGCACAGGTGCACTGACCCACACAGTTCCTGTTGCTTCTCTTCCTCAGAAAAAAAATTGTGAATTTGCTTTTCCTCCTGCATCACTTTTAATAAAGAACCCCAAAGAGAGGAAGAAAGACACTGGAGGAGTAAGGAAGGAGGGAGGGACAGGGGAGGAAGGAAGGAATTTGAGCTATATAATTTAGGCCAAAGGTTCCAGGTGACCCCAGTGAACAGGGAAAGGCTTTCTTAATTCCCCCTTTAGGTTGAGCACAGGGGAATCTGTGCCCTGGGATTACAGATGTAAGATGGGCAGTTCCGTGTGTGGAACTATGTCATATGTCTATAACATAATGACTTACTGGCTTCCGAGCCCCTCACCAGCACAGACGGGTGCTCATGCATACTATGAGACTTGGAAAGGGGCGCGGAGGAGTGGGTGACTTCAGCGCAAGTCCAAAGCTGAAGCTTGTCTCAGGAGCCAGGTGGGAACACCAACTGCTTCACACCCTGTGGGTTTGTAGGATCCCACTGGTTTCAGAAAGAAATGGCTCCATTCTGCCCTCTGCTGGAATTTCCTAGCACCTGCAAGTCCCTTCTTGGCAAAGGCTCCAGTGGAGAATGTGTGTGTGTGTGTGTGTGTGTGTGTGTGTGTGTGTGTGTGTGTGCGCGCTAGAGAAAAGTTAATCAGTTCAGTCCAACTATTTCCTTTTCTGAACTATCAATAAATAAGAAAGTAACCCCTTTCAGAAGTGCACCAATATTCCCCATAGCATTTTTTTTCATACCTGGGAGACAAATAAACAAGAGGGCTGGTTCATTTCCTCCAACATGTGCATCTTTACAAGCATCATAGAAGGAAGTGGTGTCTTGTGAGGCGCCATGATGTTAGATGGCAGGGCAGGATGGCACTCCAGTTAAGATGGTACTGCCACTGGTCATCGTCTCCTGTGCAAATTCGATTATTTAATTGCAGCATGCTGAACCCAAAGGGGGTTATCACAACCCTGACAGCAACTGCGTCCCCTGGAGAAGCTGACAAGCAGGATGTATCCTCTTCAGGGTTCTGGAGTCACAGACATTTCCCAGACAGGATGCAGATCCAGTTCAGAACAGTGAACTGGATGCTAATGATATTGATTTCAGAAACATCTTCAGCCCTTCCTGCCCACTCTTCACCGTGAGCTCTGCCCAGGCAGGTGGTGCTTGGCTTTCTTGGGATTGATAAGTGACTAATAAGTCTGTGAATGGGTGAATTCATTTCTGCCCATTGAATCAGCCAGACCAAAATGTCTCCACCCAAGCAATCAGGAAACATGTCCTTTAAATGGAATATGGATTCAGTTTTCCTACTTTAGAAGTTTGAAGCAAAAGCCTTCTTATCTTCCTCTACTTTTATGAAACCAGTAACAAGAATCTATGACAAGAGAGGAATGTGTGTGCCTTGTTATAATGGTTCAACCATGAAAATTCTGTCTGGACAAGGAAAACATACATCCAGGCAAGAGTTTGGTCTCCTGAGCTCTGGCATCCCAGTGACAGAGAGGACACCCTTAAGTAGGTCAAAATCCCCAAAGTGGGGGCAGGGAGGGAACCTCTGTTGGAAAAGTGCTCGCCTGGTGCAGTTAGTGAAAAGACAGACAGACAATGGGATGCATGACTGACAACAGGGTAGGCTTTTATTAAGGAGAAAAACCTGTGAAGGGGGAGTCGAGTGTAGGAGGCTGGGTACTTACACGGCAGGAAGTGGGAAGAGGTCCCACGCTTCACCCTATGGAAGCTCTCCAAATCCATCCATGGTTTTCCTAAGCAGTGGAACTCCAAAGTCGAGTGTTCCTTTAACATCCACCGAACATGAAGAGCCCAAAGCATGCAATGAAAAGTCATGGGAGCCAAAATTAAGTAGCCCAGAGAGTACCCAGGCCTGGTCCCACAGAAAATGGGAAACTGAGTTTTGAGACTGGCTGGCATCCATTTACCTCTTCCACGTATATGGGTGTGGTTTTTTTTAATGATTTATTTATTTTTAGTTCACGTGCATTGGGTTTTTCCCTGTATGCACGTCCATGTAAGGGTGTCTGATCCTTTGGAACTAGAGTCACAGACAGTTGTGAGTCACCATGTGGGTGCTAGGAATTGAACCTGGGTCCTCTGGAAGAGCAGCCAGTACTTTTAACCACCCAGCTATCTCTCTAGCCTCGGGTATGTGTGATTTTTGTTTTAACACTCAGCAAATTATTTTCACCTTCTGTGATCTTGCAGGAACCCTAACTTCCCAAATTGCTCATGAGCACAAATTTGAGGAAATAAAATAATCAATGTTTTTGCTATTGAAAGCAGAATATAGATGAGATAATGCGCTAAAATGACTCTGTTAGCTACAGATCAAAAGCGCAGATCTTTTTGTCTAAGTACATCCCAGTATATGAATGTTCAACATCCAGGCTACCTCTCAGATGCCGCTGAACTCCATCTTTTACAAGAGAACAAAGATCTTGATCAAAAGCTGATGCTCACCCTTTCTTGTCTCAAAATGTAGTGCTAAACAATATAAATCCACTATTTCATCTTCAAGGTTAATAATCCACTCATACAGCTTGATTCACATGGGGACCGAGCTGAGATGCGGTCCCTGTGGGGCTACTGAAGTGTGGAGACAATGGGAGGTGCGTTGGAGGGCTGGTGAGAATCTGGGAACTGCTGGCATTTGGAGGGTACAGAGGACGTTCCTTACTTGTGGTTTTGAAGAGCGGGGAAATCCTTGTACCAGGGATGTTTGGACTTGGCTGGAGTGAAGGGTTAGGAGAAAACAGCCTCTCCTGAGGTTTTTCCGAAGTCTAGACTCCCTTTCGCACCCGCTCAGGAGGAAGAACAGTGAAAAGGCACAAGAGCCAAAGATAAGCATCGTCTTCTCTAAGGGCTGAATTTGAAACTGAGCAGGGTGAGACCTAGTGCGACTGTGAATAATTCAGGCAGAGATGCACTGACAACAGGCAGCAGGGGTGCGGGGAGCGAGCGTCTCAGGGGCAACGCAGGGGGTCTGGGCACAGGCAGCACTGAGCTCAAACGCCGAAGACTACGTCCATATCGACCAACGGACTTTCTGATGGTCTCGTCCCCCTGTTAAGCAGTTAAATGACTTCTCCCCCCGTGGGACAGCTACCCAGCAACTTGTCCCAAGCAGGTGTTTGAGGAAAGTAAAAAAAAAAAGAAAGTCTTCAGACAAGAGCTGAACGTGATTGAAACACTGGCCAATGTTCCAGTAAAGAAGGGATGTCCAGTAACTCTTCACTTTCGTCCGCAGATCTAGAAATGAAAGAGGGAAAGGGGAAAAAAAGAAAACATGTAGACAGTCACCTCACCCTCACCGCAAAACAAAAACCCTACGAACTAAATAGATGTTGGGGCTCTTCAGATGCACCCCAAAGCCAGGGTGTTGACAAAACAGGCCCACAAACTGCATACCCGAGAACATGTTCGCTTCTGTCCCGAGAGCCCACAGATCACCCCTTCTGTGTAGTAAGGACAGTTTCATTCTGACTGGTTTCTAGTGAAGGCCAAGTCTGGCTCAGTGGGCGTCTGAAGGAGAAATACAGGCCTTTGAATGCTTCAGTCTGGACAAAGCAACTTGGCCTTAGCGGGCCAGAGAATTCTCTAAGGTTATCGTATGCCACAGCCAAGACTGAATTCTAACCACATATGGCATTCTAAACAGAAGTATTCCCAATTTCCCTTTGACTTTCTTTTTACCTCCCTTACATGTGCTATGCTAAGTCTGGAAGTGGTATGCTATGGAAGCTGAGCGTCTACATAAAACAACGTAGGGAGATGGTGATCGGAGCTCTGGAACAGTTACTAGCGTGGGAGATGGAGGATGCCACAGAGCGGGAGAGAAGACGACTGTGGGGTGTTGGAAACCCAAGCTGAGCAGTCACATCAGGAACAGGTGACGTTCTGACAGAGTGGGCGGGGCGGTATCGGGCAGACTGAGCAAGAGCTGAGATCCCGAGGTAAGATGACCGGGCTCCTGTAAGCGTTGCTTGTTCTCTCTGGTGAAGAGCAGCAAGTGGGAGACAGGTTAGGAGAGGTGTCTGTGCCTAATCGGGCCCACTTACAGGACATGCGCAGATCAGGTCTCACTAGGCAGTTTGGCAGAAGACAGCAAGAAGTTTCCATCTCCTCTCTGATCCCCAGTGTCCCCAGTCTGCTCAGCTTCGTCCGCACTTCTCATGGGAGAACCCACTTTTCCTTGATCTTAGAAGCGTATAAAGCGAGTCACTCACTGGCAACGCACATACATCTTAAGGGCATCGACTCATCCCATTGAGTGTTGAGAGTTTATGCTAAGATGGCTCTGGAGCGAGATAGGAGCACGGGATTCGGGCTTCTTTATTCATGTCGGTGTGTGTGTGATCTATGTGTGTGTGATGCATGTGTATGCGTGCATGTGTGTGTATAGAGGTGAAAGGTAGTTGTATCCAGCTTTTACACGGGTGTGGGGATCCAAACTCGGACCCTCAGGCTTCTGCAGCAAGCACTTTACTGAGCGAGCCCTGACAGTTGCGATTGCGCAAAGAACACGCCGAGAACAATGGCCGGGAAGGCTCTTCCTGGAGCAGTCAGCTGATGGAGCGCAGGATGCAGACAGTGAAGACCTGGGCTGCTTTCTGTTTTCCCCGTGATACTGGGGGTTAAAACTATGACCCTTGGCACGCAAGGCTACCCCTGAACCATATCCCTAGTGGTATACTGACGGCGTTTCTATAGCCGAATTTGTGGTCCAGGTATCACCTTGATCTAAATGAAAGGCAGACCTGGAGGAAGTCTAGGATGTTGTTTTTATTCTTAGCTGCATCTAAACATCACTCCCCACCCTAGAGACAATTTGTTCCAGGCACAAAATCAGAAGGAAAAAAAGAAGAGCATGGAGAAAAAGACACAGACAGGAGCCAGTGGCTGTTAGACCATTATAGGTGCGCATGCGCAGGCAAAGGGCCGCTTTCTCCCCCTCCCCCCCAGGAACTCGCCTTCCTTCCTGTGGCAAGTTTGGGAGGGGTATTTTGGCAGAGTGGCTCATAATATCTCCCTTCATAAAAGATTGTTCCCAAGTCTTAGTTTGAAAGTGGATGAGGGAGAGCCTCACATAAGCTGTTCGACACGTTAACGTTCCCCATGTTCAATGCATTTCTACCTCATGTTAAAAGACACTGCGTGCCATCAGCACGCCAGTCTAGCCAGAAAGGCATCAGTGAAGCTGAAGTGTTGAATGAGATAAATTGCACAGCATTTCAGACCCATTCAGTTTCATGTCATAATGATTTCATCTTCCGATGCTGGAGCCATGATAATAAATAATCTCATCACTAACAAGTTAAAGTGAGACAAATGAGCTGGACTCGAGGGGCTCGCTGGCTCCTCTGCTGCTTTCTCCTACTGAACACACACACACACACACAATGCCTACTACATGCTGACATGCATACTCAAAACAGCAAAGGGGTAAGGGGCATGTCCTCTTTTCTTTTAAGTAAACAGAGTTCTGCTTACAAAAGATTGGCACAGCAGAGGCCTCAGTGGCCTCAAAGAGAATTTAAAAAAACGGGACAAAATACATGTCTGCAGTCCATAGGCTTGGAATAGACAGAGTGAATCCCAAAGTGACCAAGACAGCCAGTTTCGTGGTGCATGCCTGTAATCCTAGCACAGAGAGGCTGAGGCAGAAAGATCTAACTCCAGGCTACACAGCGAGTTCCAGGCCAACCTGAGCTGATAGTGGGACCCTGTCTCAAAAACCAAGTGGTCAAAACAAACACATAAGTCCTTTGAGGCCCTCTTGTTACTGTCAGGATAAACATCATTATAGCTCTGTTGTGGTCCATGCAAGTACTTGACCAGGCTATTCAAAGGACAGAATTGATAAAAAAAATAAAGTGACTCTTCAAACAAGCCATGGGTCTTCCGAACCATATCAGACTGGTTTGCAATACGCCTGGATGGTCAAGAGCGATGCTGGGTTTGCCTTGTTCATCTCAGACTTGGTACGTTCCCGCACCTCATCTGGACTACAGATGCAGTCACTAACTTGAGATAGGCTAGCGTCTACTGTCTACCAAGGGGACTTCCTGTGGACCTGGGAGTCACCTCCAAAGGACATACCCTTTCTTGTCACTAGTTCACCCATCTAGATATTTGCACAGAGCTTATCTGTCTTAAAAGTTCCCTGACTTGGGTTTTTCAACAGAATAAACTCCAGATGAATCTTTGGGTAACTTTACATTTCCTTCTTCCCTCCCCCAAAAAGCGAGGTTCCAACTGAAATGTGTCACAATGCTCAAGGGAGGAAAGTCAGCCTCTTACAACACTGACTCCCCAGACACTGCAACCCTAGAACAGAAAGGCATCGGGCCATCCTTCCGATCGCAGTGCCAGTGTGGGTGTGGGGTCCATTGGAGGTAAGATACCTACACTGTCAAGTCCAAAGCATGTAAGAGCTGTGCTAGGCTAGCTAGGCACTGCAGGCTGAGCTGCAAAGGGCTTGATCACCCAGGATGGGAGAGGTTTCCACAAGCCACACAGACAAAGCAGATGGGAGAGTAGCAGTCCGGGGGCAGCTCTAATTAAGTGACCTAGAAATTTGGGTCCAAATAACTCTCACAGAAGTTCCTCATCCTTTCCCAGAAGAGAATGTGACCGTGTGTTTTCTATGGAAACTTCTTTGTATATATGTATAAACTAGGTATGGCCTTAAAGCTGCAGTTAAGGATCTGTCTGGCTCCCACCTTAAGCAGCGTGCTAAGCAATCGCTTCCTTAAAGTAATATTTTTACCTCTCATTGGACATTCAACCTTGAAGAAGCAATTCCCTCTGGCCCCTTCTTTTTTTGCATGAAGTCATTAAAGTTATGACAGAGTTTGTTTTGTTATTTTTGCTTTGTTTTGGTTTTGGCTTATAAAAAATCTATTTCTGCAGTTTGAAGATGGAATGTAAAATTTGTGCTGTATATAGAAATATATTTATTGAGCCATCCATAGACACATCCATGCCAATTCTAATGGAAAAAAATTAAAGTTTTTCTGAAATTTTCTGTGGTTTACTCCTAATTGTTAGACTTCACCAGTTTTGTGAGAACTTCTGAAATTCTACCCCAGGGAAAAATCTATGTGCAACCTGAGAAGCATTTCACTTGAAGAACTTCACATTGAAAAAAAAAAAAAAAGAATTCATTTGTTCAGCCATGAATATTTATTGGTAGGTACCACTGTAGGTTAACACAGGCGACTCGTTCATAGACCCTGCCACAGGGGGCTTACAGTCTATGGGACTGGGGAGAGAAAAACAGTGTGGGGGATACAAGGCCAGAGTTGTTCCAAAAAGATTAATCTAAAGATGAAGCAAAGACCAGCAAGGTCCTGGAGGTGGGAGGAGTGAACTGGGAAGTGTTGAGGTAGTATGATGGGATTTAACTGAACCCTGGATGCAGGGAGGAAGGAAAGAAACTGCCCACTCTCTTCTAGCAGGGTGGAGCTTGAGTACTGAGCTTGTGAGAAATCGGTTGGTTGTTCTGCAGGGATAATGCCTAAAATGGCCTACGGACAAGCAGGAAGAAAGTCTTAGACCAGGAACTTCCTCTTCACACAAGTCCCACCTCCCACCCCGCAGCCTCCCAAGAATTTCCAGTACTGAAACATCACACGATCTGAAATTGATGGAAGGCTACCCCTAGTCACTGACTCAACCATCATGGGGACTTCAAAGTGTCAGTTCTCAGTTCCTTAAGAAGTCACAACCTAACCCAGTGGTAATTCCAACTCCAGGCTAAACCATGAGAGAGGCAGAGTCCTCTAGGAACACCCTACTTATGACACGGAATGGGACAGAGCTACAAACAGACAAACAAAATGAAAGGGGGTGAATCTGTTCACTTACAGAGTTCCACAGGGATAGGTCTTGACAAGACCCGGCATGAGAGAGAGGTGGGGCGCACAGGCACATGTGCAGGGAGGAGTAGGCACGTGAAGCTAAGGTCTCAGAATACCCGGGAGTATCATGGGGACTCGTCATCCCACAAGTGGGAGCAAGTCAAACCAAAAGAAAGTGGGTTCTTAATACACACATGGCACATCCAGAGCCTGGCAAGGTATGCTCCCGCCCAAAACACTGCCCCAGGGCAAAAACACCAATGTACAAAATACAGAATGCCAAAGGACCTCAGAGGAAGTGGCAGTTTTAGGTATTAAAGCATCGCATTAGCGGCCAAGCGGTGTTGGTGCATGCCTTTAATCCCACCAGGCAGAGACAGGTGGACCTATGAGTGAAACCAGCCTTGTCTACAGAGCAAGTCCCAGGACACACAGAAACCCTGTCTCTGGAGAAATTGTTCTGTAAAGTGAGGACCTGAATTCAGTCTGTAGAACACACGTGGTGTCACATGGAAGCAGATGGGTGGGTTCCTGGAGCTCACTGACTTAATCACAGCTTAATCAGTAACAGGTGATAAGCCTTATTTAAAAGAACAAGGTAGAGATTGGTGTGGCAGTGAATACCTTGAATATCAACCTTTGGCAAGCAGAGGAAGACAAATCTCTGTTGAGTTGAGGAGTCAACATAGTTACTGTTAAACTATATAGCAAGTTCCAGAACAGCTAGGAATACACAGTGAGACGTCTCAAAAAACAAAAACAAGCAAAAGCATGGTGGAGGTGCTCCTGTGGAACGCTCAGGGCTTCCAGACCACACATAGGACCACCTGTTCCCTTCCCCACACCCCCACAAAATACACCTTGCTGAGACGGTAAATGCATCCCTAAAGGTGGGTGGGGAGCAGCTCTGTAGAGGGCAACTAATGAGCTCTCTTAGCAGGGGCACTTCCGTCTTCTGAATGCCACCCAATGCCTTGGGTCTGCAAGGCAGCCAATCCACCCCAGGGCACTGGCTGGAAATGGGCTCCTAGCTCAATATTGTTGAGACTGTCCGAAGCCCTGCTTGCTCCCAAAAGCCCTGATCACTCAACTGCTTCCCGCCATCTATCTCCACCCCTTATGACTGTGCCACAAACCAAGGCAGAGATGAAAGCTAAGTGGGCTCACTTGTTTCGCTGTGTTGTTCTTGAGCCAGACTTTTGCTTTGTAATCGGAGGCTGGTTTGGGATTCACAGTCCTCTTGCCTTGGTCTCCAGAGCACCAGGATTAAGCATGTGCTGAGATTGCAGAGCACAGGAATAACCACCTCACAATGAAAGCAGATCAAAGTTTTGGTTAAGATTTACTTACTTCCAACAGATCTGAAAACAGAGATCCATACCTAAGAGTATCCTGCTGCTCTTCCAGGGCATTAATTGGATTCCCAGCACCTATGTAGGAGGGCTCACTCACCTGTAACTTCAGGTCCAAGGGGCTATAGGAGTCCTCGGGCACCTGCACACACGTGGCCAACATTCACCCAAACATGTACACATAAAAAACACTCACTTGGCTAAAATACCCATCACGGGACCTACATCTTAAGGTCAATAACAAAGACCCATCCACTGAATCTTCCCTACAGATCAAATCTTTGACACTGAGAAGGCTAGGGGGTCAGCCACTGCTGAAAAAGCCTGTGCTTTCTGTGTGACCATGAGCGCCTCTTAAGCTTTGAGGTTTAGGCTTCACATGGTGTCACTGACATCCAGACTCAGCAGTGCCAAAATATGCTGCCAAGCTCAGGCCAGTGCCCTTCCAAAGCACATTCACACACGGCTGCACTACACATTTATCTGAGGTAGAAGAGAACGGGCCTTTCCTATCCCAACCCACCCACAGGTTGCTCTATTTCTCAGATCAATCCAGATCATTCTGTTACCCTTGGTCTCCAGAAAATGAGGGGTGATGCCATGCTCCCATGACACCTCCTCATCTTGCACTGCCAATGTTCAATCACCTCATCGGGTAAATACTCAGGTTAATATTAGGAAGAACTTCTTTTCTAAATGCATGACAGTACTCAATTGTGAAAATCATTTTTAGGTTTACCTGAGTTTACTGAAGCTTTTAGAGAATATTGTATAGGCCAGACTAGCCTTGAACTTGAGATCTCCCTGTGCCTGAGGCCTCTAGCATCTGAGACTATATAGGCCATCAGGTACTATTTGGACTTTTCTCAGAAGTAATGCTACCTTGCTTGACAGTCACACCATGCAACCTTGGTAGGACTGGAACTTGCTTCACAGACCAGGTTAGCCCACAGAACCACACACATGCTTTTGCCTCCTCAGTGTTGGGATTACCGTCATAAACCACCGAGCCTGGCTCAGTTCTCTCTTGTCACCAAAGGCTTTAACACAGAAGTACATGATGCACCTGTTTGCATTAATGCTGCCTGAAACAAATGAAGTGCTTAAACTGACCCCAAAACAGTCATGTGACTTGGTTACCTCAGTTTACAAGCAGATGCTGCCAATATTCAGCTCTGTGAGGCACTTAGACCAAGCCTGACCACCCCACATCGTTTTCACCCCAACTACCCTAACAAACCAGAGCGTGTCTTTGGCAGTTCTAAAGTCAGACGCTAGAGCTAAGGGACAGCTGTAGCTAAAGCACTATGTACAAGTCTGAAGACCCAGAAGCCAGAGGAAAGCCAGACATGGCAGCGCATGCCTGAAACCCGTGTCCTTACAGCAAGATGAGAGGCAGAAACAGGAGCCCGTAGAAGCCGGTGGCTTATGGGCCAGTTTCAAACAGTGGAATCTAAGGTTCCCCAAGTTGTCCTGACTTTCAGAAGCATGCTGTGGTATACCCATGTATGAAGCTGCACGCGCACACTCTCTCTCTCTCTCTCTCACACACACACACACACACACACACACACACAAAACATTATGAAAGTTAAGTTTGATACTCTGGTTGTCTAGACTAATGACGTCCAGAGGCTCGTGTGGACAAAACCTTCACCCATGTAACACACAGCACTCAACATGCAACACTGGAAAGTGAGTTTTAGCAGTCTACATTGCCAGATGAATTTTCTTCCAGAAATATTTTAATAAAAATTGGCCTTTTTCCAAGAAACACCCACTGCATGTCCATCAGTAAAAGAGAACCATAACAAAATAGAAAATTTACCATATGGCTATGATTTAAAGAAAAAAAAACGCAGACCCTGGAGCACATTAGCCAAGTCCGATATTCAACCAAATTTTTCTTAGGGCCCACCAGGAACCCAGACAGACAGCAGAGTAGAGCGTGGCACACAGAGCCACTGAGGTCACAGGCCTCGCAGAAGCACCTTCCTCAAAAGCATCCCAGACTGAGGCGTGATTTTAGGATAAGGCAGAACAATGGTAACACGACACATACACGTGATCAAAAAACTTCTACAGTTCCCCCACATGCTCTGAATCTGAAAACAAATCTAGAATCTTTATTACTTTTCTTTAAACAATTGCCAGGACCGGAATCACAGATAAATAGAAGGCACAGTTTTGCTTGGTTTTTGTTATCAGATTTGGGGCTTTGTTTTCTTGCTGGAATTTTTTGTCCTTTTTTCTTTTTTTCTTTTTTTTTTTCCTTTTTTTTTTTACAAATACAAATAAAACATGAAAAACTCTACCTCAAAAAAAAAAATCTAACAGTTCAACAAAAGTCCTTAGCTGTGTTCTAGACACTGACAGGCTACATCACAATTTAAAAATCCAATGGTAAAAATGGAGGTTTAGAATTGTTTGGTAATCACATGTCAAAAGAACAAAGTTCTGGAAACACCTTTTATTCAGTTAGCCACACCAGCAGGGACCCAGTGGCAGTTGCCAAAAGGCAATTTTTCCACACCAGAAAGGAGTTGTGACTTGATTTTTCCTGCTTCCAAAATGTTCCAAATCCTGTGTCTCCCAACAAATGAAACATCCGTCGTCAGTGAAACCGAGACACGCTCCTCTGGGGAGTGGCCGTGAAAGTCCAGTCTGTGTATGCAGCGTGAGCAGGAAGGTCAGTCTTTCCTCTTCTTCTTTATAAATCTATTCCTCCTAAAGTATCATTCCGGAAAACTGGGAATGAAGGACTAAGGGGTCAAGGGAGGAAAGGGGGTTGGGGAGCACACACCATGAACACAAGCGAAATTAAAATTGTACAAACTCAAGCAGTTTATAATAGACTACTCCGAGACACCAAAGGCTGGTTGTACGAATTCACCATTCTGCAGGAGCCGGGGTTGTGTGCTGTGTGGAGATCTGAGCCAAGCAATTCACTGCCTTGGAGTTGTAATCCCCCTGCCCACGCCAAAGCCTGGTTTCTGCACCATGCCTCCGCGGGGAGGGCCTCTCATCCCACCACTCGGCCCGCCGCGGGGGCCTCCGGGTCCCCGAAGGCGGTTATCCCTGCGGTCACCTTCCCTTGCAGCTCGAGTCTTCTTCTCTTCCACATTCAGGCGGACCGCACCTCGGAACATGATGGGCTGTGTGAAGACCAAGGAAAGCAGACACTCAGATCAGCCCGACTATCACGGAGCACAGTCGCCCCATTGAGCAAGCAGCTTCCAACCAACTAGTTCTCATAAATGTGTTGAGCTCATAAAACAGCTTTCTGTGTTCCTCTGCATGCAGAGGTGGTGAACTGCACAAGAAGTAGAAAAGCACCAATTTAAACAGCCCTGAAACATGAGTATCATTGTACTAATAAAGCAAACTGAAGCTTTGCTAATAAAGCAAACTGAAGCAAACACCATGATACAGATGCCTCCACAGCTCTGAGAATAAAACCTTCTCACACACTTAGGCAAAATACTGGTACCTCTCAAGTAAAAACACCACGAAACTGACTTAAATAAAACTCCTACAGTCCTGCAATTTAGGGGTAAGAAAGTAAGGCACGGCCTCCAAGCTGGAAGGCTGTGTGTGATCATCACACAGTACCGCCCAGCAAGCTGGAGCTGAAAGCCCACCCTACAGACACACACCGGGGGAGGCAACACAGTGAGATGGAGAGGGCAGAGGCACCTGAACCATCTGTCTCCTACAAGCACAACTTCTAGGTGCGCCTGAACAGCCGGAAGTTGTGGAGTTATCAAAATAGGTTAACTCCACTCCCAGGGCATGTTTCCCACTCTTCTCACCCTTAAAGGCACTGCACATATCGGGCACACACATGTAAGCCAAAACCAGACATAACACAGACACACAAAATGCAAATTTGCTTACCCTATTATTAAGGACCTTCTGAACAGGTTCAGAATCATCAAACACAACAAAACCGAAATTGGGTAACTTCCCACCACTGTTGATACGCAGCTCCACCACATTCCCATAATCTGCAAGAGGAAAACACTCGTAACTTCTCTGCAGACACCCAGCATGCACTTTATACCATCTTTTTCGATGAGCTATGAACTTAAATGTAGTTGGTTGCTAAAATGTGACATTAAAATGCCAAATAGAGTTCTAATGCTCCTTAGGTGAATACTTGTAACTGAGATCATAAGTCCTTAAATCTCTGGGGGTTTTGAACTTCAGAGCGTAAAAAAATGATCCAAGTCGACCACGCATTGTGCCTCACACGTTCCTTGTATACCACTGCAAAGGAATCTAGGCAACACCGTAGTATACCTACAACTCATGACACTGAGTCAAGGTGGAAATTTCCACTTGGTGTCACAATCAAGGGAAGTATCAGTTATGACATTCGTTACTTTAGAGTGAACACTCAGCCCAAAACTCACTGTGCCCTGGACCAGACCATTAAGACCTGACACTACACCTGTGCCTCCACTAGGTGGCACTGCCTAAGAACTCATGGCTACACTGAGAATCAGCACCTACTTTGGAAAAAATCCTTCAGTTCCGATTTGTCAACCTCATGTGGCAGGTTTCCAATGAAGAGCTGGTGACTGTCGGGGTGCCTCACCATCCTTCGAGGTTCCACATCTCCCGGTTCACCAGCCTCACGGACTTAAGAGACAAAACAGACTCTCAGGGACTCTTCATAAACAAGTTTCCCGCTTCCCAAAACCAAGTCTTTCCACTGCCCCAGCCAGGCCAGAAAGTAAGATCTCAAAAGTAAGTATCTCAAAACCACCCCAAGCTAGAAGTGACCAGAGCGCTTACTTGGCCGGGGTCCTCTCTGGGGAGGGACACTGATCCGCTGCTCTCGCACTCTCTGATCCCTCTGAGGCCTTTGTGGTGGAATCTGAGAGTCAGGTTTAGATTCTGGACGAGGCTAGAAAGGGTTACAGATCAACCTTTGTGAGAAGCCAAAGTGGTCTATCTGATCCTAATTTTCTTTTAAAATTTTTCAATTCAATTGTGTGTGTATGAGAGAGGGGGGGGAGGGAGGGAGGGAGGGGGGAGAGGAAGAGGGAAGGAGGGAAAGAGAAAGAGAGCAACACACACACATCCAGCTCAGGCACCTTTGCGCCCTGGGCCACCTCTCCAGCTCTGTAATTGGTTTTTCACTTTCCTTTTCATCCCACATGTCTAAGTGTTTTGCTTGCATCATCTGTGCGTTTAGACATAGGGCATAGGATTCCCTGGAACTGGAGTTTTAGATGGTTGTAAGCCACATGGAGGTGCTGGCAATTAAACCCAGATCCTCTTCAAGAACAGAAAACCTTAACCACTGAGCCATTAATCCAACCATGCTCTCTGCAGTTAAATATATTGTATATATTTATATATAACAATATACATAGATAACTTAGAATAAAATAAATGTTTGTAGGGCAGGACAGATGGTTCAAAGAGCACTGTAGGTCTTCCTGAGGATTCAAGTTGGAATCCCAGCACCCACCTGGTTGCTTACAACTGTAACCACAGTGCCAGGGGTTCCCTATGGCCTTTTCTGGCCTCCAAGGACAGCAGACAGACAGACATAAGTTAAACAAACGTGCAGGCAAAATATCCATAACCATACAATACAAAATAAATGTTTAAAAAGTATGTGTTCCCGTGAGTCTCTGTGCACTCAAACTCACACATCCCCTCCGGAGGCAGAAGAGGAGGACACGGGATCCCCTAGACTAGAGTTTCAGACAGTTGTAAGACATCATGTGACACTGGGAATTGAACCCAGTCTCTGCAAGGGCAGTAAATGCTCCTAACAGCTGAACTGTCTCTTCTATCTCTTGTCAATTTTCTTTTCTTTTCTTTTCTTTTCTTTCTTTCTTTCTTTCTTTCTTTCTTTCTTTCTTTCTCTCTTCCTTCCTTCCTTTCTTTCTTTCCTTTCCTTTTTGTTTGTTTTTTGGTTTTTCGAGACAGGGTTTCTCTGTGTAGTCCTGGCTGTCCTGGAACTCAGAAATTCGCCTGCCTCTGCCTTCCAAGTGCTGGGATTACAGGCGTGCGCCACCACCGCCCTGGCTCTTGTCAATTTCCTTAAACGAAACTGTTACCCTAGAAAACAGCAATTCTGGCTCCAAGGAGATGAAGCAAGGCCGCTCCAAGGTTTACTGGCCAGCCAACCTCACCTAATCTGAGAGCTCCAGATCAACAGAGACCTTGTCTCAAAAAAACCAAGTACACAGCTCCCCAGGAAAATGGCAGAAGTTTGCCTCTGGCTTCTACCTGCATGCACACTCCCATAGAAAGAACGCTTCGCACATCAAAAAGACCCTGCTTTCTGGCAGTTCACCAGACAGCAGTCCTCAAAGCACCAACACACCCCAGGATAACACCTTCTATCCTCTCGCTGTAGACCAGGCTCCCTCCCTTTCTCTAAACCTGTTAACTCTCACATCCAAAGCATAGTTAAATCTGCCCAAAGTCCTAGAATCAGACCCTTACCTGTGACGCTGGCACTTTGACCACATGAGGTGGTGTCCCCGTCACTGGAACAGCCCCACTGGGAGGGAGGTTCTTACTAGTCACAGATGCCCAAGAAAATGTCTAGGGAAGAACAGAGCCCATCAGAGTAATACAGCCATGACCTTCTGCTTCCCAGCACCTCTGCATCGCTCACAGGTATCTGCCATCTCACAAACTGTCTTGGAAGCAGCAAGTCTATCGCCACACCCCATAATCCCGATACTTAGGGGGCTAAGATAGGCCCACCTGGGCTAAATGATTAGATCATCTTTTTTTGTTTTGTTTTTGGATTTTGTGGTTTTGTTTTTTTTTTTCCCAGACAGGTTTTCTCTGTATAGCCCTGGCTATCCTGGAACTCACTCTGTAGACCAGGCTGGCCTCAAAAGAAATTCACCTGCCTCTGCCTCCCAGAGTGCTGGGATTACAGGTGTGCGCCACCACAGCCCAGCTAGATCATCTTAAAGTCAACCAAGTAATTATAACAAAGAAAACAATTTTAAAATATACTGGGGGGGGGGGAAGAGGGGGCCGTGCACAGCATGCCTGTAAGTTCAGCACCTGAAAGGCAGAGGCAGGCGGAGTTCTGAGTTTGAAGCCAGCCTGGCCTATAGAGCAAGTTTCAGAACAGCCAAGGCTACACAGAAAAACCCTGACTCAAATAAATAAACTAGCAGAGAAAGGATATGTGACTCAGTTAGTAGCTTTGCACAAACTCCTGGGTTTAGTTTCGAGTGCCTTATAAATCAGGAATGGCAACACAGAACTATAATCCCAACAGTAGGAGAGAGAGCCAGAAGATCATCCTCAGCCTGGGCAAAATGAGAATCAGTTTTAAAACAACAGGAGCTCTGTACAGCAAGAGCTCTGTAGCAACCAATGCTTGGCACACGCACACCCACCCACAGCCTAGGGCTGACCTTTAGCATAGCAATAAGAAACAGGTAATAAGCAATAAGTGCTAAGCCACGACCCATACCCTCAAGTCCTCCTGTGCCGGGGCCACGTCTGCTGGGGCTGGGGAAGTGCTTTTCTGCACATCCTCGGGAGCAGCTTCTTCCAATGCAGCCTCAGGCTTGTCCTCTTGAATGTCAGACACAGGTTCCGGCTCCGGCTCTGGCTCCGGCTCTGGTTCCGGTTCCACAACAGGCTCCTCTAAATGCTCTTCCAAGTCATTGCTGTCATGGGAAAATGCGACCTATCTCTAGGACTCACCCAGACACTGAGCCATCTAATGACTCCAGAGAGAGTTCTCGGGACAAGAGCTTGTTTGCTAAATTCTGATGAACATAATGAACAAAACAGAAGTGGCTCTCATTCAGTTACTATTAATTAGCTTATTAATATATGGATCACAAAACCCTTGTATTGACTGGGCTAGAGAAAGATCAAACTCTGAAGCCTAGCACAGGCCCAGCAAGCCAAGGACAGCCTGTCTCAAAATATAGTAAATGTTATCATCTGTGGCTTTAACCACACAAAACAGGCCCCACAGAAATACACAAGGGGGCTGGAGAAGTGGCTTAGTGGTTAAGAGCACTGGCTGTTCTTTCTTCCTGAGGTCCTTAATAGCTAGCTTAATTCCTAGCACCCACATGGTGGCTAACCATGGGATCCAATGCCCTTTTCTGATGTGCAGAAGCACATGCATACAAAACACCCATATACGTATAATACATAGATAAGTCAATCTTTAACAAAAACCATGCACCAGGAGTACCAGGGGTTCTGGGAGAGAAGACATCAGTCACGACAGAACATTGGTTATATTCCCACACCAGTTGCCAAGGAACGCTGTCCCTGGCCTTGTTCTCCCTGATACCTGAGCTCAGTAAGTAGGTCTGCGATAAAACACATCTTCACTTGGGGGTGTTAAACACTGAGCATTAGCACACAGAACAATCACAGCACAGTGGCCCATCAGGACCATAGAAAACTAAGACGACACCACGCTCATTACTTAAGGTTATGAGAACATTTTAAACAAGGGTTTTGCCATGCACCCCAAAACTGTCCTTTAAAAGAAAAAAGTATTTTGCTGGGCAGTGGTGGCACACGCCTGTAATCCCAGCACTTGGGAGGCAGAGGCAGGCGGATTTCTGAGTTCGAGGCCAGCCTGGTCTACAGAGTGAGTTCCAGGACAGCCAGGGCCACATAGAGAAACCATGTCTCAAAAAACAAAACAAAACAAAAAACCAAAAAAAAAAGTTTTATATGTCTACATATGCTTTTAAGTGTATACAGTGCACCAAAACCATGATTCCTGCAAATGGAGTTAAAGGAAGTACTAAGCTACTAAGCTACAATGGGGTGGTGGGAACTAAACACATCTTCTGCAGGAGCAGCCAGTGCGGCCCTTACTTATCAAAGCTGAGCAGTCTCTCCAGCCCCCCAGGACACCCTTAAATTTGTTTTTTATTCCATTTACTTATTGTGGGGAGGAGAGCTAAGACACACATCTCAGCACACACGTGGAGGTCAGAAAATAACCTGAAGGAGCTAATTCTCTTTCCAACCTGGGGTTCCAGGAATCTAACTCAGGTCATCCTACGCTACTCTGCTTTCTCTGAGGACTGGGCTATGAAACTTCATTATTACTCAGCTTATGGGTCTGAAATCTTATTACTAGAGTTAATGAACTATTCTGCTACATGTGTGCGTGCCTACAATCCCACCATCTGAACACTCAGACAGATGTTCTAGGCTTAGCCTCAACTCCATGGTGAGTGCCTGTCTTCAAAACAGTGCTCAACCTGAACCACACATTCAACACTTCCACAGTACCTCCCATAAAATAAATAAAATAAAATAAAAGTTGCATATTGCTAGAATAACACAACTAAATTAGTTTCCTAAAAAATTAGCATTGTTTTGCTGCTGAGCCCATGCAGACTATGTTCAAACTCTCAGCAATCCTCTTGCCTCAGCCTCTGGAACACTGGGATTACAGGCTTGCCTCCACATCTGACTTACACAACGCTGAGGGTCAAAGCCACGACTTGGCATATACTTGCCAATCTCTCTATTCACTAAAAGTCTGTCTCCAGCTAATCCAAGTTCTTATTGCAAGCCTGGGCAAGTTAGGAGAAGTTTTCTTACCTGACAGTCTGATCATAGAAAGTTCCAGAATCATCAGGCACCACCTCTGGTGTCTGCTGTCTTTCTTCAGGTTCTTCTACTTCTTCCTCAGATTCTAAGAAAGGAAGAGATGTAAAATAACTATAATCATTCTATATTCCTAAATTTCCTAATTTACAGGTTCTACTGTAGATACAAAGAAAAACACAGTAAAGAAGGCAGGGCAATTTGGTAAAGCCATAGCACAGACTTTAGAGGGAAATTAAGCATTTTAATTAAGAACACTGAATCTTGGCTGGGCAGTGGTAGGGCATGCCTTTAATCCCAGCACTTGGGAGGCAAGGCAGGAGGGTTTCTGAGTTTGAGGATAGCCAGGGCTATACAGAGAAACGCTGTCTCAAAAAACAAAAACAAACAAACAAACAAACAAAAACAAAAAACAAAAAAGCTCTTTAAATCTTTAAAAAAGCTGCTTGCTCCTGCCTTACCTGCCTATCCTCATGCCTCCCAAGATACTTTATTCCCCTTAAACTGTGAGGGGGGTGGGGTGGGGAACACCTTTCTTTCCTAAGTTGGAGTATTTATCACAGCAACAGAAACTGGGGTATCTATCTGCCACAGAATTGATTAGGAACTGCTCTGAATCAGGGTGGGGGTAGGGGGTAGGGGAGGGGAGGTGGCTCTGCACCGGGCTCACCAGCTTGACTCTGCCATACTTAGAAAACCAAGTACACAGAAGGAGTGGCCAGAGCACAGAGGCCCACCTGGAAGGCCCGCATGCCCCAAGTAAACAGGCTAGAGAACAAGCCAGCGTGAGAATTCAGTCCTTGCTACCCTGCTGTGGTCACATGGTTCTCATCAGGGTGGAAGGATGCTACCCCTGGGCCTACACCCCAGAGGCAAAAGGGTGGGTGTGGGGATCTCTCAAATTCATACCCTTAATAGTAACTCCCCTTTCCCAGACATGCAACCAACAGTAACACAGACTGAGGTAAAACTTCTTCTCATAAAGAAAATATCAGCCGGGCAGTGGTGGTGCACGCCTTTTAATCCCAGCACTTGGGAAGCAGAGGCACGCGGATTTCTGAGTTCGAGGCCAGCCTGGTCTACAGAGGGAGTTCCAGGACAGCCAGGGCTATACAGAGAAACCCTGTCTCAAAAAACCAAAAATTAAATAATGAAATGAAATGAAATAAAAATAAAATAAAATAAAATAAAATAAAATAAAGAAAATATCAGACTGTGAAAACCACTGCAAAGTCAACAGACAAAAACAAAAAACAAACAAACAAAAACCAAACACCAACCCACCTCTTAGACAATGCAGCAGGCCCTCCTACCTACTAGCTGTGTTAGCCGGCCTACAGAAGGAAGGAATACACCTAACAGGAGACTATTCCCCACAGGTCTGATGTTGCACCCTGGTCTGCCCTTTCTTCCAAGCACCTTCTACACTTTCAACAGCAAAACGCATTAAAAGAACATTCCCTGCAGAGCCAAAGACAGGCACTTCCACTGCCCATTCTACAAAACTGGGGCTCCCTAGAAAGCTGGCACGCTCTCACCACCACTCAGTGCAGCACAGGTACATCAGGTCTTCCTTCTGCATGGTATTCTGCACTGAGCCATACTAACTGGCCTGCTTCTGACCCATTTATATTAACTACATGTGGTTTGAAGAGGTGTGGCCACCACAGATTCATGTGTTTCAATGCTTGGCCATAAGGAGTGGCACTATTAGAAAGGATAGCCTTACTGGAATGGGCATGACCTCGATGAAGGAGCTGTATCACTGTATAGGCCGGCTCTGAGGTCTCCTATGCTCAAGCTCTTCCAGGACGCCTTCTATTCTAGATGAGGAACTCTGGGCTCTTCCAGCGCCATGTCTGCCTACATACTGCACACTTCCTGCCATGATGATAATGGAATGAACCTCTGAAACTAAGCCAGCCCCAATTAAACTCTAGTTGCCTTGGTCGTGGTGTCTCTTCCCAGCAATAAAATCCCTGTAGACCCCTCACACTGGCAATTCATAAAAATACAGTGTAACAGGAAACCTTAAGTCAGTCTGATGCCACACAAGTAACCATGACAACAGCTTCACACTTACCCTCTTGAGGCTCTGTGACAAAGCCACCAAAGACCTCATCTTGGTATCTGAAGATGTCATTGTGAACATAGAATTTGTTGGCAACAGAGCCCTGCAATGTCAGCAACAAGTTTTCAGTTATTAAGACTTATAAAAAGCTGAACGGTGAGCATTCATCTGTTTCCTGCTTCTGATGCAGTGTGGCCAGCCTCCTCATATTCTGTCTGCCATGAAGGACTGTACCCTCAAAAAAAAAAGTGAACCAAAGCAAACCCAAACCCTTTTCTTCCTTTAAAAAACAAAAATCACTTTAACAGTGGTTCTCAGCTATGGGAGATTTTGCCCCCAGCAGACATCTGGCAAAGTCTAGAACCATTTCTGTTCCACAGCAGGGACTGGCCTCTACTAACCACTGAGAAGAGCAGAGACTGCTAAATGCCAGAAGCATTCCTGACAGCCTGAGTGCCCTACTATTTGTAAAGAACTCCATAGACATTGTTGAAATATCCATCCTTACTACCCGATAGTCACCCATGGGGGGAGGGAGGCAGGAAAGTCTTTTAAAAGATGTCAAACATGTAAGGCATGGTATTTTGAACCCCAGCAGGTATTTAAAATGCCCTACCTCTTATGTTAAGAATATTAATTCAAATATTCATGGTGGTATAACTCAAAGATTTCTTATGTGAATTTAGACACACTTGAGCCCAAATCCAATCACCTTACTTACTGGCTGTTCAAATTTTCTAAAGCTACTCCCTCATCCATAAAAAGTGAACTATCAAAACATAACATAGTGCTTTGTGTACTGAGGTGGTTTACACAATAATACATTTCTTAAGGAAGATAAATGCTTCCCTTCCAAGACAGAAGGAAACTGAGTCTGTAATTATCAATATAGGCTGTAAAACCCTCTGCATATGGAGAAGTCATAAAGTTGTTTTCTTCTCTTCTCCTCTTCATCATCATCAAATCTTTCTTCTTCCTTCCTCTTCCTCCTCCTTCTTCAAGACATTTCTTGGTTTACTGTGGGCTGGCCTCAAGCTTGCAAACCTCCTGACTCAGTTTCTCAAAGGATGGAATTACTGGGCTGGAGAGATGGCCTAGTAGTTTGGAGCACTGGCTGCTTTTGCCACAACCAAGGCTCAATTAATTCCCAGCACCTACACAGCAGTTCACTACCACTTGCACCTCCTGTTCCAGGGAGTCCACTGCCCTCTTGTGGACTCTGAGGGCACTACATACATGCAGAAAAAACACCCATACACATAAACAAAACTATTTAAAAAAAAAAGCCGGAATTTTACTCTAAATCCTGCCTACCCCCCCCCATCCAATTGTGGTTCTAAACCATCTGCACTTATGAGGCTTATGTGGGAGGCCACTGTGATGTCCAGGACAGTCTGAGCTACGTAATGCAGTTCTATCTCAAAACAAAACATATCCAAATGTTTCTTTTTAAAGATAGGAATAGTATTTTACTATCTTAAATAGGATTGTTTGGATGAAGTCCTTATGAGCTGATTCCATTCCTACACAACTTCCTGCCCTTCTCTCTGAAGAAGGCACAACAGATGCCATCCCTCCTGTGGTACCTAACTAAAACCTAACTAGAGAAGCATCATCATAAATGGAAGAAACAGCTAATGGACCTTGAGCAGGGGGGGTCAGGGCCAGCACAAGGACATAAACCATGCCATGCCCACACCAACACAGGGCAGCATGAAGGGTTCCCACTGACTAGACCCAGGATATGAGGGTATGTTAAACAGTTATTAATGAATCAATCATAACTCACTCAATATATTCGAAATGAATGGTGGGGTAGGGGGATCCTTATAAGATAATGCCAATGAATGAACACAAGGTGGTGGATAATATCAGACATTCCCATTTATCACCATTTAGCCAAGACCCTCAAACGTAAAAGAATGACAGTATGCAAAACTGATAAAGAACAGCATGTTTATATAGGATCCAAAGATTAGTCACTTTATAAACCAGACACAAAAACTGTGACTTTACAATGGCGAGACCTAAACATATCACCTAGGGGGACCAGAGATGCATATAATATCATGTCCACTGAGGATGAGTGAAGAAAGTACATGATGTATGGACGACGTGTGACTGTCAATGCCAAGCAAACCAGAGGCAGAGACTATAATGACAGCGAGGGAGCAAGACACATGACCAGACGAACGCAATGGAGAGTTACAGACAGAACCCAGGTCAAGAAAACAAACCACTATGGAAGACAAGGCCGGCATACTTTCTGGAATTCAGATATGGGTTACTGAGTGAGTTATACTGAGCAGTAGTATTTTCTAAATTTGGTAACAACAGGATGATTATGAAACAGAATTCCTTGTCCTTAGGAGATGCCAGCTGAAGGGATACAAAGTCTCCTTCATTTCAACTTAATCTTCCTGGACCAGTGAAGACACCACAGCTCTAGGACAAGAGGACAAAGCAGCTCTTCCCCTCTGGCCAACCTAGAACCCTGAGCCTCCAGGAGTCTAGACTCCACACAGCTTTAGTCTTTCAGTCCTCTGTAACTACGGAGCCAACAGCCACCATGCGACATACCTCAGGAGCCAGGACAAAGGTCTGCATGAACCGCCGCAGAGCCTGGTTGTTGTTGGACAGCAGCCCCATCACTTGGACCACCACCCCGTCATTCAGAGTTGCGTGAGCATCCACGTGGCGGATCTTGGTGTGGCAGTTGGTGAAGTTTTGTGACATCACTTTCCTGTGGATTTCCTGAGGAATGGAGGCAAGAGTCAATCCCTCGGGAACTCGCAGGCTCAGGAAGGAAAACAGCCGCTGCCAGCACCAAGACCAGACCAGGGCGGATCCTCCAGCTCCGCCCTGTTTTCTCACAGATCTGTACTTGATATTCAACCCTACCTCCTGCTCCTTTGAGCAGACTCAAAGCAGTCTGAAGAGCTATACGAGCACACTGAAGGGCAGAGACCTGCTATGTTCACACCAGCTCATCTCCACTTAGTTTGACAGGACCTAGAATCACCTAGGAAACCATCCTCTGGGACAGCACCATCCTACAGGCAAGAGCCCTCTCTATACTGTAAAAAAGGGGGGCTGAGCACCAGCATCCACCTGTCCCTGCTACCATATCTTTCTCACGTGGACTGTGAGCCTGAATACCCCTTCTTCCTTCCTACGTTGCTTTTGTCAGGTATTAGTCTCAGCAATGAGACAATTAAATAACACAAAATCTAGTTAAAAAATAAATCCCAGGGAGTTTAGCAGGTAAGGGCACTTGCTATAGGACCTGATCATCCTGAGTGTGATCTATAGGGCCTATAAGGTAGAAGTAAAGAACTGACAAGGTGTCCTCTGACCTCCAAAGCATGCCACTGACCCACAAACCAATACATGCGAACACTTCAGAGCTGGAGAGATGGCTCCATGGTTAAGAGCTTTTACTGCACTGCAGAGGACCTGTGTTCAGTTCCCAGCATCCACATGCTAGCTCAACCGCCTGTAACTCCAGGTCCTGTGTATCCAAAGCACTCTTCTGGGCTCCTCAGGGACTCAGCATACACATGGTGCAGACATAGATGCTAGCAGAACACTCATACAAATAAATATATCCATAAACCAATCTTAAAAATAAAAAATTCCCAACACAGCAGATAAAGAATACATATAATACTGTTATAATATAGTCCAGCTGTCTTTGTGTGCTGTAGTTCCAGTGATCACAGCTTAGCCCCTGACACATTTATATGTAATCTAAGCACTTGAGAAACTGAGTCAGAGATATCCAGACATACATATCAAGTTCCAGGACAGCCAAAAACATATCAAAATCATGTCTCAAAAAATAAAATAATCAAATAAAGTGCCTTTTAAGTTTAAAAATGGCATTCTCCTGCTGAAGCCAGCTATCTAACAAAGAATGAATATAACATGACAATACACAGGTAGTTCAGCAAACCAAGGAACTGAAACAGAAACCACCCCTGGGTACCAGCTCCCAGCTGCCTTCTTTGCTGCTCCTGGTCCACAGCACCCACCTTCTGCCCGTAGACTGCATCTGCTGGCTTCCCGTTGGAATCCAAGCCCCCGTGGGCATAGGAAGAGTTCTTTCCATAAAATCTGTACAAGAGAAGGCAATTTACTTCTCATCTTCAAGGACCCGAAGTGCAGGTACTTAGAGTTCAGGCTTGGTACCTATCCACCTCACTGGCAGCCTCACAGCAGGGACTCTGTTTATGTTTGTGCACGACAAGTCCATTGTACACGCCCGAATGGGAACAGTGTCAGTCAAGGAGGCATGAGGCGTGTGTGTGGCTTTCAAGTCCCGACTTCCAAGTTTCAGGGTAGGATGATCATGTTGGGAAGGACCTTGGAGTTTGTCAGCAAAGTCAGGCACTTATAATCAAAGTCAAGTTCCTGTTTCCGCTGAGGACAGCTGCCCTGTCACGGACCTGAAGAGTCGGTGCCTTCCCACCTGAGAAAGCAGCGGGCAGTTGTCCTAGGCACGGGTGGTATGAACTTCTATCCCGTTAGCTCTCTCAGCTATACACTCAATTACCATTTTCATTAAAAGAACATCAGAGAGATGTACAGCAAAATGCCAACCAAAGACCACTGAAAACATCTAAGGACAACTCAATATAATCTTAAAAGAGCCACGCTACCGCTGTGGATCTATATCCTGCTTCCATCTACCTTACCCCCAAAGCACACAAACTTGCTACTTTTCTTTTTTTCAAGAAAGGTTTTCTGTATAGCCCTGACTGTCCTGGAACTCACAGAGATCCACCTGCCTCTGGCTCCTGAGTGCTGGGATTAAAGCGCACACAGCACCTTGTCATTTTCAACCTATTAAAGGAACTCACTTCAGCAGCCTCTGCTCTCCCCCAGACCCCTCTACACCGCACCTTTGATGGAAATGGAAACCCCAGAAGTCTTAGGATATAACAGCGGCAGCAAGATAAAAGGTGTGCCGTGTCTTCCCACTCCAGCCTGGATATGTGCTGGGGCAGATCCTGACACCACAACCTTAACTAATTCTCAAGACAAGAAAGAAAACCCAGCAAGAACTAAGAAAAAAGAGGTTAAAAACATGCAGAGACAGTCTCTGCTGTCAAAAGTGAATCCAGAGATTTAAATCCTCTGAACATCAACATCTATAAGATGAGACCAGCTTCTGAAATGTTTCACCAAAGGATTGTCAAGAGAATCAAGAGACTGTTCTAGAAATGATAAACTTTAAAAAAAAATATTTCAGCCTGATTGAAGTAGAAACTATAGTGCAAATACAACTCGTGTAAAAAATTATCCTAAGTCCAGATAGTCTTATACTGCAACAGTGTAAAAATGCCAGATGCGAGCCATCTCACTAGCAAACTAATACAGTTCTATAAAGTAAACTGTATGAGCTGGGCGTGGCGGACACCTTTATCCAAGAACTCAGGAGGTAGAGGCAGGCAGGTGTCTCAATGCCAGGCTAGGCCAGGGCTGAATAACATGGTAAGACCTTATACTGTTCCTAAACCTCTATTTAACAGTGCTTATTTGAAGAGCTATCCCACAACACCCCTCCTAGGCACTTGAGAGCACACCTGTGCAGCATGTCCGGGGCCTGGTTCAGCAGGGTGTAGTACTGTCGCACAAACTCCCGCCCGACCAGCAGGGGACTAGGCTTCTCCATAACCATCGCTTTGGTGGATTCAACCTGTAAAACAATATAAGTCAGTTAACCAACAGCAAAAGCTTGACAAGGACTGACTCACTGTGCTAAGCCAACTGAACACAGCATGGCCTCAGTATTCCCAGGAGTCTCACTGTAACATGCTAGCTACCCTGGAACCTATTGTGTAGACCAGGATGGCATGGGATTTGCCTACTTCAGTCTCCTAAATGTCTATCACACCAAGTTTAAAGTTTGAGAAGGAATAAACATTATAAGAACAAACTAGGCTGAGCAGTGGTGGCGCACGCCTTTAATCCCAGCACTTGGAAGGCAGAGGCAGGCATATTTCTGAGTTCAAGGCCAGCCTGGTCTACAGAGTGAGTTCCAGGTAAGCCAGAGTTACACAGAGAAACCCTGTCTGGAAAGACCAAAAAGAAAAAAACAAACTAACTAAACCCATAGTTTTTACATCCAGTGTATTGTAATCAAATGAGTACATGAAAAAAACATAAAAACACATTATTCCAAATATTTAGTTTCCTTAAACTAGAGATAAAACCCAACAGTAAATATTTGCAGCATGAGCCAGCCCACAGTTAAGTTCCTAAGCAGCTTACTTAAAGGCCTTCTAGTCCTTTTTTTGTTCCGTTCTTCAAGACACAGTTTCTATGTACAGCTCTGGCTGTCCTGGAACTTGCTCTGTAGATCAGGCTGGCCCTGACCTCAAGGGATCCCCTGTACTTGGACTAAAGGCAGGCAGCACTAGGCTGTGCAGTACTCCCACTGCTCAGACCTCTCGGTTTCCCATCCTAGATGCAAAGACAACAACCTTAGCTGGCACAGTTGATGCCCACATACCAGTTACCATACTCTTTAGTCCACTTGGACCATAAAGTAAAGTAAAAAGTAAAGTAAAGTAAAGTAAAGTAAAAGTAAAAGTAAAGTAAAGTAAAATAAAATAAAAAAAAAAAAAAAACAAAAAACAAAACAGAGCCTGTAATCCCAGCACTTGGGAGGCAGAGGCAGGCGCATTTCTGAGTTCGAGGCTAGCCTGGTCTACAGAGTGAGTTCCAGGACAGCCAGGACTACACAGAAAAACCCTGTCTTGAAAAACCAAAAAACTAAAAAAAACAAAACAAACAAAAAAAAAACAAAAAAACAAAACAGGCCAGAGGGTAGTGGTACAGGCCTTTAATCTCAGCACTTGTGAGAGAGACAGGCAGATTTGAGTTCAAAGCCAGGCTGGTCTACAAAAGTGAGTTCCAAGACAGCCAGGGCTATACAGAGAAACTGTGGCATTGGGGCGCTGGGAGGGTGGAGGTAGGGGAATATGAAGAACTACAGGGACTGAAGAGAAGGGTCAGCAATTAACAGCACTGGCTGCTCTTCTAGAAGATGTGGGTTCAGTTCCCAGCAACCATCTGTAACAACAGCATTTTCTTTAGGCACTGAGCAAACATATGTTCCACAAACATACATATTGGCAAACACACATAAAAGAAAAGTTTAACTATATACAGTGATGCAGGCCTTTAATACTAGTTCTCAGAATGCAGAGGCAAACAGATCTTTGAGTTTAAGACTAGACTAGCTGGGCGTTGGTGGCGCACACCTTTAATCCCAGCACTTGGGAGGCAGAGGCAGGCGGATTTCTGAGTTCTGAGTTCGAGGCCAGCCTGGTCTACAGAGTGAGTTCCAGGACAGCTGGAACTATACAGAGAAACCCTGTCTCAAAAAACTAAAAAAAAAAAAAAAAGAAAGAGAGAGAGAGAGAGAGAGAGAGGGAGGGAGGGAGGGAGGGAGGGAGGGAGGGAGGGAGGGAGGGAGGAAGGAAGGAAGGAAGGAAGGAAGGAAGGAAGGAAGGAAGAAAGACAGAAAGACAGAAAGACAGAGAAAGACTAGCCTAGTCTACAGTTCTACCTCCAGGCTAGCCAAGCTTATAAGGACCTGTCTCAAAAAAAAAAAAAAAAAAGACAAAGCCAAAATTTTAAAAAATTTAATCCCAAGAAATAAAAGTTCTTTACATTGATTTATTGTAAAAATAAAGGACTGTCAAAATCAAATATATAGAATTAGCAAGACTTTTTTTTTAGTATAACAACTGAAAATACGATGGAGATTTGTAAACATCTGTTTACAAAGATACCTGTAAATCCTCAACATCCTGACATGACATGGTACACATAGCAATTTCCTCCCAAGTTGAAACATAGAGCACCCTGTTCATTTTCTCAACTATAGTTCCTAGATCAGGTATACAATTCACAGCAGTGGCAGTTCTGAAGCCCCTAGAAAGGTCCTTAATACTGCAAAGCATTCAAGGCTCAGTAAGAAGGTCAATCGCAGTTCTCAGTCAGGGAGTTCCCAAGGCCACCTCCCTGAGGCCTTGCATCAGTGAGGACCGCTGCAGACGGGACGGGACGGGACGGGACGGGACTGCCCACCCTGTGGAGGTCCATGTGGCTTTCCTAAGTCACCACCCAGGTTGGGATGAACAACTGATAATGGAGCTACCAACAAGCTCACTGCCTCACCAAGGCAAACACTTGTTTACATCTCCCCAAGAACGCCACACAGACAGTCCTCCCAAGCATGCAAGCAGAGTGTAAACAATCTACTTATAGGATAAAAGGGAATGGGTTTTATTTCAGCCTTTTTTGTTTTGTTTTAAAGTATACTGTATGTGCTTTGTCTGCAAGTATGTCTATGTAGCACATGTGTGCCTGGTGCCCTTGGAGGCGTCAGAACTGGGTTTTGAATCGTTCGTTCTGAGCTGTCTACCACATGAGTGATGGAGATCAAAGCCAAGTCCTGTGGAGAAGCAGGCAGCACCCTTAACCCAAGCCGGCTCTCCAACCCAACTTCAGTTTTAATCTGTAGACTTTTTTTTTTTTTTTTTTTTTTTGGTTTTTCGAGACAGGGTTTCTCTGTGTAGCCCTGGCTGTCCTGGAACTCACTCTGTAGACCAGGCTGGCCTTGAACTCAAGAGATCCACCTGCCTCTGCCTCCCAAGTGCTGGGATTAAAGACATGCGCCACCACCGCCCGGCTAATCTGTATAGATTTACTACATATTAGAGAAGAAATCATTTATCCCACTAATTTGGGAAGACATGGGTATCTTAGAAGAATTATCAGACAACTTTTCCCAAGTACATCTCTGTTAACATTGGGTCTTCATGAATACAACACACTGCTTTCCTGTTTAAAATACAGGGGTGGGGGGTGGGGTGGGGAGCCAGCAACAGTGGCACACGCCTTTAATCCCGGCACTCAGGAGGCAGAGGCAGGTGGATCTCTGTGAGTCCAAGGGCAGCACAGAGTTTCAGGACAGCCAGGGCTACTGCATATGGGAGGGGGAAAGTTTTTCAAGTTCATTACTCACAAACTTTGGGTTTTACCACATGTGAGTTGTAATAAGCAGTGGTTTACTGTCCAGCCATTTCATATAGAGGGAGGACACTGAAAAGCCCTCTCTCTTCAGATCATGGCACCTTTAATCTATCCCATAAGCATAGCCACCAAAATCTATTATCAGTAGAAAATGTGGTAGTCAAATGGGACATGAAGGTTTCTGAGCAGGTGAATAACATGGGCCTAATAGTAGTTTGCACCCTCACCCAGCTCGTGCCTGCCTTTTTTTTTTTTTTTTTTTTTTTTTTTTTTTCTGTTTTTGAGCTAGGATCTTGGTGTGTTGACTCCACCCACCTTCAAACTTCTTGGCTTAGGTGATCCCCATAATAGAATCCTCACTGCTCAGACTATTGGTGCTTACACTACACATGGCTGCTGTGTTTGTGCGCATGCGCATTTGAGACAATCTCACAATATGGGCCAAGCTAGCCTAGAACTCACAATCCCCTGTGTCAGCCTCCATAGGGTTGAGCTGCAGCATGGTCCATTTCTTATACTATTCTTGAATGTTTGACCCACTTACTTCATTTCACTAAAACCTAAATCCCAAGGGTTGATCATTTTCCAACGACAGTTTTGAGATCAGTTGTAGAATCCAGTCAGGACAGTTCTGAATGAGACCCAAGAAAAAAGTCGCAAATTTAAAATATTTTTTAAATTGTGACCCACATGCACACTTGGTACTTACATAGTTACAAATACTCTATGAGCCACCGTGTGGGGGCAGGAACTGAAGACTGGTCGTGCAAGGACACCAAGTGTTCTAACCACTGAGCATCTCTTCAGTCCTGCTATTTTGCTTTTGTTAATTCAATTGTATGGTTCTCCAATATGAACTTGGTAGATGACCAAAGACACCCTACCTAGACTATGGAGCAGCTCCAGGAAGCACCAGGAGAGTGGTCTGCCTTCACAAAGACTTGGCTGTGACAGAACCAGCAACAGAAACTTTTATCCCAAGTCAACAAATATGAAGATGGACCACCGTAGACTGCACATTTGTCTGGCTATCTACAATAACTGAGCTCAGAATCTGACTCTAAGAGGCAGGTGGATTTCTGAGTTCAAGGCCAGCCTAATCTACAGAGTGAGTTCCAGGACAGCCAGGGCTACAGAGAAACCCTGTCTCAGAAAAAAACAAAACAAAACAAAAACAAACAAACAAACAAAAAGAATCTGACTCCAGTCCTCAGATATAAGGTAACAACTGGAAAACTCTCCAGCTTTCCTTAATAAGTCTTCCTTCTGTGAATTCAGAGCACCAATGAAGTTACTAAGTACGGAGCTGCCTGCAACAACCTCAGCCAAGATTCTTCAAAGACCCCGGGAATCCTTGTATTACATGAAAGAATACACTGGCGCCTTACTCCAAACCTCTGTGAGCAAGCACCTAGCTCCGAGTTCCCGCCCTGACTTACTGTCAATGGTCTGTACCCTAGAAGTAAGGCAAATTAACACCACACACACACACACACACACACACACACACAATAACTTGAACATCAGGAATTCTTATACATCCTGGCTTGTGCTTGTCAGCATTTGAGAGGCTGAGGCAGGAGGATTGCTGAGATTAAGGTAATCTATGTTTTAAATTACTGCCCAACTAATTTATCTTCTCTGAACCACATATAACAACCCTTGAGAATGTTTTTATATTGCTCTCAAACTAGTCAACTCTCAATTCTTTGAAACAGATTAATTCTATGTAACTCAGTCTGGCCCAGAATTCATTTTCCTCCAGCCTTGGCCTCAACTGCTGGACCTCAATAGGTTATCAGCACTCAATTCTGTCCAACCTAAAACAATCAAAATACCAAAAACAATTCAAACAGATTCTTTCCAGAAACACATCTGCTCATGGTGACAAACTGAAACAATGCAAACCTGTGGAAATGGAGATGTTCTAGGAAAGCACATGCTGGAGGCTCCAAGGCCCCTTCCTCACTCAGCCAGAGCTCCTGATTATGCTGTGTCCTTGCCAAAGAGCTTTTTAGAAATAGCCGCAAATGTGGACGCACACCATCCTCCCATTCCCAATGTCACTAACAGGCTACCGATAAAGCTACCAAGATCAGCACCAGGAAGCAGGCCAGCTGGATGACTTCAACTGGAAACAGCAAGTCTCCCACACCCTGGACAGCTGGAGCGATTCTGAAAGCAGACACCCTGTCCTGTAAGACATTGCAAGCTCAGTAGATACTCCTGTCAGGTCACTCCTACTTTTTACACTTTTCCCAGGAGGGTAACCTCTGGAGTAAAACATAAATCCTTCCCTTAAATCATTATGGGTTAAGAGAAATCAGAAATTAAAAGAAAATTAACCTAGGAAGAGTGAAAGGTTAAATAAGCCATTTTCACTTAACAAAGTGTATGTAGCATTCCAATGTTTACAATTTTCTTATTTGTACGTGTGTGTGCGCATTCACGGGTGCATACACCTTAGCGCACACACACCTTAGGAGACCAAAATCCTCTGGAGCTGGAGTTACAGATGGTTGTAAATCACCTGATATGGGGTGCTGGGAATCAAACTTCTACAATAACAGCAAATACTCTGAACCACTAAGCCATTTTGCCAACCCCTAACTTTACACTTTTATTAAGCAATCTGCAAAGCTCCCAGTCCTTCAATAAACTGTCATTGGAATTAAGGCCCATGGGATGGAATATCTGAGACTAGATAAGCCATGGAAAACCAAATACTGCCGTTCTGCTAAAGGAACATAGTGAAAACCGTGACTCCTCCCTCATGACATTCTGCTGGACTCACAGATGAGTGTCCTGCTCAGCCATGACTGAAGCTTCTTCCTGGAGTAGATGGGGGCAAATGTAGAGTCCCACAGGTGGACAATGTACAGAGTGAGAGATCTTGGTGCATTTAGTCCTAAATGGCGTGTCTCCAGCAAACTCATCCCTTCAGGCTAAGGGAACCCAACAGAGGAGGAAGCGGAGAGATTGTACAGGCCAGTGGAGACAGGAGACACCAAGGAACCAGGGCTTCTAGACACAACAAGGCTGACACAGACACAAACCAGAGACTGTTGGCAGCATACGCGGGGCCAGCTAGAGTCCCAGTGTTAACCCCTAATCCAGAAGCTCCCTCAGTAACTGATAACCACTCACAAAGGAAACAGTAAGTTTTCTCTAACAGAGCCTCATTTAACCACACTATTGCCCAGCAGTCGGTGCCCTGCACAAAATTAACTCAATGGTATTTTTGGAGGGTTTTTTGTTTCATGATGCTTGCCTGGGCATTTTTTAAGCCTTCCACAGATCTTTTTTATATATATATATGATGGTCTCTGATTTTGAATTTGAGTTTCCTGTGCTTTTTCTTTGGCTGTTTTTTTTTTTCCAGTTTGTTTATTGTCCTATTCTGGTTTTTGTTTTTATTTTACCTTCTTTTACTTTACTACTATTAGATGCCTGTTTGCATTCTAATGAAAGAAACAGAAGGGCCGTGGATTTGGATAGGTGAGAAAGTGAAGACTATCTGGGAGGAGGTGAGGGAGGGAAAGCTGTAATCAAAATACACTGCATGAAAAAGTCCATTTTCAAAAAAGAAAATCATAAACCACACAGGACTGTGGGGGTGGGAGTCAGAAGTAAGAGTGCTCACCTGCCAAACCCGGAGTCAGCCTCAGAGCCACAAACAGAAAAAGCAGCAACATACATATACATACACATACACACACACACTTTTCCTATTGGCTGGACTGACTGGATTATAAGCTTGTACATACATTTTCACAACTTCTCACTTGCCTCAGGTTGATAGCTCTCATAGCGTCTTTGATGAAATGGACAGAGCCAATTAAGGGTCCTCCCCAAGGTCCAGACAGCCACCCCGGGTCTACCCTAGTGCTGACAGAGGGAGGGAGCAGGACCAATGAAAGCCAGCCAGCCCACTGCCAAAGTCTCAACAGCTCTGCTTACTCTTTCCATCAAAATCAAAAACAGCATGTCAATGGCTCATTTTAAGTGACAGTTCTAAGGTTTGAACAATAGAATCTAAGAAGTCACTATCCACAGTGCACAGTGCTTAGGAACATGTCTGGCATGAACAAGGCCCCAGGTTCAGTTCCCAGCACCAAAGACTGAAAACGATTAAAAAAACACCCCAGCTTGGGAATAGAGCACTTGCCCTAGAATGCAAAGCAGGGCACATAATCAAAGCAGAACTGGCAATTCCCAAGAGTACCAGACAGACAGCAAACAAAACATTTAAAACTACTCTTCGTGGCTTGTGTGCTCCTTCAGTGCGGACCTGGTGCCTCTTTTGTGAAGTGGCAGCTGAGGAGTCTCCGGTGCTCGCCATGGCCGATGCCAAGGAAGGAGTCAAGACTGAGAACAACGATCATATTAATTTGAAGGTGGCGGGACAGGATGGTTCTGTGGTGCATTAAGATTAAGAGGCATACAACACTTAGTAAACTAATAAAAGCCTATTGTGAATGGCAGGGTTTGCCAATGAGACAGATCAGAATCTGGTCTGATGGGCAACCAATCAACGAAACAGACACACCTGCACAGTTGGAAATGGAGGATGAAGATACAATTGCCGTGTTCCAGCAGCAGACTGGAGGCATCTACTAAAAAGGGAGCCTGCTACTTTACTCCAGAATTTTGTTATAGACCAAGAATACATTCTCAATTGGAAAGCCGCAATTTGGTCCCGCCACATCCTGACTACTACAGTATAGTTTCCTCTCTTCTCTCACTTCCCTGCCCCCATTCCTTATTGTACATAAAGTAACTGGTGTATGTGCACAGGCATATTGCTCTTTTTCTCTTTTCCTTTTTTAAACTAAATGGCCAGTGTTCTGTTCTGGTGGACATCAGATGGAGATGGTCTGGGGAAAGTCCTGGGTCTGTGAAAAAGCCCCCTTCTCCACTAGTGGCATGCTCACCCAACTCTTACCTTCATATTCCAGTAAGTTATTTTCCTCTCATTGTTTTAACAAAAGAACCCAACAACACCAAATCCTTGCATACCTTGTTCAATTGGAGAATTTTAATGTTTTTCATTTATCATTGTAAAACCAAGGACAATTTTATAACTTTTTTATACATCGCTGTTATATGTAAGGGCAATCTGTCTTTAAGTAGGGATAAACTACTCTTGAACAAAATGATCCAAATAGTTTTCCCTTCAAGTCAAGGGTCTTGTTGTTTAAATAAACTTCTTGTTTAAAATGAAAAAAAAAAAAAAAAAAAAAACAACCCTACTCTTCTGGGGTGGGGGGCTGGAGAGATGGCTTAGCAGTTAAGAGCACTGGCTACCCTTCCAGAGGTCCTGAGTTCAATTCCCAGCAACCACATGGTGGCTCACAATCATCCGTATTGGGATCTGATACCCTCCTCTGGTGTGTCTGAAAATAATTAAAACATACTCATATACATAAAATATACTCATACACATCTCTTTTCAGACAATCAGTAACAAGCAGCAAGGGTGGATGGCAGACTACAACAGTCTGGAAAAAATAACCGACAAGTCTCTCCTGGGCCCATCTACAAAGACAAAACAGACATAGCTACTGCCTTGTCCGTGAAATAGAAGATTGGTAACATCAATGAGGAACTGGCTGAGCTCTTGCTCATACCACAGGAATCTCTGTGAGGTGAACACATGCCCATTTAAATGACTGAAAAACTATAAAGAAAAATAAAATAAAAACCTTAAAAGCATCACTCCCAAGACTAAAAACCAACACTGACTACACCACATTAACGGGTCGAAGGCCCATCTAACAGTCATACTCTGTATAATAATCAGAAAGTCAGCACAGAAATCCAGGCAAAGGCATTCACAATTATAATCCAAGTTATGAATGAGTGAAGCCCAGCAGGAGGATCCTGAGTTCAAGGCCAGCCTGGGTTAAGTAATGAATTTGAAACCACCCAGAAAGAGATCTAAAAAGCAATTTTAATAAAATAGGTCAATTGTTTTAAAAAGCACCATGTAGTAGTAAAGAAAACGTCTCAATGCAAATGAGCTCTTTTAACGGGTTAGCTATGAAAATAGACAAAGGGATCCACAGAACTAACTTATCAGGACAGTGAACAAGGCCCTGGGACAGTGTTTGAACTGGGTTTGTGGCTCAGTGGCAGTGTCTAACTAGCATGAACAAAGCCCTGGGTTGACTTCCTCATACTACAAAAAAAACATACCCACATATTTATGACTAATTCCAAAGGATAGTACACACACAAGAAAGCAAACCTCATTCTTTAAGAAACAGTATATAATTCAATACACATACCCAAACAGCAAACTCAAGGGGTAGGTTGGGAGATGGCTCTGTGATTAAGAGCACTTACTGCTCACTCAGATCCCAGCACCAGCACAGGACAGCTCACAGCTGTCTCCAGCATCAATGGTCCTTGTGGCCTCTGTGGGCATGCACAAGTTCACCTGCCCCTTAATCTTGAAATGGATCAAACCAAACCAGCAAACAGAAGCCAATCTTCCAAAGACAAACTACATGCCAGTTAACCAAGGATTCTTCCTTCCCCAGTGTTTGGTTTGAACTCAGTGAATGCAAGGCAGGCTTTTTCTCTAGGCAGAATCTCACTAAATTGCCTAGGCTAAACTGGAACTTGCTGGCTCAGCTTCCTTACTAGGAAGGAACACACAAGGGAGTATTTCTACGGGGATAAACAGTTCACTATCTTTATTGTGGTGATAACTACGTGGGCATAAACCCCAGACCACCCCTTTAAATGTACTATCCCATTAGATCCTGATAAAGCTATCCTTACATTTCCCCCTACACTAATAAAAATAACCTGAAAAGACATTAAAACAGTTTCCTGGAAAGTCAGAATGGAATGGGAATCTACATGGGAAAATTAGTCTTTAGGCACCCCCAAGCCTGGCCTTTTTTTAAAAAAAGGTAAGGTCTCACCCTGTAGATCTGGCTTCAATTTACTATATAAAGCAGACTGGTGTGGAATTGAGCTATGTCTCCGCCTGTCTCCTAACTGCTAGGAATAAAAGTGTACACCACCATGCCAGGTTTATCATCTTTTTAGTATTTATTTATTAGTATTTAGTATTTATTTATTAGTATGCATGCATGTACATACACAAGCACCCATGCACATGGACACCAGAAATGAACTTGCTGGAGTCTGCTTTTTAAAAAGCAATGCAATGTATTACTTGTTCTCTAAGTAGTGTCAAAGTGTCATTTTGACTATTTTACAAATGTATCAAGAGCAACAACAACAACAAAAAAAAACACTAAACACCTTAAGAATGAGAATATAACGGTCAAAGGGTATACATTGTATTTCAATGTTTGGAATCAAGACTGGGAACTGAAACAATGTCTTTCCAGGACCAGAGTAACTTTGTTGCTTCTAACTTTGTTGTCAGTCTCTTCAGAAGCAAGAGTAGCTCCAGTACTGGGTGGGGCAATCTGTCAATCTGTCACCTAAATCCTTTGGACTCACTACGTGCCAAAATCCCTCCAAAATTCTCTCTAGTGAAAGGCTAATTTTAAGTTGGGCCAGGCAAAGCACCATATTAATTAATGCACGTAAGAAAATACTTTAACAACAGAGAAGCAGCCAGGCTTCAGGGAACACCAGCCCAGTTACTCAGAAGACTACAAGTTCAAAGCCTGTGTCAGCTCCAGAGTTCAAAACCATCCAAGGCAAGGAGCGCAAATAAAAAGTACCTCAGTGCCGGGCAGTGGTGGCACACGCCTGTAATCCCAGCACTTGGGAGGCAGAGGCAGGCGGATTTCTGAGTTCGAGGCCAGCCTGGTCTACAAAGTGAGTTCCAGGACAGCCAGGGCTATACAGAGAAACCCTGTCTCAAAAAAAACCAAAGTACCTCAGTGCTGGCCTATCATGTCAAAGACCCTAGATTTACTGCCCAGTACCACAAAGAGAAAAGGAGGAGGGAGCAGAGTGATTATACCAACAAGACATTAACATACAAATCATCAAAAATTGGTTAATACTAGGCACAACTCAAAGAATAAAAGTAATATCATGAGGCCCCACTGATAAAATCAAATCACTGAATTATCAAGGGGAGCCAGGTCTACTGGAATCCCAGCACTTCAGGAGGCTGAGGCAGATCAAGTTCAAGGCTAGCCTGGGAGACAGAAATCCTGTCTCAAAACAACAAAAATAAAGTAGTAGACAAAATATAAATTGTAAAATTAAGTAGGAAAGTTTTAGGGAAATCAGACTATTAAAAAGGAGAAATGGCTCAGTATTTAAGAACACTAACTGCTTTTCCAGAGGTACTTAGTTCAATTCCCAGCACCCACATGGTGGCTCACAACTGTAAGGGGATCCGATGCCCTCTTCTGGTCTGAAGACAGCTACAGTGTGCTCATATAAATAAATAAAATCTTTAAAAAAAATAAATCATGGCTTCAAAACACCTGGAAAGCAGAGGCAGTAGAATAAAGCAGTAGAAGCCAGATTAAGTTAGAGAAGACTCAGTCGGGCAGTGGTGGTGCACGCCTGTAATCCCAGCCAGCCCTTGGGAGGCAGAGGCAGGCGGATTTCTGAGTTCGAGGTCAACCTGATCTACAGCGTGAGTTCCAGGACAGCCAGGGCTACACAGAGAAACCCTGTCTCGGGAAAAAAAAAAAAGTTATAGGAGATTCTACATCAAAATATACAGATAAATAAATAAATAACCTAGCTGGGTGTGGTTACATAAGCCTTTGCTTTTAATTCTAGATCTAAGGAGACAGAGGCAAGCATATATATTGGTCTACATATCGAGTTTCTAACACAACACCATAAATGTTAGCAACTTTAGTATACATGCCTACGAACTCTGTCTCCTTAAGAAAACAGTGCTACATTTCCCTTCCCTTGGGTATGAGTAGGACTTAAACAGAGTGGAAAGGGAAACACAGCCACCTCACCCTCACCACACCATAAAGATACCACGATACAGTGCAGTGGATGCCATAGGAGATTGTGGTTCAGACCGTAAACCCAATTCAGCCCTAAGACAAACCTGAAGACCCTAAGTGTCAAGGTCATGAAGGACAGAACAGAAACTCACAGATGAGACTAAGGAGATAGGAGAACTTTGGAGTGGATCCTGAAACAGAGAAAGTACATTTGCAGAAGCACCTGAGGAAACCGAAATAAAGCCTATATCAAGGGGGTTCACCAATTTGTTTTGATAAATACACACTGACTGCACAGGATGAGGTAGGCAGATCTGTTACAGTTCTTTTATGAATCTAAAAGTATATCAAATACTGACTTTTCCAAGAAGGACAAGTATCAGTAAGCTGGACAATTTGTTTTTTGCTCCGAGTAGCCCCTGCCAATTCCAAAGTTAGCAGAAAACTACTTAACCTACGTGTGATAGCCCACACCATAATCCAGCCTCAGGGGCCCAGGCAGCCTGTGCTGGACAGCAACACCCCCTAAATGTAGGGCTGTAACTCAAGGGCAGAACATTAGCTCAGCATGCACAGGGGCCTGGTTCTGGTTTGATTAAAAGCTCCACAAAAAGAAAAACTGACGAATTCTGAGTAACAACTCCAACTCCTTAGATCCCACAATGCACAGGTGGACATGCCAGCATTTTCTTTTTAAGATGAAGTCTCACGTAATCCGGTCTGGCCTTGACTCAGTAGAGTTCATGATATCCCAGAGACCATTTTTCAAAAGGTGCCTGGGGTTGTGGTTCAGTAAGTGTCCACGCTGCGTCCTGGCTTCAGCCTGCCACAGCCAAGGGGCCACTGAGTGAGCAGCTGGAGCCCACGACTCTTTGCCTTCCTCTCACACCTAAAATGCAGCACTTGCTAGAGAACAGCACTGCAAAGCTGCGCCAGGCTGCAGCTTTCTTTCCTCTCTGTAATGCAAACCTTGCATTACAAGTATTCCCAGCTCTTAGCCCTATCACCTGGACAGCAGCTCAGCTCTCCAAATAAAGTTACATTAAAAAAAACAAAACCTACGTAGAGAATCGTAAATCTTTCTAGCTAACAGCTAGTAGTCACCAGCTCCAAGTGGGGTGGCAGCTGCTCAATCTAAATTTAACTCCTGAGCTTGGATGAAGGTTCTCCCACTAACTGTGACAACTACAGGGGAAAGGGGACATTATTTCTTTCAAGACAGGGTCTTACTGTGTAGCTCTGGCTGGCCTGTAACTCACTATATAGACAAGGCTGGTACCTGGAAGAGATCTACCTGCCTCTGCCTCAGAGTGCTGGAATTAGATAAAGATGTACACTACCACACCTAGCTTGATCTACCTATTTGACAATTACCCCCTCTAAAAGTCGGCAATGTAATATAAACTCTAAAACATACAACTCTATTTCAGCACTATAACTTAAAACTTGGTTTGGGTGACAAGTTCTTAGTTTTCTATTAAATCTGTTAGCATTGGACTAATTCACTAAAAAAAAAAAAAAAAAAAAAAAAAAAAAAAAAAAAAATGTATGCAGCCAGGTGTTAGAAGCAGGCAGATTTCTTCATTCAAAGTAAGCCTGATCCAGAGAGTTCCAGGACAGCCAGGGCTATACAAAGAGACCATATCTGGGGGAAGGGAGGAGAGGGGGGCACGTGAACCATATGAAATCGTAAATCAACTTAAAAAAAAAAAACTAAAGTCAACCTATGCCTTGTGCTTTCCATGGAGTTCAGAAACACAGGGAATCCACTGTCCAGATGACAATTTAAAAAAAAAATAAATAGCTGGGCGAGGTGGTGCACGCCTTTAATCCCAGCACTTGGGAGGCAGAGGCAGGCGGATTTCTGAGTTCAAGGCCAGCCTGGTCTACAGAGTGAGTTCCAGGGCAGTCAGGGCTACACAGAGAAACCTTGTCTCGGAAAAACAAACAAACAAATAACTGCATTCAAGCAGGGTCAGGAACACATATTTCTAAAATCTAATGCTCAGGCACTGGACTGACAGCTGAGAACTGAAAACCAGAATGTGAGTTAAAACAAAAGAAACTGCCCAGTGTAGTACCTGTTAGAACCACAGCTCAAAAGACTGACCTCCACCAGCAGTAACCTCTGACCAGCTTGGAAGGCAGCAGCCAAGGCTTCAATTCGCTGCTTTCTGACACTGAGCTAGGGAGTCAGTTTCCTATTCCTACCCTACTAACCACCTGCCTGAAGCCAAGAGCACAGGTCTTCTCAGTGTGCAGGGATGAGACTAACGGCCATTCCCTTCAACTACAACATTTCACTTTGATCTATTTGATCTCAAGCAGTTAGTAAAACTACCCCGATTCAAACTTTCCAGGTTAAAAGCAGGTCACTGACTACCTTACTTTAAAAGCTGAATTACTAACATTCGCCTACCCCTAGGTGCAGCTTAAGTAGAACACGTTCCAAGGAAACAATGTTATATTCAGAAGCAAGCCAGCTAAGTTCAGCAGGCATCCCCACAGCCTTTGGTTGTTTATTGCCACTTTGTAGTTTCTTGGAAAACAGAAACAACTTTAAAAGTCCTTGGTTTTTAACTTTTTGCAAGGATGTGCACCTTGAGAGCTAGTCCTAAAACTTTTGTTGTAGTCTTGTTTGAGTCGAAAACATTACCATCTGAAGTGCTTGCTAAAGCTGGGAGCAAAGGTGATCCTCAGCACATAGAAAGATAGGCTGACCACAAATCCTGGAAAATATCTTTGCAAACTATCGAAGTCCAACCAAATAAGTACTAACATAAATTACTTAGCTGGACTTGGTAGGATGTAATTTAAACCTTAACTCTTGGCACTAAGAAGATTCTGAGAACCTCCTGAGCTCCAGGCCACTAAGGATTCCATAGTAAGAATTTAAAAAATAATAAAAAAGAAAAGGCAGTTGATCATAGATGGTTTGGCAGGAGACTGCTGTACTTGCCAACAAACCCAATCGGTGACTGTGACCCAATGCACAATAACTGGACACCATCCTCTCTCCAGCAATTTCAGATGTGACATTTTTGTGGCTCTGGTTCTGGTGACTGAACCTGGGGCTTCCTGTATTCCATGCCAAGTGCTCCACCTCTGAGCTGAAGCTCGGGTCCTATCCAATTTCAAACTTTAACCTCAACTCTTGTGAGAATTTAAACTCTTCGTTTCCTTGGACTTATGATCTTCTCAAAGGTTTTCATCTAAGTTTGTTCTGATTCAAAACTAAAACATTCGAAGTTAAAAAGGGGTCTAGAAGAATCCAGATCTAATGTCAGAGTTTGACTTCCTACTGGCGGGAATTTCCCAATACCTCGAGGTGCGTTTCGGACCTGCTGAGGGGGCACACTCAATTACGTTACACTAGCTCTTATTTTTCCTCTCTTTTCCCCAGAAGCTAACTTGGAGGCGCATCTATCTATCCACGTAGGTGCGAAGAAAGCCAAGTCCTTCTTTGTCATTCAACACCCCACTTGTAAACTCCCTTCTCTGGAGTCCCCCACTGGCTCGCACAGAAGCCACCACCGGTCTTCTCATGCTGAGGTTTGCACCCCAGGTTCAAGAGCTCAGTGGCCAATGGTGTCCCACGGACACGTAATCTGCACAGATGCCTGCCCTTTCCTTACAGAAGACCTCGGTTCCACCACGTTCTCCAGTTCACTGTACCTACCTGATCGCACCCAGGTGACCGGGAAGGGCGGGAAAAAAGGGAACTCTCGGCATAGTGCAGGAACTAACAGTGGGGTTTGGAGATATCACGTCTTGGCGTGGCTGTCTCTACACCACTGAGCCCTTGATCCCGGGGTCGCGCGCCTCCGTTCTGCAGCCCTGGGAGGCGCGATCACGCTCTCAGCTTGGGCTCCCCCAACCCCCAACCCCATATCCGAAGTCTTCCTTAGGGTTCAGGCCCAGCTACATCATCTCGAAGAGCCGGCGCGCGCCAGAGAATGCGCGTGGAGTACGTAGGGCCGGCCAGACGCGTGACGCCCGCCGTTGGCGCGGCGGACCACGCGCGGGGCCCAAGGCTGGAGGCCGCGCCGGCCGTTGGTGGGGGTGGGGACGCGCCGCGCGGCCTCCCGGGGCGCCCCGCTCGCGGCCGCAGCTCGGCTCACGCCCGGCCCGCATCCGATCAGCCCCACCCGCGGGCCCATGTACCTGCGCGGCTGAGCGGGAGGATAGGGCTGCTGCGTGGGAGGAGGTGGCGACGTCCCTCGCGCGATGCCGCGGCACGCGTGCCCGCCGCCCGCTATATAGCCACGCTCAGCCGAACCTGCTGTTCCCGGTCGCGTGCAGGGACCAATGGCCGCCTCGCCGCCGCGCCTCTTGGCTGCGATTGGACAGCGCCTTTGTCCAGGGGCCGAGCTCCTGAGTGGCTGCCGCATCTGCCTATAACTGAAGGATCCAGAGCCCAGATGGACACGAAGTCTCACCAATACTCGGATGGTCTATAAAAATGAGGGCGGGATGCACTGAGAGCGACACTCAGACAAGCCAATAGTTGCATGCACCAGTTCTCATTGGCTTACATTTCTTTTTCTGGGCGGAAACCCACTGTCCAGGCAGGAGCGGTTGATCCACAAGGTGGGGCCCGTGTACTTTGGGGAAGTAAACCCCATGCAACTAGGAGGTAGGCGCGGGGAGAAGGAAGCCCCCAGCCAATCGTAACACCGGATAGAGATGATTGACAGGGAGGGATGGACCTCTCCAAAGGCAGCCCCAGGGCCCCTGTGCCCTCTGGGGCGGTTAAGAGGATGTGCTAGCTGCGTCTTCCGTTCCCGTTCCTTTCTCTTCCTCTTGGGTCGAATCCTGTCCTCGAGAACCCCTCTCCCGCCTTCCCTAGCGACTTTGGTACCCGGGATCTAAGTGACAGAGTTTCCCGGGTTTTGCTTTTTTGTTTTTTTTTTCTTTTTCTCTTCTCATCTGAACTTTTTTTTGCATGCATTTCGGAAGAGCATGAGCTGCTGACCCTTAGCATTACTCAGCACGAATGCAGTGGCGACAGAGGACAGCGAAACTGGCTTGGTCAGGGGACCCCAGAGCATACCGGCGAGGCAGCCTCGCTGGCGTTTGGGAATGCGCTTGTACCCACGTGGCTTCCAAGCTGGCGTGCCCCGGTGGCTCGTGGACTTTTTCTGGTTTTCCAGTCTAATGATTGCAGAGACAAGATCCCCTCTTTGATCACCCTCCGGCTTGCGAGCGTTATAGGGTGTGTCACCACCAGCCATTGTCACATGTTTTTCAAAGTGAAATGGGAACCTTACCCAACTAATAGGCAGACATGCCTAAGGTTCCCCCATAAAGGCTACAGGGTCCAAGTGGTAGTACTTCAATCTGCTACTGTCCCCAACTAGGGGTTTTGTGAGCCCTATGGCCACCATGAGCATTTTAAAAGAGCTGTGGTCCAAATGCTAAGCACAAACTAGACTAGTCTGTGTTCCCGGGAGGCGGGGAGAATTTCAGGCCATCCTGAGCTACATAGCAAGTCCAAAGCCATTCTGAGTGATATGAAATCCTGAAAGCAAGATAAACTCACATTAATTTGTTTTAGGGCTTTTTGAGCCAAGGTCTCCCCTTGTAGCCTATGCTGAACATGCATGGATTTACCATGTAGCCTAGGCTGATCTCAAACTCGCCATCCTCCTGCCCCAACCTCCTAAATACCGGAAATACCGGGTGTTAAAGTATTAAAGCAAGTTTCCAAAAGGAACACGTGGACAGCTCCCACGTGCAGAGGAAAAGACTCAGCCAGAATGGAAGGAAAAAGCAGCCAGGCAGAACCTGGAACTCCCGGAAGCCAGGAACCAAGTGAAAAGTCTGTAGTGCTCCAGCACCTCCAGACCCCCGCCCCAACCCCCATCCCCGTGTCTTCTGCCCTGAAGCAGCCAGAGGCGGCAGAGTGCCCGTCAACAGGCAGCCGGCACTGAGCCTCCAGTGAGAACCTGCTTCTTCTAGGGCTGCAAACACCAAGCTCTGGAAGCCACACTAATTCCTACATGGTCTTCTAGAAACGCTTGGTAGGATTGCTGGTCCAACCGAAGAATTTGGACTTTAATTTGGAGATGGAGAGGCTTTGTTTTAAAGAAAGCCCCGGCTATCCTAGAACTCACCGTGCAGACTAGACTGACCTCTAAAAGAGATCTCCCTGCCTCTGCCTCCTGAATCCTAGAATTAAGGGGATGCAGCCCTACTCCCATCTGTAAGGCTTTTTTTTTCCTAAGCATAAACCAAGATTTGAGATTCATATTGGGTTTTGCAGAAAAAAAAAGAAATACCTTATTCAGAGAACTTTGACAGATTTTCCGGTGTGGCTTTGCTTCTCTCTCTCTCTCTCTCTCTCTCTCTCTCCCTCCCTCCCTCCCTTCCTCTCTCCCTATTATTTGTTTAACAAATAACATAATCACAGTCCCATCTAGCCATCCTCATTCTGCCTCTGCTGGGATTAAAGCAGTACACCACCGAAACTAGCTTTTTTAAAGATGTATTTATAAGGGGAAAACTCCGTAAAGATGCATATCTTTTTTTTTTCTCGTTGTTGTTTGGGAATTGTATGCAGGCAAGTGAAGTGTTTCAATCAAGAGCAACCTATTCCCTCTCCCCCAATCCCAGGGGAGTTTCCACTGGATCTACTTAGTATCTCGCTTTGTACATGGACGTAGAACCGTCTACTGGAGCAACGGTAGCCTCTCTGGCGCCATCCGCCTGAGGAAGCCTGACTTTCTCCTAGTGACCAGTTGACAGTGGCTTCAGCTAAGGGTAAAACTGCTGGAGCATCGTCCGGCTCAGCTTTCCCCAGGTCTCGTGTGCATGTCACTGTCACTGTAGATTCATATGGGCAGATGCCCTGTTGTGTCCTGAATCGTCCACTGTCTCTGCCCCTTACAGTTTCTGCCCCCTATTCTACAAAGAGCCTTGAGCCTGGGGGGGGGGTGAGTAGGTGATACTGGCATCCCATTTAGGGCTGAGAACTCCACAGTCTCTTATTCTAGCATGTTGATCAAATCATGAGTCTCCGTGTCCACCACCATCTACTGCGATAAGAAGCCTCTCAGGGAGAGGAAAAAGACTTTGCAAACCCAAGGATTGCACACAGGCCCTAAGGTCTTCGGGTTGTGGAGTTGGAGTTGGGGGCAGTCCTTTATAGATTTCATGAAACACTGTAAACAAAGTCTTACCACAGTAACGTTCAGGGCAACAACCTTGGTAACAGAGAGAAGTCAAAGCCAGGTATCTTGTTGCAGGCCTGGAGTACTGCCGCCCTCAGAGGTGGAGGCAGGATTACCACTCTAAGTGGGCTACTATGTAGGAAGACTGCGTCCAAAAGAAAAACAGCAATCCCAACCAGGCATCCAGCTACATAGTCAGACATAATAACACTAACAGACACAGAAACACAATGTCCACTTCCAAGGGACAGCCACCAAACCATCTAGAAGATGAGTCTACAGATATCAGTACAGAGCTGGAAACGCTGAAGAGCCAGGACTGTCCAGGCCCAACGATGTCTGAGTCTTTTCACTGGGCTTGCACTGGCGAGAAAGAATTTGAGTCACAATAAACAGTTAATGATTACCGAGTGTGGGATGTACTTTGTCCCCCTGGAGAAGACAGGTTGGGGTTCCATGCTGGACCCTTT